>CM074720.1:144574152-146974152 GCA_037306005.1 Rhinophrynus dorsalis
CCACCCATCTCCTGACCCTGTGGTCCTTTAGGGGGTTAAGCTCTGTGGTATCACTAGTGTATTTCCCTTTCAGCTGTAAGCTCAGTGATATCTCTTTGCGCCTCTGTTTCTATTGTAAGATTTGTGGTATCACTATTGTAGACCAGTTTCAATTGTAAGCTCTGTGGTATTAGTAGATTAAGTCAATTTCAATGCTAAGCTCTGTGGTATCATTAGCGAAGCACCATTTCAATCATAAGTGTTGTGGTACTTCTTGTCTTAATTCACCTTAATGCTTATTATAATATTAACAAAATTGGATAGGCTGGGATGGTAGGCCAGTTTGATAGTAGAATGGACCACTTGATTGTATTTGCCCCCCAGACCAACAGTTGCCAGCCCTCTTCTGCAGGCAGACAACATTTTGGTTGCATGATCATCTTTTTTTATATAGATAGAAACAGATTTTGAAGGCAGAAAATAACCATCTTACTCTTCCAGTCTGCACATTTCCCTAATAAAATAGTCTTAAATACTTATCGGACTATACTTCTTGTCTGTCGCTGGGATTTTTGCTGTCCCTCACAGTATTTACCCTACCCACCTTTGATAGAAGGCTGTTCCTTCGTCTCTGTAAAGTAGTGCTTACCCAAATTACTTCTGAATTTTCCATCCTATAACTTTAGATCATGACCTCTTTTTTCTAGCATTCCTTTAAAGAAAAAATTGCTTAGCACCTGAACGATATCAAACCTCTTAATATATTAACCTCTTAAGGACTGAGAAGCCCAAGGGTGGGGTGCAGGCGCACTGTGATCACAAAATTCCATGACGTGCCAGGATCGTCACCGGTCCTTAATGCCAAGATAGCTGTGACATTCCTGGCACGTCATTGGTTCTCTCCTTTCTTGCAAGCTGTACATAATAATTTCTTTGAGTCTATTCTTGTACCCTGTGTTATAAAGACCCGGCACCATTTTTGTGGATCTTCTTTGAACTGCCTGCCATTTATTAAAGTCCTTCTCCAGAAATGTACACACTACTCCATGGAGAGATTCACTAATGGGCGATAAGGGCTGGTAGGCGATACTGTGTCAGATTAGTGTCAGTGATATAGCAACAGTATGCACTAAGATGTCTTCACCATCGTATCACTGTGAATATACCACCAGTCCACCAAAATCTGCTGACCCTGCCGTGAATCCTCCATGCCAACGGGTTTATGATTTTGCACTCACTACATTTACAGTTGCTCATTTGCATATGGAAATGCAGAGAAGACATGAATGAGATGACCTGAGTCTAAAAGTTCTGAGAGGTCCATGCCAGAGGAAAAGATTCTCTCTGCAGAAAAACATCTGTGAGGTTCACATGAGTAAGACTGAAAGTCAGAGTCTGAAAGCTGATCAAGGCCAATCAGTACAGATCGATTCAAAAGTATGCAACTGCTTGTTTCCAGAAAAGCGGAATAAGGGACCTTGTCAGGTTTAAAAGTATTGATATGAACATCTTACACATGTTAGGGAGTGGAGTGAAGAGGTGTTGAGTGTAGAAGAATAAGCACAATAAAGGATCTCTGGGCAGGCTTAGGTGGTGTTGAGTTAATCTCTTGGAGTATTTGTTCCCAGTTTATTACAATTATTGGGCATGTCCACCATATATGGGATCCTATCTGGGCATTACATCTCCAACAATTTAAGGGTGTTTGGGAGGAGAGGTGAGATATGTGTAGTGGTGTTAAATCCCATCTTGCAAGAACTTTGTAATTTAATACTCTGGTAACTGTATCTCTTGCATATTTAAAGTTATTTCATTCCAAACCATTGTGCAATGTCCAAGGAGATGGACAGCTCTCTTTCCCAATTTTGTAAGAAATATAATTTAGGGGGAGCTGAGTCTGAACTGAGAATGGCATAGCAGTATGATAATGTTTAAAATTTCTTAGGAATCCTTTGAAGATGTTTCTCAAATATGGTTAGACTCCTAGTTTTATAACCATTTTTCCACTGATTGTGTAACCAGTGATGAATCTGAAGCATGCACCACCATCGTGCAGAGGGATTTGCAAGTTTAATTTGTAAAAGTGAAATAAAAATCCTAACTAGACTAGCTTCACATGTCTCTAGTAGCAATAGCTATATTCATAATGATGATATATATTATAGATGGTGCACTCATAAGTAATCAATAAGACATAGAATAGAAAAAGGTGAACTATAAGGTACAAGATACCAAAGAGAAACCTTCAAAAATGAAGCTTATATTATGAGGCACTCAATAGGTATATCCAAAATGTACAAGTATTATTAGATAGTGCAAAAATATATATATACAAATTGGATAAAAGCAATTAAAAACAATCTGTATAGGCAGATTAATATATAAACAAACCCAGATAATACAAAGAAATAATAGATAATATATATCAAAATTGTGAAAAAAAACCAGAAAAATTGTTCAAATAGAAAGGCAAAAAAACCTAATGAGGTGCACAAACCAGTGCATAATAAAGTGACAAAGCACAAAAATCTGTATCATCAGAAATAAAGATATACTTATCTAGTGGTCTGAATAAATGGTAAGCACACTGGGAAATGAAAGTAAGAGTCTGCCGTATAACAATGGACCCAACGCATAATGCCACTACAGTGGCTTAGTCAGGGGTAATGAGAGAAACGGACGTATGGAAGTATTCATAATAGAACATGTCCAATCAACTGCATGCTAAGTGATCATATGGTAACACATTTTCCGCTAAAGTAGACAAAGGCATAGTAGTGATGCAAATAGAGTCCTTCCCCATCTGCAGACAGATTACCCACTTGTCAACAGTAAGAGCGCAATATTGTATAAAGTATAAAAACGATGCAGAGTCATAGGTTAACAACAGCACAGTAAATAGCTCTTTCCAAATTAAATAGATGGATGAGAATATGTAACGCTCCTTTAAAAACGCTCCACTAATTGACTACATTATGTCCCTGCCTGAGGGAAGAATAACAGGTTTGAATATACAATCCCAAAATCTTCCCCAAAATATAGCAAAACTGTAAAGTATCATTCGCTTTATAAGTAGAGGTTCAACATGGTATTGGACACAAGGTGTCGCCTATCACACAAAATACAGCATATATAAATCAACATACAGAGAAGATGAGGGAGTAAATAGGACCAACGTCATCGGTCATGCTTAAAGTGCTGCATGCAAGAGACTAGAACTAGTAAAAAAAAAAATATCCGTATATGCAACCACATCATATTGTTTCAATATTGCAAGAAATTTTGTACCAACACATTAACAACATGTTAATCATAGATATACTGCGTAACCAAATATGAAAACATGAGAAGAGGAGATAAGGATGAAAAATAGAGTAGTCTTAGAAAAACACCCAATTTATAACTGGGGCAAAAATAATTGAATTCATAATTCTAACAGCTATAAGTCCAAGACTATGAATAGCGTCACAGGTTCACAAAATGTCCATCATCACAAAATTGAGGGATCCAAAAGGTCCTAATAGTTCACAAGCATCCGTCTTTCGATTTAATCATAATAATTCATGAGCATCCATCCTTCGATCGAACAAAAAACCCAGTGACACTTTGAAGAGTAAATTGGGGACAGCATCTAATGATTCAATTGCGGGTCTTTTCCAATAATGGAAGTGCATGAAGAGAAATATGATGACATCAATTGGAATCAGTAGAGAGACTATCTGAAAATAAATAAATAAGAATAAAATTAGAACATAACCAACAATATTAGGAATTCAAGAAGCAAGAGAACAACATTTCCTCATTCATGCCTTTAGGTTGGCACGGCTGAAGAATAAATGTCCACCAAGATCCTTCTGGGATAACATTCTGACTAGGTTTCTCTTCTGAATACCCATTGATATCCTATCTAGACCAATTACCTGTGCGTTGTCCGTGATTCCCCCATGATGACACAGAAAATGTTCTGCTACAGATGTGACGTGATCTCCACATGCTTTGTCACGTTCTGCATTTCTTGTCAGAGAAAAATGTTTTTGAATTCTGCTTTTGAGCATTTGAGTGGTCTGTCTGACATAAAGCATTTCGCACGAACATTTTATCTCATATATGCAATTTCTTGTGCGACAATTTACAAAATGCCGGAGAGTAAGGTTAGTTTTAGAAACAGGACTAATATGTAACGTTACATATTCTCTTCCATCTTTTTAATTTGGAAAGAGCTATTTACTGTGCTGTTTTTAACCTATGACTCTGTGCCAATTTTATACTTTATACGACATCGCGCTCTTACTATTGACAAGTGGGTAATATGTTGTCACGGTTTTCAGGCAAATAAGGACAGACATGAATATAAAATATAAATCCACCTTTATTTAGTAAGTACAGCAATACTGGGATTAACCCACACAACCCCAGACCACAGGATAATCAACCCAAAGCTCCTACCTGAAGCTGCCCACTGTGCTGTGCACTGCACTACTGCGAGATGCAGGAGACTAAGACAGAGGTACGGATGGAGCACCAGTGAGTACAGATGAGGATGCACCGGTCTGCATCTCGGGTCACGTGACCTGAGGCAACAGGTAGCAAGAGCAGGCCTGAGCCACGGATAACCGAGACTAGTATTAAGGCACACTAGGAGTGTACTGAGCCAGTAGTCAGACAGAGCCACAGGTCCGGACTGGCCTACCGGGATACCGGGAAAAATCCCGGTAGGCCGCCACCACTGGGCTTCCCTGGGGACCGGACGGGGATTCTGAAATAAACGTGTGATCTTTGCCAAGCCAATCATCCACAGCCGCAAGGTAACAGGTGATCGCGAGATATGAACAACCACTGGTCGCGTCTACTGATTATAGGCAGGCCAGGCCTAGACCCAGTGATGTCAGACGCAGCATGAAAAGCACTGCGTCTTTACACAGGGTAGGCCGGCCTCTCCTACCTTAAACACATGTGTGGTTTGCGGAGACAGAGGGAGCTGAGCGGGAGGCTGGGAGCAGAGACAGAGTAAGCAGATGCCAGACATGGTAACAGGCAAGGGCGGGGGTCAAGACATGGAGAAAGGCAAAAGGGGGATCAAGAGGGTTTCTATTGAGGTAAGAGGTGGACAAAGGCAAAAGGGGGATTAATAGCGGGTAAAAGAGGTAGAGGGGGGTCAAGAGGGAGAAAAAAAGCAAAAGGAGGGGTGATCAGGAGGGGGAGAAAGAGTCAAAAGGTTGAGATCAAGCATCAAGAAGGGGAGATAGAGAGACAAAAGAGGGCTCAAGAGTTAATGAGGAGGAGAAAGATGCAAAGGGGAGATCAAGAGAGAAGAAAATGGAGGAGGGGAGAAAAGGGCAAAACGTTGGGATGAAGAGTCATGAAGGAGAGAGAGGCAAAAGGCGGATCAAGAGTTAATGAGGGGGAAAAAGAGGCAAAGAGGAGATCAAGAGAGAGGAAAGTGGGGGGAGGGGAGAAAAAGGCAAAAGGAGGGGGTCAAGAGAGGGAGAAAGAGGCAAAAGGGGGATCAAGACAAGAGTCAAGGCTAGATTAAGGCAAGAGGGGGAAAGAGGCAAAGAGGGGGATCGAGAGGAAGAGAATGGCGAAAGAAAAATCAAGAGGGGTAAAGAGAGGCAACTTGACAAAAGGGGGAATCAAGACCGGGTGAAAGAGGCAGAGGGGGTCTAGAGTGGGAAAAAAGGGGCAAATGCGAGGGGGTTCATGAGGTGAAAGGAGGGGCAATCAAGATGCAAAAGGAGGGAAGGACCAAGAGGTAAAAGAAGGGGGGCTCAGAAGGGGGAGAAAGAGGCAAGAAGGGGAGTGAGGCAAAAGGGGGGATCAAGAGTCAAGGAAGGGGAGAAAGGGGGATCAAAAGGGAGATAAAAAGGCAAAAGGAGGGGGCTCAAGAGTCAAGAGGGGGAGAACGAAGCAATAGGTGGGAATGAAGAGTGGGAGAAAGAGGCAAAAGAGGGAAATTGAGAGTCGAGGTGGTGTGTATATATATATATATATATATATATATATATATATATATATATATATATGTATATTATAACTCTTGTTCTGGTGGTGGCATTCAGATGTCTTTTAAAATGCATGTTTTCCCCTTTTATAAACAAGAAAAAAATACCATTATGCTATGGGGCTGGTATAATGACATAATGCTATGGGGTTGGTCAGCAATTTTTTCCAGGGCTGGTTTTTATTCCCAGTCCGGCCCTGCCTACACGGAGTGAGTTAGTCAGCCATATCCACATGTCAGAACCAATGTGGGTAGTCAGACAGGCCTGGTTCATACATGGATCAAGTTATTGAGCCAGAGTTACAGGTCAGGACTAGTGTTGAGCGAGCATGCTCGGCCGATGCTCGGATCGGCTCGAGCATCGCTCTGCTCGGCACATGGCGGTACTCGTACGAGTACCGCATGTGCTCGCCCGCCATGTTCGGGTCTCCTCCCGGCACGTTTTGCGGCTGCTGCGCAGCCAATAAACGTGCAGGGAGGCTCTGACATCAGTGTAATGCCAGCAGCCATGTTGGCTGCTGGCATTACACTGATTGGCTGGCCAGAACCCGTGGTCGGGTGCTGTATAGCACCTGACCAGCGAGTTCGGCTCAGTCTTAGCCAGGGAGAGCTGAGGATAGGAAGGGAAAGTCAGTGTAGGGAGGAAAAAAAGCAAAATTGTGAAAAAAAAGAACCAAAAGTCCTTTTTAGGACTACTGTGTGTGGGGGCAGCAGGTTATTTTGTGTGGGGGGGGAAAAAAAAAAAAAAAAAAATATTCTGTTTAGTGTGCAAAGTTGCAGATTAGAGCACATTCTGTTTAGTGTGCACAGTTGCAGATTAGAGCACATTCTGTTTAGTGTGCAAAGTTGCAGATTAGAGCACATTCTGTTTAGTGTGCAAAGTTGCAGATTAGAGCACATTCTGTTTAGTGTGCAAAGTTGCATATTAGAGCACATTCTGTTAAGTTTTCAAACTAAAATATCAAAGTCACATATTCCATTCAGTGTGCGTCGCCGCAGTTTAGCAGCACATTCTGTGTACTGTGCAGAGTTGCAGAATAGGAAGAAATACTGTTAAGTCTTCAAACTAAAATATCAAAGTCACATATTCCATTCAGTGTGCGTCGCCGCAGTTTAGCAGCACATTCTGTGTACTGTGCAGAGTTGCAGAATAGGAAGAAATACTGTTAAGTCTTCAAACTAAAATATCAAAGTCACATATTCCATTCAGTGTGCGTCGCCGCAGTTTAGCAGCACATTCTGTGTACTGTGCAGAGTTGCAGAATAGGAAGAAATACTGTTAAGTCTTCAAACTAAAATATCAAAGTCACATATTCCATTCAGTGTGCGTCGCCGCAGTTTAGCAGCACATTCTGTGTACTGTGCAGAGTTGCAGAATAGGAAGAAATACTGTTAAGTCTTCAAACTAAAATATCAAAGTCACATATTCCATTCAGTGTGCGTCGCCGCAGTTTAGCAGCACATTCTGTGTACTGTGCAGAGTTGCAGAATAGGAAGAAATACTGTTAAGTCTTCAAACTAAAATATCAAAGTCACATATTCCATTCAGTGTGTGTCACCGCAGTTTAGCAGCCTATTCTGTGTACTCTGCACAGTTGCAGAATAGGAAGAAATACTGTTAAGTTTTCAAACTCAAATATTAAAGTCACATATTCCATTCAGTGTGCGTCGCCGCCGTTTAGCAGCCTATTCTGTGTACTCTGCACAGTTGCAGAATAGGAAGAAATACTGTTAAGTTTTCAAACTAAAATATCAAAGTCACATATTCCATTCAGTGTGTGTCACCGCAGTTTAGCAGCCTATTCTGTGTACTCTGCACAGTTGCAGAATAGGAAGAAATACTGTTAAGTTTTCAAACTCAAATATTAAAGTCACATATTCCATTCAGTGTGTGTCACCGCCGTTTAGCAGCCTATTCTGTGTACTCTGCACAGTTGCAGAATAGGAAGAAATACTGTTAAGTTTTCAAACTCAAATATTAAAGTCACATATTCCATTCAGTGTGTGTCACCGCCGTTTAGCAGCCTATTCTGTGTACTCTGCACAGTTGCAGAATAGGAAGAAATACTGTTAAGTTTTCAAACTCAAATATTAAAGTCACATATTCCATTCAGTGTGTGTCACCGCCGTTTAGCAGCCTATTCTGTGTACTCTGCACGGTTGCAGAATAGGAAGAAATACTGTTAAGTTTTCAAACTCAAATATTAAAGTCACATATTCCATTCAGTGTGTGTCACCGCCGTTTAGCAGCCTATTCTGTGTACTCTGCACAGTTGCAGAATAGGAAGAAATACTGTTAAGTTTTCAAACTCAAATATTAAAGTCACATATTCCATTCAGTGTGTGTCACCGCCGTTTAGCAGCCTATTCTGTGTACTCTGCACGGTTGCAGAATAGGAAGAAATACTGTTAAGTTTTCAAACTCAAATATTAAAGTCACATATTCCATTCAGTGTGTGTCACCGCCGTTTAGCAGCCTATTCTGTGTACTCTGCACAGTTGCAGAATAGGAAGAAATACTGTTAAGTTTTCAAACTCAAATATCAAAGTCACATATTCCATTCAGTGTGTGTCACCGCCGTTTAGCAGCCTATTCTGTGTACTCTGCACAGTTGCAGAATAGGAAGAAATACTGTTAAGTTTTCAAACTCAAATATTAAAGTCACATATTCCATTCAGTGTGTGTCACCGCCGTTTAGCAGCCTATTCTGTGTACTCTGCACAGTTGCAGAATAGGAAGAAATACTGTTAAGTTTTCAAACTAAAATATCAAAGTCACATATTCCATTCAGTGTGCGTCGCCGCAGTTTAGCAGCACATTCTGTGTACTGTGCAGAGTTGCAGAATAGGAAGAAATACTGTTAAGTCTTCAAACTAAAATATCAAAGTCACATATTCCATTCAGTGTGCGTCGCCGCAGTTTAGCAGCACATTCTGTGTACTGTGCAGAGTTGCAGAATAGGAAGAAATACTGTTAAGTCTTCAAACTAAAATATCAAAGTCACATATTCCATTCAGTGTGCGTCGCCGCAGTTTAGCAGCACATTCTGTGTACTGTGCAGAGTTGCAGAATAGGAAGAAATACTGTTAAGTCTTCAAACTAAAATATCAAAGTCACATATTCCATTCAGTGTGCGTCGCCGCAGTTTAGCAGCACATTCTGTGTACTGTGCAGAGTTGCAGAATAGGAAGAAATACTGTTAAGTCTTCAAACTAAAATATCAAAGTCACATATTCCATTCAGTGTGCGTCGCCGCAGTTTAGCAGCACATTCTGTGTACTGTGCAGAGTTGCAGAATAGGAAGAAATACTGTTAAGTCTTCAAACTAAAATATCAAAGTCACATATTCCATTCAGTGTGTGTCACCGCAGTTTAGCAGCCTATTCTGTGTACTCTGCACAGTTGCAGAATAGGAAGAAATACTGTTAAGTTTTCAAACTCAAATATTAAAGTCACATATTCCATTCAGTGTGCGTCGCCGCCGTTTAGCAGCCTATTCTGTGTACTCTGCACAGTTGCAGAATAGGAAGAAATACTGTTAAGTCTTCAAACTAAAATATCAAAGTCACATATTCCATTCAGTGCGCGTCACCGCAGTTTAGCAGCCTATTCTGTGTACTCTGCACAGTTGCAGAATAGGAAGAAATACTGTTAAGTTTTCAAACTCAAATATTAAAGTCACATATTCCATTCAGTGTGTGTCACCGCCGTTTAGCAGCCTATTCTGTGTACTCTGCACAGTTGCAGAATAGGAAGAAATACTGTTAAGTTTTCAAACTCAAATATTAAAGTCACATATTCCATCCAGTGTGTGTCACCGCCGTTTAGCAGCCTATTCTGTGTACTCTGCACAGTTGCAGAATAGGAAGAAATACTGTTAAGTTTTCAAACTCAAATATTAAAGTCACATATTCCATTCAGTGTGTGTCACCGCCGTTTAGCAGCCTATTCTGTGTACTCTGCACGGTTGCAGAATAGGAAGAAATACTGTTAAGTTTTCAAACTCAAATATTAAAGTCACATATTCCATTCAGTGTGTGTCACCGCCGTTTAGCAGCCTATTCTGTGTACTCTGCACAGTTGCAGAATAGGAAGAAATACTGTTAAGTTTTCAAACTCAAATATCAAAGTCACATATTCCATTCAGTGTGTGTCACCGCCGTTTAGCAGCCTATTCTGTGTACTCTGCACAGTTGCAGAATAGGAAGAAATACTGTTAAGTTTTCAAACTCAAATATTAAAGTCACATATTCCATTCAGTGTGTGTCACCGCCGTTTAGCAGCCTATTCTGTGTACTCTGCACAGTTGCAGAATAGGAAGAAATACTGTTAAGTTTTCAAACTCAAATATTAAAGTCACATATTCCGTGTAAGATGAAGAAGGCGGGTAAAAAGGGACGGGGAAGTGGACGTGATCCTGATAGTTCAGGGCGCGGGTCAGGACGCGGAGAAACTGTGCCTGGTGCCAGAGCACAAGAAAGAAAGACATCCACCATACCTAGCTTCATGTCTCATTTCACAGGGCGTCGCAGGACATCACTCTCGAGGTCCGACCACTGCGAACAGGTGGTCGGTTGGATGTCAGCTGATACTGCTTCCAGTCGGTTAAGCACCACCCTGTCTTCCACCAAGTCCACTCTCAGTAGCCAAGAGTCTGGTCAACATAATCCTCACTCTGATCATCCTTCCTCCCACCATACACGGTCTGGTCAAAGAAGTGATCCCACACTGGGATATAGTGAGGAGCTCGTCTCATCACCAATCCTTCATTTGACCCTCTCTCCAAGCACGCTTGCAGAGGAACATGACATCTTGTGCCCTGATTCACAACCTCTAGAGGGTACCCAATCACAAGAAGATGACAGATGTGAACGGCATTTAAGGTCAAAGGAAGTAGTGGATGATGATGATGATGATGATGAGACACTGTTGCCATTAAATCAACCACTATTTCCGTCTCAAGACCTTGTTGAGGAGAATGTTATACAGTTGTCAATGGCTGAGTATGTGGTGGGATCAAGACATGAGGAGGATGATCAGAGTGAGGAAGTGGAGGAGGACTTGGTGGACGATGAGGTGACTGACCCCACCTGGGAAGGTGTAGAGCCGAGCGATGACAGCAGTCCTGAGGGTGAGCCATCTGCAGCACCGCAACAGGCTGGAAGAGGCAGTGGTGTGGCTACAGAAAGAAGGCGGACCGCACCAAACCGGCCCGCAAATGTTCCACGGAGCACCCCCTTGCGTAAATCTACCTTGCCAAAGGGTAGGTGTTCCGCGGTATGGCGTTTTTTTAAGGAAAGTGCGGACGATAAAAGAATTGTAGTTTGCAACCAGTGCCACACCAGAATGAGCCGAGGCATGAACACTAGAAACCTCACCACCACCAGCATGATCCGACACATGGCATCCAAGCACCGTAATAAGTGGGAGGAACGCCTGGATCGCCCATCTGTGTCTGCAGGCCACACCACTGCCTCCTCTTCCCCTGTTTTCAGTGCCGGCCAATCGCCTGTCGAAGGCGCAGGCCCGCATACCTCCCGCCCTGCACCTGTACCATCTGAAGCACCATCAGCGACCACATCCACTTCCCTGTCCCAGCACAGCGTCCAAATGTCGTTACCCCAGGCATTTGAGCGCAAGAGAAAATACCCAGCCACCCACCCACAGGCCATAGCACTAACCTCACACCTTTCCAAATTACTGGCCATCGAAATGCTGCCATTTAGGCTTGTGGACACTGAGTCCTTCCGCAGCCTGATGGCAGCAGCTGTCCCTCGGTACGCGGTCCCCAGCCGCCACTACTTTTCCCGGTGTGCCATCCCCGCATTACACCACCATGTGTCCCGTAACATCACCCGTGCCCTGACCAACGCAGTTACTGGGAAGGTCCACTTAACGACTGACACATGGACAAGTGCTTGTGGCCAGGGACGCTACATTTCCCTGACGGCACACTGGGTGAATGTCGTGGAGGCTGGGAGCGACTCGGACCCTGGGATGGCACAGGTGCTACCCACGCCGAGGATTGCGGGCCCTACCTCCATCAGGGTTTCCGCCAGCACCTACGTTATTGGCTCCTCCTCCTCCGTTTCCACCTCCGAATTCTCTGCGCGCAGCGCCACTCACCCATCAGCCGGTAGCTGGAAGCAGTGTAGCACTGCAGTGGGGAAGCGTCAACAGGCCGTGCTGAAGCTGATCTGCCTTGGGGACAAACAGCACACGGCCTCAGAGCTGTTGCAGGGGATTAGTCACCAGACCGAGCAGTGGCTCTCGCCACTCAACCTGCAACCAGGCATGGTTGTGTATGATAATGGGCGTAACTTGGTGGCGGCTTTGGAGCTCGGCAAGCTCACACACGTACCATGCCTAGCGCATGTATTTAATTTAGTGGTTCAGCGATTTCTAAAAACCTACCCCAATGTGCATGATCTCTTGACCAAGGTGCGCCGCGTGTGTGCACATTTCCGTAAGTCATCTACAGCTTCGGCCGGCCTGTTGAAGCTGCAGCAGCGCTTACAATTGCCAGCTCACCGGCTGCTGTGTGACGTGAGCACGCGCTGGAACTCCACCTTCCACATGTTGGCCCGGCTTTGTGAGCAGCAGAGGGCAGTAGTGGAGTACCAGCTGTTACACGGTCGTCGCCTCTCTGTTCAACTTCCTGTAATCAGAAGTGAGGAGTGGGAATGGACGTCAGACGTCTGCGAGGTTTTACGCAATTTTGAGGAATCGACACAGATGGTGAGCGGCGATAACGCTATTATCAGTGTAACCATCCCACTTCTGTGTCTACTGAAACGCTCGCTGCTCACAATTAAAACCGACGCTTTGCATGTGGAAGAGGTGGAAATGGGGGAGGAAGAGCTTACACAAGGTGATAGCCAGAGCACCCTCACTTCGTCTTCTCAGCGACAATTGGAGGAGGCGGAGGAGGAGGAGGAGGAGGAGGAGGAGGAGGAAGACACGGTTGCCTCCGCTACAGAGGGTAGCCATGGAACTTTAGTTCCATCTCTTCAGCGTGGGTGGGCAGAAGAGGAGGAAGAGGATGAGGATATTGAGAGTCATCCTCCTGGTGAGGACAGCGAAATCTTGACTGTTGGTACTCTGGCACACATGGCTGACTTTATGTTAGGCTGCCTTTCCCGTGACCCACGCGTTGTACGCATTTTAGACAACACGGATTACTGGGTGTTCACCCTTCTGGACCCCCGCTACAAAGAGAATTTCTCATCTCTCATTCCTCCGGTGGAGAGGACAAGCAAAATGGTGCAATACCAGAAGGTTCTTGTTGAAAAATTGCTCCAAAATTTTCCATCTGACAACGCTGGCGGCAGAGTACGCGCTACCTTGGCCAACCGAGAAGGGAAGAAAAGGGGAGCACACAGCAGTTCCGACAAAGGCAGGGCAACACTCTCCAAGGCGTGGGACACCTTCATGACACCCCGCCAGCACCCTCACCCTGATGCGCAGCCTAGTGTCACAAGGAGGGAAAAGTTTTGGAAGATGGTGAAGGAGTACGTAGCAGACCGTGTCAGCGTCCTCAATGATCCCTCTGTGCCTTACAACTACTGGGTGTCCAAGCTGGACACGTGGTATGAACTGGCACTCTACGCCTTGGAGGTGCTGGCCTGCCCTGCCGCCAGCGTTCTGTCTGAGCGGGTATTTAGTGCTGCTGGTGGCATCATAACAGATAAGCGTATCCGCCTTTCCACCGACAATGCTGATAGGTTGACACTTATAAAAATGAACAAGGCCTGGATTTCCCCTGACTTCTCCACTCCACTGGAGGAAAGCCCCGGGGGAACATAAACTCACTTTACATATATTATTTACAATGATGGGAATACTCTGTATTCCCATTCACCCCTTCCACCCAAAAAACAGGTATATGGTTGACTCTTAATCTTCTCATCCTCCTCCTCCTCTTCCATATGCCCTGTGCTATAATTTTTATATAGGGCCAGCTCACCAGCGGGCCCTGTGATATAATTTTTATATAGGGCCAGCTCACCAGCGGGCCCTGTTTGACAATTTTTATATAGGTCAGCTCACCAGCGGGCCTTCTCATATAATGTTTTATTGGGTCAGCTCTCTAGCGGGCCCTCTCATATAATGTTTTATAGCGTCAGCTCACTAGCGGGCCTTCGCATATAATGTTTTATAGCGTCAGCTCACTAGCGGGCCTTCGCATATAATGTTTTATAGCGTCAGCTCACTAGCGGGCCTTCGCATATAATGTTTAGGATGGTCAGCTCTGCAGCAGACCCTCACCCATAATGTTTTAGATGGTCAGCTCAGCGCACGTTTCCCTCTTAATCATGGCCTCAGTTCAATAAAATCAAGGAAATTTTTGGGATAATTTGCCTCTGCGCACGTTTCCCTCTTAATCATGGCCTCACTTCAGAAAATCAAGGAAATTTTTGGGATAATTTGCCTCTGCGCACGTTTCCCTCTTAATCATGGCCTCACTTCAGAAAATCAAGGAAATTTTTGGGATAATTTGCAGATGATATACAAGTAAATATACAGCAAATATTGTTTGGTAACAATTTTTCGCCTAAAGTCGTTTTTATTTTCCTTTTTGTGTGTTTTATGGTCAGTCTGTAAAAATGGCGTACTACGGGCGAAAGATCGTTCCCAGCAGCGATGTTGGAGTCCAAGATGCATCCAGACATCCTCCCTATGCTGTCCCTGAACCATTTCTGTGGTGTTTCCATCCTTTTCTGCCCTTTTCCTATGGACCAGGCACCCTCCCCTCATCAGAGCAGGGGGTGCCTGGTGTAATGCTCGAGTCCTCCCATTGACTTCAATGGGGCTCGGGTGCTCGGCCGAGCACTCGAGCCTCAGGGGGTGCTCGGTCAGAGCACCCGAACACCCGAGCATTGGGGTGCTCGCTCATCACTAGTCATCACTAGTAGTGAGACAAGCCGGGGTCATACATGGAGCGAGTTAATCAGCCAGAGCCACAGGTCAGAACCTATGTGGTTAGTCAGACAAGCTGGGGTCGTACACAGAGCGGATTCTCAGGAAAGCACGGGTCACAACGAGCGCAGGAGACAATATCAGAAATACAACATAAGGGCAATGACTCCCAGGCCTAGGGAGGTTTATAAAGGAGCAGGAGGACCCAATTAGGCAACACAGAATAGGCCCATAAACAGGCGTCCTAGCCAGTGCCTGTTTCATGATGTCAGCAATGAAGAAGTATCCGCAATCATGCCGGCGGATGTACCAGAGAGGAAGGAAACACAGGATAGTTAAGGGAGACTGTGATAGTACCCCCCCCTAACAACCTCTCCCCCCGTGGGAGAGGACCAGCACCAGAGGAATTACGGGAGGGAAAAGGGCAGACGCATGGAGATTTTCTTAGCGACACAGGAACATTCTTAGGCCCATACCCTTTCCAGTAGACTAGATATTGCACCTAGCCTCTGACCCTGCAAGAGTCCAAAATGCTTTGCACTTCATATTCCTCATGGTCTCCTGCTCAGGTCTGGGACAGGCAGGGGCAGTGGTATATCTGTTACAGACCAAAGGTTTCAGCAGCGACACATGAAATACATTAAAAATGCACATAAGAGCAGGGAGTTCAAGAGCACAGGTTATGGGGTTGATCTTGCAGAGAACCCGAAAGAGATCCACAAATCGGGAAGCCAGCTTTTTACAAGGCTCCTGGAGATGTAGATTGTGTGAGGACAACCATACTCTCTCTCCCACCTGAAACACTGCAGTCTGCTTGTCTCTTATAGCGTACTGTGGAACTCTGCAGGGATCTCTGAACCCGTAACCATGTGGAGCGGAGCACCCTCAAGTGCTCCTCCAGAGCAGGAATATTCTGAACCTCAAAAGACTCTGGCAGCAGTGAAGGTTGGAACACATAGTTCATCAGAAAGAGTGAGTTCCGAGAGTAGGAATTGACTGCACTATTTCTGACCAGATCTGCCCATGGTACCAAGTTCACCCAATTATCATGATGGTCCGAGATAAAACAATGGAGGAATTGTTCCAATGCCTGATTAGACCTTTCTGCAGCACTGTTAGACTGTGGATGGTAAGCTGAGGAGAACGAGAGCTAGATGCCCATCTGACCGCAGAATGCTCTCCAAAAACGTGAGACAAACTGGCTCCCACAATCGGAGACTACCACCTTGGGTATATCGTGGAGACAAACCACCTCCTTGGCAAAGATCTCGGCCAGCTCCTTGGAGGAAGGTAGTCTTTTGAGTGGTACAAAATGGGCCATCTTAGAAAATCTATCCACAATCATGAGGATGACCGTGAAACCCTCTGAGACAGGCAATTCTACCATAAAGTTGATGGATAAGTGCAACCAAGGCCGCTCCCCATTGGGAATGGGTTGAAGGAGACCAAGTGGAAGGTGTCTAGGGGTCTTGGTTCAAGCACATGTGGAACAGTCGGCAACAAATGCAGAACAATCTACCCTCAGGCTGGGCCACCAAAAGAGCCTAGTCATAGACCATATTAGTATCACAGTGTCACGGTTTATCAGACACAAGTTTTAGGTAAAAATCAATTTTATTGAAATAATAAATTGATAACGTAGGATGGCAAACACATACATACAGATACATACAGAATATAACAAGACAGAATGCAGACTCTACCGGTCCTGTCAATATACCGGACAGGACAGTCTGAAGAAGCAGAATGTTAGGCTCTACCGGCCTTGCCAATACCGGGTAAGGCAACCTGCAGATGGAATAGCATAACGGTTCTACCGGCCTTACCAAATTACCGGGCAAGGCAGCCTCAAAAGATTACAATGTAGGCTCTACCGGCCCTGCCAATACCGGGTAAGGCAACCTCAGATGGAATGTGGCAAAAGGTTCTACCGGCCTTACCAATACCGGGCAGGGCAGCCCAGAGATAGTAGCAGCAGTCAGATGGTAATGGCAAATTGACAGGATCGTAAGCAACCCAGTGTACACACACTGAGACCAACAGGGAGTAGTAAAGCCGCAAGACTTTGGAGCAAACCAGCGTCCGCACGCTGGGACCAATACTGACTTGTATAGCGATAGGCTTTGGAGCAAACCAGTGACCGCACACTGGTGTAACAAGCGAGTTTGTATAGCCGCAAGGCTTTGGAGTAAACCAGCGTCCGCACGCTGGGACCAACACAGGATTGTATAGCCGATAGGCTTTGGAGCAAACCAGTGACCGCACACTGGTGTAACAAGCGAGTTTGTATAGCCGCAAGGCTTAGGAGCAAACCAGCGTCCGAACGCTGGGACCAACACAGGATTGTATAGCCGATAGGCTTTGAAGCAAACCAGTGACCGCACACTGGTGTAACAAGCGAGTTTGTATAGCCGCAAGGCTTTGGAGCAAACCAGCGTCCGCACGCTGGGACCAACACAGGATTGTCTAGCCGATAGGCTTTGGAGCAAACCAGTGACCGCACACTGGTGTAACAAGCGAGTTTGTATAACCGTAAGGCTTTGGAGCAAACCAGCGTCCGCACGCTGGGACCAATACAGGATCGTATAGCCGATAGGCTTTGGAGCAAACCAGTGACCGCACACTGGTGTAACAAGCGAGTTTGTATAGCCGCAAGGCTTAGGAACAAACCAGCGTCCGCACGCTGGGACCAACACAGGATTGTATAGCCGATAGGCTTTGGAGCAAACCAGTGACCGCACACTGGTGTAACAAGCGAGTTTGTATAGCCGCAAGGCTTAGGAACAAACCAGCGTCCGCACGCTGGGACCAACACAGGATTGTATAGCCGATAGGCTTTGAAGCAAACCAGTGACCGCACACTGGTGTAACAAGCGAGTTTGTATAGCCGCAAGGCTTTGGAGCAAACCAGCGTCCGCACGCTGTGACCAACACAGGATTGTACAGCCGATAGGCTTTGGAGCAAACCAGTGACCGCACACTGGAATAACTAACAATGTCGCCGACGCGACCGGGCAGGAGGTCGCCAGGATACAGGAGACAGGCGATGAGATGACAGGAACCAGCAACGATCAGTCAGGTCAGGAAACAGCAGAGAAGAAGAACCGCAGGAACTGCAACACCAGAGACTAGGCCGGAACCAGGACTGGAACAACTCAGCAGGCAGGAAACACTGGAACAGTAGAGATCAGGAACTCAGGAACACATGAGATCAGGAACTCAGGAACACTGGAACAGAGGCCCAGCTATCACTGGCATAGTGATAGCAAGAAGGTCAGAAACAACACGAAAGGGCACCCAAAGGGTGCCCAATCCAGGTTTAAAAAGGCAATGAGAGGCGGGCTATCTGCATACAGCCAATAGCAGCCCCCTACTGGTGACAGACAAGGAACTGCAGCAATCACAGGCACCGTGATAGTACCCCCCTTTCAAAGACCCCCTCTCCTAGAATAGGGTCTAGGTTTCTGTGGGTAATTGGCATGAAAGGCCCTAGTTAGCCTAGGTGCATGAAGGTCCGTACTATCCACCCATGATCGATCCTCAGGACCATACCCATTCCAATGTACCAGGTACTGTACCCCTCCTCTAAGCCTATGGGAATCAATAATGCTCTGAACCTCGTACTCCTCCTGGCCCTCCACCTCAACAGGTCCTGGCACCACAGGTGTGGTAGTATAGCGATTGCAAACCAGAGGCTTAAGAAGGGACACATGGAACACATTACAGATACGCATGGATGCAGGTAGGTCTAGTGCATAGGAGAAAGGGTTAATTTTATGAATAACTCTGTATGGACCAATAAACCGGGGAGCCAACTTATTAGACGGAACCTGCAGCTTGAGATTTCTGGAGGAAAGCCATACTCTATCCCCAACCTGAAAGGAAACCGCTGGAAGCCTTCTGCGATTAGCATGGCGCTGATGACGCTGAAATGACTGACCAAGTGCCCTCTGAACTTGTGCCCATGTGGAACGGAGTTGCTCGATATGCTCATCCAGAGCTGGAATCTGTTGCGTCTGAAATGAATCTGGAAGCAAACAGGGCTGGAACCCATAATTAATCAGAAACGGAGAGCTCCCAGACGAAGAATTAACCGCACAGTTCCTGGCGAACTCTGCCCAAGGCAACAACTCGGACCAATTGTCATGATGGTCAGTAACGAAACAACGGAGAAATTGTTCCAAGCCCTGATTAGCTCGTTCAGCGGCTCCATTGGTCTGGGGATGGTAGGCAGAGGAGAAGGACAGCTGTATGCCCATCTGTTGGCAAAATGCCCTCCAAAATCTAGACACAAACTGGCTCCCCCTGTCAGACACCAGTACCCTAGGCACTCCATGCAACCAGAATACTTCTCTGGCGAACACCATTGCCAATTCTTTCGCTGAAGGAAGGCCACGGAGGGGCACGAAAACCTGTCCACCACCATGAATATAAAGGAGTACCCCTTGGACATAGGCAATTCTCCCATAAAATCAATGGAAACATGAGACCAGGGGCGTTCGCCATTAGGCACCGGTTGAAGCAAGCCCACTGGGAGATGTCTCGGGGTCTTAGCGCGGGCACAGGTGGCACAGGCATTCGTAAATTCGGCACAATCGTTTTTCATGGAAGGTCACCAAAATAACTGAGAAAGGGACCATAACAATTGGTCTCTACCAATATGTCCCGCAGCTTTAGAGGAATGGTAGGTTTCAAGCAGCCTAGTACGAAATGGTTCAGCGACAAAACATTTGCCCACTGGAGTTTCATGGGGAGCGGACCCCTGAGAGGCCAGGATCTCCTCCCCTAAAGGAGAAGTGATACTCGTGCGTATAGTAGCCAGTATTCTATCAGGTTGGATGATAGGTGCTGGTGCTTCCACTCTGTCACTGTCGGCCTCAAATTGTCTTGACAGTGCATCAGCCCTGATATTCTTTGACCCCGGTAAGTATGATACAATGAAATTAAATTGAGACAGGAACAGTGCCCACCTGGCCTGACGGGAGGACAATCTCTTGGCCTCCGAGAGATAAGTCAAATTTTTATGATCTGTTAGGATTAATACAGGATTCTTAGTACCTTCAAGCAAATGACGCCATTCCTTAAGAGCGAGGATAATGGCCAATAATTCTTTGTCACCTATCTCATAGTGGCTTTGAGTGACAGTCAACTTTTTAGAGAAAAACCCACAAGGTCTGAGAGTTCCACCTTTATCGTGTCGTTGCGAAAGTACTGCCCCGACCCCAATATCTGAGGCATCAACCTCTAACGTAAATGGAAGTAGAGGATTGGGGTGGGATAACACAGGAGCTGCAGCAAATGCCAGCTTCAAATTCTCAAAGGCATTCTCAGCAGATACCGGCCAACAAGAAGGATTAGCACCCTTGTGCGTAAGATCGGACAGAGGTTTGACAATGGAAGAAAAGTTCTTAATAAACCTCCTATAATAATTAGCGAAACCCAGGAAACGCTGTATGGCTTTAAGACCCTTGGGTTTTGGCCATTGTAAGACAGCTGACAACTTATCTTTGTCCATGGCAATGCCATCATTGCCAGTTATGAACCCCAAGAATGGCACACTGGTTCTATGAAACTCACATTTTTCCAGTTTACAAAATAATTTGTTCTCACAGAGTCGTAGCAATACTGCGGATACATCTTTGATGTGCTGTGCCATGTCTTGGGAGTAAATCAATATATCGTCAAGATAAACCACAACACATGTCTGTAACATATCTCTCAGAACATCGTTTATCAGTTCCTGGAAAACTGCGGGGGCATTACACAGCCCAAATGGCATTACTAGATACTCGTAGTGCCCAGCTCGAGTATTAAAGGCAGTCTTCCACTCATCACCTGCTCGAATGCGCACCAGATTGTAAGCGGCCCGTAGGTCCAATTTGGTAAAAATCGAAGCGCACTTAAGCCTGTCAAAAAGCTCGGTGATGAGTGGTATTGGGTATGCGTTTTTTGCCGTTAGTTTATTCAAGCCCCGGTAGTCAATGCATGGTCTTAATTCGCCATTTTTCTTTTTTACGAAAAAGAACCCAGCCCTAGCTGGAGAGGTAGATTTTCGTATGATCCCTCTAGCAAGGGCATCAGAAATGTTATCCTCCATAGCCTTATTTTCCTCACAAGATAATGGATAAGTGCGTCCTTTCGGAGGTACTGCCCCAGGCTGCAATTCGATGCAACAATCATAAGGTCTTTGCTGGAGTAGCAAACTAGCCTCTCCTTTGCTAAAAACATCGCCAAACTGTTGGTACACCTCCGGTATATCCGAGGAGGTGCACAGGACCTTAATAGGCTGGATGACGCACTTGTCCATACAAAACTGGGACCAAGCAGCAATTTCACACTTTTTCCAATCAAATTGTGGGTTATGTAACTGTAACCACGGAAATCCCAATATTACCGCATGGTGCGGAGAATTAATCAGTTGAAACTGCTGCTCTTCTCTGTGAAGTGCCCCAATAGTCATAGACGGTGGCATAGTTTCAAATATAACCTGAGGCGGTTCTAAGGGTCTGCCATCAATCGCTTCAATAGTCAAGGGGTTTTCTCTTTCAATGCGTGGAACTCCGTGCAATTCAGCAAAGGTATTATCCATAAAATACCCTGCTGCACCAGAGTCAACCAAGGCCAAAACCTCCACAGAGCGTTGTGCCCAAGATAATACCACCTGTATGGTGGGTTTCATTGTGCCCGACACTGGGGACGATTGTACACCACCTAGGGCCTGTCCCCCGAGGTACCCTAGGTGTGTGCGTTTCCCGGACGTACCGGACAGGAATTTAGCAAATGCCCTTTTTTACCGCAGTATAAACACAACCCTTGTCTTTTGCGATATAGTCTCTCAGCCTTGGTTAGTCTAGTGAAGCCTATTTGCATAGGTTCACTTGTCTCCCATACAGGTTCACTAGACTTCAATGCCAGGGGAGGGATGGGTGGGCAAAACATGCTACTAGGCTCATTATTCTTTGACCGTATCTTACGATCTCTGGCAATTGATCTCTCACGTATTCTGGAGTCAATTATCATAACATACTCAATGTAGTCATCTAGATCAATAGGTAGATCTTTAGCAGCGATTTCGTCCTTAATGTGGTCATTCAGGCCTTGAGAAAAAGCTGCCAATAATGCCTCGTTATTCCAACCTACCTCTGCTGCCAATGTGCGGAATTCGATGGCGTAGTCGCCCACTGTACGCCTGCCCTGATGTATCTCCATAAGGCATTTGGCAGCAGAGTTGGTTCTACCAGGAGGCTCAAACACTCTTCAAAAGGATTGCACAAATTCTCTAAAGTTCTTAGTACAAGGTTTAGCATTCTCCCACAAGGGGTTAGCCCAAGCCAAAACTCTGCCAGTGAGCAAAGATATCGTGAACCCCACTTTACTACGATCATTGGGAAATGCGTGTGCCGTCAATTCCATAAAGATTTCGAGTTGGTTGATGAACCCTCTGCAGAGACTAGGGTCACCATCATATCTTAGCGGCAAGGGTGCAGAAGCCGTTAACCCTTTAACAGTACCCCCTAGGGGTCTGGTATCACTTTCCGGTGTCTGACTTGGCGAGACCACCGGGCTAGAGCTAGATTTGTCAGCAAGTACCGAGCGTTCAAGGATCGTTTGAATTGCAACTGCCAACTGATCCAAACGTTACTCGTGCACATCCATCCTTCAATGGATATTCTGTGCGTTACCTTCACCTTTGCTGTCTGAGGTCATGGCCCTTTCGTACTGTCACGGTTTATTATGACTCTCAGACACAAGTTTTAGGTAAAAATCAATTTTATTGAAATAATAAATTGATAACGTAGGATGGCAAACATATACATACAGATACATACAGAATATAACAAGACAGAATGCAGACTCTACCGGTCCTGTCAATATACCGGACAGGACAGTCTGAAGAAGCAGAATGTTAGGCTCTACCGGCCTTGCCAATACCGGGTAAGGCAGCCTCAAAAGATTACAATGTACTCTCTACCGGCCCTGCCAATACCGGGTAAGGCAACCTCAGATGGAATGTGGCAAAAAGTACTACCGGCCTTACCAATACCGGGCAGGGCAGCCCAGAGATAGTAGCAGCAGTCAGATGGTAATGGCAAATTGACAGGATCGTAAGCAACCCAGTGTACACACACTGAGACCAACAGGGAGTAGTAAAGCCGCAAGACTTTGGAGCAAACCAGCGTCCGCACGCTGGGACCAATACTGACTTGTATAGCCGATAGGCTTTGGAGCAAACCAGTGACCGCACACTGGTGTAACAAGCGAGTTTGTATAGCCGCAAGGCTTTGGAGCAAACCAGCGTCCGCACGCTGGGACCAACACAGGATTGTATAGCCGATAGGCTTTGGAGCAAACCAGTGACCGCACACTGGTGTAACAAGCGAGTTTGTATAGCCGCAAGGCTTTGGAGCAAACCAGCGTCCGCACGCTGGGACTAACACAGGATTGTATAGCCGATAGGCTTTGGAGCAAACCAGTGACCGCACACTGGTGTAACAAGCGAGTTTGTATAGCCGCAAGGCTTTGGAGCAAACCAGCGTCCGCACGCTGGGACCAACAAAGGATTGTCTAGCCGATAGGCTTTGGAGCAAACCAGTGACCGCACACTGGTGTAACAAGCAATTTTGTATAACCGTAAGGCTTTGGAGCAAACCATCGTCCTCACGCTGGGACCAACACAGGATCGTATAGCCGATAGGCTTTGGAGCAAACCAGTGACCACACACTGGTGTAACAAGAGAGTTTGTATAGCCGCAAGGCTTAGGAACAAACCAGCATTCGCACGCTGGGACCAACACAGGATTGTATAGCCGATAGGCTTTGGAGCAAACCAGTGACCGCACACTGGTGTAACAAGCGAGTTTGTATAGACGCAAGGCTTAGGAGCAAACCAGCGTCCGAACGCTGGGACCAACACAGGATTGTATAGCCGATAGGCTTTGGAGCAAACCAGTGACCGCACACTGGTGTAACAAGCGAGTTTGTATAGCCGCAAGGCTTTGGAGCAAACCAGCATCCGCACGCTGGGACCTACACAGGATTGTCTAGCCGATAGGCTTTGGAGCAAACCAGTGACCGCACACTGGTGTAACAAGCGAGTTTGTATAACCGTAAGGCTTTGGAGCAAACCAGCGTCTGCACGCTGTGACCAACACAGGATTGTACAGCCGATAGGCTTTGGAGCAAACCAGTGACCGCACACTGGTGTAACAAGCGAGTTTGTATAGCCGATAGGCTTTGGAGCAAACCAGTGACCGCACACTGGTGTAACAAGCGAGTTTGTATAGCCGCAAGGCTTTGGAGCAAACCAGCGTCCGCACGCTGGGACCAACACAGGATTGTATAGCCGATAGGCTTTGGAGCAAACCAGTGACCGCACACTGGTGTAACAAGCGAGTTTGTATAGCCGCAAGGCTTTGGAGCAAACCAGCGTCCGCACGCTGGGACCAACACAGGATTGTATAGCCGATAGGCTTTGGAGCAAACCAGTGACCGCACACTGGTGTAACAAGCGAGTTTGTATAGCCGCAAGGCTTTGGAGCAAACCAGCGTCCGCACGCTGGGACTAACACAGGATTGTATAGCCGATAGGCTTTGGAGCAAACCAGTGACCGCACACTGGTGTAACAAGCGAGTTTGTATAGCCGCAAGGCTTTGGAGCAAACCAGCGTCCGCACGCTGGGACCAACAAAGGATTGTCTAGCCGATAGGCTTTGGAGCAAACCAGTGACCGCACACTGGTGTAACAAGCAATTTTGTATAACCGTAAGGCTTTGGAGCAAACCAGCGTCCTCACGCTGGGACCAACACAGGATCGTATAGCCGATAGGCTTTGGAGCAAACCAGTGACCACACACTGGTGTAACAAGAGAGTTTGTATAGCCGCAAGGCTTAGGAACAAACCAGCATTCGCACGCTGGGACCAACACAGGATTGTATAGCCGATAGGCTTTGGAGCAAACCAGTGACCACACACTGGTGTAACAAGCGAGTTTGTATAGACGCAAGGCTTAGGAGCAAACCAGCGTCCGAACGCTGGGACCAACACAGGATTGTATAGCCGATAGGCTTTGGAGCAAACCAGTGACCGCACACTGGTGTAACAAGCGAGTTTGTATAGCCGCAAGGCTTTGGAGCAAACCAGCATCCGCACGCTGGGACCTACACAGGATTGTCTAGCCGATAGGCTTTGGAGCAAACCAGTGACCGCACACTGGTGTAACAAGCGAGTTTGTATAACCGTAAGGCTTTGGAGCAAACCAGCGTCTGCACGCTGTGACCAACACAGGATTGTACAGCCGATAGGCTTTGGAGCAAACCAGTGACCGCACACTGGTGTAACAAGCGAGTTTGTATAGCCGATAGGCTTTGGAGCAAACCAGTGACCGCACACTGGTGTAACAAGCGAGTTTGTATAGCCGCAAGGCTTTGGAGCAAACCAGCGTCTGCACGCTGTGACCAACACAGGATTGTACAGCCGATAGGCTTTGGAGCAAACCAGTAACCGCACACTGGAGTAACTAACAATGTCGCCGACGCGACCGGGCAGGAGGTCGCCAGGATACAGGAGACAGGCGATGAGATGACAGGAACCAGCAACGATCAGTCAGGTCAGGAAACAGCAGAGAAGAAGAACCGCAGGAACTGCAACACCAGAGACTAGGCCGGAACCAGGACTGGAACAACTCAGCAGGCAGGAAACACTGGAACAGTAGAGATCAGGAACTCAGGAACACATGAGATCAGGAACTCAGGAACACTGGAACAGAGGCCCAGCTATCACTGGCATAGTGATAGCAAGAAGGTCAGAAACAACACGAAAGGGCACCCAAAGGGTGCCCAATACAGGTTTAAATAGGCAATGAGAGGTGGGCTATCTGCAGACAGCCAATAGCAGCCCCCTACTGGTGACAGACAAGGAACTGCAGCAATCACGGGCACCGTGATACACAGTGCCTGTGATTCTCTGTCACTCTTGCTTGTGGTTCGCTCTGATTTGCCGAGCCAGTTTGGCCCGTCCCTGGTGACCTTTTTATGCCTGGCCCAGACATCTGTCAGATGCCCTTTCGTGGTGTTTCTGAGCCAGTAGTGCTGTTGCTGTGTTCCTGTGTTCCGGATTCTTGTGTACCGATTTGGCTTGTCCTGACTATGCTCCAGTGTTCCTGATCGTGCTTGACCCGGCTTGTCTGCGAACCACCTCCGTTTCCTGACCCGGCTTGGCTGACGTTCCTGCTCGTGTATGACCCGGCTTGTATGACTACCTCCTTCGTGTTGGTCTCCGGTTAACACCTGTGGAGGCTATTGCCAGCTCTTGCATTGCAGGTCGGTTTCCGTTACGCCCGTGAGGGCTATCCACACTCACACTCGCAGAACCAGTCTTACTGTTAGGTACGCCCGTGTGGGCTATTTGGATTTCTGTTCTGCTTAAACTAAGTTGGTCACTTCGGCTAAGGCATTTACATTTCCAGAACACTGTGAACTGGCTCTAATCAGCACCTCCTTTAACACCTTGGGCGTGCCAAACCACCACATCTGAGACTGACTGATTTATGCACTTAACCCTTTGGGTACTGTACACCATTCTCTGTGCGGAGATATTATATGTCAGTTATTCTGTGTATTGACTCTCTGTGTTATATCAGTTATCACTGTGTGTTTATTCTTGCTGCCTATAGAGGGCGTTCGTTTGCATTATTTGCTATTTAAATAAAATTGTGTTTTATTTTGCCAACTGGTCTGAGTGTCCGAAAAACCGTTACAGTACGAAAGGGCCATGACCTCAGACGGAAAGGTGAAAGTAACACACAAAACATCCATTGGAGAATGGATGTCCATGAGCAGCGCCTGGACCAATTGGCACTGGCTTTACAGACCTTACTTGAGCGCACAGTACACTTGGACAAGCCCAGTCCGAATCCGGTGGTCCCTCCAGTTTTGACACCGAACAATCCGCCTGTAGCCCTTCCTACTAATACCAGAGGCTTAACGGCAGCGGCGCCGTTACCATTGAGATATGATGGCGAGCCTTCCCTATGCAGGGGCTTCATTAATCAATTGGAGATATTCTTGGAACTGGCACCCCAGGCATTTCCTAATGACCCTAGTAAGGTCGGATTTATGATATCGCTGTTGACGGGCAAAGCATTGGCGTGGGCAAATCCCTTGTGGGAGAATGCCAAACCCTGCACTCTGAACCTTAGGGAATTTGTAACAAAGTTCCGCCGAGTGTTTGAAGTTCCTGGCAGGGCTGTCTGTGCTGCTAAGAGGTTGATGGAGATTCAGCAGGGCGAACGCACTCTGGGCGACTATGCTATCGAGTTTCGGACCTTGGCAGCAGAGGTGGGCTGGAATAATGAGGCATTAGTTGGCGCCTTTGCCCATGGTCTTTCTGAGCAGATTAAGGATGAGATAGCCGCTCAAGAGGTACCCAGTGATCTGGATGAATACATTGACTACATCATGCTAATTGATTCCCGCATCCGTGAGAGACGGTTGGCAAAAAGGGCGAAATCGAGAAGCTATGGCCAGGGCAGTCTCTTTAACCCACCCTCACCACCCGTTCCTCCTGAATGACCAGCCGAATCGGCTGAACCTATGCAATTGGGGTTCACTAAGCTCACTAAGGAGGAGAGGTTGTATCGCAGGAGACAAGGCCTATGCTTATATTGTGGCAAACCAGGGCACCTATTACGCACTTGTCCAGTACGGCCGGGAAACAAACGCATCTAGGGTACCTTGGGGGACAGGCCCTAGGTGGTGTACAACAGTCCCTAGATCCTAGTACTGTTAAACCCACCATCCAGGTGGTATTCGCTTGGGCAGACAAGGTGGTTGAGGTCCTGGCATTGGTGGACTCTGGTGCAACCGGGTACTTCATGGACCAATCCTTCGCCGACTTGCACGGCATTCCATTATGCAAGAAAGATTCTCCTTTGGCAATTGAAGCCATCGATGGCAGACCCTTGGAACCTGCTTTTATTACGATAGAGCAATTCCTATCACAATGTCGGTTGGGGCTTTTCACAAGGAGGAAGTATGGTTCCAAATTATTCGTTCTCCTCACCATGCAATCATTTTGGGGTTCCCATGGTTACTATTACATAATCCTCAATTTGACTGGCAGAAATGTGAGGTTAACTCCTGGCCTGAATACTGTACTAAGAATTGTCTTTCACTACCTGTCAAAATTATGTGTACCTCCCCTGCCGTGCCAACAGAATATGGGCAATTCGGTGACGTTTTTAGCAAAGGAGAGGGTCCACTGGAAGGGCTATGGCCCTGAGGAACGTTCTTGGGTTGATCAAAAGGACCTCCATGCACCTAGACTGGTACGCAACTTCCACTCTAAATATCCTCAGAAACCCAGACCCCCGGCAGGGAGAGGGGGTCTTTGAGAGGGGGGTACTATCACAGTGCCTGTGATTCTCTGTCACTCTTGCTTGTGGCTCGCTCTGATTTGCCGAGCCAGTTTGGCCCGCCCCTGGTGACCTTTTTATGCCTGGCCCAGACATCTGTCAGATGCCCTTTCGTGGTGTTTCTGAGCCAGTAGTCCTGTGTTCCGGATTCTTGTGTACCGATTTGGCTTGTCATGACTACGCTCCAGTGTTCCTGATCGTGTTTGACCCGGCTTGTCTGCGAACCACCTCTGTTTCCTGACCCGGCTTGGCTGACGTTCCTGCTCGTGTATGACCCGGCTTGTATGACTACATCCTTCGTGCTACGACCCAGCCCAGCTGACTTCCTGCTCCGAGATCGACTTCCAGCCTGTTCCAGTGACCTCTGTTCCTGTTGTTGCCGCCGCGACATTTTCACCCACTGTTGCCAGCTGCCGTGTGACCACTCTAGCCTTGTGTTGCCTCCGATCAGTGCAGTGTCCCGTTTGTCTGTGCGTTCCTCCGTGAGCCTCACTACACTTGCAGAGCTTCACTACCTTACAGAGCCTTGTGTTTAAACGTGCATATATTAACCCTTGCAGTGCTGCTTTACTCTCGCTACCTTGGTCCCCAGTATAGAGCCTCACTCGCTGTGCTACGTCTGCTGAGTTGGCCGCTTACCGACGGCGACTCTATCTATCCTACTGCAGAGTAGTTAAGTTATGTTGGTCCGGTAGGGCGTCATTGGCTCTCACTGTTACGTTAATTACTGGGCGATATCTACTGTGGCCTCTGTGCTCGTGTGGCAGCAAAGGGAAGGCTCAAGCTCTGGCAGGTTCTCGTTGAATACGCCCGTGGGGGCTATTGGCTCTATCACCGCTATTGTTGGTCTCCGGTTAACACCTGTGGAGGCTATTTCCAGCTCTTGCATTGCAGGTCGGTTTCCGTTATGCCCGTGAGGGCTATCCACGCTCGCACTCGCAGAACCAGTCTTCCTGTTAGGTACGCCCGCGGGGGCTATTTGAATTTCTGTTCTGCTTAAACTAAGTTGGTCACTTCGGCTAAGGCATTTACATTTCCAGAACACTGTGAACTGTCTCTAATCAGCACCTCCTTTAACACCTTGGGCGTGCCAAACCACCACATCTGAGACTGACTGATTTATGCACTTAACCCTTTGGGTACTGTACACCATTCTCTGTACGGAGATATTGTATGTCAATTATTCTGTGTATTGACTCTCTGTGTTATATCAGTCATCACTGTGTGCTTATTCTTGCTGCCTATAGAGGGCGTTCGTTTGCATTATTTGCTATTTAAATAAAATTGTGTTTTATTTTGCCAACTGGTCTTAGTGTCCTAAAAACCGTTACAATTAGTTGGTCTCTCCCAACGTGCCCTGCAGCCTTTGAGGAATGATAAGTCTCAAGCAGTCTGGTATGCACAAAACATTTTCTATTAGGCTTATCTGCCAGGGTGGAAGCCTGAGCAACCAAAATCTCCTCACACAAATGAGATGTAATACTAGTACGTATAGTAGCCAAAATGCAGTTAGGAGGAATGATAGGTACCGGAGGGGACTACTCCTGGGACTCAAATTGTTGAGAAGGAGAGCATCTGCTTTAATGCTCTTTGTACCAGGGAGATAGGATACCACAAAATTAATCCTTGAGAGGAATAAGGACCATCTGGCCTGACATGGAGACAACCTCTTAACCTCTGACAGATATGTGAGGTTCTTGTGATCTGTCAGTATCAGGATAGGGACCGTAGTACCCTCCAACAGATATCACAATTCTTTCAGGGCAAGGATGATGGCGAGTAACTCCCAGTCGTCTACATCGTATAAATTCTCAGTCTTAGACAGTTTCTTAGAGAAAAAAACACATGGAAGCAAAGGTTTCCCAGGGCTTGCACGCTGGTACAACAAGGCGCCCACTCCAGACTCTAAAGCATCGACCTCCAGGGTGAAAGGAAGGGTGGAACTCGGGTGGGACAATATCAGAGCTTTGGCAAAAGATGAATCCAAGTCCTCAAATGCCTGCAAGGCCTCAGGTGACCAGTCTGAAGCATTAGCTCCATTCTGAGTCATGTCCGTGAGAGGTTTGACTACGGTGGAGAAGTTTTGAATGAACTTCCTGTAGTAATTCGTGAAGCCCAGGAACCTCTGTATGGACTTTAGTCCCACTGGAACTGGCCACTGTAATATGGCAGAAATTTTTCCAAATCCATGGCTAGGCCAGAGGATGAAATAACGTATCCTAGAAATGTCACCTGGGATTTGTGAAATTCACACTTTTCTAGTTTGCAGAACAACTTGTTCTCCTTGAGCAGTTGTAGGACCCGGGCTCCGTCTGCTCTATGTGCCTCCAAGGTGGGAGAACAGATGAGTCTATCGTCCAAATATACCACAACACAACTCTGTAGTAGTTTTCTCAACACATCATTAATGAATTCCTGGAAGACAGCGGGAGTGTTGCACAATCCAAAGGGTATCACCAAATATTCATAGTGCCCACTCCTGGTGTTAAATGCTGTTTTCCACTCATGGCCTTCTTTTATTCATACCAAATTGTAAAAATAGTAGAGCCTTTGATACAATCAAAAAGCTCTGTGATCAACGGAATTGGATAGGCGTTCTTTACCATCAGTTTATTCAGACCCCTGAAATTGATGCATGGTATGAGTTCCCCATCTTTCTTCTTAACAAAGAAGAAACCTGCGTCCACAGGTGAGGATGACTTCTGGATAATGCACCTAGATAAAGTGTCAGCCACATACTGCTCCATAGCCCTGTTCTTCTCCACCGACAAGGGGTACACTCTGCCCTTAGGAGGTCTGGCTCCTGGTACCAGATCAACAGTACAATCATAAGGCCTGTGTGGGGGTAACGTATAGGCCTCTACCTTATTAAATCCTCTTTGTAGAATTGTTACTCAGCAGGTAGCGAGGTAGAGGTACACAATATCCTGGTGGGCTGCTGGAGGCAAGATATCGTACATTGAAAAGACCATGACAGAATATCACAAGTCTGCCAATCGATTCTTGGGTTGTGAGTGTGCAACCAGGGAAAACCCAGAATGATGGCATGATGGGGAGAGTGTATGACCTGGAACTGTTGTGTCTCAACATGGAGTGTCCCTACCCTTAGAGACAAAGGATGAGTCTCATGCGTAATGTGTGCCGGCTGTAGGGGTCGGCCGTCAATGGCTTTAATTGCCAACGGAGTGGAGCGATGCAACAAAGGGATAGCGTGTTTGGCTGCAAAGTCTGCATCAATGAAAAAGCCTGTGGCCCCGGAGCCCAGTAGTGCTGGAGCCACTACTGATGACTCTACCCAAAATAATACTACTTCAAGAATAGGCTTGTCTTGAAGTGTTTCTGGGGACTGTGAAATTCCACCCAGGGTCTGTCCCCTACCTGACCCTAGGTGCAAGCGTTTCCCGGCCGGATAGGGCAATCACGCAACATATGGCCCAGCTCCCCACAGTATAAGCAAAGACCCCTCCTACTGCACCTGAGCCCTCTACTCCACTGACAGGTGTGTGAAGCCTAGCTGCATCGGTTCCCCCCCAGTGGGATCAAAACTAGTAGGTATGGGAGGTGAGGGAGGACAGGGTGGGAGTAAGAAGTTAGGTGCCAACCGAGGTAAATGTTTGTGCCCCTGTTCCTTGAACGAAGAACTCTCACGGATTCTTGTGTCTATCAGGATGGTGACTGAGATAAGATCCTCTAGATAACCAGGCAGGTCTTGGGCTGCCGCCTCATCTTTAATCATGTCAGACAAGCCCTTGGAGAAAGCGGCAACTAGGGCTTCGTTGTTCCATCCTACCTCCGCTGCCAGAGTACAGAACTCAATAGCATAGTTCTCTACTGTATGTGAGCCCTGCCATATTGTCATAAGTCTTTTAGTAGTGGAGGATGTACGTCCAGGAATATCAAAAACTGTCCGGAAAGAGGCCACAAATTCCGTAAAGTTATGGATTATGGGTTTCTCCATCTCCCATATTGGGTTGGCTCAAGCCAATGCCTTGCTGGACAGAAGGGAGATCAGGAATCCCACCTTACTTCACTCAGTAGGAAAAGCATGTGGTACCATTTCCAAGTAAATTCCCAGCTGACTTGAGGAACCCCCGGCACAGTGTAGGTTCCCCATCATATCTTTGGGGTAAAGGAGTGGAGCCAGACAACCCTCTACTTATGCCAGCCTCAGAGGAACTTGCCACAACTGGTGCAGGTACTGGGGAAGCCACCGGTTGCTCAGCGAAATGATCAAGGTGAGCCATGCGATTCAATAGTATCTGCATAGTAGACTTGTGCACGGGCAAAATTTTCGGTAAAATTCGAATTTGGACTAATTTTTTTTTTCTAATTCGGATGATCCTAATTTCAGACCGGGCCTATTCGATTTGAAAGAAATTCTGATCCATTCCGAATTATTCGTCCGAATTTAACATGGGTTAGATTATAGCAGTGCGCCTCTGTGCACGCTGCTATCATTCTTTGCAGACAGGGTTTGCATTTAGAAAAAGATCCATCCCAAAAACGGACATTGTCATACATTGCCAGTCTGTGCATGTCACCTCTACTCCAGCATGGGATGCCAGTCAGAATGCAAACGTCGAATATCGAGAACCCATTCCTGTCATTCAATTTAGCATATGATTGAACATCGAAACCCCATGCCTGTCACATCCTACTCAACATAAGTGGTCGACTCGAACATGGACAAACTACATGTCACATTCTATGTTACTACATGGATAAAGATTAAGGTTTCATTTTCTGGTACCAGCCTCCTACCCTACTGTCCCTCTTTAGTACCCAAATTCCTCTTTCTCGTTTTCCTATCCTGATTTCCCCTCATATCAGATAAGTCTATGTGTATATACATTGTAGTGTTTCATACTACATTAAGAATAATCATCAATGATTGTAATGTGATAGATGTAATGTGTTAAAAAGAAAAATTGAGACATTCTGTTGTGAACGAACTGCAACACAGGAGAGAAATAAAAAAAAATGCTTGACATCTATACTGAAGAGGGGTCCACAGCATTGTTTTAGTATAGCAATATCACCGTTTTCCGTGAGTGTGCAATACAGGGTTCTACGGTAATTGCTGGGCAGTTCCCAACGTCATAATCAGGGGATGATGGGAGTTGTATTCTAACTACTGTTAGGAAACACATAAGTGATGCACATTCATCTCCCACCTAGAAATTATTTACACATGAGGCAACTCCACCAAGTAATACCTAGCCCCTTTCCAAGTGAAAGGACTTCCAGAAAGGCTTCAGATCTCTTAGTGACTCACCTGTTATTGCCAGTCAGCGGGACCCGGAGAGTAGGAGGGGGTGATGCTATGGCTGCAGATTAAGTCTGGAACGGTGCTCTTAGTTGGTCACTCGTCACAATGTTGAAGCTCAGCCCAGCCAGCACCTTCTGGGTGGAGACACCTCACAGCAATCCTGTTCAGGACACATCATGCACTGTCGTGCACTCATACTAGGGATCCCAAATGTTTAGACTCATTTCGTACAGGGGGCACCCTCCTGTATTTGTAAAACCTCTCTAGCAAATCTGGGACGGTAGACCTATTTACTCAAGTCTTGACTTTAGGTGGGCGATAAACAATACAAAATAGGCATAATGTTTCACTATCACATAACTCACGCCACTGAAGCAGCCAGCAGGCATCGCCACTGAGTGAGCATAGGGCTGCCCGGCTGCTGACAGTCAAACTGATGGGACACCCTGCAACACAGAACTGGCGGAAGCACACAAAATAAACATGCTATGGGACGGCAAATTGCCGCCCCTGTCAAAGTGCCCCCTGGGTCCATGGACCCACTGGGACCCATGTAAGTGCCGGCCCTGTATTCGAACAAATACCTAATATTTTTTTATATTTTGCACAGGAACAAATATTACTCGCTCTTGCAGTGGCAATAACTGGAACTAATGCTGGCTGCCTACCTATGCCTAGCCTAATGCTACCTGCCTGCCTACACAAAAACTGGACACTCTCTAATCTCTTCTTCTCTCTCTGAGCTCCAACAACCCAATGAGGAAATGCAGGCTGTCTGTCTGTGTGACTGTGTCATTAGTCCAACCCCCATCATGAAACGAAGAAGGCTATTCAAATACAGAGAAAAGAGGGAAGAAGTGCATGAAATGGAGAATGGAATTGGACTAGAGACATGGAGGGAAAATTATGGAGGGAAAGTAATTGAGCGCGCACAGGAAGTACAAAAAATTCCTGGTCAAAAGTAGTCAAAACTTTTGGAAATTTGTCGATTGCCGAAACTTCCAAAAGTTTCGACGAAGTTCGGTCCTGGACTGTTCGGAGTCGGATCATTTTTTACGAATGACCCTTGAGTTTTGGATTGGCCGAATATCTGCGAATGACCCCATTTTTGACGAAATCCGAATGTCTTCAAATTAATTTGCACAAGTCTACTGCATAGCAAAAGACAACTGGTTGATTCTCTGGTCCTGAGAATCCATCCTGGACAGGATGCTCTGACTATGTGGACTGCCTGATCCTTCAGTAGACATGGCCCTTATGTACTGTCACAGTTTTCAGTCAAAGAAGGACAGACACAAATATAAATATAAATCCACCTTTATTGAATAAGTAAAGCAATACTAGTATTAGTCCACACAACCCAAGACCACATGATAATCGACCCAAAGCTCCTACCCGGAGCTGCACTCTGTGCTATGCACTGCACTACTGCAAGATACCGGAGACTAAGACAGAGATACGGGTGGAGCACCAGTGAGTACAGATGAGGATGCAAAAGTCTGCACCTCGGGTCACGCGACCGGAGGCAACAGGAAGCAATAGCAAGCCTGAGCCATGGATAAATGAGACTAGTAGTTAGGCACGCTAGGAGTGTACTGAGCCAGTAGTCAGCCATAGCCACAGGTCAGACAAGACGGGGACTAGATGGAGTGGGTAGTCAGGAAAGAGCCAGCGGTCAGACAAACTGGAACCTATACGGAGCGAGTAGTCACCCTGAGCCACAGGTTAGATCAACAGGGACTATATGGAGCGGGTAGTCAGACAGGAGCCAGCTGTCAGACAAACCGTAACCTACATGGAGCGAGTTAGTCAGCCAGAGCCACAGATCAGAACCGATGCGGGTAGTCAGACAAGCCGGGGTCATACACGAAGTGAGTTATTCAGCCAGAGCCACAGGTCAGGACCGATGTGGGTAGTCAGACAAGACAGGATCATACACGGTGCAAGTTAGTCAGCCAGAGCAACAGGTCAGAACCGATGTGGGTAGTCAGATAAGCCAGGGTCATACACGGAGCGAGTTAGTCAGCCAGAGCCACAGGTCAGAACCTATGTGGTTGATCAGACAAGCTGGGGTCATACACGGAGCGGATTCTCAGGAAAGCACAGGTCACAACAGAGTGCAGGAGACAATATCAGAAACACCACTTAAGGGCAATGACTCCCAGGCCTAGGGAGGTTTATAAAGGAACAGGAGGAGCCGGGACCCAATTAGGCAACACAGAATAGGCCCATAAACAGGCGTCCTAGCCAGTGCCTGTTTCATGACGTCAGCAATGAGGAAATATCCACAATCATCCTGGCTAACACACCAAAGAGGAAGGAAGCACAGGATAGCTAAAGGGAGACTGTCTGCAGATGGGGAGGGACTCTGTTTGCATCACTACTATGCCTTTGTCTGTTTTAGCGGGAATTTGTTACCATATGATCTCTTAGCATGCAGTTGATTGGACATTCCCTATTATGCATAATTCCGGATGCCCGGTTCTCTCATTACCCCTGACTAAGCCACGGTTGTGGCGATACGTGTTGGGTCCTCTGTTATACAGCAGACTCTTACTTTCATTTCGCAGTGTAGATAAGATAAATGTATCTTTATTTCTGATTATATAGATTTTTGTGCTTTGACACTTTATTTTGCACTGGTTTATGCACCTCATTAGGATTTTTGCCTTTCTATCTAAAACATTTTTTGTGGTTTTTACACACTTTTGATATATATTATCTATTATTTTTTTGTATTATCTGGGTTTGTTTATATAATCTGCCTATATAGACTGTTTTTAATTGATGTTATCCCGTTTGTATATTATTTGCCCTATCTAGTAAAGCTTGAACTTTTTGGATATACCTATTGAGTGCCTCATGAAATAAGCTTCCTTTCTGAAGGCTGATTTTTGGTATCTTGTACCTTATAGTTTACCGTTTTCTCTTCTATGTAAATGTGAAATAGACTTCAGAGAATTGGAATCACATATTACACCCAGAGAGTAGAAGAAGTCCAGAACCCTGCTCCTGGCCAAATGGCGCAGGCCAAGGTAAGGCATTGTGACAGCCTCTCACATTCTGTATGTTTACTTCTTCAGAGTCTGTTTGGGGTTAGTGTACTGAGGCAGAAGTGGTTGGTACTCTCTAGCCTTATTTGTGCCTGAAACTGTCTTTTTCACCCATAGTCCTTTATGGGCTGCAACAACATAGCTGAACTCCTAGCTGCCTTCCTGACTACCTCAGGCACTGCTCCATTATTGATGGAGTTTACTTCATTATAGAAGAAGTTTTCTTTTTGTATCAGAGCTATCAACTATGGAATCTTATTCTATGTAGTATCCTCTTGCACTGCTTGCATAAGCTGATCTGCCCACGATTCCATGGCTCTTCCTTACCAAGTCACTGCAAATGAGGGTCTATGTGTTCTGAGCCAGATCATCTTTAATGTGGAATCAAATCTTTCTATCAAATGGATCCTTGTAAGCTACTACGTCTTGGACTGGCAAGGCAGGACGTCTTAACAGTCTGGATATTGGTGCCTCCACTGAAGGACTGAGAGTTCATTTATCCACATAGACGCATAGAAAATGGTATAAATAAAATAACTTTTTAGGAATGATCAGTTTACTTTCTGGGTTCAGGAACTGACAATATGGAAGGAGGCTTCTTTTCCTTCTTCAATCAATTTTTATTAGGATCTTATAGGGCTTTTCCTGCTGAGTAAAACAATGTTACACTGCCGGGAGATACATCTTTCCAGAACTATTACAGTTTAAAAGTGCTGTGTTTTTTTTACCTTGTAGCATAGTCTTCTAGTGGCCACATTTCAGATAGTTATTCTGCTGCATTCTGTAAGAGAGTCGAGTCAATGATAGTATTTCGCCATGTAATGTTATAACTGCTGAGTCTCTTCCTGTCAGTTTGAACTTTTAGGAAGTAAACTCCCAGGATCTCTGTTTCTAAACAGTATGTAAAAGATTTGAACAGCTGTAATTTTTTAATAAAACAACTGCCAATTCTGGTTGTTGTCCTGTTTTAATCTACAGGAAAAACACTATAATAGGGTTTAATTAACAAAAAAAGTTTGCTACTAGTTTAGCAAGGAATTCACATTTTGTCAGAATCCTGTTCTTCAAATTGATCTGAGAGACCAAGCTGTATGTTCTCACTTTTTCTGTTTCTTTTCTGAAGAAAGTTTGTCCATGGAAATAGATGTACTCTTTTCTGAACAAGAGAAAGCTGTCTTCTTTTCCTGCAGGATGGGTGAGTTAGCCAGCCATTTACTCAGATCCTAGTCTGTAGTGTCTAGTAAGACAATGATAGTCTGAGATTGGTGTTTAGCCTACTCATTGTTGCTTTGGAAGGCGAACTGCAGGGGTCGGACTACCAGAGCAATAGTTCTTGCCATTCCTTCCTACCTGAGCACCCAAACAAATGTAAAGCAATAGAATATGTATGTGCATATACAAAGGTGACTTTTGCTGAGCAAATGGACTGTCTTGTAGGGAAAAAAACAATAACTAAGTAAAGAAAAAAAGCGCCGCCAAATAATAGCTCTTCAGTCACAAATGTTTGGAGCAATGGGAAGCCTGCTGGGTAACTTCCACCACTAGGTCCTGAGGAGAGAGCCTTGTGAGATTTCCTCTGTGGATGAAAAGCCCACCACACTCAGAGAGCATCCTGGCAGGAGGGAAGGAGGTCGGTGGGAGAGGATTTTTTTTTTTTACTGAAGCCTGGGGGATCTGAGGCCTAATCTATTTAATGATCATGTGTTTTTAGGTGGCTATCTTCAAACCAAATTTGATGCTATACTGTAGATATACCATGCTATGATCCCATTTTTGCATGGAGACTTTAAATATACTGTGTTTAAAAAGCTATGCCTGGAGATGATATGCGGAACTAAATCCTTAGCAGGTCTCTTTGAAAGTCAGTACATGCACAATATATAGTCAATAATCACATAATGTGCAGACATGAACATAAGCATCTTATGGCAGTCACACTGAGCAAAATGTGTAGAAATTACACAGGCACTTAATAAAGCACCTTAGTCAGTATCCTACACCTTGAGTGGTAGACACAAAAGAATTACCTACATCATAGAAAGTAGTGCACATATAGCCAAAACCTTAAAGCGGAACTAACACCCCTACAAGATGTATCCTCAATTAGAGGGCTACAATCCATGATAACTCTCTGTGTAATTAATTTTTTTTTTAAACGTTTTATTAAAGAGTAATCTGTTAATTCCAAAAGGTACCTGGTGACATCTTCCCCTGGAAAAGCACATTGCGCATGTCAGCACGGAGCCGATTGGATCTCTTGTAACTCCCCTCGGCTACACGACAACACCTACGTCATCAGCTTTAGATTCTCGGACCAGCAGGAGAATCTAAAGCTGATGATGTTGTTGTTTTCGTGTAGCCAGGAGGAGTTACAAGAGAGCCGATCGGCTCCATGCTGACATGCGCAATGCGCTTTTTCAGGGGGTAGACGTCACCAGGTACTTTTTGGAATTAACGGATTACTCTGTAATAACACGTTTAAAAAAAAAAAAAAAAATACACAGTGAGTTATCACGGATTTTAGTCCTCTAATTGAGGCTACATCTTGCAGGGGTGTTAGTTCTGCTTTAAAGAACTCATATGGATAATCCATATAACTTTCAGAGGCAAAACCAATCATGTATACCCAATGTTTCTAAAAAAAAAAAAGATATATCAGTTTAAAGGGCTAGTAATGTTTCATAATAAAAGTAGCTCTAATTAATCATCATAGTATTTGGACTTTGGAGAGTGTTATTTCAATTCTGTCAGAGTTGTAGTTCAAGAGTAATTCAATGACAAAGTATCCCCCTCCCACCCCTTTTGCTGATATAACACTGCTCAGCTCATAGCAGCAGGGTGGTGTCCAGGTAGACTGCAGAGAGGGACAATCTTCAATTAAAATAAGGGAAAAACCCTGAAAAACTTGTCAAGGGGGGTAGGGCTTTCATTGTTCTCATGTTATCTGTCTGGTCTATGAACTGAATTCCACATCTGAGAAGAGATGGCTTTCACTAGGTAAAAGGGGCGGGAGAGAAAACTTTGCTTGTGAATATTTCTCAAACCATAAAGGTTTGACAGATAAGACTTAAATCGTTCTTCATGTTTTTTTAATGCCTACAAAATAAAATAAAGATAAAGCGAAGTATTATTATCCCTTTATATATTGTCTTACCAATCCTCACTTCTCCTTAAAGGGATAGTAATACTTCGTTTTAACTTTATTTTATTTTGTAGGCATTAAAAAAACATGACTAATGATATAAGTTATATCTCCCAAACCTTTATGGTTTAAGAGATATTCACAAGCAAAGTGTCCCCCTCCCGCCCCTTTTACTGATGTAACACTTTTCAGCCAGGGCAGAAGGGAGCTGCCCAGGTAGACTGCAGAGAGGGACAATCTTCAATTAAGATAATGGAAAAACCTGAAAAGCTTGTCAAGGGGGGAAGGGCTTTCATTGTTTTCAAAGGAATAAGAGTGTCCCCTTCTGTTATCTGTCTGGTCTATGGACTGCATTCCACATCTGAGAAGAGATTGTTTACACTAGGTAAAAAGGGCGGGAGGGGGAAACTTTGCTTGTGAATATCTCATAAACCATAAAGGTTTGAGAGATAAGACTTATATCATTCTTCATGTTTTTTTAATGCCTACAAAATAAAATAAAGTTAAAACGAAGTATTACTATCCCTTTAAGGTTACCTATTGTACGCTGGTCACTGAGAGCATAATGGCACTCACCTTTTAGGGATTCCTGCTTGCTGGAAATATACCTGAGAGTTCCATAGTAGAGCAGTGTCACATAGGTGAGTGAACAGAGGTGCAAACTGGCTGTCTGGGCACTCTGGTCCAAGGTCTTCTAGGAAATGTTATAATCCACATCTTCAACATATCCAGCAAGGGATTGCCCCATACCTCCTAAAATGCTAACCTTTTATTTGAGGTGAGGGGTTAAGCAGGGCAGACAAAAGGGAGCAGTTTCTTCCAGCTTAGAAGTTATTTAGTGTCCTGGAGGGTACTTTACCCCACGGGCCTTGTGTCCACCATTGTACACAAGATAATTGACTTAGCAGGTACGTCCCGCAAAAACTGTCACCTAGTGACAGAGGACGTACTTGGTAAGTCCCGGAAGTCCAGGTCTCTTGCGGCTACACACCGCTTGGAGACTCTGGAATCATTTAAAAAAAAAATGTACCACGGGCTGCCTACTCACGCAGCTGTCACTAAGGGGTTAATTGCTTCTATTCATTTTCAGGAATATGATCCATAGAAGTTTCTCTACAAAAGACAGAAAGAGCAGTTCTGGAGAAACCCAACAGTAACATAGGTGACACAAAAATACCCATGATGTAAATGCAGGTTTAACTCCTTGAATGCTACAAAGGTTTCATAATGAGTTGACAACCTTTCTAAAAGTAAAGGGGTTTAATTCAGAGGGATTTTTTTTATTTTAAAATTGTTCTTTATAGGTTGAGTTGCTTTATCCCAGAATTGCTCCTCATGACTTTTGCGCATAAGGCCTATATGGAGGTTTATATATACTGAACTATGTTACATATTTACTATATTCTTTTTGTAGGTCTGCAGTGTGGAGTTTGATAGGAAGGACATCATAATGAATAAATTAGTTGCCACATCACTAGAAGGAAAATTCCATGTTTATGACATGAGAACCCAGCATCCTACTAAAGGTTTTGCATCTGTCTCAGAAAAGGTAATGTAACATATATAAGATCATAAATTCAACAATGTGTTCCTTTTACCAATCACCATACATAATTTGATAATTTGCAATATCACACTAAACATAGATACAAAGAGACCACCAGCATTTGAAGGGATAGTAATAATTAATATGTAAAAAATATATTGTAGGGTTTATCCTCCTGAGTAAAAGAGGGATACACCCACTGCTGAGAGGTGTTTTATTCAAAAGTTATTAAAGCTCAAACTTGCATTTTTTAATGCAGTATCACAGTGGCCTCAGATTGTACAGTGACGCTGTTGCTGCACAATCCTATGGAGATTTATAGTCAACTGACCACAGCTGTCCATGGGATGGTGTACCAATAGCACCACTGTACAATTTCAGGCCACTGTGATACTGCACATAAAAATTGCAAGTTTGAGCTTTAATAACTTTTAGCAGTGAGTGTTTCCTTGTTTTACTCAGTGGGATAAACCCTACAACATATTTTTTTTTTTTTTTTTTTTTTTTTAAGTATTACTATTCCTTTAAGAATTGTATGGCTCACTTGTTTAACCCTCAGAGTGACAAAGAAGTATCCTGTTTTCCATCTGTTCTCCAATGGAGCAGCTGAAATGTCAGTTGAAAATTTGCCATGGCAACTGTTCAATCACGCGGGTCAGCCCTAATTACAAGGTAGCAGACTGGCATCAGAGAAAGGTGTGGGAGGGGGATCTTTAAGGAGAACTAATACCTCAAAATAATCCCATCCCATTAACCTTTCTGTGGATAGAAAATCCTAATGTCCCGTATGCATTTTGGTTTTGTGCTTTTTTTCAGTGGATAACATTTTTAGTCCATACTGGATGTCTTGTCCATGGAAGCAGACATGACATTTGCTAGCAGGACACATGACCTCAAGTTGTCTTCACTGCATGTTGTAAACTTAACCCTTTAAGAACCAGGGGGAATGCAGTTCATTGCTTCACACTGTGTTGTGTACCCCTCTGGCTCTTATAAGTATTAAAGAAATAGTAATGTCTCACTATAAATTAAGATTCAGTCATTCCTTATACTTTTTAATAACGCTCTGTTCCATCGTCAATATTCTACTAGGTCTAGTTTTTGTATAATTATATTAAGAAAGTCCCCCCCGCCCCTTTTGCAGTTGTCACTCTTCTTTCCTCAGAGCAGAAGGATGATCGTAACAAGGGACAGTCTTGTATTGGCATAAGGAAAAACCTGCTCTCCTCTATCAAAGGGGACAGGGTTTTCCTTATACTGATAACCACAATATTGTACCTCGTTGTGATCTGTCTGGTCAAGTGACCAGATTTCAGATCTGTGGGAAGAAGAGTGATGTCTGTAAAAGGGACAGGAGGGGGAAACTTTATAATATAATTACACAAAGACTAGACTGGTTAGAACATTGGCGATGGTACAAAGCATTGTTACAAATTATAAGGAATAATCAAATCTTAATTTATAGTGAGACATTACTAATTCTTTAAGTAGGCTCTTGCTGTATGGCTGCTACAGTTTAAATGAGAGTGCCAGCAACTGTCATATCTGCCTCCATGGTCATGATTGAAAGTGTTCTTCTTTGAACAAAGATACAAGGGCAGACTTCATATACACCATTACACTTATCTGACCATATTAAGATAAGTGGGGGATTCTTATTAGGAGACATTACTACTACTTTTGAAATGGTATGAACCCTATTTATTTTATTTAACATCCCTTTAAAGGACAGCTATCACTAGATAGTTGCTGTTGCAGCAGATATGCTCCTTTGGGAACAAACCTGCTGATTAAGCTGGTTCTACAGCTGGTGCTGCACTGTGAGACAATTTTCCTTTAACCCTTTTTGTGCCAGAGGTATATCTATCCCATTGTTTTGCAGTGGGTTGGAACCCCACTGACACTCAGAGTTAAATGCTTAATAACTCTTAAACTTTTGGTAATAAATAGAGTGCCAAAATAATTTTTATTTCTACAGCAAATACTTAGATATAGTTATATGTATATGTTTTAAACCAGGCTCACAAATCGACTATATGGCAAGTACGACATCTTCCACAGAACAGAGATGTCTTCATGACTACTGGAGGTGCTGGGAATCTCCACCTATGGAAATAGTAAGTACCTGAATTTCTGTTTTCATGTGTTTCCAACAACCCATAGACTTTGTATGTGCAAATTAGCTCAACATTCAAAACATTTGTACCTGCATTAATGCAATCACATGGACATGTTGTAACCCCTTGATGACCAGAGGGATGCCCAGTGAATTGCAAAGGTTGCTTCCACTGCTTAAAGAGGTTTTATTCTAAATATATTGCAGTTCAAACTTCTCTTTTGTGCAAGATATTGCAGTTTTCTATTGTTATTACTATAACTAACTATGGAAGCTCTCCCTTAGAGTACATTATAAAATAGTAGTTCTTTGTTAGGGTATTAGTTGGCGCTGTTTCTAAGTTTCAAATAAAAAAAATATATTTTAGGGTACTTTCCTGTTATCCAAAACCATTTTCAAAACTAATTCCTGTTGTTGCTATTGCCTGTCAGAATCTGTCCTGTCAGAATCTGTTGTTTCCTGTCATCGATTTTCAAAACTAATTCTTGTCAGAATCTGTTGTAAAAATGTTTTGAAAATGATTCCAGATAACAGGAAAGTACCCATCTGAGCTATAATTACTTTTGAATGAAAAATCTCTCAGAAGTGGGAGAAGTCTTGTTTTATAACCTATTTTGTCATTAACCCCTTCGCGTCCTGTGAGGTACCCGGATCGTCACGCTGGTCCGGGACTTAAGGACCAGTGACGGTCCTGGTACGTCACGTACTTTTAATCACCGCGCTCCTGCAGGAGCGAAGTGAGTAATAACAGGGACTGAAATTGATAGCTCCAAGACCGGAGCGATCTCTCTCAGTCCTTCGTTCGACGTGCCGCCCCACGTGATCAGTCATGTGGGACGGCACATCAAACTCGCCGCTGGTCCTTAAGGGGTTAAAAAAAAAAAAAAAGTCCAGTTTTTCAAGCTTGCATTTTACATGCAGTGGAATTAGCCACTTGTATTCCTTTTTGTTTTTTACCCTCCAATTGCTAATATTTTGTTTTTTTACTAAACCTTAAAAGGTCTTCTACGTGTACTTGCAAACCAAGCACATGTAGAAGACCATTTTAGTAAAGGATTTCTTTTTTATTAACGCGATCTCTGCACTGCTGCAGAGCCGCCGGCTGATCCCAGGAGAGGATTCCCCTGCTCTCAGCTAGAATGCTGACGTCAGGGGAAAAGGCAAACTGCTGAACTTTAAAAGCGAATATCTCTCAAACCATAAAGGTTTGAGAGATGCCGCTAGTGTCATTTTACACAGTTTTTTATTGCCTACATGATGAGGTATAGTATTTTTTAAGTATTACCGTCCCTTTAATGCATGACTTCTAATTGGGTTGGAGATCCCTTTAGCATCCAAGTGGTAAAAGGGAAAAATTTTGTAAAATTCCTATTTCCTTTTAAAGGAGCCGCAAACTGTTAATATGAAAAAAGAATAGTTATATTTTTGGACTATACCCTGTTCAGAAAAACAAGTACAATAGTGTAGTTTTTTCATATTAAACTTTTAGCAGCAGTGCCATCTGGTGACTGGACAGTTATTGGGGTTGAGCCACTGGCTACAGTTTTCATTAGAATGTGATCGTAACAGCTCCCCCGCTTAGTGACAGTTTGTATGGTTATAACTTTTAAATAAAGCAACTGTCAACAGTGAAAGTACCATTGTTACTCGTCAGGAGGGGCCCTGCAATATACTGAATGTTAAACATATTAGAGGCGCTAATAATCCATCAAATAGGAATAGCCTGAAAACTTTATTTTCTGGTGTGTTTGTAGGCTTATCATTGAGAATCAATAGTTTAGCAAACAGCACTGGTTCTCAAGAAAGCATGTTTTGAGGATATCTCTGCTTGAGCAAGACGTATTATTCTAAGGGGAACTAAGTGACTCTTCATTGTTTTAATAGAAGGATTGTGCTGTGTGAAGGCGATGGAATTATCGATTAGATCTGTATTTCTTTTTTATATTTAATCTTTATTGTTACAACACCTATCGTCTACATCATAACCATTTGAACTACTCTTTTTTTTTCCCCTTCATTAAAGGGATAGTAATACTTCGTTTTAACTTTATTTTATTTTGTAGGCATTAAAAAAACATGAAAAATGATATAAGTCTTATCTCTCAAACCTTTATGGTTTATGAGATATTCACAAGCAAAGTTCCCCTCCCGCCCCTTTTACCTAGTGTAAGCCATCTCTTCTCAGATGTGAATCTGGTTGTATGATCAGACAGATAACAGCAGGGGACAATCTTTTTACAATGAAAACAATGAAAGCCCTTCTCCCTTGACAAGTTTTTGAGGTTTTTCCCTAATCTTAATTGAAGAGTATCCCTCTCTGCAGTCTACCTGGGCACCTCCCTTCTGATCTGGTTGAACGGGGGGGATACTTTGTTTGTGAATATCTCTTAAACCATAAAGGTTTGAGAGATAAGATTAATATCATTCTTCATGTTTTTTTAATGCCTACACAATAAAATAAAGTTAAAATTAAGTATTACTATCACTTTAAATGGGAATTTGCGAACACTGGCTTATGAAATCTTGGTTTTTCACTTTTCCTTTCTAGTGAATATCCTGCCCAGCATTCCAAAAAAGACTCTGATGATGTGGAGATGGGAGTTGCTGGCACTGTTAGCCTTTTACAAAATGGAACACTATCAACGCAGCCCATTTCCAGCATAGACTGGAGTCCGGACAAGAAAGGATTGTGTGTTTCTACATCATTTGACCAGACCGTGTGAGTCCTGATTGTGACCAAGTTGAATAAACTTTAATACCAATATTTAAGTCGTTCTCAAACTTTATCTTGTTACAGAACCATTCAAATATAATCAACATGGAATCCTAATAGTACAAATAATTTAAAGGAGAAGTAATACCTACTAATGACCACACACACACTCTCTCTCCCCTCTCTCCTCTCTCTCTCTCTCCTTTCTCTCTCTCTTTTCTCTCTCTCTCTCCTCCACTCTCTCTTCTCCTCTCTCTCTTCTCCTCTCTCTTCCTCCTCTCTCTCCTCCTCCTCTCTCTCTCCTCCTTTTTCTCTCTCTCTCTCTCTGTCTCTCTTCCTCTCTCTCTCTCTCTTCTCCTCTCTCTCCTCCCTCTCTCCTCCTCTCTCCCTCTCTCTTTCCGCCTCTCTCTCTCTCCTCCCTCTCTCCTCCTCTCTCTCTCTCTTTCCTACTCTCTCTCTCTCCTCCTCCTCTCTCTCTCCTTTCTCTCTCTCCTATCTCTCTCTCTCTCTCTCTCCTCCTCTCTCTCTCTCCTCCTCTCTCTCTCTCTCTTTCTCCTCCTCTCTCTCTCCTTTCTCTCTATCCTCTCTTTTCTCTCCAGGAAATCCTAAATGCCCCAATACTAGTGATGATCGAGCACCCCAATGCTCGGGTGTTCGGGTGCTCTGGCCGAGCACCCCCGGAGGCTCGAGTGCTCGGCCAAGCACCCGAGCCCCATTGAAGTCAATGGGAGGACTCGAGCATTACACCAGGCACCCGCTGCTCTGATGAGGGGAGGGTGCCTGGTCCATAGGAAAAGGGCAGAAAATGATGGAAACACCACAGAAATGGTTCAGGGACAGCATAGGGAGGATGTCTGGATGCATCTTGGACTCCAACGTCGCTGCTGGGAACGATGTTTCACCCGGAGTACGCCATTTTTACAGACTGACCGTAAAACACACAAAAAGGAAGATAAAAACGACTTTAGGCGAAAAATTGTTACCAAACAGTATTTGCTGTATATTTACTTGTATATCATCTGCAAATTCTGCAAAAAATGTCATCGATTTTTCGGAACTGGGGCCATGATTAAGAGGGAAACGTGCGCAGAGGCAAATTCTGCAAAAAATTTCATTGATTTTTCGGAACTGGGGCCATGATTAAGAGGGAAACGTGCACAGAGGCAAATTCTGCAAAAAATTTCATAGATTTTTCGGTACTGGGGCCATGATTAAGAGGGAAACGTGCGCAGAGGCAAATTCTGCAAAAAATTTCCTCGATTTTTCTGAACTGGGGCCATGATTAAGAGGGAAACATGCGCTGAGCCGACCATCTAAAACATTATGGGTGAGAGTCTGCTGCGGAGCTGACCATCCTAAACATTATATGCGAAGGCCCGCTAGTGAGCTGACGCTATAAAACATTATATGAGAGGGCCCGCTAGAGAGCTGACCCAATAAAACATTATATGAGAAGGCCCGCTGGTGAGCTGACCTATACAAAAATTGTCAAACAGCGCCCGCTGGTGAGCTGGCCCTATATAAAAATTATATCACAGGGCCCGCTGGTGAGCTGGCCCTATATAAAAATTATATCCCAGGGTATATGGAAGAGAGTCAACCATATACCCATTTTTTGGGTGGAAGGGGTGAATGGGAATACAGAGTATTCCCATCATTGTAAATAACATATATAAAGTGACTTTATGTTCACCCGGGGCTTTCCTCCAGTGGAGTGGAGAAGTCAGGGGAAATCCAGGCCTTGTTCATTTTTATAAGTGTCAACCTATCAGCATTTTCGGTGGAAAGGCGGATACGCTTATCTGTTATGATTCCACCAGCAGCACTAAATACCCGCTCAGACAGAACGCTGGCGGCAGGGCAGGCCAGCACCTCCAAGGCGTAGAGTGCCAGTTCATACCACGTGTCCAGCTTGGACACCCAGTAGTTGTAAGGCACAGAGGGATCATTGAGGACGCTGACACGGTCTGCTATGTACTCCTTCACCATCTTCCAAAACTTTTCCCTCCTTGTGACACTAGGCTGCGCATCAGGGTGAGGGTGCTGGCTGGGTGTCATGAAGGTGTCCCACGCCTTGGAGAGTGTTGCCCTGCCTTTGTCGGAACTGCTGTGTGCTCCCCTTTTCTGCCCTTCTCGGTTGGCCAAGGTAGCACGTACTCTGCCGCCAGCGTTGTCAGATGGAAAATTTTGGAGCAATTTTTCGACAAGAACCTTCTGGTATTGCACCATTTTGCTTGTCCTCTCCACCGGAGGAATGAGAGATGAGAAATTCTCTTTGTAGTGGGGGTCCAGAAGGGTGAACACCCAGTAATCCGTGTTGTCTAAAATGCGTATAACGCGTGCGTCACGGGAAAGGCAGCCTAACATAAAGTCAGCCATGTGTGCCAGAGTACCAACAGGCAAGATTTCGCTGTCCTCACCAGGAGGATGACTCTCAATCTCCTCATCCTCTTCCTCCTCTTCTGCCCACCCACGCTGAAGAGATGAAACTAAAGTTCCATGGCTACCCTCTGTAGCGGAGGCAACCGTGTCTTCCTTCTCCTCCTCCTCCGCCTCCTCCAATTGTCGCTGAGAAGACGAAGTGAGGGTGCTCTGGCTATCACCTTGTGTAAGCTCTTCCTCCCGCATTTCCAGCTCTTCCACATGCAAAGCGTCGGTTTTAATTGTGAGCAGCGAGCATTTCAGTAGACACAGAAGTGGGATGGTTACACTGATAATAGCGTTATCGCCGCTCACCATCTGTGTCGATTCCTCAAAATTGCGTAAAACCTCACAGAGGTCTGACATCCATTCCCACTCCTCACTTCTGATTAGAGGAAGTTGAACGGAGAGGCGACGACCGTGTAACAGCTGGTACTCCACTACTGCCCTCTGCTGCTCACAAAGCCGGGCCAACATGTGGAAGGTGGAGTTCCAGCGCGTGCTCACGTCACACAGCAGCCAGTGAGCTGGCAATTGTAAGCGCTGCTGCAGCTTCAACAGGCCGGCTGAAGCTGTTGATGACTTACGGAAATGTGCACACACGCGGCGCACCTTGGTCAAGAGATCATGCAAATTGGGGTAGGTTTTTAGAAATCGCTGAACCACTAAATTAAATACATGCGCTAGGCATGGTACGTGTGTGAGCTTGCCGAGCTCCAAAGCCGCCACCAAGTTACGCCCATTATCACACACAACCATGCCTGGTTGCAGGTTGAGTGGCGAGAGCCACTGCTCGGTCTGGTGACTAATCCCCTGCAACAGCTCTGAGGCCGTGTGCTGTTTGTCCCCAAGGCAGATCAGCTTCAGCACGGCCTGTTGACGCTTCCCCACTGCAGTGCTACACTGCTTCCAGCTACCGGCTGATGGATGAGTGGCGCTGCGCGCAGAGAATTCGGAGGTGGAAACGGAGGAGGAGGAGCCAATAACGTAGGTGCTGGCGGAAACCCTGATGGAGGTAGGGCCCGCAATCCTCGGCGTGGGTAGTACCTGTGCCATCCCAGGGTCCGAGTCGCTCCCAGCCTCCACGACATTCACCCAGTGTGCCATCAGGGAAATGTAGCGTCCCTGGCCACAAGCACTTGTCCATGTGTCAGTCGTTAAGTGGACCTTCCCAGTAACTGCGTTGGTCAGGGCACGGGTGATGTTACGGGACACATGGTGGTGTAAGGCGGGGACGGCACACCGGGAAAAGTAGTGGCGGCTGGGGACTGCGTACCGAGGGACAGCTGCTGCCATCAGGCTGCGGAAGGACTCAGTCTCCCCAAGCCTAAATGGCAGCATTTCGATGGCCAGTAATTTGGAAAGGTGTGAGGTTAGTGCTATGGCCTGTGGGTGGGTGGCTGGGTATTTTCGCTTGCGCTCAAATGCCTGGGGTAACGACATTTGGACGCTGCGCTGGGACAGGGAAGTGGATGTGGTCGCTGATGGTGCTTCAGATGGTACAGGTGCAGGGCGGGAGGTATGCGGGCCTGCGCCTTCGACAGGCGATTGGCCGGCACCGAAAACAGGGGAAGAGGAGGCAGTGGTGTGGCCTGCAGACACAGATGGGCGATCCAGGCGTTCCTCCCACTTACTACGGTGCTTGGATGCCATGTGTCGGATCATGCTGGTGGTGGTGAGGTTTCTAGTGTTCATGCCTCGGCTCATTCTGGTGTGGCACAGGTTGCAAACTACAAATCTTTTGTCGTCCGCACTTTCCTTAAAAAAACGCCATACCGCGGAACACCTACCCCTTGGCAAGGTAGATTTACGCAAGGGGGTGCTCCGTGGAACATTTGCGGGCCGGTTTGGTGCGGTCCGCCTTCTTTCTGTAGCCACACCACTGCCTCTTCCAGCCTGTTGCGGTGCTGCAGATGGCTCACCCTCAGGACTGCTGTCATCGCTCGGCTCTACACCTTCCCAGGTGGGGTCAGTCACCTCATCGTCCACCAAGTCCTCCTCCACTTCCTCACTCTGATCATCCTCCTCAAGTCTTGATCCCACCACATACTCGGTCATTGACAACTGTATAACATTCTCCTCAACAAGGTCTTGAGAAGGAAATAGTGGTTGATTTAATGGCAACTGTGTCTCATCATCATCATCATCATCCACTACTTCCTTTGACCTTAAATGCCGTTCACATCTGTCATCTTCTTGTGATTGGGTAGCCTCTAGAGGTTGTGAATCAGGGCACAAGATGTCATGTTCCTCTGCAAGCGTGCTTGGAGAGAGGGTCAAATGAAGGATTGGTGATGAGACGAGCTCATCACTATATCCCAGTGTGGGATCACTTCTTTGACCAGACCGTGTATGGTGGGAGGAAGGATGATCAGAGTGAGGATTATGTTGACCAGACTCTTGGCTACTGAGAGTGGACTTGGTGGAAGACAGGGTGGTGCTTAACCGACTGGAAGCAGTATCAGCTGTCATCCAACCGACCACCTGTTCGCACTGGTCGGACCTCGAGAGTGATGTCCTGCGACGCCCTGTGAAATCAGACATGAAGCTAGGTATGGTGGATGTCTTTCTTTCTTGTGCTCTGGCACCAGGCACAGTTTCTCCGCGTCCTGACCCGCGCCCTGAACTTTCAGGATCACGTCCACTTCCCCGTCCCTTTTTACCCGCCTTCTTCATCTTACACGATATATATGACTTTAATATATATGAGTTTGAAAACTTAACAGTATTTCTTACTATTCTGCAACTCTGCAGAGTACACAGAATAGGCTGCTAAACTGCGGTGACACACACTGAATGGAATAAGTGACTTTAATATTTGAGTTTGAAAAATTAACAGTATTTCTTACTATTCTGCAACTCTGCAGAGTACACAGAATAGGCTGCTAAACTGCGGTGACACACACTGAATGGAATAAGTGACTTTAATATTTGAGTTTGAAAAATTAACAGTATTTCTTACTATTCTGCAACTCTGCAGAGTACACAGAATAGGCTGTTAAACGGCGTTGAAACACACTGAATGGAATATGTGACTTTAATATTTGAGTTTGAAAACTTAACAGTATTTCTTATAATTCTGGAACTGTACAGAGTACACAGAATAGGCTGTTAAACGGCGGTGAAAGACACTGAATGGAATATGTGACTTTAATATTTGAGTTTGAAAACTTAACAGTATTTCTTATAATTCTGCAACTCTGCAGAGTACACAGAATAGGCTGTTAAACGGCGGTGAAAGACACTGAATGGAATATGTGACTTTGATATTTGAGTTTGAAAAATTAACAGTATTTCTTACTATTCTGCAACTCTGCAGAGTACACAGAATAGGCTGTTAAACGGCGTTGAAACACACTGAATGGAATATGTGACTTTAATATTTGAGTTTGAAAACTTAACAGTATTTCTTATAATTCTGGAACTGTACAGAGTACACAGAATAGGCTGTTAAACGGCGGTGAAAGACACTGAATGGAATATGTGACTTTAATATTTGAGTTTGAAAACTTAACAGTATTTCTTATAATTCTGGAACTGTACAGAGTACACAGAATAGGCTGTTAAACGGCGGTGAAAGACACTGAATGGAATATGTGACTTTGATATTTGAGTTTGAAAAATTAACAGTATTTCTTACTATTCTGCAACTCTGCAGAGTACACAGAATAGGCTGTTAAACGGCGTTGAAACACACTGAATGGAATATGTGACTTTAATATTTGAGTTTGAAAACTTAACAGTATTTCTTATAATTCTGCAACTGTACAGAGTACACAGAATAGGCTGTTAAACGGCGGTGAAAGACACTGAATGGAATATGTGACTTTAATATTTGAGTTTGAAAACTTAACAGTATTTCTTATAATTCTGGAACTGTACAGAGTACACAGAATAGGCTGTTAAACGGCGGTGAAAGACACTGAATGGAATATGTGACTTTAATATTTGAGTTTGAAAACTTAACAGTATTTCTTATAATTCTGCAACTGTACAGAGTACACAGAATAGGCTGTTAAACGGCGGTGAAAGACACTGAATGGAATATGTGACTTTAATATTTGAGTTTGAAAACTTAACAGTATTTCTTATAATTCTGCAACTCTGCAGAGTACACAGAATAGGCTGTTAAACGGCGGTGAAAGACACTGAATGGAATATGTGACTTTGATATTTTAGTTTGAAGACTTAACAGTATTTCTTCCTATTCTGCAACTCTGCACAGTACACAGAATGTGCTGCTACACTGCGGCGAAGCACACTGAATGGAATATGTGACTTTGATATTTGAGTTTGAAAACTTAACAGTATTTCTTATAATTCTGCAACTCTGCACAGTACACAGAATAGGCTGCTAAACGGCGGTGAAACACACTGAATGGAATATGTGACTTTAATATTTGAGTTTGAAAACTTAACAGTATTTCTTACTATTCTGCAACTCTGCAGAGTACACAGAATAGGCTGTTAAACGGCGTTGAAACACACTGAATGGAATATGTGACTTTAATATTTGAGTTTGAAAACTTAACAGTATTTCTTATTATTCTGCAACTCTGCACAGTACACAGAATAGGCTGCTAAACGGCGGTGAAACACACTGAATGGAATATGTGACTTTAATATTTGAGTTTGAAAACTTAACAGTATTTCTTATTATTCTGCAACTGTACAGAGTACACAGAATAGGCTGCTAAACGGCGGTGAAACACACTGAATGGAATATGTGACTTTAATATTTGAGTTTGAAAACTTAACAGTATTTCTTATTATTCTGCAACTGTACAGAGTACACAGAATAGGCTGCTAAACGGCGGTGAAACACACTGAATGGAATATGTGACTTTAATATTTGAGTTTGAAAACTTAACAGTATTTCTTATAATTCTGCAACTGTACAGAGTACACAGAATAGGCTGTTAAACGGCGGTGAAAGACACTGAATGGAATATGTGACTTTAATATTTGAGTTTGAAAACTTAACAGTATTTCTTATAATTCTGGAACTGTACAGAGTACACAGAATAGGCTGTTAAACGGCGGTGAAAGACACTGAATGGAATATGTGACTTTAATATTTGAGTTTGAAAACTTAACAGTATTTCTTATAATTCTGGAACTGTACAGAGTACACAGAATAGGCTGTTAAACGGCGGTGAAAGACACTGAATGGAATATGTGACTTTAATATTTGAGTTTGAAAACTTAACAGTATTTCTTATAATTCTGCAACTGTACAGAGTACACAGAATAGGCTGTTAAACGGCGGTGAAAGACACTGAATGGAATATGTGACTTTAATATTTGAGTTTGAAAACTTAACAGTATTTCTTATAATTCTGCAACTCTGCAGAGTACACAGAATAGGCTGTTAAACGGCAGTGAAAGACACTGAATGGAATATGTGACTTTGATATTTTAGTTTGAAGACTTAACAGTATTTCTTCCTATTCTGCAACTCTGCACAGTACACAGAATGTGCTGCTACACTGCGGCGAAGCACACTGAATGGAATATGTGACTTTGATATTTGAGTTTGAAAACTTAACAGTATTTCTTATAATTCTGCAACTCTGCACAGTACACAGAATAGGCTGCTAAACGGCGGTGAAACACACTGAATGGAATATGTGACTTTAATATTTGAGTTTGAAAACTTAACAGTATTTCTTACTATTCTGCAACTCTGCAGAGTACACAGAATAGGCTGTTAAACGGCGTTGAAACACACTGAATGGAATATGTGACTTTAATATTTGAGTTTGAAAACTTAACAGTATTTCTTATAATTCTGGAACTGTACAGAGTACACAGAATAGGCTGTTAAACGGCGGTGAAAGACACTGAATGGAATATGTGACTTTAATATTTGAGTTTGAAAACTTAACAGTATTTCTTATAATTCTGCAACTGTACAGAGTACACAGAATAGGCTGTTAAACGGCGGTGAAAGACACTGAATGGAATATGTGACTTTAATATTTGAGTTTGAAAACTTAACAGTATTTCTTATAATTCTGCAACTCTGCAGAGTACACAGAATAGGCTGTTAAACGGCGGTGAAAGACACTGAATGGAATATGTGACTTTGATATTTTAGTTTGAAGACTTAACAGTATTTCTTCCTATTCTGCAACTCTGCACAGTACACAGAATGTGCTGCTACACTGCGGCGAAGCACACTGAATGGAATATGTGACTTTGATATTTTAGTTTGAAGACTTAACAGTATTTCTTCCTATTCTGCAACTCTGCACAGTACACAGAATGTGCTGCTAAACTGCGGCGAAGCACACTGAATGGAATATGTGACTTTGATATTTGAGTTTGAAGACTTAACAGTATTTCTTCCTATTCTGCAACTCTGCACAGTACACAGAATGTGCTGCTACACTGCGGCGAAGCACACTGAATGGAATATGTGACTTTGATATTTTAGTTTGAAGACTTAACAGTATTTCTTCCTATTCTGCAACTCTGCACAGTACACAGAATGTGCTGCTAAACTGCGGCGAAGCACACTGAATGGAATATGTGACTTTGATATTTGAGTTTGAAGACTTAACAGTATTTCTTCCTATTCTGCAACTCTGCACAGTACACAGAATGTGCTGCTAAACTGCGGCGACGCACACTGAATGGAATACGTGACTTTGATATTTTAGTTTGAAGACTTAACAGAATGTGCTCTAATCTGCAACTTTGCACACTAAACAGAATGTGCTCTAATCTGCAACTTTGCACACTAAACAGAATGTGCTCTAATCTGCAACTTTGCACACTAAACAGAATGTGCTCTAATCTGCAACTGTGCACACTAAACAGAATGTGCTCTAATCTGCAACTTTGCACACTAAACAGAATATATATATTTTTTTTTTTTTTTTTTTGTTTTTTTCCCCCCACACCAAATAACCTGCTGCCCCCACACACAGTAGTCCTAAAAAGGACTTTTGGTTCTTTTTTTTTCACAATTTTTGTTTTTTTCCTCCCTACACTGCCTTTCCCTTCCTATCCTCAGCTCTCCCTGGCTCAGACTGAGCCGAACTCGCTGGTCAGGTGCTATACAGCACCTGACCACGGGTTCTGGCCAGCCAATCAGTGTAATGCCAGCAGCCAACATGGCTGCTGGCATTACACCGATGTCAGAGCCTCCCTGCACGTTTATTGGCTGCGCAGCAGGCGCAAAACGTGCGGGGAGGAGACCCGAACATGGCGGGCGAGCACATGCGGTACTCGTACGAGTACCGCCATGTGCCGAGCAGAGCGATGCTCGAGCCGATCCGAGCATCGGCCGAGCATGCTCGCTCAACACTAGCTATAATATAAAATAAACTTATTTTCAAGGTTTACTATCCCTTTAAGTGTCAAGTAACAACAACCAGGCCATCTACTTATATTTTTTTCTTAGAAGGGGCTAAGGTTATAGTGCTTTTAAGAAGTGAAATAAAACAAATCACTGTATTATAAACCACAAAGGAAAGGAAAGAAACAAGTTATCACTCACCCAGTTAAAATTCACCTTTTTGTTAGGTTTCTTGCACACTCAGCAAAAGCGTTTATAGGGGTAGGTGGCGTTCCCGTTCTGGAAAGAAAGCCAACAGCTGTTTGTGCCTCACCGGCACTTTCTCCTGGCATCCATCACAGCAGCAATAACAGAACTGAAGAGGCAGAGAGCCTAGATTGCACTAATCAGATGACAACATTTAAATTCAATTAAAAAATAAACTTTTTTTTCAGAATCCTTATGCTTATCCATACACATCCCAAAACCAATCCTGTTTCATGTGAGGAAAGCACTAGGATTTACAAACCTTCTCTGCAAAAACAGTGGCAAATAATTTTTATAATTTAACTCTAGAGGACCCATGTCCTCTAATCTGATAATACATCTAGACTTAAGTTTTAATAACTCATTATCCCGGTGAGGCACGAAACAGCTGTTTGCTTTCTTTCCGTACTGGGAATGCCACTTACGCCTGTAAACTCTATGCTGAGTGGGCAAGAAACCTAATAAAAAGGTGAATTTTAACAGGGTGAGTGGAAACTCGTTTCTTTTCTTTCTTGTGTTGTTTTAATATGAACATTTATACGAGTTTGATCACCAAGAACCTGTATAATTGACCACACAGATTTCTGTGCCCCAACGCTTGGATATAGCTGCTGTATAAGCAGGCTGCGTTATATTCCGTTGTTATACTGTACCAGCATCTCCATACAGCCAAAGGTTCCAATGTTTGTGTAGCCAGCCTTCTCTCGAGTCTGTACAACATAGTGTTACACTGTTTGAGATGGTTGTGACTTCCATTCATCCAGCTGATTGCCATAGAACCACAGGTAAACCAACAGCCACCCAGCCTTGTTCTACTTCCTGCCGTTAATTCCATTTGTTCTATGTAACCCTTATACTTCAAGGAATCCACAGAATGGTTTAAAGGGATAGTAATACTTAAAATGTAAAAAAATATGTTGTAGGGTTTATCCCCTTGAGTAAAACAAGAGTACTCCCACTGCTGAAAGGTGTTTCATTCAAAAGTTATTAATTTTCAAAGTTGAATTTTTTAGGTGCAATATCACAGTGGCCTAAAATTGTACAGTGGCGCTGTTGCTACACCATCCTATGGAGATTTATGGTCCCGGGACCAGAGCTGTCCATAGGATCGTGTAGCAACAGTGCCACTGTACAATTTCAGGCCACTTTGATATTGCACCTAAAAAATTCAACTTTGAAAATTAATAACTTTTTAATGAAACACCTTTCAGCAGTGGGAGTACTCTTGTTTTACTCAGTGGGATAAACCCTACACCATTTTTTTTTAACATTTTAAGTATTACTATCCCTTTAAGGACTACTTTTCCAAAGGAATAAATATTGCGCAGCTGTTTTGCCCTAGAATAACAATTTTGACTTTATACATATGTTCCATTGTGGTTTATTTCTACCATTGGAAAAATATTTCTGTATTAAATAATAAACCATTTATTTAGCATTTTATACAATCTAAGTGCCCTCTGTGTGTATGTGTGTGTCTCTCTCTCTCTCATACAATGAATACTTCTTTACTGTTAAAACTAAAATCTCTGTATCTGTATGTTTGTTTGTTTGTTTGTTTTTTAAATAAAACTTTATTACAAATTTTCAGGTTTTTTTTTCTTTCAACATATCCAAAACATTCTGTTAGATATATAAGGTATAGAATAGAGCTGCTCAACAACAGCTTGTTTAGCTTGACACAAGTTACAAACCCCTCACCCAATAGGTGAAACACATAATGTACTGTACTGTGAATTTCAGGTGATTAGGGTAGACTTTGGGTACCAATAACAAACCGCCTTTCAGGTTAAGCAGATAGTTAACATACATGGAATCTCCCAAGATTCTCCACATACTCTGTCTCACCTCCCTAGCCTGATGCCACTACCCACTGGTAGCCACAGGCTGTCCACATACACTGTGATCCCTCCAGCCTTATTAACCTGCCCGACTGTTTGCAAAATTGTGTAGATATAAATGCAGCAATTGCTAATTTTCATGTGTTTCAAACTAAACATGCGTTCGATACCATCTTGGACCTAATTCTGTTCCGTGACTTTGTCCTTTTGCAGAACGGTATCTATTTGACACTTATTTTCTTGATTGATTTGCTTTTCTCTGTCATCCAATATAGCTTACAGGTAACTCTGTGAAAGCGATTGCACCTTTAAGTAGGTAGGAACAATTCTTGAGAGGAATGCAGTGTGGAACGTTCCTTCCCTCCTTAGCTGGTCACCAGCCAGTCCCCTCCATTTAGATTTGTTCCTTGAACAAGACAGGCAAGATAACGATTCTGCTTAGTTCTTAGGTTAGTTTATTGTTTTCTGTTGGATATGGGGTGTAGAAATCTCCCATTAGGCGGATTACCATTACTGACTTCCCAGTGGTGGATTACTCTGTTAACAGGTGCTGTTTGTGAACCTTCCAGCCCTGGGGAAAAACCTTGCGTGCTATGTATTTTTCTCTGTCGTCCAGTACAGGTTACTGGTAACATTGGGTAGGTGATCAGCCCCTTCAAGTATGCAGGAACAATTCTGAGAAATGACTGCTGGGTGGAGCCTACCTCCTCTCCTTAGCTTGCAGCTAGCCAATCCTCACCCAATAAGATTTGTTCCTTGGTCAAGACAATAAGGCAAGAGAACAGTTCTGCTATAGTTTTAGCTTTTTTATTATTTTTCTGTTAGATATGGAATACCACCATTAGGCGGATTACCATCACTGACAATTCTCATCACTCAAATGTGGATAGCTCAGTTTACCAGGTGTTTTTTGTGGACCGAAGCCCGGGGGGAAAAGCTTGACTGCAAGTTCTTTCCCCAGGCGTTACCCACTGAGGCTTCTTCTTGATATATGGTAATCTGAAGACAGAAGACCTGTTGAAAAAAGTGAGCACCCTTTGAGTGCTGAAGTCCTTATGTCCCATGCTTCCCCTCCACACAGGTGTCTCATTTTAAGTTCCTATTACATACTCATGCACTCATTGGGTTTATCTGTATGTCTGTGAGGTGTTTGGAGCAAGTTTCTGTGGTAACTTAACCCTTTTGTTGCTGGTTAGCACGCTTTGAAGTGGCTTTGGACACTTTCCTTACTGGGACCAGGGTTTATTGAGTCTACTCTTTTATTCTAGTGGGCTTTTGAGTGGTTTTACGTTTTGGTATTCACCTTGTTAACTTTTGTTTCGTGCGCGTTTATCGCATAGACATCATTGCTCCAGTCACTTCTATGGGACTTTACAGTTTGGGACATATCTCTGCAACTGCTCCACGTAGCGAAGTCATAGATGGCTCATTTTGTGGGTTTACCTTTGCTCTGTCATTCGGTCAATGTTCTGGGCATGTTGGAGGCTTTCGGTGGCTTCGGGCACTGTTGGGGTACTCCGTTGGCAAAACTACATTTCCCATGAGCGCTCGCTTTGTGTGCTCATTTCTGATTGGCTCCCATCGCGGAAGTCATTTTGTGTATTCGCAGATCGAGTATCCTACACAGGGCTTGGAATCTCCTTCTGTCCTCCGCAGTTTAACCCTTCGCCTGCCAGATAAGTCTTATTTAGCATTTCTGGGGTGCATTTATTTATCATACACACTATTTTGTGGGTGTTTAGATACTTTGACCGTTTGGCTCTGTGAGAATGTCTACTCTGTTAGACCTTGGGGCTAAACCTAAGACTAAGGATACTGGGGTGTCTGTGTCCCCCATTGCTCCTCATGTCACTCAGGGTTACCTAGAGAATACTCAGGTCATGTTTGCGCAGCATGCGCTGCTGCCCCTGAATCCCCTGCAGGGGCCTTCAGCTATGCACTAGAGCCAGTATGGATGCAAGAGTTTAAGGCTACTACCAGGGACCTCTGGTGCACCATACAACTCCTTCCATCCACTTTACAGGGGGTCTTACACTTGTGGCAGACCCCCGCCCCAATCAGATCTTCCCTGCCTAAAGCGCCGGGTGTACCTGATGTGTCTGACACCTCTGAAGAGGAATTATTGGTGGACTCTGATGATGACTGTTCAGCTGTTCCTTCATCTCAGTTTTTTGGGGACCCCTTTGAGGCTGACCCCATTCCCTCGGATGAGGGCCTGATCAGGGCTGTGTTGAACACCCTGAACATTCCCTTGGTACAGGAGGCTTCTTCTGACCCCTCTGATGTGTTTCAGGAGCCTTTTAGGCCCCATACTTGTTTTCCACCTAACTCCACCCTTGACTGCTTGGTGTCTGAGGAATGGAAGTTTCCAGACAAGAAACCATCTGTGTCTAGGAAGTTCGCTAAGCTTTACCCATTCTCTGAAACGGTCCTCATGCAGTGGGTCCATCACCCCAAAGTGGATGCCCCTCTTTCCAGGCTTTCTAAGTTCAACTGCATTGCCTGTGGCTGACGCCTCTGCTCTCAAAGACTGGACTGATAAGATGCTTGAGACCTCTCTCAAGGCTATTTTTGCGACAGCTGGCTCTGCCATCCACCCTGCATTCGCTGCAGCATGGGTGAATAGGGCTGTGGCTGTTTGGACTGAACAACTCAATTCAGCTGTCCATCAAGGGGCCCATACTGTGGACATGTTGCGACTTCTCTCTAACATTGCTGAGGCTTAGCATTATGTCTCTGCTGCCCTGTTTGACACTGTGCGTATGGTAGCCAGGGCATCTACCATGTCTGTGGAGCCAGAAGCGCTCTTTGGCTCAAGATCTGGTCTACTGACACGGCCTCCAAGAAGGCTGTCCTGTCTTTGCCTTTTCAGGGCTCCTCCCTGTTTGAGCCTGAGCTCAAGGATCTCATCAGTGAGGCAACTGGAGGGAAGAGTACTCACCTGCTGTCACGGATTTGAAGACTCTCAGACTTAAGGTTTGGTAAAATAACTTAACTTTATTAAAAGTTAAAGGCAGTCCCCGTAGGGTAAACATACATAACAATACAACAGTAATATAACATATAATAGGTTCTACCGGGCCTTGCCTAAATACCGGGCAAGGCAACCCAAGTGACAGTTATAATGACAGGCTCTACCGGCCTTGCCTATACCGGGTAAGGCAACAGTGAGATGACATATACCGGTTCTACCGGCCTTACCAATACCGGGCAAGGCAGCCCCCACGGAATGCTGAATGTAGGCTCTACTGGCCGTGCCAATACCGGGTAAGGCAACCTTAAAGATGGTGAATTACAAGGTTCTACCGGCCTTACCAATACCGGGCAGGGCAGCCCAAAGGAGTACTGGAGTAGGCTCTACCGGCCCTGCCAATACCGGGTGAGGCAACCTACAGGATGGTATCATCAAGGTTCTACCGGCCTCACCAATACCGGGCCGGGCAGCCTGAGCGAGTAGACCAGATGTCAGGTGACTAAGACAGCATAGAGCATAAGTATAGAGGTCTTACTCAGCAGGAGTCTATTGCCAGGGATACTCAGACAACTGCAAGGAAGTGGACAGCGACTGATCACAGTACTGGATGTTCAGGAGCAAACCAACGTCCGCACGTTGGGACTAATGGTAATAGCGCCACCAGATTTAATGGAGTAAACCAGCGACCGCGCGCTGGAACCAACAATGTATGTCACAACCAGGTTTAGTGGAGTAAACCAGCGTCCGCACGCTGGGACCAACAACGTATATCGCAACCAGGTTTAGTGGAGTAAACCAGCGTCCGCACGCTGAGACCAACAATGTAAATCACAACCAGGTTTAGTGGAGTAAACCAGCGTCCGCACGCTGGGACCAACAACGTATATCGCAACCAGGTTTAGTGGAGTAAACCAACAAAGTATGATCAGCAGCGAGAAGAACAATGTCGCCAGAGCGACTAATGGTAATAGCGCCACCAGATTTAATGGAGCAAACCAGCGACCGCGCGCTGGAACCAACAATGTATGTCACAACCAGGTTTAGTGGAGTAAACCAGCGTCCGCAGGCTGGGACCAACAACGTATATCGCAACCAGGTTTAGTGGAGTAAACCAGCGTCTGCACGCTGAGACCAACAATGTAAATCACAACCAGGTTTAGTGGAGTAAACCAGCGTCCGCACGCTGAGACCAACAATGTATATTGCAACCAGGTTTAGTTGAGTAAACCAGCGTCCGCACGCTGAGACCAACAATGTATATCGCAACCAGGTTTAGTGGAGTAAACCAGCATCCGCACGCTGGGACCAACAATGTATATCGCAACCAGGTTTAGTGGAGTAAACCAGCATCCGCACGCTGGGACCAACAATGTATATCGCAACCAGGTTTAGTGGAGTAAACCAACAAAGTATGATCAGCAGCGAGAAGAACAATGTCGCCAGAGCGACGGCTGGAGCAGGGGATTCAGGAACTCAGTAAGATTAACCCGCGAGGTGCTGGAACACAGGAACACTGGAACTCAGTAAGATTAACCCGCGAGGTGCTGGAACACAGGAACACTGGAACTCAGTAAGATTAACCCGCGAGGTGGTGGAACACAGGAACACTGGAACTCTGGAACACAGGAACACTAGCATACAGGAACACTGGAACACAGGATCAGCATGTACAGCAGGAACAGGCCCAGAAGTCTGACAAGCAGGTCAGGCAGAGTGGAGTCAGAAACACCACGAAAGGACAACCTGGAAGTGCTCAGCCTGGGTTTAAAAAGGCTGTGTGAGGAGGGCTAATCACAGACAGCCAATCATAATACTCAGCAAGTGACTGACACTGAACAGCACCAATCACGGGCACTGTGATAGTACCCCCCTTTCAAAGACCCCCTCTCCCAGATTAGGGTCTAGGCTTCTGAGGGTATTTGGCATGAAATATTCGTAGTAACTTGGGTGCATGAAGGTCCTTACTGTCTACCCAAGAACGATCCTCAGGACCATAACCTTTCCAATGCACCAGATACTGTACCCCTCTTCTACCTCTGCGGGAATCAATAATGTTTTGTACTTCATACTCCTCCTGCCCCTCGACTTCAACAGGACCTGGCCTCACAGGTGTGGTTGTATAACGGTTACAAACCAGAGGTTTAAGTAGAGACACATGGAATACATTATGAATGCGCATAGAAGCAGGTATTCCAAGGAATAGGAAACAGGGTTAATTTTGCGAATGATCTTGTACGGACCAATGAACCGAGGTGCCAGCTTATTAGATGGGACCTTGAGCTTTAGATTCTTGGAGGACAGCCATACTCTATCCCCGACTCGGAAGGAAACCGCTGGAAGCCTTCTGCGATTGGCATGACGCTGATGTCGCTGAAACGACTGGCCCAATGCCCTCTGAACTTGTGCCCATGTGGAACGGAGTTGCTCTACATGCTCATCCAGAGCTGGAATCTGCTGTGATTGAAAGGAATCCGGGAGCAGACAGGGTTAGAACCCATAATTGATCAAAAACGGAGAGCTCCCGGAGGAAGAATTAACTGCGCAGTTCCTGGCGAACTCTGCCCAAGGCAACAAGTCGACCCAATTATCATGATGGTCATTCACAAAACATCGCAGAAACTGTTCCAATCCTTGATTGGACCTCTCAGCGGCCCTGTTAGTTTGGGGATGATATGCCGAGGAAAATGATAGCTGTATGCCCATCTGTTTGCAAAATGCCCTCCAGAATCTGGACACAAACTGGCTCCCCCTGTCAGACACCAGCACCCTGGGTACTCCATGTAACCGAAATACTTCTCGAGCGAATACCATTGCCAGTTCCTTTGCTGAAGGAAGGCCACGGAGGGGTACGAAGTGTGCCATTTTAGAGAACCTGTCTACCACCATCAATATGAAGGAGTACCCTCTAGACCTGGGCAATTCTCCCATAAAGTCGATAGAGACGTGAGACCAAGGGCGTTCACCATTAGGCACCGGCTGAAGCAAGCCCACAGGGAGATGTCTATGGGTTTTGGCACGGGCACATGTGGCATTCGTAAAATTGGCACAATCTGCTCTCATAGAAGGCCACCAAAATAGCTGAGAGAGAGACCAGAACAATTGATCCCTACCAATATGTCCCACAGCCTTAGAGGAGTGGTAGGTCTCAAGTAATCGAGTACGGAATGGCTCAGCGACAAAACATTTGCCCACTGGAGCCTCATGAGGAGCAGAGGCTTGGGATGCCAAGATCTCCTCCCCTAGAGGTAAAGTAATACTAGTACGTATGGTAGCCAATATTCGATCGGGTTGAATGATAGGGGCTGGTACCTCTTCTCTGTCAACCTCTGCTTCAAATTGTCTAGACAGAGCATCAGCCCTAACATTCTTTGATCCCGGCAGGTATGATACAACGAAATTGAATCGGGATAGAAACAGTGCCCATCTGGCCTGGCGAGAAGACAATCTCTTGGCCTCAGAAAGATACGTCAGATTCTTGTGATCAGTTAGAATCAAAACGGGGTTTTTTGTGCCTTCAAGTAAATGACGCCATTCTTTGAGAGCGAGGATAATGGCCAGTAATTCTCGATCACCAATCTCGTAATGACTTTGAGCACTAGTCAGTTTTTTTGAGAAGAATCCACTGGGTCTGAGTGTACCGCCTTTAACCTGTCGCTGAGAGAGCACCTCCCCGACCCCAATATCTGAGGCATCAACTTCCAAAGTAAAGGGGAGTATTGGTTTAGGGTGGGACAACACAGGCGCTTCAGCAAAGGCTACCTTGAACTTCTCAAAGGCCTCTTCAGCAGCCACCGGCCAGAGGGATGGGTTAGCGCCCTTGTGCGTGAGGTCAGACAGAGGTTTCACGATAGAGGAGAAGTTTTTAGTAAACTTCCTGTAATAATTGGCGAAGCCCAGAAATCGTTGGATGGCTTTGAGGCTCTTGGGTTTAGGCCATCGTAAGACTGCCGTCAATTTCTCTTTATCCATGGCAATGCCGTCTTTGCCAATTATAAACCCCAGAAACGGTACACTGGTTTTGTGGAACTCGCATTACTCCAGTTTACAGAATAATTTATTTTTTCGTAAGCGCAGCAAGACTTCAGACACATCCTTGATGTGTTGTGACAGGTCTTTGGAGTGGATAAGTATGTCGTCAAGATAGACTACAACACAAGATTGTAACATATCTCTAAGAACGTCATTGATCAGTTCTTGAAATACTGCAGGAGCATTACATAGACTAAATGGCATGACTAGGTATTCATAATGCCCAGATCTCGTATTGAAGGCAGTTTTCCACTCATCACCGGCTCTGATACGTATCAAATTGTAGGCTGCCCTTAGTTCCAATTTGGTGAAAATCGAGGACCCCTTAAGTCTATCAAACAGCTCGGTGATGAGTGGTATTGGGTAGGCATTTTTTGCCATCAGCTTATTCAGCCCACGATAGTCTATGCAAGGTCGCAGTTCGCCACTTTTTTTCTTAACAAAAAAGAACCCGGCACCGGCCGGAGAAGTAGATTTCCTTATGATCCCTCTACTGAGGGCATCTGCTATGTATTCCTCCATAGCTTGGTTCTCCTCACAAGACAATGGATACGTGCATCCCCTCGGTGGTACTGCTCCAGGACTCAGTTCTATGCGACAATCGTATGGTCTGTGCTGAGGTAGGGTGCCAGCCTCACCCTTACTGAAAACGTCGCTAAACTGCTGGTAGGCATCAGGTAGTGAAGGGGAGGTGCACAAGACCTTAACAGGATGGGTAACGCATTTATCCATACAGAACTGAGACCAAGCAGCAATCTCACATTTCTGCCAATCAAATTTGGGTTGTGCAACTGTAACCAAGGAAAGCCCAAAATCACGGCATGGTGAGGAGAATTAATCAATTGGAACTGCTGCTCTTCCTTGTGAAGAGCCCCAATAGTCATGGACAAGGGCATCGTTTCAAAAGTAACTTGGGCGGGTTCCAAAGGTCTGCCATCAATTGCTTCAATAGCAAGAGGGGTTTCTCTCTGAATCCGTGGTACCCCATGCAATTCAGCAAAGGTATTGTCCATAAAATACCCAGCTGCACCAGAATCAACCAAGGCCAAAACCTCAACCGAGCGTTGTGCCCATGACAATACCACCTGTATGGTGGGTTTAAGTGTGTCCAACAATGGGGACGATTGGACACCACCTAGGGCCTGTCCCCCAAGGTACCCTAGGTGTGTTCGTTTCTCAGACGTGCCGGACAAGATCTTAACAGGTGACCATCTTTACCGCAGTACAGACATAATCCTTGTGTCTTGCGATACCTTCTCTGCTCCTTAGTTAACCTAGTGAAACCTACCTGCATAGGTTTACTTGGTTCCGAAATAGGTTCACTAGGTTTGGATGCAGAGGGAGGGTTGGGTGGGCAAAATATCCTACTGGACCCATTATTCTTTAACCGTACTCGTCGCTCTCTGGCAGTTAATCTTTCACGTATTCTGGAGTCAATTAGAATCACGTATTCGATATAATCGTCTAGGTCAGTAGGTAACTCTTTTGCTGCAATCTCATCTTTAATCTGGTCACTCAATCCTTGAGCAAAGGCTGCCAACAGGGCCTCATTATTCCACCCTACCTCTGCTGCCAAGGTGCGGAATTCAATGGCATAATCGCCAGCCGTGCGCCTGCCCTGTTGTATCTCCATGAAACGTTTAGCAGCAGAGGTAGTTCTACCAGGAGGCTCAAATACTCCACGAAAGGATTGCACAAAATCACAGAAATTCTTTGTGCAAGGTTTAGCTTTTTCCCAAAGTGGGTTGGCCCAGGCCAATGCTCTGCCAGTCAGCAGGGATATCATGAACCCAACCTTGCTGCGATCACTAGGAAATGCGTGTGCCGTCAATTCCATAAATATTTCGAGTTGATTAATAAACCCTCTGCATAATTGAGGGTCCCCGTCATATCTCAGCGGCAAGGGTGCAGAAGCCGTTAACCCTTTGACTGCGGCCCCTGAGGGCTTAGACTCATACTCTGGTGTCGGAATTGGCGGGACCACCGGGTTAGCACCGGACTTATCCGCAAGTACTGTGCGTTCAAGAATAGTTTGTATAGCAACCGCTAGCTGATCAAACGTTGCTCGTGCATATCCATCCTCCAATGGATATTCTGTGCGTTACCGTCACTCTTAGTGTCTGAGGTCATGGCCCTTTCGTACTGTCACGGATTTGAAGACTCTTAGACTTAAGGTTTGGTAAAATAACTTAACTTTATTAAAAGTTAAAGGCAGTCCCCGTAGGGTAAACATACATAACAATACAACAGTAATATAACATATAATAGGTTCTACCGGCCTTGCCTAAATACCGGGCAAGGCAACCCAAGTGACAGTTATAATGACAGGCTCTACCGGCCTTGCCTATACCGGGTAAGGCAACCGTGAGATGACATATACCGGTTCTACCGGCCTTACCAATACCGGGCAAGGCAGCCCCCACGGAATGCTGAATGTAGGCTCTACCGGCCCTGCCAATACCGGGTAAGGCAACCTTAAAGATGGTGAATTACAAGGTTCTACCGGCCTTACCAATACCGGGCAGGGCAGCCCAAAGGAGTACTGGAGTAGGCTCTACCGGCCCTGCCAATACCGGGTGAGGCAACCTACAGGATGGTATCGTAAAGGTTCTACCGGCCTCACCAATACCGGGCAGGGCAGCCTGAGCGAGTAGACCAGCTGTCAGGTGACTAAGACAGCATAGAGCATAAGTATATAGGTCTTACTCAGCAGGAGTCTATTGCCAGGGATACTCAGACAACTGCAAGGAAGTGGACAGCGACTGACCACAGTACTGGATGTTCAGGAGCAAACCAACGTCCGCACGTTGGGACTAATGGTAATAGCGCCACCAGGTTTAATGGAGCAAACCAGCGACCGTACGCTGGAACCAACAATGTATGTCACAACCAGGTTTAGTGGAGTAAACCAGCGTCCGCACGCTGGGACCAACAATGTATATCGCAACCAGGCTTAGTGGAGTAAACCAGCATCAGCACGCTGAGACCAACAATGTATATCGCAACCAGTTTTAGTGGAGTAAACCAGCTTCCGCACGCTGAGACCAACAATGTATATCGCAACCAGGTTTAGTGGAGTAAACCAGCGTCCGCACGCTGGGACCAACAATGTATATAGCAACCAGGTTTAGTGGAGTAAACCAGCGTCCGCACGCTGGGACCAACAATGTATATCGCAACCAGGCTTAGTGGAGTAAACCAGCGTCCGCACGCTGAGACCAACAATGTATATCGCAACCAGGTTTAGTGGAGTAAACCAGCGTCCGCACGCTGAAACCAACAATGTATATCGCAACCAGGTTTAGTGGAGTAAACCAGCATCCACACGCTGGGACCAACAATGTATATCGCAACCAGGTTTAGTGAAGTAAACCAACAAAGTATGATCAGCAGCGAGAAGAACAATGTCGCCAGAGCAACGGCTGGAGCAGAAGATTCAGGAACTCAGTAAGATTAACCCGCGAGGTGCTGAAACACAGGAACACTGGAACTCAGTAAGATTAACCCGCGAGGTGCTGGAACACAGGAACACTGGAACTCTGGTACACAGGAACACTAGCATACAGGAACACTGGAACACAGGATCAGCAAGTACAGCAGGAACAGGCCCAGAAGCCTGACAAGCAGGTCAGGCAGAGTGGAGTCAGAAACACCACGAAAGTGCAACCTGGAAGTGCTCAGCCTGGGTTTAAAAAGGCTGTGTGAGGAGGGCTAATCACAGACAGCCAATCATGATACTCAGCAAGTGACTGACACTGAACAGCACCAATCACGGGCACCGTGATACCTGCCAGTGGTCCTAAGGAATAAGGCGCCTGTCAAAAGGAATCAGCTTTTTCGTTCCTTTCAAGCAGACTCGTGCTTGCCCGCAGGCTCCGCGATCCTCATTCAAGCCTAAGCAGCAATGGAGATCCAAGTCCTCCGAAGCCCAATGCTTCCAAACCTTTTTTTTTTTTTTTACAGTAGGAAATTGGGCAGACTAGATGGGCCGAATGGTTCTTATCTGCCGTCAAATTCTATGTTTCTATGTTTCTTTGTTTCTATGTTTCTATGTAACCTCCTTCTGCATGACTCGCCGAACCCGGGTCCCCACCCGCAAGTAGGTGGCTGCTTAAGCCACTACCTCTCGGCTTGGCAGGCCTCTGTGTCAGACCCCTGGGTTTTACAGTGGTGGCTATGGGGTACAGGATTCCCTTCCTCCCTTCCCCCTCCAAGGACCTTCACGTCTCGTTTTCTTTTGGGAGCAGAAAAGCGCCGCCTTTTCGAGGAAGCTATTCTGGCCCTTCTGGACAAGGCGGTCCTGGAGAAACTTCCTCCTCAGGAGAGGGGCTTGGGATTCTACTCCAACATCTTTGGATCCCATCAGATCCCATTTTGGATCTGATAGATCTCAACTCCTTTATAGTCCGGTCCCAATACCGCCAGGAGTCTCTGAGCACAGTGATAACGGCCATGTTGCCTGGGGAATTTCTGGAATCTCTGCATCTTCAAGATGCCTATCTGCACATCACCATTCATCCAGAGAGTCTGGAGTATCTCCACTTTGCCTGCGACCAAGGGCATTTTCAGTTTTCTGCCCTTCCCTTTGGCCTAACCACGGCTCCTCAAGTCTTCAACAGAGTCCTAGGAGCATTGATCTCTGTCCTACATCAGAATGGCATCAGGGTGACTCCATATATGGATGACCTCCTTCTGAAGGCCTCTTCTCCCGAACTCCTTCAAAAGCAGGTGCAGGACTGCATTCATACTCTTTCCCATCACGGGTGGACCATCAATTTGGACAAGTCTAACCTTGTTTCTTCCCAGAGGATGGACAAAGTGGCTCATCAGATGGTCCAGGCTATCCTATCTCAGGATCCGGTTCCAGCCAAGAATTTGTCATCCTTGGTGGGGAAGTTCATTTCCACCATAGAAGCAGTTCTGTTTGCCATGGCTCACACCAGGGAACTTCAGAGGTTTCTATTCCTGGCATGCAGGAGTCGACCAGATCTCCTGGAAAAGTCCCTATCTCTCCCTCTTCACATGGAACAGAGCCTCTATTGGTGGCTCAACCTGAGCAATCTACTGAAAGGCAGACCCTTCTTGGTGCCATTCTGGACCACTTTGATGACAGATGCCAGCCTCTCCGGAAGGGTAGCAGTACTGGGGCACTTGAGTGTTCAGGGCCGGTGGTCTCAGGCAGAATCTCTCCTACCCATCAATCTCTTGGAGCTTCGGGCAATATTTCATGCCCTTCAACACTGGACACGGCAACTGGAGGATTGCCCGGTCAGGGTACAGTCGGACAATGCCACAGCGGTAGCCTGCATCAACAAGCAAGCCGTCACAAGACTCACAGCTTGGCTAGAGGACAAGGCTATTTTATCATGGACAGAGGGGTATGTCCCTGCCATTTCCACAGTTCATATTCCTGGTGTAGACAACGTTCTGGCAGACTTCCTCAGTGGGCACACAGTGGACAGGCGAGAGTGGGAACTACATCAAAGGTGTTCAACCTCATCATCCAGCAGTGGGGTCTTCCTTGCATCGACCTGATGGCAACCAGGCACAACAGGAAGGCTCCAATGTCCTGCTTCTGCTCCATGATTTGACCCGGTTCTGGCTGACCACCCTGCTCCGTGATTTGACCTGGCTCTGGCAGTGGATGCCTTTTCGATCCCGTGGACATTTCCTCTGGCATACATCTTTCCTCCCGTTCCCCTGTTGAACAGGGTGCTACGGAAACTGAGTCTGGAGCAATGCACAGTCATTCTGATTGCTCCGTACTGGCCCTGAAATGCTTAGTTTCCGGAGCTTCTGGACCTCTCAGTGGTGGAACCTCTTCGAGAAAGGAGAAAGGATTTTCTTCTGGCGTGGTGGCTACTAAGCTTAGTGCCCGTAAGCCTGTTTCCTCTAAGGCCTACCATTGTGTATTGTCTACCTTTCTATCTTGGTGTGCTGACAAAGACCTGTCTCAGGATCTTTACCTTCCTACACTTCTTTCCTTCCTCCAGGATGGTGTGGATAAGGGTCTCAGTCTGAGTTCTCTTAAGGTTCAGACTTCTGCGCTCTCTGTCTTCTTTCAGAGACGTCTTGCTATCATTCCTGATGTCAAGATTTTCTTCCAGGGTGTTGCTCATACCCGTCCGGTGTTTAAGTCCTCAGTGGGACCTTAACCTGGTCTTGGGAGTTCTTCAGCGCCCTCCTTTTGAGTCTTTGGCTACCATTTCTCTACGTATGCTGATATGGAAGATGGCCTTTCTCCTGGCGATTGTTTCTGAGCTGCATGCCCTGATTTGTAGACCACACTTTTCGGTCTTTCACAAGGACAAGGCGGTGCTTCGCACCTCACAAGAGTTTCTCTCAAAGGTGGTATCACAGTCCCCGTGACTTTCTGTCAATCTGACCTGATTTGCCTGTGCATTGGTGGAGACTGATTGGCCCGCCCAGGATGTGCCGTTATATGCTGGAGCTTGGGCACTTGCCAGTTGCCCTTTCGTGGTGTTCCTGTTGCTGCGCCTTGTTGCCGTATTCCATTGTCTCCTGTGTACCGACCCGGCTAGTCTGACTCTTCTCCTGCTTCTGCTCCATGATTTGACCCGGTTCTGGCTGACGACCCTGCTCCGTGATTTGACCTGGCTCTGGCTGACGACCCTGCTCCGTGTTTTGACCCGGTTCTGGCTGACGACCCTGCTCCGTGACTTGACCCGGTTCTGGCTGACGACCCTGCTCTGTGATTCGTTCCGGTCCTGCCTGCTGTTCCAGTAGTCGTTCGGGTCCTGCCTGCTGTTCCGGTTGCCGTTCCGGTCTGCCTGCTGTTCCAGTTACCGTTCCAGTCCTGCCTGCTGTTCCGGTGTTCCTGCATCATTCCGGTCGCTTCGGCGACATTCTGAACTGTTTAAGCGACTCACTGTTCCTCTCACTAGTCAGTAGCTGTAGCCTGAGGTTGCTTTGCCTTCTGCTGGTTGCCAAGGTGCTCGCTCCTGTGCAGAACCACTTAACCCTTGCAGTGCCTGTAGTCTCCGGTCTAGTGCCTCCGATATATCTTGCCAACCATACGTTTACTGACTTGAGCCTTTACTCTGAGTGCTTCTGCGTGTCTCTCATTCACCCTCAAAGCCTTGTCTGCTCCGTGCTCGTATTCTGGTAGCCTGTTCGCTCCCACTGTGATCATTTGGAACAGCACCAGAGGGGTGTTCGGGCCCCGGCCCACAAGCGCTAGAAGTTACATTTCCCATTGCACTTCAGAGGGCGCCGGCTCTACTACAGCTTGTGCAGTAGCCATCAGAAATAGCACCCAAGGGGTGTCAGGGCACAATCCAATTGGCACACGCAGGGTTACTACTTTCCCAGTTAAGGGCGATTTTGATTCTGATCACTACAGCATTGGCAATAGCATTCCTCTGTAGCCCACGGTGGTGGTATCGGCTCAGCTCTGGACATTGGGGCGCCTTCTATACCAACTTGAGAGTGTATTCAGTGCAGTTACTGATTTCTATCCAGCTATTGAGAGACTGTGTTCCAGAGACTGCTATTTATCCCGGGCGTTGGCCAGTCTTGTTTATATCTCACCTATTGCACTTGTTAACCCTTTGGGAGAATATTCCCTATCCATACATTGCACCTGTTAACCCTTTGGGGGAATATTCCCTATCCATACATAGCACCTATCACTATTATTGTGTGCATTCACTTTGTCAGTATTGCCATTACTGCTATTCCTGTACTGGCCTTTAGGGGCATTGTTTTATTTTCAATAAAACTGTGTTTTTACTTCATACCCTGGTCTGAGTGCCAGAAAACCGTAACAGGTGGTGTATGAGTTCCACATTAATCAGGAGATTGTGGCCCCTTCCTTCTGTTCTAACCCTACTTCTGACAAAGAGAAGGATCTTCATTTGTTGGATGTTGTTTGTTGTCTCAAGTTCTGACACACTTTCTGTTATTCCAGAGGGTCCTAAGACAGTGAAGCCTGCTTCCAAGGTAACCATTGCTTCTTGGATTAAGTCCCGCTCATGCTCCAGACAAAGGTGCAAGTTACACGCCGAAACGCGTCAGTTGATTCACGTGTTAGGCAGAGACGCCAACACGGACTACAGACTCTTATGGACCTGATCACTGAGAGACATCGTGTTACTGGATGTCACGGAGGCTTGTGAACCGTATTGATCTCTTCAACAAGGAACCAGCTATTGAATGTCAAGCCCCAGGGACCGGAGAGGATCCGCTCCATTGTGAGAGATAAAACATCCCGTACTGACTTTGATGAGTGCATATACGTTGGATACCTAGTAAGCAGCCACTCAAACTGATCACGGATTGTGCATACATATACAGCTATTGGAACATCTGTTCTTCTAGTAAGTGCACATCCACTACATTTTGTGTGGGCTGCCCTACTACAGAGGAGACATTCTGTCAAATACCGTGTTCTCTCTTTCCCTCATTTACATCTAGACTTTCCCAGTACATGAATATAGTGCTCCACAGAAATATTTAGAGCTACATTTACACAGGGTATTATATATATAATGATAAGTTGCTGTTTGAAGAAAGCACTCACAGGACTTCACGGAGCGTGGAACAAATGAAGATTTATTCACAGATGAACTTTTCGGTTGACAATTTGAAACCTTTTTCAAGATATTTAGAGCTACATTTACACAGGGTATTATCATCATATATATAGATAGATATATATATATATACACATACATACATATGTGTGTATTAGAACTTTACTGATATTATCCTATATAATAATTAGCCAAATTGTGTGTAACGCCCGACATGCGCAGTAGACACTGCTGCGCGTGCGGCACTCACAAGCAGTGGAGACTGCCCGCGCCGCGGCTGATACAGAGCTGGGCGCTCTGAAGGAGCGTCCAGCTCTGTATCAGCCGAGGCGCGGGCAGTCTCCACTTCGTGTGACTGCCCCGCGACCGGGCTGCCTGAGGCACTGTGGCCCGTGTAACGGGCTGTTCAACTAGTATGTACATATCTTACTTGTGCTACTTTTTACTTTTTTCTTTGATGAAATAAATATTCTTAATTTTTATATATATACATAGATGCAACTTTATTCTCCATTATTTATTTGCACAATTACTAATATATTTGCTTCCTATTTATATTAATCTACTACACTTAGAGTAATCTTTGCTCTGTTCTCCCCATCCCTACTTTGGTGAATCACGGACTCTTACATTCATTTTTTGAGGACAAGCTGCATATAGAGGGGTCTCTTTGAACAAAGCTTTTGAACTTATATTGTGGATAGTTTTTGGGATATTTCCTCTTGTCCCTTACATTCATTACCTGTACACATACCCCTATTTAATTGCTGATCTCTTGTAATATGCAAGTGACTTTGATGATCTAGTGAAGATTTTACCTACCCCCCCCCCCATATATTTATTTGTGGGCAGGGTTTTCTTCACTTTTTCTCCTAAAGTCACCTCTCTACTCCATCCCATTACGGTGTCTCTCCATTTTTTCCAATAGCACAGTATCAGCCTATATTTTTTACATGTTATTTGGAATTAACTGTTTACAGTGGCACAATCTCTGACATATCAGTAACAGCACTACCTGCCCCAGAGCCGTGAGAACTTTTTGGAGTGCTTCTGCTGCTGCTATGTGTTCCAGAACTGGCCAGCTGATAGTTTGTCTCCCTGTGGTTGTGCTTTAGGTGGCATCTCATAGAGGAGGTGCCAAGGTGGGAGCCTGCTTTCCCCCTGCTCACATGCTTTTTGCGCAGACAACAGGGAGCAACAATCTTAAATTTGGATAAATTATTCATCTGTATACAGTTGTTATTAAGATATAACAACCTGCTTCATGAAGTACCTTTGAAAGTCCTTTCATTATACGAAGTTATTATACAGATGCACCTCACTACTGTATGGTGACTTAGGAAGGTCACTTGGTTTTACACAGTAATTATCTAGATAGACCTGGTTGCTGTATGAATGACTCCTATCTAGGTAAGTCATAAAAACACTATCAAAACTGACTCCCAGAACACCCCACAAAATTGTCTCCTTCAAATTTTCAGTTCTTTCCCTTTTTTCCCTTTGCAAAATAAGAAATTAGCTTAATGAGGGGATTACAATTTGTTGGTGATGAGCCCCTTTAGATCTATTTACGTTGGTTGTATGAGGGCAGAAAAATATGTCAAAGAGTATGGTGGAGACCTGTTCTGAAGCAACAAAATACTTTTTTGGGTGTAGGAGGTGGAGTGGTTGGAGTAACAGATCTCACAGGTGGAGTGAGAGACCTATGGGTGGAGGAGTAGGAAGAGACAGGCCTGTATGTGTGGTAAAAAATACAAGTGATATAGAGAGAGCTGTTTGGGGCAGGGACCTGTGGATGAAAGAGAGGCAGGGATAGATGGGTGTGTGGATGAAGGGGCTACAGATGGAAGGATGGGGACTGACTGGGTCAGAAGGAAACAGGAAAGACAGCTGGGAGGTGAGAGGAGGGAGACACATGGCTGAGTGAGAGTTTGAAACATATATATAAAAGAGTGGCAGAGATGTGTGTGTGTCTGTGTGTTGTTGATATTGAAATATGTTTAGCTTTAGGTCTTTCATTGTTTCAAACAATAGAAAAAATTGTACACAGGTTTAAAAATCATAGATCTTGGAACATCTGTATGCTTTAATGGATACCAGTACACTCTTAACCAAGCAAACCCCAAACTTCTATAGCATTCTTAGGAAAATTGACTAATGTTATTCCATTTTCAGCCGCACCTAGTTAGTATATTAATACATTTTCCCATATCAGTGTGATGTACTAAGATGATCTGGAGTAATTCTGGAGCAAACCAATGCCCCCAAAGCTTACAAATGAACAGTCTTCTTGTTTTAATGGGGCTTTTAACCCCTTAAAGTGTTGACATGTTTCCAACACATTACAAAGCAATGCACTAAAGAGGTCTCTCTCATTCAAGGGGTTAAAAGTCCTAATAAGGAGGTGTAAACCTTGCTTCATAGTACTTCCTGCATAATAACTAATCTAATAAACTAGTAGTATTGACGTGCAGGGGTCAACCAAAGCCCAGTTCAGTGGTAGTGTTCCAATTGCAAGGGCAGAATGCTCATCGGTGATATTTATAAATTCCAACAGATGAAAGTGGGCTTTTTCTAAACTGTGATTGGCTAAAAAGTCCACCAATCACAGCTCACTATACTTCCAGTCAATCACATGCTGAGACTGTAGTAAATACAGATGGAACAGTCTGTGACTGGTTGTGAGATTTCTAGGCTTTTACTGATAGCTTTCAGAGACATATAACTTTGAAAATGCACAATGGTGTAATAAATTTCCCTGCTAAGACAATTGAGCTCAGTTTTCTTTGGTGATTGGAAGAGTGACTGTTTTTAGGGTTTTTAACCTGTTATGGTTTTTTCATTGTCTTATTACATCTGTGATAGGGGACTCTAATTTTTAGATGTCTGTTTGTTTTTACGATTAATCTTGATCACACAGACTCCATGACAAGTCTCTTTTTTTTATTAATTTTTTTGCCAGTTGAAAGTACTAATGAGATGTGAACCTTGCTTCATAGTGCTTCCTGTATAATATCTAATCCAATAAAACTAGTAATATTGACGTGCACGGGTCTCTCAAAAGCCACAATTCAATGGTACTGGCCCAATTGCAAGGGCAGAATGCTCCATACGGTAGTTATGGATTCCCACTAATGAAAGATGTACATTTGTTGTTACTTTTAATCTTGATCACACAGACTCCAGGACAAGTCTCTTTTCTTAATCAGATTTATTTATTTATTTATATTTTTTAATAAATTTTTCTCCAAATATATATGTATGCTCTTTCAGTTGGCAGTAGTGGGTCTTGTGGGCTCACAATGGCAATATGATATATTGTTATTTACCCCCGTTCATATAATACAGGGATTGCAAACATTCACAAGATAGAAATCCACTCCAGCTGATGCAAATGATGCAGTAGGGGAAGGCTTGAACCACTGAGCACGTGTTGGAGACTGGAAGACTGTTACTTTCAACTTGCCTCAGATTCCTCATTATTTCTGTTTTTGACATTGGCTCATCTTTTAGCTTCCCTGATGCTTCCAGCTTTTACCCATTAGGGACTTTATCAGGAGGATAAATTTGCATGCTCATTATTTATTCAATCTCAAGATTCCACCTGTACTTTTCTCTGAAACTTTTGTCAGTGTGCCCCCGTGATAAAGCCAATTATTTTGATCAAATATTTTGGGGAAACTGACAAAGAGGACTAAAAACAACTAACACATCATAATAACCCCCTACTTAATAAGGGCAGAAAATCCTAATTACTCCTAAAAAGTTCATCCTTGTAACTTTGCTGAAATCATCTTCAAACAGTCCTTAATTTCATATCTATGGGAGTGGACATAACAGAGCTAGAAGGACCACAGGACCTGAAACTCATATCACTGAACAAGGTAATTTAAAGTGCAATCAAGTATTCTTCATGCTTAGTTTGGAAAAACTTCCAGCAACTGTCATGTTTGCCTCCATGCACATGACATCCACAACTCACTAAAGATGTTATGAACAAATGAACAAGGACAATATTCAAAGGGGCCATTAGGATTTTCTTTTTTAAGGTATGTATGGAATGATTATTAGGAGGTGTTATTTCTCCATTAATTCTGGGACCTCAGTAATAGATAAATAATGATTTAATCAACCTGAGCAGTCCCTGTCAGCATAGAAGGTGAAAACGGGCACATAGAGTACAGGATATAACCTGTGATGAGGACATTCTTGAAAACAAGAGAAATCACAATGTATTCTTCCTGGTGAAACATTTTCTAAATAAATAGTGAGGACCGAAGAAGGAGGGAACACTGAGACCAGCTGACAGTGAGAGTCTCCCAGGTCTCCAGAAGGTGCTCAGTTTCTCCAGTCATTTCCCTACAACCCAAATTGTTTCAAATTAGACATTTTCTAGAAAGTGTTTATAATTCATATTTTAATATGGCTTAATCATACCATGCAATTAACACTTTTTTTTCTTAACATCAAAACAGCAAATAAAATTATCCATCTAAAATAAAATTTTCTTTATTGTTTAGAATATTTGTATAATTAGAGCTGGATTGCAATTTTTTTGTTTTCTCACTTTTTTTCCAGTTTATAATTGTTTTTTTAGTAAGGAAAACAGAGAAAGGTTTAGAAATTTTGGTTTTGCTTAAAAATATCCCTCTTCTTTTGCCATGAGTGGTGCACATCAAGAGGCACATCAACAATCCTTTTCTATGCTCTCAACCCTCGTTCAAAGGCATGAGCAACATATTGGAAATAAAATAAAACGCTAAAGGTATAAAGGATCACCTAAAGACCAGGTCAAATATGTCCTTGGGGGTTATGCACTAAGGCGTGATGAAGAGGTGAAAAAGCAGAGATGACTTCTCTAGTTCTTATGTTATTCTATAGAGACTGTGCACTAAGACAGTGATTCTCAACCATTGTGCCGTGGCACTTTGGTGTGCCATGGACATCAACTTAGGATGCCCCATATTTTATATGAAGACTAACAAAAATGGATTTTTAAATAAAGATTTATAGAAATTGATATGCACAATATGTTTAGTTTTGTTACAATGATTAAAAGACCTAATAATAACACTACATTTATATTTTGTACCCCTCTTATGCCCGTGATAAAGTACATCAGATATGTCAGGGGTGCCCCGAATGTTCTAGATTACTTGTTATGGGTACCCCGAACTGAAACAGATTAAGAACCACTGCACTAAGATCTCCAAAACTGGAGAATTCGTAGTACATTGGCTCCATAGAATAACATAAGACTTGAAGTGATATCACTGGAGAAGTCATCTCCACTTTATCACCTCTTTATCACACCTTAGTGCATAACCCCTCAAGGACATCATTGATCTGGTCTCCTCACTTCACCACTCATTAAAACAGAATCGAAAAAAAGGCTTTAACATAACCATGCCAGCTGGAAAAAATGTTTGAAAATACTCCACCAAGAGAATAATCAACACTGGGACATTGACTTAACCCCTTAAGGACCATCGCATGCATGCACGGCCGGCACTTGAGGACCCCGGGCATTATTTTTTTTTAGTTTCAGTTCAGGGCTCCCCAAGCGGCGTGCAGCCACGCTGGGAACCCTGAACTCCACAATGTGCCAGGACCGTCACTGGTCCTTAAGTGCCATGACAGTCCTGGCACTGCAGTGGTCATTAAGAGGTTAATGTATACAAAAACTTTCAATTCAGTGGGGAATGCATAACACCAGCTGAAAAGCTGAAACGTAAAACACAGTCAATCACAACTTAAATACTTTCACATAATCTGAGCGCAAAACACAAGCAGAAGAAAAGAGCAATAATATCTAATTGTAATAGATATATTGGGACAAATAATTAAAAACAGTAAAACACAAAGTGACATAAATTCTCATTATTAGACCCCATTTTAGGCATTTATTGTTACTATGGGGACATAAAACACCATATTATTAAAAGAACAGCTCGTAGCATGAATGGAACAGGATGCCCCCTCTGGCTGAAGAGTCTTCATCCCAAAATCATGGTTAGGATAATGACTCTGGGGTTTGTTAGAGCATATTGATTTTTTTAAATATTGAGTAGGTAAATATATAATTACAGTCAAATCACCATAGCCCCAGATTATTACTTGATAGTGTGGGTCCCTGTGCATACTTATAGTTCATTGCAAGCAATTTAACTGCTCACATTCACCCTTCATTTCACTGTGTCAATGCAATGGCTATGAGAAACCTTATGTGAGTCTCATGTGATGGTCTATCTATGCACAGGTGAAGGGGATTCTGCAAAGTAGAATCTATTTCTGACAGTCCTTTCACAACTTTCATTATTGCTTTCTGTCTTCTGTCACTGACAGGAGCAGGGAGAGAGGCTCATTTCTGCATGTGCATGTTGGGGATTCTGATTCCGGGGCCTGTGTGCTAAGTTCAAACATACTACTTGTCTACACAAAGACTAATTGATAGTGACCACCTTCTGACCCAGCCCAGAGACAAAAATACCTCCTACCCCCTTTATGGCAGCCCTATGTGTAGCAGTGGGAACATTTTTGTCCTTTATGATACAGCTGGTTTTCCCTACAATTGCTCTAGTTTTAATAAACTAAACTCTTTATTTCAAAGTAAAATACAAATATGGCCTGATGTGTAACAGCAAAGAGGAAACTGTGACTGATTTCAGGATATCTTCCTCTGAACAAACGTGAATGTAATTAAAGGAAAAATAACACTTCCTTATAATAAACTCTCACATATCCTGGAAAACAAACATGTCTTCCTCTAAAGACCTTATATCATGTATTAGTTAACCCTTTGAGTGCCAGAGGGGTACAGAACGCATTGCTCTGAAATGCGTTCCGTACCCCTCTGGCACTCAAATGGTTAAAGAATTATTTGGAGGAATCAAGTCACAAATAATTGATTCATAATAAGTATTGAGCCACTTGTTTTCAGTTGAGGAGTCATTGCAAAGCTGCACTGTTGGGGGAGGGAGGGGTTCAAGAACAGATCTGAGCACAAGTGCAATGAGATAGTAAATGGAACTCAGTGACATCATAAGGATGTTTCAGGAATTTAAACCAGCAACTGCACAGAGCTAAACACAAACACTTCTTTACTGCGAGAGCAACTGACAACTGTCACACGTGATTCTAAATAATTGGAATAAGATCATTTTAGAGGAACTTCAATTCAAACATAGAATAAAAGTAAGTGAATTTATGGATTAGCCATACAACAGTCCAGTCAGTTTTCCTTGATCAAGATCCTATAACCATTTTCAAGGATATTTGCTGGTGTTGCTTTAATCTTACCAGTCTGTATACATTGGATTTATAAATTATATTTATCAAAGTAAACTTTAAGTTGCTTACAAAGGAGATATTTTTCATTGATAAATATGGTGTAGTTGTGCCCCCAGCCACCCACTCTAGGTTATCATAAATAGATATTATAGCTATGTGCTAAGTTTTTATTGCAGCACCACTGATTTATGTTATATCACTATACCAGCTTTCATTGTCCCTGACAGAAAACTATTTGCAAACAGATACTGGACCTTAGTATCAGGGACATAATGTTAGTTTGCATATTATATGCACTTAGAGCATAGGTGAAGACACAATGAAGGGTTAATATTACTGTCCTTTTGATTGTGGAGGCAAGATAAGGGGCATATATGAAGCTGATATATATGACATTTATTGATGCTGATATACTGAATAAAACTGGAGAAATTCTGAAGTAAACCAACTCTTCAGTAGGGGATAGATGCAAATTATTTCCTTTGATTTAACTGGGGGGTTATCCCAGTGAGTTTAATTCACTATATATCTACTGGCTGTCTCTAAATAAAATGTATACAGCCTCTTGTCTGCCTTCAGTTTTCATCTGAAATTTCACAGCTCCTGCTCTCCAGTGCAATCTTACTGTAGCCTCACTTTACATCTGTGACATTTTGACAGTTAGAAACTATGGTAAGACAAGCTCGTGTTGTAAGTCTGAATCAAAGCAACCCGGAGTAATCAACTCATGGCTCTCCAGCTGGAGGGGACTACAACTCCCATCATCCCAAGCCTGCCATTGGCTAGCTGGGGATAACAGGAGATGTAGCCTTTAACCCTTTGAGTGCCAGAGGGGTAAGCAATGCATTGCTCTGCAATGCGTTGCGTACCCCTCTGTCACTCAAAGGGTTAACAGATGGAGCTGCATAGGATACATAGCTCCAATACACCACTGGTGGGCAAGATGGTCCCTCCAGCTCATTGAATGACATCGTAAATAACACTAATTTGATTGATTATGTAATGTGTGTGTTCACATTTCATATACACTGTTTATTATTTCACTCAGCAACTTTAGGGGAACAAATTTCATAAACCCCAGAAAAAGTCTGAATTAGACAACCAGGCAGCTAGAATGTCTAAAGAAGAGGAAGAAGATCTGCGTTCATTCTTCTTTTCTACCACCAACAAGGTAATTTGTGACACTGGGGAAGATCAGACCTGGGCACAATGTTCAGTTCAGGGTGACTGTGAACCACTCTGATTCTGGAACATTCTCCTTCCATATAGTATAACTGCGATTCACCATAATTCAGGGGAGGGATGGAAACTTTGGGCCTGGGGGGGGCAAGTAAAATCAAGTGGCCCATTTTCACCATCACTCCAGCACACCATCCTAGCACACCATTGGTTAATTTTGTAACTGGTATTAACCGCCTCCTGACAATGGACGTACATGTACGTCCTACAAAAAGTGTAACTTAGTGACAGAGGATGTACATGTACATCCCGTAAGTCTGGGTCCCTGTGCGGCTGCACGCCGTTCGGGGACTCTGGAATAATTTTAAAATGTAAAAAAAAAAAAATTTTTAGCCGGGCGTTAAGTGAAGGCCGGGTGTGTGCGCGCGGTCACTAAGGGGTTAATGTTGTGAGGTAACTGAAATATAAATCAGTAATATAATGCTGTTGAATGAATGAATGAATATGTTTATATAGCGCCACAAGTGTACGCAGCTCTTTACAATTTCAGGGTTTAAACAATACAGGGTTACAGGTGCTTTGTAGAGTGAAACATTGGGTGCGAGGTCCTTGCCTGAAAGCTTACAATCTAAAGTGAACATAATTTATTTTCACTAGCAAAACATATTCAGCAAATCAAAATTCTCTAGAACTTAACAAATGAAGCAAACTTTATTGCATATTATTCCTAACACATTAAAACCTCTTAGTGCCAGTGGGGTGTGTAACACATAACAAATACAGGCAATCTGCAAATATTATGCAAAATATATAAACAAATTTAGCTGACGTCAGTACAAATGGCACTTACCAATGTGTTTCTGTTAAACACATTAACCTTTTGAGCGTCAGAGGGTAAGTAATGCACTGCTTAGCAATGTGTTGAGTACTCCTCTGGCATTCAAAGGGTTAAGAGCCCCTGATTACTACATGTATAGTTTCCCTTTGAAGAGGGTACATAGCTTAACCCCTTGAGTGCCAGAGGGGAAGGCAACGCTTTGCAAACCAAAGTGTTGCATGCCTCTCTGGGGCTCAAAAGGGTTAAAGTATGCAGTAGTGTGATGGGTCTGCAATATAAAAATGCCCCCATGCATAGTACATTTTGTCCAAGTTAAGCCAAAGAAATAGTATTGACATAATAAAAGGACCCAAAAAATATACTTAGGTTTAATAACTGTAATCGCTGTCTCTGCCGCTGTGTGAGGCCGCTGAGGTGGCGGTGGAGACAGAATCATGCGCCACAGTCCCCCCTTCTCATTTGCACATGCCGATGCCCACTCCGTTCTGAGAGAATTGGAATTGAGACTGCCCTTATATATGGGGAGTCTTACTTCCAATTCTCTCTAAGCCATTGGCTGGAATATGCTTACACACCTCCCAGCCAATCAGTTTACAGCATAGCAGCTCATGTACATGTTAAAGGGTAACCTTGTTTGAAAGAGGGGCTCCCTAAATTGTAGCATCAAGGGGGAGTGAGATCACAGTTGTTTACATGTCTCCCCCCTATTCTTTACTGTATTATAAGGTCTGGTGATTGTGCTCTTGTCCAACATTGCAATACAAAAGAGGGCACTCCGGTATTTGGAGCAGGAAGGGCTGAGCTCTAGGCTCTGCAGACACATCCCCCTGCTCCTGTGTAAAATAATAATAAAAAAAAGTTCATCTTGCATCCAGTGGGATATGGTGCATAAATGGCATCATGCTCATGCATGATGGAGTCATTTATGCACTGAAATGTCCACAGTGAGGTACTGGCTCCGGGAGGGGAGGACTTCCATGAAGTTAACCTTCAGTCCCTGGCAGTAATCCTTATACATGGTGTTCCACATCCTTAGAAGTTTTAAAACATGTGCTGGGGAAGTGAACATCAACATCCAACAAAAAAGTTAAATGGGCAGTAATTATGTGTTACTGGTTTTTTCCTGCTAGTTAAAACAGGTGGTCATCCACAGCTGGGAGATGTGTCTTGTCAAAGATATTACAGTTTAAATGGTTGTTTTTTTTACATTAGCAGTATCCACTAGTTCCTAGATTAGTTATTTTGTTACATTGTATAGGAGAGGTAAGCCACAGACACACAGTTCTCCATAGAATGTGATGGAAACTGCTGAGTCTTTCGCTTACCCTATTGTACAGTATTGCGGAATATGTGGACACTATATAAAAAAAGGATAATAATGATAATTATAATAAAAAATACATAGATAGAATTACCCAGCTATGGCTTCGTGCATATTTCTTTTAGGTTTCCTGGGATCTTTAGTGCAAATAATTTGTTGGTTTTATTTTGTAGTCAAAAAGATCACTGACATTCAGTATTTTGCTTTGGTACAGGGAAATTGCTGCCAAACATGTCGCTGTCGGACAGCTGTGACACACAGCAATGTTTTGTCATACTCTGAAGAATACGGAGGATTTCATAGATTCTACAAACTAAAAGTGGAGGTGATCAACGTAAGTTTTCAAGCGTATTTTTGTGTGTGTATATGTGTGCACAATTGTGTGCATTTTTCTGTATATGTGTTTTTTGAGTGTGTGCTTGTGTTTATGTGTGGGTGTGTGAAGGTGAATGCACTAGTGTGTGCTTGAGTGTGTATTTGTTTATGTGCGTGGATATGTGTTTGTTTTGGTGTGTATTGATGAAAGGCAACAGTTTTTCTAAGCTGCTGTTGTACTACAGCTAACAACATTCTTAACCAGCCTCAAGCATTAATAGTCCAACACATCTGGAGAGACACTAGCTAGATTGGAATGAGGTTATTTTGTGTATTTTTATTATTTATGTTTTATCTCTCAGAATGAGACCTCTGTCAAAGAGTCAGATATGAACACTGATGAAGAAAATGATGTTCCATCAGATGAAGGTAAGGTTATGGTTATCTTTACAGTTCTCTGCATGAGTCTATTTTTTGTATCAATGTCTGCTTATGTCATATAGACTCATTCTAATTTCACATTCCTTCAATCCTCCTTTCTCTTTCCAAAAACAGACTTTTAACACTGTAGCAACACATATGCGGAATGTTAAAGCGGAACTACCACCTATTTTAAACGTTATGTCAAATAACTCCCCATCCGGCGACTAGCACTACTGAGCAGCTGTTTAAATAGAATAATACCCTGCTCTGGGGCTGACAGGCAGTAGAAAGAGCAGGCATGTTTCCATAGTGACGTCTGCGTGCCTGCACTGTTAGTCCCTTTTTCAGCCGAACAACTCCCAGCAACACCTCCTAGAGCTGGCTGGGACTGACAGCATAGGCGTGCAGACGTCACTATGGAAAGATGTTTGCACTCTCTACTGCCTGTCAGCCCCGGAGCAGGGTATCATTCTATTTAACTAGGTAATTGTTCTGGCAACTAGCACTACTGAGCAGCTAGTCGCCAGATGGGGAATTTGACATAAAGTTTAAAATAGGTGGCAGATCCACTTTAAGCCTACTGATTTCAATGGGGTTAACTTTATGATGCTCACCCAGGTATGCACTCCTGTCATCAGTCACATGCACATTCACTTCATCATGCACACATGCGTGCATACATTACATACACCGGACATTACCAGGACCATATCCAGTGGGTGAGTTTTCTGTTATGATGTCCCTACAGTATCTTTTTTCTTGACTTGCACTACATTTTAAGGTTAAGAAAGAGGTCAACACATGGCCTCCTGGAACATGCAGAGCAAGCCAAGAAAGAAGATCCTGCATCCTCTGACTGAAAGATGTTGGCTGAAATGTCCTTTATGTGGCAGAAATTTCCTTTTCTAATTCGTAGAATGTGAAATGCTAATAGCATTCCAGCAGTGGGACATTTCACCCCTGCCTACTGTATAAGGCAATTATTACTCACACCTTCCCACACAACTTTGTCTAGCACAATTTCTCATTCCCAATCTGATCTCGCATTTATCTACCCATAGCCACTCCAAATGAGGATGCTGAAGCCACCAGCGTAGAGGAGCTCGTTCAAAAGATCATGGAGGGCAAAGAATATATTCTAACTGAGTTGCAGGAAGATACTCCGACCAGTAAGTTCTCTATTAGTAACTCCAGGGTGGTGAATGACAATGTCTTTCAGTTGCCTACCCTCAGCATATATTTAATGGGCAACTTTAACTTTGCTTGTGTAACAGAAATACTTAGAAAGGAGTCCTTAGTATAGCTGGCCATATATAATGTATAATATTTATTGGCCTTTTACAGGATAACAATGAATGGATATAATGCTACTATTAATGCATCGAGAATGAAGAACTGGGGTCATTATAATGAGGGTCATTGAAATAAAATTCCAGTTGATGAAAATGGACCCTTGAATGCTAAACACATTGTTTTGTAGAGCAAGGATCAGTGAATGATTTTAATGACAAATTGGAAGAAAATTGAATTTTATTCTCTTTTTATAGGTTTGCCATCATTAAAGATGAGGTTATCCGTATCAAGGGGTACAGTCAAAAGGAAATTGGAAGAGAGCCTAGATGCACCAGTAAGAATTTCTGACATTCTTGCCAAGTATTTACTAAGGGCCTTATACAGGGCTTAAAAGTTGAAGTCCTTTGTTACTAGCCAGACTTGAAAAGTTACTGATCACTGCAAGCCATAACATACCAACCAGGGCTGAATATCTACTCGCCAGGGCTACATTTTCACTTGCCATTGGCTAGTGGTGATTGGAAATTTCGATCCCTGGCCATATAGACAAATGAAAACACCCACCAACCTTCTCTGTAACCCACTGGCTAGTAAAGAGGTGTCTGTGATGTCTTAACCATCCAGTGGGTTATTATGACAGTCTGATGGGAGCAGCATTGTATTGTGTCACAGATGATGTGGGATGGTACCCATCTAAGAAGACTGACAAGACCTCTGTCTACTTAGAGAGACCATAGAGCAGTTGTGAGCAACACACTTCCCTGGGGCTTCATGCTGCCATCACAATCTGTTTTGGGTACAATGGAAAGATGAGATGTATTCCCTCTCTCACACATACATCTTATTTTCACCCCAAAAATGCTAATATTCTCATATCTTTTGCCTCATATCATACCTTCTTTACACTTACGCTGTTCCACCTTAACCCCTTGGAGTCTCCATCACTTTGACAAGTAATGACTTGAAAACGTCTCTGGCATACAAATAGTAAATTTACAGTTTAAATTTTTAGTAAAGTATTAATGAAAGTCCCTTTTAAATGACTGGCAGTGCCATCTAAGCTATGTAAACTAATTCCCACAGCTTAAACTGCACCTTTTGTTGCATAGTGTTCTTTACAGATCACAGAGATCTGGAGAGGTTCATGATTTCCACTCTGGTGCATATGGAAGTGAAAGCAAGATTGCTATCCTCTCTATAGTTGTCCCATGTCCATGAAATCAACAATCAGTGGGCTTCTATGGAATGGAGAAAAATCAACCATGAACATTTACCCTGTGAGTGGCAAAGGGCATGCAACACATTGTAAAGCAATGCGTTGCACACCCTCTGGCATTCATAGGGTTAAGTGAAGCACTGGCTGGACTCAGCAGTGTAAAGCATTATAGTATGCACATGTGGTCCAGTTATGACCAAAATTTGCTTTAGCACATAGGCAACATGTCTACAGCCCCTGTGTTACCATTAAAAGTAGTCTAACGTTTAAATTGGAGTCCTGAGTCCTGACCATATTTGCTTTACCCAGCATTCTCCAGCTTGTTCCCTGTACTGGTTAATTCCGGCATGAATTGTAATTTGCTGCAAACTGTTTTTTGACCTCCAAAAGTAAATTTACAACCTTTATAAGCAATGACTCCTCTAAGGTAACAACCAGCGCTGAAAGTGTTAAAAGAATAATTACAACTAGGCAGGGTTGCATGGTGCATCTGCATAAACAATACTTTTTCATTGCTGGGTTTCTTACCTTAGAAGGAACACTTTTTGCTAGGGACACTAGTTTACCCCATAAAATATTCCCTACTGGAACAGACCTAGGCCATATTCAGAAAGCTAAATAGGAGGAATTCTAGGGCAGAAAATTATACCATGGGAACAATGGTTAATCCCCTTGAATGCTAGCGATATCTCCAAAGCAGTGCATTGCAATTCATTGGAGACCTCCCTATCATTCTAGGGTTTAAGAAGGACTTTTAAAGCCTTGCATGCTAGAGTTTTCCAATATATTGTTCTGAAAAGGATAAACATCAACGGGGATTTGGGGAATTATTTATTGTCCCCTATGGTGCAGTTGGTCTTCCCCAAAATTCTTGAGTGCTGTGTATAGTATATACTGAAAGCCTCTGTGGGTAACAAAGATGGCCTGAGCTTATAAACATGCCACTGTGGCTGAGTCAAACAGGCGAAAAGAAAGACCTTGTAGACATTTCAGAGCCAATGTAAGATCTTTGTTCCTTGATTTTTCTTATGGTTGTCGTTTTTCTCCACAGCCTTCAAAACGGAGGAAGGTGGAATAATGGAAGACAACTATGGACAGGGACAGGACTAGGGACAGGTAAGAGATGATCTGGGAGAATGAATGCCTCTAGTTAGATACAAATTATATCTGATCCAATTCCTGTTTATCTCTGAACTCATTTACCCTATATTATTTCACTCCATTAATGAAAACCCTTTCTCTGGGCATACAGACTGTCAGCCCTTATTTCGGACTATGGGGAACTTAGAACATTTTATTAGCAGGCAGCTATGAACAAGGGACTAACTCCACAGCCTGCATTGCTTGGGAGCATGAGCGATTGAAGAGTAGCCACGGGTTCAAGGGGACTGCGCAATACAGTTTCCCTAGAATGTGTGTCACGGGAACCACCCGGCCCTTGGCTCCTGAAGGGGCCTGGGGGCCAGCCACCTTCCTACAGACTATGGACTCTATGCATGTGGAAGTGGATTTCCCAGCTTCCCTGCCTCCTCCTGGGTCTAAGTCACCCTGTGCTGCTTGATGGGCATGGGGTGTCACAGAAGAGGACTGCCCTTGGACTGATTGGGGGACTCAGCTCAGGGTCATGTGGTGACGTTCACCTCCAGGACTATAACATTTGATATATTACTCATTGTATTGTATATTATGTGGTATAAGGCATTATTCAGGGTATTACTGAAAACCCTTTCTCTGGGCATACAGACTGTCAGCCCTTATTTTAGACTTTGGGGAACTTGGAACATTTTATTAGCAGGCAGCTATGAACAAGGTACTAACTGTACAGCCTGCCTTGCTTGGGAGCATCATCGATTTGCAGAATAGCCATGGGTTCAAGGGGACTGCGCAATACATTTTCCCTAGAATGTGTATCCAGCCCCTCAAGCCTTTTAGCTATTGCCTACTCTAGCCCAAGTCCTTTGTGTATTATTGTAATCATGTCTGCCGTATTGTGTATCCCTGAGCCATCTGTTGTTGGTTCTTTGTATTAGGAGTTGTGATTACATTATCCCTGTGAATACTCCCACCGTGTTATGTCTTCACCATTTGCTGTGACCTATTGTATCCTCTGTGATTGTATTATGCCTTCTGTACTTGCCCCAAGTTAATGTAGCTGAGGTGTTGTGATTACATTATTCCTGTGAATACTCCCATTGTTCCAGTGCTCTAAGTTAATGTATCCAGCTGTCCAGCTTGGTTTCCAGCGCTTCAGGAGTTCCAGTCTTTCATCTTGCTTCACTGGTCAGGCTACCCACTTGTAGCTGCATCCAGGAGTGAGAGACCCAGAATGACGGTCTAAGTCAGCCCAAGGACTTAGGCTTCCGTTACAATTATAGATTTACCTTCACACATTATATGTAGTTGACCGGCTAAGGCATTGATGGGGTGATTTAAAAGGTGGAGTAAAGAGCAAAATGGCTGTAATTTGTGGGAAAACTAAAGCCATGGTACAGCTGGCAAATTGTGGTGCTTCAAATTTATAAAGAAATGTTACTGGTGCTGCAAATTTTTTAAGAAATGTCGCTAACTATGACAAATTAACAACAGGATTTTTGCAATGTATAACATGTTCTTAAACATTCCAGGAGTTAACATCAGAATATTAAAACCATATTTATAAATGAAACTGACCTGACGTCATCGCCAGTTGCCATAACTTAAGGACAACTCTTTAAATGTATTAAGAACTGTCAGGGATATACACAAGGGAACAGGAGACCCACAATAATATTGTATATCTTGCATAAAATAAACAAAAATATGTGACTAAATTAATTTGATTAATCTGTACACAATCTAAGTATGACATGCTATTCCACAGATAACAGAATTAATTAAAACAATCAACTATGCATATTCATGCAAAAATATATATGACTTTATTTAAATATAAAATGAAATGTGGTATATATAATAGTAATCAGTGCAATTGGGATATAGGAGAACACAAAGTGACTCAGTGATATATCTTCTAATATGACCTAGTCATATACTAAGATACATGTATATATGTGTGTATATATATATATATATATATATATATATATATATATATATATATATATATGTATATATATATATATATATATATATATAAATTTAATTTTGGTTAAATAGATCTGCTGTTAATACAAAGTAACATACTCAGCATATATAGGGTTAAATCTTACATCTATGTATCCAGAGGTCTAAGCTTGAAAGTTTGAAAATTAATAACTTTTGAATGAAACACCTTTCAGCAGTGGGAGTACTCTTGCTTTACTCAGGGGATAAACCCTACAACATATTTTTTTTTTACATTTTAAGTATTACTATTCCTTTAAACGTGGCATTAAAATCGTGAAGTAAAGCGATACCACATAGCTCACATTAAAGTGGGCTAAACTACTGATATAACCGAGTTTACAATTTAAGTAAAGCTACACTAGTGATATTATAGAGCTTACAGTGGAAATGGGTTATGTAACTAGTGTAGCCTCATTTGGATTGTAGCTTTGTGGTATCATTTGTGTAGCATTATTTCAATTGTAAGCTCTGTGGTATCACTAGTGTTGTTCCATTTATAGCAACAAGATGGAGATTAAGTGAGACAGTGGCCCACTGGCCCAGACATATGACCGGCCCAGGGAGCAATTGCCCCCCTGCCCCCCAGGCCAACCCTCCCCTGGATAAAAATATTTCTCTAATGTATGAGTTTCTCAAGCTTTGTATTAATATTCATTTTTGCGTTCATTTTTTAGGCAGAGTAATATTTAGAAGACCATTGTGGAAGCACAGAGTATTTGGATAACATCTACCCACAACTGCCAGATTGTATATAGTTTTTGTTCATACATTAGTGTAGTAGTTTTTGTAGTTATAATAAAATATAATATAATTTGTTAATCCTGGTCCCATATGAATGAACATAGCACTGGATGTAATTGAGTCTTTAGATACACTGTTTTTTAAACAGTGAGATGATTTTGTCTTACTGCTTGTCCTTTGTATGTGCACTTGGGTTTCTTCTATTCCCTCTGCCACCCTATTGCATTATTGTTTTTAAAGAAGACACCATCTGACATAATACATAATACTTACGTAATGTTTCACCATATAGAACAACAAAAATAGGTATTAATTAGTTTCCCTACTAGATGTCATTTCCTGCCATCTCCTGCTATCTTTCTCTTCTGCTTTGCTTCTCTTTTCCTGACCAGCATATGCATTAATCTTGCAGGTCCAGTTCTATCTGGCTTATTTGTTTGACTCCATGCACCACAAAAACCCTCACAAGACACAGTTCATATCAGATGGGGTATGTGTATACATTTCTGAACTAACTGAGGAAAAATATACATACATACATACTACAATTACTGGTTTACTACTACAATATTTTTGCCTACATGGAGATCCTCAAAAGGGTGACATCAAAATATTGCCCGCATCGAAAGGACGACATCAGAATGTCACCTGATTAAGATGTGGTGACATCAGAATGTCACCTGCTTAAAGGTCACCATGTAGGCCCTCTGTCAACAGAGAGATGCCTCTTGGTGCGGTCTGTGAAGAGACACTTCTCTGTGTGGCATTTGCTCCATTTAGTGAGCGCCTTCATCTTTTCCCAACATCACAAGTACCTGTTGACACTTATACTATCAGTGAGGGATGAAGTACTTCTTCTACTTAGATACTGAACCAGAACCTCTCAGTGATAGGAAGTAGTTTGTTTTTATCAATAGGATACCCCATTACTAATCTATATTAATAAAAGGAGAAGGCTGGCATGTGACCAAAATTCTATGTCAGTATCAGCCACACACTGGCGTGGCAGGAAGGCAGAGATATTCTAATACAAACTAACTCTTCAGGCGATACAGTGAGTGCATGATTTTGAAAGGAGTTCTTCACACAGAGCTGGCCATTGCTTCCAGCAAGTCTGGAGGTTCTCTGATAGCAGCTTCTCAGCAGCTGAAGTGTGGGATTTGTCAAGGTTACCTCTCAGTAGGATAAGGGCATTCAATATCATCGCTAGAGTTTGTTTCGGCATCCATTTCTGAGTTGAATACGGAAAATCAGCACTACATATACTCTTTCTAAATATTTACCCCTCCACTGCCAGCTCCTTTGGGATCAAGAGTTGTTTTTGCCATTGGGGTTTTTTGATGTGAGGAAATAAGTCTGTCCATTTATTATACTTCAGTGATCACTGATCCCTTTGGCTACACACTAACATTTTTGTTGTTGAACTACAAGTGTTCATTAAGGCTTAGTTCCTTTGGGAAATTGCTCTTTATTGAATAGTTATCATTATTCTAAAGAATTTGAACTAATTCTCAATCAGGGCTCACTCATCTCACACTGAGATTTGATTTATTCTTTACCTTCATTTATTGATATGGCAGACAAGGAGGAGAAGAAAACTAAGAGCAATAAACGTAAGTGTAATGCATGTAAAACTGTAATGTAAAGGTTACAAATAATATGTCTGTGTGATCTAAATGTATGGACTTAGAGGATAACAGGCATTCCACATCTACTGATGCTCCCCCCAATGCTTGAACCAGAGTGGGCCAAATCCTTACCAGGTTCGCCTGTCAAATTACAGATGATTTTGGACAAATAGAAGCGCCTTGAGCACTTGTTAAAAGATAACAAACCAAAAAAAGGCCCAAGATTCTTTACTCACCCTCAGATTCATCTGATGATGAAGGTGAATAGGCTAGTGACCATTCTGAGTACCCCTCATCCTTTGGAGAGGATTCCAATTTAGATGACTCAGATTCAGAATCCATGGACTATTTAATGAAAGCTATCCTGAATGTCTTGGAAATTACTGATCAAGCCTCTAAGTCCTCTACTGTCATATTCCCTGACTATGAAGAGCTTGGTCAGATAGTCATGGATGAGTGGGAAACCCCAGTTAAAACGTGGTAATTCCTTAAATTTGCTAAGATATATCTCTTTTCTAAAGTCAGGGTTGACCTTGAATGAATGAATTAATATGTTTATTTATATAGAGCCACAAACCTACGCAGCGCTTTCCAATTCATGGCTTTAGACATTACAGGGTTAAAAGTGCTTTATAGAGTGAAAAACTGGGTGTGAAGTCCCTGCCCGAGAGCTTACAATCTAAAGTTCAACATAACCAACAGTTGAACCTACTGTATCCAGATTATCCAAATATTCTACTTTTTATGTTCAATCTGCAGCAACACTTAAAAATCCTGTTGACAAAAAGGTTTATACCTTGAACGGAGAGATGTTTTATGGATTAAGAGCAATCATTAGAGGTTTCTTTGCTTCAGCCTGGGCATACAGAGCTGCTGAGTCCTGGTACTCTCAAATTATTCAAGCTTTGCAGGATAATGTGCATCATGATGATATATTTCCTCTCATAGGCTCCAAGAGTCTACCTCCTATTTTGGGGAAGCTGCCTTGGAGATAGCTAAATTGGCATCTAGATGTTCATCTTCATCTGTTACAGCACATCATGGTTTATGGTTAAAGATTTGAAATGCAGATTCTGATTCCAAAAAAAGCTCTAATTTCCTTACATTTCAAAGGATCTCTCCTTTCCGAGCCAGAAATAGATAAAATTGTTAGCCATGTCACTGGCAGAAAAAGTAAATTTCTGCCTCAAAATGAAACCTCAGAGGTTTGACAATAAGAAAAGGACTTTTACTTACAGAGGTAAAACATCCTCCAGACAACCTTCTAATCTTTCTTCTGGAGGTTCCTTTCATTTTCATAGAGCAAAATATACCTGGACACCAAAGAAAACAATGTCCAAAGCTTCAGTTTCCAAGTCCTCTACAGCATAAGATTTGGAGTATGTCACTTCACACATCAATGGAGTGGGTTCTACACCTCATTCAAAAAAGGTACAGAATGTATTTCATAACATTTCCTCCTAGTCACTTTTTCATGCCCAGGATACAAAAAAAAGGAAGTTACAGGAAGCCTTTCATCAGGGTATCTGTCAGTTCCTAGACAATGGTGCGTAATAGTTCCAGTACCTAACTACCAAAAGTTAAAAGGCTTTTATTCTATTTTATTGGTACCCAAAAAATATAGTGGATTCTCTCCTATCCTAGACTTGAAAAACCTAAACTGATTTCTCATAGTCCCCAGATTCAAAATGGAGTCTGTGAAGTCAGTGATAGCAGTCATGGAACCAGATGAATTTCTCACATCTTTGTACATCATATATGCCTACCTACATATCACTATTTCGTCCAAACACTATAAATATCTCCGGTTTGTTACCAAAACAAACGCTTTTAATTTGTAGCTCTGCCTTTTGGTCTAGCCACAGCTCTGAGAGTTTTCACCAAAGTGATGGCTCCTCTTAAGGCTCACCTTAGATCCAATGGAGTAAATCTGACTCCTCATCTGCAAGATCTGTTGCTAAAGGCTCCATCTCAGGAGCTAATTTAACATCTTCATCTTACTCTGTTAACTATGAAGAATCACGTTTGGATAATCAACCTAACCAAATCTCAACTAGTACCATCTCAGAAAATACGTTTTTTAAACCTGAAATTCAACACCAGCCTTTAAAAGGTATATTTACTTCAGAAGAAAATTTTGGGGTCTTCAAGACAGAGTCCAGTCCTTTCTCTCCCTACCAGAAGTTTCTTTAAGACACTGCATGAAGATTGTTGCAAAAATGGTGGCCACAATACAAGCAGTTCTCTTTGCTCAGTTTCACTTGAGGCCTCTCCAACTGGATCTGATTCGCAATTGGTCCAAAAATCCAAATTGTTCCAAAAATAAAAATCATATTCATCATATGATGAAGACATCACACTCCACAAGACACTCTCTCTACTGGTGGCTCATAAGTTCAAATTTTCTTACAGGGAAACATTTTTTCCATCACAGAGTGGTAGTTAGTCACAACAGTCGCCAGTCTGTTCGGATGGGAAGTGGAATACAAACATCTCTCCATTCAAGTTCAGTGGACCCCATCAGAGTCCCATATTCCCATAAACATCTTGGAGTTACATTAAGTTTTGAAAAGCAATGCTGTCTGGATGGAAGTAAAGAAAATTCTTCTCTGGGCAGAGAACCATGTTCCAGCATTTTCAGCCATTTATATTCCAGGAGTGGAGAAGTGGGAGGCAGAATAAATCAGCTGTCAGACCATAGACCCAGGGGAATGGAAACTAAATTAGGAAATACTCCTTCAGATAACTCACCGATGGGGAGTTCCAGACATAAACATGATGGTGTCAAAAGAAAACTACCAATAAGCCCTAATAATTCCTTGGAATTATGGACTAGTTTATCTCTACACGCTATGATTCCAAGAATACTCCTCAAAAGAAAGGAGATGGTGCACACCATCCTCATACCTTCATTTTGGCTCAGGAGGATTAATCATCTCAAAGACATGTCATTGACAGCGACATGGCGTCTACTTCAGATTCTAGACCTCATCTCTCAAGGACCAATTCTCTACCACAACTTACACAAGCTTGCTTTGACAGCATGGAACTGGAGACCCAAATCTTAAAGAAAAAGGCTTCAGTTCTTCTGTGATTCAAACCATGCTCAGGGCTTTCAAACCGGCATCATCTAAAATATATCACCGAGACTGGAGAATCTCTCTCTTTCTGTGCTAGGAAAGGTCTAGATCTCTTTTCTTTCCATCTTCTATCTGTTCTAGAGTTCCTGCAATCAAGCCTAGATAAAGATCTAAGGGTCTAAGTTTCAGTTCTTTCTGTGCTTTTCCAGAGAAAGATTGCTTCTCTCCCATAAAGTCAAACTTTCCTTCAAGGGGTCAACAGGATAGTTCCCCCATACAGACATCCTGTTCTACCATGGGATTGGAATTTAGTGTTAGCGGCTCTTCAATAGTCATCAGCCACTAAATGAGACCTAACGGCAATTGTATCTGCAAGAAGAACATGGTGCTCTTTCTTGTATTTGTCCTCATCTTATCTTTCATCAAGATGAAGAAGTTTTAAGAACAGTTCCAGAGTTCCAACCTAAAGCAGTTTCTGCTTTCCACATAAACCAGGGAGTGGTACTCCCTTTCTTGTGTCCTTCTAACTCTAAATAAAATGTTCTTCATAGTTTAGATGTATTGAGATGTTTAAAACATTATGTCCAAGTCACCCAAACGTTTAGGACTTCAGACACTGTGATTTCAGAAGGCCCTAAATAGGACAGACCAGCCTGTAAAAGTACCATTGCTTTATGGCTTAAACAAACAATCAGACAAGCTTACAGACTAAAGTCTCTTCCAAATCTGTTCAGAATCAGAGCTCATTATACCAGGTCCATCAGTACTTCTTGGGACTTGAAGAATCAAGCTACTGTTGACCAATTGTGCAAGGCAGCTACATGGTCATCTGTTCACACTTTCACTAAGTTTTACAAGGATAACATTTTTGCATCCCAAGTTGCTAGTTTTGACCGTAATGTTTTACAGGCAATTGTTCATTAGTTTTCTTCCCTCCTACTGTTTGGGGCAGCTCTTTAACATCCGCATGGTTCCAGCATCCCTCAATGATGCTAGAGAAAATGGTATTTTTTTACTTACCAATAAATCCTTTTCTCTTAGTCCATTGAGGGATGCAGAGCTTCACGCCCACCGAAAAATTGTTTGATGAGGATGTAGTGCCTTTGCTGGTGGATATGTGTTACCACTATTCCCTTCCTGACTCTGTTAAATGAAACCTAAAGGCACTTGGGCACAGGGAGGGGGTTGCAGTTAGGAACTGAGAGGAGTGTTTCTTATCAGCGTGCCCTGTCTCCTATAAGAACCATGTTTAACCCTGTATCCCTCAGTGGACTAAGAAAAAAGAATTTATCTGTAAGTAAAAATATCCTATTTTTCAGGACTATGTCCTCTTCTGACAGAAGCTGGAAGGGAGCAGAAGCCTGCCAGTGACAGAGAACAGATCACTGTGATTGCTGGTAGTTACTGAGTTACTGTAGTAAGCCTCAACACTTCTAATGTTGGTTACATAATCGGCAATTATGTCCTATGCCATTGAGCAGACATTGTTTCTCCCTATTAATGATCCCTTCCATTATGAAATGAATGTCTCTGCCAATCTGAACTTTGCTGCCAATGTCACTCTGGGATATTTCTGCTCTTACGCATTGTCAATTCAAAGCTCAAAACTTCATGCAGGTTATAACCCATTCACCAACACATATCTTACTAGCATAACCCCCCACCCCTTATTTAACAGTGTGAGGGTCAGTCAACACCTTGAAATGCAATGCATTGCCTATCTGACACAAAAAGGGTTAATGACCGTGTCCACCCTTCTCTGAGACGTGTGTCTCCCACAAAAGTCATTGTAACATCAGTTCGTTTAATTTGTCTGACTGGAAAAGAGGTATGAAAATGTATTGAAATGCAAAGCTTTCTATACATCTGCCACTCAAAGTGCTTATGTTAGTGACCAGCCTAAATTCACACATCTGTCTTGCACAAACCTTATTATAAATTCAGTGCTTATGACTCCTATTGCACTTTTGCTGCTGGTGGTTTAGTACAGCATCTGAGTATTAAACACAGCTGGAGGCCCAAGACCATGTTAGGTTCATGCTGCCAATGTATTCTCATACCTATGAATGCTTGCTGCCATTAGCTGTCTCTTTCTTTCTACTTCCACCTGTCAATCAGCCCACACAGTGGATACACTGCTACTGAATGAAGCTCTTCCCCTCACAGATCACAGGAGACCAGGCAGAGATCAGCAGTAGAAGAGACAACAAGAGTTTGACACAACCCTGGCTCCCTCACCTTAAGGGTGACATGCATTGAAGGGTTCCTATTCTAAGTGTGACATTCCAAGTGAAGTGGGCTTATATCAGGAATATGTTATGTTCTCATCCTCTCCATTTCTTTCTCTTCTCAGATATGTTTTAACCAACTATCCTACATCTACTCCCTGTGTCTTGTACCCCCATCTGGTTATTAATTATTCAGTGTCCTGGTATCTTCTAACCATCTATCCTGCATCAACTCCCAGCACCTTGTACCCCATCTGGTTATTAATTATTCAGTGTCCTGGTATGTTTTAACCAACCATCCTGCATCTACTCTCTTTGTCTTGTACCCCATTTGGGTATTAATTATTCAGTGTCCTGGTATGTTTTAACCAGCCATCCTGCATCTACTCCCTGTGTTTTGTACCCCATCTGGTTATTAACTATTCAGTGCCCTGGTATGCTGAATTACGTTTACTTATGCACTGTACATCCTGCCCTTAGACTGAGGTCTCCATTGGTAATTTTTTATTGCATATAGCTGTGAAAGATCCTGTTAAATAAGATTACTTTATAAAGGCCACGGTGTAAGGGTGAGATGCATTGAGGGGTTCCCATTCTAAGTGAAGTGGACTTAAATCAGGACTTGCAGCAGTGGTTGGGCAAAAGGGAGAAAACAGGATCTACAAGAGAAACACCACCTCCCAAAGCAATTTTCCAAGGAAGGACTGGAAGCAAAGACTTGAATGGAAACTCTGCGATTCTCTTAAAGTACAAGAATCTCTAATTAATACCACTTTCTGGACATCCACCAAAACAAACACTATCATCATGGAAAGGTCCTCCTGGTCCACTCTGATTTTTGTTTTAACAATTCACACTATACTAACAATTCTTAAATAACGTATATTATTGATTTCCAGATCTGCACTCCTCGCTAAAATGTTTGGTTCTTTCTACCCTCCATCCTCTTCTCCATTTTCTATTTACATTTCTCCTTCACTTCTTTCTTCCACGTTCAACGTTACACAACACCTCCTCAACTCCCCCCATTGAAAATGGCTTCAGGGTTTTTTTGTTGTTTTTTTTTTTACCATCTCTGGACCAACAGGGTTGTTTTTGGCATGGGCTTGACTTAATGGACACATGTCTTTTCAGCCTCGTCAACTGTGTTACTATGTTACTAGCGTGCCTCAGGGTGCGCTATGATAATTCTGGGGAGACTTTAACAAATTGTTTCAGGATTGCAGAACTGTATGAAAATTGTATGGCACCTCTAAAATATGAATTCAAGGGGTAGTGGGCAAGAAGTGATGGGCGATGCTGATGCTGACCTAATGATAACTGATGCTGATGATGCAGATCTAGAATATATCTCTCCAGCATCTTCCTATTGTTCAAATACAGATGAAGCTGACAGTTTGAGAGATGATGACATGGCCATAAAGTCAAAAGAAAGGCAAAGGCTCAATATCCTACCTCTGAAATGGCGCACTGTGCCCATCGATAAACTGTAGAAAACCTTTGGAAACTCTGACCCTGGACAAGCAAAGATGGCAAAAAGTAATCATCATCAGCATCATCACCACATCCAAGTCCCACTTAGCCACACACACTTGTGTTGAGAAACCAGCAGCAACAACAGCAGCAACACAGGTTATAAACATCCACAACCTTAGCCATGACAAGTGCCTCTGCTGCTGCTTGAAATGCTGCAACTTTGTTTAAATCATAATGCAAAGGCACTCTTAGAGGTTGGTCTGCCCTTTTTAGGGCCTCCTGGAATCACAGTGTCTGATGTTCTAAAAGATTGGGAGACTTGGACGTAATATTTTAAGCATTTTAATAATCTCTTTGTTAAAAAACTACACCTTTTATTATCCTTATCAGCTATTTCAGAATGATGGGAGTTGTAGTCTAACAACACATAAAAGGGATATTGAAGCAAAAGTGGATAACATCATTTTACCACTGTACAATCCATTGGAAAGACCTCATCTGGAAAATGCAGTGCAGTTTTGGGCACCAGTTCTAAAATAGGATATTCTAGAACTGGAGAGAATACAGCAAAGAACAACAAAATTAGTTAAGGGAATGGAAGACTTGACACATGAGGAACGTCTAGACCAGGGCTGTCAAAGTTCAGTCCTCAGGGGCCACCAACAAACCAGAATTTAAGGATTTCCAAGATTAAGCACAAGTGAGTCAGTCAAAATGAATGAGCCACTGATTAACTCACCTGTGCTCAGTCAGTGAAATCCTTAAATCCTGGCCTGTTGGTGGCCCTAGAGGACTGAACATGGACAGCCTGGGTCTAGACAAACTTGGTTTATTTACTCTAGAGAAAAAAAAGGCTAAGAGGAGATCTTTTTGTCACAATGCACAAGTATATGAGAGGTCAATACAAGTCTCTCTCTCTGGTAAGCTTTTCATTCCAAGGCCTGATCAAATAACCAGGGGTGACCCCTTGAGATTGGAGCAAAGGAGGTTTCTACTTCAGCAGAGGAATGTGTTTTTTTAAGTAAGGTCTGTTAAATTGTGGGATTCATTGCCCAAGGATGAGGTAATGACAGATACAATGGATACATTTAAGAGAATATTAAATACATTTCTTTCATAAGGAAACATACAGGGTTATACTGGGTATTAGCGGGCAAAACAGAAAGTTCAGATAAAGACTAACTTATTTGGCAACAGGAAAGATGATATAATTCTCATTTCTCTGGGTTATTAGACAAACGTTAAACTTCATAGATTTGCGTCTTTTTTCAACCTAATTTACTTTTTTACTATGTTATGCGTAGGAGCCAATGCAGCAGCATCCCAATCCTTCCTCTCACACGCTTTTCCTTTTATTTTCGCAGTCAATGCCTATCATGCCCTCTCCCACCTGCCTAACTGTTCCTGTTTCACTGCCTCTTTCCTCCCATTTCTCACTGTTTCCCTGCAGTTATTCAATAAAGCAGTATAAGACATATAGACATACCAGGTTGCATTATGCCTAGTTTGTACAATAAAAGCAGAGAGACAGTGGGGAAAGGGAAGGATAGAGGCAATGAAATATTGTGACAGAAAGACTAGGGAAGGATATTGGCTGTGGCATAAAGGGATAAAGAAAGAACTCTAAAATGGTTATAAAAGAGAGAAGTGGTGATGGTGAGGTCTTAAGGTGCACTCCCCAAAAAAGCTAGCAAGTGACCAATGACTCCATGCTGATAACAAGTGACCAATGACTCCATGCTGATAAAGCAGTAGATGTAATAGAATGACTAACAACATATTAGATCCATTCTCACTAAAGTCTGGGAACCTCTGCTGTTTAGAAGGCAAACTCTCTGATGCACTACAGTTTTAGACTGAAATCTCTAGGTATTATTTATAAACATCAAATACAATTATCAATAAAAAAAAAAGGGTGGGCCAGGGTATCACTAGTGTAGCTCTGTCACAATTGTAAGCCCTGTGGTATCACTAGTGTACCACAATTTCAGTTGCGAAGTCTGTTGTATTACGATTGTAGCTCTATTTCAATTGTAAGCTCTGGAATCAATCAGTGGCTCCATTTAAGTTGTACTCTCTGCAGTATCACTTGTAGCACCATTTTAATTTAACCCGTTAAAGACAAATGACGTGTCAGGACCATCATCGGTGGATGTGCGTTAATGACCAGCGACAGTCCCGTCATGGAATTCTGGTATGTTAGTGTGACTGCCATTTCAGAATGCATCGGTCGAAAAAAAAATGCAGTGGTCCTCAAGTCCACCCACCCCCTGACCCTGTGGTCCTTTAGGGGGTTAAGCTCTGTGGTATCACTAGTGTATTTCCCTTTCAGTTGTAAGCTCAGTGATATCGATATCTCTTTGCAGCTCTGTTTCTATTGTAAGTTCTGTGGTATCACTATTGTAGCTCCATTTCAATTGTAAGATTTGTGGTATCACTATTGTAGACCAGTTTCAATTGTAAGCTCTGTGGTATCAGTAGATTAAATCAATTTCAATTCTAAGCTCTGTGGTATCATTAGCGAAGCACCATTTCAATCATAAGTGCTGTGGTACTTCTTGTCTTAATTCACCTTAATGCCTGTTATAATATTAACAAAATTGGATAGGCTGGGATGGTAGGCTGGTTTGATAGTAGAATGGACCACTTGATTGTATTTGCCCCCCAGACCAACAGTTGCCAGCCCTCTTCTGCAGGCAGACAACATTTTGGTTGCATGATCATCTCTTTTTATAAAGATAGAAACAGATTTTGAAGGCAGAAAATAACCATCTTACTCTTCCAGTCTGCACATTTCCCTAAAAAAATAGTCTTAAATACTTATCGGACTATACTTCTTGTCTGTCGCTGGGATTTTTGCTGTCCCTCACAGTATTTGCCCTAACCACCTTTGATAGAAGGCTGTTCCTTCGTCTCTGTAAAGTAGTGCTTACCCAAATTACTTCTGAATTTTCCATCCTATAACTTTAGATCATTACCTCTTTTTTCTAGCATTACTTTAAAGAAAAAATTGCTTAGCACCTGAATGATATCAAACTTCTTAATATATTAACCTCTTAAGGACTGAGAAGCCCAAGGGTGGGGTGCAGGCGCACTGTGATCACAAAATTCCATGACGTGCCAGGATCGTCACCGGTCCTTAATACCAGGATAGCTGTGACATTCCTGGCACATCATTGGTTCTCTCCTTTCTTGCAAGCTGTACATAATAATTTCTTTGAGTCTATTCTTGTACCCTGTGTTATAAAGACCCGGCACCATTTTTGTGGATCTTCTTTGAACTGCCTGCCATTTATTAAAGTCCTTCACTAGAAATGTACACACTACTCCATGGAGAGATTCACTAATGGGCGATAAGGGCTGGTATGGCGATACTGTGTCAGATTACTGTCAGTGACATAGCAACAGTATGCAATAAGATGTCTTCACCCTCATATCACTGTGAATATATTACCAGTCCACCAAAATCTGCTGACACTGCCGTGAATCCTCCATGCCAACCGGTTTATGATTTTGCACACACTACATTTACAGTGGCTCATTTGCATATGGAAATGCAGAGAAGACATGAATGAGATTACCTGAGGTCCATGCCAGAGGAAAAGATTCTCTCTGCAGAGAAACATCTGTGAGGTTCATATGAGTAAGACTGAAAGTCAGAGTCTGAAAGCTGATCAAGGCCAATCAGTACAGATCGATTCAAAAGTATGTAACTGCTTGTTTCCAGAAAAGCGGAATAAGGGACCTCGTCAGGTTTAAAAGTATTGATATGAGCGTCTTGCACATGTTAGGTAGGGAGTGGAGTGAAGAGGTGTTGAGTGTAGAAGAATAAGCACAATAAAGGATCTCTGGGCAGGCTTAGGTGGTGTTGAGTTAATCTCTTGGAGTATTTGTTCCCAGTTTATTACAATTATTGGGCATGTCCACCATATATGGGATCCTATCTGGGCATTACATCTCCAACAATTTAAGGGTTTTTGGGAGGAGAGGTGAGATATGTGTAGTGGTGTTAAATCCCATCTTGCAAGAACTTTGTAATTTAATTCTCTGGTAGCTGTATCTCATGCGTATTTAAAGTTATTTCATTCCAAACCATTGTGCAATGTCCAAGGAGATGGACAGCTCTCTTTCCCAATTTTGTAAGAAATATAATTTAGGGGGAGCTGAGTCTGAACTGAGAATGGCATAGCAGTATGATAATGATCAACATTTCTTAGGAATTCTTTGAAGATGTTTCTCAAATATGGTTAGACTCCTAGTTTTATAACCATTTTTCCACTGATTGTGTAACCAGTGATGAATCTGAAGCATGCACCACCAATCTTTTATTCTAAATACAGAAACAAGACAAAAGATTAAATTAAAAAATTATATTAAAAATGAGTAAATAAGTAAGTAAAATACACTCTCAAACAGAGTGCATATTACCAATCGCTGAATAAAAAGTCTTATAGTACTAATATGTATCGATATTCCCAATTGATTTATCTATATTTTATTGTCAATATTTCCCATTTATATATTTTTATATGTGATTACCTTCACTACTACACTTAGATAGTTTTCTTCTTGCGCTTCTCCTCTTTTTCTCTTGTTTTACATATTGTTCGCCATTTGGATCGTTGGCATCTTTGAGGATAAAGCTGCATCAATAGAACTTGATCAGATAGGAACGGGGTGTCCGGCCCATTATTACATATATCTCTTTTGTTCTTTGCTTTATATTCATTTGTATATTTTTGTAGTATTCTCCTCCATTCACTCTATCATTTGTCTAGGATAGTTATCCTAGCGCCGGTATATTTAATTTGTGTTTTTTTACATGCAGTGAAATTAGCCACTTGTATTCCTTTTTGTTTTTTACCCTCAAATTGCTAATATTTTGTTTTTTTACTAAACCTGACAACTTGGATGCAATAGACATCTTTAATGGGATAGTAATACTTAAAAATTACTATTCCTCATCTTGTAGGCAATAAAAAACTGAATAAAATGACACCAGCGGCATCTCTCAAACCTTTATGGTTTGAGAGATATCCGCTTTCAAAGTTCCCTCTCCCCTGACATCAGCATTCTAGCTGGCAGCAAGGGAATCCGGGACCGGCGGCGGCTCTGCAGCAGTGTGTAGATCGTGTTAATAAAAAAGAAAACCTTAACATAAAAGGTCTTCTACTTGTACTTGCAAACCAAGCACATGTAGAAGACCATTTTAGTAAAGTTATTCATTTTTATTAACGCGATCTCTGCACTGCTTCAGAGCCGCCGGCTTATCCCACGAGAGGATTCCCCTGCTCTAAGCTAGAATGCTGAAATCAGGGGAAAAGGCAAACTGCTGAACTTTAAAAGCGGATATCTCTCAAACCATAAAGGTTTGAGAGATGTCGCTGGTGTCATTTTACTCAGTTTTTTATTGCCTACATGATGAGGTATAGTATTTTTTAAGTATTACCGTCCCTTTAATGCATGACTTCTAATTGGGTTGGAGATCCCTTTAGCATCCAAGTGGTAAAAGGGAAAATATTATTTTGTAAAATTCCTATTTCCTTTTAAAGGAGCCGCAAACTTTTAATATGAAAAAAGAACAGTTATATTTTTGGACTATACCCTGTTCAGTAAAACAAGTACAATAGTGTAGTTTTTTCATATTAAACTTTTAGCAGCAGTGCCATCTGGTGACTGGACAGTTATTGGGGTTGAGACACTGGCTACAGTTTTCATTAGAATGTGATCGTAAATTGTTATGCACATTATGTTTACTTTTGTTATTATGATTGTAAGACCTAATAATAACTGTATATTTATGCATTGTACCTTCATTATGCCCTTGATAAAGTACATTAAATATGTTAGGGGTGCCCTGAATGTTCTATATTACGTGATAAGTGTGCCCTGAACAAAAAAAGATTGAGAACTACTGATCTAAGGGGAAAGAAGTGACTCTTCGTTGTTTTAATAGAAGGATTGTGCTGTGTGAAGGCTACCGAACTATCGATTAGATCTGTATTTCTTTTTCACTGTCGTCCAATACAGGTCACTGGTACTCTGGGAGGCGATCCGCCCCTTTAATAGGCAGGAACAATTATTCAAATGTGTGCAGGGGGCGGAGCCTCCCCTCCTACTTAAGCTGCCTTCAGGCCAGAGCCACTAGATTGATTTGTTCCTGTGTGCTGTGCACACCAGGTGGAGAACATCTATACATTCAACTTAGTATTTTATTATTTTTATTCAAATATGGAATACCACCATTAGGAGGGTGACCATGGCTGTGAATTGCCCTCTTTAAAGTGGCTAGTGCAGCTTCCAGGGGTTTTCTGTGGACCTTATGCTCTGAAGAGGGAACAGCTTGAGTCAAGCAGCTTCCCTGCTGGGGAATTTACCTCTGGTCTATTCCTACTTCATCATGGTCACCTGAAGACAGAAGTCCTGCAGAAAGGTGAGCCACCCCTTGAGTGCTGAAGGTCCACTTGTCCCCACAGTGTCCCTTTGATGGGCTTGTATTTGGGAGTTTGCATTGCACTCCAGCACTCATAGGGTGTTTTTATTTGCATTTCTCATGTTTATGCAATTTCTGTGGTATTCTCTGGGTTTTGGAGCTTTGGGTATAGTTTTACTTATGTTTCTTATGTATTTGGTAACTGTTTGGCACTTTTTAAAGTTCAGTGAGACTTTATTAAAATTTAGTGTTCCGCGCCTTTAAGCGCGCCTTTTCACGCTTAGACGCCATTGCTCCTTTACTCTCTATGGGATTTCACAGTGTGGGACAAATCTCTGGAACCGCTTGTCACAGCAACTTCAGAGATGGCTCATTTTACTTCTATGCTCCTGCTCTATCATCCGGTGTCTGTTTTCAGAGTGTGGGGAGTTCAGGGGGGCTTCGGGCACTGTTTGGGGTACTTCTGAGAGAAAACTACATTTCCCATGAGCGTCCGGTTCGCGCTCGTTTCTGATTGGCTGACCTGACGGCCGCCATTTTGTGGTGTTATTTCTCAGCGAGTATACTACGCAGGGACTGAGCCTTCTCTCCTCTCAGCAGATTAACCCTTCGCTGGCCAGATAAGTCCGATTTTAGGCATTTCTGGGGTGAAACTTTAATCTTTCACACTTTTACTGGGTGATATTTGTTAAGTGGTGTATATTGACGCTGTGAGCATGTCTACTCCACTGGAGCCAGGGGCTAGACCTAAGACTAAGGAGGCTGGGGTGTCTGTTCCCCCCATTGCGCTTTGCTCCTCTTGTCACTCTGGGCTGCCTAGAGATTGTTCTGGTAATTTATGCACTAAATGCACTGATTGTCATGATAGCAACCCTGGGCTTCTCAGCCATGCTATTGAGCCAACTTGGGTGAAAGAGTTTAAAGCTGCCACTAGGGATCTCAGATCCACTCTCCAACTCTTTCCCTCTCAGGTACAGGGGGCTCTCCAGGTTTGGCAGACCCCCTCTACAATCAGGACTTCCCTGCCTAAGCCACAGGTGGCTCCTGATGTGTCTGATTCTTCTGAAGAAGAATTATTACAGGATTCTGATGCTGAGGAAGGCACTATTATTGAGTCTAACAGGTCCATTGGGGACCCTTATGAATGTGACCCTGAAGTTTCTGCTGAGGGTTTGATTAGAGCTGTGTTATCTACGCTCAACCTTCCTCTGACTCAGGAATCTACTCATGATCCAACTGACGTTTTCCAGAAACCATCTAAGGCAGTTGTATGTTTTCCAACTAACCCTACCCTTGCCCGTCTAGTCTCTGAGGCGTGGAGGAATCCTGACAAATCCTCCTCAGTGTCCAAAAAGTTTGCTAAACTTTACCCTTTTCCTGAGACTGAACTGGCAAAATGGGTTCATCCTCCCAAAGTGGATGCTCCTGTTTCCAGGCTATCCAAATCAACTGCTTTAGCTGTCTCTGATGCCTCTGCCCTGCAGGATTGGACGGACAAAAAGCTAGAACTTTCTCTTAAATCTATTTTTGCCTCCATTGGCACTGCCATGCGTCCAACCTTTGCAGTGGCGTAGGTTAATAGAGCTATTGCGGCCTGGACTGAACGACTGACTGAGGCAGTCCGCCAGGATGCCCCGGTATCTGAGCAGTTGCAGCTCCTTGCTAATATTACTGAAGCACAAAACTATGTTGCTGATGCTGCCTTTGATGCTGTGCGCATGATGGCGAGGGCCTCCACTTCATCTGTGGTGGCTAGACGTGCCCTTTGGCTGAAAATTTGGTCTGTTGATACAGCCTCTAAGAAAGCCTTGCTTTCCTTGCCCTTTCAGGGGAACTTGCTATTTGGTTCTGAACTCAAAGAAATGATCAGCGAGGCTACTGGCAGTAAAAGTACTCTTCTACCCTCAGTCTTCAAGAAAAAGTTTCCAGCCAAACGCAATCGGTCCTTTCGTTCCTTTCAGACTGAGACACGCTCCACGTCCCTGACGGGGTCGTCCTCTTCGCGTCCCTCCTCCAAGCCCAAGCAGTCCTGGAAGCCCAAAGTTGCCCCCAAGGCCAAGACCTCCAAGACTGCTTCGGCATGACTCACCGAACCCGGGTCCGCATCCGGCAGTAGGTGGACGTCTCCGCATCTTTCGCCGGACTTGGGAGGAATCAGTGACGGACCCATGGGTTATTCAGGTAGTGTCAGAGGGATACAGGATCCCTTTCTCTTCCCTTCCTCCTTTTCGGTTCCATTTTACTCGTCCTTCTCAGGAACCTACAAAAAGGCGTCTGTTCGACGCGGCTATTCAGGATGTTTCGGACAAAGAGGTCCTGGAATTGGTTCCTCCAGAGGACACAGGTTCAGGATTTTATTCCAACCTGTTCGTGGTGGCCAAAAAGGACGGAGGTGCTCGTCCCATTTTGGATCTCAAAGATCTCAATTCCTATGTTGTGAGTTCCCACTTCCGCCAGGAATCCCTGCGCTCTGTGATTGCCGCAATGTCCCCAGGGGAGTTTCTTGCCTCCCTGGACCTTCAGGATGCATATCTTCACATCCCTATTCATCCAGAGAGCAGGCGGTATCTCAGGATTGCCTGCCACAGGGGACACTTTCAGTTTTCAGCTCTTCCCTTTGGACTGACTTCGGCCCCTCTGGTCTTTCAGAGGGTGTTGGGTTCGTTGATAGCTGTACTTCATCAAGAGGGTGTCAGGGTGACCCCCTACATGGACGATCTCCTCCTGAAAGCCTCCTCAGCGGAGCTTCTCCACCAGCAACTGCAGCTGTGTATGCACACTCTGAACCGTCACAGCTGGATCCTGAATCTGGACAAGTCAGACTTGGTCCCATCTCAGAGGCTCCTTTTCCTGGGTCTCCTGTTCGACACTCGCCAATGCATGGTGTTTCTGCCAGAGGAAGTGGCTCATCAGATAGCCATCCGAGTAGCCGGGATCCTGGAGCTGGACAGAGTTCCAGTACCGAAGTTGACGTCTCTGGTGGGAAAGTTCATTTCCACGATCGAAGCAGTACCATTTGCCATGGCCCACTCCAGGGAACTTCAGAGGTTTGTGATCCAGACGTGCAAGAATCATCCAGATCATCAGCATCTGTCAGTCTCTCTACCTCCTCATGTCGAATTGAGTCTGCACTGGTGGTTGGATCTCTCTCATCTCCTGAAAGGGAGATCCTTTCAAGTTCCCTATTGGACCACGCTCACAATGGATGCCAGCCTCCGGGGATGGGGTGCTGTGTTGGGTCGTTTCAGTGCTCAGGGGAAATGGGGACTGGAGGAATCTCTTCTCTCCATCAATGTTCTGGAACTGCGTGCCATCCGGCTTGCCCTGAGGCACTGGGAATCTCAACTGGAAGGTTGCCCAGTCAGAGTGGAGTCCGACAACGCCACCGCAGTGGCCTACATCAACAGGCAAGGCGGCACAAGAAGTTGCACTGCCTGGTTGGAGGTCAAGGATATTTTATCTTGGGCAGAAGATCACGTGCCTGTCATTTCTGCAGTTCACATTCCAGGGTAGACAACGTCATGGCAGACTTTCTCAGTCGTCACACAGTCGACAGCGGAGAATGGGCTCTTCATCCAGAGGTGTTTCACCTAATCACCCAGAGGTGGGGGGTTCCTCCAGTGGACCTGATGGCTACCAGACACAACAGGAAGGTACCGGCGTTTTGCTCCCGGTGGAGGGACTCTCTTGCTCTAGCAGTGGATGCCTTGTCAATCCCTTGGGATTTTCCTCTGGCTTACATCTTCCCTCCTCTTCCTCTATTGATCAGAGTCATCCAGAAGTTGAAGCTGGAGCGCTGTCCTGTCATCCTGATCGCTCCAAACTGGCCTCGCCAGTCCTGGTATCCGGAGTTGATGGCCATGTCAGTGGCGGAACCATTTCCACTTCCTGCCCGTCCGGATCTACTTCTTCAAGGATATCTGTGGAAGGAGGATATTCAGCATCTCCATTTGATGGCATGGTGGTTGAATCCTCGATTCTAGAGAAGAAAGGATTTTCTCCTTCAGTGGTGTCAACGATGCTTAGTGCTCGCAAACCTGTGTCCTCCAAGATCTATCATCGTATCTGGGCCACCTTTGTAGCTTGGTGTACTGATCGGAAGATGTCCCTAGAATTTCATCTTCCCACTGTCCTGGCCTTTTTACAGGACGGTGTTGAGAAAGGGCTCAGTCTGAGCTCCCTCAAAGTCCAGACTTCTGCTTTGTCTGTGTTTTTCCAGGAAAGGATTGCTATCCTTTCTGATGTCAAAGTTTTCTTCCAAGGCGTGACTCATGTTCGGCCAGCCTTCAAGAGTCCTACTCCCCAGTGGGACCTCAATTTGGTGCTGGGAGTTCTCCAGCGATCCCCGTTTGAATCCTTGGCTTCCATTCCATTACGTCTCTTGACTTGGAAAATGGCCTTTCTCTTGGCTATTGTTTCAGTTCACCGGGTAGCAGAGTTACAAGCTCTGTCTTGTAAACCTCCTTACCTGGTGTTCCACAAGGATAAGGCTGTGCTTCTCACTACCAAGGAATTCTTACCCAAGGTTGTGTCTGAGTTTCACATCAATCAGGAGATTGTGGTTCCCTCTTTCTGCCCTAATCCTTCATCTGACAAGGAACGAGATCTCCATTTGTTGGATGTGGTGCGTTGCCTCAAGTTTTATGTTCATCGCACCGAGTCTATCAGGAAGTCTGACGCTCTATTCGTCATTCCTGAGGGCCCTAGGGCAGGGAGACCGGCTTCCAAAGTTACCATTGCCTCTTGGATTAAGGCTACTATTCGTGAAGCCTATAAGTTGCGGAATAAGCATGTTCCCTTCCGGGTGACTGCCCATTCCACCAGATCTATTGGGGCCTCTTGGGCCTACAAGAATCAGGCATCTGCTGATCAACTGTGCAGAGCGGCCACTTGGTCCTCTGTGCACACATTTTCAAAGCACTACCGAGTTGATGTACTGGCCTCGGCTGATGCCAGTTTTGGGAGGAAGGTCCTGGAGGCAGTTTTGCCTGTTTAGGACTTCTATTCTGTGGTTCTTAGTGCTTCTTTACTGTTGAGCCCGGTTGGCTCTGGTTCTGTGTGGTGTGTTAGTTCAGGGGTTGTTTTCCTCTGGTTGGTGTCCGTTGACACTTACATTTTGGGCTATGTAATTAACTGGTTCATAGCAGTTCTAGTGACTTGGGGCCTTGCGCCTGGTCCTTGCCTTACTTCCCGCCTCTGGGTCAGCTCAATGTTTGTACATCCCAGAGTACCAGTGACCTGTATTGGACGACAGTGAAAATAGGATTTTAGTCTTACCTGTTAAATCCTTTTCGCTTAGTCCATACAGGTCACTGGTCTCCCACCCTGTCAAGGGACCATGCTTGGCTCTCCTGTGGCATTCAGTGGGAGACCTTCGGGGCATGCTCACAGGAGTCTTCCTTCTTGCTTACCTATGGTCAGTTCTAGTGTCTCAAATCAATCTAGTGGCTCTGGCCTGAAGGCAGCTTAAGTAGGAGGGGAGGTTCCGCCCCCTGCACACATTTGAATAATTGTACCTGCCTATTAAAGGGGCGGATCGCCTCCCAGAGTACCAGTGACCTGTATGGACTAAGTGAAAAGGATTTAACAGGTAAGACTAAAATCCTATTTTTATATTTAATCTTTATTGTTACAACACCTATCATCTACATCATAACCATTTGAACTACTCTTTTTTTTTTCCTCTTCATTAAATGGAAATTTACGAACACTGGCTTATGAAATCTTGGTTTTTCACTTTTCCTTTCTAGTGAATATCCTGCCCAGCGTTCCAAAAAAGACTCTGATGATGTGGAGATGGGAGTTGCTGGCACCGTTAGCCTTTTACAAAATGTAACACTATCAACGCAGCCCATTTCCAGCATAGACTGGAGTCCGGACAAGAAAGGATTGTGTGTTTCTACATCATTTGACCAGACCGTGAGAGTCCTGATTGTGACCAAGTTGAATAAACTTTAATACCAATATTTAAGTAATTCTTAAACTTTATCTTGTTACGGAACCATTCGAATAAAATCCACATGGAATCCTAACAGTTAAATAATTTAAAGGAGAAGTAACACCTACTAATGACCACACACACACTCTCTCTCCCCCGTCTCCTCTGTCTCCTCTCTCTCTCCTCTCTCTCTCTCTCCTCTCTCTCTTCTCCTCCCTCTCTTCTCCTCTCTCTATCCCCCTTTCTCCTACTCCTCTCTCTCTTGCTCTCTTTCTCTCTCTCTCCTCCTCTCTCTCTCTCTCCTGCTCTCTTTCTCCTCCTCCCTCTCTCTCTCTCCTCATCTCTCTCTCTCTCTCTCTCTCTCTCTCCCCTCCTCTCTCTCTCCTCTCTCCTCCTCTCTCTCCCTTTCTCTCTATCCTCTCTTTTCTCTCCAGGAAATCCTAATTGCCCCAATACATTTTTCCCCTTGTGACTGTTTAATTGATAACATCTTCAGTCAGTCCTGCTACCATATCCATGGAGGCATGACAGTTGCTGGTAATTTTCTTAAACTGAAGAAGGCAGAGAGCATAACCAGAGGGACATGAAACCTTTTGCAAAACAGTGTTTAACACCCCTCTTGTCCTTATAGTGGGAAGAGTTTGTGTTCTGTGGCCCTGCTAGCAGCTGTCATGTCTTCCTCCATCAACATTACATGCAGAATTTTTTTTTATTTAAACCATAAGTTATGTGGAGGAGTTGTTATTATTAGGAAATGTAACTTCTTCTTTAACATCTTGTGCACTAGAGAGGTGTCCAACATGCTGTTTTGCAATGAGTGGGCACCTCTCAAGTATCCAAAGGGTTGTCATAGCCTTAAAGGGATAGTAAACCTTGAAAATAAGTTTATTTTATATTATAGCCTTTAAAAAAACATGAAAAATGATATGTCTTACCTCCCAAACCTTTATGGTTTGTGAGATATTCAGAAGCAAAGTTTCCCCCTTAGTGACGTCACAGTTCTAGTTCTCAGATTTGGAATCCGGTCCTGGGACCGGCTGTGGCTCTCCAGAAGTGCCAAGATCACGATCATTAAAAAGAATTTCTTAATTGGAATGGTCTACAAAGTGTGCTTGCAAGCCAGGCACACATTGTACACAGTTCCAATTAAGTAGTTCTTTTTAAAGATGGTGATCTCGGCACTGCTAAAGAGCTGCCGGTTGATCTGTGGACCGAATTCCAAATCTGTCCAATAGATGGCAGACTTGGCTGAAACAGCCAGGAAAAGGGAACTTTACTTTATTTTACTTCTGAATATCTCGCAAACCATAAAGGTTTGGCAGGTAAGACTTATATCATTTTTCATGTTTTTTTTAGGGCTATAATATAAAATAAACTTATTTTCAAGGTTTGCTATCCCTTTAAGTGTCAAGTAACAACAACCAGGCCATCTACTTATATTTTTTTCTTAGAAGGGGCTAAGGTTATAGTGCATTTTAGAAGTGAAATAAAACACTGTATTATAAACAACAAAGGAAAGGAAAGAAATTCACCTTTTTGTTAGGTTTCTTGCACACTCAGGAAAGCGTTCATAGGGGTAGGTGGCGTTCCTGTACTGGAAAGAAAGCCAACAGCTATTTCGTGCCTCACCGACACTTTGTCTTGGCATCCATCACAGCAGCAATAACAGGACTGAAGAGGCAGACAGACTAGATTGACTAATCAGATGACAACATTTAAATTCAATTAAAATAGAAACTTTTTTCAGAATCCCTATGCTTATCCCTACACACATCCCAAAACCAATCCTGTTTCATGTGAGGAAAGCACTAGGATTTACAAACCTTCTCTGCAAAAACAGTGGCAAATAATTTTTATAATTTAACTCTAGAGTACCCATGTCCTCTAATCTATTAATACATCTGGATAATAACTCATTATCCCGGTGAGGCACGAAACAGCTGTCTGCTTTCTTTCCGTACTGGGAATGCCACTTACGCCTGTAAACTCTATGCTGAGTGGGCAAGAAACCTAATAAAAAGGTGAATTTTAACAGGGTGAGTGGAAACTCGTTTCTTTTCTTTCTTGTGTTGTTTTAATATGAACATTTATACGAGTTTGATCACCAAGAACCTGTATAATTGACAAGGCAGATTTCTGTGCCCCAACGCTTGAATATAGCTGCTGTGTAAGCAGGTTGTGTTATATTCCGTTGTTATACTGTACCAGCATCTCCATACAGCCAAAGGTTCCAATGTTTATGTAGCCAGCCTTCTCTCGAGTCTGTACAACATAGTGTTACACTGTTTGAAATGGTTGTGACTTCCATTCATCCAGCTGATTGCCATAGAACCACAGGTAAACCAACAGCCACCCAGCCTTGTTCTACTTCCTGCCGTTAATTCCATTTGTTCTATGTAACCCTTGTACTTCAAGGAATCCACAGAATGCTTTAAAGGGATAGTAATACTTAAAATGTTTGAGCCCACTCTCAAAGCCCACCTCCTTTTGTTAATTTTAAAGGGATAGAAATACTTAAAATGTGAAAAAATATGTTGTAGGGTTTATCCCCCTGAGTAAAACAAGAGTACTCCCACTGCTGAAAGGTGTTTCATTCAAAAGTTATTAATTTTCAAAGTTGAATTTTTTAGGTGCAATATCACAGTGGCCTGAAATTGTACAGTGGCGCAGTTGCTACACCATCCTATGGAGATTTACGGTCCCGGGACCAGAGCTGTCCATAGGATCGTGTAGCAACAGCGCCACTGTACAATTTCAGACCACTTGGATATTGCACCTAAAAAATTCAACTTTGAAAATTAATAACTTTTGAATTAGACACCTTTCAGCAGTGGGAGTACTCTTGTTTTACTCAGTGGGATAAACCCTACACCATTTTTTTTAACATTTTAAGTATTACTATCCCTTTAAGGACTACTTTTCCAAAGGAATACTTTAATAAATATTGCGCACCTGTTTTGCCCTAGAATAAGAATTTTGCCTTTATACAGATGTTCCATTGTGGTTTATTTCTACCATTGGAAAAATATTTCTCTATTAAATAATAAACCATTTATTTAGCATTTTATACAATCTAAGTGCCCTCTGTGTGTATGTGTGTGTGTCTCTCTCTCTCATACAATGAATACTTCTTTACTGTTAAAACTAAAATCTCTGTATCTGTATGTTTGTTTGTTTGTTTGTTTGTTTTTTTAAATAAAACTTTATTACAAATTTTCAGGTTTTTTTTCTTTCAACATATCCAAAACATTGTGTTAGATACATAAGGTATAGAACAGAGCTGCTCAACAACACCTTGTTTAGCTTGACACAAGTTACAAAACCCTCACCCAATAGGTGAAACACATAATGTACTGTACTGTGAATTTTGGGTGAGTAGGGTAGACTTTGGGTACCAATCACAAACCGCCTTTCAGGTTATGCAGATAGTTAACATCCATGGAATCTCCCAAGATTCTCCACATACTCTGTATCACCTCCATAGCCTGATGCCACCACCCACTGGTAGCCACAGGCTGTCCACATACACTGTGATCCCTCCAGCCTTATTAACCTACCTGACTGTCTATAAAATTGTGTAGATATAAATGCAGCAATAGCTAATTTTCATGTGTTTCAAACTAAACATGCTTTCGATACCATCTTGGACCTAATTCTGTTCCGTGACTTTGTCCTTTTGCAGAACGGTATCTATTTGACACTTATTTTCTTGATTGGTTTGCTTTTCTCTGTCGTCCAATATAGCTTACAGGTAACTCTGTGAAAGTGATTGCACCTTTAAGTAGGTAGGAACAATTCTTGAGAAGAATGCAGGGTGGAACATTCCTTCCCTCCTTAGCTGGTCGTCAGCCAGTCCCATCCAGTTAGATTTGTTCCTTGAACAAGACAGGCAAGATAACGATTCTGCTTAGTTTTTAGGTTAGTTTATTGTTTTCAGTTGGATATGGGGTGTAGAAATGTCCCATTAGGCGGATTACCATTACTGACTTCCCAATGGTGGATTACTTCGTTAACAGGTGCTGTTTGTGAACCTTCCAGCCCTGGGGAAAAACCTTGCGTGCTATGTATTTTTCTCTGTCGTCCAGTACAGGTTACTGGTAACATTGGGTAGGTGATCAGCCCCTTCAAGTAGGCAGGAACAATTCTGAGAAATGACTGCTGGGTGGAGCCTACCTCCTTTCCTTAGTTTGCAGCTAGCCAATTCTCACCCAGTAAGATTTGTTCCTTGGTCACGACAACAAGGCAAGAGAACAGTTTTGCTATAGTTTTAGCTTTTTTATTATTTTTCTGTTAGATATGGAATACCACCATTAAGCGGATTACCATCACTGACAATTCTCATCACCCAAATGTGGATAGCTCAGTTTACCAGGTGTTTTTTGTGGACCTAAGTCCGGGGGGAAAGCTTGACTGCAAGTTCTTTCCCCATGCGTTGCCCACTGAGGCTTCTTCTTGATATATGGTAATCTGAAGACAGAAGACCTGATGAAAAAAGTGAGCACCCATTGAGTGCTGAGGTCCTTATGTCCCATGCTTCCCCTCCACACAGGTGTCTCATTTTAAGTTCCTATTACATACTCATGCACTCACTGGGTTTATCTGTATGTCTGTGAGGTGTTTGGAGCAAGTTTCTGTGGTAACTTAACCCTTTTGTTGCTGGTTAGCACGTTTTGAAGGGGCTTTGGACACTTTCCCTACTGGGACCAGGGTTTATTGAGTCTACTCTTTTATTCTAGTGGGTTTTTGAGTGGTTTTACGTTTTGGTATTCACCTTGTTAACTTTTGTTTGGTGCGCGTTTACCACATAGACGTCATTGCTCCATTCACTTCTATGGGACTTTATAGTTTGGAACATATCTCTGCAACTGCTCCATGTAGCGATGTCAGAGATGGCTCATTTTGTGGGTTTGCCCTTGCTCTGTCATCCGGTCAACGTTCTGGGCATGTTGGAGGCTTTAGGGGGCTTCGGGCACTGTTGGGGTACTCTGTTGGCAAAACTTAATTTCCCATGAGCACTCGCTTTGCGTGCTAATTTCTGATTGGCTCCCATCGCGGAAGTCATTTTGTGTATTTGCAGATCGAGTATCCTACACAGGGCTTGGAATCTCCTTCTGTCCTCCGCTTTTTAACCCTTCGCCTGCCAGATAAGTCTTATTTAGCGTTTCTGGCGTGCATTTATTTATCATACACACTATTTTGTGGGTGTTTAGATACTTTGACCGTTTGGCTCTGTGAGAATGTCTACTCCGTTAGACCTTGGGTTAAACCTAAGACTAAGGATATTGGGGTGTCTGTGTCCCCCATTGCTCCTCATGTCACTCAGGGTTACCTAGAGAATACTCAGGTCATGTTTGCCCAGCATGCGCTGCTGCCCCTGAATCCTCTGCAGGGGCCTTCAGCCATGCACTAGAGCCACTATGGATGCAAGAGTTTAAGGCTACTACCAGGGACCTCCGGTCCACCTTACAACTCCTTCCATCCACTTTAAAGGGGGTCTTACACTCATGGCTGACCCCTGCCCCAATCAGATCTTCCCTGCCTAAACCGCCGGGTGTACCTGATGTGTCTGACACCTCTGAGGAGGAATTATTGGTGGACTCTGATGATGACTGTTCAGCTGTTCCTTCATCTCAGTTTTTTGGGTACCCCTTTGAGGCTGACCCCATTCCCTCTGCTGAGCGCCTGATCAGGGCTGTGTTGAACACCCTGAACATTCCCTTGGTACAGGAGGCTTCTTCTGACCCCTCTGATGTGTTTCAGGAGCCTGTTAGGCCCCCATACTTGTTTTACACCTAACTCCACCCTTGACCGCTTGGTGTCTGAGGAATGGAAGTTTCCAGACAAGAAACCATCTGTGTCTAGGAAGTTCGCTAAGCTTAACCCATTCTCTGAAACGGCCCTCACGCAGTGGGTCCATCACCCCAAAGTGGATGCCCCTCTTTCCAGGCTTTCTAAGATCAACTGCATTGCCTGTGGCTGACGCCACTGCTCTCAAAGTCTGGACTGATAAGATGCTTGAGACCTCTCTCAAGGCTATTTTTGCAACGGTTGGCTCTGCCATCCACCCTGCATTCGCTGCAGCATGGGTGAATAGGGCTGTGGCTGTTTGGACTGAACAACTCAATTCAGCTGTCCATCAGGGGGCCCATACTGTAGACATGTTGCGGCTTCTCTCTAACATTGCTGAGGCTTAGCATTATGTCTCTGCTGCCCTGTTTGACACAGTGTGCATGGTAGCCAGGGCATCTACCATGTCTGTTGTAGCCAGTAGCGCTCTTTTGCTCAAGATCTGGTCTACTGACACGGCCTCCAAGAAGGCTATCCTGTCTTTGCCTTTTCAGGGCTCCTCCCTGTTTGGGCCTGAGCTCAAGGATCTCATCAGCGAGGCAACTGGTGGGAAGAGAACTCACCTGCCAGTGGTCCTGAGGAATAAGGCGCCTGTCAAAAGGAATCAGCTTTTTCTTTCCTTTCAAGCAGACTCGTGCTTGCCCTCAGGCTCCGCGATCCTCATTCAAGCCTAAGCAGCAATGGAGATCCAAGTCCTCCGAAGCCCAATGCTTCCAAACCTCCTTATGCATGACTCGCCGAACCCGGGTTCCCACCCACAGGTAGGTGGCCGCTTACGCCGCTACATCTCGGCTTGCCAGGCCTCTGTGTCAGACCCCTGGGTTTTACAGTGGTGTCTATGGGGTACAGGATTCCCTTCCTCCTTCCTCCCTTCCCCCTCCCAGGACCTTCACTTCTCGTTCTCCTTTGGGAGCAGGAAAGCGCCGCCTTTTCGAGGAAGCTATTCAGGCCCTTCTGGACAAGGCAGTCCTGGAGCCAGTTCCTCCTCAGGAGAGGGGCTTGGGATTCTACTCCAACATCTTTGTGGTTTCCAAGAAGGAGAGTGGCTGTCATCCCATTTTGGATCTGATAGATCTCAACTCCTTTGTGGTCCGGTACCAATACCGCCAGGAGTCTCTGAGCACAGTGATAACGGCCATGTCGCCTAGGGAATTTCTGGAATCTCTGCATCTTCAAGATGCCTATCTGCACATCACCATTCATCCAGAGAGTCTGCAGTATCTCCGCTTTGCCTGCGACCAAGGGCATTTTCAGTTTTCTGCCCTTCTCTATGGCCTAACCACGGCTCCTCAAGTCTTCAACAGAGTCCTAGGAGCATTGATCTCTGTCCTACATCAGAATGGCATCAGGGTGACTCCATATATCGATGACCTCCTTCTGAAGGCCTCTTCTCCGGAGCTCTTTCATAAGCAGGTGCAGGACTGCATTCATGCTTTTTCCCATCACTGGTTAATCATCAATTTGGACAAGTCAGAGGATGGACAAAGTGGCTCATCAGATGGCACTGAAGGTCCAGGCTATCCTATCTCAGGATCCGGTTCCAGCCAAGAAGTTGTCATCCTTGGTGGGGAAGTTCATTTCCACCATAGAAGCAGTTTGCCATGGCTCACACCAGGGAACTTCAGAGGTTTCTAATCCTGGAATGCAGGGGTCGACCAGGTCTCCTGGAAAGGTCCCTATCTCTCCCTCTTCAAGTGGAACAGAACCTCTCTTGGTGGCTCAACCTAAACAATCTCCTGAAAGGCAGACCCTTCCTGGTGCCCTTCTGGACCACGGTGATGACGGATGCCAGCCTCTCCGGATGGGTAGCAGTGCTGGGGCACTTGAGTGTTCAGGGCCGGTGGTCTCAGGAGGAATCTCTCCTACCCATCAATCTCTTGGAGCTTAGGATAATATTTCATGCCCTACAACACTGACACGGCAACTGGATGATTGCCCGGTCAGGGTACAGTCGGACAATGCCACAGCGATAGCCTGCATCAACAAGCAAGCCTGCACAAGTCTCACAGCTTGGCTAGAGGTCAAGGCTATTTTATCATGGGCAGAGGGGCAGGTCCCTGCCATTTCCGCAGTTCATATTCCAGGCTTAGACAACGTTCTGGCAGACTTCCTCAGTGGGCACACAGTGGACAGTCGAGAGTGGGAACTACATCTAAAGGTGTTCATCCAGCAGTGGGGTCTTCCTTGCATCGACCTGATGGCAACTAGGCACAACAGGAAGGTTCCAATGTTCTGCTCTCTCTGGGCAGATCCCCTGGCTCTGGCAGTGGATGCCTTTTCGATCCCATGGACATTTCCTCTCGCATACATCTTTCCTCCCGTTCCCCTGTTGAACAGGGTGCTATGGAAACTGAGTCTGGAGCACTGCCCAGTCATTCTGATTGCTCCATACTGGCCCTGAAAGGCTTGGTTTCCGGAGCTTCTGGACCTCTCAGTGGTGGAACCTCTTCAACCCCCCCCCCCGTCTGGACCTTCTTATAAAAGGTTTGACAGCATGGAGACTGAATCCTCAATTTTGAAGAAGAAAAGATTTTCTTCTGGCGTGGTGGCTACTATGCTTAGTGCCCGTAAGACTGGTTCCTCTAAGGCCTACCATTGTGTATGGTCTACCTTTCTATCTTGGTGTGCTGACAAAGACCTGTCTCAGGATTTTTACCTTCCTACACTTCTTTCCTTCCTCCAAGATGGTGTGGATAAGGGTCTCAGTCTGAGTTTTCTTAAGGTTCAGACTTCTGCACTCTCTGTCTTTCTTCCAGGGTGTTGCTCATACCCGTCCGGTGTATAAGTCCTCTGCTCCTCAGTGGGACCTTAACCTGGCCTTGGGAGTGCTTCAGCGCCCTCCTTTTGAGTCTTTGGCTACCATTCCTCTACGTATGTAAGATGGCCTTTCTCCTGGCGATTGTTTCTGTTCCCGAGTTGCGGAGCTGCATGCCCTGTCTTGTAGACCACCCTTTTTGGTCTTTCACAAGGACAAGGCGGTGCTTCACACCTCACAAGAGTTTCTCTCAAACGTAGTGTCTGAGTTCCACATTAATCAGGAGATTGTGGCCCCTTCCTTCTGTCCTAACCCTACTTCTGACATAGAGAAGGATATTCATCTGTTGGATGTTGTTCGTTGTCTCAAGTTCTGACACACTTTTTGTTATTCCTGAGGGTCCTAAGGCAGGGAAGCCTGCTTCCAAGGTAACCATTGCTTCTTGGATTAAGTCCCGCTCATGCTCCAGACGAAGGTGCAAGTTACACGCCAAAACGCGTCAGTTGATTCACGTGTTAGGCAGAGATGCCAACACGGATTACAGACTCTTATGGACCTGATCACTGAGAGACATCGCATTACTGAATGTCACGGAGGCTTGTGAACCATGTTGTTATCTTTAACAAGGAACCAGCTATCGACTGTCAAGCCCCAGGGACTGGAGAGGATCCGCTGCATTGTGAGAGACAGAATGTCCTGTACTGACTTTGATGAGTGCATATACGTTGGATACCTAGTAAGCGGCCGCTCAAATTGATCACGGATTGTGCATACATATACAGCTATTGGAACTTCTGTTCTTCTAGTAAGCGCACATTCACTACATTTTATGTGGGCTGTCCTACTAGAGAGGAGACATTCTGTCAAATACCATGTTCTCTCTTTCCCTCATTTACATCTAGACTTTCCCAGTACATGAATATAGTGCTCCACAGAAATATTTAGAGCTACATTTACACAGGGTATTTTATATATAATGATATGTTGCTGTTTGAAGAAAGCACTCACAGGACTTCAAGGAGCATGGAACAAATGAAGATTTATTCACAGATGAACTTTTCGGTTGACAATTTGAAACCTTTTTCAAGATATTTAGAGATACATTTACACAGGGTATTATCATCATATATATATATATATATATATATATATATATATATATATATATATATATATATATATATATATATACACATACATACATATGTGTGTATTAGACCTTTACTGATATTATATGTACATATGTTACTTGTGCTACTTTTTACTTTTTTCTTTGATGAAATAAATATCCTTAATTTTCTCTATATATACATAGATGCAACTTTATTCTCCATTATTTATTTGCACAATTACTAATATATTTGCTTCCTATTTATATTAATCTACTACACTTAGAGTAATCTTTGCTCTGTTCTCCCCATCCCTACTTCGGTGAATCATGGACTCTTACATTCATTTTTTGAGGACAAGCTGCATATAGAGGAGACTCATTGAACTAAGCTTTTGAACTTATATTGTGGACAGTTTTTGGGATATTTCCTCTTGTCCCTTACATTCATTACCTCTACAAATACCCCTATTTAATTGCTGATCGCTTGTAATATGCAAGTGACTTTGATGATCTAGTGAAGTTTTTACCTACCCCCCCATATATTTATTTGTGGAGCAGGGTTTTCTTCACTTTTTCTCCTAAAGTCACCTCTCTATTCCATCCCATTACGGTGTCTCCCCCTTTTTTCCAATAGCGCAGTATCAGCCTATATTTTTTACATGTTATTTGGAATTAACTGTTTACAGTGGCACTATTTCTGACATATCAGTAACAGCACTACCTGCCCCAGAGCCATGGGAACTTTTTCGAGTGCTTCTGCTGCTGCTATGTGTTCCAGAACTGGTCAGCTGATAGTTTGTCTCCCAGTCAGACCTGTGGTTGTGCTTTAGGTGGCATCTCATAGAGGAGGTGCCAAGGTGGGAGCCTGCTTTCCCCCTGCTCACATGCTTTTTGCGCAGACAACAGAGAGCAACAATCTTAATTTTGGATAAATCATTCTTCTGTATACAGTTGTTATAAAGACATAACTACCTGCTGCATGAACTACCTTTGAAAGTCCTTTCATTATACAAAGTTATTATATAGATGCACCTCACTACTGTATGGTGAAAAAGTCACTTGGTTTTACACAGTAATTATCTAGATAGACCTGGTTGCTGTATGAATGACTCCTATCTAGGTAAGTCATAAAAACACTGTCAAAACTGACTCCCAGAACACCCCACAAAATTGTCTCCTTCAAATTTTCGGTTCTTTCCCTTTTTTTCCCTTTGCAAAATAAGAAATTTGCTTAATGAGGGATTACAATTTGTTGGTGATGAGCCCCTTAAGTTCTATTTATGTTGGCTGTATGAGGGAAGAAGAATATGTCAAAGAGTATGGTGGAGACCTGGTCTGAAGCAACAAAATACTTTTATTGGGTGTAGGAGGTGGAGTGGTTGGAGTAACAGATCTCATAGGTGGAGTGAGAGACCTATGGGTGGAGGAGTAGGAAGAGACAGGACTGTATGTGTGGTAAAAAATACAAGTGATATAGAGAGAGCTGTTTGGGGGAGGGACCTGTGGATGAAAGAGAGGCAGGGATAGATGGGTGTGTGGATGAAGGGGCTACAGACAGAAGGATGGGGACTGACTGGGTCAGAAGGAAACAGGAAAGACAGCTGGGAGGTGAGAGGAGGAAGACACATGGCTGAGTGAGAGTTTTAAACATGTATATATAGAAGAGTGGCAGAGATGTGTGTGTGTCTGTGTGTTGTTGTTATTGAAATATGTTTAGGTTTAGGTCTTTCACTGTTTCAAACAATAGAAAAAATTGTACACAGGTTTAAAAATCATAGATCTTGGAACATCTGTATGCTTTAATGCATACCAGTACACATTTAACCAAGCAAACCCCAAACTTCTATAGCATTCTTAGGAAAATTGACTAATGTTATTCCATTTTCATCTGCACCTAGTTAGTATATTAATATATTTTCCCTTATCAGTGTGATGTACTAAGATGATCTGGAGTAATTCTGGAGCAAACCAATGCCCACACAGCTTACAAATGAACAGTCTTCTTGTTTTAATGGGGCTTTTAACCCCTTAAATTGTTGAAATGTCTCCAACACATTGCAAAGCAATGCACTGTAGAGGTCTCTCTCATTCAAGGGGTTAAAAGTCCTAATAAGGAGGTGTAAACCTTGCTTCATAGTACTTCCTGCATAATAACTAATCTAATAAAACTAGTAGTATTGACGTGCAGGGGTCATCCAAAGCCCAGTTCAGTGGTAGTGGTCCAATTGCAAGGGCACAATACTCAGCGGTGATATTTATAAATTCCAACAGATGAAAGTGGGCTTTTTCTAAACTGTGATTGGCTAAAAAGTCCACCAATCACAGCTCAGTATAGTCCCAGTCAATCACATGCTGAGACTGTAGTAAATAAAGATGGAACAGTCTGTGACTGGTTATGAGATTTCTAGGCTTTTACTGATAGCTTTTAGAGACATATAACTTTGAAAATGCACTATGGTGTTAATACATTTCCCTGCTAAGAAAATGAAGCTCAATTTTCTCTGGTGATTGGAAGAGTGACTATTTTTAGGGTTTTTAACCTGTTATGGTTTTTTCATTGTCTTATTACATTTATGACAGGGGACTTTAATTTTTAGATGTCTGTTTGTTTTTACGATTAATTTTGATCACACAGACTCCATGACAAGTCTCTTTTTTTTTTATTAATTTTTTTGTCAGTTGAAAGTACTAATGAGATGTAAACCTTGCTTCATAGTGCTTCCTGTATAATAATTAATCCAATAAAACTAGTAATAATGACGTGCAGGGGTCTCACAAAAACCACAATTCAATGTTACTGGCCCAATTGCAAGGGCAGAACGCTCCGTACGGTAGTTATAGATTCCCACTAATGAAACATGTACATTTGTTGTTACTTTTAATCTTGATCACACAGACTCCAGCACAAGTCTCTTTTCTTAATCAGATTTATTTATTTATATTTTTTAATAAATTTTTCTCCAAATATAAATCTATGCTCTTTCAGTTGGCAGTAGAGGGTCTTATGGGCTCACAATGACAATATGATATATTGTTATTTACCCCCCCCTTCATATAATACAGGGATTGCAAACATTCACAAGAAACCCACTCCAGCTGATGCAAATGATGCAGTAGGGGAAGGCTTGAACCACTGAGCACGTGTTCGAGACTGGAAGACTCTTACTTTCAACTTGTCTCAGAATCCTCATTATTTCTGTTTTTGACATTGGCTCATTTTTTAGCTTCCCTGATGCTTCCAGCTTTTACCCATTAGGGACTTTATCAGGAGGATACATTTGCATGCTCGTTATTTATTCAATCTCAAGATTCCACCTGTACTTTTCTCTGAAACTTTTGTCCGTGTGCCCCCTTGATAAAGCCAATTATTTTGATCAAATATTTTGGGGAAACTGACAAAGAGGACTTAAAAACAACTAACACATCATAATAACCCCCTACTTAATTAATAAGGGCAGAAAATCCTAATTACTCCTAAAAAGTTCATCCTTGTAACTTTGCTGAAATCATCTTCAAACAGTCCTTAATGTCATATCTATGGGAGTGGACATGACAGAGCTGGAAGGACCACAAGACTGAAACTCTTATCACTGCACATGGTAATTTAAAGTGCAATCAAGTATTCTTCATGCTTAGTTTGGAAAAACTTCCAGCAACTGTCATGTTTGCCTCCATGCACATGACATCCAGAACTCACTGAAGATGTTATGAACAAAGGAACAAGGACAATATTCAAAAGGTCCTTTAGGATTTTCTTTTTTAAGGTATGTATGGAATGATTATTAGGAGGTGTTATTTCTCAATTAATTCTGGGACCTCAGTAATGGATAAATAATGATTTAATCAACCTGAGCAGTCCCTGTCAGCATAGAAGGTGAAAACAGGCACATTGAGTACAGCATATAACCTGTGATGAGGACATTCTTGAAAACGAGAGAAATCACAATATATTCTTCCTGGTGAAACATTTTCTAAATAAATAAATAATGCTGAGGAAGGAGGGAACACTGAGACCAGCTGACTGTGAGAGTCTTCCAGGTCTCCAGAAGGTGCTCAGTTTCTCCAGACATTTCCCAACAACCCAAATTGTTTCAAATTAGACACTTTCTAGAAAGTGTTTATAATTCCTACTTTAATATAGATTAATCATACCATGCAATTAACACTTTTTTTTTCTTAACATCTAAAGAGCAAATAAAATTAACCATCTAAAATAAAATTCTCTTTATTGTTTAGAATATTTGTATAATTAGAGCTGGATTGCAATTTTTTGGTTTTCTCACTTTTTTTCTAGTTTATAATTGTTTTTTTCGTAAGGAAGACAAAGAAAGGTTTATAATATTTGGTTTTGCTTAAAAATATCCCTCTTCTTTTGCCATGAGTGGTGCACGTCAAGAGGCACATCAGCAATCCTTTTCTATGCTCTCAACCCTTGTTCAAAGGCATGAGCAACATATTGGAAATTAAATAAAATGCTAAAGGTATAAAGGATCACCTAAAGACCAGGTCAAATATGTCCTTGGGGTTTATGCACTAAGGCCTGATGAAGAGGTGAAAAAGCGGAGATGACTTCTCCAGTTCCTATGTTATTCTATAGAGACTGTGCACTAAGACAGTGATTCTCAACCATGGTGCCGTGGCACTTTGGTGTGCCATGGACATCAACTTTAGGTGCCCCATATTTTATATGAAGACTAACAAAAAATGGATTTTTAAATAAAGTTTTATAGAAAGTGTTATGCACAATATGTTTAGTTTTGTTAAAACGATTAAAAGACCTAATAATAACACTATATTTATGTTTTGTACCCCTCTTATGCCCGTGATAAAGTACATCAGATATGTCAGGGGTGCCCCGAATGTTCTAGATTACTTGTTACGGGTGCCCCGAACAAAAAAAGATTAAGAACCACTGCACTAAGATCTCCAAAATTGGAGAATTTGTAGTACATTGGCTCCATAGAATAACATAAGACTTGGAGAAGTGATATCACTGGAGAAGTCATCTCCACTTTATCACCTCTTTATCACACCTTAGAGCATAACCCCTCAAGCACTGAGGGTCTCCTCACTTCACCACTCATTAAAACAGAATCGAAAAAAAAGGCTTTAACATAACCACTGCCAGCTGGAAAAAATGTTTGAAAATACTCCACCAAGAGAATAATCAACACTGGGACATTGGCTTAACCCCTTAAGGACCGTCGCACGCATGCACGGCCGGCACTTGAGGACCCCGGGCATTATTTTTTTTTTTTAGTTTCAGTTCAGGGCTCCCCAAGCGGCGTGCAGCCACGCGGGGATCCCTGAACTCCACAATGTGCCAGGACCGTCATTGGTCCTTAAGAGCCGTGACATTCCTAGCACTGCAGTGGTTGTTAAGAGGTTAATGTATACAAAAACTTTCAATTCAGTGGGGAATTCATAACACCAGCTGAAAAGCTCAAACGTAAAACACAGCCAATCACAACTTAAATACTTTCACATAATCTGAGTGCAAAACACAAGCAGAAGAAAACTGCAATAATATCTAATTGTAATAGATATATTGGGACAAATGATTAAAAACAATAAAACACAAACTGACATAAATTCTCATTATTAGACCCCATTTTAGGCATTTATTGTTACTATGAGGACATAAAACACCATATTATTAAAAGAACAGCTCGTAGCATGAATGGAACAGGATGCCCTCTCTGGCTGAAGAGTCTTCATCCCAAAGTCATGGTTAGGATAATGATTCTGGGGTTTGTTAGACCATATTGATTTTTTTTAAATATTGAGTAGGTAAATATATAATTACAGTCAAATCACCATAGCCCCATGTTATTACTTGATAGTGTGGGTCCCTGTGCATACTTATAGTTCATTGCAAGAAATTTAACTGCTCACATTCACCCTCCAGTTTCACTGTGTTGATGCAATGGCTATGAGAAACCTGATGTGAGTCTCATGTGATGGTCTATCTATGCACAGGTGAAGGGGATTCAAGCTATTTCTGACAGTCCTTTCACAACTTTCATTATTGCTTTCTGTCTTCTGTCACTGACAGAAGCAGGGAGAGAGGCCCATTTCTGCATGTGAATGTTGGGCATTCTGAGTCCGGGGCCTGCGTGCTAAGTTCAAACATACTCCTTGTCTACACAAGGACTAACTGATAGTAACCACCTTCTGATCCAGCCCAGAGACAAAAATACCTTCTGCCCCCTTTATGGCAGCCCTATTTATAGCAGTGGGAAATTTTTTGTCCTTTATGATACGGCTTTTTTTCCCTACAATTGCTCTAGTTTTAATAAACTAAACTCTTTATTTCAAAGTAAAATACAAATATGGCCTGATGTTTAACGGCAAAGAGGAAACTGTGACTGATTTTAGGATATCTTCCTCTGAACAAACGTGAATGTAATTAAAGGAAAAATAACACTTCCTTATAATAAACTCTCACATATCCTGGAAAACAAACATGTCTTCCTCTATAGACCTTATATCAAGTATTAGTTAACCCTTTGAGTGCCAGAGGGGACAGAACGCATTGCTCTGAAATGCATTCCGTACTCCTCTGGCACTCAAATGGTTAAAGATTAATTTGGAGGAATCAAGTCACAAATAATTGATTCATAATAAGTATTGAGCCACTTGTTTTCAGTTGAGGAGTCATTGCAAAGCTGCACTGTTGGGGGAGGGAGGGGTGCAAGAACAGATCTGAGCACAAGTGCAATGAGATAGTAAATAGAACTCAGTGACATCATAAGGATGTTTCAGGAATTTAAACCAGCAACTGCCCAGAGCTAAACTCAAACACTTCTTTACTGCGAGAGCAACTGACAACTGTCACACGTGATTCTAAATAATTGGAATAAGATCATTTTAGAGGAACTTCAATTCAAACATAGAACAACAGTAAGTGAATTTATGGATTAGCCATACAACAGTCCAGTCAGTTTTCCTTGATCAAGATCCTATAACCATTTCAAGGATATTTGCTGGTGTTGCTTTAATCTTACCAGTCTGTATACATTGGATTTATACATTATATTTATCAAAGTAAAATTTAAGTTGCTTACAAAGGAGATATTTTTCATTGATAAATATGGTGTAGTTGTGCCCCCATCCACCCACTCTAGGTTATCATAAATAGATATTATAGCTATGTGCTAAGTTTTTATTGCAGCACCACTGGTTTATGTTATATCACTATACCGGCTTTCATTGTCCCTGACAGAAAACTATCTGCAAACAGATACTGGACCTTAGTATCAGGGACATAATGTTAGTTTGCATATTATATGCACTTAGAGCATAGGTGAAGACACAATGAAGGGTTAATATTACTGTCCTTTTGATTGTGAAGGCAAGATAAAGGGCATATATGAAGCTGATATATATGAAATTTATTGATGCTGATATACTGAAGAGAACTGGAGAAATTCTGAAGTAAACCAACTCTTCAGTAGGGGATAGATGCAAATTATTTCCTTAGATTTAACTGGGGGGTTATCCCAGTGAGTTTAGTTCACTATATATCTACTGGCTGTCTCTAAATAAAATGTATACAGCCTCTTGTCTGCCTTCAGTTTTCATCTGACATGTCACAGCTCCTGCTCTCCAGTGCAATCTTACTGCTGCACTTTTACTGTAGCCTCACTTTACACCTGTAACATTCTGACAGTTAGAAACTATGTTAAGACAAGCTTGTGTTGTAAGTCTAGATCAAAGCAACCCGGAGTAATCAACCCATGGCTCTCCAGCTGGAGGGGACTACAACTCCCATCATCCCAAGCCTGCCATTGGCTAGCTGGGGATAATAGGAGATGTAGCATTTAACCCTTTGAGTGCCAGAGGGGTAAGCAATGCATTGCTCTGCAATGTGTTGCATACCCCTCTGTCACTCAAAGGGTTAACAGATGGAGCTGCATAGGATACATAGCTCCAATACACCACTGGTGGGCAAGATGGTCCCTCCAGCTCATTCAATGACATCGTAAATAACATTAATTTGATTGATTATGTAATGTGTGTGTTCACATTTCATATACACTGTTTATTATTTCACTCAGCAACTTTAGGGTAACAAATTTCATAAACCCCAGAAAAAGTCTGAATTAGACAACCAGGCAGCTAGAATGTCTAAAGAAGAGCAAGAAGATCTGCGTTCAATCTTCTTTTCTACCACCACCAAGGTAATTTGCACTATGTGACACTGGGGAAGATCAGACCTGGGCACAATGTTCAGTTCAGGGTGACTGTGGACCACTCTAGTTCTGGAACATTCTCCTTCCATATAGTATGACTGTGTTTCACCATAATTCAGGGGAGGGTTGGCAACTAAAGATGAGCGAGCACCCCGATGCTCGGGTGCTCGGGTGCTCTGACCGAGCACCCCCTGATGCTCGAGTGCTCGGCCGAGCACCCGAGCCCCATTCAAATGAATGGGAGCACTCGAGCATTAAACCAGGCACCCCCTGCTCTGATGAGCGGAGGGTGCCTGGTCAATGTCCCCCTTCATCTCCGCTATGCCCCTCTTCCACAATGTCCCCCTTCATCTCCTATGCCATAGCGGAGATGAAGGGGGACATTGTGGAAGAGGGGCATAGCGGAGATGAAGGGGGACATTGTGGAAGAGGGGCATAGACTCTATGCCCCTCTTCCACAATGTCCCCCTTCATCTCCGCTATGCCCCTCTTCCACAATGTCCCCCTTCATCTCCTCTACGGCATAGGAGATGAAGGGGGACATTGTGGAAGAGGGGCATAGCGGAGATGAAGGGGCACATTGTGGAAGACGGGCATAGCGGAGATGAAGGGGGACATTGTGGAAGAGGGGCATAGAGTCTATGCCCCTCTTCCATAATGTCCCCCATCATCTCCGCAATGCCCCCTTCATCTCCGCAATGCCCCCGTACCTCCATTCCCTGGTGGTCCAGCGGAGCGTCTTCGGATCTGTGCCTCTTCCGGCACAGATCCTCTTCACCCGAGCATGTCGGGCGAGCACATGGCGGTACTCGTACGAGTACCGCCATGTGCAGAGCAGAGCGATGCTCGAGCCGATCCGAGCATCGGCCGAGCACGCTCGCTCAACACTATTGGCAACTTTTGGCCTGGGGGGGGCAAGTAAAATCAAGTGGCCCATTTTCACCATCACTCCAGCACACCATCCTAGTCCTCTTCCATTGGTTAATTTTGTAATTGGTATTAACCGTTTCCCGACAATGGACGTACATGTACGTCCTACAAAAACTGTAACTTAGTGACAGAGGACGTACATGTACATCCCGGAAGTCTGGGTCCCTGTGTGGCTGCACGCCGTTCGGGGACTCTGGAATAATTTTAAAATGTAAAAAAAAAAAAAATTCTTAGTCGGGCGTTACCGGGCGTTAAGTGAAGGCCGGGTGTGTGCGTGGCCGGTCACTAAGGGGTTAATGTTGTGAAGTAACTGAAATATAAATCAGTAATATAATGCTGTTGAATGAATGAATGAATATGTTTATATACATAGAAACATAGAAACATAGAAGATTGACGGCAGAAAAAGACCACCTGGTCCATCTAGTCTGCCCTTTAGTATTCCTTTATTGTTATCTTAGGATAGATACATGTTTATCCCAGGCATGTTTAAACTGTGTTACTGTGGATTTATCAACCACCTCTGCTGGAAGTTTGTTCCAAGTTTCTACTACTCTTTCAGTGAAATAATATTTTCTAATGTTTTTCTTGATTTTTCCTCCAACTAGCCTCAGATTGTGCCCCCTTGTTCTTGTATTCAGATTCTTATTAATCACACTTCCCTCGTGAACCTTGTTCAGTCCTTTAACATACTTAAAGGTTTCAATCATGTCCCCCCTTTCTCTTCTTTCCTCCAGACTATACATATTTAGATCTCTGAGTCGTTCTTGATAAGTTCTATGCTTTAGACCTTCCACCATTTTTGTAGCTCTTCTTTGAACCCGCTCAATTTTAGTTATATCCTTTTGCAGATGAGGCCTCCAGAACTGTACACAGTATTCCAGATGTGGTCTCACTAGAGCTCTATACAGAGGGATCACAATCTCCCTCTTCCTGCTTGTTATACCTCTAGCTATGCAGCCAAGCATACGATTTGCTTTCCCCACCGCCTGGTTGCATTGGTTACTCATCTTGAGGCTGTCAGAGATGACCACCCCCAAATCCTTCTCTTCTGAAGTCTTTGCTACCACAGAACTGCCAATACGATAGTCAGATTGAGGGTTTCTTGTCCCCAAGTGCATTATTTTACATTTGGAAACATTGAACTGAAGTTTCCATTGTTTTGACCACTTATCTAATAGTGCCAAATCATTCTCCATATTACAGACACCTCCTGGAACATCAACCCTATTACACACTTTTGTGTCATCAGCAAACAAGCAAACCTTCCCTGCCAAGCCTTCCCTTATGTCACTTACAAACATGTTGAACAGAACAGGGCCCAGAACAGATCCTTGTGGCACTCCACTTGTAACCAGTCTCTGCTCAGAATACACTCCATTAACAACAACCCTCTGGTTTCTGTCCTTCAGCCAACTGCAGATCCACTGAACTATCCAGGGGTTAAGTCCAATTCTTGATAATTTATCTATCAGCTCTTTATGGGGAACTGTATCGAAAGCTTTACTGAAATCCAGGTAGGCGATATCCACAGCACCACCTTCATCCAGCACTTTAGTTACATAGTCAAAGAAATCAATGAGATTAGTCTGACAAGATCGGCCCTCAGTGAAGCCATGCTGGTTTGGGTCCATCAGGTTGTTTTTTGTTAGATGGTCAACTATCTTCTTCTTTAGAAGAGTCTCCATCATTTTTACCACTACAGATGTCAGGCTGACTGGCCTGTAGTTACTAGCTTCTTCTTTACTACCCTTCTTGTGAATGGGTACAACATTGGCCATTCTCCAATCATCAGGAACTTCTCCCGTAAGAAGGGACTGGTTATACAGATTAGTCAGGGGGCCAACTATGACAGATCGGAGTTCTTTAAGAACTCTAGGGTGGATTCCATCCGGACCCATCGCTTTATTTGACTTTAGCCGGACAAGTTCCTCTAGAACATCGGCCTCTGAAAACACTGGGGCTAAAATTATACAACTAGAGGCAATGCTGTGTTCAGCCATTTTCTGATTATGAGGGCCGCCGTCTGAAAAAACTGAGCAGAAGTAGTTATTCAGATGGTCAGCGACCGCCTTTTCCTCTTCTATATACTGATTTTTTCCGTTGTTAATTTTTGTAATCCCGCAGTTTTTCTTCTTCCTGTCACTGATATATCTGAAGAAGGTTTTATTCCCCTTCTTAACAGATTTGGCCATTTCTTCCTCTTTTGAGGCTTTAGCAGCATTTATCATCTGTTTAGCGCCAGAAGTGTACGCAGCTCTTTACAATTTCATGGTTTAAACAATACAGGGTTACAGGTGCTTTGTAGAGTGAAACATTGGGTGCGAGGTCCTTGCCTGAAAGCTTACAATCTAAAGTGAACATAATTTATTTTCACTAGCAAAACATATTCAGCAAATCAAAATTCTCTAGAATTTAACAAATGAAGCAAACTTTATTGCATATTATTCCTAACACATTAAACCCTCTTAGTGCCAGTGGGGTGTGTAACACATAACAAATACAGGCAATCTGCAGATATAATGCAAAATATATAAACAAATATAGCTGACGTCAGTACAAATGGCACTTATCAATGTGTTTCTGCTAAACACATTAACCTTTTGAGCATCAGAGGGTAAGTAATGCACTGCTTAGCAATGTGTTGAGTACTCCTCTGGCATTCAAAGGGTTAAGAGCCCCTGATTACTACATGTATAGTTTCCCTTTGAAGAGGGTACATAGCTTAACCCCTTGAGTGCCAGAGGGGTAGGCAACGCTTTGCAAAGCAATGTGTTGCATGCCTCTCTGGGGCTCAAAAGGGTTAAAGTATGCAGTAGTGTGATGGGTCTGCAATATAAAAATGCCCCCATGCATAGTACATTTTGTCCAAGTTAAGCTAAAGAAATAGTATTGACATAATAAAAGGACCCAAAAAATATACTTAGGTTTAATAATTGTAATCGCTGTCTCTGCCGCTGTGTGATGCCGCTGAGGTGGCGCTGGAGACAGAATCATGCGCCACAGTCCCCCCTTCTCATTTGCACATGCCGATGCCCGCTCCATTCTGAAAGAATTGGAATTGAGACTGCCCTTATATATGGGGAGTCTTACTTCCAATTCTCTCTCAGCCATTGGCTGGGATATGCTTACACACCTCCCAGCCAATCAGTTTACAGCATAGCAGCTCATGTACATGTTAAAGGGTAACCTTGTTTGAAAGAGGGGCTCCCTAAATTGTAGCATCAAGGGGGAGTGAGATCACAGTTGTTTACATGTCTCCCCCCTATTCTTTACTGTATTATAAGGTCTGGTGATTGTGCTCTTGTCCAACATTGCAATACAAAAGAGGGCACTCCGGGATTTGGAGCAGGAAGGGCTGAGCTCTAGGCTCTGCAGACACATCCCCCTGCTCCTGTGTAAAATAATAATAAAAAAAAGTTCATCTTGCATCCAGTGGGATATGGTGCATAAATGGCATCATGCTCATGCATGATGGAGTCATTTATGCACTGAAATGTCCACAGTGAGGTACTGCCTCCAGGAGGGGAGGACTTCCATAAAGTTGACCTTCAGTCCCTGGCAGTAATCCTTACTAGTGTTGAGCGAGCACCCCGATGCTCGGGTGCTCGGGTGCTCTGACCGAGCACCCCCTGAGGCTCGAGTGCTCGGCCGAGCACCCGAGCCCCATTGAAATGAATGGGGCGACACCAGGCACCCCCTGCTCTGATGAGGGGAGGGTGCCTGGTCAATGCCCCCTTCATCTCCGCTATGCCCCCTTCATCTCCGAATGCCCCCTTCATCTCCGCAATGTCCCCCTTCATCTCCGAATTGCCCGTCTTCCACAATGTGCCCCTTCATCTCCGCTATGCCCCTCTTCCACAATGTGCCCCTTCATCTCCGCTATGCCCCTCTTCCACAATGTCCCCCTTCATCTCCTCTATGCCATAGAGGAGATGAAGGGGGACATTGTGGAAGAGGGGCATAGCGGAGATGAAGGGGCACATTGTGGAAGAGGGGCATAGCGGAGATGAAGGGGGACATTGTGGAAGACGGGCATAGCGGAGATGAAGGGGGACATTGTGGAAGAGGGGCATAGAGTCTATGCCCCTCTTCCACAATGTCCCCCTTCATCTCCGCAATGCCCCCTTCATCTCCGCAATGCCCCCGTACCTCCAGTCCCTGGTGGTCCAGCGGAGCTTCTTCGGATCTGTGCCTCTTCCGGCACAGATCCCCGCCACCCGAACATGGCGGGAGAGCACATGGCGGTACTCGACAAGTACCGCCATGTGCCGAGCAGAGCGATGCTCGAGCCGATCCGAGCATCGGCCGAGCACGCTCGCTCATCACTAATCCTTACACATGGTGTTCCACATCCTTGGAAGTTTTAAAACATGTGCTGGGGAAGTGAACATCAACGTCCAACAATAAAGTTAAAGGGGCAGTAATTATGTGTTACTGGTCTTTTCCTGCTAGGTAAAACAGGTGTTCATCCACTGCTGGGAGATGTGTCTTGTCAGAGTTATTACAGTTTAAATGGTTGTTTTTTTACATTAGCAGTGTCCACTAGTTCCTAGATTAGTTATTTTGTTACATTGTATAGGAGAGGTAAGCCACAGACACACAGTTCTCCACAGAATGTGATGGAAACTGCTGAGTCTTTCGCTTACCCTATTGTACAGTATTGCGGAATATGTAGACACTATATAAAAAAAGGATAATAATGATAATTATAACAAAAAATACATAGCTAGAAATACCCAGCCATGGCTTCATGCATATTCCTTTTAGGTTTCCTGGGATCTTTAGTGCAAATAATTTGTTGTTTTTTTTTGTAGTCAAAAAGATCACTGACATTCAGTATTTTGCTTTGGTACAGGGAAATTGCTGCCAAACATGCCGCTGTCGGACAGCTGTGACACACAGCAATGTTTTGTCATACTCTGAAGAATACGGAGGATTTCATAGGTTGTACAAACTAAAAGTGGAGGTGATCAACGTAAGTGTTCAAGTGTATTTTTGTGTGTGTATATGTGTGCACAATTGTGTGCATTTTTGTGTATATATATGTTTTTTGAGTGTGTGCTTGTGTTTATGTGTGGGTGTGTGAATGTGAATGCACTAGTGTGTGCTTGAGTGTGTATTTGTTTATGTGTGTGGATATGTGTTTGTTTTGGTGTGTATTGATGAAAGGCAACAGTTTTTCTAAGCTGCTGTTGTACTACAGCTAACAACATTCTTAACCAGCCTCAAGCATTAATAGTCAAACACATCTGGAGAGACACTAGCTAGATTAGAATGAGGTTATTTGTCTTTTTATTATTTATGTTTTATTTTTCAGAATAAGACCTCTGTCAAAGAGTCAGATATGAACACTGATGAAGAAAATGATGTTCCATCAGATGAAGGTAAGGTTAATAGCACTGGTTATCTTTACGGTTCTCTGCATGAGTCTATTTTTTGTATCAATGTCTGCTCATGTCTTATAGACTCATTCTAATTTCACATTCCTTCAATCCTCCTTTCTCTTTCCAAATACAGACTTTTAACACTGTAGCAACACATATGCGGAATGTTAAAGCGGAACTGCCACCTATTTTAAACTTTATGTCAAATAACTCCACATCTGGCGACTAGCTGCTCAATAGTGCTAGTCGCCAGAATAATTGCCTGTTTAAATAGAATGATACCCTACTCTGGGGCTGACAGGCAGTATAGAAAACAGGCATCTTTCCATAGTGACATCTGCGTGCCTGCACTGTTAGTCCCTTTTTGAGCCGAACCACTCCCAGCAACTCCTTCTAGAGCTGGCTGGGACTGACAGCGTAGGCGTGCAGACGTCACTATGGAAAGATGTTTGCACTCTCTACTGCCTGTCAGCCCCGGAGCAGGGTATCATTCTATTTAACTAGGTAATTGTTCTGGCAACTAGCACTACTGAGCAGCTAGTCGCCAGATGGGGAATTTGACATAAAGTTTAAAATAGGTGGCAGTTCCACTTTAAGCCTACTGATTTCAATGGGATTAACTTTATGATGCTCACCCAGGTATGCACTCCTGTCATCAGTCACATGCACATTCACTTCATCATGCACACATGCGTACATACATTACATACACCGGACATTACCAGGACCATGTCCAGTGGGTGAGTTTTCTGTTATGATGTCCCTACAGTATCTTTTTTCTTGACTTGCACTACATTTTAAGGTTAAGAAAGAGGTCAACACATGGCCTCCTGGAACATGCAGAGCAAACCAAGAAAGAAGATCCTGCATCCTCTGACTGAAAGATGTTGGCTGAAATGTCCTTTATGTGGCAGAAATTTCCTTTTCTCATTCGTAGAATGTGAAATGCTAATAGCATTCCAGCAGTGGGACATTTCACCTCTGCCTACTGTATAAGACAATTATTACTCACACCTTCCCACACAACTTTGTCTAGCACAATTTTTCATTCCCAATCTGATCTCGCGTTTGTCTACCCATAGCCACTCCAGATGACGATGCTCAAGCCACCAGCGTAGAGGAGCTCGTTCAAAAGATCATGGAGGGCAAAGAATATATTCTAACTGAGTTGCAGGAAGATACTCCGACCAGTAAGTTCTCTATTAGTAACTCCAGGGTGGTGAATGACAATGTCTTTCAGTTGCCTACCCTCAGCGTATATTTAATGGGCAACTTTAACTTTGCTTGTGTAACAGAAATACTTAGAAAGGAGTCCTTAGTATAGCTGGCCATATATAATGCATAATATTTATTGGCCTTTTACAGGATAACAATGAATGGATATAATGCTACTATTAATGCATTGAGAATGAAGAACTGGGGTCATTATAATGAGGGTCATTGAAATAAAATTCCAGTTGATGCAAATGGACTGTTGAATGCTAAACACTTTGCTTTGTAGAGCAAGTATCACTGAATGATTTTAATGACAAATTGGAAGAAAATTGAATTTTATTCTCTTTTTATAGGTCAGGCAACATTAAAGATGAGGTTCTCCGTATCAAGGGGTACAGTCAAAAGGAAATTGGAAGAGAGCCTAGATGCACCAGTAAGAATTTCTGACATTCTTGCCAAGTATTTACTAAGGGCCTTATACAGGGCTTAAAAGTTGAAGTCCTTTGTTACTAGCCAGACTTGAAAAGTTACTGATCACTGCAAGCCATAACATACCAACCAGGGCTGAATATCTACTTGCCAGGGCTACACTTTCACTTGCCATTGGCTAGTGGCGAGTGGAAATTTCGATCCCTGGCCATGTAGACAAATGAAAACACCCACCAACCTTCTCTGTAACCCACTGGCTAGTAAAGAGGTGTCTGTGATGTCTTAACCATCCAGTGGGTTATTATGACAGTCTGATGGGAGCAGCATGGTATCGTGTCACAGATGATGTGGGATGGTACCCATCTAAGAAGACTGACAAGACCTCTGTCTACTTAGAGAGAACATAGAGCAGTTGTGAGCAACACACTTCCCTGGGGCTTCATGCTGCCATCACAATCTGTTTTGGGTACAATGGAAAGATGAGATGTATTCCCTATCTCACACATACATCTTATTTTCACCCCAAAAATGCTAATATCCTCATGTCTTTTGCCTCATATCATACCTTCTTTACACTTACACTGTTCCACCATAACCCCTTGGGGTCTCCATCACTTTGACAAATAATGACTTGAAAACTTCTCTGGCATACAAATGAGTAAATTACTTTTTTCCCCCTCTATTTACAGTTTACATTTTTAGTGAAGTATTAATAAAAGTCCCTTTTAAATGACTGGCAGTGCCATCTAAGCTATGTAAACTAATTCCCACAGCTTAAACTGCACCTTTTGTTGCATAGTGTTCTTTACAGATCACATCTGGAGAGGTTCATGATTTCCACTCTGGTGGATATGGAAGTGAAAGCAAGATTGCTATCCTCTCTATAGTTGTCCCATGTCCCTGAAATCCACAATCAGTGGGCTTCTATGGAAAGGAGAAAAATCAACCATGAACATTTACCCTGTGAGTGGCAGAGGGCATGCAACACATTGTAAAGCAATGCGTTGCACACCCTCTGGCATTCATAGGGTTAAGTGAAGCACTGGCTGGACTCAGCAGTGTAAAGCATTATAGTATGCGCATGTGGTCCAGTTATGACCAAAATTTGCTTTAGCACATAGGCAGCATGTCTACAGCCCCTGTGCTACCATTAAAAGTAGTCTAACGTTTGAATTGGAGTCCTGACCATATTTGCTTTATACAGCATTCTCCAGCTGGTTCCCTGTACTGGTTAATTCCGGCATGAATTGTAATTTGCTGCAAACTGTTTTTTGACCTCCAAAAGTAAATTTACAACCTTTATAAGCAATGACTCCTCTAAGGTAACAACCAGCGCTGAAAGTGTTAAAAGAATAATTACAACTAGGCAGGGCTGCATGGTGCATCTGCATAAACAATCCTTTTTCATTGCTGGGTTTCTTACCTTAGAAGGAACACTGTTTGCTAGGGACACTAGTTTACCCCATAAAATATTCCCTACTGGAAAAGACCTAGGGCCATATTCAGAGAGATAAATAGGAGGAATTCTAAGTCAGACAATTATACCATGGGAACAATGGTTAAACCCCTTGAATGCTAGCAATGTCTCCAAAGCAGTGCATTGCAATTCATTGGAGACCTCCCTATCATTCTAGGGTTTAAGAAAGACTTTTAAAGCCTTGCATGCTAGAGTTTTCCAATATATTGTCCTGAAAAGGATAGACATCAATGGGGATTTGGGGAATTATTTATTGTCCCCTATGGTGCAGTTGGTCTTCCCCAAAATTGTTGAGTGCTGTGTATAGTATATACTGAAAGCCTCTGTGGGTAACAAAGATGGCCTGAGCTTATAGACATGTCACTGTGGCTGAGTCAAACAGGCGAAAAGAGAAAGACCTTGTAGACATTTCAGAGCCAATGTAAGATCTTTGTTCCTTGATTTTTCTTATGCTTGCCGTTTTTCTCCACAGCCTTCAAAACGGAGGAAGGTGGAATAATGGAAGACAACTATGGACAGGGACAGGGACTAGGGACAGGTAAGAGATGATCTGGGAGAATGAATGCCTCTAGTTATATACAAATTATATCTGATCCTATTTCTGTTTATCTCTGAACTCATTTACCCTATATTATTTCACTCTGTTAATGAAAACCCTTTCTCTGGGTATACAGACTGTCAGCCCTTATTTCGGACTATGGGGAGCTTGGAACATTTGCTGTCCAGTAAAGGGCAGATCCTCTGACAGAATGTTTTTTTATAAATCTCCCTCTTGGTGTTTAATTGTTACGGCTGGCTATGCTTACTGCATGGAGTTGTGGGTGTGGCCACCACAATGTCCATGAGTCAGATGCTGGCAACTTGTGTCCTAGGGGGCAAATACAATCAAGCGACCCATTTCTATTATCGTTTGAGCCCACTCTCAAAGCCCACCTCCTTTTGTTAATTTTAAAGGGATAGAAATACTTAAAATGTGAAAAAATATGTTGTAGGGTATATCCCCCTTAGTAAAACAAGAGTACTCCCACTGCTGAGAGGTGTTTCATTCAAAAGTTATTAATTTTCAAAGTTGAATTTTTTAGGTGCAATATCACAGTGGCCTGAAATTGTACAGTGGCACTGTTGCTACACGATCCTATGAACAGCTCTGGTCCCGGGACCATAAATCTCCATAGGATGGTGTAGCAACAGCGCCACTGTACAATTTCAGGCCACTGTGATATTGCACCTAAAAAATTCAACTTTGAAAATTAATAACTTTTGAATGAAACACCTTTCAGCAGTGGGAGTACTCTTGTTTTACTCATGGGATAAACCCTACAACATATTTTTTTTTACATTTTAAGTATTACTATCCCTTTAAACATGGCATTAAAATCGTGAAGTAAAGCGATACTACATAGCTCACATTAAAGTGGGCTAAACTACTGATATAACCGAGTTTACAATTTAAGTAAAGCTACACTAGTGATACTATAGAGCTTACAGTGGAAATGGGTTATGTAACTAGTGTAGCCTCATTTGGATTGTAGCTTTGTGGTATCATTTGTGTAGATTATTTCAATTGTAAGCTCTGTGGTATCACTAGTGTTGTTCCATTTATAGCAACAAGATGGAGATTAAGTGAGACAGTGGCCCACTGGCCCAGACATATGACCGGCCCAGGGAGCAATTGCCCCCCTGCCCCCCAGGCCAGCCCTCCCCTGGATAAAAATATTTCTCTAATGTATGAGTTTCTCAAGCTTTGTATTAATATTCATTTTTGCGTTCATTTTTTAGGCAGAGTAATATTTAGAAGACCATTGTGGAAGCACAGAGTATTTGGATAACATCTACCCACAACTGCCAGATTGTATATAGTTTTTGTTCATACATTAGTGTAGTAGTTTTTGTAGTTATAATAAAATATAATATAATTTGTTAATCCTGGTCCCCTATGAATGAACATAACGCTGGATGTAATTGAGTCTTTAGATACACTCTTTTTTAAACAGTGAGATGATTTTGTCATACTGCTTGTCCTTTGTATGTGCACTTGGGTTTCTTCCCTCTGCCACCCTATTGCATTATTGTTTTTAAAGAAGACACCATCTGACATAATACATAATACTTACGTAATGTTTCACCATATAGAACAACAAAAATAGGTATTAATTAGTTTCCGTACTAGATGTCATTTCCTCCCATCTCCTGCTATCTTTCTCGTATGCTTTGCTTCTCTTTTCCTAACCAACATATGCATTAATCTTGCAGGTCCAGTTCTATCTGGCTTATTTGTTTGACTCCATGCACCACAAAAACCCTCACAAGACACAGTTCATATCAAATGGGGTATGTGTATACATTTCTGAACTAACTGAGGAAAAATATACATACATACATACTACAATTACTGGTTTACTACTACAATATTTTTGCCTACATGGAGATCCTCAAAAGGGTGACATCAAAATATTGCCCGCATCGAAAAGACGAGATCAGAATGTCACCTGATTAAAATGTGGTGACATCAGAATGTCACCTGCTTAAAGGTCACCATGTAGGCCCTCTGTCAACAGAGAGATGCCTCTTGGTGCTGTATGTGAAGAGATACTTCTCTGTGCGGCATTTGCTCCATTTAGTGAGCTCCTTCATCTTTCCCCAACGTCACACGTACCTGTTGACACTTCTACTATCAGTGCGGGACTTGAAGTACTTCTTCTACTTAGATACTGAACCAGAACCTCTCAGTGATAGGAAGTAGGGCTCATTGAGTCTAAAGAAGTACTTTGAATGCGGCACAGATAGTAGTGATGCGGGCAGCATTCTGATGTTGCCCTTTTTAGGGTCACCAAGCAGGCGCAAACATTTCAGTAGTAAACCAGTAATTGAAGTGTGTATGTATATTTTTCTTTACTTTGTTTTTATCAATAGGATACCTCATTACTAATCTATATTAATAAAAGGAGAAGGCTGGCATGTGACCAAAATTCTATGTCAGTATCAGCCACACACTGGTGTGGCAGGAAGGCAGAGATATTCTAATACAAACTAACTCTCCAGGAGATACAGTGAGTGCATAATTTTGAAAGGAGTTCTTCACACAGAGGTGGCCATTTCTTCCAGCAACTCTGGAGATTCTCTGATAGCAGCTTCTCAGCAGCTGAAGTGTGGGATTTGTCAAGGTTACCTCTCAGTAGGATAAGGGCATTCAATATCATCGCTAGAGTTTGTTTCGGCATCCATTTCTGAGTTGAATACGGAAAATCAGCACTACATATACTCTTTCTAAATATTTACCCCTCCACTGCCAGCTCCTTTGGGACCAAGAGTTGTTTTTGCCATTGGGGTTTTTTGATGTGAGGAAATAAGTCTGTCCATTTATTATACTTCAGTGATCACTGATCCCTTTGGCTACACACTAACATTTTTGTTGTTGAACTACAAGTGTTCATTAAGGCTAAGTTCCTTTGGGACATTGCTCTTTATTGAATAGTTATCATTATTCTAAGGAATTTGAACTCATTCTCAATCAGGGCTCACTCAGCTCACACTGAGATTTGATTTATTCTCTACCTTCATTTATTGATATGGCAGACAAGGAGGAGAAGAAAACTAAGAGCAATAAACGTAAGTGTAATGCATGTAAAATTGCAATGTAAAGGTCACAAACAATATGCCTGTGTGTTCTAAATGTATGGACTTAGAGGATAGCAGGCCTTCCACATCTACTGATGCTCCCCCTAATGCTTGAACCAGAGTGGGCCAAGTCCTTACCAGGTTCGCCTGTCAAATTACCGATGATTTTGGACAAATGAAAGCGCCTTGTGCACTTGTTAAAAGATAACAAACCGAAAAAAAGGCCCAAAATTCTTTACTCGCCCTCAGATTCATCTGATGATGAAGGTGAATAGGCTAGTGACCATTCTGAGTACCCCTCATCCTTTGGAGAGGATTCCAATTTAGATGACTCAGATTCAGAATCCATGGACTATTTAATGAAAGCTATCCTGAATGTCTTGGAAATTACTGATCAAGCCTCTAAGTCCTCTACTGTCATATTCCCTGACAATGAAGAGCTTGGTCAGATAGTCATGGATGAGTGGGAAACCCCAGATAAAATGTGGTAATTCCTTAAATTTGCTAAGATATATCTCTTTTCTAAAGTCAGGTTTGATCTTGAATGAATTAATTAATATGTTTATTTATATAGAACCACAAACCTAAGCAGAGCTTTCCAATTCATGGCTTTAGACATTACAGGGTTACAAGTGCTTTATAGAGTGAAAAACTGGGTGTGAAGTCCCTGCCCGAAAGCTTACAATCTAAAGTTCAACATCACCAACAGCTGAACCTACTGTATCCAGATTATCCAAATATTCTACTATTTATGTTCAATCTGCAGCAACACTTAAAAATCCTGTTGCCAAAAAGGTTTATACCTTGAACGGAGAGATGTTTTATGGATTAAGTGCAATCATTAGAGGTTCCTTTGCTTCAGCCTGGGCATACAGAGCTGCTGAGTCCTGGTAGGCTCAAATTATTCAAGCTTTGCAGGATAATGTGCATCATGATGATATATTTCCTCTCATAGGCTCCAAGAGTCTACCTCCTATTTTGGGGAAGCAGCCTTGGAGATAGGTAAATTGGTATCTAGATGTTCATCTTCATCTGTTACAGCACATCATGGTTTATGGTTAAAGATTTGAAATGCTGATTCTGATTCCAAAAAACGCTCTAATTTCCTTACATTTCAAAGGATCTCTCCTTTCCGAGCCAGAAATAGATACAATTGTTAGCCACGTCACTGGCAGAAAAAGTAAATTTCTGCCTCAAAATAAAACCTCAGAGGTTTGACAATAAGAAAAGGACTTTTACTTACAGAGGTAAAACATCCTCCAGACAACCTTCTAATCTTTCTTCTGGAGGTTCCTTTCATTTTCATAGAGTAAAATCTACCTGGACACAAAAGAAAACAATGTCCAAGGCTTCAGTCTCCAAGTCCTCTACAGCATAAGATTTGGAGTATGTCACTTCACACATCAATGGAGTGGGTTCTACACCTCATTCAAAAAAGGTACAGAATGTATTTCATAACATTTCCTCCTAGTCACTTTTTCATGCCCAGGATACCAAAAAAAAGGAAGTTACAGGAAGCCTTTCATCAGGGTATCTGTCAGTTCCTAGACAATGGTGTGTAATAGTTCCAGTACCTAACTACCAAAAGTTAAAAGGCTTTTATTCTATTTTTTAATGGTACCCAAAAAAGATAGTGGATTCTCTCCTATCCTAGACTTGAAAAACCTAAACCGGTTTCTCAAAGTCCCCAGATTCATAAAATGGAGTCTATGAAGTCAGTGATAGCAGTCATGGAACCAGATGATTTTCTCACATCTTTGTACACCATATATGCCTACCTACATATCACTATTTCGTCCAAACACTATAAATATCTCAGGTTTGTTACCAAAACAAACGGTTTTAATTAGTAGCTCTGCCTTTCGGTCTAGCCACAGCTCTGAGAGTTTTCACCAAAGTGATGGCTCCTCTTAAGGCTCACCTTAGATCCAATGGAGTAAATCTGACTCCTCACCTGCAAGATCTGTTGCTAAAGGCTCCATCTCAGGAGCTAATTTAAAAACATCTTCATCTTACTCTGTTAACTATGAAGAATCATGTTTGGATAATCAACCTAATCAAATCTCAACTAGTACCATCTCAGAAAATACGTTTTTTAAACCTGAAATTCAACACCAACCTTCAAAAGGTATATTTACTTCAGAAGAAAATTTTGGGGTCTTCAAGACAGAGCCCAGTCCTTTCTCTTCTTACCAGAAGTTTCTTTAAAACTCTGCATGAAGATTGTTGCAAAAATGGTGGCCACAATACAAGCAGTTCTCTTTGCTCAGTTTCAGTTGAGGCCTCTCCAACTGGATCTGATTCGCAATTGGTCCAAAAATCCAAATTGTTCCAAAAATAAAAATCATATTCATCATATGATGAAGACATCACACTCCACAAGACACTCTCTCTACTGGTGGCTCATAAGTTCAAATTTTCTTACAGGGTAACATTTCTCCATCACAGAGTGGGAGTTAGTCACAACAGTCGCCAGTCTGTTCGGATGGGAAGTGGTATACAAACATCTCTCCATTCAAGTTCAGAGGACTCCATCAGAGTTCCATATTCCCATAAACATCTTGGAGTTATATTCAGTTTTGAAAAGCAATGCTGTCTGGATGGAAGTAAAGAAAATTCTTCTCTGGGCAGAGAACCATGTTCCAGCATTATCAGCCATTTAAATTCCAGGAGTGGAGAACTGGGAGGCAGAATAAATCAGCTGTCAGACCATAGACCCAGGGGAATGGAAACTAAATTAGGAAATATTCCTTCAGATAACTCACCGATGGGGAGTTCCAGACATAAACATGATGGTGTCAACAGAAAACTACCAATATGCCCTAACAATTCCTTGGAATTATAGACTAGTTTATGTCTACACGCTATGATTCCAAGAATACTCCTGAAAATAAAGGAGATGGTGCACACCATCCTAATACCTTCATTTTGGCTCAGGAGGATTCATCACCTCAAAGACATGTCATTGACAGCGACATGACGTCTACTTCAGATTCTAGACCTCATCTCTCAAGGACCAATTCTCTACCACAACTTACACAAGCTTGCTTTGACAGCATGGAACTGGAGACCCAAATCTTAAAGAACAAAGGCTTCAGTTCTTCTATGATTCAAACCATGCTCAGGGCTTGCAAACCGGCATCATCTAAAATATATCACCGAGTCTGGAGAATCTCTCTCTTTCTGTGCTAGGAAAGGTCTAGATTCCTTTTCTTTCCATCTTCTATCTGTTCTAGAGTTTCTGCAATCAAGCCTAGATAAAGATCTAAGGGTCTAAGTTTCAGTTCTTTTTGTGCTTTTCCAGAGAAAGATTGCTTCTCTCCCTTAAATTCAAACTTTCCTTCAAGGGGTCAACAGGATAGTTCCCCCATACAGACATCCTGTTCTACCATGGGATTTGAATTTAGTGTTAGCGGCTCTTCAATACTCATCAGCCACTAAATGAGACCTAACGGCAATTGTATCTGCAAGAAGAACATGGTGCTCTTTCTTGTATTTGTCCTCATCTTATCTTTCATCAAGATGAAGAAGTTTTAAGAACAGTTCCAGAGTTCCAACCTAAAGCAGTTTCTGCTTTCCACATAAACCAGGGAGTGGTACTCCCTTTCTTGTGTCCTTCTAACTCTCAATAAAATGTTCTTCATAGTTTAGATGTAATGAGATGTTTAAAACATTATGTCCAAGTCACCCAAACTTTTAGGACTTCAGACACTGTGATTCCAGAAGGCCCTAAATGGGACAGACCAGCCTGTAAAAGTACCATTGCTTTATAGCTTAACACAAACAATCAGATAAGCTTACAGACTAAAATCTCTTCCAAATCTGTTCAGAATCAGAGCTCATTGTACCAGGTCCATCAGTACTTCTTGGACTTGAAGAATCAAGCTACTGTTGACCAATTGTGCAAGGCAGCTACATGGTCATCTGTTCTCACTTTCACTAAGTTTTACAAGGATAACATTTTTGCATCCCAAGTTGCTAGTTTTGACCATAATGTTTTACAGGCAATTGTTCATTAGTTTTCCTCTCTCCTACTGTTTGGGGCAGCTCTTTAACATCCCCATGGTCCCTACATCCCTCAATGATGCTAGAGAAAATGGTATTTTTTTACTTACCAATAAATCCTGTTCTCTTAGTCCATTCAGGGATGCAGAGCTTCACGCCCACCAAAAATTTGTTTGATGAGGATGTAGTGCCTTTTCTGGTGGATATGTGTTACCACTATTCCCTTCCTGACTCTGTTAAATGAAACCTGAAGGCACTTGGGCACAGGGAGGGGGTTGCAGTTAGGAACTGGGAGGAGTTTTTTTTTATCAGCGTGCCCTGTCTCCTATAAGAACCATGTTTAACCCTGTATCCCTCAGTGGACTAAGAAAAAATAATTTATCTGTAAGTAAAAAAAATCCTATTTTTCAGGACTATGTCCTCTTCTGACAAAAGCTGGAAGGGAGCAGAAACCTGCCAGTGACAGAGAACAGATCACTGTGATTGCTGGTAGTTACTGTAGTAAGCCTCAACACTTCTAATGTCGGTTACATAATCGGCAATTATGTCCTATGCCATTGAGCAGACATTGTTTCTCCCTATAAATGATCCCTTCCATAATGAAATGAATGTCTCTGCTAATCTGAACTTTGCTGCCAATGTCATTCTGGGATATTTCTGCTCTTACGCATTGTCAATTCAAAGCTCAAAACTCCATGCAGTTTATAACCCATTCACCAACACATATCTTACTAGCATAACCCCCGCCCCCCTTATTGAACAGTGTGAGGGTCAGTCAACACCTTGAAATGCAATGCATTGCCTATCTGACACAAAAAGGGTTAATGATAGTGCCCACCCTTATCTGAGACGTGTGTCTCCCACAAAAGTCATTGTAACATCAATTAGTTTAATTTGTCTGACTGGAACAGAGGTATGAAAATATATTGAAATGCAAAGCTTTCTATACATCTGCCACTCAAAGTGCTTATGTTAGTGACCAGCCTAAATTCACACATCTGTCTTGCACAAACCTTATTCTAAATTCAGTGTTTATCACTCCTATTGCCCGTTTTCTGCTGGTGCTTTAGTGCAGCATCTTAGTATTAAACACAGCTGGAGGCCCAAGACCATGTTAGGTTCATGCTTCCAATGTATACTCATACCTACGAATGGTTGCTGCCATTAGCTGTCTCTTTCCTTCTACTTCCACCTGTCAATGAGCCCACACAGTGGATATACTGCTACTGACTGAAGCGCTTCCCCTCACAGATCACAGGAGACCAGGCAGAGATCAGCAGTAGAAGAGACAACAAGAGCATGACACAACCCTGGCTCCCTCACCTTAAGGGTGACATGCATTGAAGGGTTCCTATTCTAAGTGTGACATTCCAAGTGAAGTGGACTTATATCAGGAATATGTTATGTTCTCATCCTCTCCATTTCTTTCTCTTCTCAGATATGTTTTAACCAACCATCCTACATCTACTCCCTGTGTCTTGTACCCCCATCTGGTTATTAATTATTCAGTGTCCTGGTATCTTCTAACCATATATCCTGCATTATCTCCCAGCACCTTGTACCCCATCTGGTTATTAATTATTCAGTGTCCTGGTATGTTTTAACCAACCATCCTGCATCTACTCCCTGTGTTTTGTACCCCATCTGGTTATTAACTATTCAGTGTCCTGGTATGCTGAATTACATTTACTTATGCACTCTACATCCTGCCCTTAGACTGAGGTCTCCATTGGTAATTTTTTATTGCATATAGGTGTGAAAGATCCTGTTAAATAAGATTACTTTACAAAGGCCACAGTGTAAGGGTGAGATGCATTGAGGGGTTCCCATTCTAAGTGAAGTGGACTTAAATCAAGACTTGGAGCAGTGGTTGGGCAAAAGGGAGAAAACAGGATCTACAAGTGAAATACCACCTCCCAAAGCAATTTTCCAAGGAAGGACTGGAAGCAAAGACTTGAATGGAAACTCTGTGATTCTCTTAAAGTTCAAGAATCTCTAATTAATACTACTTTCTGGACATCCACCAAAACAAACACTACCATCATGGAAAGGTCCTCCTGGCCCACTCTGATTTTTGTTTTAACAATTCACACTATACTAACAATACTTAAATAACGTATATTATTGATTTCCAGATCTGCACCCCTCACTAAAATGTTCGGTTCTTTCTACCCTCCATCCTCTTCTCCATTTTCTGTTTACATTTCTCCTTCACTTCTTTCTTCCGCGTTCACCGTTACACAACATCTCCTCAACTCCCCCCATTGAAAATGGCTTCAGGGTTTTTTGTTTGGTTTTTTTTTGCCTTTCTCTGGACCAACAGGGTTGTTTTTGGCATGGGCTTGACTTAATGGACACATATCTTTTCAGCCTCGTCAACTGTGTTACTATGTTACTAGCGTGCCTCAGGGTGCGCTATGATAATTCTGGGGAGACTTTAATGAATTGTTTCAGGATTGCAGAACTGTATGAAAATTGTATGGCACCTCTAAAATATGAATTCAAGGGGTAGTGGGCAAGAAGTGATGGGCGATGCTGATGCTGACCTAATGATAACTGATGCTGATGATGCAGATCTAGAATATATCTCTCCAGCATCTTCCTATTGTTCAAATACAGATGAAGCTGACAGTTTGAGAGATGATGACATGGCCATAAAGTCAAAAGAAAGGCAAAGGCTCAATATCCTACCTCTGAAATGGCGCACTGTGCCTATCGATAAACGGTAGAAAACCTTTGGAAACTCTGACCCTGGACAAGCAAAGATGGCAAAAAGTAAACAGTCATCGTCAGTGTCATCACCACATCCAAGTCCCACTTAGCCACACACACTTGTGTTGAGAAACCAGCAGCAACAACAACAACAACAGCAACACAGGTTATAAACATCCACAACCTTAGCCATGACAAGTGCCTTTGCTGATGCTGCTTGAAATGCTGCAACTTTGTTTAAGTCATAATGCAAAGGTTGGTCTGCCCTTTTTAGGGCCTTCTGGAATCACAGATTCTGATGTTCTAAAAGATTGGGAGACTTGGACGTAATATTTTAAGCATTTTAATAATCTCTTTGTTAAAAAACTACACCTTTTATTATCCTTATCAGCAATTTCAGAATGATGGGAGTTGTAGTCTAACAACACATAAAAGGAATATTGAAGCAAAAGTGGATAACATCATTTTACCACTGTACAATCCATTGGAAAGACCTCATCTGGAAAATGCAGTGCAGTTTTGGGCACCAGTTCTAAAATAGGATATTCTAGAACTGGAGAGAATACAGCAAAGAACAACAAAATCAGTTAAGGGAATGGAAGACTTGACACATGAGGAACGTCTAGACCAGGGCTGTCAAACTTCAGTCCTCAGGGGCCACCAACAAACCAGGATTTAAGGATTTCCCAGATTAAGCGCAAGTGAGTCAGTCAAAATGAATGAGCCACTGATTAACTCACCTGTGCTCAGTCAGTGAAATCCTTAAATCCTGGCCTGTTGGTGGCTCTAGAGGACTGAACATGGACAGCCCGGGTCTAGACAAATTTGGTTTATTTACTCTAGAGAAAAAAAAGGCTAAGAGGAGATCTTTTTGTCACAATGGAAAAGTATATGAGAGGTCAATACAAGTCTCTCTCTGGTAAGCTTTTCATTCCAAGGCCTGATCAAATAACCAGGGGTGACCCCTTGAGATTGGAGCAAAGGAGGTTTCTACTTCAGCAGAGGAATGTGTTTTTTTACAGTAAGGTCTGTTAAATTGTGGGATTCATTGCCCAAGGATGTGGTAATGACAGATACAATGGATACATTTAAGAGAATATTAAATACATTTCTTTCATAAGTGAACATACAGGGTTATACTGGGTATCAGCGGGCAAAACAGAAAGTTCAGCTAAAGACTAACTTATTTGGCAGCAGGAAAGATGATATAATTCTCATTTCTCTGGGTTATTAGGCAAACGTTAAACTTGATGGATTTGCGTCTTTTTTCAACTTAATTTACTATTTTAGTATGTTACTATGTCACACAGAGGAGCCAATGCAGCAGCATCCCAATCTTTCCTCTCACACGCTTTTCCTTTTATTCTCACTGTCAATGCCTATCATGCCCGCTCCCACCTGACTAACTGTTCCTGTTTCACTGCCTCTTTCCTCCCATTTTCCACTGCTTCCCTGCAGTTATTCTATAAAGCAGTATAAGATATATAGACATACCAGCTTGCATTATGCCTAGTTTGTATAATAAAAGCAGGGAGACAGTGGGGAAAGGGAAGGAGAGAGGCAATGAAATATTGTGACAGGAAACCAGGGAAGGATATTGGCTGTGGCAGAAAGGGATAAAGAAGGAACTCTAAAATGGATATAAATGAGAGAAGTGGTGATGGTGAGGTCTTAAGGTGCACTGCCCAAGAAAGCTAGCAACTGACCAATGACTCCATGCTGATAACAAGTGACCAATGAGTCCATGCTGATAAAGCAGTAGATGTAATAGAATGACTAACAACAAATTAGATCCGTTCTCACTAAAGTCTGGGAACCTCTGCTGTTTAGAAGGCAAACTCTCTGATGCACTACAGTTTTAGATTGAAATCTCTAGGCATTATTTATAAACATCAAATACAATTATCAATAAAGAAAAAAGGGTGGGCCAGGGTATCACTAGTGTAGCTCTGTCACAATTGTAAGCCCTGTGGTATCACTAGTGTACCACAATTTCAGTTGCGAAGTCTGTTGTATTACGCTTGTAACTCTATTTCAATTGTAAGCTCTGGAATCAATCAGTGGCTCCATTTAAGTTGTAATCTCTGCAGTATCACTTGTAGCACCATTTTAATTTAACCTTTTAAAGACAGATGACGTGTCAGGACCATCATCGGTGGATGTGCGTTAATGACCAGTGACAGTCCTGGCATGGAATTCTGGTATGTTAGTTTGACTGCCATTTCAAAATGCATCAGTCGAAAAAAAATGCAGTGGTCCTCAAGTCCACCCACCCCCTGACCATGTGGTCCTTTAGGGGGTTAAGCTCTGTGGTATCACTAGTGTATTTCCATTTCAGTTGAAAGCTCAGTGATATCTCCTTGCGGCTCTGTTTCTATTGTAAGTTCTGTGGTATCACTATTGTAGCTTCATTTCAATTGTAAGATTTGTGGTATCACTATTGTAGACCAGTTTCAATTGTAAGCTCTGTGGTATCAGTAGATTAAATCAAATTCAATGCTAAGCTCTGTGGTATCATTAGTGAAGCACCATTTCAATCATAAGTGCTTTGGTACTTCTTGTCTTAATTCACCTTAATGCCTATTATAATATTAACAAAATTGGATAGGCTGGGATGGTAAGCCGGTTTGATAGTAGAATGGACCACTTGATTGTATTTGCCCCCCAGACCAACAGTTGCCAGCCCTCTTCTGCAGGCAGACAACATTTTGGTTGCATGATCATCTTTTTTTATATAGATAGAAACAGATTTTGAAGGCAGAAAATAACCATCTTACTCTTCCAGTCTGCACATTTCCCTAATATAATAGTCTTAAATACTTATCGGACTATACTTCTTGTCTGTCGCTGGGATTTTTGCTGTCCCTCACAGTATTTGCCCTAACCACCTTTGATAGAAGGCTGTTCCTTCATCTCTGTAAAGTAGTTCTTACCCAAATTACTTCTGAATTTTCCATCCTATAACTTTAGATCATAACCTCTTGTTTCTAGCATTCCTTTATAGAAAAAATTGCTTAGCACCTGAATGATATCAAACCTCTTAATATATTAACCTCTTAAGGACTGAGAAGCCCAAGGGTGGGGTGCAGGCGCACTGTGATCACAAAATTCCATGACGTACCAGGATCGTCACCGATCCTTAATACCAGGATAGCTGTGACATTACTGGCACATCATTGGTTCTCTCCTTTCTTGCAAGCTGTACATAATAATTTCTTTGAGTCTATTCTTGTACCCTGTGTTATAAAGACCCGGCACCATTTTTGTGGATCTTCTTTGAACTGCCTGCCATTTATTAAAGTCCTTCTCCAGAATTGTACAACTACTCCATGGAGAGATTCACTAATGGGCGATAAGGGCTGCTAGGCAATACTGTGTCAGATTAGTGTCAGTGACATAGCAACAGTATGCACTAAGATGTCTTCACCATCATATCACTGTGAATATACCACCAGTCCACCAAAATCTGCTGACCCTGCCGTGAATCCTCCATGCCAACGGGTTTATGATTTTGCACTCACTACATTTACAGTGGCTCATTTGCATATGGAAATGCAGAGAAGACATGAATGAGATGACCTGAGGCTAAAAGTTCTGAGAGGTCCATGCCAGAGGAAAAGATTCTCTTTGCAAAGAAACATATGTGAGGTTCACATGAGTAAGACTGAAAGTCAGAGTCTGAAAGCTGATCAAGGCCAATCAGAACAGATCGATTCAAAAGTATGTAACTGCTTGTTTCCAGAAAAGCGGAATAAGGGACCTCGTCAGGTTTAAAAGTATTGATATGAGCGTCTTGCACATGTTAGGGAGTGGAGTGAAGAGGTGTTGAGTATAGAAGAATAAGCACAAAAAAGGATCTCTGGGCAGGCTTAGGTGGTGTTGAGTTAATCTCTTGGAGTATTTGTTCCCAGTTTATTACAATTATTGGGGATGTCCACCATATATGGGATCCTATCTGGGCATTACATCTCCAACAATTTAAGGGTGTTTGGGAGGAGAGGTGAGATATGTGTAGTGGTGTTAAATCCCATCTTGTAAGAACTTTGTAATTTAATACTCTGGTAGCTGTATCTCTTGCATATTTAAAGTTATTTCATTCCAAACCATTGTGCAATGTCCAAGGAGATGGACAGCTCTCTTTCCCAATTTTGTAAGAAATATAATTTAGGGGGAGCTGAGTCTGAACTGAGAATGGCATAGCAGTATGATAATGTTTAAAATTTCTTAGGAATCCTTTGAAGATGTTTCTCAAATATGGTTAGACTCCTAGTTTTATAACCATTTTTCCACTGATTGTGTAACCAGTGATAAATCTGAAGCATGCACCACCATCGTGCAGAGGGGTTTGCAAGTTTAATTTGTAAAAGTGAAATAAAAATCCTAACTAGAATAGCTTCACATGTCTCTAGTAGCAATACCTATATTCATAATGATGATATATATTATAGATGGTGCACTCATAAGTAATCAATAAGACATAGAATAGAAAAAGGTAAACTATAAGGTACAAGATACCAAAGAGAAACCTTCAAAAATGAAGCTTATTTCATGAGGCACTCAATAGGTATATCCAAAATGTCAAGTATTATTAGATAGTGCAAAAATATATATATACAAACTGGATAAAAGCAATTAAAAACAGTCTGTATAGGCAGATTAATATATAAACAAACCCAGATAATACAAAGAAATAATAGATAATATATATCAAAATTGTGAAAAAAAAACAGAAAAATTGTTCAAATAGAAAGGCAAAAAAACCTAATGAGGTGCACAAACCAGTGCATAATAAAGTGACAAAGCACAAAAATCTATATCATCAGAAATAAAGATATACTTATCTAGTGGTCTGAAAAAATGGTAAGCACACTGGAAAATGAAATTAAGAGTCTGCCGTATAACAATGGACCCAACGCTTAATGCCACTACAGTGGCTTAGTCAGGGGTAATGAGAGAAATGGACGTATGGAAGTATTCATAATAGGACATGTCCAATCAACTGCATGCTAAGTGATCATATGGTAACAAATTTTCCGCTAAAGCAGACAAAGGCATAGTAGTGATGCAAATAGAATCCCTCCCCATAAGCAGACAGATTACCCACTTGTCAACAGTAAGAGCGCAATATTGTATAAAGTATAAAAACGATGCAGAGTCATAGGTTAACAACAGCACAGTAAATAGCTCTTTCCAAATTAAATAGATGGATGAGAATATGTAACGCTCCTTTAAAAAACGCTCCACTAATTGACTACATTATGTCCCTGCCTGAGGGAAGAATAACAGGTTTGAATATACAATCCCAAAATCTTCCCCAAAATATAGCAAAACTGTAAAGTATCATTCGCTTTATAAGTAGAGGTTCAACATGGTATTGGACACAAGGTGTCGCCTATCACACAAAATACAGCATATATAAATCAACATACAGAGAAGATGAGGGAGTAAATAGGACCAACGTCATCGGTCATGCTTAAAGTGCTGCATGCAAAAGACTGGAACTAGTAAAAAAAAAATATCCGTATATGTAACCACATCATATTGTTTCAATATTGCAAGAAATTTTGTACCAACACATTAACAACATGTTAATCATAGATATACTGCGTAACCAAATATGAAAACATGAGAAGAGGAGATAAGGATGAAAAATAGAGTAGTCTTAGAAAAACACCCAATTTATAACTGGGGCAAAAATAATTGAATTCATAATTATAACAGCTATAAGTCCAAGACTATGAATAGCGTCACAGGTTCACAAAATGTCCATCATCACAAAATTGAGGGATCCAAAAGGTCCTAATAGTTAACAAGCATCCGTCTTTCGATTTAATCATAATAATTCATGAGCATCCATCCTTCGATCGAACAAAAAACCCAGTGACACTTTGAAGAGTAAATTGGGGACAGCATCTAATGATTCAATTGTGGGTCTTTTCCAATAATGGAAGTGCATGAAGAGAAATATGATGACATCAATTGGAATCAGTAGAGAGACTATCTGAAAATAAATAAATAAGAATAAAATTAGAACATAACCAACAATATTAGGAATTCAAGAAGCAAGAGAACAACATTTCCTCATTCATACCTTTAGGTTGGCACGGCTGAAGAATAAATGTCCACCAAGATCCTTCTGGGATAACATTCTGACTAGGTTTCTCTTCTGAATACCCATTGATATCCTACCTAGACCAATTACCTGTGCATTGTCCGTGATTCCCCCATGATGACACAGAAAATGTCCTGCTACAGATGTGACGTGATCTCCACATGCTTTGTCACGTTCTGCATTTCTTGTCAGAGAAAAATGTTTTTGAATTCTGCTTTTGAGCATTTGAGTGGTCTGTCCGACATAAAGCATTTCGCACGAACATTTTATCTCATATATGCAATTTCTTGTGCGACAATTTACAAAATGCCGGAGAGTAAGGTTAGTTTTAGAAACAGGACTAATATGTAACGTTACATATTCTCTTCCATCTTTTTAATTTGGAAAGAGCTATTTACTGTGCTGTTTTTAACCTATGACTCTGTGCCAATTTTATACGATATTGTGCTTTTACTATTGACAAGTGGGTAGTATGTTGTCACGGTTTTCAGGCAAATAAGGACAGACATGAATGTAAAATATAAATCCACCTTTATTGAGTAAGTACAGCAATACTGGGATTAACCCACACAACCCCAGACCACAGGATAATCGACCCAAAGCTCCTACCTGAAGCTGCACACTGTGCTGTGCACTGCACTACTGCGAGATGCAGGAGACTAAGACAGAGGTACGGATGGAGCACCAGTGAGTACAGACGAGGATGCACCAGTCTGCATCTCGGGTCACGTGACCTGAGGCAACAGGTAGCAAGAGCAGGCCTGAGCCACGGATAACCGAGACTAGTATTAAGGCACACTAGGAGTGTACTGAGCCAGTAGTCAGAAAGAGCCACAGGTCCGGACTGGCCTACCGGGATACCGGGAAAAATCCCGGTAGGCCGCCACCACTGGGCTTCCCTGGGGACCGGATGGGGATTCTGAAATAAACGTGTGATCTTTGCCAAGCCAATCATCCACGGCCGCAAGGTAACAGGTGGTCGCGAGATATGAACAACAACCGGTCGCGTCTACTGATTAGAGGCAGGCCAGGCCTAGACCCAGTGATGTCAGACGCAGCATGAAAAGCACTGCGTCTTTACACAGGGTAGGCCGGCCTCTCCTACCTTAAACACATGTGTGGTTTGCGGAGACAGAGGGAGCAGAGCGGGAGGCTGGGAGCAGAGACAGAGTAAGCAGATGCCAGACATGGTCACAGGCAAGGGCGGGGGTCAAGACAGGGAGAAAGGCAAAAGGGGGATCAAGAGGGTTTCTATTGAGGTAAGAGGTGGACAAAGGCAAAAGGGGGATTAATAGCGGTTAAAAGAGGTAGAGGGGGGTCAAGAGGGAGAAAAAAAGCAAAAGGAGGGGGGATCAGGAGGGGGAGCAAGAGGCAAAAGGTTGAGATCAAGCATCAAGAAGGGGAGATAGAGAGACAAAAGAGGGCTCAAGAGTTAATGAGGGGGAGAAAGAGGCAAAGGGGAGATCAAGAGAGAAGAAAATGGAAGAGGGGAGAAAAGTGCAAAACGTTGGGATGAAGAGTCATGAAGGAGAGAGAGGCAAAAGGCGGATCAAGAGTTAATGAGGGGGAAAAAGAGGCAAAGAGGAGATCAAGAGAGAGGAAAGTGGGGGGAGGGGAGAAAAAGGCAAAAGGAGGGGGGTCAAGAGGGGGAGAAAGAGGCAAAAGGGGGATCAAGACAAGAGTCAAGGCTAGATTAAGGCAAGAGGGGGAAAGAGGCAAAGAGAGGGATCGAGAGGAAGAGAATGGCAAAAGAAAAATCAAGAGGGGTAAAGAGAGGCAACTTGACAAAAGGGGGAATCAAGACCGGGTGAAAGAGGCAGAGGGGGTCTAGAGTGGGAAAAAAGGGGGAAATGCGAGGGGGTTCATGAGGTGAAAGGAGGGGCAATCAAGATGCAAAAGGAGGGAAGGACCAAGAGGCAAAAGTAGGGGGGCTCAGAAGGGGGAGAAAGAGGCAAGAAGGGGAGTGAGGCAAAAGGGGGGATCAAGAGTCAAGGAAGGGGAGAAAGGGGGATAAAAAGGGAGATAAAAAGGCAAAAGGAGGGGGCTCAAGAGTCAAGAGGGGGAGAACGAAGCAATAGGTGGGAATGAAGAGTGGGAGAAAGAGGCAAAAGAGGGAAATTGAGAGTTGAGGTGGTGTGTATATATATATATATATATATATATATATATATATATTATAACTCTTGTTCTGGTGGTGGCATTCAGATGTCTTTTAAAATGCATGTTTTCCCCTTTTATAAACAAGTAAAAAATACCATTATGCTATGGGGCTGGTATAATGACATAATGCTATGGGGCTGGTCAGCAATTTTTTCCAGGGCTGGTTTTTATTCCCAGTCCGGCCCTGCCTACACGGAGTGAGTTAGTCAGCCATAGCCACATGTCAGGGTAGTCAGACAGGCCTGGTTCATACATGGATCAAGTTATTGAGCCAGAGTCACAGGTCAGGACCGATATGGGTAGTCAGACAAGCCGGGGTCATACATGGAGCGAGTTAATCAGCCAGAGCCACAGGTCAGAACCGATGTGGTTAGTCAGACAAGCTGGGGTCGTACACAGAGCAGATTCTCAGGAAAGCACGGGTCACAACGGGCGCAGGAGACAATATCAGAAATACAACATAAGGGCAATGACTCCCAGGCCTAGGGAGGTTTATAAAGGAGCAGGAGGACCCAATTAGGCAACACAGAATAGGCCCATAAACAGGCGTCCTAGCCAGTGCCTGTTTCATGATGTCAGCAATGAAGAAGTATCCGCAATCATGCCGGCCGATGTACCAGAGAGGAAGGAAACACAGGATAGTTAAGGGAGACTGTGATAGTACCCCCCCTAACAACCTCTCCCCCCCGTGGGAGAGGACCAGCACCAGAGGAATTACGGGAGGGGAAAGGGCAGGCGCATGGAGATTTTCTTAGCAACACAGGAACGTTCTTAGGCCCATACCCTTTCCAGTAGACTAGATATTGCACCTAGCCTCTGACCCTGCAAGAGTCCAAAATGCTTTGCACTTCATATTCCTCATGGTCTCCTGCTCAGGTCTGGGACAGGCAGGGGCAGTGGTATATCTGTTACAGACCAATGGTTTCAGTAGCGACACATGAAATACATTAAAAATGCACATAAGAGCAGGGAGTTCAAGAGCACAGGTTATGGGGTTGATCTTGCAGAGAACCCGAAAGAGATCCACAAATCGGGAAGCCAGCTTTTTACAAGGCTCCTGGAGATGTAGATTGTGTGAGGACAACCATACTCTCTCTCCCACCTGAAACACTGCAGTCTGCTTGTCTCTTATAGCGTACTGTGGAACTCTGCAGGGATCTCTGAACCCGTAACCATGTGGAGCGGAGCCCCCTCAAGTGCTCCTCCAGAGCAGGAATATTCTGAACCTCAAAAGACTCTGGCAGCAGTGAAGGTTGGAACACATAGTTAATCAGAAAGAGTGAGTTCCGAGAGTAGGAATTGACTGCCCTATTTCTGGCCAGATCTGCCCATGGTACCAAGTTCACCCAATTATCATGATGGTCCGAGATAAAACAATGGAGGAATTGTTCCAATGCCTGATTAGACCTTTCTGCAGCACTGTTAGACTGTCGATGGTAAGCTGAGGAGAACGAGAGCTAGATGCCCATCTGACCGCAGAATGCTCTCCAAAAACGTGAGACAATCTGGCTCCCACAATCGGAGACTACCACCTTGGGTATATCGTGGAGACAAACCACCTCCTTGGCAAAGATCTCGGCCAACTCCTTGGAGGAAGGTAGTCCTTTGAGTGGTACAAAATGGGCCATCTTAGAAAATCTATCCACAATCATGAGGATGACCGTGAAACCCTCTGAGACAGGCAAGTCTACCATAAAGTTGATGGATAAGTGCAACCAAGGCCGCTCCCCATTGGAAATGGGTTGAAGGAGACCAAGTGGAAGGTGTCTAGGGGTCTTGGTTCAAGCACATGTGGAACAGTCGGCAACAAATGCAGAACAATCTACCCTCAGGCTGGGCCACCAAAAGAGCCTAGTCATAGACCATATTAGTATCACAGTTTCACGGTTTATTATGACTCTCAGACACAAGTTTTAGGTAAAAATCAATTTTATTGAAATAATAAATTGATAACGTAGGATGGCAAAAACATACATACAGAATATAACAAGACAGAATGCAGACTCTACCGGTCCTGTCAATATACCGGACAGGACAGTCTGAAGAAGCAGAATGTTAGGCTCTACCGGCCTTGCCAATACCGGGTAAGGCAACTTGCCGATGGAATAGCATAACGGTTCTACCGGCCTTACCAAATTACCGGGCAAGGCAGCCTCAAAAGATTACAATGTAGGCTCTACCGGCCCTGCCAATACCGGGTAAGGCAACCTCAGATGGAATGTGGCAAAAGGTTCTACCGGCCTTACCAATACCGGGCAGGGCAGCCCAGAGATAGTAGCAGCAGTCAGATAGTAATGGCAAATTGACAGGATCGTATGCAACCCAGTGTACACACACTGAGACCAACAGGGAGTAGTAAAGCCGCAAGACTTTGGAGCAAACCAGCATCCGCACGCTGGGACCAATACTGACTTGTATAGCCGATAGGCTTTGGAGCAAACCAGTGACCGAACACTGGTGTAACAAGCGAGTTTGTATAGCCGCAAGGCTTTGGAGCAAACCAGCGTCCGCACGCTGGGACCAACACAGGATTGTATAGCCGATAGGCTTTGGAGCAAACCAATGACCGCACACTGGTGTAACAAGCGAGTTTGTATAGCCGCAAGGCTTTGGAGCAAACCAGCGTCTGCACGCTGTGACCAACACAGGATTGTACAGCCGATAGGCTTTGGAGCAAACCAGTGACCGCACACTGGTGTAACAAGCGAGTTTGTATAGCCGCAAGGCTTTGGAGCAAACCAGCGTCCGCACGCTGGGACCAACACAGGATTGTCTAGCCGATAGGCTTTGGAGCAAACCAGTGACCGCACACTGGTGTAACAAGCGAGTTTGTATAACCGTAAGGCTTTGGAGCAAACCAGCGTCCGCACGCTGGGACCAACACAGGATTGTATAGCCGATAGGCTTTGGAGCAAACCAGTGACCGCACACTGGTGTAACAAGCGAGTTTGTATAGCCGCAAGGCTTAGGAGCAAACCAGCGTCCGAACGCTGGGACCAACACAGGATTGTATAGCCGATAGGCTTTGGAGCAAACCAGTGACCGCAAACTGGTGTAACAAGCGAGTTTGTATAGCCGCAAGGCTTTGGAGCAAACCAGCGTCTGCACGCTGTGACCAACACAGGATTGTACAGCCGATAGGCTTTGGAGCAAACCAGTGACCGTACACTGGAGTAACTAACAATGTCGCCGACGCGACCGGGCAGGAGGTCGCCAGGATACAGGAGACAGGCGATGAGATGACAGGAACCAGCAACGATCAGTCAGGTCAGGAAACAGCAGAGAAGAAGAACCGCAGGAACTGCAACACCAGAGACTAGGCCGGAACCAGGACTGGAACAACTCAGCAGGCAGGAAACACTGGAACAGTAGAGATCAGGAACTCAGGAACACATGAGATCAGGAACTCAGGAACACTGGAACAGAGGCCCAGCTATCACTGGCATAGTGATTAGTGATGATCGAGCACCCCAATGCTCTGGTGTTCGGGTGCTCTGACCGAGCGCCCCCGGAGGCTCGAGTGCTCGGCCGAGCACCCGAGCCCCATTGAAGTCAATGGGAGGACTCGAGCATTACACCAGGCACCCCCTGCTCTGATGAGGGGAGGGTGCCTGGTCCATAGGAAAAGGGCAGAAAATGATGGAAACACCACAGAAATGGTTCAGGGACAGCATAGGGAGGATGTCTGGATGCATCTTGGACTCCAACGTCGCTGCTGGGAACGATGTTTCGCCCGTAGTATGCCATTTTTACAGACTGACCGTAAAACACACAAAAAGGCAGATAAAAACGACTTTAGGCGAAAAATTGTTACCAAACAGTATTTGCTGTATATTTACTTGTATATCATCTGCAAATTCTGCAAAAAATTTCATCGATTTTTCGGAACTGGGGCCATGATTAAGAGGGAAACGTGCGCAGAGGCAAATTCTCCCAAAAATGTCCTCGATTTTTCTGAACTGAGGCCATGATTAAGAGGGAAACGTGCGCAGAAACAAATTCTCCCAAAAATTTCCTCGATTTTTCTGAACTGAGGCCATGATTAAGAGGGAAACGTGCGCAGAGGCAAATTCTCCCAAAAATTTCCTCGATTTTTCTGAACTGAGGCCATGATTAAGAGGGAAACGTGCGCAGAGGCAAATTCTCCCAAAAATTTCCTCGATTTTTCTGAACTGGGGCCATGATTAAGAGGGAAACGTGCGCTGAGCCGACCATCTAAAACATTATGGGTGAGGGTCTGCTGCAGAGCTGACCATCCTAAACATTATATGCGAAGGCCCGCTAGTGATCTGACGCTATAAAACATTATATGAGAGGGCCTGCTAGAGAGCTGACCCAATAAAACATTATATGAGAAGGCTCGCTGGTGAGCTGACCTATACAAAAATTGTCAAACTGCGCCCGCTGGTGAGCTGGCCCTATATAAAAATTATATCACTGGGCCCGCTGGTGAGCTGGCCCTATATAAAAATTATATCACTGGGCATATGGAAGAGAGTCAACCATATACCCGTTTTTTGGGTGGAAGGGGTGAATGGGAATACAGAGTATTCCCATCATTGTAAATAACATATATAAAGTGACTTTATGTTCCCCCGGGGCTTTCCTCCAGTGGAGTGGAGAAATCAGGGGAAATCCAGGCCTTGTTAATTTTTATAAGTGTCAACCTATCAGCATTTTCGGTGGAAAGGCGGATACGCTTATCTGTTATGATGCCACCAGCAGCACTAAATACCCGCTCAGACAGAACGCTGGCGGCAGGGCAGGCCAGCACCTCCAAAGCGTAGAGTGCCAGTTCATACCATGTGTCCAGCTTGGACACCCAGTAGTTGTAAGGCACAGAGGGATCATTGAGGACGCTGACACGGTCTGCTACGTACTCCTTCACCATCTTCCAAAACTTTTCCCTCCTTGTGACACTAGGCTGCGCATCAGGGTGAGGGTGCTGGCGGGGTGTCATGAAGGTGTCCCACGCCTTGGAGAGTGTTGCCCTGCCTTTGTCGGAACTGCTGTGTGCTCCCCTTTTCTCCCCTTCTCGGTTGGCCAAGGTAGCACGTACTCTGCCGCCAGCGTTGTCAGATGGAAAATTTTGGAGCAATTTTTCAACAAGAACCTTCTGGTATTGCACCATTTTGCTTGTCCTCTCCACCGGAGGAATGAGAGATGAGAAATTCTCTTTGTAGCGGGGGTCCAGAAGGGTGAACACCCAGTAATCCGTGTTGTCTAAAATGCGTATAACGCGTGGGTCACGGGAAAGGCAGCCTAACATAAAGTCAGCCATGTGTGCCAGAGTACCAACAGGCAAGATTTCGCTGTCCTCACCAGGAGGATGACTCTCAATCTCCTCATCCTCTTCCTCCTCTTCTGCCCACCCACGCTGAAGAGATGGAACTAAAGTTCCATGGCTACCCTCTGTAGCGGAGGCAACCGTGTCTTCCTCCTCCTCCGCCTCCTCCAATTGTCGCTGAGAAGACGAAGTGAGGGTGCTCTGGCTATCACCTTGTGTAAGCTCTTCCTCCCGCATTTCCACCTCTTCCACATGCAAAGCGTCGGTTTTAATTGTGAGCAGCGAGCGTTTCAGTAGACACAGAAGTGGGATGGTTACACTGATAATAGCGTTATCGCCGCTCACCATCTGTGTCGATTCCTCAAAATTGCGTAAAACCTCACAGAGGTCTGACATCCATTCCCATTCCTCACTTCTGATTAGAGGAAGTTGAACGGAGAGGCGACGACCGTGTAACAGTTGGTACTCCACTACTGCCCTCTGCTGCTCACAAAGCTGGGCCAACATGTGGAAGGTGGAGTTCCAGCGCGTGCTCACGTCACACAGCAGCCGGTGAGCTGGCAATTGTAAGCGCTGCTGCAGCTTCAACAGGCCGGCTGAAGCTGTAGATGACTTACGGAAATGTGCACACACGCGGCGCACCTTGGTCAAGACATCATGCAAATTGGGGTAGGTTTTTAGAAATCGCTGAACCACTAAATTAAATACATGCGCTAGGCATGGTACGTGTGTGAGCTTGCCGAGCTCCAAAGCCGCCACCAAGTTACGCCCATTATCACACACAACCATGCCTGGTTGCAGGTTGAGTGGCGAGAGCCACTGCTCGGTCTGGTGACTAATCCCCTGCAACAGCTCTGAGGCCGTGTGCTGTTTGTCCCCAAGGCAGATCAGCTTCAGCACGGCCTGTTGACGCTTCCCCACTGCAGTGCTACACTGCTTCCAGCTACCGGCTGATGGGTGAGTGGCGCTGCGCGCAGAGAATTCGGAGGTGGAAACGGAGGAGGAGGAGCCAATAACGTAGGTGCTGGCGGAAACCCTGATGGAGGTAGGGCCCGCAATCCTCTGCGTGGGTAGCACCTGTGCCATCCCAGGGTCCGAGTCGCTCCCAGCCTCCACGACATTCACCCAGTGTGCCATCAGGGAAATGTAGCGTCCCTGGCCACAAGCACTTGTCCATGTGTCAGTCGTTAAGTGGACCTTCCCAGTAACTGCGTTGGTCAGGGCACGGGTGATGTTACGGGACACATGGTGGTGTAAGGTGGGGATGGCACACCGGGAAAAGTAGTGGCGGCTGGGGACTGCGTACCGAGGGACAGCTGCTGCCATCAGGCTGCGGAAGGACTCAGTCTCCACAAGCCTAAATGGCAGCATTTCGATGGCCAGTAAGTTGGAAAGGTGTGAGGTTAGTGCTATGGCCTGTGGGTGGGTGGCTGGGTATTTTCGCTTGCGCTCAAATGCCTGGGGTAACGACATTTGGACGCTGTGCTGGGACAGGGAAGTGGATGTGGTCGCTGATGGTGCTTCAGATGGTACAGGTGCAGGGCGGGAGGTATGCGGGCCTGCGCCTTCGACAGGCGATTGGCCGGCACCGAAAACAGGGGAAGAGGAGGTAGTGGTGTGGCCTGCAGACACAGATTGGCGATCCGGGCGTTCCTCCCACTTATTACGGTGCTTGGATGCCATGTGTCGGATCATGCTGGTGGTGGTGAGGTTTCTAGTGTTCATGCCTCGGCTCATTCTGGTGTGGCACAGGTTGCAAACTACAATTCTTTTGTCGTCCGCACTTTCCTTAAAAAAACGCCATACCGCGGAACACCTACCCCTTGGCAAGGGAGATTTACGCAAGGGGGTGCTCCGTGGAACATTTGCGGGCCGGTTTGGTGCGGTCCGCCTTCTTTCTGTAGCCACACCACTGCTTCTTCCAGCCTGTTGCGGTGCTGCAGATGGCTCACCCTCAGGACTGCTGTCATCGCTCGGCTCTACACCTTCCCAGGTGGGGTCAGTCACCTCATCGTCCACCAAGTCCTCCTCCACTTCCTCACTCTGATCATCCTCCTCATGTCTTGATCCCACCACATACTCAGTCATTGACAACTGTATATCATCCTCCTCATCAAGGTCTTGAGACAGTAATAGTGGTTGATTTAATGGCAACTGTGTCTCATCATCATCATCATCCACTTCCTTTGACCTTAAATGCCGTTCCCCTCTGTCATCTTCTTGTGATTGGGTACCCTCTAGAGGTTGTGAATCAGGGCACAAGATGTCATGTTCCTCTGCAAGCGTGCTTGGAGAGAGGTTCAAATTAAGGATTGGTGATGAGACGAGCTCCTCACTATATCCCAGTGTGGGATCACTTCTTTGACCAGATCCTCTATGGTGGGAGGAAGGATGATCAGGGTGAGGATTATGTTGACCAGACTCTTGGCTACTGAGAGTGGACTTGGTGGAAGACAGGGTGGTGCTTAACCGACTGGAAGCAGTATCAGCTGAAATCCAACCGACCACCTGTTCGCAGTGGTCTGACCTCGAGAGTGATGTCCTGCGACGCCCTGTAAACTGAGACATGAAGCTAGGTATGGTGGATGTCTTTCTGTCTTGTGCTCTGGCACCAGGCACAGTTTCTACGCGTCCTGACCCGCGCCCTGAACTATCAGGATCACGTCCACTTCCCCGTCCCTTTTTACCCGCCTTCTTCATATTACACGGAATATGTGCTGCAAATCTGCAACTTTGCACAGTAAACAGAATGTGCTTCTTATCTGCAGCTACGCACAGTGAATGGAATATGTGACTTTGATATTTTACACTTTGCACAGTAAACAGAATGTTCTCCTAATACGCAACTTTGCACACTAAACAGAATGTGCTTCTTATCTGCGACTAAGCACAGTGAATGGAATATGTGACTTTGATATTTTACAGTTTGCACAGTAAACAGAATATTCTCCTAATACGCAACTTTGCACACTAAACAGAATGTGCTTCTTATCTGCGGCTACGCACAGTGAATGGAATATGTGACTTTGATATTTTACAGTTTGCACAGTTAACAGAATGTTCTCCTAATATGCAACTTTGCACACTAAACAGAATGTGCTTCTTATCTGCGGCTACGCACAGTGAATGGAATATGTGACTTTGATATTTTACACTTTGCACAGTAAACAAAATGTTCTCCTAATACGCAACTTTGCACACTAAACAGAATGTGCTTCTTATCTGCGGCTACGCACAGTGAATGGAATATGTGACTTTGATATTTTACACTTTGCACACTAAACAGAATGTTCTGCTAATCTGAAACTTTGCACACTAAACAGAATGTGCTGCTAATCTGAAACTTAGCACACTAAAAAGAATGTGCTGCTAATCTGCAACTTTGCACACTGAACAGAATGTGCTCTAATCTGCAACTTTGCACACTAAAAAGAATGTGCTGCTAATCTGCAACTTTGCACACTGAACAGAATGTGCTCTAATCTGCAACTTTGCACACTAAACAGAACGTGCTGCTAATCTGCGGCTAGGCACAGTGAACAGAATATGTGAAGTTTTTTTTTTTATATCTCTGCCCCCCCAAACAAAATAAACTGCTGCCCCCACACACAGTAGTCCTAAAAAGGACTTTTGGGTCTTTTTTTTTTACAAATTCGCTTTTCTTCTCCCTACACTGACTTTCCCTTCCTATCCTCATCTCTCCCTGGCTAAGACTGAGCCGAACTCGCTGGTCAGGTGCTATACAGCACCCGATCACGGGTTCTGGCCAGCCAATTAGTGTAATGCCAGCAGCCAACATGGCTGCTGGCATTACACTGATGTCAGAGCCTCCCTGCACGTTTATTGGCTGCGCAGCAGCCGCAAAACGTGCGGGGAGGAGACCCAAACATGGCGGGCGAGCACATGCGGTACTCGTACGAGTACCGCCATGTGCCGAGCAGAGCGATGCTCGAGCCGAACCGAGCTTCGGCCGAGCATGCTCGCTCATCACTAATAGTGATAGCAAGAAGGTCAGAAACAACACGAAAGGGCACCCAAAGGGTGCCCAATCCAGGTTTAAATAGGCAATGAGAGGTGGGCTATCTGCAGACAGCCAATAGCAGCCCCCTACTGGTGACAGACAAGGAACTGCAGCAATCACGGGCACCGTGATACACAGTGCCTGTGATTCTCTGTCACTCTTGCTTGTGGTTCGCTGTGATTTGCCGAGCCAGTTTGGCCCGTCCCTGGTGACCTTTTTATGCCTGGCCCAGACATCTGTCAGATGCCCTTTCGTGGTGTTTCTGAGCCAGTAGTGCTGTTGCTGTGTTCCTGTGTTCCGGATTCTTGTGTACCGATTTGGCTTGTCCTGACTACGCTCCAGTGTTCCTGATCGTGCTTGACTCGGCTTGTCTGCGAACCACCTCCGTTTCCTGACCCGGCTTGGCTGACGTTCCTGCTCGTGTATGACCCGGCTTGTATGACTACCTCCTTCGTGTTGGTCTCCGGTTAACACCTGTGGAGGCTATTGCCAGCTCTTGCATTGCAGGTCGGTTTCCGTTACGCCCGTGAGGGCTATCCACACTCACACTCGCAGAACCAGTCTTACTGTTAGGTACTCCCGGGGGGGGCTTTTTGGATTTCTGTTCTGCTTAAACTAAGTTGGTCACTTCGGCTAAGGCATTTACATTTCCAGAACACTGTGAACTGTCTCTAATCAGCACCTCCTTTAACACCTTGGGCGTGCCAAACCACCACATCTGAGACTGACTGATTTATGCACTTAACCCTTTGGGTACTGTACACCATTCTCTGTGCGGAGATATTATATGACAGTTATTCTGTGTATTGACTCTCTGTGTTATATCAGTTATCACTGTGTGTTTATTCTTGCTGCCTATAGAGGGCGTTCGTTTGCATTATTTGCTATTTAAATAAAATTGTGTTTTATTTTACCAACTGGTCTGAGTGTCCTAAAAACCGTTACAGTACGAAAGGGCCATGACCTCAGACGGTAAAGGTGAAAGTAACACACAAGACATCCATTGGAGAATGGATGTCCATGAGCAGCGCCTGGACCAATTGGCACTGGCTTTACAGACCTTACTTGAGCGCACAGTACACTTGGACAAGCCCAGTCCGAATCCGGTGGTCCCTCCAGTTTTGACACCGGACAATCCGCCTGTAGCCCTTCCTACTAATACCAGAGGCTTAACGGCAGCGGCGCCGTTACCATTGAGATATGATGGCGAGCCTTCCCTATGCAGGGGCTTCATTAATCAATTGGAGATATTCTTGGAACTGGCACCCCAGGCATTTCCTAACGACCGTAGTAAGGTCAGATTTATGATATCGCTGTTGACGGGCAAAGCATTGGCGTGGGCAAATCCCTTGTGGGAGAATGCCAAACCCTGCACTCTGAACCTTAGGGAATTTGTAACAAAGTTCCGCCGAGTGTTTGAAGTTCCTGGCAGGGCTGTCTCTGCTGCTAAGAGATTGATGGAGATTCAGCAGGGCGAACGCACTCTGGGCGACTATGCTATCGAGTTTCGGACCTTGGCAGCAGAGGTGGGCTGGAATAATGAGGTATTAGTTGCCGCCTTTGCCCAGGGTCTTTCTGAGCAGATTAAGGATGAGATAGCCGCTCAAGAGGTTCCCAGTGATCTGGATGAATACATTGACTACGTCATGCTAATTGATTCCCGCATCCGTGAGAGACGGTTGGCAAAAAGGGCGAAATCGAGAAGCTATGGCCAGGGCAGTCTCTTTAACCCACCCTCACCACCCGTTCCTCCTGAACGACCAGCCGAATCGGCTGAACCTATGCAATTGGGGTTCACTAAGCTCACTAAGGAGGAGAGGTTATATCGCAGGAGACAAGGCCTATGCTTATATTGTGGCAAACCAGGGCACCTATTACGCACTTGTCCAGTACGGCCGGGAAACAAACGCATCAAGGGTACCTTGGGGGACAGGCCCTAGGTGGTGTACAACAGTCCCTAGATCCTAGTACTGTTAAACCCACCATCCAGGTGGTATTCGCTTGGGCAGACAAGGTGGTTGAGGTCCTGGCATTGGTGGACTCTGGTGCAGCCGGGTACTTCATGGACCAATCCTTCACCGACTTGCACGGCATTCCATTATGCAAGAAAGATTCTCCTTTGGCAATTGAAGCCATCGATGGCAGACCCTTGGAACCTGCTTTTATTACGATAGAGCAATTCCTATCACAATGTCGGTTGGGGCTTTTCACAAAGAGGAAGTACGGTTCCAAATTATTCGTTCTCCTCACCATGCAGTCATTTTGGGGTTCCCATGGTTACTATTACATAATCCTCAATTTGACTGGCAGAAATGTGAGGTTAACTCCTGGCCTGAATACTGTACTAAGAATTGTCTTTCACTACCTGTCAAGATTATGTGTACCTCCCCTGCCGTGCCAACAGAATATGGGCAATTTGGTGACGTTTTTAGCAAAGGAGAGGGTCCACTGGAAGGGCTATGGCCCTGAGGAACGTTCTTGGGTTGATCAAAAGGACCTCTATGCACCTAGACTGGTGCACAACTTCCACTCTAAATATCCTCAGAAACCCAGACCCCCGGCAGGGAGAGGGGGTCTTTGAGAGGGGGGTACTATCACAGTGCCTGTGATTCTCTGTCACTCTTGCTTGTGGTTCGCTCTGATTTGCCGAGCCAGTTTGGCCCGCCCCTGGTGACCTTTTTATGCCTGGTGCAGACATCTGTCAGATGCCCTTTTGTGGTGTTTCTGAGCCAATAGTCCTGTGTTCCGGATTCTTGTGTACCGATTTGGCTTGTCACGACTACGCTCCAGTGTTCCTGATCGTGTTTGACCCGGCTTGTCTGCGAACCACCTCTGTTTCCTGACCCGGCTTGGCTGACGTTCCTGCTCGTGTATGACCCGGCTTGTATGACTACATCCTTCGTGCTACGACCCGGCCCGGCTGACTTCCTGCTCCGAGATCGACTTCCAGCCTGTTCCAGTGACCTCTGTTCCTGTTGTCGCCGCCGCGACATTTTCACCCACTGTTGCCAGCTGCCGTGTGACCACTCTAGCCTTGTGTTGCCTCCGATCAGTGCAGTGTCCCGTTTGTCTTGCAGAGCTGTGCGTTCCTCCGTGAGCCTCACTACACTTGCAGAGCTTCACTACCTTACAGAGCCTTGTGTTTAAACGTGCATATTAACCCTTGCAGTGCTGCTTTACTCTCGCTACCTTGGTCCCCAGTATAGAGCCTCACTCGCTGTGCTACATCTGCTGAGTTGGCCGCTTACCGACGGCGACTCTATCTATCCTACTGCAGAGTAGTTACGTTATGTTGGTCCGGTAGGGCGTCATTGGCTCTCACTGTTACGTTAATTACTGGGCGATATCTACTGTGGCCTCTGGGCTTGTGTGGCAGCAAAGGGAAGGCTCAAGCTCTGGCAGGTTCTCGTTGAATACGCCCGTGGGGGCTATTGGCTCTATCACCGCTATTGTTGGTCTCCGGTTAACACCTGTGGAGGCTATTTCCAGCTCTTGCATTGCAGGTCGGTTTCCGTTATGCCCGTGAGGGCTATCCACACTCGCACTCGCAGAACCAGTCTTCCTGTTAGGTACGCCCGCGGGGGCTATTTGGATTTCTGTTCTGCTTAAACTAAGTTGGTCACTTCGGCTAAGGCATTTACATTTCCAGAACACTGTGAACTGTCTCTAATCAGCACCTCCTTTAACACCTTGGGCGTGCCAAACCACCACATCTGAGACTGACTGATTTATGCACTTAACCCTTTGGGTACTGTACACCATTCTCTGTACGGAGATACTGTATGTCAATTATTCTGTGTATTGACTCTCTGTGTTATATCAGTCATCACTGTGTGTTTATTCTTGCTGCCTATAGAGGGCGTTCGTTTGCATTATTTGCTATTTAAATAAAATTGTGTTTTATTTTACCAACTGGTCTTAGTGTCCTAAAAACCGTTACAATTAGTTGGTCTCTCCCAACGTGCCCTGCAGCCTTTGAGGAATGATAAGTCTCAAGCAGTCTGGTATGCACAAAACATTTTCTATTAGGCTTATCTGCCAGGGTGGAAGCCTGAGCAACCAAAATCTCCTCACACAAATGAGATGTAATACTAGTACGTATAGTAGCCAAAATGCAGTTAGGAGGAATGATAGGTACCGGAGGGGACTACTCCTGGGACTCAAATTGTTGAGAAGGAGAGCATCTGCTTTAATGCTCTTTGTACCAGGGAGATAGGAGACCACAAAATTAATCCTTGAGAGCAATAAGGACCATCTGGCCTGACATGGAGACAACCTCTTAACCTCTGACAGATATGTGAGGTTCTTGTGATCTGTCAGTATCAGGATAGGGACCGTAGTACCCTCCAACAGATATCACAATTCTTTCAGGGCAAGGATGATGGCGAGTAACTCCCAGTCTCCTACATCATATAAATTCTCAGTCTTAGACAGTTTCTTAGAGAAAAAACCACATGGAAGCAAAGGTTTCCCAGGGCTTGCACGCTGGTACAACAAGGCGCCCACTCCAGACTCTAAAGCATCGACCTCCAGGGTGAAAGGAAGGGTGGAACTCGGGTGGGACAATATCAGAGCTTTGGCAAAAGATGACTCCAAGTCCTCAAATGCCTGCAAGGCCTCAGGTGACCAGTCTGAAGCATTAGCTCCATTCTGAGTCATTTCCGTGAGAGGTTTGACTACGGTGGAGAAGTTTTGAATGAACTTCCTGTAGTAATTCGTGAAGCCCAGGAACCTCTGTATGGACTTTAGTCCCACTGAAACTGGCCACTGTAATATGGCAGAAATTTTTCCAGATCCATGGCTAGGCCAGAGGATGCAATAACGTATCCTAGAAATGTCACCTGGGATTTGTGAAATTCACACTTGAGCAGTTGTAGGACCCGGGCTCCGTCTGCTCTATGTGCCTCCAAGGTGGGAGAACGGATGAGTCTATCGTCCAAATATACCACAACACAACTCTGTAGTAGTTTTCTCAACACATCATTAATGAATTCCTGGAAGACAGCGGGAGTGTTGCACAATCCAAAGGGTATCACCAAATATTCATAGTGCCCACTCCTGGTGTTAAATGCTGTTTTCCACTCATGGCCTTCTTTTATTCATACCAAATTGTAAAAATAGTAGAGCCTTTGATACAATCAAAAAGCTCTGTGATCAACGGAATTGGATAGGCGTTCTTTACCATCAGTTTATTCAGACCCCTGAAATTGATGCATGGTCTGAGTTCCCCATCTTTCTTCTTAAAAAAGAAGAAACCTGCGCCTACAGGTGAAGATGACTTCTGGATAATGCACCTAGATAAAGTGTCAGCCACATACTGCTCCATAGCCCTGTTCTTCTCCACCGACAAGGGGTACACTCTGCCCTTAGGAGGTCTGGCTCCTGGTACCAGATCAACAGTACAATCATAAGGCCTGTGTGGGGGTAACGTATAGGCCTCTACCTTATTAAATCCTCTTTGTAGAATTGTTACTCAGCAGGTAGCGAGGTAGAGGTACACAATATCCTGGTGGGCTGCTGGAGGCAAGATATCGTACATTGAAAAGACCATGACAGAATATCACAAGTCTGCCAATCGATTCTTGGGTTGTGAGTGTGCAACCAGGGAAAACCCAGAATGATGGCATGATGGGGAGAGTGTATGACCTGGAACTGTTGTGTCTCAACATGGAGTGTCCCTACCCTTAGAGACAAAGGATGAGTCTCATGCGTAATGTGTGCCGGCTGTAGGGGTCGGCCGTCAATGGCTTTAATTGCCAACTGAGTGGAGCGATTCAACAAAGGGATAGCGTGTTTGGCTGCAAAATCTGCATCAATGAAAAAGCCTGTGGCCCCGGAGCCCAGTAGTGCTGGAGCCACTACTGATGACTCTACCCAAGATAATACTACTTCAAGAATAGGCTTGTCTTGAAGTGTTTCTGGGGACTGTGAAATTCCACCCAGGGTCTGTCCCCTACCTGACCCTAGGTGCAAGCGTTTCCCGGCCGGATAGGGCAATCACGCAACATATGGCCCAGCTCCCCACAGTATAAGCAAAGACCCCTCCTACTGCACCTGAGCCCTCTACTCCACTGTGTGAGTGTGTGTGAAGCCTAGCTGCATCGGTTCCCCCCCAGTGGGATCAAAACTAGTAGGTATGGGAGGTGAGGGAGGACAGGGTGGGAGTAAGAAGTTAGGTGCCAACCGAGGTAAATGTTTGTGCCCCTGTTCCTTGAAGGAAGACCTCTCACGGATTCTTGTGTCTATCAGGATGGTGACTGAGATAAGATCCTCTAGATAACCAGGCAGGTCTTGGGCTGCCGCCTCATCTTTAATCATGTCAGACAAGCCCTTGGAGAAAGCGGCAACTAGGGTTTCGTTGTTCCATCCTACCTCCGCTGCCAGAGTACAGAACTCAATAGCATAGTTCTCTACTGTATGTGAGCCCTGCCATATTGTCATAAGTCTTTTAGTAGTGGAGGATGTACGTCCAGGAATATCAAAAACTGTCCGGAAAGAGGCCACAAATTCCGTAAAGTTATGGATTATGGGTTTCTCCATCTCCCATATTGGGTTCGCTCAAGCCAATGCCTTGCTGGACAGAAGGGAGATCAGGAATCCCACCTTACTTCACTCAGTAGGAAAAGCATGTGGTACCATTTCCAAGTAAATTCCCAGCTGACTTGAGGAACCCCCGGCACAGTGTAGGTTCCCCATCATATCTTTGGGGTAAAGGAGTGGAGCCAGACAACCCTCTACTTATGCCAGCCTCAGAGGAACTTGCCACAACTGGTGCAGATACTGGGGAAGCCACCGGTTGCTCAGCGAAATGATCAAGGTGAGCCATGCGATTCAATAGTATCTGCATAGTAGACTTGTGCATGGGCAAAATTTTCGGTAAAATTCGAATTTGGACGAATTTTTTTTTTCTAATTCGGATGATCCTAATTTCGGACCGGGCCTATTCGATTTGAAAGAAATTCTGATCCATTCCGAATTATTTGGCCGAATTTAACATGGGTTAGATTATAGCAGTGCGCCTCCGTGCACGCTGCTATCATTCTTTGCAGACAGGGTTTGCATTTAGAAAAAGATCCATCCCAAAAACGGACATTGTCATACAGTGCATGTCACCTCTACTCCAGCATGGGATGCCAGTCAGAATGCAAACGTCGAATATCGAGAACCCATTCCTGTCATTCAGTTTAGCATATGTTTGAACATCGAAACCCCATGCCTGTCCTTCAATATAGCATATGCTCGAACATTGAAAACCCATGTCTGTCATTCAATTTAGCATATGCTCGAACATCGAAAACCCATGCCTGTCACATCCTACTCAACATAAGTGGTCGACTCGAACATGGACAAACTACATGTCACATTCTATGTTAGTACATGGATAAAGATTAAGGTTTCATTTTCTGGTAGCAGCCTCCTACCCTACTGTCCCTCTTTAGTACCCAAATTCCTCTTTCTCGTTTTCCTATCCTGATTTCCCCTCATATCATATAAGTCTATGTGTATATACATTGTAGTGTTTCATACTACATTAAGAATAATCATCAATGATTGTAATGTGATAGATGTAATGTGTTAAAAAGAAAAATTGAGACATTCTGTTGTGAACGAACTGCAACACAGGAGAGAAATAAAAAAAAATGCTTGACATCTATACTGAAGAGGGGTCCACAGCATTGTCTTAGTATAGCCATATCACCGTTTTCCGTGAGTGTGCAATACAGGGTTCTACGGTAATTGCTGGGCAGTTCCCAACGTCATAATCAGGGGATGGGAGTTGTATTCTAACTACTGTTAGGAAACACATAAGTGATGCACATTCATCTCCCACCTAGAAATTATTTACACACGAGGCAACTCCCCCAAGTAATACCTAGCCCCTTTCCAAGTGAAAGGACTTCCAGAAAGGCTTCAGATCTCTTAGTGACTCACCTGTTATTGCCAGTCAGCGGGACCCGGAGAGTAGAAGGGGGTGATGCTATGGCTGCAGATTAAGTCTGGCACGGTGCTCTTAGTTGGTCACTCGTCACAATGTTGAAGCTCAGCCCAGCCAGCACCTTCTGGGTGGAGACACCTCACAGCAATCCTGTTCAGGACACATCATGCACTGTCGTGCACTCATACTAGGCATCCCAAATGTTTAGACTCATTTTGTACAGGGGGCACCCTCCTGTATTTGTAAAACCTCTCTAGCAAATCTGGGACGGTAGACCTATTTACTCAAGTCTTGACTTTAGGTGGGCGATAAACAATACAAAATAGGCATAATGTTTCACTATCACATAACTCACGTCACTGAAGCAGCCAGCAGGCATTGCCACTGAGTGAGCATAGGGCTGCCCGGCTGCTGACAGTCAAACTGATGGGACACCCTGCAACACAGAACTGGCGGAAGCACACAAAATAAACATGCTATGGGACGGCAAATTGCCGCCCCTGTCAAAGTGCCGCCTGGGTCCATGGACCCACTGGGACCCATGTAAGTGCCGGCCCTGTATTCGAACAAATACCTAATATTTTTTTATATTTTGCACAGGAACAAATATTACTCGCTCTTGCAGTGGCAATAACTGGAACTAATGCTGGCTGCCTACCTATGCCTAGCCTAATGCTACCTGCCTGCCTACACAAAAACTGGACACTCTCTAATCTCTTCTTCTCTTTCTGAGCTCCAACAACGCAATGAGGAAATGCAGGCTGTCTGTCTGTGTGACTGTGTCATTAGTCCAACCCCCATCATGAAACGAAGAAGGCTATTCAAATACAGACAAAAGAGGGAAGAAGTGCATGAAATGGAGAATTGAATTGGACTAGAGACATGGAGGGAAAATTATGGAGGGAAAGTAATTGAGCGCGCACAGGAAGTACAAAAAATTCCTGGTCAAAAGTAGTCAAAACTTTTGGAAATTTGTCGATTGCCGAAACTTCCGAAAGTTTCGACGAAGTTAGGTCCTGGACTGTTCGGAGTCGGATCATTTTTTACGAATGACCCTTGAGTTTTGGATTGGCCGAATATCTGCGAATGACCCCATTTTTGACGAAATCCGAATGTCTTTGAATGAATTTGCACAAGTCTACTGCATAGCAAAAGACAACTGGTTGATTCTCTGGTCCTGAGAATCCATCCTGGACAGGATGCTCTGACTATGTGGACTGCCTGATCCTTCAGTAGACATGGCCCTTATGTACTGTCACGGTTTTCAGTCAAAGAAGGACAGACACAAATATAAATATAAATCCACCTTTATTGAATAAGTAAAGCAATACTAGTATTAGCCCACAAAACCCAAGACCACAGGATAATCGACCCAAAGCTCCTACCCAAAGCTGCACTCTGTGCTGTGCACTGCACTACTGCAAGATACCGGAGACTAAGACAGAGATACGGGTGGAGCACCAGTGTGTACAGATGAGGATGCAAAAGTCTACACCTCAGGTCACGCGACCGAGGGCAACAGGAAGCAAGAGCAAGCCTGAGCCATGGATAAATGAGACTAGTAGTTAGGCACGCTAGGAGTGTTCTGAGGCAGTAGTCAGCCATAGCCACAGGTCAGAGAAGACGGGGACTAATTGGAGTGGGTAGTCAGGAAAGAGCCAGCGGTCAGACAAACTGGAACCTATACGGAGCGAGTAGTCACCCTGAGCCACAGGTTAGAATAGCAGGGACTATATGGAGCTGGTAGTCAGACAGGAGCCAGCTGTCAGACAAACCGTAACCTACATGGAGCGAGTTAGTCAGCCAGAGCCACAGATCAGAACCGATGTGGGTAGTCAGACAAGCCGGGGTCATACACGAAGTGAGTTATTCAGCCAGAGCCACAGGTCAGGACAGATGTGGGTAGTCAGACAAGACAGGATCATACACGGTGCAAGTTAGTCAGCCAGAGCAACAGGTCAGAACCGATGTGGGTAGTCAGATAAGCCAGGGTCATACACAGAGCGAGTTAGTAAGCCAGAGCCACAGGTCAGAACCTATGTGGTTGATCAGACAAGCTGGGGTCATACACGGAGCGGATTCTCAGGAAAGCACAGGTCACAACAGAGCGCAGGAGACAATATCAGAAACACCACTTAAGGGCAATGACTCCCAGGCCTAGGGAGGTTTATAAAGGAACATGAGGAGCCGGGACCCAATTAGGCAACACAGAATAGGCCCATAAAAAGGCATCCTAGCCAGTGCCTGTTTCATGACGTCAGCAATGAGGAAATATCCACAATCATCCTGGCTAACACACCAAAGAGGAAGGAAGCACAGGATAGCTAAAGGGAGACTGTCTGCAGATGGGGAGGGACTCTGTTTGCATCACTACTATGCCTTTGTCTGTTTTAGCGGGAATTTGTTACCATATGATCTCTTAGCATGCAGTTGATTGGACATTCCCTATTATGCATAATTCCGGATGCCCGGTTCTCTCATTACCCCTGACTAAGCCACGGTAGTGGCGATACGTGTTGGGTCCTCTGTTATACAGCAGACTCTTACTTTCATTTCTCAGTGTAGATAAGATAAATGTATCTTTATTTCTTATTATATAGATTTTTGTGCTTTGACACTTTATTTTGCACTGGTTTATGCACCTCATTAGGATTTTTGCCTTTCTATCTAAAACATTTTTTGTGGTTTTTACACACTTTTGATATATATTATCTATTATTTCTTTGTATTATCTGGGTTTGTTTATATAATCTGCCTGTATAGACTGTTTTTAATTGATGTTATCCCGTTTGTATATTATTTGCCCTATCTAGTAAAGCTTGAACGTTTTGGATATACCTATTGAGTGCCTCATGAAATAAGCTTCCTTTCTGAAGGTTGATTTTTGGTATCTTGTACCTTATAGTTTACCGTTTTCTCTTCTATGTAAATGTGAAATAGACTTCAGAGAATTGGAATCACATATTACACCCAGAGAGTAGAAGAAGTCCAGAACCCTACTCCTGGCCAAATGGCGCAGGCCAAGGTAAGGCATTGTGACAGCCTCTCACATTCTGTATGTTTACTCCTTCAGAGTCTGTTTGGGGTTAGTGTACTGAGGCAGAAGTGGTTGGTACTCTCTAGCTTTATTTGTGCCTGAAACTGTCTTTTTCAACCATAGTCCTTTATGGGCTGCAACAACATAGCTGAACTCCTAGCTGCCTTCCTGACTACCTCAGGCACTGCTCCGTTATTGATGGAGTTTACTTCATTATAGAAGAAGTTTTCTTTTTGTATCAGAGCTATCAACTATGGAATCTTATTCTATGTAGTATCCTCTTGCACTGCTTGCATAAGCTGATCTGCCCACGATTCCATGGCTCTGCCTTACCAAGTCACTGCAAATGAGGGTCTATGTGTTCTGAGCCAGACCATCTTTAATGTGGAATCAATGGATCCTTGAAAGCTACTATGTCTTGGAATGGCAAGGCAGGACATCTTAATAGTCTGGATATTGGTGCCTCCACTGAAGGACTGAGAGTTCATTTATCCACATAGACTCATAGAAAATGGTATAAATAAAATAACTTTTTAGGAATGATCAATTTACTTTCTGGGTTCAGGAACTGAAAATGTGGAAGGAGGCTTCTTTTCCTTCAATCAATTTTTATTAGGATCTTATAGGGCTTTTCCTGCTGAGTAAAACAATGTTACACTGCCGGGAGATACATCTTTCAAGAGCTATTACAGTTTAAAAGTGCTGTGTTTTTTTTACCTTGTAGTATAGTCTTCTAGTGGCCAGATTTCAGATAGTTATTCTGCTGCATTCTGTAAGAGAGGTGAGTCAATGACAGTATTTCTCCATGTAATGTTATGTTAACTGCTGAGTCTCTTCCTGTCAGTTTGAACTTTTAGGAAGTAAACTCCCAGGATCTCTGTTTCTAAACAGTAAAAGATTTGAACAGTTGTAATTTTTTAATAAAACAACTGCCAGTTGTGGTTGTTGTCTTGTTTTAATCTGCAGGAAAAACACTATAATAGGGTTTAATTAACAAAAAAAGTTTGCTTCTCCTTTAGCAAGGAATTCCCATTTTATCAGAATCCTGTTCTTCAAATGGATCTGAGAGACCAAGCTGTTTGTTCTCACTTTTTCTGTTTCTTTTCTGAAGAAAGTTTGTCCATGGAAATAGATGTACTCTTTTCTGAACAAGAAAAAGCTGTCTTCTTTTCCTGCAGGATGGGTGAGTTAGCCAGTCATTTACTCAGATCCTAGTCTGTAGTGTCTGGTAAGACAATTGTAGTCTAAGATTGGTGTTTAGCCTACTCATTGTTGCCTTGGAAGGCGAACTGCAGTGGTCAGACTACCAGAGCAATAGTTCTTGCCATTCCTTCCTATCTGAGCACCCAAACAAATGTAAAGCAATAGAATATGTATGTGCATATACAAAGGTGACTTTTGCTGAGCAAATGGACTGTCTTGTGGGGAAAAAACAATAACTAAGTAATAAAAAAAGCCCAGCCAAATAATAGCTCTTTAGTCGCAAATGTTTGGCACAATGGAAAGCCTGCTGGGTAACTTCCACCACTAGGTCCTGAGGAGATAGCCTTGCGAGATTTCCTCCGTGGATGAAAAGCCCACCAGACTCAGAGAGCATCCTGGCAGGAGGGAAGGAGGTGGGTGGGAGAGGATTTTTTTTTTTACTGAAACGTGGGGGATCTGAGGCCTAATCTATTTAATGATGTCATGTGTTTTTAGGTGGCTGTCTTCCAACCAAATTTGATGCTATACTGTAGATATACCATGCTATGATCCCATTTTTGCATGGAAACTTTAAATATACTGTGTTTAAAAAGCTATGCCTGGAGATGAAATGCAGAACTAAATCCTTAGCAGGTCTCTTTGAAAGTCAGTACATGCACAATATTGAGTCAATATTCACATAATGTGTAGAAATGAACATAAGCATCTTATGGCAGTCACACTGAGCAAAATGTGTAGAAATTACACAGGCACTTGATAAAGCACCTTAGTCAGTATCCTAAACTTTGAGTGGTAGACACAAAAGAATTAGCTGCATCATAGAAAGTAGTGCACATATAGCCAAAACCTTAAAGCGGAACTAACACCCCTACAAGATGTATCCTCAATTAGAGGGCTACAATCCATGATAACTCTCTGTGTAATTATTAAAAAAAAAAAAAAGCGTGTGTTATTAACCCTTTCAGTGCCGGAGGCTCGGGCCATTTCCTGTACCCTGCAGGCCAGACACATTTTCAGCATTTTTGCTATCCTTCTGTTTACGCTTGATTTCCTCTTGGGATTTTTAGTTAAATATGGAAAACTATATATTGTTTTTTTCAGAACGAATTGAGCTTTCTCATGGTACCTTACATGAACAGAATTTTGCATCATCAAAAAAAAGTGAAAATTTACTAATTTTGCTAAAATCACATACTATGTATCAAAAACATTTACCTTGATTGAAAAAGTTTCAATTATTTGAAAAAGCCCTGAGTCCCCTGAGTAAAAAATACCAAAATTGTATAGTTTTACCTATGTCCATGGCTAGCGTACAGCCCTAATCACCAGCAGCGCAAAATGACATTTTCAACTTTATAAACTAAAATGCGCATTCTAGGGTTTTTGTGGTAAAACTACCCTAAAACAGTGGAATAACTATATAAAACTATATATTTCTGAAAAGTAGACAACCTGCCGCATCTAATGAGGGGTAACTTACCTTCTTGCCCCAAGCCTGTTGTGCACAAATGCTTCCAGAAAGTGGCACTATAGGAAAAAAATGGCATTTTCTTACGTTTCTGCCCCTGCATCTGTATGGAAATCTGTGGAAACCATGGAATTTCCAACTGTATCCATTAGCTAGTGCTCTTAGGAGAAAAATGACACCCCATTGGCATGAGTTGACTTACCTCAGGGGGCGCTAGAAGTGCAAAACGACACCTACTACAACTTCTAATTTTTCTAACATTTTCTCAAACATTACTTGTCTATACAAAAATGGTTATAACAACTACAGAAGTGAAGAAAGGGTACACAAACCATACCATTTTGGAAAGAAGACAACCTACCGCATCTAATGAGGGGTGACTTGCCTTCTTACCCCAAGTCTGGTGTGCACAAATGCCTCCAGAAGGGGGCACTAATGAAAAAAAAAGGCATTTTCTTACATTTTTGCCCCTTCAAATGTACTGAAATCTGTGAAAACCATTGATTTTTCAAATGTATTCTTTAGATATGGCTCTCAGGAGAAAAGTGACACCTCATTCGTATGAGTTCACATACCTTAGGGGGCGCTACAAGTACAAAACTACACCAACCTCTAATTTTTCTAACATTTTCTCAAACATTACTTCTGTATACAAAAATGGTTATAAGAACTAGTGAAGTGAAGAAAGGGTACACAAACGATACCATTTTGGAAAGAAGACAACCTGCCGCATCTAGTGAGGGGTGACTTGCCTTCTTACCCCAAGCCTGGAGTGCACAAATGCCTCCAGAAGGTGGTGCTAATGAAAAAAAAGACATTTTCTTACATTTCTGCTCCTTCAGATGTATTGAAATCTGTAAAAACCATGGAATTTCCAACTGTATCCATTAGCTATTGCTCTTAGGAGAAAAATGACACCCCATTGGTATGAACTGACCTACCTTAGGGGGTGCTACAAGTACAAAACTACTACTGCTACAACCTCCTGATTTCTCTAACATTTTCTCAAACATTCTTGCGTGTATGAAAATGGTTATAATAGCTATAGAAGTGAAGAAAATGTAGAGAAACCATACCATTTTGGAAAGAAGATAACCTGCCGCATCTAATGAGGGGTCACTTGCCTTTCTACCCCTAAGTTAGTGTGCACAACTATTTCCAGAATGTGGTGCTACAGAAAAAAAAACAACATTTTTTTTTAATTTTTTTACAAATCAGTCACTTCAAAGATACGAAAATGGTTCAACACCATGGGATTTCCTAGGAGGACCTCCTGCCAGCCTACGATAAATGGTACCCCACTGCTGTGGGATGACATACCATATTGGGTGGCAGGAGTGTAGCTACCAGTTGAACAAGGATGGGGAAGCAAACAGTGTATGTATGATTCTATGGCTATCAGTGGTCAGTCAGTGTACGTGAGGACCTGTGACTGCCAGTGAAACCAGGTGGGGGGAGGGACAAGGGGTCAGGCAGTGTATGTGGGTATATCTACCACTGGGCAGAGCGCAAGTATGGCAGTGGTGGTGGGGGAGGTAAGGTAGTACATATGGGGGATCTGTGACTACCACTGTGCACTGTAAGTCCCCCACATACACTGTTTGATTTCCAGCCTGAATCCAGTGCATATTGGCTCTTGGGTCTACCAGTAGGCAGTGGAACCAGGCTGGGGGGGTCAAGCTGTGGGAATGGGACTGCCAGTAGGCTGTGGAACTGGGCTGGTGGGTAGGGTACGGGGGGGATTGAGTCATTTTGTGTGCATGCCACAGGGATGTCCGATGCATTGCAAAGCAATGCAATTGACCCCCTGTCGCACACAGAGGGGTTTTTTTTTTTTTTTAAATTCTTCTTTATTCATAGCTTGTTGGGTGGCCTTAGGGCCCCCCAACAAGCTTTGAATGTAAAGCAATAGTAAAAAAAAAGTCCTGTGTGTGCCACAGGAGGGGTCTAAAATGAACCCCCTCCCCTGTGGCACACAAAGGGTTAATTTTTTTTGGTCTGTTTTTTATAGACCTCATTGGGGGGCTTCAGGACCCTTCCTTATGTCCCCCAATGAGGTCTTAGTAAAAAAAAATATGGGCTAAAAGAATTGACCCTGTGAGTGTCACAGGGACCACTGCGGCACTCACAGAGTTAATTTTTTTTAATTTTTTTTTTTAATTATTATCAGACCTTGTGGGGGGACATCAGGAATTCTCCTGATGTCCCCCCAACAATCTCTGATTATAAAATACAAAAAAATATTCCTATGTCTGCCACAGGAGGGGGGCTCTGCAATGAACCCCCTCCCCTGTGGCGCACACAGCGTTATTTATTTTTTTTTTTCTATTTTTTATAGACCTCATTGGGGGCTTCAGGACCCTTCCTGATGTCCCCCAATTAGGTCTCATATGGGCTTTATCAATTGACCCTGTGAACCCTGCAGCACTCACAGGGTTAATTTTTTTTATTTGTCTTTTTTGTTTTCTTCTTTTTTTTTAATCAGACCTCGCTGGGGCACATCAGGGCCCCTCCTGATGTGCCCACAGTTATTGATCTCCCAGCCGATTGTGCTGGGAGATCAATATGGCGACTGAAGGAGAGATAAACCTCTCCTTCATTCACTCCTATCTCCAGTAGGAGTGAATTTGATCGGGCTAAGCCTATTAACGTCATCGGTGAACATGTCACCGATGACGTTAGGAGGCTTCCCCCGGTCCCGCCCACTCCTACCCGGAAGTTCGGGTAGGAGAGGAGGGATAGGAGAAGCTGCGCTTCTCCTTAGTAAATATTGATCTCCCAGCGCGATCGTCTGGGAGATCAATACTTCAGAGGACATGAGGAGTAATCCTCATGTCCCCCCATGAGTGCCAGGCAATTTTTTTTTTAAATGCGGCCACTGCATGCCGGTTATACCGGCCTATGCAGTGACCGCATTTAAGCTGTACAACGTACGAGCTTGGCACAGCAGGTGCAGCTGTCCTCACTCGTACGTTGTACCCACTTGGCATTCTAGGGGTTAAAGAATAATCCGTTATTTCCAAAAGGTACCTGGTGACGTCTTCTCCCCGGAAAAGCACATTGCGCATGTCAGCACGGAGCCGATTGGCTCTCTTGTAACTCCCCCCGGCTACACGAAAACACCTACGTCATCAGCTTTAGATTCTCGGACCAGTATTAAGTATTACTATTCCTTTAAGAATTCTATGGCTCACTTGTTTAACCCTCTGAGTGACAAAGAAGTATCCTGTTTTCCATCTGTTCTCCAATGGAGCAGATGAAATGTCACTTGAAAATTTGCCACGGCAACTGTTCAATCACGCGGGTCAGCCCTAATTACATGGTAGCAGACTGGCATCAGAGAAAGGTGTGGGAGGGGGATCTTTAAGGAGAACTAATACCTCCTAATAATACCACCCCATTAACCTTACTGTGGATAGAAAATCCTAATGTCCCGTATGCATTTTGGTTTTGTGCTTTTGTTCAGTGGATAACATTTTTAGTCCATACTGGATGTCTTGTCCATGAAAGTAGACATGACATTTGCTAGCAGGACACAGGACCTCAAGTTGTCTTCACTGCATGTTGTAAATTTAACCCTTTAAGAACCAGGGGGAATGCAGTTCATTGCTTCACACTGTGTTGTGTACCCCTCTGGAGTATTAAGGAAATAGTAATGTCTCACTATAAATTAAGATTCAGTCATTCCTTATACTTTTTAATAACGCTCTGTTCCATGGTCAATATTCTACTAGGTCTACTTTTTATATGATTATATCAATAAAGCCCCCCCCCGCCCCTTTTACAGTTGTCACTCGTCTTTCCTCAGAGCAGAAGGATGATTGTAACAAGGGACAGTCTTTAGGAACAAACCTGCTGATTAAGCTGGTTATACACCTGGTGCTGCACTGTGAGACAATTCTCCTTTAACCGTTTTTGTGCCAGAGGTGTATCTAACCAATTGTTTAGCAGTGAGTTGGAACCCCACTGGCACTCAGAGTTAAATGCTTAATAACTCTTAGACTTTTCGTATTAAAGAGAGTGCCAAAATCATTTTTATTTCTACAGCAAATACTTAGATATAGTTATTTTTATATGTTTTAAACCAAACTCACAAATTGACTATATGGCAAGTACGACATCTTCCACAGAACAGAGATGTCTTCATGACTTCTGGAGGTGCTGGGAATCTCCACCTATGGAAATAGTAAGTACCTGAATTTCTGTTTTCATGTGTTTCCATCAACCCATAGACTTAGAATCCATGATAAATACAGGAGACTTTGTATGTGCAAATTAGCTCAACATTCACAACATTTGTACCTGCATTAATGCAATCACATGGACGTGTTTTAACCCCTTGATGACCAGAGGGATGCCCAATGAATTGCAAAGGCTACTTCCACTGCTTAAAGAGGTTTTATTCAAAATATATTGCAGTTCAAACTTCCCTTTGTGCATGAAATTGCAGTTTTCTATTGCTATTACTATAACTAACTGTGGAAGCTCTCCCATAGAGTACATTATAAAATAGCAGTTCTTTGTTAGGGTATTAGTTGGTACTGTTTCTAAGTTTCAAATAAAAAAATATATTTTAGGGTACTTTCCTGTTATCCAAAACCATTTTCAAAACTAATTCATGTTGTTGCTATTGCCTGTCAGAATCTGTCCTGTCAGAATCTGTTGTTTCCTGTCGTCGATTTTTAAAACTAATTCCTGTCAGAATCTGTTGTAAAAATGTTTTGAAAATGGTTCCAGATAACAGGAAAGTACCCATTTGAGCTATAATTACTTTTGAATGAAAAATCTCTCAGTAGTGGGAGAAGTCTTGTTTTATAACCTATTTTGTCATTAAAAAAAAGTCCAGTTTTTCAAGCTTGCATTTTACATGCAGTGAAACAAGACAAAAAGAGGAGAAGCGCAAGAAGAAAACTATCTAAGTGTAGTAGTGAAGGTAATCACATATAAAAATATATAAATGGGAAATATTGACAATAAAATATAGATAAATCAATATACAGAGCTCATAAAAAGATATTGAAAATACAAGAATAAATCTTTTATTCTAAATACAGAAACAAGACAAAAGATTAAATTAAAAGATTATATTAAAAATGAGTAAATAAGTAAGTAAAATACACTCTCAAAGAGAGTGCATATTACCAATCGCTGAATAAAAAGTCTTATAGTACTAATATGTATCGATATCCCCAATTGGGGTCCAATGTCACAATGTAACAATGAGTAGGTATAGTAACAATGTAAAAAATATATATGGACAAAAAGTATCCACCAAAGCGGATGGATGGCCCCTTACTTGATAACTGGAATGAATGCACCTTGAACAGAGGAAAATAGCGACCCTGCACACCGTCCGATCCGTTTGCCTCACTGGGATGTATCACAGGAGTGATCGATAGCTCTGTTAGCGGGTTGAGATCCAAAGTCCTCCTCAGTCGTTTCGTCCTCCGGAAAACTGAAACACTTGGTGCAATAGTCCGGTTGCAAAGACAGGGCATCCAAAACAATTTTTCAGTGGAGTGGAAATTGTCCAAAAAGGCTCAACGCGTTTCGGTGCCAAAACTGCACCTTCCAGATGCTCTCTCTCTCCTCTCTCTCTCTCCTTTCTCTCTCTCTTTTCTCTTTCTCTCTCTCTCTCCTCCTCTCTCTTCTCCTCTCTCTCTTCTCCTCTCTCTATCACCCTCTCTCCTCCTCCTCTCTCTCTCGCTCTCTTTCTCTCTCTCTCCTCCTCTCTCTCTCCTGCTCTCTTTCTCCTCCTCCCTCTCTCTCTCTCTCTCTCTCTCTCCTCCTCTCTCTCTCCTCTCACCTCTCTCTCCTCCTCTCTCTCTCCTTTCTCTCTATCCTCTCTTTTCTCTCCAGGAAATCCTAATTGCCCCAATACATTTTCCCCTTGTCACTGTGTAATTGATAACATCTTCAGTCAGTCCTGGTACCATATCCATGGAGGCATGACAGTTGCTGGTAATTTTCTTAAACTGAAGCAGGCAGAGATCATAACCAGAGAGGCATGAAATCTTTTGCAAAACAGTGTTTAACACCCCTCTTGTCCTTATAGTGGGAAGAGTTTGTGTTCTGTGGCCCTGCTAGCAGCTGTCATGTCAGCCTCCATCGACATTACATGCAGAATTTTTTTTTATTTAAACCATAAGTTATGTGGAGGAGTTGTTATTATTAGGAAATGTAACTTCTTCTTTATCATCGTGTGCACTAGAGAGGTGTCCAACATGCTGTTTTGCAAGGAGTGGGCACCTCTCAAGTATCCAAAGGATTATCATAGTCTTAAAGGGATAGTAAACCTTGAAAATAAGTTTATTTTATATTATAGCCCTTAAAAAAACATGAAAAATGATATGTCTTACCTCCCAAACCTTTATGGTTTTGGAGATATTTAGAAGCAAAGTTTCCCCCTTAGTGACGTCACAGTTCTAGCTCTCAGATTTGGAATCCGGTCCTGGGACCGGCTGTGGCTCTCCAGAAGTGCCAAGATCACGATCATTAAAAAGAATTTCTTAATTGGAATGGTCTACAAAGTGTGCTTGCAAGCCAGGCACACTTTGTACACAGTTCCAATTAAGTAATTCTTTTTAAAGATCGTGATCTCGGCACTGCTAAAGAGCTGCCGGTTGATCTGTGGACCGAATTCCAAATCTGTCCACTAGATGGCAGACTTGGCTGAAACAGCCAGGAAAAGGGAACTTTATTTTACTTCTGAATATCTCCCAAACCATAAAGGTTTGGGAGGTAAGACTTATATCATTTTTCATGTTTTTTAAGGGCTATAATATAAAATAAACTTATTTTCAAGGTTTACTATCCCTTTAAGTGTCAAGTAACAACGATCAGGCCATCTACTTATATTTTTTTCTTAGAAGGGGCTAAGTTTATAGTGCTTTTTAGATGTGAAATATAACAAAACACTGTATTATAAACAACAAAGGAAAGGAAAGAAACGAGTTATCACTCACCCAGTTAAAATTCACCTTTTTGTTAGGTTTCTTGCACACTCAGGAAAGCGTTTATAGGGGTAGGTGGCGTTCCAGTTCTGGAAAGAAAGCCAACAGCTGTTTCGTGCCTCACCGGCACTTTGTCTTGGCATCCATCACAGCAGCAATAACAGGACTGAAGAGGCAGAGAGCCCAGATTGCACTAATCAGATGACAACATTTACATTCAATTAAAATAGAAACTTTTTTTCAGAATCCCTATGCTTATCCCTACACACATTCCAAAACCAATCCTGTTTCATGTGAAGAAAGCACTAGGATTTACAAACCTTCTCTGCAAAAAGAGTGGCAAATAATTTTTATAATTTAACTGTAGAGGACCCATGTCCTCTAATCTGATAATACATCTGGACTTAAGTTTTAATAACTCATTATCCCGGTGAGGCACGAAACAGCTGTTTGCTTTCTTTCCGTACTGGGAATGCCACTTACGCCTGTAAACTCTATGCTGAGTGGGCAAGAAACCTAATAAAAAGGTGAATTTTAACAGGGTGAGTGGAAACTCATTTCTTTTCTTTCTTGTGTTGTTTTAATATGAACATTTATACGAGTTTGATCACCAAGAACCTGTATAATTGACCAAGCAGATTTCTGTGCCCTAACGCTTGAATATAGCTGCTGTATAAGCAGGCTGCGTTATATTCGGTTGTTATACTGTACCAGCATCTCCATACAGCCAAAGGTTCCAATGTTTGTGTAGCCAGCCTTCTCTCAAGTTTGTACATCATAGTGTTACACTGTTTGAAATGGTTGTGACTTCCATTCATCCAGCTGATTGCCATAGAACCACAGGTAAACCAACAGCCACCCAACCTTGTTCCACTTCCTGCCGTTAATTCCATTTGTTCTATGGAACCCTTGTACTTCAAGGAATCCACAGAATGGTTTAAAGGGATAGTAATACTTAAAATGTAAAAAAATATGTTGTAGGGTTTATCCCCTTGAGTAAAACAAGAGTACTCCCACTGCTGAAAGGTGTTTCATTCAAAAGTTATTAATTTTCAAAGTTGAATTTTTTAGGTGCAATACCACAGTGGCCTAAAATTGTACAGTGGCACTGTTGCTACACCATCCTATGGAGATTTATGGTCCCGGGACCAGAGCTGTCCATAGGATCATGTAGCAACAGCACCACTGTACAATTTCAGGCCACTTTGATATTGCACCTAAAAAAATTCAACTTTGAAAATTAATAACTTTTGAAAGAAACACCTTTCAGCAGTGGGAGTACTCTTGTTTTACTCAGTGGGATAAACCCTACACCATTTTTTAAACATTTTAAGTATTACTATCCCTTTAAGGACTACTTTTCCAAAGGAATACTTTAATAAATATTGCGCAGCTGTTTTGCCCTAGTATAAGAATTTTGCCTTTATACAGATGTTCCATTGTGGTTTATTTCTACCATTGGAAAAATATTTCCTTATTAAATAATAAACCATTTATTTCGTATTTTATACAATCTAAGTGCCCTCTGTGTGTATGTGTGTGTGTGTCTCTCTCTCTCATACAATGAATACTCCTTTACTGTTAAAACTAACATCTCTGTATCTGTATGTTTGTTTGTTTGTTTTTTTTAAATAAAACTTTATTACAAACTTTCAGTAATTTTTTCTTTCAACATATTCAAAACATTCTGTTAGATACATAAGGTATAGAACAGAGCTGCTCAACAACAGCTTGTTTAGCTTGACACAAGTTACAAAACCCTCACCCAATAGGTGAAACACATAATGTACTGTACTGTGAATTTTGTGTGAGTAGGGTAAACTTTGGGTACCAATCACAAACCGCCTTTCAGGTTATGCAGATAGTTAACATCCATGGAATCTCTACATACTCTGTATCACCTCCCTAGCCTGATGCCACTACCCACTGGTAGCCAGAGGCTGTCCACATACACTGTGATCCCTCTAGCCTTATTAACTTGCCCGACTGTCTACAAAATTGTGTAGATATAAATGCAGCAATTGCTAATTTTCATGTGTTTCAAACTAAACATGCGTTCGATACCATCTTGGACCTAATTCTGTTCCGTGACTTTGTCCTTTTGCAGAACGGTATCTATTTGATACTTATTTTCTTGATTGATTTGCTTTTCTCTGTCATCCAATATAGCTTACAGGTAACTCTGTGAAAGCGATTGCACCTTTAAGTAGGTAGGAACAATTCTTGAGAAGAATGCAGGGTGTAACGTTCCTTCCCTCCTTAGCTGGTCACCAGCCAGTCCCCTCCAGTTAGATTTGTTCCTTGAACAAGACAGGCAAGATAACGATTTTGCTTAGTTTTTAGGTTAGTTTATTGTTTTCTGTTGGATATGGGGTGTAGAAATCTCCCATTAGGCGGATTACCATTACTGACTTCCCAATGGTGGATTACTCTGTTAACAGGTGCTGTTTGTGAACCTTCCAGCCCTGGGGAAAAACCTTGCGTGCTATGTATTTTTCTTTGTCGTCCAGTACAGGTTATTGGTAACATTGGGTAGGTGATCAGCCCCTTAAAGTAGGCAGGAACAATTCTGAGAATTGACTGCTGGGTGGAGCCTACCTCCTCTCCTTAGCTTGCAGCTAGCCAATCCTCACCCAGTAAGATTTGTTCCTTGGTCAAGACAACAAGGCAAGAGAACAGTTCTGTTATAGTTTTAGCTTTTTTATTATTTTTCTGTTAGATATGGAATACCACCATTAGGCGGATTACCATCACTGACAATTCTCATCACCCAAATGTGGATAGCTCAGTTTACCAGGTGTTTTTTGTGGACCTAAGACTGGGGGGAAAAGCTTGACTGCAAGTTCTTTCCCCAGGCATTGCCCACTGAGGCTTCTTCTTGATATATGATAATCTGAAGACAGAAGACCTGATGAAAAAAGTGAGCACCCTTTGAGTGCTGAGGTCCATATGCCCCATGCTTCCCCTCCACACAGGTGTCTCATTTTAAGTTCCTATTACATACTCATGCACTCACTGGGTTTATCTGTATGTCTGTGAGGTGTTTGGAGCAAGTTTCTGTGGTAACTTAACCCTTTTGTTGCTGGTTAGCACGTTTTGAAGGGGCTTTGGACACTTTCCCTACTGGGACCAGGGTTTATTGAGTCTACTCTTTTATTTTAGTGGGCTTTTGAGTGGATTTACATTTTGTTATTCACCTTGTTAACTTTTGTTTGGTGCGCGTTTACCGCATAGACGTCATTGTTCCATTCACTTCTATGGGAATTTACAGTTTGGGACATATCTCTGCAACTGCTCCACGTAGCGAAGTCATAGACGGCTCATTTTGTGGGTTTACCCTTGCTCTGTCATCCGGTCAACGTTCTTGGCATGTTAGAGGCTTTCGGTGGCTTCGGGCACTGTTGGGGTACTCCGTCGGCAAAACTACTTTTCCCATGAGCTCTCGCTTTGCGCGCTCATTTCTGATTGGCTCCCATCGCGGAAGTCATTTTGTGTATTCGCAGATCGAGTATCCTACACAGGGCTTGGAATCTCCTTCTGTCCTCCACAGTTTAACCCTTCGCCTGCCAGATAAGTCTTATTAAGGATTTCTGGGGTGCATTTATTTATTATACTTACTATTTTGTGGGTGTTTTGATACTTTGACCGTTTGGCTCTGTGAGAATGTCTACTCCGTTAGACCTTGGGGCTAAAATTAAGACTAAGGATATTGGGGTGTCTGTGTCCCCCATTGCTCCTCATGTCACTCAGGGTTACCTAGAGAATACTCAGGTCATGTTTGCCCAGCATGCGCTGCTGCCCCTGAATCCCCTGCAGGGGCCTTCAGCCATGCACTAGAGCCAGTATGGATGCAAGAGTTTAAGGCTACTACCAGGGACCTCTAGTGCACCTTACAACTCCTTCCATCCACTTTACAGGGGGTCTTACACTTGTGGCAGACCATCGTCCAAATCAGATCTTCCCTGCCTAAAGGGCCGGGTATACCTGATGTGTCTGACTCCTCTGAGGAGGAATTATTGGTGGACTCTGATAATTCAGAGTTCAGCTGTTCCTTCATCTCAGTTTTTTGGGGACCCCTTTAAGGCTGACCCCATTCCCTTGGCTGAGGGCCTGATCAGGGCTGTGTTGAACACCCTGAACATTCCCTTGGTACAGGAGGCTTCTTCTGACCCCTCTGATGTGTTTCAGGAGCCTGTTAGGCCCCATACTTGTTTTCCACCTAACTCCACCCTTGACTGCTTGGTGTCTGAGGAATGGAAGTTTCCAGACAAGAAACCATCTGTGTCTAGGAAGTTCGCTAGGCTTTACCCATTCTCTGAAACGGCCCTCACGCAGTGGGTCCATCACCCCAAAGTGGATGCCCCTCTTTCCAGGCTTTCTAAGTTCAACTGCATTGCCTGTGGCTGACGCCTCTGTTCTCAAAGACTGGACTGATAAGATGCTTGAGACCTCTCTCATGGCTATTTTTGCAACGGTTGGCTCTGCCATCCACCCTGCATTTGCTGCAGCATGGGTGAATAGGGCTGTGGCTGTTTGGACTGAACAACTCAATTCAGCTGTCCATCAGGGGGCCCATACTGTGGACATGTTGCGGCTTCTCTCTAACATTGCTGAGGCTTAGCATTATGTCTCTGCTGCCCTGTTTGACACTGTGTGTATGGTAGCCAGGGCATCTACCATGTCTGTGGTAGCCAGAAGCGCTCTTTTGCTCAAGATCTGGTCTACTGACACGGCCTCCAAGAAGGCTGTCCTGTCTTTGCCTTTTCAGGGCTCCTCCCTGTTTGGGCCTGAGCTCAAGGATCTCATCAGCAAGGCAACAGGAGGGAAGAGAACTCACCTGCCAGTGGTCCTGAGGAACAAGGCGCCTGTCAAAAGGAATCAGCTTTTTCTTTCCTTTCAAGCAGACTCGTGCTTGCCCTCAGGCTCCGCGATCCTCATTCAAGCCTAAGCAGCAATGGAGATCCAAGTCCTCCGAAGCCCAATGCTTCCAAACCTCCTTATGCATGACTCGCCGAACCCGGGTTCCCACCCGCAGGTAGGTGGCCGCTTATGCCACTACCTCTCGGCTTGGCAGGCCTCTGTGTCAGACCACTGGGTTTTACAGTGGTGGCTATGGGGTACTGGATTCCCTTCCTCCTTCCTCCCTTCCCCATCCCAGGACCTTCACGTCTCATTTTCTTTTGGGAGCAGAAAAGCGCCGCCTTTTCGAGGAAGCTATTCAGGCCCTTCTGGACAAGGCAGTCCTGGAGCCAGTTCCTCCTCAGGAGAGGGGCTTGGGATTCTACTCCAACATCTTTGTGGTTTCCAAGAAGGACAGCGGCTGTCATCCCATTTTGGATCTGATAGATCTCAACTCCTTTGTGGTCCGGTCCCAATACCGTCAGGAGTCTCTGAGCACAGTGATAACGGCCATGTCGCCTGGGGAATTTCTGGAATCTGTGCATCTTCAAGATGCCTATCTGCACATCACCATTCATCCAGAGAGTCTGCAGTATCTCCGCTTTTCCTGCGACCAAGGGCATTTTCAGTTTTCTGCCCTTCTCTTTGGCCTAACCACGGCTCCTCAAGTCTTCAACAGAGTCCTAGGAGCATTGATCTCTGTCCTACATCACAATGGTATCAGGGTGACCTCCTTCTGAAGGCCTCTTCTCTGGAGCTCCTTCATAAGCAGGTGCAGAACTGCATTCATGCTCTTTCCCTTCACGGGTTAATCATCAATTTGGACAAGTCAGACCTTGTTTATTCCCAGAGGATGGACAAAGTGGCTCATCAGATGGCACTGAAGGTCCAGGCTATCCTGTGTCAGGATCCGGTCCCAGCCAAGAAGTTGTCATCCTTGGTGGGGAAGTTCATTTCCACCATAGAAGCAGTTTGCCATGGCTCACACCAGGGAACTTCAGAGGTTTCTAATCCTGGCATGCAGGGGTCGAGCAGATCTCCTATAAAGGTCCCTATCTCTCCCTCTTCAAGTGGAACAGAACCTCTCTTGGTGGCTCAACCTGAACAATCTCCTGAAAGGCAGACCCTTCCTGGTGCTCTCCGGATGGGTATCAGTGCTGGGGCACTTCAGTGTTCAGGGCTGGTGGTCTCAGGAGGAATCTCTCCTACCCATCAATCTCTTGGAGCTTCGGGCAATATTTCATGCCCTACAACACTGGACACGGCAACTGGAGGATTGCCCGATCAGGGTACAGTCGAACAATGCCACAGCGATAGCCTGCATCAACAAGCAAGCCAGCACAAGTCTCATAGCTTGGCTAGAGGTCAAGGCTATTTTATCGTGGGCAGAAGGGCATGTCCCTGCCATTTCCGCAGTTCATATTCCTGGCGTAGACAACGTTCTGGCAGACTTCCTCACTTGGCACACAGTGGACAGTCAAGAGTGGGAACTACATCTAAAGGTGTTCATCCAGCAGTAGGGTCTTCCTTGCATCAACCTTATGGCAACTAGCCACAACAGGAAGGTTCCAATGTTCTGCTCTCTCTGGGCAGATCCCCTGGCTCTGGCAGTGGATGCCTTTTCGATCCCGTGGACATTTCCTCTGGCATACATCTTTCCTCCCGTTCCCCTGTTGAACAGGGTGCTATGGAAACTGAGTCTGGAGCACTGCCCAGTCATTCTGATTGCTCTGTACTGGCCCTGAAAGGCTTGGTTTCCAGAGCTTCTGGACCTCTCAGTGGTGGAACCTCTTCGACTCCCCCCCCCATCTGGACCTTCTTATAAAAGGTTTGACGGCATGGAGACTGAATCCTCAATTTTGAAGAAGAAAGGATTTTCTTCTGGCGTGGTGGCTACTATGCTTAGTGCCCGTAAGATTGGTTCCTCTAAGGCCTACCATTGTGTATGGTCTACCTTTCTATCTTGGTGTGCTGACAAAGACCTGTCTCAGGATTTTTACCTTCCTACACTTCTTTCCTTCCTCCAGTATGGTGTGGATAAGGGTCTCAGTCTGAGTTCTCTTAAGGTTCAGACTTCTGCACTCTCTGTCTTCTTTCAGAGACATCTTGCTATCATTCCTGATGTCAAGATTTTCTTCCAGGGTGTTGCTCATACCCGTCCAGTGTATAAGTCCCCTGCTCCTCAGTGGGACCTTAACCTGGCCTTGGGAGTGCTTCAGTGTCCTCCTTTTGAGTCTTTGGCTACCATTCCTCTACGTATGCTGATGTGGAAGATGGCCTTTCTCCTGGCGATTGTTTCTGTTAACCGAGTTGCGGAGCTGCATGCCCTGTCTTGTAGACCACCCTTTTTGGTCTTTCACAAGGACAAGGCAGTGGTTTGCACCTCACAAGAGTTTCTCTCAAAGGTGGTGTCTGAGTTCCACATTAATCAGGAGATTGTGTCCCCTTCCTTCTGTCCTAACCCTGCTTCTGACATAGAGAAGGATATTCATCTGTTGGACGTTGTTCGTTGTCTCAAGTTCTGACACACTTTTTGTTATTCCTGAGGGTCCTAAGGCAGGGAAGCCTGCTTTCAAGGTAACCATTGCTACTTGGATTAAGTCCCGCTCATGCTCCAGACGAAGGTGCAAGTTACACGCCGAAATGCGTCAGTTGATTCATGTGTTAGGCAGAGATGCAACACGGACTACAGACTCTTATGGACCTGATCACTGAGAGACATCGTGTTACTGGATGTCACGGAGGCTTGTGAACCATGTTGATATCTTTAACAAGGAACCAGCTATTGACTGTCAAGCCCCAGGGACTGGAGAGGATCCGCTGCATTGTGAGAGACAGAATGTCCTGTACTGACTTTGATGAGTGCATATACGTTGGATACCTAGTAAGCGGCCGCTCACATTGATCACGGATTGTGCATACATATACAGCTATTGGAACTTCTGTTCTTCTAGTAAGTGCACATCCACTACATTTTATGTGGGCTGTCCTACTAGAGAGGAGACATTCTGTCAAATACCGTGTTCTCTCATTCCCTCATTTACATATAGACTTTCCCAGTACATGAATATAGTGCTCCACAGAAATATTTAGAGCTACATGTACACAGGGTATTATATATAATGATATGTTGCTGTTTGAAGAAAGCACTCACAGGATTTCACGGTGCGTGGAACAAATGAAGATTTATTCACAGATGAACTTTTCAGTTGACAATTTGAAACCTTTTTCAAGATATTTAGAGATACATTTACACAGGGTATTATCATCATATATATATATATAGATATATATATACACATACATACATATGTGGGTATTAGACCTTTACTGATATTATATGTACATATGTTACTTGTGCTACTTTTTACTTTTTTCTTTGATAAAATAAATATCCTTAATTTTCTATATATACATAGATGCAACTTTATTCTCCATTATTTATTTGCACAATTACTAATATATTTGCTTCCTATTTATATTAATCTACTACACTTAGAGTAATCTTTGCTCTGTTCTCCCCATCCCTACTTTGGTGAATCATGGACTCTTACATTCATTTTTTGAGGACAAGCTGCATATAGAAGGGTCTCTTTGAACTAAGCTTTTGAACTTATATTGTAGATAGTTTTTGGGATATTTCCTCTTGTCCCTTACATTCATTACCTCTACAAATATCCCTATTTAATTGCTGATCGCTTGTAATATGTAAGTGACTTTGATGATCTAGTGAAGTTTTTACCTACCCCCCCATATATTTATTTATGGGGCAGGGTTTTCTTCACTTTTTCTCCTAAAGTCACCTCTCTACTCCATCCCATTACGGTGTCTCCCCCTTTTTTCCAATAGTACAGTATCAACCTATATTTTTTACATGTTATTTGGAATGAACTGTTTACAGTGGCACAATCTCTGACATATCAGTAACAGCACTACCTGCCCCAGAGCCATGGGAACTTTTTGGAGTGCTTCTGCTGCTGCTATGTGTTCCAGAACTGGCCAGCTGATAGTTTGTCTCCCAGTCAGACCTGTGGTTGTGCTTTAGGTGGCATCTCATAGAGGAGGTGCCAAGGTGTGAGCTTGCTTCCCCCTGCTCACATGCTTTTTGCGCAGACAACAGAGAGCAACAATCTTAATTTTGGATAAATTATTCATCTGTATACAGTTGTTATTAAGACATAACTACCTGCTGCATGAACTACCTTTGAAAGTCCTTTCATTATACGAAGTTATTATATAGATGCCCCTCACTACTCCATGGTGACTTAGGAAAGTCACTTGGTTTTACACAGTAATTATCTAGATAGCCCTGGTTGCTGTATGAATGACTCCTATCTAGGTAAGTCATAAAAACACTGTCAAAACTGACTCCCAGAACACCCCACAAAATTGTCTCCTTCAAATTTTCGGTTCTTTCCCTTTTTTCCCTTTGCAAAATAAGAAATTAGCTTAATGAGGGGATTACAATTTGTTGGTGATGAGCCCCTTTAGTTCTTTTTACGTTGGCTGTATGAGGGCAGAAGAATATGTCAAAGAGTATGGTGGAGACCTGTTCTGAAGCAACAAAATACTTTTATTGGGTGTAGGAGGTGGAGTGGTTGGAGTAACAGATCTCACAGGTGGAGTGAGAGACCTATGGGTGGAGGAGTAGGAATAGACAGGCCTGTATGTGTGGTAAAAAATACAAGTGATATAGAGAGAGCTGTTTGGGGGAGGGACCTGTGGATGAAAGAGAGGCAGGGATAGAAGGGTGTGTGGATGAAGGGGCTACAGATGGAAGGATGGGGACTGACAGGGTCAGAAGGAAACAGGAATGACAGCTGGAAGGTGAGAGGAGGGAGACACATGGGGGAGTCAGAGTCTGAAACATGTATATATAGAAGAGTGGCAGAGATGTGTGTGTGTCTGTGTGTTGTTGATATTGAAATATGTTTAGGTTTAGGTCTTTCACTGTTTCAAACAATAGAAAAAATTGTACACAGGTTTAAAAATCATAGATCTTGGAACATCTGTATGCTTTAATGCATACCAGTGGACACTTAACCAAGCAAACCCCAAACTTCTATAGCATTCTTAGGAAAATTGACTAATGTTATTCCATTTTCATCTGCACCTAGTTAGTATATTAATACATTTTCCCATATCAGTGTGATGTACTAAGATGATCTGGAGTAATTCTGGAGCAAACCAATGCCCCCACAGCTTACAAATGAACAGTCTTCTTGTTTTAATGGGGCTTTTAACCCCTTAAATTGTTGAAATGTTTCCAACACATTGCAAAGCAATGCACTGGAGAGGTCTCTCTCATTTAAGGGGTTAAAAGTCCTAATAAGGAGGTGTAAACCTTGCTTCATAGTACTTCCTGCATAATAACTAATCTAATAAAACTAGTAGTATTGACGTGCAGGGGTCAAGCAAAGCCCAGTTCAGTGGTAGTGTTCCAATTGCAAGGGCAGAATGCTCAGCGGTGATATTTATAAATTCCAACAGATGAAAGTGGGTTTTTTCTAAACTGTGATTGGCTAAAAAGTCCACCAGTCACAGCTCACTATACTCCCAGTCAATCACATGCTAAGACTGTAGTAAATAAAGATGGAACAGTCTGTGACTGGTTGTGAGATTTCTAGGCTGTTACTGATAGCTTTTAGAGACATATAACTTTGAAAATGCACAATGGTGTTAATAAATTTCCCTGCTAAGACAATGAAGCTCAGTTTTCTCTGGTGATTGGAAGAGTGACTATTTTTAGGGTTTTTAACCTGTTATGGTTTTTTCATTGTCTTATTACATTTGTGACAGGGGACTCTAATTTTTAGATGTCTGTTTGTTTTTACGATTAATCTTGATCACACAGACTCCATGAGAAGTCTCTTTTTTTTTTATTCATTTTTTTGTCAGTTGAAAGTACTAATGAGATGTAAACCTTGCTTCATAGTGCTTCCTGTATAATAACTAATCCAATAAAACTAGTAATATTGACGTGCACGGGTCTCCCAAAAGCCACAATTCAATGGTACTGGCCCAACTGCAAGGGCAGAATGCTCCGTGAGGTAGTTATAGATTCCCACTAATGAAACCTGTACATTTGTTGTTGCTTTTAATCTTGATCACACAGACTCCAGGACAAGTCTCTTTTCTTAATCAGATTTATTTATTTATATTTTTTAATAAATTTTTCTCCAAATATAAATGTATGCTCCTTCAGTTGGCAGTAGTGGGTCTTGTGGGCTCGCAATGACAATATGATATATTGTTATTTACCCCCCCATATAATACAGGGATTGCAAACATTCCCAAGATAGAATCCCACTCCATCTGATGCAAATGATGCAGTAGGGGAAGGCTTGAACCACTGAGCACGTGTTGGAGACTGGAAGACTCTTACTTTCAACTTGTCTCAGAATCCTCATTATTTCTGTTTTTGACATTGGCTCATCTTTTAGCTTCCCTGATGCTTCCAGCTTTTACCCATTAGGGATTTTATCAGGAGAATAAATTTGCATGCTCATTATTTATTCAATCTCAAGATTCCACCTGTACTTTTCTCTGAAACTTTTGTCAGTGTGCCCCCTTGATAAAGCCAATTATTTTGATCAAATATTTTGGGGAAACTGACAAAGAGGACTTAAAAACAACTAACACATCATAATAACCCCCTACTTAATTAATATGGGCAGAAAATCCTAATTACTCCTAAAAAGTTCTTCCTTGTAAGTTTGCTGAAATCATCTTCAAACATTCCTTAATGTCATATCTATGGGAGTGGACATGACAGAGCTAGAAGGAGCACAAGACCTGAAACTCTTATCACTGCACATGGTAATTTAAAGTGCAATCAAGTATTCTTCATGCTTAGTTTGGAAAAACTTCCAGCAACTGTCATGTTTGCCTCCATGCACATGACATCCACAACTCACTAAAGATGTTATGAACAAATGAACAAGGACAATATTCAAAGGGGCCATTAGGATTTTCTTTTTTAAGGTACGTATGGAATGATTATTAGGAGGTGTTATTTCTCCATTAATTCTGGGACCTCAGTAATGGATAAATAATGATTTAATCAACCTGAGCAATCCCTGTCAGCATAGAAGGTGAAAACGGGCACAGAGAGTACAGCATATAACCTGTTATGAGGAATCACAATATATTCTACCTGGTAAAATATTTTCTAAATAAATAAATAGTGAGGACTGAGGAAGGAGGGAACACTGAGACCAGCTGACAGTGAGAGTCTCCCAGGTCTCCAGAAGGTGCTCAGTTTCTCCAGACATTTCCCTACAACCCAAATTGTTTCAAGTTAGACACTTTCTAGAAAGTGTTTATAATTCATATTTTAATATAGCTTAATCATACCATGAAATTAACACTTATTTTTTTCTTAACATCAAAAGAGCAAATAAAATTATCCATCTAAAATAAAATTCTCTTTATTGTTTAGAATATTTGTATAATTAGAGCTGGATTGCAATTATTTTTTCCAGTTTATAATTGTTTTTTTAGGAAGGAAGACAGAGAAAGGTTTAGAATTTTTGGTTTTGCTTAAAAATATCCCTCTTCTTTTGCCATGAGTGGTGCACGTCAAGAGGCACATCAACGGTCTTTTTCTATGCTCTCATCCCTCGTTCAAAGGCATGAGCAACATATTGGAAATAAAATAAAACGCTAAAGGTATAAAGGATCCCCTAAAGACCAGGTCAAATATGTCCTTGGGGGTTATGCACTAAGGCCTGATGAAGAGGTGAAAAAGCGGAGATGACTTCTCCAGTTCCTATGTTATTCTATAGAGACTGTGCACTAAGACAGTGATTCTCAACCATTGTGCCGTGGCACTTTGGTGTGCCATGGACATCAACTTAGTATGCCCCATATTTTATATGAAGACTAACATAAATATTTATAGAAATTTATAGAAATTGTTATGCACAATATGTTTAGTTTTGTTATAATGATTAAAAGACCTAATAATAACACTATTTTTATATTTTGTACCCCTCTTATGCCCGTGATAAAGTACATCAGATATGTCAGGGGTGCCCCGAATGTTATAGATTACTTGTTATGGGTGCCCTGAACTAAAACAGATTGAGAACCACTGCACTAAGATCTCCAAAATTGGAGAATTCGGAGTACATTGGCTCCATAGAATAACATTAGACTTGGAGAAGTGATATCACTGGAGAAGTCATCTCCACTTTATCACCTCTTTATCACACCTTAGTGCATAACCCCTCAAGGACATCATTGATGTGGTCTCCTCACTTCACCACTCATTAAAACAGAATCTAAAAAAAGGCTTTAACATAACCACTGCCAGCTGGAAAAAATGTTTGAAAATACTCCACCAAGAGAATAATCAACACTGGGACATTGACTTAACCCCTTAAGGACCGGAGCGAGCACGCACGGCCGGCACTTGAGGACCTCGGGGCATTATTTTTTTTTTTAGTTTTAGTTCAGGGCTCCCCAAGAGGCGTGCAGCCACGCGGGGAACCCTGAACTCCACAATGTGCCAGGACCATCACTGGTCCTTAAGTGCCGTGATAGTCCTGGCACTGCAGTGGTCATTAAGAGGTTAATGTATACAAAAACTTTCAATTCAGTGGGGAATTCATAACACCAGCTGAAAAGCTGAAACGTAAAACACAGCCAATCACAACTTAAATACTTTCACATAATCTGAGCGCAAAACACAAGCAGAAGAAAAGTGCAATAATATCTAATTGTAATAGATATATTGGGACAAATTATTAAAAACAGTAAAACAGAAACTGACATAAATTCTCATTATTAGACCCCATTTTAGGCATTTACTGTTACTATGAGGACATAAAACACCATATTATTAAAAGAATAGCTCGCAGCATGAAGGGAACAGGATGCCCTCTCTGGCTGAAGAGTCTTTGTCCCAAAGTCATGGTTAGGATAATGACTCTGGGGTTTGTTAGAGCATATTGATTTTTTTTAAATATTGAGTAGGTAAATATATAATTACAGTCAAATCACCATAGCCCCAGGTTATTACTTGATAGTGTGGGTCCCTGTGCATACTTATAGTTCATTGCAAGCAATTTAACTGCTCACATTCACCCTCCAGTTTCACTGTGTTGATGCAATGGCTATGAGAAACCTGATGTGAGTCTCATGTGATGTTCTATCTATGCACAGGTGAAGGGGATTCTGCAAAGTAGAAGCTATTTCTGACAGTCCTTTCACAACTTTCATTATTGCTTTCTGTCTTCTGTCACTGACAGGAGCAGGGAGAGAGGCCCATTTCTGCATGTGAATGTTGGGCATTCTGAGTCCGGGGCCTGTGTGCTAAGTTCAAACATACTCCTTGTCTACACAAAGACTAACTGATAGTGACCACCTTCTGACCCAGCCCAGAGACAAAAATACCTCCTGCCCCCTTTATGGCAGCACTATGTGTAGCAGTGGGAACATTTTTGTCCTTTATGATGCAGTTGGTTTTCCCTACAATTGCTCTAGTTTTAATAAACTAAACTCTTTATTTCAAAGTAAAATACAAATATGGCCTGATGTGTAAAGGCAAAGAGGAAACTGTGACTGATTTCAGGATATCTTCCTCTGAACAAACGTGAATGTAATTAAAGGAAAAATAACACTTCCTTATAATAAACTCTCACATATCCTGGAAAACAATCATGTCTTCCTCTATAGACCTGATATCAAGTATTAGTTAACCCTTTGAGTGCCAGAGGTGTACAGAAAGCATTGCTCTGAAATGTGTTTCATACTCTCTGGCACTCAAAGGGTTAAATATTAATTTGGAGGAATCAAGTCACAAATAATTGATTCATAATAAGTATTCTAATGTCTGCACAGCTCAATGGGGTTTTATTATTAGTTGTTACTGTTCCATTAACACTGGCAAACTGAGCCACTTGTTTTCAGTTGAGGAGTCATTGCAAAGCTGCACTGTTGGGGGAGGGAGGGGTGCAAGAACAGATCTGAGCACAAGTGCAATGAGATAGTAAATGGAACTCAGTGACATCATAAGGATGTTTCAGGAATTTAAACCAGCAACTGCCAGAGCTAAACTCAAACACTTCTTTACTGCGAGAGCAACTGACAAGTGTCACGCGTGATTCTAAATAATTGGAATAAGATAATTTTAGAGGAACTTCAATTCAAACATAGAACAACAGTAAGTGAATTTATGGATTAGCCATACAACAGTCCAGTCAATTTTCCTTGATCAAGATCCTATAACCATTTTCAAGGATATTTGCTGGTGTTGTTTTAATCTTACCAGTCTGTATACATTGGATTTATACATTATATTTATCAAAGTAAAATTTAAGTTGCTTACAAAGGAAATTTTTTTCATTGATAAATATGGTGTAGTTGTGCCCCCATCCACCCACTCTAGGTTATCATAAATAGATATTATAGCTATGTGCTAAGTTTTTATTGCAGCACCACTGGTTTATGTTATATCACTCTACCGGCTTTCATTGTCCCTGACAGAAAACTATCTGCAAACAGATACTGGACCTTAGTATCAGGGACATAATGTTAGTTTGCATATTATATGCACTTAGAGCATAGGTGAAGACACAATGAAGGGTTAATATTAGTGTCCTTTTGATTGTGGAGGCAAGATAAAGGGCATATATGAAGCTGATATATATGACATTTATTGATGCTGATATACTGAATGTAACTGGAGAAATTCTGAAGTAAACCAACTCTTCAGTAGGGGATAGATTCAAATTATTTCCTTAGATTTAACTGGGGGGTTATCCCAGTGATTTTAGTTCACTATATACGTACTGGCTGTCTCTAAATAAAATGTATACAGCCTCTTGTCTGCCTTCAGTTTTCATCTGACATGTCACAGCTCCTGCTCTCCAGTGCAATCTTACTGTAGCCTCACTTTACATCTGTAACATTCTGACAGTTAGAAACTATGTTAAGACAAGCTTGTGTTGTAAGTCTGGATGAAAGAAACCTGGAGTAATCAACACATGGCTCTCCAGCTGGAGGGGACTACAACTCCCATCATCCCAAGCCTGCCATTGGCTAGCTGGGGATAATGGGAGATGTAGCATTTAACCCTTTGAGTGCCAGAGGGGTAAGCAACGCATTGCTCTGCAATGTGTTGCATACCCCTCTGTCACTCAAAGGGTTAACAGATGGAGCTGCATAGGATACATAGCTCCAATACACCACTGGTGGGCAAGATGGTCCCTCCAGCTCATTCAATGATATCGTAAATAACATTAATTTGATTGATTATGTAATGTGTGTGTTCACATTTCATATACACTGTTTATTATTTCACTCAGCAACTTTAGGGGAACAAATTTCATAAACCCCAGAAAAAGTCTGAATTAGACAACCAGGCAGCTAGAATGTCTAAAGAAGAGCAAGAAGATCTGCGTTCATTCTTCTTTTCTACCACCACCAAGGTAATTTGCACTATGTGACACTGGGGAAGATCAGACCTGGGCACAATGTTCAGTTCAGGGTGACTGTGGACCACTCTAATTCTGGAACGTTCTCCTTCCATATAGTATGACTGCGTTTCACCATAATTCAGGGGAGGGTTGGCAACTTTTGGCCTGGGGGGGGCAAGTAAAATCAAGTGGCCCATTTTCACCACCACTCCAGCACACCATCCTAGTCCTCTTCCATTGGTTAATTTTGTAATTGATATTAACCGCTTCCCGACAATGGACGTACATGTACGTCCTACAAAAACTGTAACTTAGTGACAGAGGACGTACATGTACATCCCGGAAGTCTGGGTCCCTGTGTGGCTGCACGCCGTTCGGGGACTCTGGAATAATTTTAAAATGTAAAAAAAAAAAAAATTCTTAGCCGGGCGTTACCGGGCGTTAAGTGAAGGCCGGGTGTGCGCGCGGCCGGTCACTAAGGGGTTAATGTTGTGAGGTAACTGAAATATAAATCAGTAATATAATGCTGTTGAATGAATGAATGAATATGTTTATATAGCGCCAGAAGTGTATGCAGCTCTTTACAATTTCATGGTTTAAACAATACAGGGTTACAGGTGCTTTGTAGAGTGAAACATTGGGTGCGAGGTCCTTGCCTGAAAGCTTACAATCTAAAGTGAACATAATTTATTTTCACTAGCAAAACATATTCAGCAAATCAAAATTCTCTAGAATTTAACAAATGAAGCAAACTTTATTGCATATTATTCCTAACACATTAAACCCTCTTAGTGCCAGTGGGGTGTGCAACACATAACAAATACAGGCAATCTGCAGATATAATGCAAAATATATAAACAAATATAGCTGACGTCAGTACAAATGGCACTTATCAATGTGTTTCTGCTAAACACATTAACCTTTTGAGCGTCAGAGGGTAAGTAATGCACTGCTTAGCAATGTGTTGAGTACTCCTCTGGCATTCAAAGGGTTAAGAGCCCCTGATTACTACATGTAGAGTTTCCCTTTGAAGAGGGTACATAGCTTAACCCCTTGAGTGCCAGAGGGGTAGGCAACGCTTTGCAAAGCAATGTGTTGCATGCCTCTCTGGGGCTCAAAAGGGTTAAAATATGCAGTAGTGTGATGGGTCTGCAATATAAAAATGCCCCCATGCATAGTACATTTTGTCCAAGTTAAGCTAAAGAAATAGTATTGACATAATAAAAGGACCCAAAAAATATACTTAGGTTTAATAATTGTAATCGCTGTCTCTGCCGCTGTGTGAGGCCGCTGAGGTGGCAGTGGAGACAGAATCATGCGCCACAGTCCCCCCTTCTCATTTGCACATGCCGATGCCCGCTCCATTCTGAAAGAATTGGAATTGAGACTGCCCTTATATATGGGGAGTCTTACTTCCAATTCTCTCTCAGCCATTGGCTGGGATATGCTTACACACCTCCCAGCCAATCAGTTTACAGCATAGCAGCTCATGTACATGTTAAAGGGTAACCTTGTTTGAAAGAGGGGCTCCCTAAATTGTAGCATCAAGGGGGAGTGAGATCACAGTTGTTTACATGTCTCCCCCCTATTCTTTACTATATTATAAGGTCTGGTTATTGTGCTCTTGTCCAACATTGCAATACAAAAGAGGGCACTCCGGGATTTGGAGCAGGAAGGGCTGAGCTCTAGGCTCTGCAGACACATCCCCCTGCTCCTGCGTAAAATAATAATAAACAAAAGTTCATCTTGCATCCAGTGGGATATGATGCATAAATGGCATCATGCTCATGCATGATGGAGTCATTTATGCACTGAAATGTCCACAGTGAGGTACTGCCTCCAGGAGGGGAGGACTTCCATAAAGTTGACCTTCAGTCCCTGGCAATAATCCTTACACATGGTGTTCCACATCCTTGGAAGTTTTAAAACATGTGCTGGGGAAGTGAACATCAACGTCCAACAAAAAAGTTAAAGGGGCAGTAATTATGTGTTACTGGTCTTTTCCTGCTAGGTAAAACAGGTGTTCATCCACTGCTGGGAGATGTGTCTTGTCAGAGTTATTACAGTTTAAATGGTTGTTTTTTTACATTAGCAGTGTCCACTAGTTCCTAGATTAGTTATTTTGTTACATTGTATAGGAGAGGTGAGCCACAGACACACAGTTCTCCATAGAATGTGATGGAAACTGCTGAGTCTTTCGCTTACCCTATTGTACAGTTTTGCGGAATATGTAGACACTATATAAAAAAAGGATAATAATGATAATTATAACAAAAAATACATAGATAGAAATACCCAGCCATGGCTTCGTGCATATTCCTTTTAGGTTTCATGGGATCTTTAGTGCAAATAATTTGTTGTTTTTTTTTGTAGTCAAAAAGATCACTGACATTCAGTATTTTGCTTTGGTACAGGGAAATTGCTGCCAAACATGTCGCTGTCGGACAGCTGTGACACACAGCAATGTTTTGTCATACTCTGAAGAATACGGAGGATTTCATAGGTTGTACAAACTAAAAGTGGAGGTGATCAACGTAAGTGTTCAAGTGTATTTTTGTGTGTGTATATGTGTGCACAGTTGTGTGCATTTTTGTGTATATGTGTTTTTTGAGTGTGTGCTTGTGTTTATGTGTGGGTGTGTGAATGTGAATGTGAATGCACTAGTGTGTGCTTGAGTGTGTATTTGTTTATGTGTGTGGATATGTGTTTGTTTTGGTGTGTATTGATGAAAGGCAACAGTTTTTCTAAGCTGCTGTTGTACTACAGCTAACAACATTCTTAACCAGCCTCAAGCATTAATAGTCCAACACATCTGGAGAGACACTAGCTAGATTAGAATGATGTTATTTGTGTTTTTTATTATTTATGTTTTATTTTTCAGAATAAGACCTCTGTCAAAGAGTCAGATATGAACACTGATGAAGAAAATTATGTTCCATCAGATGAAGGTAAGGTTAATAGCACTGGTTATCTTTTCGGTTCTCTGCATGAGTCTATTTTTTGTATCAATGTCTGCTCATGTCATATAGACTCATTCTAATTTCACATTCCTTCAATCCTCCTTTCTCTTTCCAAATAGAGACTTTTATCACTGTAGCAACACATATGCGGAATGTTAAAGCAGAACTACCACCTATTTTAAACTTTGTCAAATAACTCCCAGTCTGGCGACTAGCTGCTCAGTAGTGCTAATCACCATAATAATTGCCTGTTTAAATAGAATGTTACGCTGATCTGGGGCTGACAGGCAGTAGAGAGAGCAGGCATCTTCACATAGTGACATCTGCGTGCCTGCACTGTTAGTCCCTTTTTGAGCCGAACCACTCCCAGCAACTCCTTCTAGAGCTGGCTGGAACTGACAGTGTAGGCGTGCAGACGTCACTATGGAAAGATGTTTGCACTCTCTACTGCCTGTCAGCCCCGGAGCAGGGTATCATTCTATTTAACTAGGTAATTGTTCTGGCAACTAGCACTACTGAGCAGCTAGTCGCCAGATGGGGAATTTGACATAAAGTTTAAAATAGGTGGCAGTTCCACTTTAAGCCTACTGATTTCAATGGGATTAACTTTATGATGCTCACCCAGGTATGCACTCCTGTCATCAGTCACATGCACATTCACTTCATCATGTACACATGCGTGCATACATTACATACACCGGACATTACCAGGACCATGTCCAGTAGGTGAGTTTTCTGTTATGATGTCCCTACAGTATCTTTTTTCTTGACTTGCACTACATTTTAAGGTTAAGAAAGAGGTCAACACATGGCCTCCTGGAACATGCAGAGCAAGCCAAGAAAGAAGATCCTGCATCCTCTGACTGAAAGATGTTGGTTGAAATGTCCTTTATGTGGCAGAAATTTCCTTTTCTCATTCGTAGAATGTGAAATGCTAATAGCATTCCAGCAGTGGGACATTTCACCTCTGCCTACTGTATAAGGCAATTATTACTCACACCTTCCCACACAACTTTGTCTAGCACAATTTCTCATTCCCAATCTGATCTTGTATTTGTCTACACATAGCCACTCCAGATGACGATGCTCAAGCCACCAGCGTAGAGGAGCTTGTTCAAAAAATCATGGAGGGCAAAGAATATATTCTAACTGAGTTGCAGGAAGATACTCCGACCAGTAAGTTCTCTATTAGTAACTCCAGGGTGGTGAATGACAATGTCTTTCAGTTGCCTACCCTCAGCATATATTTAATGGGCAACTTTAACTTTGCTTGTGTAACAGAAATACTTAGAAAGGAGTCCTTAGTATAGCTGGCCATATATAATGCATAATATTTATTGGCCTTTTACAGGATAACAATGAATGGATATAATGCTACTATTAATGCATTGAGAATGAAGAACTGGGGTCATTATAATGAGGGTCATTGAAATAAAATTCCAGTTGATGCAAATGGACTCTTGAATGCTAAACACATTGCTTTGTAGAGCAAGTATCACTGAATGATTTTAATGACAAATTGGAAGAAAATTGAATTTTATTCTCTTTTTATAGGTCAGGCAACATTAAAGATGAGGTTCTCCGTATCAAGGGGTACAGTCAAAAGGAAATTGGAAGAGAGCCTAGATGCACCAGTAAGAATTTCTGACATTCTTGCCAAGTATTTACTAAGGGCCTTATACAGGGCTTAAAAGTTGAAGTCCTTTGTTACTAGCCAGACTTGAAAAGTTACTGATCACTGCAAGCCATAACATACCAACCAGGGCTGAATATCTACTTGCCAGGGCTACACTTTCACTTGCCATTGGCTAGTGGCGAGTGGAAATTTCGATCCCTGGCCATGTAGACAAATGAAAACACCCACCAACCTTCTCTGTAACCCACTGGCTAGTAAAGAGGTGTCTGTGATGTCTTAACCATCCAGTGGGTTATTATGACAGTCTGATGGGAGCAGCATGGTATCGTGTCACAGATGATGTGGGATGGTACCCATCTAAGAAGAGTGACAAGACCTCTGTCTACTTAGAGAGAACATAGAGCAGTTGTGAGCAACACACTTCCCTGGGGCTTCATGCTGCCATCACAATCTGTTTTGGGTACAATGGAAAGATGAGATGTATTCCCTATCTCACACATACATCTTATTTTCACCCCAAAAATGCTAATATCCTCATGTCTTTTGCCTCATATCATACCTTCTTTACACTTACACTGTTCCACCTTAACCCCTTGGGGTCTCCATCACTTTGACAAGTAATGACTTGAAAATTTCTCTGGCATACAAATGAGTAAATTACTTTTTGTCCCCTCTATTTACAGTTTACATTTTTAGTGAAGTATTAATAAAAGTCCCTTTTAAATGACTGGCAGTGCCATCTAAGCTATGTAAACTAATTCCCACAGCTTAAACTGCACCTTTTGTTGCATAGTGTTCTTTACAGATCACATCTGGAGGGGTTCATGATTTCCACTCTGGTGGATATGGAAGTGAAAGCAAGATTGCTATCCTCTCTATAGTTGTCCCATGTCCCTGAAATCCACAATCAGTGGACTTCTATGGAAAGGAGAAAAATCAGCCATGAACATTTACCCTGTGAGTGGCAGAGGGCATGCAACACATTGTAAAGCAATGCGTTGCACACCCTCTGGCATTCATAGGGTTAAGTGAAGCACTGGCTGGACTCAGCAGTGTAAAGCATTATAGTATGCGCATGTGGTCCAGTTATGACCAAAATTTGCTTTAGCACATAGGCAGCATGTCTACAGCCCCTGTGCTACCATTAAAAGTAGTCTAACGTTTAAATTGGAGTCCTGACCATATTTGCTTTACCCAGCATTCTCCAGCTGGTTCCCTGTACTGGTTAATTCCGGCATGAATTGTAATTTGCTGCAAACTGTTTTTTGACCTCCAAAAGTAAATTTACAACCTTTATAAGCAATGACTCCTCTAAGGTAACAACCAGTGCTGAAAGTGTTAAAAGAATAATTACAACTAGGTAGGGTTGCATGGTGCATCTGCATAAACAATACTTTTTCATTGCTGGGTTTCTTACCTTAAAAGGAACTCTGTTTGCTAGGGACACTAGTTTACCCCATAAAATATTCCATACTGGAAAAGACCTAGGGCCATATTCAGAGAGCTAAATAGGGGGAATTCTAGGTCAGACAATTATACCATGGGAACAATGGTTAAACCCCTTGAATGCTAGCAATGTCTCCAAAGCAGTGCATTGCCATTCATTGGAGACCTCCCTATCATTCTAGGGTTTAAGAAGGACTTTTAAAGCCTTGCATGCTAGAGTTTTCCAATATATTGTCCTGAAAAGGATAGACATCAATTGGGATTTGGGGAATTATTTATTGTCCCCTATGGTGCAGTTGGTCTTCCCCAAAATTGTTGAGTGCTGTGTATAGTATATAGTGAAAGCCTCTGTGGGTAACAAAGATGGCCTGAGCTTATAAACATGCCACTGTGGCTGAGTCAAAAGGGCGAAAAGAGAAAGACCTTGTAGACATTTCAGAGCCAATGTAAGATCTTTGTTCCTTGATTTTTCTTATGCTTGCCGTTTTTCTCCACAGCCTTCAAAACGGAGGAAGGTGGAATAATGGAAGACAACTATGGACAGGGACAGGGACTAGGGACAGGTAAGAGATGATCTGGGAGAATTAATGCCTCTAGTTATATACAAATTATATCTGATCCTATTCCTGTTTATCTCTGAACTCATTTCCCCTATATTATTTCACTCTGTTAATGAAAACCCTTTCTCTGGGTATACAGACTGTCAGCCCTTATTTCAGACTATGGGGAGCTTGGAACATTTGCTGTCCAGTAAAGGGCAGATCCTCTGACAGAATGTTTTTTATAAATCTCCCTCTTGGTGTTTAATTGTTATGGCTGGCTATGCTTACTGCATGGAGTTGTGGGTGTGGCCACCACAATGTCCATGAGTCAGATTCTGGCAACTTGTGTCCTAGGGGGCAAATACAATCAAGCGACCCATTTCTATTATCGTTTGAGCCCACTCTCAAAGCCCACCTCCTTTTGTTAATTTTAAAGGGATAGAAATACTTAAAATGTGAAAAAAATATGTTGTAGGGTATATCCCCCTTAGTAAAACAAGAGTACTCCCACTGCTGAGAGGTGTTTCATTCAAAAGTTATTAATTTTCAAAGTTGAATTTTTTAGGTGCAATATCACAGTGGACTGAAATTGTACAGTGGCGCTGTTGCTACACGATCCTATGGACAGCTCTGGTCCCGGGACCATAAATCTCCATAGGATGGTGTAGCAACAGCGCCACTGTACAATTTCAGTCCACTGTGATATTGCACCTAAAAAATTCAACTTTGAAAATTAATAACTTTTGAATGAAACACCTTTCAGCAGTTGGAGTACTCTTGTTTTACTCAGGGGATAAACCCTACAACATATTTTTTTTTACATTTTAAGTATTACTATCCCTTTAAACGTGGCATTAAAATCATGAAGTAAAGCGATACCACATAACTCACATTAAAATGGGCTAAACTACTGATATAACCGAGTTTACAATTTAAGTAAAGCTACACTAGTGATACTATAGAGCTTACAGTGGAAATGGGTTATGTAACTAGTGTAGCCTCATTTGGATTGTAGCTTTGTGGTATCATTTGTGTAGCATTATTTCAATTGTAAGCTCTGTGGTATCACTAGTGTTGTTCCATTTATAGCAACAAGGTGGAGATTAAGTGAGACAGTGGCCCACTGGCCCAGACATATGACCGGCCCAGGGAGCAATTGCCCCCCTGCCCCCCAGGCCAACCCTCCCCTGGAAAAAAATATTTCTCTAATGTATGAGTTTCTCAAGCTTTGTATTAATATTCATTTTTGCGTTCATTTTTTAGGCAGAGTAATATTTAGAAGACCATTGTGGAAGCACAGAGTATTTGGATAACATCTACCCACAACTGGCAGATTGTATATAGTTTTTGTTTATACATTAGTGTAGTAGTTTTTGTAGTTATAATAAAATATAATATAATTTGTTAATCCTGGTCCCATATGAATGAACATAGCGCTGGATGTAATTGAGTCTTTAGATACACTCTTTTTTAAACAGTGAGATAATTTTGTCTTACTGCTTGTCCTTTGTATGTGCACTTGGGTTTCTTCCCTCTGCCACCCTATTGCATTATTGTTTTTAAAGAAGACACCATCTGACATAATACATAATACTTACGTAATGTTTCACCATATAGAACAACAAAAATAGGTATTAATTAGTTTCCCTACTAGATGTCATTTCCTCCCATCTCCTGCTATCTTTCTCGTATGCTTTGCTTCTCTTTTCCTGACCAGCATATGCATTAATCTTGCAGGTCCAGTTCTATCTGGCTTATTTGTTTGACTCCATGCACCACAAAAACCCTCACAAGACACAGTTCATATCAGATGGGGTATGTGTATACATTTCTGAACTAACTGAGGAAAAATATACATACATACATACATACTACAATTACTGGTTTACTACTACAATATTTTTGCCTACATGGAGATCCTCAAAAGGGCGACATCAAAATATTGCCCGCATCGAAAAGACGAGATCAGAATGTCACCTGATTAAGATGTGGTGACATCAGAATGTCACCTGCTTAAAGGTCACCATGTAGGCCCTTTGTCAACAGAGAGATGCCTCTTGGTGCTGTATGTGAAGAGATACTTCTCTGTGCGGCATTTGCTCCATTTAGTGAGCTCCTTCATCTTTCCCCAACGTCACACGTACCTGTTGACACTTCTACTATCAGTGCGGGACTTGAAGTTCTTCTTCTACTTAGATACTGAACCAGAACCTCTCAGTGATAGGAAGTAGGGCTCATTGAGGCTAAAGAAGTACGTTGAATGTGGCACAGATAGTAGTGATGCAGGCAGCATTCTGATGTTGCCCTTTTTAGGGTCACCAAGCAGGCGCAAACATTTCAGTAGTAAACCAGTAATTGAAGTGTGTATGTATATTTTTCTTTAGTTTGTTTTTATCAATACGATACCCCATTACTAATCTATATTAATAAAAGGAGAAGGCTGGCATGTGACCAAAATTCTATGTCAGTATCAGCCACACACTAGAGTGGCAGGAAGGCAGAGATATTCTAATACAAACTAACTCTCCAGGAGATACAGTGAGTGCATCATTTTGAAAGGAGTTCTTCACACAGAGGTGGCCATTTCTTCTAGCAACTCTGGAGATTCTCTGATAGCAGCTTCTCAGCAGCTGAAGTGTGGGATTTGTCAAGGTTACCTCTCAGTAGGATAAGGGCATTCAATATCATCGCTAAAGTTTGTTTCGGCATCCATTTCTGAGTTGAATACGGAAAATCAGCACTACATATACTCTTTCTAAATATTTACCCCTCCACTGCCAGCTCCTTTGGGACCAAGAGTTGTTTTTGCCATTGGGTTTTTTGATGTGAGGAAATAAGTCTGTCCATTTATTATACTTCAGTCATCACTGATCCCTTTGGCTACACACTAACATTTTTGTTGTTGAACTACAAGTGTTCATTAAGGCTAAGTTCCTTTGGGACATTGCTCTTTATTGAATAGTTATCATTATTCTAAGGAATTTGAACTCATTCTCAATCAGGGCTCACTCAGCTCACACTGAGATTTGATTTATTCTCTACCTTCATTTATTGATATGGCAGACAAGGAGGAGAAGAAAACTAAGAGCAATAAATGTAAGTGTAATGCATGTAAAAATGCAATGTAAAGGTCACAAACAATATGCCTGTGTGTTCTAAATGTATGGACTTAGAGGATAGCAGGCCTTCCACATCTACTGATGCTCCCCCTAATGCTTGAACCAGAGTGGGCCAAGTCCTTACCAGGTTCGCCTGTCAAATTACCGATGATTTTGGACAAATGAAAGCGCCTTGTGCACTTGTTAAAAGATAACAAACCAAAAAAAAGGCCCAAAATTCTTTACTCGCCCTCAGATTCATCTGATGATGAAGGTGAATAGGCTAGTGACCATTCTGAGTACCCCTCATCCTTTGGAGAGGATTCCAATTTAGATGACTCAGATTCAGAATCCATGGACTATTTAATGAAAGCTATCCTGAATGTCTTGGAAATTACTGATCAAGCCTCTAAGTCCTCTACTGTCATATTCCCTGACTATGAAGAGCTTGGTCAGATAGTCATGGATGAGTGGGAAACCCCAGATAAAATGTGGTAATTCCTTAAATTTGCTAAGATATATCTCTTTTCTAAAGTCAGGTTTGATCTTGAATGAATTAATTAATATGTTTATTTATATAGAACCACAAACCTAAGCAGCGCTTTCCAATTCATGGCTTTAGACATTACAGGGTTACAAGTGCTTTATAGAGTGAAAAACTGGGTTTGAAGTCCCTGCCCGAAAGCTTACAATCTAAAGTTCAACATCACCAACAGGTGAACCTACTGTATCCAGATTATCCAAATATTCTACTATTTATGTTCAATCTGCAGCAACACTTAAAAATCCTGTTGACAAAAAGGTTTATACCTTGAATGGAGAGATGTTTTATGGATTAAGTGCAATCATTAGAGGTTCCTTTGCTTCAGCCTGGGCATACAGAGCTGCTGAGTCCTGGTAGGCTCAAATTATTCAAGCTTTGCAGGATAATGTGCATCATGATGATATATTTCCTCTCATAGGCTCCAAGAGTCTACCTCCTATTTTGGGGAAGCAGCCTTGGAGATAGGTAAATTGGCATCTAGATGTTCATCTTCATCTGTTACAGCACATCATGGTTTATGGTTAAAGATTTGAAATGCTGATTCTGATTCCAAAAAAAGCTCTAATTTCCTTACATTTCAAAGGATCTCTCCTTTCCGAGCCAGAAATAGATACAATTGTTAGCCACGTCACTGGCAGAAAAAGTAAATTTCTGCTTCAAAATAAAACCTCAGAGGTTTGACAATAAGAAAAGGACTTTTACTTACAGAGGTAAAACATCCTCCAGACAACCTTCTAATCTTTCTTCTGGAGGTTCCTTTCATTTTCATAGAGTAAAATCTACCTGGACACAAAAGAAAACAATGTCCAAGGCTTCAGTCTCCAAGTCCTCTACAGCATAAGATTTGGAGTATGTCACTTCACACATCAATGGAGTGGGTTCTACACCTCATTCAAAAAAGGTACAGAATGTATTTCATAACATTTCCTCCTAGTCACTTTTTCATGCCCAGGATACCAAAAAAAAGGAAGTTACAGGAAGCCTTTCATCAGGGTATCTGTCAGTTCCTAGACAATGGTGTGTAATAGTTCCAGTACCTAACTACCAAAGGTTAAAAGGCTTTTATTCTATTTTTTAATGGTACCCAAAAAAGATAGTGGATTCTCTCCTATCCTAGACTTGAAAAACCTAAACCGGTTTCTCAAAGTCCCCAGATTCATAAAATGGAGTCTATGAAGTCAGTGATAGCAGTCATGGAACCAGATGAATTTCTCACATCTTTGTACATCATATATGCCTACCTACATATCACTATTTCGTACAAACACTATAAATATCTCAGGTTTGTTACCAAAACAAACGCTTTTAATTAGTAGCTCTGCCTTTCGGTCTAGCCAAAGCTCTGAGAGTTTTCACCAAAGTGATGGCTCCTCTTAAGGCTCACCTTAGATCCAATGGAGTAAATCTGACTCCTCACCTGCAAGATCTGTTGCTAAAGGCTCCATCTCAGGAGCTAATTTAACAACATCTCCATCTTACTCTGTTAACTATGAAGAATCATGTTTGGATAATCAACCTAATCAAATCTCAACTAGTACCATCTCAGAAAATACGTTTTTTAAACCTGAAATTCAACACCAGCCTTCAAAATGGTGGCCACAATACAAGCAGTTCTCTTTGCTCAGTTTCAGTTGAGGCCTCTCCAACTGGATCTGATTCGCAATTGGTCCAAAAATCCAAATTGTTCCAAAAATAAAAATCATATTCATCATATGATGAAGACATCACACTCCACAAGACACTCTCTCTACTGGTGGCTCATAAGTTCAAATTTTCTTACAGGGAAACATTTCTCCATCACAGAGTGGGAGTTAGTCACAACAGTCGCCAGTCTGTTCGGATGGGAAGTGGAATACAAACATCTCTCCATTCAAGTTCAGAGGACTCCATCAGAGTTCCATATTCCCATAAACATCTTGGAGTTATATTCAGTTTTGAAAAGCAATGCTGTCTGGATGGAAGTAAAGAAAATTCTTCTCTGGGCAGAGAACCATGTTCCAGCATTATCAGCCATTTAAATTCCAGGAGTGGAGAACTGGGAAGCAGAATAAATCAGCTGTCAGACCATAGACCCAGGGGAATGGAAACTAAATTAGGAAATATTCCTTCAGATAACTCACCGATGGGGAGTTCCAGACATAAACATGATGGTGTCAACAGAAAACTACCAATATGCCCTAACAATTCCTTGGAATTATAGACTAGTTTATGTCTACACGCTATGATTCCAAGAATACTCCTGAAAATAAATATGGTGCACACCATCCTAATACCTTCATTTTGGCTCAGGAGGATTCATCACCTCAAAGACATGTCATTGACAGCGACATGGCGTCTACTTCAGATTCTAGACCTCATCTCTCAAGGACCAATTCTCTACCACAACTTACACAAGCTTGCTTTGACAGCATGGAACTGGAGACCCAAATCTTAAAGAACAAAGGCTTCAGTTCTTCTATGATTCAAACCATGCTCAGGGCTTGCAAACCGGCATCATCTAAAATATATCACCGAGTCTGGAGAATCTCTCTCTTTCTGTGCTAGGAAAGGTCTAGATCCCTTTTCTTTCCATCTTCTATCTGTTCTAGAGTTCCTGCAATCAAGCCTAGATAAAGATCTAAGGGTCTAAGTTTCAGTTCTTTCTGTGCTTTTCCAGAGAAAGATTGCTTCTCTCCCTTAAATTCAAAATTTCCTTCAAGGGGTCAACAGGATAGTTCCCCCATACAGACATCCTGTTCTACCATGGGATTTGAATTTAGTGTTAGCGGCTCTTCAATACTCATCAGCCACTAAATGAGACCTAACGGCAATTGTATCTGCAAGAAGAACATGGTGCTCTTTCTTGTATTTGTCCTCATCTTATCTTTCATCAAGATGAAGAAGTTTTAAGAACAGTTCCAGAGTTCCAACCTAAAGCAGTTTCTGCTTTCCACATAAACCAGGGAGTGGTACTCCCTTTCTTGTGTCCTTCTAACTCTCAATAAAATGTTCTTCATAGTTTAGATGTAATGAGATGTTTAAACCATTATGTCCAAGTCACCCAAACTTTTAGGACTTCAGACACTGTGATTCCAGAAGGCCCTAAATGGGACAGACCAGCCTGTAAAAGTACCATTGCTTTATAGCTCAAACAAACAATCAGATAAGCTTACAGACTAAAGTCTCTTCCAAATCTGTTCAGAATCAGAGCTCATTGTACCAGGTCCATCAGTACTTCTTGGGACTTGAAGAATCAAGCTACTGTTGACCAATTGTGCAAGGCAGCTACATGGTCATCTGTTCACACTTTCACTAAGTTTTACAAGGATAACATTTTTGCATCCCAAGTTGCTAGTTTTGACCATAATGTTTTACAGGCAATTGTTCATTAGTTTTCCTCTCTCCTACTGTTTGGGGCAGCTCTTTAACATCCCCATGGTCCCTACATCCCTCAATGATGCTAGAGAAAATGGTATTTTTTTACTTACCAATAAATCCTGTTCTCTTAGTCCGTTGAGGGATGCAGAGCTTTACGCCCACCAAAAATTTGTTTGATGAGGATGTAGTGCCTTTTCTGGTGGATATGTGTTACCACTATTCCCTTCCTGACTCTGTTAAATGAAACCTGAAGGCACTTGGGCACAGGGAGGGGGTTGCAGTTAGGAACTGGGAGGAGTGTTTTTTATCAGCGTGCCCTGTCTCCTATAAGAACCATGTTTAACCCTGTATCCCTCAGTGGACTAAGAAAAAAGAATTTATCTGTAAGTAAAAAAAATCCTATTTTTCAGGACTATGTCCTCTTCTGACAAAAGCTGGAAGGGAGCAGAAACCTGCCAGTGACAGAGAACAGATCACTGTGATTGCTGGTAGTTACTGTAGTAAGCCTCAACACTTCTAATGTCGGTTACATAATCGGCAATTATGTCCTATGCCATTGAGCAGACATTGTTTCTCCCTATTAATGATCCCTTCCATTATGAAATGAATGTCTCAGCTAATCTGAACTTTGCTGCCAATGTCACTCTGGGATATTTCTGCTCTTACGCATTGTCAATTCAAAGCTCAAAACTCCATGCAGTTTATAACCCATTCACCAACACATATATTACTAGCATAACCCCCGCCCCCCTTATTGAACAGTGTGAGGGTCAGTCAACACCTTGAAATGCAATGCATTGCCTATCTGACACAAAAGGGGTTAATGATAGTGCCCACCCTTATCTGAGACGTGTGTCTCCCACAAAAGTCATTGTAACATCAATTAGTTTAATTTGTCTGACTGGAACAGAGGTATGAAAATGTATTGAAATGCAAAGCTTTCTATACATCTGCCACTCAAAGTGCTTATGTTAGTGACCAGCCTAAATTCACACATCTGTCTTGCACAAACCTTATTCTAAATTCAGTGTTTATCACTCCTATTGCCCGTTTTCTGCTGGTGCTTTAGTGCAGCATCTTAGTATTAAACACAGCTGGAGGCCCAAGACCATGTTAGGTTCATGCTGCCAATGTATACTCATACCTACGAATGGTTGCTGCCATTAGCTGTCTCTTTCCTTCTACTTCCACCTGTCAATGAGCCCACACAGTGGATATACTGCTACTGACTGAAGCGCTTCCCCTCACAGATCACAGGAGACCAGGCAGAGATCAGCAGTAGAAGAGACAACAAGAGCATGACACAACCCTGGCTCCCTCACCTTAAGGGTGACATGCATTGAAGGGTTCCTATTCTAAGTGTGACATTCCAAGGGAAGTGGACTTATATCAGGAATATGTTATGTTCTCATCCTCTCCATTTCTTTCTCTTCTCAGATATGTTTTAACCAACCATCCTACATCTACTCCCTGTGTCTTGTACCCCCATCTGGTTATGAATTATTCAGTGTCCTGGTATCTTCTAACCATATATCCTGCATTATCTCCCAGCACCTTGTACCCCATCTGGTTATTAATTATTCAGTGTCCTGGTATGTTTTAACCAACCATCCTGCATCTACTCCCTGTGTTTTGTACCCCCATCTGGTTATTAACTATTCAGTGTCCTGGTATGCTGAATTACATTTACTTATGCACTCTACATCCTGCCCTTAGACTGAGGTCTCCATTGGTAATTTTTTATTGCATATAGGTGTGAAAGATCCTGTTAAATAAGATTACTTTATAAAGGCCACAGTGTAAGGGAGAGATGCATTGAGGGGTTCCCATTCTAAGTGAAGTGGACTTAAATCAGGACTTGGAGCAGTGGTTGGGCAAAAGGGAGAAAACAGGATCTACAAGAGAAATACCACCTCCCAAAGCAATTTTCCAAGGAAGGACTGGAAGCAAAGACTTGAATGGAAACTCTGCGATTCTCTTAAAGTTCAAGAATCTCTAATTAATACCACTTTCTGGACATCCACCAAAACAAACACTACCATCATGGAAAGGTCCTCCTGGCCCACTCTGATTTTTGTTTTAACAATTCACACTATACTAACAATACTTAAATAACGTATAATATTGATTTCCAGATCTGCACCCCTCACTAAAATGTTCGGTTCTTTCTACCCTCCTTCCTCTTCTCCCTTTTCTGTTTACATTTCTCCTTCAGTTCTTTCTTCCGCGTTCACCGTTACACAACATCTCCTCAACTCCCCCCATTGAAAATGGCTTCAGGGTTTTTTTGTTTGTTTTTTTTGCCTTTCTCTGGACCAACAGGGTTGTTTTTGGCATGGACTTGACTTAATGGACACATGTCTTTTCAGCCTCGTCAACTGTGTTACTATGTTACTAGCGTGCCTCAGGGTGCGCTATGATAGTTCTGGGGAGACTTTAACGAATTGTTTCAGGATTGCAGAACTGTATGAAAATTGTATGGCACCTCTAAAATATGAATTCAAGGGGTAGTGGGCAAGAAGTGATGGGCGGTGCTGATGCTGACCTAATGATAACTGATGCTGATGATGCAGATCTAGAATATATCTCTCCAGCATCTTCCTATTGTTCAAATACAGATGAAGCTGACAGTTTGAGAGATGATGACATTGCCATAAAGTCAAAAGAAAGGCAAAGGCTCAACATCCTACCTCTGAAAAGGCACACTGTGCCCATCGATAAACTGTAGAAAACCTTTGGAAACTCTGACCCTGGACAAGCAAAGATGGCAAAAAGTAAACAGTCATCGTCAGTGTCATCACCACATCCAAGTCCCATTTAGCCACACACACTTGTGTTGAGAAACCAGCAGCAACAACAACAACAACAGCAACACAGGTTATAAACATCCACAACCTTAGCCATGACAAGTGCCTTTGCTGATGCTGCTTGAAATGCTGCAACTTTGTTTAAGTCATAATGCAAAGGTTGGTCTGCCCTTTTTAGGGCCTTCTGGAATCACAGTGTCTGATGTTCTAAAAGATTGGGAGACTTGGACGTAATATTTTAAGCATTTTAATAATCTCTTTGTTAAAAAACTACACATTTTATTATCCTTATCAGCAATTTCAGAATGATGGGAGTTGTAGTCTAACAACACATAAAAGGGATATTGAAGCAAAAGTGGATAACATCATTTTACCACTGTACAATCCATTGGAAAGACCTCATCTGGAAAATGCAGTGCAGTTTTGGGCACCAGTTCTAAAATAGGATATTCTAGAACTGGAGAGAATACAGCAAAGAACAACAAAATCAGTTAAGGGAATGGAAGACTTGACACATGAGGAATGTCTAGACCAGGGCTGTCAAACTTCAGTCCTCAGGAGCCACCAACAAACCAGGATTTAAGGATTTCCCAGATTAAGCGCAAGTGAGTCAGTCAAAATGAATGAGCCACTGATTAACTCACCTGTGCTCAGTCAGTGAAATCCTTCAATCCTGGCCTGTTGGTGGCTCTAGAGGACTGAACATGGACAGCCCGGGTCTAGACAAATTTGGTTTATTTACTCTAGAGAAAAAAAAGGCTAAGAGGAGATCTTTTTGTCACAATGCAAAAGTATATGAGAGGTCAATACAAGTCTCTCTCTGGTAAGCTTTTCATTCCAAGGCCTGATCAAATAACCAGGGGTGACCCCTTGAGAGTGGAGCAAAGGAGGTTTCTACTTCAGCAGAGGAATGTTTTTTTTAAAGTAAGGTCTGTTAAATTGTGGGATTCATTGCCCAAGGATGTGGTAATGACAGATACAATGGATACATTTAAGAGAATATTAAATACATTTCTTTCATAAGGGAACATACAGGGTTATACTGGGTATTAGCGGGCAAAACAGAAAGTTCAGATAAAGACTAACTTATTTGGCAGCAGGAAAGATTATATAATTCTCATTTGTCTGGGTTATTAGGCAAACGTTAAACTTCATGGATTTGCGTCTTTTTTCAACCTAATTTACTTTTTTACTATGGTACGCGTAGGAGCCAATGCAGCAGCATCCCAATCCTTCCTCTCACACGCTTTTCCTTTTATTCTCGCAGTCAATGCCTATCACGCCCGCTCCCACCTGACTAACTGTTCCTGTTTCACTTTCCTCCCATTTTTCACTGTTTCCCTGCAGTTATTCTATAAAGCAGTATAAGATATATAGACATACCAGCTTGCATTATGCCTAGTTTGTATAATAAAAGCAGGGAGACAGTGGGGAAAGGGAAGGAGAGAGGCAATGAAATATTGTGACAGGAAACCAGGGAAGGATATTGGCTGTGGCAGGAAGGGATAAAGAAGGTACTCTAAAATGGATATAAATGAGAGAAGTGGTGATGGTGAGGTCTTAAGGTGCACTGCCCAAAAAAGCTAGCAAGTGACCAATGACTCCATGCTGATAACAAGTGACCAATGACTCCATGTTGATAAAGCAGTAGATGTAATAGAATGACTAACAACAAATTAGATCCGTTCTCACTAAAGTCTGGGAACCTCTGCTGTTTAGAAGGCAAACTCTCTGATGCACTACAGTTTTAGATTGAAATCTCTAGGCATTATTTATAAACATCAAATACAATTATCAATAAAGAAAAAAGGGTGGGCCAGGGTATCACTAATGTAGCTCTGTCACAATTGTAAGCCCTGTGGTATCACTAGTGTACCACAATTTCAGTTGCAAAGTCTGTTGTATTACGATTGTAGCTCTATTTCAATTGTAAGCTCTGGAATCAATCAGTGGCTCCATTTAAGTTGTAGTATCTGCAGTATCACTTGTAGCACCATTTTAATTTAACCCGTTAAAGACAGATGACGTGTCAGGACCATCATCGGTGGATGTGCGTTAATGACCAGTGACAGTCGTGGCATGGAATTCTGGTATGTTAGCTTGACTGCCATTTCAGAATGCATCAGTCGAAAAAATGCAGTGGTCCTCAAGTCCACCCACCTCCTGACCCTGTGGTCCTTTAGGGGGTTAAGCTCTGTGGTATCACTAGTGTATTTCCCTTTCAGTTGTAAGCTCAGTGATATCTCTTTGCGCCTCTGTTTCTATTGTAAGTTCTGTGGTATCACTATTGTAGCTCCATTTCAATTGTAAGATTTGTGGTATCACTATTGTAGACCAGTTTCAATTGTAAGCTCTGTGGTATTAGTAGATTAAGTCAATTTCAATGCTAAGCTCTGTGGTATCATTAGCGAAACACCATTTCAATCATAAGTGCTGTGGTACTTCTTGTCTTAATTCACCGTAATGCTTATTATAATATTAACAAAATTGGATAGGCTGGGATGGTAGGCCGGTTTGATAGTAGAATGGACCAATTGATTGTATATGCCCCCCATACCAACAGTTGCCAGCCCTCTTCTGCAGGCAGACAACATTTTGGTTGCATGATCATCTTTTTTTATATAGATAGAAACAGATTTTGAAGGCAGAAAATAACCATCTTACTCTTCCAGTCTGCACATTTCCCTAATAAAATAGTCTTAAATACTTATCGGACTATATTTCTTGTCTGTCGCTGGGATTTTTGCTGTCCCTCACAGTATTTGCCCTAACCACCTTTGATAGAAGGCTGTTCCTTCGTCTCTGTAAAGTAGTGCTTACCCAAATTACTTCTGAATTTTCCATCCTATAACTTTAGATCATGACCTCTTTTTTCTAGCATTTCTTTAAAGAAAAAATTGCTTAGCAGCTGAACGATATCAAACCTCTTAATATATTAACCTCTTAAGGACTGAGAAGCCCAAGGGTGGGGTGCAGGCGCACTGTGATCACAAAATTCCATGACGTGCCAGGATCGTCACCGGTCCTTAATACCAAGATAGCTGTGACATTCCTGGCACGTCATTGGTTCTCTCCTTTCTTGCAAGCTGTACATTCTATTCAATATATATATATAATATATAATATATTATATATATATATAATATATATATATATATATATATATATATATATATAATTCTATACAAGTCTATTCTTGTACCCTGTGTTATAAAGACCCGGCACCATTTTTGTGGATCTTCTTTGAACTGCCTGCCATTTATTAAAGTCCTTCTCCAGAAATGTACACACTACTCCATGGAGAGATTCACTAATGGGCGATAAGGGCTGGTAGGCAATACTGTGTCAGATTAGTGTCAGTGACATAGCAACAGTATGCACTAAGATGTCTTCACCATCATATCACTGTGAATATACCACCAGTCCACCAAAATCTGCTGACCCTGCCGTGAATCCTCCATGCCAACGGGTTTATGATTTTGCACTCACTACATTTACAGTGGCTCATTTGCATATGGAAATGCAGAGAAGACATGAATGAGATGACCTGAGGCTAAAAGTTCTGAGAGGTCCATGCCAGAGGAAAAGATTCTCTCTGCAGAGAAACATCTGTGAGGTTCACATGAGTAAGACTGAAAGTCAGAGTCTGAAAGCTGATCAAGGCCAATCAGTACAGATCGATTCAAAAGTATGCAACTGCTTGTTTCCAGAAAAGCAGAATAAGGGACCTCGTCAGGTTTAAAAGTATTGATATGAGCGTCTTGCACATGTTAGGGAGTGGAGTGAAGAGGTGTTGAGTGTAGAAGAATAAGCACAATAAAGGATCTCTGGGCAGGCTTAGGTGGTGTTGAGTTAATCTCTTGGAGTATTTGTTCCCAGTTTATTACAATTATTGGGCATGTCCACCATATATGGGATCCTATCTGGGCATTACATCTCCAACAATTTAAGGGTGTTTGGGAGGAGAGGTGAGATATGTGTAGTGGTGTTAAATCCCATCTTGCAAGAACTTTGTAATTTAATACTCTGGTAGCTGTATCTCTTGCGTATTTAAAGTTATTTCATTCCAAACCATTGTGCAATGTCCAAGGAGATGGACAGCTCTCTTTCCCAATTTTGTAAGAAATATAATTTAGGGGGAGCTGAGTCTGAACTGAGAATGGCATAGCTGTATGATAATGATCAACATTTCTTAGGAATCCTTTGAAGATGTTTCTCAAATATTGTTAGACTCCTAGTTTTATAACCATTTTTCCACTGATTGTGTAACCAGTGATGAATCTGAAGCATGCACCACCATCGTGCAGAGGGGTTTGCAAGTTTAATTTGTAAATGTGAAATAAAAATCCTAACTAGAATAGCTTCACATGTCTCTAGTAGCAATAGCTATATTCATAATGATAATATATATTATAGATGGTGCACTCATAAGCAATCAATAAGACATAGAATAGAAAAAGGTAAAACTATAAGATACAAGATACCAAAGAGGAACCTTCAAAGAGGAAGCTTATTTCATGAGGCACTCAATAGGTATATCCAAAATGTACAAGCTTTATTAGATAGTGCAAAAAATATACAAATGGGATAAAATCAATTAAAAACAGCCTGTATAGGCAGATTAATATATAAACAAACCCAGATAATACAAAGAAATCGTAGATAATATATATCAAAAGTGTGAAAAAAAAACACAAAAATTGTTCAAATAGAAAGGCAAAAAAACCTAATGAGGTGCACAAACCAGTGCATAATAAAGTGATAAAGCACAAAAATCTGTATCATCAGAAATAAAGATATACTTATCTAGTGGTCTGAATAAATGGTAAGCACACTGGGAAATGAAAGTAAGAGTCTGCCGTATAACAAAGGACCCAACGCATAATGCCACTACAGTGGCTTAGTCAGGGGTAATGAGAGAAACGGACATATGGAAGTATTCATAATAGAACATGTCCAATCAACTGCATGCTAAGTGATCATATGGTAACAAATTTTCCGCTAAAGTAGACAAAGGCATAGTAGTGATGCAAATAGAATCCCTCCCCATCTGCAGACAGATTACCCACTTGTCAACAGTAAGAGCGCATTGTGGGCGGACCTATCTTATGAAAATGCGGATGAGGTGTGCTCCCTGTCGCGTAAATATAGGCCTAAGAGAGGGCCCATGGGAAGAGAGAGAGAGAAAAAAAAAAAAAAAAAAAAAGGGGGGGGGACTGCCTAAGGGAGGGACTCCGAAATCTCGCGATGTTCCCAAGAGCTGCCGACCGGAGTATAAGAGTATACCCCGGTCCGCCCACAACTTCAGGCTAACCAATAGCCTTTTACTTGTGGGCGGACCTATCTTATGAAAATGCGGCTGAGGTGTGCTCTCTGCCGCGTAAATATAGGCCTAAGAGAGGGCAAAAATAAGAAAGCAGATCCATGAGTACACAGTAATCAATTTTATTACATGCGATTGGTATGAGATTACAAGGCCAATTTACGGAAAGCTTGTCTGATTTCTACCATAGGAAAGGGTATGTAAGTCATGTAACTGGCGGAAGCCCATCTACCTAAATGCTTAATAATATGAACAGGTACTTGATGGCAGGATGCCGAAGTAGCTGCCCCAATGCGAAAAGAGTGCCCTGAGAAACCTTTAGTGTCAAAACCTAATCTGGTGAGGACAAGTCTAACGTATTTAATAAAGGTGGACGTAGTTAATGGTTTCCCCAGTATGGGTAACAAGGGGCTGTCCCTAGCTTTGTCTTGTAGGGTAATCAAGTAAGCATCTAAGTAGGCCACCGGGCACCAAGCGTTGAAGGAGGGGTAGAAATAGATTTTGGTGGGGGGGCCAACTTGATTGGTTTTTGAAGATGCCAAAAATAAAACGTAATGGTCAGAAAAACGAACCAAGTTGGCAATAGTTAAGAATTTATCAGAAGTCCTAGCCACAGTGATTTCTCCTGGCCTCATGAAACCATAAAAAGCCAGAAATATGGCAGCCAACAATGTATTATTAATCTCTATAGAAAATGGTTTAGCATGCAGGAACTGGCACATGACCCTAAAGAGATTCTCATCAATAGGTAATCTGGGAGACGCTTTATGTTGCTGGGATTTCCTGATACCCCTCAAGGCTAATTTAATCGGGTGACTCACAAAAAACGACTGATACTGATTATCCAATATAACTAAAAAGTGCTGAATACCCACTACATATAGTTTAATGGTGTTAAATGTCAAATGTAATGAAAAATGGCAATAAGATATGAAAGCCAGAATTGTGTTAATGTCAACAGGATTATGGGGCCTAAGATTATAGATGAGCTTTAGAAACAAAGACCAAGCTCTGGCATAACTTCTTCTTGTACTAGCTGCCAGAGCCTGATGCATAAGAGCCTTCGCCCCTTGTAAATAAATATTTAATCCATCTTCATGGATTCTAGCTCCGGGCACCATTCTGGAGAGGGATCAGCCGAGGGGTGTAGCTGGTGGAATTCCTGAAATTTCAAACAAGATAATAATTTAGCTAAAGTATTTGAATTCCCTGCCGAGTGCTCCCCCATAATGTTGAATTTACACTACAAAGATAAGCAAACCAATTTCCTCATAAAGGACATTATGAGGGGAGATGTGGACCGGTCTTTAAAAATCAATGCTACCGTGATCTCGTTATCAATCTTAAATCTGACTGTTTCCCCAATCCAGAACTTACCCCACACCGTAGCGGCAGCCACGATCGGTATAAGCTCAAAAAGGCCTTGGCTAATCAATGATTGCCATGAATAGCTGCAAACCCACCAGAAATGGTCACATGAGTGACAACCGTGGGAGACCTAGCCGTGACTCTGGGTATGACCATGGAGCGGCCATTCCAACACTTAAGGAATCGAGCCCACATCTCCAAGTCTAGCTTAGTGACTTCATGAAGGAGTACAGAATTCCCTTCCTGAGGATTCCCAGAGAGCAGTGACAATAAATGAGATACAAAAGAACGACCCTGAGGAATAATCCTCATGGCAAAATTCAACGTACCCAAAAGTGACTGTAACTCTACTCTCTGACAGGAATCCTTGGCAGCAAACTCTGCAATCATTTTTTGAATTTGCAAAAGTTTTTCCTCTGGTAAACTGGCTTCCATGCTCTCGGTATCTAACTGAATGCCCAAGAAACAGAGCTTGGTGGTAGGCCCAATGGATTTACCCTGAGATAATGGAATATTCAGGTTAGAAAACAGGGCTGAAATTTCCCCCGGCCCGATCGGTCTCGAGTGGGAGGGTTCTATGAGAAGAAAGTCATCCAGATAATGAATAACATGGTGACAATGATGATGATTCAGTAGAATCCAGCTCAATGTATCTGCAAAGATATCAAACAGCTTAGGGCTGCTCTTGGCCCCAAAAGTCAGACGTGTGGAGAAATAATACAGTCCGCGCCACTTGATCCCATGCAGATTCCACAGTGATGGATGTAAAGGTAAAAGTTTAAATGCATCCGCAATGTCTGCTTTGCTTAACCAGGAACCTTTCCCTGTCTGAATGATCAGCTGAATAGCATCATCTACTGTGGAATAATGTAGAGAAAATTCTTCCGAGGGAATAAGTGAATTAAGGCTAGGAATGGCTATTGAATGAGGCGCTGACAAATCGTAAATCAAACGGGGTTTATTTGAGGATTTACTGTGCACCACTCCTATCGGATTAATATGCCAATGGGAGAATGGGGGGGAAGCAAAAGGCCCGATAACATACCCCTTGGAAACTTCAATCCTGATCAAATCATCTACCACCTCAGGTTCCTGCAGGGATGACAGTAAATTCTCACATTCCAGTGTGCCACAAGGTAAAATGACAAGACTGGAGTGAAAACCCTCTGTGAACCCCTGAATCAAAAAATTCATTAAACCTGGCGAGGGGTGAGATTTGAGATAAGTCTTGAGGTTTGCAATGTGCACCCCGTCTAGTCATTGTTTTGCGAATAATCTCTGGGGACAAATAGAACGAGGATGAGCCCTTTTGCACAGAGAACATAAATGAACCAATCTGCAAGCACTAAAACCACACCCCGTATAATTATAATTGTTGCAGATTTGAGACTTGCCAAAGAACACTATAGGTCTCCCCAAACGGTCAAATCTAGGGGCGGAAGGAGGAACGGACTGACCCTCACTCTGATTGTCCGGCAGAAATTCAAGAGCCGGTGAATTAGATAGTCCCGGGCACAAGTTAGTGGACTGTTCGGTTGATTGGCACCTGGAGCATACTGGAGCACGAAGACCGGCAAAGTGGCGGCAAAAAAGTTCCATGTCCAACTGGCTCCAGTCCAATGTGATATTAAATTGTGCAAATGCGGCTGCTGCTTTGGCTGAGAAGGACTTGTGGTAGTCATAAAAATTGTGACCACCATACTTATGCCCGAGCTCTACCACCCTGTACAAATAATGGTCCAACTCCTCCCTGCGCTCTGGGTGAACAGAACAAATGACATCCCAGTATAGACTAAAGGCTAAAACAAACTCTGTAACTGACAATTTCTTCCCCAATCTGGGATCTTTAGTTTTTAGATCCACTGAAACCTGATCACAAGAAAAGGCCTTGTTTTCAACACTGTCATGGGAGGATATCAAAAGAGCTACCAGATTTACATCCTTGCCCTCAATAATATCCTTCCTCAAATGGTTAGGAATAAAATGGGCTGGCGAAACGACAGGAACAGGGCTCCCCATCCCTGCGCTAGCTGGACTGGGAGGAATACCTGGGCAAACCCTCTGAGCCACCTGATGACCCGAAGGTGGATTTCCCAATTCATCCAACCAGGCATGTATCGAGGCTACCGATTCCGCCAGAGTGGCTACTGAAGCCTGTAAATCAGCCAAATCCGAAGTGGATTGGGATATAGAAGGAGCTGGACTATGGCTAGTGCTAGGTCTTGGTGTCAAGGTAGGGGAGAATAGGAGCTTGAACAATTCGGCTTTCCTAGCCTTAGCAGGGTAAGGAATGCCCCTAGACTGTAATTCCTTAACAATCTTGGCCACAGTCCAGGATCTATAAAAATTAGGGGATGAAAGGTTAGACGCTGGCCCAGGTGTGTCCTGCATCTCTGGCATGGCTGAAAGATCTGAAGTGACCGACATGCTTGATCCTATAACCTGCAAAGATAATGTGCAAATAAGTAAATATGCATTACTCATTTGCTGTCGGTCACCTGAATGTCTGACTAGCTAGAGGAAAGGATAGATGAAGAAGCACCTAACTGAGCTATATATGTGGGGAAGATGAGGCCCTAAAATATAAACACCACCCAGAACTACCTATGATTTGGACCGAGGGGCGGGAAACGTAACTGTCGGTGTTATCTGACTCCAATAAAAACCTGACTGTCCGTGACGACCTACCTAAACAAGAGCAGGAGGAGGTACGCTAACTATGCGTTGGGCTGAGGGGAAATATACGAGATTTCCCAGGGAACTAGTCTACTCCTCCATTTCTATCCTAAAAGACAGGGACCGACAGACTTCAGAAAAATAAAAAACCTATCCTACCTAATCTTATTTGAGTCAAATAAATGAAAAATTCCGCCAACCTTGTGTGAAGATTCCGATATGAAACACAGTTACTTGCGGTCTGAAGTCTGAGGTGACTTCACCTCAAAGTTGGAAGCCAAACCCCACGAATGTAGACTGTAAAAAATGAACCTAAGGGATGACTTGAACGTTAACTGAACCGACCTCCCTTAATTTCCTTCCTCCCTACAGCTTCAAGTGAGAGACCTTGAATCGCTCTGTATTGCTCTACACTAATCTATATATTAATTATTACCGCTGTAACGCAATGAATACTACAATAGATATTGTCTGTAAATGAAATTCAAGCACCAAATTTAAAGATTCTAATACGTGACCTAACCACTGTCTTAGGGGTCTTCCCCCTAAATGACAATGATAAATCTTGGAACTATTTGACCTATGGCACTAAATTCTACGTAAAAGAAATTGCAACACGTTGAAGGCCAGTCCCACATCCAGAGTGTCACAGGAGAATTAACACCTCCTAATAAACACTGGATGGGCCATAGTGCAAACCTTGTAGCCTCTCAAATACAAGAACACATAGCAAATACATCACCCTGGAGAAAAAGGGGACCCATTGTTGCTAGGAGAAAAAGTTCCCTCCCCACTTATAAAACAGACCTCCTACACTGTGTAGAGATCAAAAGTGGTATACTCTGAACCCCCTTGATGTAACAATCAAATGCATATACCACGTTAAGTGTATACCTAACTGTATTGTCTGTAATGCCTTACTGTTCTCCCAGTTAGTTAGGTTCTGTAAATCCTCCCTAACCTCCTGATCACAGTGGGAGACTGACCCCTCTGTATCAGATGGTAAGGACACTGACCTGCCAGAATTGACCCCTGCAAAATGGGGGGGGTGGGAGGGAGGGGAGAGAAGCCCCAGCAAAAGCAGTACAGATGAGGCACATAGCCAAGCTTACTCGCACTTGCTGCATTACCAGTATGCCCCAAATCGACTGCATCGTGCCGAGAAAGAAGGGATTGGTTCGTGAAACACATTCCGCAACATAGCTAGAGGTTACCATGTAGAACCCAGCATAGGAGAGACCCAAATGCCGCCCGTGAGTGGGCAGGAGAACAGTAACCGAAACCCATACCATAAGTCTGTAGCGAACAGTTGTCCCAAGTTAAGTGGTCAAAAAGGGATTACCGTGATTCAGCAGGAAATCATAGGGTAGTAGCGGACGCTGATACTGAAACTGAAGCTGTCACTGACGTAGACGCTGATACCGGAAATGCCTGATACGTCATGCCGCCGCGAGATACTCCGAAATCTCGCGATGTACCCAAGAGCTGCCGACCGGAGTATAAGAGTATACCCCGGTCCGCCAACAACTTCAGGCTAACCAATAGCCTTTTACATATTGTATAAAGTATAAAAATGGCACAGAGTCATAGGTTAACAACAGCACAGTAAATAGCTCTTTCCAAATTAAATAGATGGAGGAGAATATGTAACGCTCCTTTAAAAAACGCTCCACTAATCGACTACATTATGTACCTGCCTGAGGGAAGAATCACAGGTTTGAATATACAATCCCAAAAACTTCCCCAAAATATAGCAAAACTGTAAAGTATCATTAGCTTTATAAGTAGAGGTTCAACCTGGTATTTGACACAAGGAGCCGCCTATCACACAAAATACAGCATATATAAATCAACATACAGAGAAGATGAGGGAGTAAATAGGACCAACATCATCGGTCATGCTTAAATCGCTGCATGCAAGAGACTGGAACTAGTAAAAAAAAATATCCGTATATGTAACCACATCATATTGTTTCAATATTGCAAGAAATTTTGTACCAACACATTAACAACATGTTAATCATAAATATACTGCGTAACCAAATATGAAAACATGCGAAGAAGAGATAAGGATGAAAAATAGAGCAGTCTTAGAAAAACACCCAATTTATAACTGGGGCAAAAATAATTGAATTCATAATTCTAACAGCTATAAGTCCAAGACTATGAATAGTGACACAGGTTCACAAAATGTCCATCATCAGAAAATTGAGGGATCCAAAAGGTCCTAATAGTTCACAAGCATCCATCTGCCGATTTAATCATAATAATTCATGAGCATCCATCCTTCGATCGAACAAAAAATCCAGTGACACTTTGAAGAGTAAAGAGGGGACAGCATCTAATGATTCAATGTGTGGGTCTTTTCCAATAATGGAAGTGCAAAAAGAGAAATATGATGACATAAATTGGAATCAGTAGAGGGACTATCTGAAAATAAAAAAGAACAAAATTAGAACATAACAAACAATATTAGGAATTCAAGAAGCAAGAGAACAACATTTTCTCATTCATTCCTTTAGGTTGGCACGGCTGAAGCATAAATATCCAACAAGATCCTTCTGGGATAACATTCTGACTAGGTTTCTCTTCTGAATACCCATTGATATCCTATCTAGACCAATTACCTGTGCGTTTTCCGTGATTCCCCCATGACGACACAGAAAATGTTCTGCTACAGATGTGAGGCGATCTCCACGTGATTTGTCACGTTCTGCATTTCTAATCAGAGAAAAATGTTTTTGAATTCTGCTTTTGAGCATTTGAGTGGTCTGTCCGACATAAAGCATTTTGCACAAACATTTTATCTCATATATGCAATTTCTTGTGCGACAATTTACAAAATGCCGGAGAGTAAGGATAGTTTTAGAAACAGGACTAATATGTAACGGTACATATTCCCTTCCATCTATTTAATTTGGAAAGAGCTATTTACTGTGCTGTTTTTAACCTATGACTCTGTGCCAATTTTATACTTTATACGATATTGTGCTCTTACTATTGACAAGTGGGTAGTATGTTGTCACGGTTTTCAGGCAAAGAAGGACAGACATGAATATAAAATATAAATCCACCTTTATTGAATAAGTACAGCAATACTGGTATTAACCCACACAACCCCAGACCACAGGATAATCAACCCAAAGCTCCAACCTGAAGCTGTACACTGTGCTGTGCACTGCACTACTGCGAGATGCAGGAGACTAAGACAGAGGTACGGATGGAGCACCAATGAGTACAGACGAGGATGCACCAGTCTGCATTTCGGGTCACGTGACCTGAGGCAACAGGTAGCAAGAGCAGGCCTGAGCCACTGATAACCGAGACTAGTATTAAGGCAAACTAGGAGTGTACTGAGCCAGTAGTCAGACAGAGCCACAGGTCAGAAAAGCAGGACTAAATGGAGTGGGAAGTCAGACAGGAGCCAGCAGTCAGACAAACTGGAACCTACACGCAGGGCCGGACTGGCCTAGCGGGATACCGGAAAAAATCTCGGTAGGCCACCAGCACTGGGCTTCCCTGGGGACCGGACAGGGCTTCTTAAATAAACATGTGATCTTTGCCAAGCCAATCATCCACGGCCGCAAGGTAACAGGTGGCCGCGAGGTATTAACAACCACCAGTCGCGTCTACTGATTAGAGGCAGGCCGGACCTAGAACCAGTGACGTCAGACGCAGCATGAAAAGCACTGCGTCTGCACACAGGGTAGGCCGGCCGCTCCTACCTTACACACATGTGTGGTTTGCGGAGACAGAGAGAGCTGAGCGGGAGGCTGGGAGCAGAGACAGAGTCAGCAGACGCCAGACACGGTCACAGGCAAGGGGGGGGTCAAGACAGGAAGAAAGGCAAAAGGGGGATCAAGAGGGTTTATATTGAGGTAAGAGGGGGACAAAGTCAAAAGGGGGATTAATAGCGGGTAAAAGAGGCAGAGGGGGGTCAAGAGGGAGAAAAAAAGCAAAAGGAGGGGGGATCAGGAAGAGGAGAAAGAGGCAAAAGGTTGAGATCAAGCATCAAGAAGGGGAAAGAGAAAGAGGCAAAAGAGGGATCAAGAGTTAATGAGGGGGAGAAAGAGGCAAAGGGGAGATCAAGAGAGAGGTCAAGAGGAGGGGAGAAAAGGGCAAAAGGTTGGGATCAAGAGTCATGAAGGGGAGAGAGAGAGAGGCAAAAAGGGATCAAGAGTTAATGAGGGGGATAAAGAGGCAAAGAGGAGATCAAGAGAGAGGAAAGTGGGGGGAGGGGAGAAAAAGGCAAAAGGATGGGGGTCAAGAGGGGGAGAAAGAGGCAAAAGGGGGATCAAGACAAAAGTCAAGGCTAGATTAAGGCAAGAGAGGGAAAGAGGCAAAGAGGGGGAACAAGAGTAAGAGAATGGCAAAAGAAAAATCAAGAGGGGTAAAGAGAGGCAACTTGACAAAAGGGGGAATCATGACCGGGTGAAAGAGGCAGGGGGGTCTAGAGTGAGAAAAAAGAGGCAAATGCAAGGGGGATCATGAAGCGAAAGGAGGGGCAATCAACATGCAAAAGGAGGGAGGGACCAAGAGGCAAAAGAAGGGGGGCTCATAAGGGGGAGAAAGAGGCAAGAAGGGGAGCGAGGCAAAAGGGGGGATCAAGAGTCAAGGAAGGGGAGAAAGGGGGATCAAAAGGGAGAGAAAAAGGCAAAGGAGGGGGCTTAAGAGTCAAGAGGGGGAGAACGAAGCAATAGGTGGGAATGAAGAGTGGGAGGAAGAGGCAAAAGAGGGAAATCAAGAGTCAATAGGTGGTGTGTGTGTGTATATATATATATATATATATATATATATATATATATATATATATTTATATTATAACTCCTGTTCTGGTGGTGGCATTCAGATGTCTTTTAAAATGCATGTTTTCCCCTTTTATAAACAAGAAAAAAATACCATTATGCTGTGGGGCTGGTATAATGACGTAATGCTATGGGGTTGGTCAGCAATTTTTTCCAGGGCTGGTTTTTATTCCCAGTCCGGCCCTGCCTACACGGAGTGAGTTAGTCAGCCATAGCCACATGTCAGAACCGATGTGGGTAGTCAGACAGGCCTGGGTCATACACGGAGCAAGTTATTGAGCCAGAGCCACAGGTCAGGACCGATATGGGTAGTCAGACAAGCCCGGGTCATACATGGAGCGAGTTAATCAGCCAGAGCCACAGGTCAGAACCGATGTGGTTGGTCAAACAAGCTGTGGTCGTACACAGAGCGGAAAGCACGGGTCACAACGAGCGCAGGAGACAATATCAGAAATAAAACATAAGGGCAATGACTCCCAGGCCTAGGGAAGTTTATAAAGGAGCAGGAGGTGGCTGGACCCAATTAGGCAACACAGAATAGGCCCATAAACAGGCGTCCTAGCCAGTGCCTGTTTCATGACGTCAGGAATGAAGAAGTATCCGCAATCATGCCGGCCGATGCACCACAGAGGAAGGAAGCACAGGATAGCTAAAGGGAGACTGTGATAGCACCCCCCAACAACCTCTCCCCCCGTGGGAGAGGACCAGCACCAGAGGAATTACGGAAGAGGAATTCACGAAGAAGGGCAGGCGCATGGAGATTTTCTTAGTGACACAGGAACGTTCTTCAGGCCCATACCCTTTCCAGTAGACTAGATATTGCTCCTAGCCTCTGACCCTGCAAGAGTCCGAAATGCTTTGCACTTCATATTCCTTATGGTCTCCTGCTCAGGTCTGGGACAGGCAGGGGCAGTAGTATATCTGTTACAGACCAATGGTTTCAGCAGCGACACATGACATACATTAGAAATGCACATAAGAGCAGGGAGTTCAAGAGCACAGGTTATGGGGTTGATCTTGCAGAGAACCCGAAAGAGACTCACAAATCGGGGAACCAGCTTTTTACAAGGCTCCTGGAGATGTAGATTGTGTGAGGACAACCATACTCTCTCTCCCACCTGAAACACTGCAGTCTGCTTGTCTCTTATAGCGTACTGTGGAACTATGCAGGGATCTCTGAACCCGTACCCATGCGGAGCGAAGCACCCTTAAGTGCTGCTCCAGAGCAGGAATATTCTGAGCCTCAAAAGACTCTGGCAGCAGTGAAGGTTGGAACCCATAGTTAATCAGAAAGAGTGAGTTCCGAGAGTAGGAATTGACTGCAGTATTTCTTTCCAGCTCTGCCCATGGTAAAAGGTTCACCCAATTATCATGATGGTCGGAGATAAAACAATGGAGGAATTGTTCCAACGCCTGATTAGACCTTTCTGCAGCACTGTTAGACTGTGGATGGTAAGCTGAGGAGAAGGAGAGCTAGATGCCCATCTGACCGTAGAATGCTCTCCAAAAACGTGAGACAAACTGGCTCCCACAATCGGATACTACCACCTTGGGTATACCGTGGAGACAAACCACCTCCTTGGCAAAGATCTCGGCCAACTCCTTGGAGGAAGGTAGTCCTTTGAGTGGTACAAAATGGGCCATCTTAGAAAACCCTCTAAGATGACCATAAAACCCTCTGAGACAGGCAAGTCTACCATAAAGTTGATGGATAAGTGCAACCAAGGCCGCTCCCCATTGGGAATGGGTTGAAGGAGACCAAGTGAAAGGTGTCTAGAGGTCTTGGTTCAAGCACATGTGGAACAGTCGGCAACAAATGCAGAACAATCTACCCTCAGGCTGGGCCACCAAAAGAGCCTAGTCATAGACCAAATTAGTTGGTCTCTCCCAACGTGCCCTGCAGCCTTTGAGGAATGGTAATTCTCAAGCAGTCTGGTATGCACAAAACATTTTCTATTAGGCTTATCTGCTGGGGTGGAAGCCTGAGCAACCAAAATCTCCTCACACAAAGGAGATGTAATACTAGTACGTATAGTAGCCAAAATGCGGTTAGGAGGAATGATAGGTACTGGAGGGGACTCCTCCTGGGACTCAAATTGTTGAGAATGAGAGCATCTGCTCTAATGCTCTTTGTACCAGGGAGATAGGAGACCACAAAATTAATCCTTGAGAGGAATAAGGACCATCTGGCCTGACGTGGAGACAACCTCTTAGCCTCTGACAGATATGTGAGGTTCTTGTGATCTGTCAGTATCAGGATAGGGACCGTAGTACCCTCCAACAGATATCACAATTCTTTCAGTGCAAGGATGATGGTGAGTAACTCCCAGTCGCCTACATCGTATAAATTCTCAGTCTTAGACAGTTTCTTAGAGAAGAAACCACATGGAAGCAAAGGTTTCCCAGGGCTTGCACGCTGGGACAACAAGGCGCCCACTCCAGACTCTAAAGCGTCAACCTCCAGGGTGAAAGGAAGGGTGGAACTCGGGTGGGACAATATCGGAGCTTTGGAAAAAGACGACTCCAAGTCCTCATATGCTTGCAAGGCCTCAGGTGACCAGTCTGAAGGATTAGCTCCATTCTGAGTCATGTCCGTGAGAGGTTTGACTACGGTGCAGAAATTTCGAATGAACTTCCTGTAGTAATTCATGAAGCCCAGGAACCTCTGTATGGACTTTAGTCCCACTGGAACTGGCCACTGTAATATGGCAGACAATTTTTGCAGATCCATGGCTAGGCCAGAGGATGAAATAATGTATCCTAGAAATGTCACCTGGGATTTGTGAAATTCACACTCTTCTAGTTTGCAGAACAACTTGTTCTCCTTGAGCAGTTGTAGGACCCGGGCTACGTCTGCTCTATGTGCCTCCAAGGTGGGAGAACGGATGAGTCTATCATCCAAATTAACCACAACACAACTCTGTAGTAGTTTTCTCAACACATCATTAATGAATTCCTGGAAGACAGCAGGAGTGTTGCACAATCCGAAGGGCATCACCAAATATTCATAGTGCCCACTCCTGGTGTTCAATGCTGTTTTCCACTCATGGCCTTCTTTTATTCATACCAAATTGTAAAAATAGTAGAGCCTTTGATACGATCAAAAAGCTCTGTGATCAACGGAATTGGATAGGCGTTCTTTACCATCAGTTTATTCAGACCCCTGAAATCGATGCATGGTCTGAGTTCCCCATCTTTCTTCTTAACAAAGAAGAAACCTGCGCCCACAAGCGAGGAGGACTTCTGGATAATGCACCTAGATAAAGTGTCAGCCACATACTCCTCCATGGCCCTGTTCTCCTCCACCGACAAGGGGTACACTCTGCCCTTAGGAGGTCTGGCCCCTGGTACCAGATCAACAGTACAATCATAAGGCCTGTGTGGGGGTAACGTATAGGCCTCTACCTTATTAAATCCACTTTGTAGGATTGTTACTCAGCAGGTAGCGAGGTAGAGGTACACAATATCCTGGTGGGCTGCTAGAGGCAAGATCTCGTACATTGAAAAGACCATAACAGAATATCACAAGTCTGCCAATCGATTCTTAGGTTGTGAGTGTGCAACCAGGGAAAACCCAGAATGATGGCATGATGGGGAGAGTGTATGACCTGGAACTGTTGTGTCTCAACATGGAGTGTCCCTGCCCTTAGAGACAAAGGATGAGTCTCATGCGTAATGTGTGCCGGCTGTAGGGGTCGGCCGTCAATGGCTTTAATTGCCAACGGAGTGCAGCGATGCAACAAAGGGATAGCATGTTTGGCCGCAAGGTCTGTATCATTTAAAAAACCTGCAGCCCCGGAGCCCAGTAGTGCTGGAGCCACTACTGATGACTCTACCCAAGATAATACTACTTCAAGAATAGGCTTGTCTTGAAGTGTTTCTGGGGACTATAAAATTCCACCCAGGGTCTGTCCCCTACCTGACCCTAGGTGCAAGCTTTTCCTGGCCGGATAGGGCAATCACGCAACATATGGCACAGATCCCAACTGTATAAGCAAAGACCCTTCCTACTGCACCTGAGACCTCTACTCCACTGACAGGTGTGTGAAGCCTAGCTGCATCGGTTCCCCCCCAGTGGGGTCAGAACTAGTAGGTATGGGAGGTGAGGGAGGACAGGGTGGGAGTAAGAAGTTAGGTGCCAACCGAGGTAAATGTTTGTGCCCCTGTTCCTTGAACGAAGACCTCTCACGGATTCTTGTGTCTATCAGGATGGTGACTGAGATAAGATCCTCTAGATAACCAGGCAAGTCTTGGGCTGCCGCCTCATCTTTAATTGTGTCAGACAAGCCCTGGGAGAAAGCGGCAACTAGGGCTTCGTTGTTCCATCCTACCTCTGCTGCCAGAGTACAGAACTCAATAGCATAGTTCTCTACTGTACATGAGCCCTGCCGTATTGTCATAAGTCTTTTTGCAGTGGAGGATGTACGTACAGGAACATCAAAAACTGTCCGGAAAAAGGCCACAAATTCCATAAAGTTATGGATTATGGGTTTCTCCATCTCCCATATTGGGTTGGCTCAAGCCAATGCCTTGTTGGACAGAAGGGAGATCAGGAATCCCACCTTACATAACTCAGTAGGAAAAGCATGTGGTACCATTTCCAAATAAATTCCCAGCTGATTGAGGAACCCACGGCACATTGTAGGTTCCCCATCATATCTTTAGGGTAAAGGAGCGGAGCCAGACAACCCTCTACTTATGCCAGCCTCAGAGGAACTTACCACAACTGGTGCAGGTACTGGGGAAGCCACCGGTTGCTCAGCGAAGTGATCAAGGTGAGCCATGCGATTCAATAGTATCTGAATAGCAAAAGACAACTGTTCGATTCTCTGGTCCTGAGAATACATCCTGGACAGGATGCTCTGACTATGTGGACTGCCTGATCCTTCAGTAGACATGGACCTTATGTACTGTCACGGTTTTCAGGCAAAGAAGGACTGACACAAATATAAATATAAATCCACCTTTATTGAATAAGTAAAGCAATATTAGTATTAGCCCACACAACCCCAGACCACAGGATAATCAACCCAAAGCTCCTACCCGGAGCTGCACACTGTGCTGTGCACTGCACTACTGCAAGATACCGGAGACTAAGACAAAGATACGGGTGGAGCACCAGTGAGTACAGATGAGGATGCAAAAGTCTGCACCTTGGGTTACGCGACCGGAGGCAACAGGAAGAGAGAGCAAGCCTGAGCCATGGATAAACGAGACTAGTAGTTAGGCACGCTAGGAGTGTACTGAGCCAGTAGTCAGCCATAGCCACAGGTCAGACAAGACGGGGACTAGATGGAGCGGGTAGTCAGGAAAGAGCTAGCGGTCAGAAAAAACTGGAACCTATACGGATCGAGTAGTCACCCTGAGCCAAAGGTTAGATCAGCAGGGAATATATGGAGCGGGTAGTCAGACAGGAGCCAGCTGTCAGACAAACCGTAACCTACATGGAGTGAGTTAGTCAGCCAGAGCCACAGATCAGAACTGATGTGGGTAGTCAGACAAAGCGGGGTCATACACAAAGTGAGTTATTCTGCCAGAGCCACAGGTCAGGACCGATGTGGCTAGTCAGACAAGCCAGGATCATACATGGTGCAAGTTAGTCAGCCAGAGCTACAGGTCAGAACCGATGTGGGTAATCAGATAAGCCAGGGTCATACACGGACCGAGTTAGTCAGCCAGAGCCACCGGTCAGAACCTATGTGGTTGATCAGACAAGCTAGGGTCATACACGGAGCGGATTCTTAGGAAAGCACAGGTCACAACAGAGTGCAGGAGACAATATCAGAAACACCACTTAAGGGCAATGACTCCCAGGCCTAGGGAGGTTTATAAAGGAACAGGAGGAGGCAACACAGAATAGGCCCATAAACAGGCGTCCCAGCCAGTGCCTATTTCATGACGTCAGCAATGAGGAAGAATCCACAATCATCCTGGCTGACACACCACAGAGGAAGGAAGCACAGGATAGTGAAAGGGAGACTGTCTGCAGATGGGAAGGGACTCTATCTGCATCACTACTATGCCTTTGTCTTCTTTAGTGGGAATTTGTTACCATATGATGTCTTAGCATGCAGTTGATTGGACATTTCCTATTATGCATAATTCCGGATGCCCGGTTCTCTCATTACCCCTGACTAAGCCACGGTAGTGGCGATACACGTTGGGTCCTCTGTTCTACAGCAGACTCTTACTTTCATTTTGCAGTGTAGATAAGATAAATATATCTTTATTTCTGATGATATAGATTTTTGTGCTTTGACACTTTATTTTGCACTGGTTTATGCACCTCTTTAGGCTTTTTGCCTTTCTATCTGAAACATTTTTTGTGGGTTTTACACACTTTTGATATATATTATCTATTATTTCTTTGTATTATCTGGGTTTGTTTATATAATCTGCCTGTATAGACTGTTTTTAATTGATGTTATCCCGTTTGTATATTATTTGCACTATCTAATAAAGCTTGAACGCTTTGGATATACCTATTGAGTGCCTCATGAAATAAGCTTCCTTTCTGAAGGTTGCTTTTTTGTATCTTTTATCTATAGTTTACCGTTTTCTCTTATATTTAAATGTGAAATAGACTTCAGAGAATTGGAATCACATATTGCACCCAGAGAGTAGAAGTCCAGAACCCTGCTCCTGGCCAAATGGCGCAGGCCAAGGTAAGGCATTGTGACAGCCTCTCACATGCTGTATGTTTACTCCTTCAGAGTCTGTTTGGGTTAGTGTACTGAGGCAGAAGTGGTTGGTACTCTCTAGCCTTATTTGTTCCTGAAACTGTCATTTTCAACCATAGTCCTTTATGGGCTGCAACAACATAGCTGAACTCCTAGCTGCCTTCCTGACTACCTCAAGCACTGCTCCATTATTGAGGGAGTTTACTTCATTATAGAAGAAGTTTTCTTTTTGTATCAAAGCTATCAACTATGGAATCTTATTCTATGTAGTATCCTCTTGCACTGCTTGCATAAGCTGATCTGCCCACGATTCCATGGCTCTGCCTTACCAAGCCACTGCAAATGAGGGTCTATGTGTTCTGAGCCAGACCATCTTTAATGTGGAATCAATGGATCCTTGAAAGCTACTATGTCTTGGAAAGGCAAGGCAGGACATCTTATAGTCTGGATATTGGTGCATCCACTGAAGGACTGAGAGTTCATTTATCCACATAAACTCATAGAAAATTGTATAAATAAAATAACTTTTTAGGAATGATCAATTTACTTTCTGGGTTCAGGAACTGAAAATATGGAAAGAGGCTTCTTTTCCTTCAATCAATTTTTATTAGGATCTTATAGGGCTTTTCCTGCTGAGTAAAACAATGTTACACTGCCGGGAGATACATCTTTCCAGAGCTATTACAGTTTAAAAGTGCTGTGTTTTTTTACCTTGTAGCATAGTCTTCTAGTGGCCAGATTTCAGATAGTTATTCTGCTGCATTCTGTAAGAGAGGCGAGTCAATGACAGTATTTCTCCATGTAATGTTATAGTAACTGCTGAGTCTCTTCCTGTCAGTTTGAACTTTTAGGAAGTAAACTCCCTGGATCTCTGTTTCTAAACAGTAAAAGATTTGAACAGTTGTAATTTTTTAATAAAACAACTGCCAATTGTGGTTGTTGTCTTGTTTTAATCTACAGGAAAAACACTATAATAGGGTTTAATTAACAAAAAAAGTTTGCTTCTCCTTTAGCAAGGAATTCCCATTTTATCAGAATCCTGTTATTCACATGGATCTGAGAGACCAAGCTGTTTGTTCTCATTTTTTCTGTTTCTTTTCTGAAGAAAGTTTGTCCATGGAAATAGATGTACTCTTTTCTGAACAAGAAAAAGCTGTCTTCTTTTCCTGCAGGATGGGTGAGTTAGCCAGCCATTTACTCAGATCCTAGTCTGTAGTGTCTGGTAAGACAATTGTAGTCTAAGATTGGTGTTTAGCCTACTCATGGTTGCCTTGGAAGGCGAACTGCAGGGGTCGGACTACCAGAGCAATAGTTCTTGCCATTCCTTCCTACCTGAGCACCCAAACAAATGTAAAGCAATAGAATATGTATGTGACTTTTGCTGAGCAAATGGACTGTCTTGTGGGGAAAAAACAATAACTAAGTAATAAAAAAAGCCCAGCCAAATAATAGCTCTTTAGTCGCAAATGTTTGGCACAATGGAAAGCCTGCTGGGTAACTTCCACCACTAGGTCCTGAGGAGATAGCCTTGCGAGATTTCCTCTGTGGATGAAAAGCCCACCAGACTCAGAGAGCATCCTGGCAGGAGGGAAGGAGGTGGGTGGGAGAGGATTTTTTTTTTACTGAAGCCTGGGGGATCTGAGGCCTAATCTATTTAATGATGTCATGTGTTTTTAGGTGGCTGTCTTCCAACTAAATTTGATGCTATACTGTAGATATACCATGCTATGATCCCATTTTTGCATGGATACTTTAAATATACTGTGTTTAAAAAGCTATGCCTGGAGATGATATGCAGAACTAAATCCTTAGCAGGTCTCTTTGAAAGTCAGTACATGCACAGTATTGAGTCAATATTCACATAATGTGTAGAAATGAACATAAGCATCTTATGGCAGTCACACTGAGCAAAATGTGTAGAAATTACACAGGCACTTGATAAAGCACCTTAGTCAGTATCCTAAACTTTGAGTGGTAGACACAAAAGAATTACCTACATCATAGAAAGTAGTGCACATATAGCCAAAACCTTAAAGCGGAACTAACATCCCTACAAGACGTAGCCTCAATTAGAGGGCTACAATCCATGATAACTCTCTGTGTAATTAATTTTTTTTTAAAAAAGCGTGTGTTATTAACCCTTTCAGTGCCGGAGGCTCGGGCCATTTCCTGTACCCTGCAGGCCAGACACATTTTCAGCATTTTTGCTATCCTTCTGTTTACGCTTGATTTCCTCTTGGGATTTTTAGTTAAATATGGAAAACTATATATTGTTTTTTTCAGAACGAATTGAGCTTTCTCATGGTACCTTACATGAACAGAATTTTGCATCATCAAAAAAAAGTGAAAATTTACTAATTTTGCTAAAATCACATACTATGTATCAAAAACATTTACCTTGATTGAAAAAGTTTCAATTATTTGAAAAAGCCCTGAGTCCCCCGAGTAAAAAATACCAAAATTGTATAGTTTTACCTATGTCCATGGCTAGCGTACAGCCCTAATCACCAGCAGCGCAAAATGACATTTTCAACTTTATAAACTAAAATGCGCATTCTAGGGTTTTTGTGGTAAAACTACCCTAAAACAGTGGAATAACTATATAAAACTGTATATTTCTGAAAAGTAGACAACCTGCCGCATCTAATGAGGGGTAACTTACCTTTTTGCCCCAAGCCTGTTGTGCACAAATGCTTCCAGAAGGTGGCACTATAGGAAAAAAATGGCATTTTCTTACGTTTCTGCCCCTTCATCTGTATGGAAATCTGTGGAAACCATGGAATTTCCAACTGTATCCATTAGCTAGTGCTCTTAGGCATGAGTTGACTTACCTCAGGGGGCGCTAGAAGTGCAAAACGACACCTACTACAACTTCTAATTTTTCTAACATTTTCTCAAACATTACTTGTCTATACAAAAATGGTTATAACAACTACAGAAGTGAAGAAAGGGTACACAAACCATACCATTTTGGAAAGAAGACAACCTACCGCATCTAATGAAGGGTGACTTGCCTTCTTACCCCAAGTCTGGTGTGCACAAATGCCTCCAGAAGGGGGCGCTAATGAAAAAAAAAGGCATTTTCTTACATTTTTGCCCCTTCAAATGTACTGAAATCTGTGAAAACCATTGATTTTTCAAATGTATTCTTTAGATATGGCTCTTAGGAGAAAAGTGACACCTCATTCGTATGAGTTCACATACCTTAGGGGGCGCTACAAGTACAAAACTACACCAACCTCTAATTTTTCTAACATTTTCTCAAACATTACTTCTCTATACAAAAATGGTTATAAGAACTAGTGAAGTGAAGAAAGGATACACAAACGATACCATTTTGGAAAGAAGACAACCTGCCGCATCTAGTGAGGGGTGACTTGCCTTCTTACCCCAAGCCTGGAGTGCACAAATGCCTCCAGAAGGTGGTGCTAATGAAAAAAAAGGCATTTTCTTACATTTCTGCCCCTTCAAATGTATTGAAATCTGTAAAAACCATGGAATTTCCAACTGTATCCATTAGCTATTGCTCATAGGAGAAAAATGACACCCCATTGGTATGAACTGACCTACCTTAGGGGGCACTACAAGTACAAAACTACTACTGCTACAACCTCCTGATTTCTCTAACATTTTCTCAAACATTCTTGCGTGTATGAAAATGGTTATAATAGCTATAGAAGTGAAGAAATATAGAGAAACCATACCATTTTGGAAAGAAGATAACCTGCCGCATCTAATGAGGGGTCACTTGCCTTTCTACCCCTAAGTTAGTGTGCACAACTATTTCCAGAATGTGGTGCTACAGAAAAAAAAAAACATTTTTTTTTTTTTTTTTTTACAAATCAGTCACTTCAAAGATATGAAAATGGTTCAACATATGAAAATGGTTCAACACCATGGGATTTCCTAGGAGGACCTCCTGCCAGCCTACAATAAATGGTACCCCACTGCTGTGGGATGACATACCATATTGGGTGGCAGGAGTGTAGCTACCAGTTGAACAAGGATGGGGAAGCAAACAGTGTATGTATGATTCTATGGCTATCAGTGGTCAGTCAGTGTACGTGAGGACCTGTGACTGCCAGTGAAACCAGGTGGGGGGAGGGACAAGGGGTCAGGCAGTGTATGTGGGTATATCTACCACTGGGCAGAGCGCAAGTATGGCAGTGGTGGTGGGGGAGGTAAGGTAGTACATATGGGGGATCTGTGACTACCACTGTGCACTGTAAGTCCCCCACATACACTGTTTGATTTCCAGCCTGAATCCAGTGCATATTGGCTCTTGGGTCTACCAGTAGGCAGTGGAACCAGGCTGGGGGGGTCAAACTGTGGGAATGGGACTGCCAGTAGGCTGTGGAACTGGGCTGGTGGGTAGGGTACGGGGGGGATTGAGTCATTTTGTGTGCATGCCACAGGGATGTCCGATGCATTGCAAAGCAATGCAATTGACCCCCTGTCGCACACAGAGGGTTTTTTTTTTTTTTTTAAATCCTTTATTCATAGCTTGTTGGGTGGCCTTAGGGCCCCCCAACAAGCTTTGAATGTAAAGCAATAGTAAAAAAAAAGTCCTGTGTGTGCCACAGGAGGGGTCTAAAATGAACCCCCTCCCCTGTGGCACACAAAGGGTTAATTTTTTTTGGTCTGTTTTTTATAGACCTCATTGGGGGGCTTCAGGACCCTTCCTTATGTCCCCCAATGAGGTCTTAGTAAAAAAAAATATGGGCTAAAAGAATTGACCCTGTGAGTGTCACTGGGTTCTCCAGCACATTGCAAAGCAATGTGCTGGGGACCACTGCGGCACTCACAGAGTTAATTTTTTTTAATTTTTTTTTTTTAATTATTATCAGACCTTGTGGGGGGACATCAGGAATTCTCCTGATGTCCCCCCAACAATCTCTGATTATAAAATACAAAAAAATATTCCTATGTCTGCCACAGGAGGGGGGCTCTGCAATGAACCCCCTCCCCTTGGCACATACAGGGTTTATTTTATTTTGTCTTTTTTTAATAGACCTCATTGGGGGGCTTCAGGACCCTTCCTTATGTCCCCCAATGAGGTCTTAGTAAAAAAAAATATGGGCTAAAAGAATTGACCCTGGAGTACCACAGGGTTCTCCAGCACATTGCAAAGCAATGTGCTGGGGACCACTGCGGCACTCACAGAGTTAATTTTTTTTAATTTTTTTTTTTTAATTATTATCAGACCTTGTGGGGGGACATCAGGAATTCTCCTGATGTCCCCCCAACAATCTCTGATTATAAAATACAAAAAAATATTCCTATGTCTGCCACAGGAGGGGGGCTCTGCAATGAACCCCCTCCCCTGTGGCACACACAGCGTTATTTATTTTTTTTTTCTATTTTTTATAGACCTCATTGGGGGGCTTCAGGACCCTTCCTGATGTCCCCCAATTAGGTCTCATATGGGCTTTATCAATTGACCCTGTGAACCCTGCAGCACTCACAGGGTTAATTTTTTTTTATTTGTCTTTTTTTTTTTTCTTCTTTTTTTTTTATCAGACCTCGCTGGGGCACATCAGGACCCCTCCTGATGTGCCCACAGTTATTGATCTCCCAGCCGATTGTGCTGGGAGATCAATATGGCGACTGAAGGAGAGATAAACCTCTCCTTCCATTCACTCCTATCTCCAGTAGGAGTGAATGCGATCGGGCTAAGCCTATTAACGTCATCGGTGAACATGTCACCGATGACGTTAGGAGGCTTCCCCCGGTCCCGCCCACTCCTATCCGGAAGTTCGGGTAGGAGAGGAGGGATAGGAGAAGCTGCGCTTCTCCTTAGTAAATATTGATCTTCCAGCGCGATCGGCTGGGAGATCAATACCTGAGGGGACATGAGGAGTAATCCTCATGTCCCCCCACGAGTGCCAGGCAATTTTTTTTTTTAAATGCGGCCACTGCATGCCGGTTATACCGGCCTATGCAGTGACCGCATTTAAGCTGTACAACGTACGAGTTTGGCACAGCAGGTGCAGCTGTCCTCACTCGTACGTTGTACCCACTTGGCATTCTAGGGGTTAAAGAATAATCCGTTAATTCCAAAAGGTACCTGGTGACGTCTTCTCCCCGGAAAAGCACATTGCGTATGTCAGCATGGAGCCGATTGGCTCTCTTGTAACTCCCCCCGACTACACGAAAACACCTACGTCATCAGCTTTAGATTCTCTGACCAGTATTAAGTATTACTATTCCTTTAAGAATTCTATGGCTCACTTGTTTAACCCTCTGAGTGACAAAGAAGTATCCTGTTTTCCATCTGTTCTCCAATGGAGCAGATGAAATGTCACTTGAAAATTTGCCACGGCAACTGTTCAATCACACGGGTCAGCCCTAATTACATGGTAGCAGACTGGCATCAGAGAAAGGTGTGGGAGGGGGATCTTTAAGGAGAACTAATACCTCCTAATAATACCACCCCATTAACCTTACTGTGGATAGAAAATCCTAATGTCCCGTATGCATTTTGGTTTTGTGCTTTTGTTCAGTGGATAGCATTTTTAGTCCATACTGGATATCTTGTCCATGAAAGTAGACATGACATTTGCTAGCAGGACACAGGACCTCAAGTTGTCTTCACTGCATGTTGTAAATTTAACCCTTTAAGAACCAGGGGGAATGCAGTTCATTGCTTCACACTGTGTTGTGTACCCCTTTGGAATATTAAGGAAATAGTAATGTCTCACTATAAATTAAGATTCAGTCATTCCTTATACTTTTTAATAACGTTCTGTTCCATCATCAATATTCTACTAGGTCTAGTTTTTGTATAATTATATTAATAAAGTCCCCCCCGCCACTTTTGCAGTTGTCACTCTTCTTTCCTCAGAGCAGAAGGATGATTGTAACAAGGGACAGTCTTTAGGAACAAACCTGCTGATTAAGCTGGTTATACACCTGGTGCTGCACTGTGAGACAATTCTCCTTTAACTGTTTTTGTGCCAGAGGTGTATCTAACCAATTGTTTAGCAGTGGGTTGGAACCCCACTGGCACTCAGAGTTAAATGCTTAATAACTCTTAAACTTTTCGTATTAAAGAGAGTGCCAAAATCATTTTTATTTCTACAGCAAATACTTAGATATAGTTATTTTTATATGTTTTAAACCAAACTCACAAATTGACTATATGGCAAGTACGACATTTTCCACAGAACAGAGATGTCTTCATGACTACTGGAGGTGCTGGGAATCTCCACCTATGGAAATAGTAAGTACCTGAATTTCTGTTTTCATGTGTTTCCAACAACCCATAGACTTAGAATCCATGATAAATACAGGAGACTTTGTATGTGCAAATTAGCTCAACATTCACAACATTTGTACCTGCATTAATGCAATCACATGGACGTGTTTTAACCCCTTGATGACCAGAGGGATGCCCAATGAATTGCAAAGGTTACTTCCACTGCTTAAAGAGGTTTTATTCAAAATATATTGCAGTTCAAACTTCCCTTTGTGCATGAAATTGCAGTTTTCTATTGCTATTACTATAACTAACTGTGGAAGCTCTCCCATAGAGTACATTATAAAATAGCAGTTCTTTGTTAGGGTATTAGTTGGTACTGTTTCTAAGTTTCAAATAAAAAAATATATTTTAGGGTACTTTCCTGTTATCAAAAACCATTTTCAAAACTAATTCATGTTGTTGCTATTGCCTGTCAGAATCTGTCCTGTCAGAATCTGTTAATTCCTGTCGTCGATTTTCAAAACTAATTCCTGTCAGAATCTGTTGTAAAAATGTTTTGAAAATGGTTCCAGATAGCAGGAAAGTACCCATTTGAGCTATAATTACTTTTGAATGAAAAATCTCTCAGTAGTGGGAGAAGTCTTGTTTTATAACCTATTTTGTCATAAAAAAAAAGTCCAGTTTTTCAAGCTTGCATTTTACATGCAGTGAAACAAGACAAAAAGAGGAGAAGCGCAAGAAGAAAACTATCTAAGTGTAGTAGTGAAGGTAATCACATATAAAAATATAAAAATGGGAAATATTGACAATAAAATATAGATAAATCAATATACAGAGCTCATAAAAAGATATTGAAAATACAAGAATAAATCTTTTATTCTAAATACAGAAACAAGACAAAAGATTAAATTAAAAAATTATATTAAAAATGAGTAAATAAGTAAGTAAAATACACTCTCAAAGAGAGTGCATATTACCAATCGCTGAATAAAAAGTCTTATAGTACTAATATGTATCGATATCCCCAATTGGGGTCCAATGTCACAATGTAACAATGAGTAGGTATAGTAACAATGTAAAAAATATATATGGACAAAAAGTATCCACCAAAGCGGATGGATGGCCCCTTACTTGATAAATGGAATGAATGCACCTTGAACAGAGGAAAATAGCGACCCTGCACACCGTCCGATCCGTTTGCCTCACTGGGATGTATCACAGGAGTGATCGATAGCTCTGTTAGCGGGTTGAGATCCAAAGTCCTCCTCAGTCGTTTCGTCCTCCGGAAAACTGAAACACTTGGTGCAATAGTCCGGTTGCAAAGACAGGGCATCCAAAACAATTTTTCAGTGGAGTGGAAATTGTCCAAAAAGGCTCAACGCGTTTTGGCGCCAAAACTGCGCCTTCCAGATGCTCTCTCTCTCTCCTCTCTCTCTCCTTTCTCTCTCTCTTTTCTCTTTCTCTCTCTCTCTCCTCCTCTCTCTCTTCTCCTCTCTCTATCACCCTCTCTCCTCCTCCTCTCTCTCTCGCTCTCTTTCTCTCTCTCTCCTCCTCTCTCTCTCCTGCTCTCTTTCTCCTCCTCCCTCTCTCTCTCTCTCTCTCTCTCTCCTCCTCTCTCTCTCCTCTCACCTCTCTCCTCCTCTCTCTCTGCTTTCTCTCTATCCTCTCTTTTCTCTCCAGGAAATCCTAACTGCCCCAATACATTTTTCCCCTTGTGACTGTTTAATTGATAACATCTTCAGTCAGTCCTGGTACCATATCCATGGAGGCATGACAGTTGCTGGTAATTTTCTTAAACTGAAGCAGGCAGACAGCATAACCAGAGGGGCATGAAACCTTTTGCAAAACAGTGTTTAACACCCCTCTTGTCCTTATAGTGGGAAGAGTTTGTGTTCTGTGGCCCTGCTAGCAGCTGTCATGTCTGCCTCCATCGACATTACATGCAGAATTTTTTTTTATTTAAACCATAAGTTATGTGGAGGAGCTGTTATTATTAGGAAATGTAACTTCTTCTTTAACATCGTGTGCACTAGAGAGATGTCCAACATGCTGTTTTGCACGGAGTGGGCACCTCTCAAGTATCCAAAGGATTATCATAGTCTTAAAGGCATAGTAAACCTTGAAAATAAGTTTATTTTATATTATAGCCCTTAAAAAAACATGAAAAATGATATGTCTTACCTCCCAAACCTTTATGGTTTGTGAGATATTTAGAAGCAAAGTTTCCCCCTTAGTGACGTCACAGTTCTAGCTCTCAGATTTGGAATCCGGTCCTGGGACCGGCTGTGGTTCTCCAGAAGTGCCAAGATCACGATCATTAAAAATAATTTCTTAATTGGAATGGTCTACAAAGTGTGCTTGCAAGCCAAGCACACTTTGTACACAGTTCCAATTAAGTAATTCTTTTTAAAGAACATGATCTCGGCACTGCTAAAGAGCTGCCGGTTGATCTGTGGACCGAATTCCAAATCTGTCCACTACATGGCAGACTTGGCTGAAACAGCCAGGAAAAGGGAACTTTACTTTATTTTACTTCTGAATATCTCCCAAACCATAAAGGTTTGGAAGGTAAGACTTATATCATTTTTCATGTTTTTTTAAGGGCTATAATATAAAATAAACTAATTTTCAAGGTTTACTATCTCTTTAAGTGTCAAGTAACATCAACCTGGCCATCAACTTATATTTTTTTCTTAGAAGGGGCTAAGGTTATAGTGCTTTTTAGAAGTGAAATATAACAAAACACTGTATTACAAACAACAAAGGAAAGGAAAGAAACGAGTTATCACTCACACAGTTAAAATTCACCTTTTTGTTAGGTTTCTTGCACACTCAGGAAAGCGTTTATAGGGGTAGGTGGTGTTCCCGTTCTGGAAAGAAAGCCAACAGCTGTTTCGTGCCTCACCGACACTTTGTCTTGGCATTCATCACAGCAGCAATAACAGGACTGAAGAGGCAGAGAGCCCAGATTGCACTAATCAGATGACAACATTTAAATTCAATTAAAATATAAACTTTTTTTCAGAATTCCTATGCTTATCCCTACACACATCCCAAAAACCAATCCTGTTTCATGTGAGGAAAGCACTAGGATTTACAAACCTTCTCTGCAAAAATAGTGGCAAATAATTTTTATAATTTAACTCTAGAGGACCCATGTCCTCTAATCTGATAATACATCTGGACTTAAGTTTTAATAACTCATTATCCCGGTGAGGCATGAAACAGCTGTCTGCTTTCTTTCCGTACTGGGAATGCCACTTACGCCTGTAAACTCTATGCTGAGTGGGCAAGAAACCTAATAAAAAGGTGAATTTTAACAGGGTCAGTGGAAACTCGTTTCTTTTCTTTCTTGTGTTGTTTTAATATGAACATTTATACGAGTTTGATCACCAAGAACCTGTATAATTGACAAGGTAGATTTCTGTGCCCCAACGCTTGAATATAGCTGCTGTATAAGCAGGCTGCGTCATATTCTGTTGTTATACTGTACCAGAATCTCCATACAGCCAAAGGTTCCAATGTTTGTGTAGCCAGCCTTCTCTCAAGTTTGTACATCATAGTGTTACACTGTTTGAAATGGTTGTGACTTCCATTCATCCAGCTGATTGCTATAGAACCACAGGTAAACCAACAGCCACCCAACCTTGTTCCACTTCCTGCCCTTAATTCCATTTGTTCTATGTAACCCTTGTACTTCAAGGAATCCACAGAATGGTTTAAAGGGATAGTAATACTTAAAATGTAAAAAAAATATGTTGTAGGGTTTATCCCCTTGAGTAAAACAAGAGTACTCCCACTGTTGAAAGGTGTTTCATTCAAAAGTTATTAATTTTCAAAGTTGAATTTTTTAGGTGCAATATCACAGTGGCCTAAAATTGTACAGTGGCGCTGTTGCTACACCATCCTATGGAGATTTATGGTCCCGGTACCAGAGCTGTCCATAGGATCGTGTAGCAACAGCGCCACTGTACAATTTCAGGCCACTTTGATACTGCACCTAAAAAATTCAACATTGAAAATTAATAACTTTTGAATTAAACACCTTTCATCAGTGGGAGTACTCTTGTTTTACTCAGTGGGATAAACCCTACACCATTTTTTTTTACATTTTAAGTATTACTATCCCTTTAAGGACTACTTTTCCAAAGGAATACTTTAATAAATATTGCGCAGCTGTTTTGCCCTAGAATAAGAATTTTGCCTTTATACAGATGTTCCATTGTGGTTTATTTCTACCATTGGAAAAATATTTCTGTATTAAATAATAAACCATTTATTTAACATTTTATACAATCTAAGTGCCCTCTGTGTGTATGTGTGTGTGTGTCTCTCTCATACAATGAATACTTCTTTACTGTTAAAACTAAAATCTCTGTATCTGTATGTTTTTGTTTTTTGTTTGTTTGTTTTTAAATAAAACTTTATTACAAATTTTCAGTTTTTTTTTCTTTCAACATATCCAAAACATTCTGTTAGATAAATAAGGTATAGAACAGAGCTGCTCAACAACAGATTGTTTAGCTTGACACAAGTTACAAAACCCTCACCCAATAGGTGAAACACATAATGTACTGTACTGTGAATTTTGTGTGAGTAGGGTAGACTTTGGGTACCAATCACAAACCGCCTTTCAGGTTATGCAGATAGTTAACATCCATGGAATCTCCCAAGATTCTCCACATACTCTGTATCACCTCCCTAGCCTGATGCCACCACCCACTGGTAGCCACAGGCTGTCCACATATACTGTGATCCCTCCAGCCTTATTAACCTGCCCGACTGTCTATAAAATCGTGTAGATATAAATGCAGCAATAGCTAATTTTCATGTGTTTCAAACTAAACATGCGTTCGATACCATCTTGGACCTAATTCTGTTCCGTGACTTTGTCCTTTTGCAGAACGGTATCTATTTGACACTTATTTTCTTGATTGGTTTGCTTTTCTCTGTCGTCCAATATAACTTACAGGTAACTCTGTGAAAGTGATTGCACCTTTAAGTAGGTAGGAACAATTCTTGAGAAGAATGCAGGGTGGAATGTTCCTTCCCTCCTTAGCTGGTCGTCAGCCAGTCCCATCCAGTTATATTTGTTCCTTGAACAAGACAGGCAAGATAACGATTCTGCTTAGTTTTTAGGTTAGTTTATTGTTTTCAGTTGGATATGGGGTGTAGAAATCTCCCATTAGGCGGATTACCATTACTGACTTCCCAATGGTGGATTACTCTGTTAACAGGTGCTGTTTGTGAACCTTCCAGCCCTGGGGAAAAACCTTGCGTGCTATGTATTTTTCTCTGTTGTCCAGTACAGGTTACTGGTAACATTGGGTAGGTGATCAGCCCCTTCAAGTAGGCAGGAACAATTCTGAGAAATGACTGCTGGGTGGAGCCTACCTCCTCTCCTTAGCTTGCAGCTAGCCAATCCTCACCCAGTAAGATTTGTTCCTTGGTCACGACAACAAGGCAAGAGAACAGTTTTGCTATAGTTTTAGCTTTTTCATTATTTTTCTGTTAGATATGGAATACCACCATTAGGCGGATTACCATCACTGACAATTCTTATCACCCAAATGTGGATAGCTCAGTTTACCAGGTGTTTTTTGTGGGGTCTATCCCTGAGGAAGTGATAGTATATCACGTAACGCGTAGGGTGAGAGTATTGTTTTTATTTCTTTTGGAGATCATTGCATATTGATTATTCACTTATTTTTAGCACTATTAAGTGCATGTACATGCATATATATGTGTGTTTTATGTGATTTACCTCTTTTTTAGTAATACATTTTTTTTTAATAGAGAACCGTTTGGTTTAGTGTGTGGTTCCTATTTAAATTAATGGCCCCCAGTCACTTTTTGGGACCGTATTACTCCAATTCAGTATCCCCCCTTTTGTATATACCAGTCCTCATTAGATATAGAGTGTAAGTTGGAGTTTTTGAGGTATTACATCATCTCCATCTACTCTGGGTGAGACAGAATACTGGGATATGTTGGGGAGACCAGTTGACGATCCAGAAGGGAGTGATACAGATACCCGCACTGGGGGTGATCCAGTGAAGGTTTATTCACTGAGAGGCCAGTTTAGCCTCATGTAAATGTGAGTAGACATTCTGCTAGCTCACAGGTGATTACTTGGTGGAGGATTCCATATATTGGTACTACAGTCTACACTTAGATCGTGTGCGCTTCTTTCTTTTATGTTCTTTCTCTGTGTCAGACCCCTGGGTTTTACAGTGGTGGCTATGGGGTACAGGATTCCCTTCCTCGCTTCCCCCTCCCAGGACCTTCACGTCTCGTTCTCCTTTGGGAGCAGAAAAGCTCCGACTTTTTGAGGAAGCTATTCAGGCCCTTCTGGACAAGGCAGTCCTGGAGCCAGTTCCTCCTCAGGAGAGGGGCTTGGGATTCTACTCCAACATCTTTGTGGTTTCCAAGAAGGACAGTGGCTGTCATTCCATTTTGGATCTGATAGATCTCAACTCCTTTGTGGTCTGGTCCCAATACCGCCAGGAGTCTCTGAGCAAAGTGATAACGGCCATGTCGCCTGGGGAATTTCTGGAATCTCTGCATCTTCAAGATGCCTATCTGCACATCACCATTCATCCAGAGAGTCTGCAGTATCTCCGCTTTGCCTGCGACCAAGGGCATTTTCAGTTTTCTGCCCTTCTCTTTGGCCTAACCACGGCTCCTCAAGTCTTCAACACAGTCCTAGGAGCATTGATCTCTGTCCTACATCAGAATGGCATCAGGGTGACTCCATATATCGATGACCTCCTTCTGAAGGCCTCTTCTCCTGAGCTCCTTCATAAGCAGGTGCAGAACTGCATTCATGCTCTTTTCCATCACGGGTTAATCATCAATTTGGACAAGTCAGACCTTGTTTATTCCCAGAGGATGGACAAAGTGGCTCATCAGATGGCACTGAAAGTCCAGGCTATCCTGTCTCAGGATCCGGTTCCAGCCAAGAAGTTGTCATCCTTGGTGGGGAAGTTCATTTCCACCGTAGAAGCAGTTTGCCATGGCTCACACCAGGGAACTTCAGAGGTTTCTAATCCTGGCATGCAGGGGTTGAGCAGATCTCCTGGAAAGGTCCCTATCTCTCCCTCTTCAAGTGGAACAGAACCTCTCTTGGTGGCTCAACCTGAACAATCTCCTGAAAGGAAGACCCTTCCTGGTGCCCTTCTGGACCACGGCGATGACGGATGCCAGCCTCTCTGGATGGGTATCAGTGCTGGGGCACTTGAGTGTTCAGGGCCAGTGGTCTCAGGAGGAATCTCTCCTACCCATCAATCTCTTGGAGCTTTGGGCAATATTTCATGCCCTACAACACTGGACACGGCAACTGGAGGATTGCCTGGTCAAGGTACAGTCGGATAATGCCACAGCGATAGCCTGCATCAACAAGCAAGCCAGCACAAGTCTCACAGCTTGGCTAGAGGTCAAGGCTATTTTATCATGGGCAGAGGGGCATGTTCCTGCCATTTCCGCAGTTCATATTCCTGGCGTAGACAACGTTCTGGCAGACTTCCTCAGTGGGCACACATTGGACAGTCGAGAGTGGGAACTACATCTAAAGGTGTTCATCCAGCAGTGGGGTCTTCCTTGCATCGACCTGATGGCAACTAGGCACGACAGGAAGGTTCCAATGTTCTGCTCTCTCTGGGCAGATCCCCTGGCTCTGGCAGTGGATGCCTTTTCGATCCCGTGGACATTTCCTCTGGCATACATCTTTCCTCCCGTTCCCCTGTTGAACAGGGTGCTATGGAAACTGAGTCTGGAGCACTGCCCAGTCATTCTGATTGCTCCGTACTGGCCCTGAAAGGCTTGGTTTCCGAAGCTTCTGGACCTCTCAGTGGTGGAACCTCTTCCCCCCCCCCCCCGTCTGGACCTTCTTATAAAAGGTTTGACGGCATGGAGACTGAATCCTCAATTTTGAAGAAGAAAGGATTTTCTTCTGGCGTGGTGGCTACTATGCTTAGTGCCCGTAAGACTGGTTCCTCTAAGGCCTACCATTGTGTATGGTGTATCTTTCTATCTTGGTGTGCTGACAAAGACCTGTCTCAGGATTTTTACCTTCCTTCTTTCCTTTCTCCAGGATGGTGTGGATAAGGGTCTCAGTCTGAGTTCTCTTAAGGTTCAGACTTCTGCACTCTCTGTCTTCTTTCAGAGACATCTTGCTATCATTCCTGATGTCAAGATTTTCTTCCAGGGTGTTGCTCATACCCGTCTGGTGTATATGTCCCCTGCTCCTCAGTGGGACCTTAACCTGGCCTTGGGAGTGCTTCAGCACCCTCCTTTTGAGTCTTTGGCTACCATTCCTCTACGTATGCTGATGTGGAAGATGGCCTTTCTCCTGGCGATTGTTTCTGTTCGCCGAGTTGCGGAGCTGCATGCCCTGTCTTGTAGACCACTCTTTTTGGTCTTTCACAAGGACAAGGCAGTGGTTTGCACCTCACAAGAGTTTCTCTCAAAGGTGGTGTCTGAGTTGCACATTAATCAGGAGATTGTGGCCCCTTCCTTCTGTCCTAACCCTGCTTCTGACATAGAGAAGGATATTCATCTGTTGGATGTTGTTCGTTGTCTCAAGTTCTGACACACTTTTTGTTATTCCTCAGGGTCCTAAGGCAGGGAAGCCTGCTTCCAAGGTAACCATTGCTTCTTGGATTAAGTCCCGCTCATGCTCCAGATGAAGGTGCAAGTTACACGCCGAAACGCGTCAGTTGATTCACGTGTTAGGCAGAGATGCCAACACGGACTACAGACTCTTATGGACCTGATCACTGAGAGACATCGTGTTACTGGATGTCACGGAGGCTTGTGAACCATGTTGATATCTTTAACAAGGAACCAGCTATTGACTGTCAAGCCCCAGGGACTGGAGAGGATCCGCTGCATTGTGAGAGACAGAATGTCCTGTACTGACTTTGATGAGTTCATATACGTTGGATACCTAGTAAGCGGCCGCTCACATTGATCACGGATTGTGCATACATATACAGCTATTGGAACTTCTGTTCTTCTAGTAACCGCACATCCACTACATTTTATGTGGGCTGTCCTACTAGAGAGGAGACATTCTGTCAAATACCGTGTTCTCTGTTTCCCTCATTTACATCTAGATTTTCCCAGTACATGAATATAGTGCTCCACAGAAATATTTAGAGCCTATATTTTTTACATGTTATTTGGAATTAACTGTTTACAGTGGCACAATCTCTGACATATCAGTAACAGCACTACCTGCCCCAGAGCCATGGGAACTTTTTTGAGTGCTTCTGCTGCTGCTATGTGTTCCAGAACTGGCCAGTTGATACTTTGTCTCCCAGTCAGACCTGTGGTTGTGCTTTAGGTGGCATCTCATAGAGGAGGTGCCAAGGTGTGAGCCTGCTTTCCCCCTGCTCACATGCTTTTTGCGCAGACAACAGAGAGCAACAATCTTAATTTTGGATAAATTATTCATCTGTATACGGTTGTTATTAAGACATAACTAACTTCTGCATGAACTACCTTTTAAATTCCTTTCATTATACAAAGTTATTATATAGATGCACCTCACTACTGTATGGTGACTTAGGAAAGTCACTTGGTTTTACACAGTAATTATCTAGATAGACCTGGTTGCTGTATGAATGACTCCTATCTAGGTAAGTCATAAAAACACTGTCAAAACTGACTCCCAGAACACCCCACAAAATTGTCTCCTTCAAATTTTCGGTTCTTTCCCTTTTTTCCCTTTGCAAAATAAGAAATTAGCTTAATGAGGGGATTACAATTTGTTGGTGATGAGCCCCTTTAGTTCTTTTTATGTTGGCTGTATGAGGGCAGAAGAATATGTCAAAGATTATGGTGGAGACCTGTTCTGAAGCAACAAAATACTTTTATTGGGTGTAGGAGGTGGAGTGGTTGGAGTAAAAGATCTCACAGGTGGAGTGAGAGACCTATGGGTGGAGGAGTAGGAAGAGACAGGACTGTATGTGTGGTAAAAAATACAAGTGATATAGAGAGAGCTGTTTGGGGGAGGGACCTGTGGATGAAAGAGAGGCAGGGATAGATGGGTGTGTGGATGAAGGGGCTACAGACAGAAGGATGGGGACTGACTGGGTCAGAAGGAAACAGGAAAGACAGCTGGGAGGTGAGAGGAGGGAGACACATGGCTGAGTGAGAGTTTGAAACATGTATATATAGAAGAGTGGCTGAGATGTGTGTGTGTGTCTGTGTGTTGTTGATATTGAAATATGTTTAGGTTTAGGTCTTTCACTGTTTCAAACAATAGAAAAAATTGTACACAGGTTTAAAAATCATAGATCTTGGAACATCTGTATGCTTTAATGGATACCAGTACACTCTTAACCAAGCAAACCCCAAACTTCTATAGCATTCTTAGGAAAATTGACTAATGTTATTCCATTTTCATCTGCACCTAGTTAGTATATTAATACATTTTCCCATATCAGTGTGATGTACTAAGATGATCTGGAGTAATTCTGGAGCAAACCAATGCCCCCACAGCTTACAAATGAACAGTCGTCTTGTTTTAATGGGACTTTTAACCCCTTAAATTGTTGAAATGTTTCCAACACATTGCAAAGCAATGCACTGGAGAGGTCTCTCTCATTCAAGGGATTAAAAGTCCTAATAAGGAGGTGTAAACCTTGCTTCATAGTACTTCCTGCATAATAACTAATCTAATAAACTAGTAGTATTGATGTGCAGGGGTCAACCAAAGCCCAGTTCAGTGGTAGTGTTCCAATTGCAAGGGCAGAATGCTCATCGGTGATATTTATAAATTCCAACAGATGAAAGTGGGCTTTTTCTAAACTGTGATTGGCTAAAAAGTCCACCAATCACAGCTCACTATACTCCCAGTCAATCACATGCTGAGACTGTAGTAAATACAGATGGAACAGTCTGTGACTGGTTGTGTGATTTCTAGGCTGTTACTGATAGCTTTCAGAGACAAATAACTTTGAAAATGCACAATGGTGTTAATAAATTTCCCTGCTAAGACAATGGAGCTCAGTTTTCTCTGGTGATTGGAAGAGTGACTATTTTTAGGGTTTTTAACCTGTTATGGTTTTTTCATTGTCTTATTACATCTGTGACAGGGGACTCTAATTTTTAGATGTCTGTTTGTTTTTACGATTAAAGGAGCAGTAAACTTTTTTTTATGAAAAAATATATTGTGTAGGGATTTTCCTATTGAGTAAAATAAGGGTACTCCTACTGCTGAGAGATTTATATTTCTAGAGTTATTACAGTTTAAACCCATGTTTTTTTACATTAGCAGTGCCCTCTAGTGGTCCAATTCCAATTAGATTTCCTGTTAGATTCTAATGGAAAGGAAAGTCAGAAAAGTCAGAGACATACAGTTCTCCATAGAATATGATAGAAACTGCCTGTCACTTCCTGTCAGTTAGAACTATCAGGAAGTAAAACACAGTAAATTCACTTCCTGATTATTTAAACTGCTATAAATTTTGAATAAAACATCTGACAGCGATGGGAGTGACATTGTTTTATCCAGCAGGAAAAGCTCTATAAAATATGTGTTTTCATAAAAAAAAGTTTACTGCTCCTTTAATCTTGATCACACAGACTCCATGACAAGTTTCTTTTTTTTAATTAATTTTTTTGTCAGTTGAAAGTACTAATGAGATGTGAACCTTGCTTCATAGTGCTTCCTGTATAATAACTAATCCAATAAAACTAGTAATATTGACGTGCACGGGTCTCCCAAAAGCCACAATTCAATGGTATTGGCCCAATTGCAAGGGCAGAATGCTCCGTATGGTAGTTATAGATTCCCACTAATGAAACATGTACATTTGTTGTTGCTTTTAATCTTGATCACACAGACTCCATGACAAGTCTCTTTTCTTAATCAGATTGATTTATTTATATTTTTTAATAAATTTTTCTCCAAATATAAATGTATGCTCTTTCAGTTGGCAGTAGTGGATCTTGTGGGCTCACATTGACAATATGATATATTGTTATTTACCCCCCCCCCATATAATACAGGGATTGCAAACATTCACAAGATAGAAACCCACTCCAGCTGATGCAAATGATGCAGTAGGGGAAGGCTTGAACCACTGAGCACGTGTTGGAGACTGGAAGACTCTTACTTTCAACTTGTCTCAGAATCCTCATTATTTCTGTTTTTGACATTGGCTCATCTTTTAGCTTCCCTGATGCTTCCAGCTTTTAACCATTAGGGACTTTATCAGGAGGATACATTTGCATGCTCATTATTTATTCAATCTCAAGATACCACCTGTACTTTTCTCTGATACATTTTTTCAATGTGCCCCCTTGATAAAGCCAATTATTTTGATAAAATATTTTGGGGAAACTGACAAAGAGGACTTGAAAACAACTAACACATTATAATAACCCCCTACTTAATTAATAAGGGCAGAAAATCCTAACTACTCCTAAAAAGTTCATCCTTGTAACTTTGCTGAAATCATCTTCAAACAGTCCTTAATGTCATATCTATGGGAGTGGACATGACAGAGCTAGAAGGACAACAAGACCTGAAACACTTATCACTGAACATGGTAATGTAAAGTGCAATCAAGTATTCTTCATGCTTAGTTTGGAAAAACTTCCAGCAACTGTCATGTTTGCCTCCATGCACATGACATCCACAACTCACTAAAGATGTTATGAAGAAATGAACAAGGACAATATTCAAAGGGGCCATTAAGATTTTCTTTTTTAAGGTATGTATGGAATGATTATTAGGAGGTGTTATTTCTACATTAATTCTGGGACCTCAGTAATAGATAAATAATGATTTAATCAACCTGAGCAGTTCCTGTCAGCACAGAAGGTGAAAACGGGCACAGAGAGTACAGCATATAACCTGTGATGAGGACATTCTTGAAAACAAGAGAAATCACAATGTATTCTTCCTGGTAAAATATTTTCTAAATAAATAAATAGTGAGGACTGAGGAAGGAGGGAACACTGAGACCAGCTGACAGTGAGAGTCTTCCAGGTCTCCAGAAGGTGCTCAGTTTCTCCAGACATTTCCCTACAACCCAAATTGTTTCAAATTAGACACATTCTAGAAAGTGTTTATAATTCCTATTTTAATATAGCTTAATCATACCATGCAATTAACACTTATTTTTTCTTAACATCAAAAGAGCAAATAAAATTATCCATCTAAAATAAAATTCTCTTTATTGTTTAGAATATTTGTATAATTAGAGCTGGATTGCAATTTTTTTGTTTTCTCAATTTTTTTTCCAGTTTATAATTGTTTTTTTAGTAAGGAAGACAGAGAACGGTTTAGAATTTTTGGTTTTGCTTAAAAATATCCCTCTTCTTTTGCCATGAGTGGTGCACATCAAGAGGCACATCAACAATCCTTTTCTATGCTCTCAACCCTCGTTCAAAGGCATGAGCAACATATTGGAAATAAAATAAAACGCTAAAGGTATAAAAGATCACCTAAAGACCAGGTCAAATATGTCCTTGGGGGTTATGCACTAAGGCCTGATGAAGAGGTGAAAAAGCGGAGATGACTTCTCTAGTTACTATGTTATTCTATAGAGACTGTGCACTAAGACAGTGATTCTCAACCATTGTGCCGTGGCACTTTGGTGTGCCATGGACATCAACTTAGGATGCCCCATATTTTATATGAAGACTAACAAAAATGGATTTTTAAATAAAGATTTATAGAAATTGTTATGCACAATATGTTTAGTTTTGTTATAAAGATTAAAAGACCTAATAATAACACTATATTTATGTTTTGTACCCCTCTTATGCCCGTGATAAAGTACATCAGATATGTCAGGGGTGCCCCGAATGTTCTAGATTACTTGTTACTGGTGCCCCGAACTGAAACAGATTGAGAACCACTGCACTAAGATCTCCAAAATTGGAGAATTCATAGTACATTGGCTCCATAGAATAACATAAGACTTGGAGAAGTGATATCACTGGAGAAGTCATCTCCACTTTATCACCTCTTTATCACACCTTAGTGCATAACCCCTCAAGGACATCATTGATCTGGTCTCCTCACTTCACCACTAATTAAAACAGAATCTAAAAAAAGGCTTTAACATAACCACTGCCAGCTGGAAAAAATGTTTAAAAATACTCCACCAAGAGAATAATCAACACTGGGACATTGACTTAACCCCTTAAGGACCGGCGCGCACACACAAGGCCGGCACTTGAGGACCCCGGGGCATTTTTTATTTTTTTTAGTTTCAGTTCAGGGCTCCCCAAGCGGTGTGCAGCCACGCGGGGAACCCTGAACTCCATAATGTGCCAGGACCGTCATTGGTCCTTAAGAGCCGTGACAGTCCTGGCACTGCAGTGGTCGTTAAGAGGTTAATGTATACAAAAACTTTCAATTCAGTGGGGAATTCATAACACCAGCTGAAAAGCTGAAACGTAAAACACAGCCAATCACAACTTAAATACTTTCACATAATCTGAGCGCAAAACACAAGCAGAAGAAAAGTGCAATAATATCTAATTGTAATAGATATATTGGGACAAATGATTAAAAACAGTAAAACACAAACTGACATTAATTCTCATTATTAGACCCCATTTTAGGCATTTATTGTTACTATGAGGACATAAAACACCATATTATTAAAAGAACAGCGTGCAGCATGAAGGGAACAGGATGCCCTCTCTGGCTGAAGAGTCTTCGTCCCAAAGTCATGGTTAGGATAATGACTCTGGGGTTTGTTAGAGCATATTGATTTTTTTTAAATATTGAGTAGGCAAATATATAATTACAGTCAAATCACCATAGCCCCAGGTTATTACTTGATAGTGTGGGTCCCTGTGCATACTTATAGTTCATTGCAAGAAATTTAACTGCTCACATTCACCCTCCAGTTTCACTGTGTTGATGCAATGGCTATGAGAAACCTGATGTGAGTCTCATGTGATGTTCTATCTATGCACAGGTGAAGGGGATTCTGCAAAGTAGAAGCTATTTCTGACAGTCCTTTCACAACTTTCATTATTGCTTTCTGTCTTCTGTCACTGACAGGAGCAGGGAGAGAGGCCCATTTCCGCATGTGCATGTTGGGCATTCTGAGTCCGGGGCCTGCATGCTATGTTCAAACATACTCCTTGTCTACACAAAGACTAACTGATAGTGACCACCTTCTGACCCAGCCCAGATACAAAAATACCTCCTGCCCCTTTATGGCAGCCCTATGTGTAGCAGTGGGAACATTTTTGTCCTTTATGATGCAGTTGGTTTTCCCTACAATTGCTCTAGTTTTAATAAACTAAACTCTTTATTTCAAAGTAAAATACAAATATGGCCTGATGTGTAACGGCAAAGAGGAAACTGTGACTGATTTCAGGATATCTTCCTCTGAACAAACGTGAATGTAATTAAAGGAAAAATAACACGTCCTTATAATAAACTCTCACATATCCTGGAAAACAATCATGTCTTCCTCTATAGACGTGATATCAAGTATTAGTTAACCCTTTGAGTGCCGGAGGGGTACAGAACGCATTGCTCTGAAATGCGTTCCGTACCCCTCTGACACTCAAATGGTTAAAGATTAATTTTGAGGAATCAAGTCACAAATAATTGATACATAATAAGTATTCTAATGTCTGCGCAGCTCAATGGGATTTTATTATTAGTTGTTACTGTTCCATTAACACTGGCAAACTGAGCCACTTGTTTTCAGTTGAGGAGTCATTGCAATGCTGCACTGTTGGGGGGAGGGAGGAGTACAAGAACAGATCTGAGCACAAGTGCAATGAGATAGTAAATGGAACTCAGTGACATCATAAGGATGTTTCAGGAATTTAAACCAGTAACTGCCCAGAGCTAAACTCAAACACTTCTTTACTGCGAGAGCAACTGACAACTGACACACGTGATTCTAAATAATTGGAATAAGATAATTTTAGAGGAACTTCAATTCAAACATAGAATAAAAGTAAGTGAATTTATGGATTAGCCATACAACAGTCCTGTCAGTTTTCCTTGATCAAGATCCTATAACCATTTTCAAGGATATTTGCTGGTGTTGCTTTAATCTTACCAGTCTGTATACATTGGATTTATACATTATATTTATCAAAGTAAAATTTAAGTTGCTTACAAAGGAGATATTTTTCATTGATAAATATGGTGTAGTTGTGCCCCCATCCACCCACTCTAGGTTATCAAAAATAGATATTATAGCTATGTGCTAAGTTTTTATTGCAGCACCACTGGTTTATGTTATGTCACTATACCGGCTTTCATTGTCCCTGACAGAAAACTATCTGCAAACAGATACTGGACCTTAGTATCAGGGACATAATGTTAGTTTGCATATTATATGCACTTAGAGCATAGGTGAAGACACAATGAAGGGTTAATATTACTGTCCTTTTGATTGTGGAGGCAAGATAAAGGGCATATATGAAGCTGATATATATGACATTTATTGATGCTGATATACTGAATAAAATTGGAGAAATTCTGAAGTAAACCAACTCTTCAGTAGGGGATAGATGCAAATTCTTTCCTTTGATTTAACTGGGGGGTTATCCCAGTGAGTTTAGTTCACAATATATCTTCTGGCTGTCTCTAAATAAAATGTATACAGCCTCTTGTTTGCCTTCAGTTTTCATCTGACATTTCACAGCTCCTGCTCTCCAGTGCAGTCTTACTGTAGCCTCACTTTACATCTGTGACATTCTGACAGTTAGAAACTATGGTAAGACAAGCTCGTGTTGTAAGTCTGGATCAAAGCAACCCGGAGTAATCAACCCATGGCTCTCCAGCTGGAGGGGACTACAACTCCCATCATCCCAAGCCTGCCATTGGCTAGCTGGGGATAATAGGAGATGTAGCATTTAACCCCTTGAGTGCCAGAGGGGTAAGCAACGCATTGCTCTGCAATGTGTTGCATACCCCTCTGTCACTCAAAGGGTTAACAGATGGAGCTGCATAGGATACATAGCTCCAATACACCACTGGTGGGCAAGATGGTCCCTCCAGCTCATTCAATGATATCGTAAATAACATTAATTTGATTGATTATGTAATGTGTGTGTTCACATTTCATATACACTGTTTATTATTTCACTCAGCAACTTTAGGGGAACAAATTTCATAAACCCCAGAAAAAGTCTGAATTAGACAACCAGGCAGCTAGAATGTCTAAAGAAGAGCAAGAAGATCTGCGTTCATTCTTCTTTTCTACCACCACCAAGGTAATTTGCACTATGTGACACTGGGGAAGATCAGACCTGGGCACAATGTTCAGTTCAGGGTGACTGTGGACCACTCTAGTTCTGGAACATTCTCCTTCCATATAGTATGACTGCATTTCACCATAATTCAGGGGAGGGTTGGCAACTTTTGGCCTGGGGGGGGCAAGTAAAATCAAGTGGCCCATTTTCACCACCACTCCAGCACACCATCCTAGTCCTCTTCCATTGGTTAATTTTGTAATTGATATTAACCGCTTCCCGACAATGGACGTACATGTACGTCCTACAAAAACTGTAACTTAGTGACAGAGGACGTACATGTACATCCCGGAAGTCTGGGTCCCTGTGTGGCTGCACGCCGTTCGAGGACTCTGGAATAATTTTAAAATGTAAAAAAAAAAAAAATTCTTAGTCGGGCGTTACCGGGCGTTAAGTGAAGGCCGGGTGTGCGCGCGGCCGGTCACTAAGGGGTTAATGTTGTGAGGTAACTGAAATATAAATCAGTAATATAATGCTGTTGAATGAATGAATGAATATGTTTATATAGCGCCAGAAGTGTACGCAGCTCTTTACAATTTCATGGTTTAAACAATACAGGGTTACAGGTGCTTTGTAGAGTGAAACATTGGGTGCGAGGTCCTTGCCTGAAAGCTTACAATCTAAAGTGAACATAATTTATTTTCACTAGCAAAACATATTCAGCAAATCAAAATTCTCTAGAATTTAACAAATGAAGTAAACTTTAATGCATATTATTCCTAACACATTAAACCCTCTTAGTGCCAGTGGGGTGTGTAACACATAACAAATACAGGCAATCTGCAGATATAATGCAAAATATATAAACAAATATAGCTGACGTCAGTACAAATGGCACTTATCAATGTGTTTCTGCTAAACACATTAACCTTTTGAGCGTCAGAGGGTAAGTAATGCACTGCTTAGCAATGTGTTGAGTACTCCTCTGGCATTCAAAGGGTTAAGAGCCCCTGATTACTACATGTATAGTTTCCCTTTGAAGAGGGTACATAGCTTAACCCCTTGAGTGCCAGAGGGGTAGGCAAAGCAATGTGTTGCATGCCTCTCTGGGGCTCAAAAGGGTTAAAATATGCAGTAGTGTGATGGGTCTGCAATATAAAAATGCCCCCATGCATAGTACATTTTGTCCAAGTTAAGCTAAAGAAATAGTATTGACATAATAAAAGGACCCAAAAAATATACTTAGGTTTAATAATTGTAATCGCTGTCTCTGCCGCTGTGTGAGGCCGCTGAGGTGGCGGTGGAGACAGAATCATGCGCCACAGTCCCCCCTTCTCATTTGCACATGCCGATGCCCGCTCCGTTCTGAAAGAATTGGAATTGAGACTGCCCTTATATATGGGGAGTCTTACTTCCAATTCTCTCTCAGCCATTGGCTGGGATATGCTTACACACCTCCCAGCCAATCAGTTTACAGCATAGTAGCTCATGTACATGTTAAAGGGTAACCTTGTTTGAAAGAGGGGCTCCCTAAATTGTAGCATCAAGGGGGAGTGAGATCACAGTTGTTTACATGTCTCCCCCCTATTCTTTACTATATTATAAGGTCTGGTGATTGTGCTCTTGTCCAACATTGCAATACAAAAGAGGGCACTCCGGGATTTGGAGCAGGAAGGGCTGAGCTCTAGGCTCTGCAGACACATCCCCCTGCTCCTGCGTAAAATAATAATAAAAAAAAGTTCATCTTGCATCCAGTGGGATATGGTGCATAAATGGCATCATGCTCATGCATGATGGAGTCATTTATGCACTGAAATGTCCACAGTGAGGTACTGCCTCCAGGAGGGGAGGACTTCCATAAAGTTGACCTTCAGTCCCTGGCAGTAATCCTTACACATGGTGTTCCACATCCTTGGAAGTTTTAAAACATGTGCTGGGGAAGTGAACATCAACGTCCAACAAAAAAGTTAAAGGGGCAGTAATTATGTGTTACTGGTCTTTTCCTGCTAGGTAAAACAGGTGTTCATCCACTGCTGGGAGATGTGTCTTGTCAGAGTTATTACAGTTTAAATGGTTGTTTTTTTACATTAGCAGTGTCCACTAGTTCCTAGATTAGTTATTTTGTTAGATTGTATAGGAGAGGTAAGCCACAGACACACAGTTCTCCATAGAATGTGATGGAAACTGCTGAGTCTTTTGCTTACCCTATTGTACAGTTTTGCGGAATATGTAGACACTATATAAAAAAAGGATAATAATGATAATTATAACAAAAAATACATAGATAGAAATACCCAGCCATGGCTTCGTGCATATTCCTTTTAGGTTTCATGGGATCTTTAATGCAAATAATTTGTTGGTTTTTTTTGTAGTCAAAAAGATCACTGACATTCAGTATTTTGCTTTGGTACAGGGAAATTGCTGTCAAACATGTCGCTGTCGGACAGCTGTGACACACAGCAATGTTTTGTCATACTCTGAAGAATACGGAGGATTTCATAGGTTGTACAAACTAAAAGTGGAGGTGATCAACGTAAGTGTTCAAGTGTATTTTTGTGTGTGTATATGTGTGCACAATTGTGTGCATTTTTGTGTATATGTGTTTTTTGAGTGTGTGCTTGTGTGTATGTGTGGGTGTGTGAATGTGAATGCACTAGTGTGTGCTTGAGTGTGTATTTGTTTATGTGTGTGGATATGTGTTTGTTTTGGTGTGTATTGATGAAAGGCAACAGTTTTTCTAAGCTGCTGTTGTACTTCAGCTAACAACATTCTTAACCAGCCTCAAGCATTAATAGTCCAACACATCTGGAGAGACACTAGCTAGATTAGAATGATGTTATTTGTGTTTTTTATTATTTATGTTTTATTTTTCAGAATAAGACCTCTGTCAAAGAGTCAGATATGAACACTGATGAAGAAAATGATGTTCCATCAGATGAAGGTAAGGTTAATAGCACTGGTTATCTTTTCGGTTCTCTGCATGAGTCTATTTTTTGTATCAATGTCTGCTCATGTCATATAGACTCATTCTAATTTCACATTCCTTCAATCCTCCTTTCTCTTTCCAAATAGAGACTTTTATCACTGTAGCAACACATATGCGGAATGTTAAAGCAGAACTACCACCTATTTTAAACTTTGTCAAATAACTCCCAGTCTGGTGACTAGCTGCTCAGTAGTGCTAATCACCATAATAATTGCCTGTTTAAATAGAATGTTACGCTGATCTGGGGCTGACAGGCAGTAGAGAGAGCAGGCATCTTCACATAGTGACATCTGCGTGCCTGCACTGTTAGTCCCTTTTTGAGCCGAACCACTCCCAGCAACTCCTTCTAGAGCTGGCTGGGACTGACAGCGTAGGCGTGCAGACGTCACTATGGAAAGATGTTTGCACTCTCTACTGCCTGTCAGCCCCGGAGCAGGGTATCATTCTATTTAACTAGGTAATTGTTCTGGCAACTAGCACTACTGAGCAGCTAGTCGCCAGATGGGGAATTTGACATAAAGTTTAAAATAGGTGGCAGTTCCACTTTAAGCCTACTTATTTCAATGGGATTAACTTTATGATGCTCATCCAGGTATGCACTCCTGTCATCAGTCACATGCACATTCACTTCATCATGCACACATGCGTGCATACATTACATACACCGGACATTACCAGGACCATGTCCAGTGGGTGAGTTTTCTGTTATGATGTCCCTACAGTATCTTTTTTCTTGACTTGCACTACATTTTAAGGTTAAGAAAGAGGTCAACACATGGCCTCCTGGAACATGCAGAGCAAGCCAAGAAAGAAGATCCTGCATCCTCTGACTGAAAGATGTTGGCTGAAATGTCCTTTATGTGGCAGAAATTTCCTTTTCTCATTCGTAGAATGTGAAATGCTAATAGCATTCCAGCAGTGGGACATTTCACCTCTGCCTACTGTATAAGGCAATTATTACTCACACCTTCCCACACAACTTTGTCTAGCACAATTTCTCATTCCCAATCTGATCTCGCATTTGTCTACCCATAGCCACTCCAGATGACGATGCTCAAGCCACCAGCGTAGAGGAGCTCGTTCAAAAAATCATGGAGGGCAAAGAATATATTCTAACTGAGTTGCAGGAAGATACTCCGACCAGTAAGTTCTCTATTAGTAACTCCAGGGTGGTGAATGACAATGTCTTTCAGTTGCCTACCCTCAGCATATATTTAATGGGCAACTTTAACTTTGCTTGAGTAACAGAAATACTTAGAAAGGAGTCCTTAGTATAGCTGGCCATATATAATGCATAATATTTATTGGCCTTTTACAGGATAACAATGAATGGATATAATGCTACTATTAATGCATTGAGAATGAAGAACTGGGGTCATTATAATGAGGGTCATTGAAATAAAATTCCAGTTGATGCAAATGGACTCTTGAATGCTAAACACAATGCTTTGTAGAGCAAGTATCACTGAACGATTTTAATGACAAATTGGAAGAAAATTGAATTTTATTCTCTTTTTATAGGTCAGGCAACATTAAAGATGAGGTTCTCCGTATCAAGGGGTACAGTCAAAAGGAAATTGGAAGAGAGCCTAGATGCACCAGTAAGAATTTCTGACATTCTTGCCAAGTATTTACTAAGGGCCTTATACAGGGCTTAAAAGTTGAAGTCCTTTGTTACTAGCCAGACTTGAAAAGTTACTGATCACTGCAAGCCACAACATACCAACCAGGGCTTAATATCTACTTGCCAGGGCTACACTTTCACTTGCCATTGGCTAGTGGCGAGTGGAAATTTCGATCCCTGGCCATGTAGACAAATGAAAACACCCACCAACCTTCTCTGTAACCCACTGGCTAGTAAAGAGGTGTCTGTGATGTCTTAACCATCCAGTGGGTTATTATGACAGTCTGATGGGAGCAGAATGGTATCGTGTCACAGATGATGTGGGATGGTACCCATCTAAGAAGAGTGACAAGACCTCTGTCTACTTAGAGAGAACATAGAGCAGTTGTGAGCAACACACTTCCCTGGGGCTTCATGCTGCCATCACAATCTGTTTTGGGTACAATGGAAAGATGAGATGTATTCCCTATCTCACACATACATCTTATTTTCACTCCAAAAATGCTAATATCCTCATGTCTTTTGCCTCATATCATACCTTCTTTACACTTACAATGTTCCACCTTAACCCCTTGGGGTCTCCATCACTTTGACAAGTAATGACTTGAAAACTTCTCTGGCATACAAATGAGTAAATTACTTTTTTTCCCCTCTATTTACAGTTTACATTTTTAGTGAAGTATTAATAAAAATCCCTTTTAAATGACTGGCAGTGCCATCTAAGCTATGCAAACTAATTCCCACAGCTTAAACTGCACCTTTTGTTGCATAGTGTTCTTTACAGATCACATCTGGAGAGGTTCATGATTTCCACTCTGGTGGATATGGAAGTGAAAGCAAGATTGCTATCCTCTCTATAGTTGTCCCATGTCCCTGAAATCCACAATCAGTGGGCTTCTATGGAAAGGAGAAAAATCAACCATGAACATTTACCCTGTGAGTGGCAGAGGGCATGCAACACATTGTAAAGCAATGCGTTGCACACCCTCTGGCATTCATAGGGTTAAGTGAAGCACTCGCTGGACTCAGCAGTGTAAAGCATTATAGTATGCGCATGTGGTCCAGTTATGACCAAAATTTGCTTTAGCACATAGGCAGCATGTCTACAGCCCCTGTGCTACCATTAAAAGTAGTCTAACGTTTAAATTGGAGTCCTGACCATATTTGCTTTACCCAGCATTCTCCAGCTGGTTCCCTGTACTGGTTAATTCTGGCATGAATTGTAATTTGCTGCAAACTGTTTTTTGACCTCCAAAAGTAAATTTACAACCTTTATAAGCAATGACTCCTCTAAGGTAACAACCAGCGCTGAAAGTGTTAAAAGAATAATTACAACTAGGCAGGGCTGCATGGTGCATCTGCATAAACAATCCTTTTTCATTGCTGGGTTTCTTACCTTAGAGGAACACTGTTTGCTAGGGACACTAGTTTACCCCATAAAATATTCCCTACTGGAACAGACCTAGGGCCATATTCAGAGAGCTAAATAGGGGGAATTCTAGGGCAGACAATTATACCATGGGAACAATGGTTAATCCCCTTGAATGCTAGCAATGTCTCCAAAGCAGTGCATTGCCATTCATTGGAGACCTCCCTATCATTCTAAGGTTTAAGAAGGACTTTTAAAGCCTTGCATGCTAGATTTTTCCAATATATTGTTCTGAAAAGGATAAACATCAGTTGGAATTTGGGGAATTATTTATTGTCCCCTATGGTGCAGTTGGTCTTCCCCAAAATTGTTGAGTGCTGTGTATAGTATATACTGAAAGCCTCTGTGGGTAACAAAGATGGCCTGAGCTTATAAAGATGCCACTGTGGCTGAGTCAAACAGGTGAAAAGAGAAAGACCTTGTAGACATTTCAGAGCCAATGTAAGATCTTTGTTCCTTGATTTTTCTTATGCTTGCCGTTTTTCTCCACAGCCTTCAAAACGGAGGAAGGTGGAATAATGGAAGACAGCTATGGACAGAGACAGGGACTAGGGACAGGTAAGAGATGATCTGGGAGAATTAATGCCTCTAGTTATATACAAATTATATCTGATCCTATTCCTGTTTATCTCTGAACTCATTTACCCTATATTATTTCACTCTGTTAATGAAAACCCTTTCTCTGGGTATACAGACTGTCAGCCCTTATTTCGGACTATGGGGAGCTTGGAAAATTTGCTGTCCAGTAAAGGGCAGATCCTCTGACAGAATGTTTTTTATAAATCTCCCTCTTGGTGTTTAATTGTTATGGCTGGCTATGCTTACTGCATGGAGTTGTGGGTGTGGCCACCACAATGTCCATGAGTCAGATGCTGGCAACTTGAGTCCAAGGGGGCAAATACAATCAAGCGACCCATTTCTATTATCGTTTGAGCCCACTCTCAAAGCCCACCTCCTTTTGTTAATTTTAAAGGGATAGAAATACTTAAAATGTGAAAAAATATGTTGTAGGGTATATCCCCCTTAGTAAAACAAGAGTACTCCCACTTCTGAGAGGTGTTTCATTCAAAAGTTATTAATTTTCAAAGTTGAATTTTTTAGGTGCAATATCACAGTGGCCTGAAATTGTACAGTGGCGCTGTTGCTACACGATCCTATGGACAGCTCTGGTCCCGGGACCATAAATCTCCATAGGATGGTGTAGCAACAGCGCCACTGTACAATTTCAGGCCACTGTGATATTGCACCTAAAAAATTCAACTTTGAAAATTAATAACTTTTGAATGAAACACCTTTCAGCAGTGGGAGTACTGTTGTTTTACTCATGGGATAAACCCTACAACATATTTTTTTTTACATTTTAAGTATTACTATCCCTTTAAACGTGGCATTAAAATCGTGAAGTAAAGCGATACCACATAGCTCACATTAAAATGGGCTAAACTACTGATATAACCGAGTTTACAATTTAAGTAAAGCTACACTAGTGATACTATAGAGCTTACAGTGGAAATGGGTTATGTAACTAGTGTAGCCTCATTTGGATTGTAGCTTTGTGGTATCATTTGTGTAGCATTATTTCAATTGTAAGCTCTGTGGTATCACTAGTGTTGTTCCATTTATAGCAACAAGATGGAGATTAAGTGAGACAGTGGCCCACTGGCCCAGACATATGACCGGCCCAGGGAGCAATTGCCCCCCTGCCCCCCAGGCCAACCCTCCCCTGGATAAAAATATTTCTCTAATGTATGAGTTTCTCAAGCTTTGTATTAATATTCATTTTTGCGTTCATTTTTTAGGCAGAGTAATATTTAGAAGACCATTGTGGAAGCACAGAGTATTTGGATAACATCTACCCACAACTGCCAAATTATATATAGTTTTTGTTTATACATTAGTGTAGTAGTTTTTGTAGTTATAATAAAATATAATATAATTTGTTAATCCTGGTCCCCTATGAATGAACATAGCGCTGGATGTAATTGAGTCTTTAGATACACTCTTTTTTAAACAGTGAGATGATTTTGTCTTACTGCTTGTCCTTTGTATGTGCACTTGGGTTTCTTCCCTCTGCCACCCTATTGCATTATTGTTTTTAAAGAAGACACCATCTGACATAATACATAATACTTACGTAATGTTTCACCATATAGAACAACAAAAATAGGTATTAATTAGTTTCCCTAGTAGATGTAATTTCCTCCCATCTCCTGCTATCTTTCTCGTATGCTTTGCTTCTCTTTTCCTGACCAGCATATGCATTAATCTTGCAGGTCCAGTTCTATCTGGCTTATTTGTTTGACTCCATGCACCACAAAAACCCTCACAAGACACAGTTCATATCAGATGGGGTATGTGTATACATTTCTGAACTAACTGAGGAAAAATATACATACATACATACATACTACAATTACTGGTTTACTACTACAATATTTTTGCCTACATGGAGATCCTCAAAAGGGCAACATCAAAATATTGCCCGCATCGAAAAGACGAGATCAGAATGTCACCTGATTAAGATGTGGTGACATCAGAATGTCACCTGCTTAAAGGTCACCATGTAGGCCCTTTGTCAACAGAGAGATGCCTCTTGGTGCTGTATGTGAAGAGATACTTCTCTGTGCGGCATTTGCTCCATTTAGTGAGCTCCTTCATCTTTCCCCAACGTCACACGTACCTGTTGACACTTCTACTATCAGTGCGGGACTTGAAGTTCTTCTTCTACTTAGATACTGAACCAGAACCTCTCAGTGATAGGAAGTAGGGCTCATTGAGGCTAAAGAAGTACGTTGAATGTGGCACAGATAGTAGTGATGCAGGCAGCATTCTGATGTTGCCCTTTTTAGGGTCACCAAGCAGGCGCAAACATTTCAGTAGTAAACCAGTAATTGAAGTGTGTATGTATATTTTTCTTTAGTTTGTTTTTATCAATACGATACCCCATTACTAATCTATATTAATAAAAGGAGAAGGCTGGCATGTGACCAAAATTCTATGTCAGTATCAGCCACACACTAGAGTGGCAGGAAGGCAGAGATATTCTAATACAAACTAACTCTCCAGGAGATACAGTGAGTGCATGATTTTGAAAGGAGTTTTTCACACAGAGGTGGCCATTTCTTCCAGCAACTCTGGAGATTCTCTGATAGCAGATTCTCAGCAGCTGAAGTGTGGCATTTGTCAAGGTTACCTCTCAGTAGGATAAGGGCATTCAATATCATCGCTAGAGTTTGTTTGGGCATCCATTTCTGAGTTGAATACGGAAAATCAGCACTACATATACTCTTTCTAAATATTTACCCCTCCACTGCCAGCTCCTTTGGGACCAAGAGTTGTTTTTGCCATTGGGGTTTTTTGATGTGAGGAAATAAGTCTGTCCATTTATTATACTTCAGTGATCACTGATCCCTTTGGCTACACACTAACATTTTTGTTGTTGAACTACAAGTGTTCATTAAGGCTAAGTTCCTTTGGGACATTGCTCTTTATTGAATAGTTATCATTATTCTAAGGAATTTGAACTCATTCTCAATCAGGGCTCACTCATCTCACACTGAGATTTGATTTTTTCTCTACCTTCATTTATTGATATGGCAGACAAGGAGGAGAAGAAAACTAAGAGCAATAAACGTAAGTGTAATGCATCTAAAACTGCAATATAAACGTCACAAACAATATGTCTGTGTGATCTAAATGTATGGACTTAGAGGATAACAGGCCTTCCACATCTACTGATGCTCCCCCTAATGCTTGAACCAGAGTGGGCCAAGTCCTTACCAGGTTCGCCTGTCAAATTACAGATGATTTTGGACAAATGAAAGCGACTTGTGCACTTGTTAAAAGATAACAAACCAAAAAAAGGCCCAAAATTCTTTACTCGCCCTCAGATTCATCTGATGATGAAGGTGAATAGGCTAGTGACCATTCTGAGTACCCCTCATCCTTTGGAGAGGATTCCAATTTAGATGACTCAGCTTCAGAATCCATGGACTATTTAATGAAAGCTATCCTGAATGTCTTGGAAATTACTGATCAAGCCTCTAAGTCCTCTACTGTCATATTCCCTGACTATGAAGAGCTTGGTCAGATAGTCATGGATGAGTGGGAAACCCCAGATAAAACGTGGTAATTCCTTAAATTTGCTAAGATATATCTATTTTCTAAAGTCAGGGTTGACCTTGAATGAATGAATATGTTTATTTATATAGAGCCACAAACCTACGCAGCGCTTTCCAATTCATGGCTTTAGACATTACAGGGTTACAAGTGCTTTATAGAGTGAAAAACTGGGTGTGAAGTCCCTGCCCGAAAGCTTACAATCTAAAGTTCAACATCACTAACAGTTGAACCTACTGTATCCAGATTATCCAAATATTCTACTATTTATGTTCAATCTGCAGCAACACTTAAAAATCCTGTTGACAAAAAGGTTTATACCTTGAACGGAGAAATGTTTTATGGATTAAGAGCAATCATTAGAGGTTCCTTTGCTTCAGCCTGGGCATACAGAGCTGCTGAGTCTTGGTAGGCTCAAATTTTTCAAGCTTTGCAGGATAATGTGCATCATGATGATATATTTCCCCTCATAAGCTCCAAGAGTCTACCTCCTATTTTGGGGAAGCTGCCTTGGAGAGAGCTAAATTGGCATCTAGATGTTCATCTTCATCTGTTACAGCACACCATGGTTTATGGTTAAAGATTTGAAATGCAGATTCTGATTCCAAAAAAGCTCTAATTTCCTTACATCTCTCCTTTCCAAGCCAGAAATAGATAAAATTGTTAGCCACGTCACTGGCAGAAAAAGTAAATTTCTGCCTCAAAATAAAACCTCAGAGGTTTGACAATAAGAAAAGGACTTTTACTTACAGAGGTAAAACATCCTCCAGACAACCTTCTAATATTTCTTCTGGAGGTTCCTTTCATTTTCATAGAGCAAAATCTACCTGGACACAAAAGAAAACAATGTCCAAGGCTTCAGTTTCCAAGTCCTCTACAGCATAAGATTTGGAGTATGTCACTTCACACATCAATGGAGTGGGTTCTACACCTCATTCAAAAAAGGTACAGAATGTATTTCATAACATTTCCTCCTAGTCACTTTTTCATGCCCAGGATACCAAAAAAAAGGAAGTTACAGGAAGCCTTTCATCAGGGTATCTGTCAGTTCCTAGACAATAGTGTGTAATAGTTCCAGTACCTAACTACCCAAAGTTAAAAGGCTTTTATTCTATTTTTTTAATGGTACCCAAAAAAGATAGTGGATTCTCTCGTATCCTAGACTTGAAAAACCTAAACCGGTTTCTCAAAGTCATCAGATTCAAAATGGAGTCTATGAAGTCAGTGATAGCAGTCATGGAACCAGATTAATAACATCTTTGTACATCATATATGCCTACCTACATATCACTATTTCGTCCAAACACTATAAATATCTCAGGTTTGTTACCAAAACAAACACTTTTAATTTGTAGCTCTGCCTTTTGGTCTAGCCACAGCTCTGAGAGTTTTCACCAAAGTGATGGCTCCTCTTAAGGCTCACCTTAGATCCAATGGAGTAAATCTGACTCCTCACCTGCAAGATCTGTTGCTAAAGGCTCCATCTCAGGAGCTAATTTAACAACATCTTCATCTTACTCTGTTAACTATGAAGAATCACATTTGGATAATCAGCCTAATCAAATCTCAACTAGTACCATCTCAAAAAATATATTTTTTAAACCTATAATTCAACACCAGCCTTCAAAAGGTATATTTACTTCAGAAGAAAATTTTGGGGTCTTCAAGACAGAGTCCAGTCCTTTCTCTTCCTACCAGAAGTTTCTTTAAGACACTGCATGATGATTATTGCAAAAATGGTGGCCACAATACAAGCAGATCTCTTTGCTCAGTTTCACTTGAGGCCTCTCCAACTGGATCTGATTCGCAATTGGTCCAAAAATCCAAATTGTTCCAAAAATAAAAATCATATTCATCATATGATGAAGACATCACACTCCACAAGACACTCTCTCTACTGGTGGCTCATAAGTTCAAATTTTCTACAGGGAAACATTTCTCCATCACATAGTGGTAGTTAGTCACAACAGTCGCCAGTCTGTTCGGATGGGAAGTGGAATACAAACATCTCTCCATTCAAGTTCAGTGGACTCCATCAGAGTCCCATATTCCCATAAACATCTTGGAGTTACATTCAGTTTTGAAAAGCAATGCTGTCTGGATGGAAGTAAAGAAAATTCTTCTCTGGGCAGAGAACCATGTTCCAGCATTGAAACAAAAGAAAAGGGGCGCTTCTAGTGTAATATATCCATAAATTGACAACCTTCACCAATTCACCACTGTACTTACAATAAATCAGGCCACTACAAGTGGCCAGCAGGACAGATGAGGGTCTCAGACTGCCCCCACTCCGTCAGCCCACAATAGGAATGGATTGCAGCTCACCAACAAACCCAGGACACCTCTACCAAGATCCTTAGGGAAAAAGAAAAAAAGCAACCAGAAGGGGCGCTATCCACAAATAATTAAGTGTTAATACACCTCAAAGTGAAGAGTGATACTCACAAGATGAAAAACACCGGCTAATCCAACTGAGCCGTTGAAAAAGGCATGCAGGGTATAACTATCTGCCCTGCTCAGAGTTCCACCTCCCGCAAATAATGTTCACTTGTCCAATTGATTAATTATTTATTCACAATAAAACAATATTTTAAAATCAATAAAATATCAAAAGCCAGAAACGTTCAACGCGTTTCAAGGCAACAGCCTCTTTTTCAAGAGCAAGTCTGGCAATATATAAATAAATTTCAATTACAAAGGGTCCTACCTGTCGGCGTCCCACACTTATAGTGTCCAAAACAGGTGATGTTGAAAAATCAAATGAGCGCAAAGGCTCAAGGGAAAAAAGCATTAAGCCAATAGCATTCATCTGCCCATGTGTACAAACCAACCGAGAAAACAAAACCCGGAAGAGAAAGACTCAAACGCGGGTGAAGACAAACATATATATATATTTTTTTTTATGATGCAGTTTTGTCAAGAAAGAATCGATAGACGTAAGAGTCTGTTCAATGATATATTTGAACAGGGGAGTACCCAAAAGAGTAAAATATCTTCTGTGGCACTAAATCATTTAAAGATCTTGTTCATTAACCTGGAAAGGGATTTGAAGGATGAATTACGCCACTGGTGGGATTCAGTCATGTTGATGAAGTATATACAGGATGGTATAATTCCCCATGGACTTAGAATTTTTAAAAAACCCTCATTCCAGGATAATGAAATGTTCATGAAGGATTGGTATGGTATATTAGATTCGTGCTCTTTTTCATTGATGAGGTTGATAATTAAATATAGGGAGAACCAATTAGAGTCAGTTACCAAGAAGATTGAGACCACACTTAGATCAATTGGTAGCTTTACTCATTGTAAAGAGTTTGATGATTATGATAAGAAGGTAAATCAGAATGTGAGACAATTTGAGAAAGAAATTACTGAGCATAAATCAAAAAAGATTTTGAGAGATAAGGAAGATTACTCTAAAGGTAATGTGAGACAGTGGAGTCGTTTTAAAGATGGAACATCTTTGAGAAGTACATCGAATAGGTCTGTAAATAATAGGAATGGTAGAAATATCCAAAATAAAAAGAATAGTATTCCAGATAGGGGTTGGGAGGGCACTAGATCCGATAGCAAGAGTTATGAGGATAATAGATCTAAAGGATCAAGTGTGCAGCCTGATGTTAGACCTAAAAATACATTAAAGGCTCAGGAACAAAAGAAGATGGAAAATGTTAATATTTTATTACCTACTGCTACACCTGATGTTGGACTTAATTCTGATTGTGTTTCAGATTTTCGCACAAATAGGAATACAGATAGATCTAATGAGGATGGTGTATCCATTAAATGTTCTACTGATGATGGTGATTTTTTAGTGATGGGTCCCAATGTAGATTCTGGCCCATCGACTTCGAGAGAGTGGATGGCTTGGGAGCATCCAAATCCATTTGCTCCCCTTCTGTGTGGAAAAAGAGTTTTTCCCATAGACGAGGATGCAGAGGAAGAGGAGGATCCCGTAAAGCGATCCAAACAATAGAGGATCTTCCTGCTTTGGGTATTTTTAATTTGTCATCCAAAATATTAGATAGAAATGAAATTTTGGTGTTAAAACGTGGTTTATCTTTTTGCCCCACTTCGTCATTAAATATGTTTGAGGTTTTTAAAGATATTAATGTATTTGCGCGGAATTTAACTTTGAAACGGTATTTTCAAATTAACGGTAATGGTTGTGAGAATTCAGATGTAATTGGTGACCTTGAACAGTTTATTGCCAATGATCCGGTTCCTACAGATCTGAAACCAAGGTCAAATTTTTATCCAGTTCAACATCGGGGAAATTATATTGAGACATTCTATCATAGTGTTATGAGAGATGTGAGACAAACTTTTTCATCATTTAAATTTAATAAGTTTTCCAATTTGAGTCCTGGAGAAAAGAGGGCATTGTCCCAACTTGGTTCAGATTTAGGAATAGTTATCAAGCCAGCTGACAAGGGAGGTGGGATCGTTGTCCAGAACGCTGATGATTATGTTAAGGAGGCCTATAGGATTTTGGGAGACATTCAGTATTATCGTGTTCTGGATAGTGACCCCTCCTCTACGTTTCAGCATGATTTTTTGCTCTTTATCAAGCAGGCATTTATTCAGGGTATTATATCCAAGTCAGAATTTGCCTTTTTAAATGTGAGAGATCCGAGGTCAGCCCTTTATTATCATCTTCCTAAGATTCACAAAAGTCTTATTGACCCCCCAGGACGACCTATTATATCAGGGGTAGGTAGTCTGACCTCGAATCTCTCTCATTTTGTAGATGTTCATCTTCAGCGCTATGTAGTAGGCCTTTGGTCATATCTTAGAGATTCCTCCCAATTGTTAAGTGAAATAGAACAGATACGTTGGAGTTCTGAATATACTTGGATTACTTTGGATGTTCAGTCACTCTATTCAAATATTCCACATGAGGAGGGTATTAGAGCTATTGAATATTATTTGAGTTCAGATCCACTTATGCCAGAGAACCAGAGGACGTTTATTTTACAATCTATACGTTTCATTTTGACTCATAATTTTTTTGTTTTTCAGGACAAATTTTATTTACAGGTTAAAGGGACCGCTATGGGAACCAGGTTCGCCCCAAGTTTTGCCAACTTATATAAGGGTTTTTTTGAAGACTCATGTGTGTGGAACAATAATCCTTTTGGGGCGAACCTGGTCCTCTATAGAAGGTATATAGATGATATTTTGATTATTTGGAAGGGAGATGTTGCACAGATTTCTTTGTTTATTGAGTATATTAATGTGAACATTTTTGGTTTAATTTTTACTGCTAATATACAATCGTCCAAGATTGAGTTTTTGGATATTGAGTTGTATGTTGATGATGCTGCTTATATTGAATCTCATACTTATTTTAAGGATGTTGATTGTAAGAGTCTTTTGGACTATAGGAGTGGACATCATAAAACTTGGCTCTCGAATGTCCCTTACAGCCAATTCAGGAGAATAAGGCGTAATTGCAGTAATTTGTGTGAATTTGAAAGACAGTCATCTATATTGACCAAAAGATTTTTGGATAAAAATTATCCTCCTGGGTTGGTTGAGAGGGACTATCTTAGGGCCAGGAATTTGTCTAGAGCATCTATTTTAAAATATAGAAATACTTTGGATGGTTCTGGAAAAAAGAAGAAAAATTTTAGGGATAATGGAGTTAGGTTTATTACTAGGTTCAATGAATCGCATAGGGATCTTGAGACCATATTTAAAACCCATTGGAATATTCTTTTGATGGACCCTTTTTTAAAGGGATGTATAGATAAGCAACCTAAGTTTACTTATAGAAGAGCTAAGACTCTTAAGAATAGTTTAGCACCTAGTAAATTTCGGATGAGTAATGTGGATAAGAAAAACATAAAAATAGTTTTTTGAATTTGGTAGGTAGCTTTAAGTGTGGAGTCTCCAGGTGTGCTACGTGTCCATATATTTTGAATAGAGTTGACAAATTTAAATCTAATTATAGTGGTAAGGAGTTTAATATTAAATCTTTTATGAATTGTGGTACAACACATCTGATTTATTTGATTAATTGTAAATGTGGGTTGCAGTATGTTGGGAGGACCACACAGACGTTAAGGGAACGTTTTGGTCAACATAGACGTAACGTCATTAGTAGATTCTCCCAACATAGTGTGTCTCGTCATTGTATGCAGTTACACAATTGTGATCCTAGTAGGCTAAGTCATAGGGAAGCCTATTGGATGTTTATGTTACAGACAATGACCCCCTGTGGTCTTAATGAGAGCACTGAAAATATCTATTGACATTTGCATTTGTATGTTTTATTTATTTTTTATTTTTCATTTTTTTTTTTTTTATTATTTTTTCATTTTTTATTTTTTATTTTATTTTTTATATTTTTTTATTTATTTTTTATTTCATTTTTTATTTTTTATTTTTTATTTCATTCTTTATTTGTATGTTAGTTTTGTATATTATATATTTATATATATATATATTGGAATTTTGATGTTCCACTTGTCACTGTTATTTTATGTATGGAGGGGTCCCTCCTTTCTGATGTGTGCATTTGTAGTGTCCAATGATGGTTATATGTGTAATTAGTTTTGTTGTGTTTTTTGAGCCACATTGAGCCCATGCACTATTCCATTTTGTGATCGATTGTGGTCCTCACCCACTTGCGCTTTGTATTTGTGGGTGTTCGGCACATGTGAGTAGAGAGACCATGTGTGGATAGGATTTGGTTTAGTCCATTGAGTGTATGTGTGTTATGATACCACGTACGATGGTGATGCGTGCTCACATGCGCTTTGTACTTTGTTACTTTGTGCGCATGTGCAGAGGACAGCCAATTTTTTGTGGACCTTCACCTATCACACATATCAGTTGGCGCATGTGTGTTGGAGCGGATATGTTTGTCTTCACCCGCGTTTCAGTCTTTCTCTTCCGGGTTTTGTTTTCTCGGTTGGTTTGTACACATGGGCGGATGAATGCTATTGGCTTAATGCTTTTTTCCCTTGAGCCTTTGCGCTCATTTGATTTTTCAACATCACCTGTTTTGGACACTATAAGTGTGGGACGCCGACAGGTAGGACCCTTTGTAATTGAAATTTATTTATATATTGCCAGACTTGCTCTTGAAAAAGAGGCTGTTGCCTTGAAACGCGTTGAACGTTTCTGGCTTTTGATATTTTATTGATTTTAAAATATTGTTTTATTGTGAATAAATAATTCATCAATTGGACAAGTGAACATTATTTGCGGGAGGTGGAACTCTGAGCAGGGCAGATAGTTATACCCTGCATGCCTTTTTCAACGGCTCAGTTGGATTAGCCGGTGCTTTTCATCTTGTGAGTATCACTCTTCACTTTGAGGTGTATTAACACTTAATTATTTGTGGATAGCGCCCCTTCTGGTTGCTTTTTTTCATGTTCCAGCATTATCAGCCATTTATATTCCAGGAGTGGAGAACTGGGAGGCAGAATAAATCAGCTGTCAGACCATAGACCCAGGGGAATGGAAACTAAATTAGGAAATATTCCTTCAGATAACTCACCGATGGGGAGTTCCAGACATAAACATGATGGTGTCAACAGAAAACTACCAATATGCCCTAACAATTCCTTGGAATTATAGACTAGTTTATGTCTACATGCTATGATTCCAAGAATACTCCTCAAAATAAAGGAGATGGTGCACACCATCCTCATACCTTCATTTTGGCTAATGAGGATTCATCACCTCAAAGACATGTAATTGACAGCGCCATGGCGTCTACTTCAGATTCTAGACCTCATCTCTCAAGGACCAATTCTCTACCACAACTTACACAAGCTTGCTTTGACAGCATGGAACTGGAGACCCAAATCTTAAAGGACAAAGGCTTCAGTTCTTCTGTGATTCAAACCATGCTCAGGGCTTGCAAACCGGCATCATCTAAAATATATCACCGAGTCTGGAGGATCTCTCTCTTTCTGTGCTAGGAAAGGTCTAGATCCCTTTTCTTTCCATCTTTTATCTGTTCTAGAGTTCCTGCAATCAAGCCTAGATAAAGATCTAAGGTCCAAATTTCAGTTCTTTCTGTGCTTTTCCAGAGAAAGATTGCTTCTCTCCCATAAATTCAAACTTTCCTTCAAGGGGTCAACAGGATAGTTCCCCCATACAGACATCCTGTTCTACCATGGGATTTGAATTTAGTGTTAGCGGCTCTTCAATACTCATCAGCCACTAAATGAGACCTAACGGCAATTGTATCTGCAAGAAGAACATGGTGCTCTTTCTTATATTTGTCCTCATCTTATCTTTCATCAAGATGAAGAAGTTTTAAGAACAGTTCCAGAGTTCCAACCTAAAGCAGTTTCTGCTTTCCACATAAACCAGGGAGTGGTACTCCCTTTCTTGTGTCCTTCTAACTCTCAATAAAATGTTTTTCATAGTTTAGATGTAATGAGATGTTTAAAACATTATGTCCAAGTCACCCAAACTTTTAGGACTTCAGACACTGTGATTCCAGAAGGCCCTAAATAGGACAGACCAGCCTGTAAAAGTACCATTGCTTTATAGCTTAAACAAACAATCAGATAAGCTTACAGACTAAAGTCTCTTCCAAATCTGTTCAGAATCAGAGCTCATTATACCAGGTCCATCAGTACTTCTTGGGACTTGTAGAATCAAGCTACTGTTGACCGATTGTGCAAGGCAGCTACATGGTCATCTGTTCACACTTTCACTAAGTTTTACAAGGATAAAATTTTTGCATCCCAAGTTGCTAGTTTTGACCGTAATGTTTTACAGGCAATTGTTCATTAGTTTTCTTCCCTCCTACTGTTTGGGGCAGCTCTTTAACATCCCCATGGTCCCTGCATCCCTCAATGATGCTTGAGAAAATGGTATTTTTTTTACTTACCAATAAATCCTTTTCTCTTAGTCCATTGAGGGATGCAGAGCTTCACGCCCACCAAAAATTTGTTTGATGAGGATGTAGTCCCTTTTCTGGTGGATATGTGTTACCACTATTCCCTTTCTGACTCTGTTAAATGAAACCTGAAGGCACTTGGGCACAGGGAGGGGGTTGCAGTTAGGAACTGGGAGGAGTTTTTTTTTATCAGTGTGCCCTGTCTCCTATAAGAACCATGTTTAACCCTGTATCCCTCAGTGGACTAAGAAAAAAGGATTTATCATGTAAGTAAAAAAAATCCTATTTTTCAGGATTATGTCCTCTTCTGACAGAAGCTGGAAGGGAGCAGAAGCCTGCCAGTGACAGAGAACAGATCACTGTGATTGCTGGTAGTTACTGAGTTACACTTCTAATGTCGGTTACATAATCGGTAATTATGTCCTATGCCATTGAGCAGACATTGTTTCTCCCTAATAATGATCCCTTCCATTATGCAATGAATGTCTCTGCCAATCTGAACTTTGCTGCCAATGTCACTCTGGGATATTTCTGCTCTTACGCATTGTCAATTCAAAGCTCAAATCTTCATGCAGTTTATAACCCATTCACAAACACATATCTTACTAGCATAACCCCCCCCCCCTTATTTAACAGTGTGAGGGTCAGTCAACACCTTGAAATGCAATGCATTGCCTATCTGACACAAAAAGGGTTAATGATAGTGCCCACCCTTCTCTGAGACGTGTGTCTCCCACAAAAGTCATTGTAACATCAATTAGTTTAATTTGTCTGACTGGAACAGAGGTATTAAAATGTATTGAAATGCAAAGCTTTCTATACATCTGCCACTCAAAGTACTTATGTTAGTGACCAGCCTAAATTCACACATCTGTCTTGCACAAACCTTTTTCTAAATTCAGTGCTTATAACTCCTATTGCCCGTTTGCTGCTGGTGCTTTAGTACAGCATCTGAGTATTAAACACAGCTGGAGGCCCAAGACCATGTTAGGTTCGTGCTGCTAATGTATTCTCATACCTATAAATGGTTGCTGCAATTAGCTGTCTCTTTCCTTCTACTTCCACCTGTCAATCAGCCCACACAGTGGATACACTGCTACTAACTGAAGCTCTTCCCCTCACAGATCACAGGAGACCAGGCAGAGATCAGCAGTAGAAGAGACAACAAGAGCATGACACAGCCCTGGCTCCCTCACCTTAAGGGTGACATGCATTGAAGGGTTCCTATTCTAAGTGTAACATTCCAAGTGAAGTGGACTTATATCAGGAATATGTTATGTTCTCATCCTCTCCATTTCTTTCTCTTCTCAGATATGTTTTAACCAACCATCCTACATCTACTCCCTGTGTCTTGTACCCCCATCTGGTTATTAATTATTCAGTGTCCTGGTATCTTCTAACCATCTATCCTGCATCAACTCCCAGCACCCTGTACCCCCATCTGGTTATTAATTATTCAGTGTCCTGGTATGTTTTAACCAACCATCCTGCATCTACTCTCTTTATCTTGTACCCCATTTGGTTATTAATTATTCAGTGTCTTGGTATGTTTTAACCAGCCATCCTGTATCTACTCCCTGTGTTTTGTACCCCATCTGGTTATTAACTATTCAGTGTCCTGGTATGCTGAATTACATTTACTTATGCACTCTACATCCTGCCCTTAGACTGAGGTCCCCATTGGTAATTTTTTATTGCATGTAGGTGTGAAAGATCCTGTTAAATAAGATTACTTTATAAAGGCCACGGTGTAAGGGTGAGATGCATTGAGGGGTTCCCATTCTAAGTGAAGTGGACTTAAATCAGGACTTGCAGCAGTGGTTGGGCAAAAGGGAGAAAACAGGATCTACAAGAGAAACACCACCTCCCAAAGCAATTTTCCAAGGAAGGACTGGAAGCAAAGAATTGAATGGAAACTCTGCGATTCTCTTAAAGTTCAAGAATCTCTAATTAATACCACTTTCTGGACATCCACCAAAACAAACACTACCATCATGGAAAGGTCCTCCTGGCGCACTCTGATTTTTGTTTTAACAATTCACACTATACTAACAATACTTAAATAACGTATATTATTCATTTCCAGATCTGCACCCCTCACTAAAATGTTCGGTTCTTTCTACCCTCCATCCTCTTGTCCCTTTTCTGTTTACATTTCTCCTTCACTTCTTTCTTCCACGTTCAACGTTACACACCATCTCCTCATCTCCCCCCATTGAAAATGGCTTCAGGGTTTTTTTGTTGTTTTTTTTTTTTTTTGCCTATCTCTGGACCAACAGGGTTGTTTTTGGCATGGGCTTGACTTAATGGACACATGTCTTTTCAGCCTCGTCAACTGTGTTACTATGTTACTAGCATGCCTCAGGGTGCGCTATGATAATTCTGGCGAGACTTTAAAGAATTGTTTCAGGATTGCAGAACTGTATGAAAATTGTATGGCACCTCTATAATATGAATTCAATGGGTAGTGGGCAAGAAGTGATGGGCGATGCTGATGCTGACCTAATGATAACTGATGCTGATGATGCAGATCTAGAATATATCTCTCCAGCATCATCCTATTGTTCAAATACAGATGAAGCTGACAGTTTGAGAGATGATGACATGGCCATAAAGTCAAAAGAAAGGCAAAGGCTCAATATCCTACCTTTGAAAAGGCGCACTGTGCCCATCGATAAACGGTAGAAAACCTTTGGAAACTCTGACCCTGGACAAGCAAAGATGGCAAAAAGTAAACAGTCATCGTCAGCATCATCACCACATCCAAGTCCCACTTAGCCACACACACTTGTGTTGAGAAACCAGCAGCAACAACAGCAGCAACACAGGTTATAAACATCCACAACCTTAGCCATGACAAGTGCCTCTGTGCTGCTGCTTGAAATGCTGCAACTTTGTTTAAGTCATAATGCAAAGGTACTCTTAGAGGTTGATCTGCCCTTTTTAGGGCCTCCTGGAATCTCAGTGTCTGATGTTCTAAAAGACTGGGAGACTTGGACGTAATATTTTAAGCATTTTAATAATCTCTTTGTTAAAAAACTACACCTTTTATTATCCTTATCAGCTATTTCAGAATGATGGGAGTTGTAGTCTAACAACACATAAAAGGGATATTGAAGCAAAAGTGGATAACATCATTTTACCACTGTACAATCCATTGGAAAGACCTCATCTGGAAAATGCAGTGCAGTTTTGGGCACCAGTTTTAAAATAGGATATTCTAGAACTGGAGAGAATACAGCAAAGAACAACAAAATTAGTTAAGGGAATGGAAGACTTGACACATGAGGAACGTCTAGACCAGGGCTGTCAAACTTCAGTCCTCAGGGGCCACCAACAAACCAGGATTTAAGGATTTCCAAGATTAAGCACAAGTGAGTCAGTCAAAATGAATGAGCCACTGATTAACTCACCTGTGCTCAGTCAGTGAAATCCTTAAATCCTGGCCTGTTGGTGGCCCTATAGGACTGAACATGGACAGCCCAGGTCTAGACAAATTTGGTTTATTTACTCTAGAGAAAAAAAAGGCTAAGAGGAGATCTTTTTGTCACAATGCACAAGTATATGAGAGGTCAATACAAGTCTCTCTCTAGTAAGCTTTTAATTCCAAGGCCTGATCAAATAACCAGGGGTGACCCCTTGAGATTGGAGCAAAGGAGGTTTCTACTTCAGCAGAGGAATGTTTTTTTTTACAGTAAGGTCTGTTAAATTGTGGGATTCATTGCCCAAGGATGTGGTAATGACAGATACAATGGATACATTTAAGAGAATATTAAATACATTTCTTTCATAAGTGAACATACAGGGTTATACTGGGTATTAGCGGGCAGAACAGAAAGTTCAGATAAAGATTAACTTATTTGGCAGCAGGAAAGATGATATAATTCTCATTTCTCTGGGTTATTAGGCAAACGTTAAACTTCATGGATTTGTGTCTTTTTTCAACCTAATTTACTTTTTCACTATGTTACGCGTAGGAGCCAATGCAGCAGCATCCCAATCCTTCCTCTCACACGCTTTTCCTTTTATTCTCGCAGACAATGCCTATCATGCCCTCTCCCACCTGCCTAACTGTTCCTGTTTCATAGCCTCTTTCCTCCCATTTTTCACTGTTTCCCTGCAGTTATTCTATAAAGCAGTATAAGATATATAGACATACCAGCTTGCATCATGCCTAGTTTGTATAGTAAAAGCAGGGAGACAGTGGGGAAAGGGAAGGTGAGAGGCAATGAAATATTGTGACAGGAAACCAGGGAAGGATATTGGCTGTGGCAGAAAGGGATAAAGAAGGAACTCTAAAATGGATATAAATGAGAGAAGTGGTGATGGTGAGGTCTTAAAGTGCACTGGCCAAAAAAGCTAGCAAGTGACCAATGACTCCATGCTCATAACAAGTGACCAATGACTCCATGCTGATAAAGCAGTAGATGTAATAGAATAACTAACAACAAATTAGATCCGTTCTCACTAAAGTCTGGGAACCTCTGCTGTTTAGAAGGCAAACTCTCTGATGCACTACAGTTTTAGATTGAAATCTCTAGGCATTATTTATAAACATCAAATACAATTATCAATAAAGAAAAAAGGGTGGGCCAGGGTATCACTAGTGTAGCTCTGTCACAATTGTAAGTCCTGTGGTATCACTAGTGTACCACAATTTCAGTTGCGAAGTCTGTTGTATTACGATTGTAGCTCTATTTCAATTGTAAGCTCTGGAATCAATCAGTGGCTCCATTTAAGTTGTAATCTATGCAGTATCACTTGTAGCACCATTTTAATTTAACACGTTAAAGACAGATGACGTGTCAGGACCATCATCGGTGGATGTGCGTTAATGACCAGTGACAGTCCTGGCATGGAATTCTGGTACGTTAGTGTGACTGCCATTTCAGAATGCATCGGTCGAAAAAAAAAATGCAGTGGTCCTCAAGTCCACCCACCTCCTGACCCTGTGGTCCTTTAGGGGGTTAAGCTCTGTGGTATCACTAGTGTATTTCCCTTTCAGTTGTAAGCTCAGTGATATCTCTTTGCGCCTCTGTTTCTATTGTAAGTTCTGTGGTATCACTATTGTAGCTCCATTTCAATTGTAAGATTTGTGGTATCACTATTGTAGACCAGTTTCAATTGTAAGCTCTGTGGTATCAGTAGATTAAATCAATTTCAATGCTAAGCTCTGTGGTATCATTAGCGAAGCACCATTTCAATCATAAGTGCTGTGGTACTTCTTGTCTTAATTCACCTTAATGCCTATTATAATATTAACAAAATTGGATAGGCTGGGATGGTAGGCCGGTTTGATAGTAGAATGGACCACTTGATTGTATTTGCCCCCCAGACCAACAGTTGCCAGCCCTCTTCTGCAGGCAGACAACATTTTGGTTGCATGATCATCTTTTTTTATATAAATAGAAACAGATTTTGAAGGCAGAAAATAACCATCTTACTCTTCCAGTCTGCACATTTCCCTAATAAAATAGTCTTAAATACTTATCGGACTATAATTCTTGTCTGTCGCTGGGATTTTTGCTGTCCCTCACAGTATTTGCCCTAACCACCTTTGATAGAAGGCTGTTCCTTTGTCTCTGTAAAGTAGTGCTTACCCAAATTACTTCTGAATTTCCCATCCTATAACTTTAGATCATGACCTCTTTTTTCTAACATTCCTTTAAAGAAAAAATTGCTTAGCACCTGAATGATATCAAACCTCTTAATATATTAACTAGTGATGAGCGAGCACCCCAATGCTCGGGTGTTCGGGTGCTCTGACTGAGCACCCCCTGAGGCTCGAGTGCTCGGCCGAGCACCCGAGCCCCATTGAAGTCAATGGGAGGACTCGAGCATTACACCAGGCACCCCCTGCTCTGATGAGGGGAGGGTGCCTGGTCCATAGGAAAAGGGCAGAAAAGGATGGAAACACCACAGAAATGGTTCAGGGACAGCATAGGGAGGATGTCTGGATGCATCTTGGACTCCAACATCGCTGCTGGGAACGATCTTTCGCCCGTAGTACGCCATTTTTACAGACCGACCATAAAACACACAAAAAGGAAAATAAAAACGACTTTAGGCGAAAAATTGTTACCAAACAATATTTGCTGTATATTTACTTGTATATCATCTGCAAATTCTCCCAAAAATGTCCTTGATTTTCTGAAGTGAGGCCATGATTAAGAGGGAAACGTGCGCAGAGGCAAATTCTCCCAAAAATGTCCTTGATTTTCTGAAGTGAGGCCATGATTAAGAGGGAAACGTGCGCAGAGGCAAATTATCCCAAAAATTTCCTTGATTTTCTGAAGTGAGGCCATGATTAAGAGGGAAACGTGCGCAGAGGCAAATTATCCCAAAAATTTCCTTGATTTTATTGAACTGAGGCCATGATTAAGAGGGAAACGTGCGCTGAGCTGACCATCTAAAACATTATGGGTGAGGGTCTGCTGCAGAGCTGACCATCCTAAACATTATATGCGAAGGCCCGCTAGTGAGCTGACGCTATAAAACATTATATGCGAAGGCCCGCTAGTGAGCTGACGCTATAAAACATTATATGCGAAGGCCCGCTAGTGAGCTGACGCTATAAAACATTATATGAGAGGGCCCGCTGGAGAGCTGACCCAATAAAACATTATATGCGAAGGCCCGCTAGTGAGCTGACGCTATAAAACATTATATGCGAAGGCCCGCTAGTGAGCTGACGCTATAAAACATTATATGAGAGGGCCCGCTAGAGAGCTGACCCAATAAAACATTATATGAGAAGGCCCGCTGGTGAGCTGACCTATATAAAAATTGTCAAACAGGGCCCGCTGGTGAGCTGGCCCTATATAAAAATTATATCACAGGGCCCGCTGGTGAGCTGGCCCTATATAAAAATTATAGCACAGGGCATATGGAAGAGGAGGAGGAGGATGAGAAGATTAAGAGTCAACCATATACCCGTTTTTTGGGTGGAAAGGGTGAATGGGAATATAGAGTATTCCCATCATTGTAAATAATATATGTAAAGTGAGTTTATGTTCCCCCGGGGCTTTCCTCCAGTGGAGTGGAGAAGTCAGGGGAAATCCAGGCCTTGTTCATTTTTATAAGTGTCAACCTATCAGCATTGTCGGTGGAAAGGCGGATACGCTTATCTGTTATGATGCCACCAGCAGCACTAAATACCCGCTCAGACAGAACGCTGGCGGCAGGGCAGGCCAGCACCTCCAAGGCGTAGAGTGCCAGTTCATACCACGTGTCCAGCTTGGACACCCAGTAGTTGTAAGGCACAGAGGGATCATTGAGGACGCTGACACGGTCTGCTACGTACTACTTCACCATCTTCCAAAACTTTTCCCTCCTTGTGACACTAGGCTGCGCATCAGGGTGAGGGTGCTGGCGGGGTGTCATGAAGGTGTCCCACGCCTTGGAGAGTGTTGCCCTGCCTTTGTCGGAACTGCTGTGTGCTCCCCTTTTCTCCCCTTCTCGGTTGGCCAAGGTAGCACGTACTCTGCCGCCAGCGTTGTCAGATGGAAAATTTTGGAGCAATTTTTCAACAAGAACCTTCTGGTATTGCACCATTTTGCTTGTCCTCTCCACCGGAGGAATGCGAGATGAGAAATTCTCTTTGTAGCGGGGGTCCAGAAGGGTGAACACCCAGTAATCCGTGTTATCTAAAATGCGTACAACGCGTGGGTCACGGGAAAGGCAGCCTAACATAAAGTCAGCCATGTGTGCCAGAGTACCAACAGTCAAGATTTCGCTGTCCTCACCAGGAGGATGACTCTCAATATCCTCATCCTCTTCCTCCTCTTCTGCCCACCCACGCTGAAGAGATGGAACTAAAGTTCCATGGCTACCCTCTGTAGCGGAGGCAACCGTGTCTTCCTCCTCCTCCTCCTCCTCCGCCTCCTCCAATTGTCGCTGAGAAGACGAAGTGAGGGTGCTCTGGCTATCACCTTGTGTAAGCTCTTCCTCCCCCATTTCCACCTCTTCCACATGCAAAGCGTCGGTTTTAATTGTGAGCAGCGAGCGTTTCAGTAGACACAGAAGTGGGATGGTTACACTGATAATAGCGTTATCGCCGCTCACCATCTGTGTCGATTCCTCAAAATTGCGTAAAACCTCGCAGAGGTCTGACATCCATTCCCAGTCCTCACTTCTGATTACAGTAAGTTGAACGGAGAGGCGACGACCGTGTAACAGCTGGTACTCCACTACTGCCCTCTGCTGCTCACAAAGCCGGGCCAACATGTGGAAGGTGGAGTTCCAGCGCGTGCTCACGTCACACAGCAGCCGGTGAGCTGGCAATTGTAAGCGCTGCTGCAGCTTCAACAGGCCGGCCGAAGCTGTAGATGACTTACGGAAATGTGCACACACGCGGCGCACCTTGGTCAAGAGATCATGCACATTGGGGTAGGTTTTTAGAAATCGCTGAACCACTAAATTAAATACATGCGCTAGGCATGGTACGTGTGTGAGCTTGCCGAGCTCCAAAGCCGCCACCAAGTTACGCCCATTATCACACACAACCATGCCTGGTTGCAGGTTGAGTGGCGAGAGCCACTGCTCGGTCTGGTGACTAATCCCCTGCAACAGCTCTAAGGCCGTGTGCTGTTTGTCCCCAAGGCAGATCAGCTTCAGCACGGCCTGTTGACGCTTCCCCACTGCAGTGCTACACTGCTTCCAGCTACTGGCTGATGGGGGTGTGGCGCTGCGTGTAGAGAATTCGGAGGTGGAAACGGAGGAGGAGGAGCCAATAACGTAGGTGCTGGCAGAAACCCTGATGGAGGTAGGGCCCGCAATCCTCGGCGTGGGTAGCACCCGTGCCATCCCAGGGTCCGAGTCGCTCCCAGCCTCCACGACATTCACCCAGTGTGCCGTCAGGGAAATGTAGCGTCCCTGGCCACAAGCACTTGTCCATGTGTCAGTCGTTAAGTGGACCTTCCCAGTAACTGCGTTGGTCAGGGCACGGGTGATGTTACGGGACACATGGTGGTGTAATGCGGGGATGGCACACCGGGAAAAGTAGTGGCGGCTGGGGACCGCGTACCGAGGGACAGCTGCTACCATCAGGCTGCGGAAGGACTCAGTGTCCACAAGCCTAAATGGCAGCATTTCGATGGCCAGTAATTTGGAAAGGTGTGAGGTTAGTGCTATGGCCTGTGGGTGGGTGGCTGGGTATTTTTTGTCTTGCGCTCAAATGCCTGGGGTAACGACATTTGGACGCTGTGCTGGGACAGGGAAGTGGATGTGGTCGCTGATGGTGCTTCAGATGGTACAGGTGCAGGGCGGGAGGTATGCGGGCCTGCGCCTTCGACAGGCGATTGGCCGGCACCGAAAACAGGGGAAGAGGAGGCAGTGGTGTGGCCTGCAGACACAGATGGGCGATCCAGGCGTTCCTCCCACTTATTACGGTGCTTGGATGCCATGTGTCGGATCATGCTGGTGGTGGTGAGGTTTCTAGTGTTCATGCCTCGGCTCATTCTGGTGTGGCACAGGTTGCAAACTACAATTCTTTTGTCGTCCGCACTTTCCTTAAAAAAACGCCATACCGCGGAACACCTACTCTTTGGCAAGGTAGATTTACGCAAGGGGGTGCTCCGTGGAACATTTGAGGGCCGTTTGGTGTGGTCCGCCTTCTTTCTGTAGCCACACCACTGCCTCTTCCAGCCTGTTACGGTGCTGCAGATGGCTCACCCTCAGGACTGCTGTCATCGCTCGGCTCTACACCTTCCCAGGTGGGGTCAGTCACCTCATCGTCCACCAAGTCCTCCTCCACTTCCTCACTCTGATCATCCTCCTCATGTCTTGATCCCACCACATACTCAGTCATTGACAACTGTATAACATTCTCCTCAACAAGGTCTTGAGACGGAAATAGTGGTTGATTTAATGGCAACTGTGTCTCATCATCATCATCATCATCCACTACTTCCTTTGACCTTAAATGTCGTTCACATCTGTCATCTTCTTGTGATTGGGTACCCTCTAGAGGTTGTGAATCAGGGCACAAGATGTAATGTTCCTCTGCAAGCGTGCTTGGAGAGAGGGTCAAATGAAGGATTGGTGATGAGACGAGCTCCTCACTATATCCCAGTGTGGGATCACTTCTTTGACCAGACCGTGTATGGTGGGAGGAAGGATGATCAGAGTGAGGATTATGTTGACCAGACTCTTGGCTACTGAGAGTGGACTTGGTGGAAGACAGGGTGGTGCTTAACCGACTGGAAGCAGTATCAGCTGACATCCAACCGACCACCTGTTCGCAGTGGTCGGACCTCGAGAGTGATGTCCTGCGACGCCCTGTGAAATGAGACATGAAGCTAGGTATGGTGGATGTCTTTCTTTCTTGTGCTCTGGCACCAGGCACAGTTTCTCCGCGTCCTGACCCGCGCCCTGAACTATCAGGATCACGTCCACTTCCCCGTCCCTTTTTACCCGCCTTCTTCATCTTACACGGAATATGTGACTTTAATATTTGAGTTTGAAAACTTAACAGTATTTCTTCCTATTCTGCAACTGTGCAGAGTACACAGAATAGGCTGCTAAACTGCGGTGACACACACAGAATGGAATATGTGACTTTAATATTTGAGTTTGAAAACTTAACAGTATTTCTTCCTATTCTGCAACTGTGCAGAGTACACAGAATAGGCTGCTAAACTGCGGTGACACACACTGAATGGAATATGTGACTTTAATATTTGAGTTTGAAAACTTAACAGTATTTCTTCCTATTCTGCAACTGTGCAGAGTACACAGAATAGGCTGCTAAACTGCGGTGACGAACACAGAATAGAATATGTGACTTTAATATTTGAGTTTCAAAACTTAACAGTATTTCTTCCTATTTTGCAACTGTGCAGAGTACACAGAATAGGCTGCTAAACTGCGGTGACACTATCACAGTGCCCGTGATTTGCTGCAGTTACTTGTCTGTCACCAGTAGGGGGCTTCTATTGGCTGTCTGCAGATAGCCCGCCTCTTATTGACTATTTAAACCTGGATTGGGCACCCTTTGAGTGCCCTTTCGTGTTGTTTCTGACCTTCTTGCTATCACTATGCTAGTGATAGCTGGGCCTCTGTTCCAGTGTTCCTGAGTTCCTGATCTCATGTGTTCCTGAGTTCCTGATCTCTACTGTTCCAGTGTTTCCTGCATGCTGAAGTACTTCCAGTCCTGGTTCCGGCCTAGTCTCTGGTGTTGCAGTTCCTGCTGAACTTCTCTGCTGTTTTCTGACCTGACTGATCGTTGCTGGTTCCTGTCATCTCATCACCTGTCTTCAGTATCCTGGCGACCTTCTGCCTGGTCGCGTTGGTGACATTGCTACAATTTCGTGTTGGTCCCAGCGTGCGGACGCTGGTTTGCTCCCAAGCCTTGCGGCTATACGAACTCGCTTGTTACACCAGTGTGCGGTCACTGGTTTGCTCCAAAGCCTATCAGCTATACAATTCTGTGTTGGTCCCAGCGTGCGGACGCTGGTTTGCTCCTAAGCCTTGCGGCTATACAAATTCACTTGTTACACCAGTGTGCGGTCACTGGTTTGCTCCAAAGCCTTTCAGCTATACAAATCTGTGTTGGTCCCAGCGTGCGGACGCTGGTTTGCTCCTAAGCCTTGCGGCTATACAAACTCGCTTGTTACACCAGTGTGCGGTCACTGGTTTGCTCCAAAGCCTATCAGCTATACAAATCTGTGTTGGTCCCAGCGTGCGGACGCTGGTTTGCTCCTAGCCTTGCGGCTATACAAACTCACTTGTTACACCAGTGTGCGGTCACTGGTTTGCTCCAAAGCCTTTCAGCTATACAAATCTGTGTTGGTCCCAGCGTGCGGACGCTGGTTTGCTCCTAAGCCTTGCGGCTATACAAACTCGCTTGTTACACCAGTGTGCGGTCACTGGTTTGCTCCAAAGCCTATCAGCTATACTATCTGTGTTGGTCCCAGCGTGCGGACGCTGGTTTGCTCCTAAGCCTTGCGGCTATACTACTCGCTTGTTACTCCAGTGTGCGGTCACTGGTTTGCTCGCTAAGCCTAACGGCTATACTATTCAGTGTTGTTTCCAGCGTGCGGACGCTGGTTTGCTCCAAAGCCTTGCTGCTTAACGATTCTGCTAATTTGCCAGTTCCATCTGACTGCTGCTATTATCTCTGGGCTGCCCTGCCCAATATTGGTAAGGCCGGTAGAACCTTTTGCCACATTCCATCTGAGGTTGCCTTACCCGGTATTGGCAGGGCCGGTAGAGCCTACATTGTGTATCTATTGAGGCTGCCTTGCCCGGTAATTTGGTAAGGCCGGTAAAACCGTTATGCTATTCCATCTGCAGGTTGCCTTACCCGGTATTGGCAAGGCCGGTAGAGCCTAAAGACTGTCCTGTCCGGTATTTGACAGGACCGGTAGAGTCTGCCTTCTGTCTGTGCTATATTCTGTATATATATATATATGTATGTTATTGCCATCCTAAGTTATCATTTATTATTTCAATAAAATTGATTTTTTTTACCTAAAACTTGTGTCTGAGAGTCATAATAAACCGTGACAGTACGAAAGGGCCATGACCTCAGACAGCAAGGGTGAAGGTAACGCACAGAATATCCATTGGAGGATGGATGTGCTCGAGCAACGTTTGGATCAGTTGGCAGTTGCAATTCAAACGATCCTTGAACGCACGGTACCTGCTGACCAATCTAGCTCTAGCCCGGTGGTCTCGCCAAGTCAGACACCGGAAAGTGATACCAGACCCCTAGGGGGTACTGTTAAAGGGTTAACGGCTTCTGCACCCTTGCCGCTAAGATATGATGGTGACCCTAGTCTCTGCAGAGGGTTCATCAATCAACTCGAAATCTTTATGGAATTGACGGCACACGCATTTCCCAATGATCGTAGTAAAGTGGGGTTCACGATATCACTGCTCACTGGCAGAGCATTGGCTTGGGCTAACCCCTTGTGGGAGAATGCTAAACCTTGTACTAAGATCTTTAGTGAATTTGTGCGTTCCTTTCGAAGAGTGTTTGAGCCTCCTGGTAGAACCACCTCTGCTGCCAAACGCCTTATGGAGATACAACAGGGCAGGCGTACAGTGGGCGACTATGCCATCGAATTCCGCACATTGGCAGCAGAGGTAGGTTGGAATAACGAGGCATTATTGGCAGCCTTCTCTCAAGGCCTGAATGACCACATTAAAGACGAAATCGCTGCTAAAGATCTACCTATTGATCTAGATGATTACATTGAGTATGTTATGATAATTGACTCCAGAATACGTGAGAGATCAATTGCCAGAGATCGTAAGTTACGGTCAAAAAATAATGAGTCTAGTAGCATGTTTTGCCCACCCATCCCTCCCTTGGCATTGAAGTCTAGTGAACCAGTACGGGAAACAAGTGAACCTATGGAAATAGGCTTCACTAGACTATCCAAGGCAGAGAGACTATATCGCAAAAAACAAGGGTTATGTTTATACTGCGGTAAAAAAGGGCACTTGCTAAATTCCTGTCCGGTACGTCCGGGAAACGCACACACCTAGGGTATCTTGGGGGACAGGCCCTAGGTGGTGTACAATCGTCCCCAGTGTCGGGCATAATGAAACCCACCATACAGGTGGTATTGTCTTGGGCACAACGCTCTGTGGAGGTTTTGGCCTTGGTTGACTCCGGTGCAGCAGGGTATTTTGTGGATAATACCTTTGATGAATTGCACGGAGTTCCACGCATTGAAAGAGAAAACCCCTTGACTATTGAAGCGATTGATGGTAGACCCTTAGAACCGCCTCAGGTTATATTTGAAACTATGCCATTGTCTATGACTATTGGGGCACTTCACAGAGAAGAGCAGCAGTTTCAACTGATTAATTCCCCGCACCATGCGGTGATATTGGGATTTCCGTGGTTACAGTTACATAACCCACAATTCGATTGGAAAAAGTGTGAAATTGCTGCTTGGTCCCAGTTTTGTATGGACAAGTGCGTCATCCAGCCTATTAAGGTCATGTGCACCTCCTCTGCTATGCCGGATGTGTACCAACAGTTTGGCGATGTTTTTAGCAAAGGAGAGGCTAGTATGCTACCCCAGCATAGACCTTATGATTGTTGCATTGAATTGCAGCCTGGTGCAGTACCTCCGAAAGGACGCACTTATCCATTATCTTTTGATGAAAATAAGGCTATGGAGGATTACATTTCTGATGCCCTTGCTAGAGGGATCATACGTAAATCTACCTCTCCAGCTGGGGCTGGGTTCTTTTTTGTAAAAAAGAAAAATGGCGAATTAAGACCATGCATTGACTACCGGGGCTTGAATAAACTAATGGCAAAAAACGCATACCCAATACCACTCATCACCGAGCTTTTTGACAGGCTTAAGGGCGCTTCGATATTTACCAAGTTGGACCTACGGGCCGCTTACAATCTGGTTCGCATTCGAGCAGGTGATGAGTGGAAAACTGCCTTTAATACTCGAGCTGGGCACTACGAGTATCTAGTAATGCCTTTTGGGCTGTGTAATGCACCCGCAGTTTTCCAGGAACTGATAAATGATGTTCTGAGAGATATGTTACAGACATGTGTTGTGGTGTACCTCGACGATATACTGATTTACTCCCAAAACATGGCACAGCACATCAAAGATGTATCCGCAGTATTGCTACGACTCCGTGAGAACAAATTATTTTGTAAAATGGAAAAATGTGAGTTTCATAGAACCAGTGTGCCATTCTTGGGGTTCATAATTGGCAATGATGGCATTGCCATGGACAAAGAAAAGTTGTCAGCTGTCCTACAATGGCCAAAACCCAAGGGTCTTAAAGCCATACAGCGTTTCCTGGGTTTCGCTAATTATTATAGGAGGTTTATTAAGAACTTTTCTTCCATTGTCAAACCTCTGTCCGATCTTACGCACAAGGGTGCTAATCCTTCTTGTTGGCCGGTATCTGCTGAGAAAGCCTTTGAGAATTTGAAGCTGGCATTTGCTGCGGCTCCTGTGTTATCCCACCCCAATCCTTTACTTCCATTTACGTTAGAGGTTGATGCCTCAGATATTGGGGTCGGGGCAGTACTTTCGCAGCGACACGAGAAAGGTGGAACTCTCAGACCTTGTGGGTTTTTCTCTAAAAAGTTGACTGTCACTCAAAGCCACTATGAGATAGGTGACAGAGAATTATTGGCCATTATCCTTGCTCTTAAGGAATGGCGTCATTTGCTTGAAGGTACTAAGAATCCTGTCTTAATCCTAACAGATCATAAGAATCTGACCTATCTCTCGGAGGCCAAGAGATTGTCCTCTCGTCAGGCCAGGTGGGCACTGTTCCTGTCTCGATTTAATTTCATTGTATCATATTTACCAGGGTCAAAAAATATCAGGGCTGATGCACTGTCAAGACAATTTGAGGCCGACAGTGACAGAGTGGAAGCACCAGCTCCTATCATCCAACCTGATAGAATACTGGCTACTATACGCACAAGTATCACTTCTCCTCTAGGGGAGGAGATCCTGGCCTCTCAGGGGTCCGCTCCCCATGAAACCCCAGTGGGCAAATGTTTTGTCGCTGAATCATTTCGTACTAGGCTGCTCGAAACCTACCATTCCTCTAAGGCTGCGGGACATATTGGTAGAGACCAATTGTTATGGTCCCTTTCTCAGTTATTTTGGTGGCCTTCCATGAGAAACGATTGTGCCGAATTTACGAATGCCTGTGCCACCTGCGCCCGCGCTAAGACCCCGAGACATCTCCCTGTGGGCTTGCTTCAACCGGTGCCTAATGGCGAACGCCCCTGGTCTCATGTTTCCATTGATTTTATGGGAGAGTTGCCTATGTCGAAGGGGTACTCCTTTATATTCATGGTAGTGGACAGGTTTTCTAAAATGGCTCATTTCGTGCCCCTCCGTGGTCTTCCTTCAGCGAAGGAATTGGCAATGGTGTTCGCCAGAGAAGTATTCCGGTTGCATGGAGTGCCTAGGGTACTGGTGTCTGACAGGGGGAGCCAGTTTGTGTCTAGATTTTGGAGGGCATTTTGCCAACAGATGGGCATACAGCTGTCCTTCTCCTCTGCCTACCATCCCCAGACCAATGGAGCCGCTGAACGAGCTAATCAGGGCTTGGAACAATTTCTCCGTTGTTTCGTTACTGACCATCATGATAATTGGTCCGACTTGTTGCCTTGGGCAGAGTTCGCCAGGAACTGTGCGGTCAATTCTTCATCTGGGAGCTCTCCGTTTCTGATTAATTATGGGTTCCAGCCCTGTTTGCTTCCAGACTCATTTCAGACGCAACAGATTCCAGCTCTGGATGAGCATATCGAGCAACTCCATTCCACATGGGCACAAGTTCAGAGGGCACTTGGTCAGTCATTTCAGCGTCATCAGCGCCATGCTAATCGCAGAAGGCTTCCAGCGGTTTCCTTTCAGGTTGGGGATAGAGTATGGCTTTCCTCCAGAAATCTCAAGCTGCAGGTTCCGTCTAATAAGTTGGCTCCTCGGTTTATTGGTCCATACAGAGTTATTCGCAAAATTAACCCTGTCTCCTATGCACTAGACCTACCTGCATCCATGCGTATCCATAATGTGTTCCATGTGTCCCTTCTTAAGCCTCTGGTTTGCAATCGCTATACTACCACACCTGTGGTGCCAGGACCTGTTGAGGTCGAGGGCCAGGAGGAGTACGAGGTTCAGAGCATTATTGATTCCCGTAGGCTTAGAGGAAGGGTACAGTACCTGGTACATTGGAAAGGGTATGGTCCTGAGGATCGATCATGGGTGGATAGTACAGACCTTCATGCACCTAGGTTAACTAGGGCCTTTCATGCCAATTACCCGCAGAAACCTAAACCCTATTCTAGGAGAGGGGGTCTTTGAAAGGGGGGTACTATCACGGTGCCCGTGATTTGCTGCAGTTACTTGTCTGTCACCAGTAGGGGGCTTCTATTGGCTGTCTGCAGATAGCCCGCCTCTTATTGACTATTTAAACCTGGATTGGGCACCCTTTGAGTGCCCTTTCGTGTTGTTTCTGACCTTCTTGCTATCACTATGCTAGTGATAGCTGGGCCTCTGTTCCAGTGTTCCTGAGTTCCTGATCTCATGTGTTCCTGAGTTCCTGATCTCTACTGTTCCAGTGTTTCCTGCATGCTGAAGTACTTCCAGTCCTGGTTCCGGCCTAGTCTCTGGTGTTGCAGTTCCTGCTGAACTTCTCTGCTGTTTTCTGACCTGACTGATCGTTGCTGGTTCCTGTCATCTCATCACCTGTCTTCAGTATCCTGGCGACCTTCTGCCTGGTCGCGTTGGTGACATTGCTACAATTTCGTGTTGGTCCCAGCGTGCGGACGCTGGTTTGCTCCCAAGCCTTGCGGCTATACGAACTCGCTTGTTACACCAGTGTGCGGTCACTGGTTTGCTCCAAAGCCTATCAGCTATACAATTCTGTGTTGGTCCCAGCGTGCGGACGCTGGTTTGCTCCTAAGCCTTGCGGCTATACAAATTCACTTGTTACACCAGTGTGCGGACACTGGTTTGCTCCAAAGCCTTTCAGCTATACAAATCTGTGTTGGTCCCAGCGTGCGGACGCTGGTTTGCTCCTAAGCCTTGCGGCTATACAAACTCGCTTGTTACACCAGTGTGCGGTCACTGGTTTGCTCCAAAGCCTATCAGCTATACAAATCTGTGTTGGTCCCAGCGTGCGGACGCTGGTTTGCTCCTAGCCTTGCGGCTATACAAACTCACTTGTTACACCAGTGTGCGGTCACTGGTTTGCTCCAAAGCCTTTCAGCTATACAAATCTGTGTTGGTCCCAGCGTGCGGACGCTGGTTTGCTCCTAAGCCTTGCGGCTATACAAACTCGCTTGTTACACCAGTGTGCGGTCACTGGTTTGCTCCAAAGCCTATCAGCTATACTATCTGTGTTGGTCCCAGCGTGCGGACGCTGGTTTGCTCCTAAGCCTTGCGGCTATACTACTCGCTTGTTACTCCAGTGTGCGGTCACTGGTTTGCTCGCTAAGCCTAACGGCTATACTATTCAGTGTTGTTTCCAGCGTGCGGACGCTGGTTTGCTCCAAAGCCTTGCTGCTTAACGATTCTGCTAATTTGCCAGTTCCATCTGACTGCTGCTATTATCTCTGGGCTGCCCTGCCCAATATTGGTAAGGCCGGTAGAACCTTTTGCCACATTCCATCTGAGGTTGCCTTACCCGGTATTGGCAGGGCCGGTAGAGCCTACATTGTGTATCTATTGAGGCTGCCTTGCCCGGTAATTTGGTAAGGCCGGTAAAACCGTTATGCTATTCCATCTGCAGGTTGCCTTACCCGGTATTGGCAAGGCCGGTAGAGCCTAAAGACTGTCCTGTCCGGTATTTGACAGGACCGGTAGAGTCTGCCTTCTGTCTGTGCTATATTCTGTATATATATATATGTATGTTATTGCCATCCTAAGTTATCATTTATTATTTCAATAAAATTGATTTTTTTTACCTAAAACTTGTGTCTGAGAGTCATAATAAACCGTGACAGACACACACTGAATGGAATATGTGACATTAATATTTGAGTTTGAAAACTTAACAGTATTTCTTCCTATTCTGCAACTGTGCAGAGTACACAGAATAGGCTGCTAAACTGCGGTGACACACACTGAATGGAATATGTGACTTTAATATTTGAGTTTGAAAACTTAACAGTATTTCTTCCTATTCTGCAACTGTGCAGAGTACACAGAATAGGCTGCTAAACTGCGGTGACACACACTGAATGGAATATGTGACTTTAATATTTGAGTTTGAAAACTTAACAGTATTTCTTCCTATTCTGCAACTGTGCAGAGTACACAGAATAGGCTGCTAAACTGCGGTGACACACACTGAATGGAATATGTGACTTTAATATTTGAGTTTGAAAACTTAACAGTATTTCTTCCTATTCTGCAACTGTGCAGAGTACACAGAATAGGCTGCTAAACTGCGGTGACACACACTGAATGGAATATGTGACTTTGATATTTTAGTTTGAAAACTTAACAGTATTTCTTCCTATTCTGCAACTGTGCAGAGTACACAGAATAGGCTGCTAAACTGCGGTGACACACACTGAATGGAACATGTGACTTTAATATTTGAGTTTGAAAACTTAACAGTATTTCTTCCTATTCTGCAACTGTGCAGAGTACACAGAATAGGCTGCTAAACTGCGGTGACGAACACAGAATAGAATATGTGACTTTAATATTTGAGTTTGAAAACTTAACAGTATTTCTTCCTATTCTGCAACTGTGCAGAGTACACAGAATAGGCTGCTAAACTGCGGTGACACACACAGAATGGAATATGTAACTTTAATATTTGAGTTTGAAAACTTAACAGTATTTCTTCCTATTCTGCAACTGTGCAGAGTACACAGAATAGGCTGCTAAACTGCGGTGACACACACTGAATGGAATATGTGACTTTAATATTTGAGTTTGAAAACTTAACAGTATTTCTTCCTATTCTGCAACTGTGCAGAGTACACAGAATAGGCTGCTAAACTGCGGTGACGAACACAGAATAGAATATGTGACTTTAATATTTGAGTTTCAAAACTTAACAGTATTTCTTCCTATTCTGCAACTGTGCAGAGTACACAGAATAGGCTGCTAAACTGCGGTGACACACACAGAATGGAATATGTGACTTTAATATTTGAGTTTGAAAACTTAACAGTATTTCTTCCTATTCTGCAACTGTGCAGAGTACACAGAATAGGCTGCTAAACTGCGGTGACACACACTGAATGGAATATGTGACTTTAATATTTGAGTTTGAAAACTTAACAGTATTTCTTCCTATTCTGCAACTGTGCAGAGTACACAGAATAGGCTGCTAAACTGCGGTGACACACACTGAATGGAATATGTGACTTTAATATTTGAGTTTGAAAACTTAACAGTATTTCTTCCTATTCTGCAACTGTGCAGAGTACACAGAATAGGCTGCTAAACTGCGGTGACACACACTGAATGGAATATGTGACTTTAATATTTGAGTTTGAAAACTTAACAGTATTTCTTCCTATTCTGCAACTGTGCAGAGTACACAGAATAGGCTGCTAAACTGCGGTGACACACACTGAATGGAATATGTGACTTTGATATTTTAGTTTGAAGACTTAACAGTATTTCTTCCTATTCTGCAACTCTGCACAGTACACAGAATGTGCTGCTAAACTGCGGCGAAGCACACTGAATGGAATATGTGACTTTGATATTTTAGTTTGAAGACTTAACAGTATTTCTTCCTATTCTGCAACTCTGCACAGTACACAGAATGTGCTGCTAAACTGCGGCGAAGCACACTGAATGGAATATGTGACTTTGATATTTTAGTTTGAAGACTTAACAGTATTTCTTCCTATTCTGCAACTCTGCACAGTACACAGAATGTGCTGCTAAACTGCGGCGACGCACACTGAATGGAATATGTGACTTTGATATTTTAGTTTGAAGACTTAACAGTATTTCTTCCTATTCTGCAACTCTGCACAGTACACAGAATGTGCTGCTAAACTGCGGCGACGCACACTGAATGGAATATGTGACTTTGATATTTTAGTTTGAAGACTTAACAGAATGTGCTCTAATCTGCAACTTTGCACACTAAACAGAATGTGCTCTAATCTGCAACTTTGCACACTAAACAGAATGTGCTCTAATCTGCAACTTTGCACACTAAACAGAATGTGCTCTAATCTGCAACTTTGCACACTAAACAGAATGTGCTCTAATCTGCAACTGTGCACACTAAACAGAATGTGCTCTAATCTGCAACTTTGCACACTAAACAGAATATATGTTTTGTTTTTTTTTTTGTTTTTTTCCCCCACACAAAATAACCTGCTGACCCCACACACAGTAGTCCTAAAAAGGACTTTTAGTTCTTTTTTTTTCACAATTTTGCTTTTTTTCCTCCCTACACTGACTTTCCCTTCCTATCCTCAGCTCTCCCTGGCAAAGACTGAGCCGAACTCGCTGGTCAGGTGCTATACAGCACCCGACCACGGGTTCTGGCCAGCCAATCAGTGTAATGCCAGCAGCCAACATGGCTGCTGGCATTACACTGATGTCAGAGCCTCCCTGCATGTTTATTGGCTGCGCAGCAGCCGCAAAACGTGCGGGGAGGAGACCCGAACATGGCGGGCGAGCACATGCGGTACTCGTACGAGTACCGCCATGTGCCGAGCAGAGCGATGCTCGAGCCGATCCGAGCATCGGCCGAGCATGCTCGCTCAACACTAATATTAACCTGTTAAGGACTGAGAAGCCCAAGGGTGGGGTGCAGGCGCACTGTGATCACAAAATTCCATGATGTGCCAGGATTGTCACCGGTCCTTAATAACAGGATAGCTGTGACATTCCTGACACATCATTGGTTCTCTCCTTTCTTGCAAGCTGTACATAATAATTTCTTTGAGTCTATTCTTGTACCCTGTGTTATACAGACCCGGCACCATTTTTGTGGATCTTCTTTGAACTGCCTGCCATTTATTAAAGTCCTTCTCCAGAAATGTACACACTACTCCATGGAGAGATTCACTAATGGGCGATAAGGCCTGGTAGGCGATACTGTGTCAGATTAGTGTCAGTGACATAGCAACAGTATGCACTAAGATGTCTTCACCATCATATCACTGTGAATATACCACCAGTCCACCAAAATCTGCTGACCCTGCCGTGAATCCTCCATGCCAACGGGTTTATGATTTTGCACACACTACATTTACAGTGGCTCATTTGCATATGGAAATGCAGAGAAGACATGAATGAGATGACCTGAGGCTAAAAGTTCTGAGAGGTCCATGCCAGAGGAAAAGATTCTCTCTGCAGAGAAACATCTGTGAGGTTCACATAAGTAAGACTGAAAGTCAGAGTCTGAAAGCTGATCAAGGCCAATCAGTACAGATCGATTCAAAAGTATGCAACTGCTTGTTTCCAGAAAAGCGGAATAAGGGACCTCGTCAGGTTTAAAAGTATTGATATGAGCGTCTTGCACATGTTAGGGAGTGAGGTGAAGAGGTGTTGAGTGTAGAAGAATAAGCACAATAAAGGATCTCTGGGCAGGCTTAGGTTGTGTTGAGTTAATCTCTTGGAGTATTTGTTCCCAGTTTATTACAATTATTGGGCATGTCCACCATATATGGGATCCTATCTGGGCATTACATCTCCAACACTTTAAGGGTGTTTGGGAGGAGACGTGAGATATGTGTAGTGGTGTTAAATCCCATCTTGCAAGAACTTTGTAATTTAATACTCTGGTAGCTGTATCTCTTGCATATTTAAAGTTATTTCATTCCAAACCATTGTGCAATGTCCAAGGAGATGGACAGCTCTCTTTCCCAATTTTGGAAGAAATATAATTTAGGGGGAGCTGAGTCTGAACTGAGAATGGCATAGCAGTATGATCAACATTTCTTAGGAATCCTTTGAAGATGTTTCTCAAATATGGTTAGACTCCTAGTTTTATAACCATTTTCCCACTGATTGTGCAATCTGAAGCATGCACCACCATCGTGCAGAGGGACTTGCAAGTTTAATTTGTAAATGTGAAATAAAAATCCTAACTAGAATAGCTTCACATGTCTCTAGCAGCAATACCTATATTCATAATGATAATATATATTATAGATGGTGCACTCATAAGCAATCAATAAGACATAGAATAGAAAAAGGTAAACTATAAGGTACAAGATACCAAAGAGCAACCTTCAAAAAGGAAGCTTATTTCATGAGGCACTCAATAGGTATATCCAAAATGTACAAGCTTTATTAGATAGTGCATAAAATATACAAATGGGATAAAATCAATTAAAAACAGTCTGTATAGGCAGATTAATATATAAACAAACCCAGATAATACAAAGAAATAATAGATAATATATATCAAAAGTGTGAAAAAAAACACAAAAATTGTTCAAATAGAAAGGCAAAAAAACCTAATGAGGTGCACAATCCAGTGCATAATAAAGTGACAAAGCTCAAAAATCTGTACCATCAGAAATAAAGATATACTTATCTAGTGGTCTGAATAAATGGTAAGCACACTGGAAAATGAAAGTAAGAGTCTGCCGTATAACAAAGGACCCAACACATAATGCCACTACAGTGGCTTAGTCGGGGTAATGAGAGAAACGGACGTATGGAAGTATTCATAATAGGACATGTCCAATCAACTGCATGCTAATTGATCATATGTAGTGTTGAGCGAGCATGCTCGGCCGAAGCTCGGTTCGGCTCGAGCATCGCTCTGCTCGGCACATGGCGGTACTCGTACGAGTACCGCATGTGCTCGCCCGCCATGTTCGGGTCTCCTCCCCGCACGTTTCGCGGCTGCTGCGCAGCCAATAAACGTGCAGGGAGGCTCTGACATCAGTGTAATGCCAGCAGCCATGTTGGCTGCTGGCATTACACTGATTGGCTGGCCAGAACCCGTGATCGGGTGCTGTATAGCACCTGACCAGCGAGTTCGGCTCAGTCTTAGCCAGGGAGAGATGAGGATAGGAAGGGAAAGTCAGTGTAGGGAGAAGAAAAGCGATTGTGAAAAAAAAAAAGACCCAAAAGTCCTTTTTAGGACTACTGTGTGTGGGGGCAGAAGTTTATTTTGTTTGGGGGGGCAGAGATATAAAAAAAAAAATCTTCATATATTCTGTTCACTGTGCCTAGCCGCAGATTAGCAGCACATTCTGTTTAGTGTGCAAAGTTGCAGATTAGAGCACATTCTGTTCAGTGTGCAAAGTTGCAGATTAGCAGCACATTCTTTTTAGTGTGCAAAGTTGCAGATTAGCAGCACATTCTTTTTAGTGTGCAAAGTTTCAGATTAGGAGAACATTCTGTTAACTGTGCAAACTGTAAAATATCAAAGTCACATATTCCATTCACTGTGGTTTAGCCGCAGTTAAGAAGCACATTCTGTTTACTGTGCAAAGTTTCAGATTAGGAGAACATTCTGTTAAGTGTTCAAACTGTAAAATATCAAAGTCACATATTCCATTCACTGTGCGTAGCCGCAGTTAAGAAGCACATTCTGTTTACTGTGCAAAGTTTCAGATTAGGAGAACATTCTGTTAACTGTGCAAACTGTAAAATATCAAAGTCACATATTCCATTCACTTTGCGTAGCCGCAGTTAAGAAGCACATTCTGTTTACTGGTCAAAGTTTCAGATTAGGAGAACATTCTGTTAAGTGTTCAAACTGTAAAATATCAAAGTCACATATTCCATTCACTGTGCGTAGCCGCAGTTAAGAAGCACATTCTGTTTACTGTGCAAAGTTTCAGATTAGGAGAACATTCTGTTAAGTGTTCAAACTGTAAAATATCAAAGTCACATATTCCATTCACTGTGCGTAGCCGCAGTTAAGAAGCACATTCTGTTTACTGTGCAAAGTTTCAGATTAGGAGAACATTCTGTTAACTGTGCAAACTGTAAAATATCAAACTCACATATTCCATTCACTTTGCGTAGCCGCAGTTAAGAAGCACATTCTGTTTACTGTGCAAAGTTTCAGATTAGGAGAACATTCTGTTAAGTGTTCAAACTGTAAAATATCAAAGTCACATATTCCATTCACTTTGCGTAGCCGCAGTTAAGAAGCACATTCTGTTTACTGTGCAAAGTTTCAGATTAGGAGAACATTCTGTTAAGTGTTCAAACTGTAAAATATCAAAGTCACATATTCCATTCACTGTGCGTAGCCGCAGTTAAGAAGCACATTCTGTTTACTGTGCAAAGTTTCAGATTAGGAGAACATTCTGTTAACTGTGCAAACTGTAAAATATCAAAGTCACATATTCCATTCACTTTGCGTAGCCGCAGTTAAGAAGCACATTCTGTTTACTGTGCAAAGTTTCAGATTAGGAGAACATTCTGTTAAGTGTTCAAACTGTAAAATATCAAAGTCACATATTCCATTCACTGTGCGTAGCCGCAGTTAAGAAGCACATTCTGTTTACTGTGCAAAGTTTCAGATTAGGAGAACATTCTGTTAAGTGTTCAAACTGTAAAATATCAAAGTCACATATTCCATTCACTGTGCGTAGCCGCAGTTAAGAAGCACATTCTGTTTACTGTGCAAAGTTTCAGATTAGGAGAACATTCTGTTAAGTGTTCAAACTGTAAAATATCAAAGTCACATATTCCATTCACTGTGCGTAGCCGCAGTTAAAAAGCACATTCTGTTTACTGTGCAAAGTTTCAGATTAGGAGAACATTCTGTTAACTGTGCAAACTGTAAAATATCAAACTCACATATTCCATTCACTTTGCGTAGCCGCAGTTAAGAAGCACATTCTGTTTACTGTGCAAAGTTTCAGATTAGGAGAACATTCTGTTAAGTGTTCAAACTGTAAAATATCAAAGTCACATATTCCATTCACTTTGCGTAGCCGCAGTTAAGAAGCACATTCTGTTTACTGTGCAAAGTTTCAGATTAGGAGAACATTCTGTTAAGTGTTCAAACTGTAAAATATCAAAGTCACATATTCCATTCACTGTGCGTAGCCGCAGTTAAGAAGCACATTCTGTTTACTGTGCAAAGTTTCAGATTAGGAGAACATTCTGTTAACTGTGCAAACTGTAAAATATCAAAGTCACATATTCCATTCACTTTGCGTAGCCGCAGTTAAGAAGCACATTCTGTTTACTGTGCAAAGTTTCAGATTAGGAGAACATTCTGTTAAGTGTTCAAACTGTAAAATATCAAAGTCACATATTCCATTCACTGTGCGTAGCCGCAGTTAAGAAGCACATTCTGTTTACTGTGCAAAGTTTCAGATTAGGAGAACATTCTGTTAAGTGTTCAAACTGTAAAATATCAAAGTCACATATTCCATTCACTTTGCGTAGCCGCAGTTAAGAAGCACATTCTGTTTACTGTGCAAAGTTTCAGATTAGGAGAACATTCTGTTAAGTGTTCAAACTGTAAAATATCAAAGTCACATATTCCATTCACTGTGCGTAGCCGCAGTTAAGAAGCACATTCTGTTTACTGTGCAAAGTTTCAGATTAGGAGAACATTCTGTTAAGTGTTCAAACTGTAAAATATCAAAGTCACATATTCCATTCACTGTGCGTAGCCGCAGTTAAGAAGCACATTCTGTTTACTGTGCAAAGTTTCAGATTAGGAGAACATTCTGTTAAGTGTTCAAACTGTAAAATATCAAAGTCACATATTCCATTCACTGTGCGTAGCCGCAGTTAAGAAGCACATTCTGTTTACTGTGCAAAGTTTCAGATTAGGAGAACATTCTGTTAACTGTGCAAACTGTAAAATATCAAACTCACATATTCCATTCACTTTGCGTAGCCGCAGTTAAGAAGCACATTCTGTTTACTGTGCAAAGTTTCAGATTAGGAGAACATTCTGTTAAGTGTTCAAACTGTAAAATATCAAAGTCACATATTCCATTCACTTTGCGTAGCCGCAGTTAAGAAGCACATTCTGTTTACTGTGCAAAGTTTCAGATTAGGAGAACATTCTGTTAAGTGTTCAAACTGTAAAATATCAAAGTCACATATTCCATTCACTGTGCGTAGCCGCAGTTAAGAAGCACATTCTGTTTACTGTGCAAAGTTTCAGATTAGGAGAACATTCTGTTAACTGTGCAAACTGTAAAATATCAAAGTCACATATTCCATTCACTTTGCGTAGCCGCAGTTAAGAAGCACATTCTGTTTACTGTGCAAAGTTTCAGATTAGGAGAACATTCTGTTAAGTGTTCAAACTGTAAAATATCAAAGTCACATATTCCATTCACTGTGCGTAGCCGCAGTTAAGAAGCACATTCTGTTTACTGTGCAAAGTTTCAGATTAGGAGAACATTCTGTTAAGTGTTCAAACTGTAAAATATCAAAGTCACATATTCCATTCACTGTGCGTAGCCGCAGTTAAGAAGCACATTCTGTTTACTGTGCAAAGTTTCAGATTAGGAGAACATTCTGTTAACTGTGCAAACTGTAACATATCAAAGTCACATATTCCATTCACTGTGCGTAGCCGCAGTTAAGAAGCACATTCTGTTTACTGTGCAAAGTTTCAGATTAGGAGAACATTCTGTTAACTGTGCAAACTGTAAAATATCAAAGTCACATATTCCATTCACTGTGCGTAGCCGCAGTTAAGAAGCACATTCTGTTTCCTGTGCAAAGTTTCAGATTTGCAGCACATATTCCGTGTAATATGAAGAAGGCGGGTAAAAAGGGGACGGGGAAGTGGACGTGATCCTGATAGTTCAGGGCGCGGGTCAGGACGCGTAGAAACTGTGCCTGGTGCAAGAGCACAAGACAGAAAGACACCCACCATACCTAGCTTCATGTCTCAGTTTACAGGGCGTCGCAGGACATCACTCTTGAGGTCCGACCACTGCGAACAGGTGGTCGGTTGGATGTCAGCTGATACTGCTTCCAGTCGGTTAAGCACCACCCTGTCTTCCACCAAGTCCACTCTCAGTAGCCAAGAGTCTGGTCAACATAATCCTCACCCTGATCATCCTTCCTCCCACCATAGAGGATCTGGTCAAAGAAGTGATCCCACACTGGGATATAGTGAGGAGCTCGTCTCATCACCAATCCTTAATTTGAACCTCTCTCCAAGCACGCTTGCAGAGGAACATGAAATCTTGTGCCCTGATTCACAACCTCTAGAGGGTACCCAATCACAAGAAGATGACAGAGGGGAACGGCATTTAAGGTCAAAGGAAGTGGATGATGATGATGATGAGACACAGTTGCCATTAAATCAACCACTATTACTGTCTCAAGACCTTGATGAGGAGGATGATATACAGTTGTCAATGACTGAGTATGTGGTGGGATCAAGACATGAGGAGGATGATCAGAGTGAGGAAGTGGAGGAGGACTTGGTGGACGATGAGGTGACTGACCCCACCTGGGAAGGTGTAGAGCCGAGCGATGAGAGCAGTCCTGAGGGTGAGCCATCTGCAGCACCGCAACAGGCTGGAAGAGGCAGTGGTGTGGCTACAGAAAGAAGGCGGACCGCACCAAACCGGCCCGCAAATGTTCCACGGAGCACCCCCTTGCGTAAATCTCCCTTGCCAAGGGGTAGGTGTTCCGCGGTATGGCGTTTTTTTAAGGAAAGTGCGGACGACAAAATAATTGTAGTTTGCAACCTGTGCCACACCAGAATGAGCCGAGGCATGACCACTAGAAACCTCACCACCACCAGCATGATCCGACACATGGCATCCAAGCACCGTAATAAGTGGGAGGAACGCCCGGATCGCCAATCTATGTCTGCAGGCCACACCACTGCCTCCTCTTCCCCTGTTTTCGGTGCCGGCCAATTGCCTGTCGAAGGCGCAGGCCCGCATACCTCCCGCCCTTCACCTGTACCATCTGAAGCACCATCAGCGACCACATCCACTTCCCTGTCCCAGCGCAGCGTCCAAATGTCGTTACCCCAGGCATTTGAGCGCAAGCGAAAATACCCAGCCACCCACCCACAGGCCATAGCACTAACCTCACACCTTTCCAAATTACTGGCCATCGAAATGCTGCCATTTAGGCTTGTGGAGACTGAGTCCTTCCGCAGCCTGATGGCAGCAGCTGTCCCTCGGTACGCAGTCCCCAGCCGCCACTACTTTTCCCGGTGTGCCGTCCCCGCCTTACTCCACCATGTGTCCCGTAACATCACCCGTGCCCTGACCAACGCAGTTACTGGGAAGGTCCACTTAACGACTGACACATGGACATGTGCTTGTGGCCAGGGACGCTACATTTCCCTGACGGCACACTGGGTGAATGTCGTGGAGGCTGGGAGCGACTCGGACCCTGGGATGGCACAGGTGCTACCCACGCCGAGGATTGCGGGCCCTACCTCAATCAGGGTTTCCGCCAGCACCTACGTTATTGGCTCCTCCTCCTCCGTTTCCACCTCCGAATTCTCTGCGCGCAGCGCCACTCACCCATCAGCCGGTAGCTGGAAGCAGTGTAGCACTGCAGTGGGGAAGCGTCAACAGGCCGTGCTGAAGCTGATCTGCCTTGGGGACAAACAGCACACAGCCTCAGAGCTGTTGCAGGGGATTAATCACCAGACCGAGCAATGGCTCTCGCCACTCAACCTGCAACCAGGCATGGTTGTGTGTGATAATGGGCGTAACTTGGTGGCGGCTTTGGAGCTCGGCAAGCTCACACACGTACCATGCCTAGCGCATGTATTTAATTTAGTGGTTCAGCGATTTCTAAAAACCTACCCCAATTTGCATGATCTCTTGACAAAGGTGCTCCGCGTGTGTGCACATTTCCGTAAGTCATCTACAGCTTCAGCCGGCCTGTTGAAGCTGCAGCAGCGCTTACAATTGCCAGCTCACCGGCTGCTGTGTGACGTGAGCATACGCTGGAACTCCACCTTCCACATGTTGGCCCGGCTTTGTGAGCAGCAGAGGGCAGTAGTGGAGTACCAGCTGTTACACGGTCGTCGCCTCTCCGTTCAACTTCCTGTAATCAGAAGTGAGGAGTGGGAATGGATGTCAGACCTCTGTGAGGTTTTACGCAATTTTGAGGAATCGACACAGATGGTGAGCGGCGATAACGCTATTATCAGTGTAACCATCCCACTTCTGTGTCTACTGAAACGCTCGCTGCTCACAATTAAAACTGACGCTTTGCATGTGGAAGAGGTGGAAATGCGGGAGAAAGAGCTTACACAAGGTGATAGCCAGAGCACCCTCACTTCGTCTTCTCAGCGACAATTGGAGGAGGCGGAGGAGGAGGAGGAGGAGGAGGAGGAGGAAGACACGGTTGCCTCCGCTACAGAGGGTAGCCATGGAACTTTAGTTCCATCTCTTCAGCGTGGGTGGGCAGAAGAGGAGGAAGAGGATGAGGAGATTGAGAGTCATCCTCCTGGTGAGGACAGCGAAATCTTGCCTGTTGGTACTCTGGCACACATGGCTGACTTTATGTTAGGCTGCCTTTCCCGTGACCCACGCGTTATACGCATTTTAGACAACACGGATTACTGGGTGTTCACCCTTCTGGACCCCCGCTACAAAGAGAATTTCTCATCTCTCATTCCTCCGGTGGAGAGGACAAGCAAAATGGTGCAATACCAGAAGGTTCTTGTCGAAAAATTGCTCCAAAATTTTCCATCTGACAACGCTGGCGGCAGAGTACGTGCTACCTTGGCCAACCGAGAAGGAGAGAAAAGGGGAGCACACAGCAGTTCCGACAAAGGCAGGGCAACACTCTCCAAGGCGTGGGACACCTTCATGACACCCCGCCAGCACCCTCACCCTGATGCGCAGCCTAGTGTCACAAGGAGGGAAAAGTTTTGGAAGATGGTGAAGTAGTACGTAGCAGACCGTGTCAGCGTCCTCAATGATCCCTCTGTGCCTTACAACTACTGGGTGTCCAAGCTGGACACGTGGTATGAACTGGCACTCTACGCCTTGGAGGTGCTGGCCTGCCCTGCCGCCAGCGTTCTGTCTGAGCGGGTATTTAGTGCTGCTGGTGGCATCATAACAGATAAGCGTATCCGCCTTTCCACCGAAAATGCTGATAGGTTGACACTTATAAAAATGAACAAGGCCTGGATTTCCCCTGACTTCTCCACTCCACTGGAGGAAAGCCCCGGAGGAACATAAAGTGACTTTATATATGTTATTTACAATGATGGGAATACTCTGTATTCCCATTCACCCCTTCCACCCAAAAAACGGGTATATGGTTGACTCTCTTCCATATACCCTGGGATATAATTTTTATATAGGGCCAGCTCACCAGCGGGCCCTGTGATATAATTTTTATATAGGGCCAGCTCACCAGCGGGCGCAGTTTGACAATTTTTGTATAGGTCAGCTCACCAGCGGGCCCTCTCATATAATGTTTTATTGGGTCAGCTCTCTAGCGGGCCCTCTCATATAATGTTTTATAGCGTCAGCTCTCTAGCGGGCCTTCGCATATAATGTTTAGGATGGTCAGCTCCGCAGCAGACCCTCACCCATAATGTTTTAGATGGTCGGCTCAGCGCACGTTTCCCTCTTAATCATGGCCCCAGTTCAGAAAAATCGAGGAAATTTTTGGGAGAATTTGCCTTTGTGCACGTTTCCCTCTTAATCATGGCCTCAGTTCAGAAAAATCAAGGACATTTTTGGGAGAATTTGTCTCTGCGCACGTTTCCCTCTTAATCATGGCCTCAGTTCAGAAAAATCAAGGAAATTTTTGGGAGAATTTGCCTCTGCGCACGTTTTCCTCTTAATCATGGCCCCAGTTCAGAAAAATCGATGAAATTTTTGCAGAATTTGCAGATGATATACAAGTAAATATACAGCAAATACTGTTTGGTAACAATTTTTCGCCTAAAGTCGTTTTTATCTTCCTTTTTGTGTGTTTTACGGTCAGTCTGTAAAAATGGCGTACTACGGCCGAAAGATCGTTCCCAGCAGCGATGTTGGAGTCCAAGATGCATCCAGACATCCTCCCTATGCTGTCCCTGAACCATTTCTGTGGTGTTTCCATCATTTTCTGCCCTTTTCCTATGGACCAGGCACCTTCCCCTAAGCAGGGGGTACCCCCCCAACAACCCCCCCCCCCCCCCGTGGGAGAGGACCAGCACCAGAGGAATTACAGGAGAGGATTTCATGAAAAAGGGCAGGGGTATGGAGATTTTCTTAGTCACACATGAATGTTCTTCAGGCCCATTCCCTTTCCAGTAGACTAGGTATTGCACCTAGCCTCTGACCCTGCAAGAGTCCGAAATGCTTTGCACTTCATATTCCTCATGGTCTCCTGCTCAGGTCTGGGACAGGCAGGGGCAGTAGTATATCTGTTACAGACCAATGGTTTCAGCAGCGACACATGAAATACATCAGAAATGCACATAAGAGCAGGGAGTTCAAGAGCACAGGTTATGTGGTTGATCTTGCAGAGAACCCGAAAGAGACCCACAAATCGGGGAGCTAGCTTTTTACAAGGCTCCTGGAGATGTAGATTGTGAGAGGACAACAATACTCTCTCTCCCACCTGAAACACTGCAGTCTGCTTGTCTCTTATAGCGTACTGTGGAACTCTGCAGTGATCTCTGAACCAGTACCCATGTGGAGCGGAGCACCCTCAAGTGCTGCTCCAGAGCAGGAATATTCTGAGCCTCAAAAGACTCTGGCAGCAGTGAAGGTTGGAACCCATAGTTAATCAGAAAGAGTGAGTTCCGAGAGTAGGAATTGACTGCACTATTTCTGGCCAGCTCTGCCCATGATAACAGGTTCACCCAATTATCATGATGGTCGGAGATAAAACAATGGAGGAATTATTCCAATGCCTGATTAGACCTTTCTGCAGCACTGTTAGACTGTGGATGGTAAGCTGAGGAGAAGGAGAGCTAGATGCCCATCTGACCGCAGAATGCTCTCCAAAAACGTGACACAAACTGGCTCCCACAATCGGAGACTACCACCTTGGGTATACCGTGGAGACAAACCTTCTCCTTGGCAAAGATCTCGGCCAACTCCTTGGAGGAAGGTAGTCCTTTCAGTGGTACAAAATGGGCCATCTTAGAAAATCTATCCACAATCATGAGGATGACAACCCCAGACCACAGGATAATCGACCCAAAGCTCCTACCCGGAGCTGCACACTGTGCTGTGCACTGCACTACTGCAAGATAGCGGAGACTAAGACAGAGATACGGGTGAGGCATCAGTGAGTACAGATGAGGATGCAAAAGTCTGCATCTCGGGTCACGCGACTGAGCCATGGATAAACAAGACTAGTAGTTAGGCACGCTAGGAGTGTACTGAGCCAGTATTCAGCCATAGCCACAGGTTAGACAAGCCGGGGACTAGATGGAGCAGGTAGTCAGGAAAGAGCCAGCGGTCAGAAAAATTGGAACCTATATGGAGCGAGTAGTCACCCTAAGCCACAGGTTAGATCAGCAGAGACTATATGGAGCGGGTAGTCAGACAGGAGCCAGCTGTCAGACAAACCGTAACCTACATGGAGCGAGTTAGTCAGCCAGAGCCACATATCAGAACCGATGTGGGTAGTCAGATAAGCCAGGGTCATACACGGAGCAAGTTAGTCAGCCAGAACCAAAGGTCAGAACCTATGTGGTTGATCAGACAAGCTGGGGTCATACATGGAGTGGATTCTCAGGAAAGCACAGGTCACAACAGAGCGCAGGAAACAATATCAGAAACACCACTTAAGGGCAATGACTCCCAGTCCTAGGGAGGTTTATAAAGGAACAGGAGGAGCCGGAACCCAATTAGGCAACACCGAATAGGCCCATAAACAGGCGTCCTAGCCAGTGCCTGTTTCATGACGTCAGCAATGAGGAAGTATCCACAATCATCCTGTCTGACACACCACAGAGGAAGGAAGCACAGGATAGCTAAAGGGAGACTGTCTGCAGATGGGGAGGGACTCCATTTACATCACTACTATGCCTTTGTCTGCTTTAGCAGGAATTTGTTACCATATGATCTCTTTGCATGCAGTTGATTGGACATTTCCTATTATGCATAATTCCGGATGCCCGGTTCTCTCATTACCCCTGACTAAGCCACGGTAGTGGCGATACGCTTTGGGTCCTCTGTTATACAGCAGACTCTTACTTTCATTTCGCAGTGTAGATAAGATAAATATATCTTTATTTCTGATTATATAGATTTTTGTGCTTTGACACTTTATTTTGCACTGGTTTATGCACCTCATTAGGTTTTTTGCCTTTCTATCTGAAACATTTTTTGTGGTTTTTACACACTTTTGATATATATTATCTATTATTTCTTTGTATTATCTGGGTTTGTTTATATAATCTGCCTGTATAGACTGTTTTTAATTGATGTTATCCCGTTTGTATATTATTTGCAGTATCTAATAAAGCTTGAACGTTTTGGATATACCTATTGAGTGCCTCATGAATTAAGCTTCCTTTCTGAAGGTTGCTTTTTGGTATCTTGTATCTTATAGTTTACCGTTTTCTCTTCTATTTAAATGTGAAATCAACTTCAGAGAATTGGAATCACATATTGCACCCAGAGAGTAGAAGAAGTCCAGAACCCTGCTCCTGGCCAAATGGCGCAGGCCGAGGTAAGGCATTGTGACAGCCTCTCACATTCTGTATGTTTACTTCTTCAGAGTCTGTTTGGGGTTAGTGTACTGAAGCAGAAGTGGTTGCTACTCTCTAGCCATATTTGTGCCTGAAACTGTCTTTTTCAACCATTGTCCTTTATGGACTGCAACAACATAGCTGAACCCCTAACTGCCTTTCTGACTACCTCAAGCACTGCTCCATTATTGAGGGAGTTTACTTCATTATAGAAAAAGTTTTCTTTTTGTATCAGAGCTATCAACTATGGAATCTTATTCTATGTAGTATCCTCTTGCACTGCTTGCATAAACTGATCTGCCCACGATTCCATGGCTCTGCCTTACCAAGTCACTGCAAATGAGGGTCTATGTGTTGTGAGCCAGACCATCATTAATAAGGAATCAATGGATCCTTGAAAGCTACTATATCTTGAACTGGCAAGGCAGGACATCTTAATAGTCTGGATATTGGTGCCTCCACTGAAGGACTGAGAGTTCATTTATCCACATAGACTCATAGAAAATAGTATAAGTAAAATAACTTTTTTAGGAATGATCAGTTTACTTTCTGGGTTCAGGAACTGAAAATATGGAAGGAGGCGTCTTTTCCTTCTTCAATCAATTTTTGTTAGGATCTTATAGGGCTTTTCCTGCTGAGTAAAACAATGTTACACTGCCGGGAGATACATCTTTCCAGAGCTATTACAGTTTAAAAGTGCTGTGTTTTTTTTACCTTGTAGCATAGTCTTCTAGTGGCCAGATTTCAGATAGTTATTCTGCTGCATTCTGTAAGAGAGGCGAGTCAATGACAGTATTTCTCCATGTAATGTTATATTAACTGCTGAGTCTCTCCTGTAAGTTTGAACTTTTAGGAAGTAAATTCCCTGGATCTCTGTTTCTAAACAGTATGTAAAATATTTGAACAGATGTAAGTTTTTAATAAAACAACTGCCAATTGTGGTTGTTGCTTTGTTTTAATCTGCAGGAAAAACACTATAATAGGGTTTAATTAATAAAAAAAAGTTTGCTTCTCCTTTAGCAATGAATTCCCATTTTATCAGAATCCTGTTCTTTAAATGGATCTGAGAGACCAAGCTGTTTGTTCTCACTTTTTCTGTTTCTTTTCTGAAGAAAGTTTGTCCATGGAAATAGATGTACTCTTTTCTGAACAAGAAAAAGCTGTCTTCTTTTCCTGCAGGATGGGTGAGTTAGCCAGTCATTTACTCAGATCCTAGTCTGCAGTATCTGGTAAGACAATGATAGTCTGAGATTGGTGTTTAGCCTACTCATGGTTGCCTTGGAAGGCGAACTGCAGGGGTCAGACTACCAGAGCAATAGTTCTTGCCATTCCTTCCTACCTGAGCACCCAAACACATGTAAAGCAATAGAATATGTATGTGCATATACAAAGGTGACTTTTGCTGAGCAAATGGACTGTCTTGTGGGGAAAAAACAATAACTAAGCAATAAAAAAAGCACCGCCAAATAATAGCTCTTCAGTCACAAATGTTTGGAGCAATGGAAAGCCTGCTGGGTAACTTCCACCACTAGGTCCTGAGGAGATAGCCGTGCGAGATTTCCTCTGGTGGATGAAAAGCCCACCACACTCAGAGAGCATCGTGGCAGGAGGGAAGGAGGTGGGTGGGAGAGGACTTTTTTTTTTACTGAAGCCTGGGGGATCTGAGGCCTAATCTATTTAATGATGTCATGTGTTTTTAGGTGGCTATCTTCCAACCAAATTTGATGCTATACTGTAGATATACCATGCTATGATCCCATTTTTGCATGGAGACTTTAAATATACTGTGTTTAAAAAGCTATGCCTGGAGATGATATGCGGAACTAAATCCTTAGCAGGTCTCTTTGAAAGTCAGTACATGCACAATATTGAGTCAATAATCACATAATGTGCAGACATGAACATAAGCATCTTATATCAGTCACACTGAGCAAAATGTGTAGAAATTAGACAGGCACTTGATAAAGCACCTTAGTCAGTATCTAAACCTTGAGTGATAGACACAAAAGAATTACCTACATCATAGAAACTAGTGCACATATAGCCAAAACCTTAAAGCGGAACTAACACCCCTATAAGATGTAGCCTCAATTAGAGGGCTACAATCCGTGATAACTCTCTGTGTAATTATTTTTTTTTTTAAAACGCGTTATTAAAGAGTAATCCGTTAATTCCAAATGGTACCTGGTGACGTCTTCCCCCCGGAAAAGCGCATTCCACATGTCAGCACGGAGCCGATTGGCTCTCTTGTAACTCCCCCCGGCTACATGAAAACACCTACTTCATCAGCTTTAGATTCTAGGACCAGCAGGAGAATCTAAAGCTGATGATGTTGTTGTTTTCGTGTAGCCGGGAGGAGTTACAAGAGAGCCGATCGGCTCCATGCTGACATGCGCAATGTGCTTTTCTGGGGGGAAGACGTCACCAGGTACTTTTTGAAATTAACGGATTACACTTTAATACCACGTTTAAAAAAAAAAAAAAAAAAAAATTACACAGCGAGATATCACGGATTGTAGCCCTCTAATTGAGGTTACATCTTGCAGGGGTGTTAATTCCACTTTAAAGAACTCGTATGGATAATCCATATAGCTTTCAGAGGCAAAACCAATCATATATACCCAATGTTTCTAAAAAAAAAAAAAATGATGTATCAGTTTAAAGGGATAGTAATGTTTCATAATAAAAGCAGCTCTAATTAATCATCATAGTATTTGGACTTTGGAGAGTGTTATTTCAATTCTGTCAGAGTTGTAGTTCAAGAGTAATTCAATGACAAAGTATCATCCTCCCACCCCTTTTACTGATATAACACTGCTCAATTCAGAGCAGCACGGAGGTGCCCAGGTAGACTGCAGAGAGGGACAAACTTCAATTAAGATAAGGAAAAAACCTGAAAAACTTGTTCTCATGTTATCTGTCTGGTCTATGGACTGAATTCCACATCTGAGAAGAGATGGCTTTCACTAGGTAAAAGGGGCGGGAGAGAAAACTTTGCTTGTGAATATTTCTCAAACCATAAAGGTTTGACAGATAAGACTTAAATCGTTCTTCATGTATTTTTAATGCCTACAAAATAAAATAAAGATAAAGCGAAGTATTATTATCCCTTTATATATTGTCTTACCAATCCTCACTTCTCCTTAAAGGGATAGTAATACTTCGTTTTAACTTTATTTTATTTTGTAGGCATTAAAAAAAACATGACTAATGATATAAGTCATATCTCCCAAACCTTTATGGTTTAAGAGATATTCACAAGCAAAGTGTCCCCCTCCCGCCCCTTTTACTGATGTAACACTTTTCAGCCAGGGCAGAAGGGAGCTGCCCAGGTAGACTGCAGAGAGGGACAATCTTCAATTAAGATAAGGGTAAAACCTGAAAAGCTTGTCAAGGGGGGCAGGGCTTTCATTGTTTTCAAAGGAATAAGAGTGTCCCCTTCTGTTATCTGTCCAGTCTATGGACTGCATTCCACATCTGAGAAGAGATTGTTTACAGTAGGTAAAAAGGGCGGGAGGGGGAAACTTTGCTTGTGAATATCTCATAAACCATAAAGGTTTGAGAGATAAGACTTATATCATTCTTCATGTTTTTTTAATGCCTACAAAATAAAATAAAGTTAAAACGAAGTATTACTATCCCTTTAAGGTTACCTACTGTACGCTGGTCACTGAGAGCATAATGGCACTCACCTTTTAGGGATTCCTGCTTACTGGGAATATACCTGAGAGTTCCATTGTAGAGCAGTGTCACATAGGTGAGGGAACAGAGGTGCAAACTGGCTGTCTGGGCACTCTGGTCCAAGGTCTTCTAGGAAATGTTATAATCCACATCTTCAACATATCCAGCAAGGGATTGACCCATACCTCCTAAAATGCTAACCTTTTATTTGAGGTGAGGGGTTAAGCAGAGCAGACAAAAGGGAGCAGTTTCTTCCAGCTTAGAAGTTATTTAGTGTCCTGGAGGGTACTTTACCCCACGGGCCTTGTGTCCACCATTGTACACAAGATAATTGACTTAGCAGGTACGTCCCGCAAAAACTGTCACTTAGTGACAGAGGACGTACTTGGTAAGTCCCGGAAGTCCGGGTCTCCGTGCAGCTGCACACCGTTTGGAGACTCTGGAATCATTTAAAAAAAAAAATGTACCACGGGCTGCCTACTCACGCAGCTGTCACTAAGGGGTTAATTGCTTCTATTCATTTTCAGGAATATGATCCATAGAAGTTTCTCTACAAAAGACAGAAAGAGCAGTTCTGGGGAAACCCAACAGTAACATAGGTGACACAAAAATACCCAGTGATGTAAATGCAGGTTTAACTCCTTGAATTCTACAAAGATTTCATAATGAGTTGACAACCTTTCTAAAAGTAAAGGGGTTTAATTCAGAGGGATTTTTTTATTTTAAAATTGTTCTTTATAGGTTGAGTTGCTTTATCCCAGAATTGCTCCTCATGACTTTTGCGCATAAGGCCTATATGGAGGTTTATATATACTGAACTATGTTACATATTTACTATATTCTTTTTGTAGGTCTGCAGTGTGGAGTTTGATAGGAAGGACATCATAATGAATAAATTAGTTGCCACATCACTAGAAGGAAAATTCCATGTTTATGACATGAGGACCCAGCATCCTACTAAAAGTTTTGCATCTGTCTCAGAAAAGGTAATGTAACATATATAAGATCATAAATTCAACAATGTGTTCCTTTTACCAATCACCATACATAATTTGATAATTTGCAATATCACACTAAACATAGATACAAAGAGACCACCAGCATTTGAAGGGATAGTAATAATTAATATGTAAAAAATATATTGTAGGGTTTATCCTCCTGAGTAAAAGAGGGATACACCCACTGCTGAGAGGTGTTTTATTCAAAAGTTATTAAAGCTCAAACTTGCATTTTTTAGTGCAGTATCACAGTGGCCTCAAATTGTACAGTGACGCTGTTGCTGCACCATCCTATGGAGATTTATAGTCAACTGACCACAGCTGTCCATGGGATGGTGTACCAATAGCACCACTGTACAATTTCAGGCCACTGTGATACTGCACATAAAAATTGCAAGTTTGAGCTTTAATAACTTTTAGCAGTGAGTGTTTCCTTGTTTTACTCAGTGGGATAAACCCTACAACATATTTTATATATATATATATTTTTATATATATATATATATATATATATATATATATATATATATATATATATATATATATATATATATATTTATATATATATATATATATATATATATATATATATATATATATATTTATATATATATATATATATATATTTTTTTTTTTTAAGTATTACTATTCCTTTAAGAATTGTATGGCTCACTTGTTTAACCCTCTGAGTGACAAAGAAGTATCCTGTTTTCCATCTGTTCTCCAATGGAGCAGCTGAAATGTCACTTGAAAATTTGCCATGGCAACTGTTCAATCACGCGGGTCAGCCCTAATTACATGGTAGCAGACTGGCATCAGAGAAAGGTGTGGGAGGGGAATCTTTAAGGAGAACTAATACCTCCTAATAATACCACCCCATTAACCTTTCTGTGGATAGAAAATCCTAATGTCCCGTATGCATTTTGGTTTTGTGCTTTTTTTCAGTGGATAACATTTTTAGTCCATACTGGATGTCTTGTCCATGGAAGCAGACATGACATTTGCTAGCAGGACACAGGACCTCAAGTTGTCTTCACTGCATGTTGTAAACTTAACCCTTTAAGAACCAGGGGGAATGCAGTTCATTGCTTCACACTGTGTTGTGTACCCCTCTGGCTCTTATAAGTATTAAAGAAATAGTAATGTCTCACTATAAATTAAGACTGAGTCATTCCTTATACTTTTTAATAACGCTCTGTTCCATCGTCAATATTCTACTAGGTCTAGTTTTTGTATAATTATAATAATAACGTCCCCCCCCACCCCTTTTGCAGTTGTCACTCTTCTTTCCTCAGAGCAGAAGGATGATCGTAACAAGGGACAGTCTTGTATTGGCATAAGGAAAAACCTGCTCTCCTTTATTAAAGGGGACAAGATTTTCCTTATACTGATAACCACAATATTGCCCCTCGTTGTGATCTGTCTGTTCAAGTGACCAGATTTCAGATCTGAGGGAAGAAGAGTGATGTCTGTAAAATGGACAGGAGGGGGAAACTTTATAATATAATTACACAAAGACTAGACTGGTTAGAACACTGGCGATGGTACAAAGCATTGTTACAAATTATAAGGAATAATCAAATCTTAATTTATAGTGAGATATTACTAATTCTTTAAGTAGGCTCTTGCTGTATGGCTGCTACAGTTTAAATGAGAGTGCCAGCAACTGTTATATCTGCCTCCATGGTCATGATTGAAAGTGTTCTTCTTTGAACAAAGATACGAGGGCAGTCTTCATATACACCATTACACTTTTCTGACCATAGTAAGATAAGTGGGGGATTCTTATTAGGAGACATTATTACTACTTTTGAAATGGTATGAACCCTATTTGTTTTATTTAACATCCCTTTAAAGGACAGCTATCACTAGACAGTTGCTGTGGTGGCAGATCTGCTCCTTTGGGAACAAACCTGCTGATTAAGCTGGTTCTACAGCTTTTGCTGCACTGTGAGACAATTCTCCTTTAACCCTTTATGTGCCAGAGGTGTATCTAACCTATAGTTTCGTAGTGGGTTGGAGCCCCACTGGCACTCAGAGTTAAATGCTTAATAACTCTTAAACTTTTGGTATTAAAGAGAGTGTCAAAATAATTTTTATTTCTACAGCAAATACTTAGATATAGTTATATTTATATGTTTTAAACCAGACTCAAAAATTGACTATATGGCAAGTACGACATCTTCCACAGAACAGAGATGTCTTCATGACTATTGGAGGTGTTGGGAATCTCCACCTATGGAAATAGTAAGTACCTGAATTTCTGTTTTCATGTGTTTCCAACAACCCATAGACTTAGAATCCATGATAACTACAGGAGACGTTGTATGTGCAAATTAGCTCAACATTCAAAACATTTGTACCTACATTAATGCAATCACATGAACGTGTTTTAACCCCTTGATGACCAGAGGGATGCCCAATGAATTGCAAAGGTTACTTCCACTGCTTAAAAAGGTTTTATTCAAAATATATTGCAGTTCAAACTTCTCTTTTGTGCATGAAATTGCAGTTTTCTATTGCTATTACTAGAACTAACTGTGGAAGCTCTCCCATAGAGTACATTATAAAATAGCAGTTCTTCGTTAGGGTATTAGTTGGCACTGTTTCTTAATTTCAAATAAAAAAAAATATATTTGAGAGCACTTTCCTGTTATCCAAAACCATTTTCAAAACTAATTCATGTTGTTGCTATTGCCTGTCAGAATCTGTTCTTTCCTGTCATCGATTTTCAAAACTAATTCCTGTCAGAATCTGTTGTAAAAATGTTTCGAAAATGGTTCCAGATAACAGGAAAGTACCCATTTGAGCTATAATTACTTTTGAATGAAAAATCTCTCAGTAGTGGGAGAAGTCTTGTTTTATAACTAGTGATGAGCGAGCATGCTCGGCCAAAGCTCGGTTAGGCTCGAGCATCGCTCTGCTCGGCACATGGCGGTACTCGTACGAGTTCCGCATGTGCTCGCCCGCCATGTTCGGGTCTCCTCCCCGCACGTTTCGCGGCTGCTGCGCAGCCAATAAACGTGCGGGAAGGCTCTGACATCAGTGTAATGCCAGCAGCCATGTTGGCTGCTGGCATTACACTGATTGGCTGGCCAGAACCCGTGATCGGGTGCTGTATAGCACCCGACGCGCAAGTTCGGCTCATTCTTAGCCATGGAGAGATGAGCTTAGGCAGGGAAAGTCAGTGTAGGGAGAATAAAATTGTTTAAACTCTTTCAAGACCCAAAAGTCCTTTTTAGGACTGTTGTGTGTGGGGGCAGCATTTATATTTTGTTTGGGGGGGCACAATTTCCTTTTTTTTGTGGGGGGGATATTTTCAAGGTGACATATAATACTAGATGCACAGGAAGTCAGTGTAGGGAGAATAAAATTGTTGAAACTCTTTCAAGACCCAAAAGTCCTTTTTAGGACTGTTGTGTGTGGGGTCAGCATTTAATTTTTTTTGGGGGTGGCAGAATTTCATTTTTTTGTGGGGGGGGACATGTTCTAAGGTGACATTGTACTAGGTGCACAGGGACAAATATTTCACAGTGCAGTGACAAGCTGACATATTCTGTTAGGTGCACAGGGCCAATGATTTTACAACGCAGCGACAAAAAGGGCCATTTTAAACGTGTGCCTAGCCATAGATTATTGTCACATTCTGTTTAGTGTGCAAATTCCCAAACTAACGTCACATATTCCGTTCACTGTGCCTAGCCGCAGATTAGCGTCACATTCTGTTTCGTGTGCCTAGCCGCAGATTAGCGTCACATATTGTTTAGTGTGCCTAGCCGCAGATTAGCGTCACATTCTGTTTCGTGTGCCTAGCCGCAGATTACCGTCATATATTCCGTTTAATATGAAGAAGGCGGGTAAAAAGGGACGGGGAAGTGGACGTGATCCTGATAGTTCATGGCGCGGGTCAGGACGCATAGAAACTGTGCCTGGTGCCAGAGCACAAGAAAGAAAGACATCCACCATACCTAGCTTCATGTCTCAGTTTACAGGGCGTCGCAGGACATCACTCTCGAGGTCAGACCACTGCGAACAGGTGGTCGGTTGGATTTCAGCTGATACTGCTTCCAGTCGGTTAAGCACCACCCTGTCTTCCACCAAGTCCTCTCTCACTAGCCAAGAGTCTGGTCAACATAATCCTCACCCTGATCATCCTTCCTCCCACCATAGAGGGTCTGGCCAAAGAAGTGATCCCACACTGGGATATAGTGAGGAGCTCGTCTCATCACCAATCCTTCATTTGAACCTCTCTCCAAGCACGCTTGCAGAGGAACATGAGATCTTGTGCCCTGATTCACAACCTCTAGAGGGTACCCAATCACAAGAAGATGACAGAGGGGAACGGCATTTAAGGTCAAAGGAAGTGGATGATGATGATGAGACACAGTTGCCATCAAATCAACCACAATTACTGTCTCAAGACCTTGATGAGGAGGATGATACACAGTTGTCAATGACTGAGGATGTGGTGGGATCAAGAAATGAGGAGGATGATCAGAGTGAGGAAGTGGAGGAGGACTTGGTGGACGATGAGGTCACTGACCCCACCTGGGAAGGTGGAAAGCCGAGCGATGACAGCAGTCCTGAGGGTGAGCCATCTGCAGCACCGCAACAGGCTGGAAGAGGCAGTGGTGTGGCTAAAGAAAGAAGGCGGACCGCACCAAACCGGCCCGCAAATGTTCCACGGAGCACCCCCTTGCGTAAATCTCCCTTGCCAAGGGCTAGGTGTTCCGCGGTATGGCGTTTTTTTAAGGAATGTGCGGACGACAAAATAATTGTAGTTTGCAACCTGTGCCACACCAGAATGAGCCGAGGCATGAACACTAGCAACCTCACCACCACCAGCATGATCCGACACATGGCATCCAAGCACCGTAATAAGTGGGAGGAACGCCCGGATCGCCAATCTGTGTCTGCAGGCCACACCACTGCCTCCTCTTCCCCTGTTTTCAGTGCCGGCCAATCGCCTGTCGAAGGTGCAGGCCCGCATACCTCCCGCCCTTCACCTGTACCATCTGAAGCACCATCAGCGACCACATCCACTTCCCTGTCCCAGCGCAGCGTCCAAATGTCATTACCCCAGGCATTTGAGCGCAAGCGAAAATACCCAGCCACCCACCCACAGGCCATAGCACTAACCTCACACCTTTCCAAATTACTGGCCATCGAAATGCTGCCATTTAGGCTTGTGGACACTGAGTCCTTCTGCAGACTGATGGCAGCAGCTGTCCCTCGGTACGCAGTCCCCAGCCGCCACTACTTTTCCCGGTGTGCCGTCCCCGCCTTACGCCACCATGTGTCCCTTAACATCACCCGTGCCCTGACCAACGCAGTTACTGGTAAGGTCCACTTAACGACTGACACATGGACAAGTGCTTGTGGCCAGGGACGCTACATTTCCCTGACGGCACACTGGGTGAATGTCGTGGAGGCTGGGAGCGACTCGGACCCTGGGATGGCACAGGTGCTACCCACGCCGAGGATTGCGGGCCCTACCTCCATCAGGGTTTCCGCCAGCACCTACGTTATTGGCTCCTCCTCCTCCGTTTCCACCTCCGAATTCTCTGCGCGCAGCGCCACTCACCCATCAGCCGGTAGCTGGAAGCAGTGTAGCACTGCAGTGGGGAAGCGTCAACAGGCCGTGCTGAAGCTGATCTGCCTTGGGGACAAACAGCACACGGCCTCAGAGCTGTTGCAGGGGATTAGTCACCAGACCGAGCAGTGGCTCTCGCCACTCAACCTGCAACCAGGCATGGTTGTGTGTGATAATGGGCGTAACTTGGTGGCGGCTTTGGAGCTCGGCAAGCTCACACACGTACCATGCCTAGCGCATGTATTTAATTTAGTGGTTCAGCGATTTCTAAAAACCTACCCCAATTTGCATGATCTCTTGACGAAGGTGCGCCGCGTGTGTGCACATTTCCGTAAGTCATCTACAGCTTCAGCCGGCCTGTTGACGCTGCAGCAGCGCTTACAATTGCCAGCTCACCGGCTGCTGTGTGACGTGAGCACGCGCTGGAACTCCACCTTCCACATGTTGGCCCGGCTTTGTGAGCAGCAGAGGGCAGTAGTGGAGTACCAGCTGTTACACGGTCGTCGCCTCTCCGTTCAATTTTCTCTAATCAGAAGTGAGGAGTGGGAATGGATGTCAGACCTCTGTGAGGTTCTACGCAATTTTGAGGAATCGACACAGATGGTGAGCGGCGATAACGCTATTATCAGTGTAACCATCCCACTTCTGTGTCTACTGAAACGCTCGCTGCTCACAATTAAAACCGACGCTTTGCATGTGGAAGAGGTGGAAATGGGGGAGGAAGAGCTTACACAAGGTGATAGCCAGAGCACCCTCACTTCGTCTTCTCAGCGACAATTGGAGGAGGCGGAGGAGGAGGAGGAGGAGGAAGACACGGTTGCCTCCGCTACAGAGGGTAGCCATGGAACTTTATTTCCATCTCTTCAGCGTGGGTGGGCAGAAGAGGAGGAAGAGGATGAGGAGATTGAGAGTCATCCTCCTGGTGAGGACAGCGAAATCTTGCCTGTTGGTACTCTGGCACACATGGCTGACTTTATGTTAGGCTGCCTTTCCCGTGACCCACGCGTTATACGCATTTTAGACAACACGGATTACTGGGTGTTCACCCTTCTGGACCCCCGCTACAAAGAGAATTTCTCATCTCTCATTCCTCCGGTGGAGAGGACAAGCAAAATGGAGCAATACCAGAAGGTTCTTGTCGAAAATTTGCTCCAAAATTTTCCATCTGACAACGCTGGCGGTAGAGTACGTGCTACCTTGGCCAACCGAGAAGGGGAGAAAAGGGGAGCACACAGCAGTTCCGACAAAGGCAGGGCAACACTCTCCAAGGCGTGGGACACCTTCATGACACCCCGCCAGCACCCTCACCCTGATGCGTGGCCTAGTGTCACAAGGAGGGAAAAGTTTTGGAAGATGGTGAAGGAGTACGTAGCAGACCGTGTCAGCGTCCTCAATGATCCCTCTGTGCCTTACAACTACTGGGTGTCCAAGCTGGACACGTGGTATGAACTGGCACTCTACGCCTTGGAGGTGCTGGCCTGCCCTGCCGCCAGCGTTCTGTCTGAGCGGGTATTTAGTGCTGCTGGTGGCATCATAACAGATAAGCGTATCCGCCTTTCCACCGAAAATGCTGATAGGTTGACACTTATAAAAATGAACAAGGCCTGGATTTCCCCTGACTTCTCCACTCCACTGGAGGAAAGCCCCGGGTGAACATAAAGTCACTTTAGATATGTTATTTACAATGATGGGAATACTCTGTATTCCCATTCACCCCTTCCACCCAAAATACGGGTATATGGTTGACTCTTAATCTTCTCATCCTCCTCCTCCTCTTCCATATGCCCTGTGATATAATTTTTATATAGGGCCAGCTCACCAGCGGGCCCTGTGATATAATTTTTATATAGGGCCAGCTCACCAGCGGGTCCTGTTTGACAATTTTTGTATAGGTCAGCTCACCAGCGGGCCTTCTCATATAATGTTTTATTGGGTCAGCTCTCTAGCGGGCCCTCTCATATAATGTTTTATAGCGTCAGCTCACTAGCGGGCCTTCGCATATAATGTTTAGGATGGTCAGCTCCGCAGCAGACCCTCACCCATAATGTTTTAGATGGTCGGCTCAGCAGCAGACCCTCATTCCTAATGTTTTAGATGGTCAGCTTAGCGGCATGCCCTCGCCCCTAATGTTTTAGAGGGTCACCAGCAGGCCATTAATCCTAATTTTTCAAGGGTGTATATGATGCCCTCCTTTATGTGTAATAAAGGGTGTATTGGAGTGACATTTCAGTCTAATTTTTGGCAGCCCTTTCACTTAGTGCATAGGCTTTATGAGTGTTGGACCACTACCTGAACTATTGTACCACAATGTGAATGAGGCCCTCCATTTTGTGATATACAGGTTGTATCGGAGTGCCTCAGGTCCTCCCATTGAATTAAATAGGGCTGGGGTGTTCGACAGAGCAGAAGGTAGTTCTTGGCTTCATCCACTAAGTCACTTCGGCACTTTTACTCAATGGATCAGACCCCACTGTTCCGACTATAAATTTTGGACTTAACAAGGGCAAACGGACATGTTGTAAAACCTGTGGTAGCTGCGGCCTCCGTTCCTGAATGCTGTACCTTACCCGGGCCATAACCACGTTGAACACCTGCTTTACGCTGCGCACGTTTCCCTCTTAATCATGGCCCCAGTTCCGAAAAATCTATGAAATTTTTTGCAGAATTTGCAGATGATATACAAGTAAATATACAGCAAATACTGTTTGGTAACAATTTTTCACCTACAGTCATTTTTATCTTCCTTTTTGTGTGTTTTACGGTCAGTCTGTAAAAATGGCGTACTACGGGCGAAACATCGTTCCCAGCAGCGACGTTGGAGTCCAAGATGCATCCAGACATCCTCCCTATGCTGTCCCTGAACCATTTCTATGGTGTTTCCATCATTTTCTGACCTTTTCCTATGAACCAGGCACCCTCCCCTCATCAGAGCAGGGGGTGCCTGGTGTAATGCTCGAGTCCTCCCATTGACTTCAATGGGGCTCGGGTGCTCGGCCGAGCACTCGAGCCTCCGGGGGCGCTCGGCCAGAGCACCCGAACACCCGAGCATCGGGGTGCTCGATCATCACTATTTATAATTTATTTTGTCATTTAAAAAAAAAAAAAATAAGTACAGTTTTTCAAGCTTGCATTTTACATGCAGTGGAATTAGCCACTTGTATTCCTTTTTGTTTTTTACCCTCCAATTGCTAATATTTAGTTTTTTTACTAAACCTAACAACTTGGATGCAATAGATATCTTTAAAGGGATTGTAATACTTAAAACTTACTATCCATCATCTTGTAGGCAATAAAAAACTGAGTAAAATGACACCAGCGGCATCTCTCAAACCTTTATGGTTTGAGAGATATCCGCTTTCAAAGTTCTCTCTCCCCTGACGTCAGCAGCAAGGGAATCCAGGACCGGCGGCGGCTCTGCAGCAGTGCGGAGATCGCGTTAATAAAAAAGAAATCCTTAACTTAAAAGGTCTTCCACGTGTACTTGCAAACCAAGCACATGTAGAAGACCATTTTAGTAAAGGATTTCTTTTTTATTAACGTGATCTCTGCACTGCTGCAGAGCCGCAGGCTGATCCCAGGAGAGGATTCCCCTGCTCTCCGCTAGAATGCTGACGTCAGGGGAAAAAGGCAAGCTGCTGAACTTTAAAAGTGGATTCTCTCAAACCATAAAGGTTTGAGAGATGCCGCTGGTGTCATTGTACTCAGTTTTTTATTGCCTACATGATGAGGTATAGTATTTTTTCAGTATTACCTTTAATGCATGACTTCTAATTGGGTTGGAGATCCCTTTAGCATCCAAGTGGTAAAAGGGAAACATTTTGTAAAATTCCTATTTCCTTTTAAAGGAGCCGCAAACTTTTAATATGAAAAAAGAACAGTTATATTTTTGGACTATACACTGTTCAGTAAAACAAGTACAATAGTGTAGTTTTTTCATATTAAACTTTTAGCAGCAGTGCCATCTGGTGACTGGACAGTTATTGGGTTTGAGCCACTGGCTACAGTTTTCATTAGAATGTGATCGTAACAGCTCCCCGCTTAGTGACAGTTTGTATGGTTATAACTTTTAAATAAAGCAACTGTCAACAGTGAAAGTACCATTGTTACTCGTCAGGAGGGGCCCTGCAATATATTGAATGATAAACATATTAGAGGAGCTAATAATCCATCAAGTAGGAATAGCCTGAAAACCTTATTTTCTGGTGTGTTTGTAGGCTTATCATTGAGAATCAATAGTTTAACAAACAGCACTGGTTCTCAAGAAAGCATGTTTTGAGGATATCTCTGCTTGAGCAAGAAGTATTAATCTAAGGGGAACAAAGTGACTCTTCGTTGTTTTAATAGAAGGATTATACTGTGTGAAGGCTACTGAACTATTAATTAGATCTGTATTTCTTTTTTATATTTAATCTTTATTGTTACAACACCTATCGTCTACATCATAACCATTTGAACTACTCGTTCCCCCCCCCCTTCATTAAATGGGAATTTGCGAACACTGGCTTATGAAATCTTGGTTTTTCACTTTTCGTTTCTAGTGAATATCCTGCCCAGCGTTCCAAAAAAGACTCTGATGATGTGGAGATGGGAGTTGCTGGCACTGTTAGCCTTGTACAAAATGTAACACTATCAACGCAGCCCATTTCCAGCATAGACTGGAGTCCGGACAAGAAAGGATTGTGTGTTTCTACAATATTTGACCAGACCGTGAGAGTCCTGATTGTGACCAAGTTCAATAAACTTTAATACCAATATTTAAGTCGTTCTCAAACTTTATCTTGTTACGGAACCATTCAAATAAAATCCACATGGAATCCTAACAGTTAAATAATTAAAAGGAGAAGTAACACCTACTAATGACCACACACACACACTCTCTCTCCTTTCTGTCTCCTCTCTCTCCTCTCTCTCTCCTTTTTCTCTCTCTTTTCTCTCTCTCTCTCCTCCTCTCTCTCTCTTCTCTTCTCTCTCCTCCTCCTCTCTCTCCTCCTCTCTCTCCTCTCTCTCTCCTACTTTCTCTATCATTCTCTCTCTCCTCCTCTCTCTCTCTCCTCCAGGAAATCCTAATTGCCCCAATACATTTTTCCCCTTGTGACTGTTTAATTGATAACATCTTCAGTCAGTCCTAGTACCATATCCATGGAGGCATGACAGTTGCTGGCAATTTTCTTAAACTGAAGCAGGCAGAGAACATAACCAGAGCGGCATGAAACCTTTTGCAAAACAGTGTTTAACACCCCTCTTGTCCTTATAGCAGGAAAAGTTTGTGTTCTGTGGCCCTGCTAGAAGCTGTCATGTCTGCCTCTATCGACATTAGATGCAGAATTTTTTTCTATTTAAACCATAAGTTATGTGGAGGAGTTGTTATTATTAAGAAATGTAACTTCTTCTTTAACATCTTGTGCACTAGAGAGGTGTCCAACATGCTGTTTTGCAATGAGTGGAGACCTCTCAAGTATCCAAAAGGTTATCATAGCCTTAAATGGATAGTAAACCTTGAAAATAAGTTTATTTTATATTATAGCCCTTAACCCCTTAAGGACCCAAGACGGTCCTGGACCGTCATGGGTTGTTATCCCCTCCGTGAACGCTGCTATCATTAATTCCAGGCTGAGACTGAGCACTCCGAGACCGGAGCATTCAGTCTCAGCCCTTCTTGCTTATGCCGGTTCATGTGATCGCTGTAGCAGCGATCACATGTACCGGCATTGTGAGAGACAGAGGCAGTACAGAAAGCATGCTGTCTCTGTGAGTCTCTTCTGCCTCTGTCTCCCTTGCTTTCAAAGTAAGGGAGACAGAAGTAGAGAGGAGACACCTAGTGGCAAATGAAAATACAGCAGCTGGGGGTATTAACCCTTTCACTGCTGGTGCTGGAGGCTTGCTAAATGCAGGTCAATTTCTGACCTGCAAGGATACTTTTTTTTTTTTTTTTTTTTTTAACACAACACACTTTTTTTTTTACAAAAAGATATTTTATTTAAAAAAAAAAATCTCATTAAACAAATTTGGAAGTGTGATTGTTGTGGAGCTATGTAATACACTTATACACACCGCCAAATGTCAGGGATAAAAAAGTGACAAATTAGGGTGGGAAAAAGGGACATGGGGATTTTCACCCGGGGGGGACAGTGGCCACTTTAAACTGCACATTTTGTAGGTATGACTGACCAGTCATACCTTTCATGCAGTCGCCATAAAAATTTAACCATTTGTGCCCAATTGATCCCAAGAGAAAAAACAAAAATGGTTTTAACTTTTTTTTTAATTTGAATAAAGTAAATGGTGGGTTATCTATCTAAGTAGGGTATCAAATGAAAGCCCTATTTGTGCTTAAAAAAACAGTATATAATTTATGGGGGTGGAATAAAAGCCTAAGAGGGAAAACACTGTTGAACAAAGACATAGTCAAAAAGGTCAGAATTGCTCCAGTCCTTAAGGGAATACGACCTCAGATTTTCCCGGTCCTTAAGGGGTTAAAAAAAAACATGAAAAATGATATGTCTTACCTCCCAAACCTTTATGGTTTGGTAAATATTCAGAAGCAAAGTTTCCCCCTTAGTGACGTCACCGTTCTAGCTCTCAGATTTGGAATCCGGTCCTGGGACCGGCTGTGGCTCTCCAGAAGTGCCAAGATCAGGATCATTAAAAAGAATGTCTTAATTGGAATGGTCTACAAAGTGTGCTTGCAAGCCAGGCACACTTTGCACACAGTTCCAATTAAGTAGTTCTTTTTAAAGATTGTGATCTCGGCACTGCTAGAGAGCTGCCAGTTGATCTGTGGACCAAATTAAAAATATGTCCACTAGATGGCAGACTTGGCTGAAACAGCCAGGAAAAGGGAACTTTACTTGATTTTACTTCTGAATGTCTCCCAAACCATAAAGGTTTGGCAGGTAAGACTTTTATCATTTTTCATGTTTTTTTAAGGGCTATAATATAAAATAAACATATTTTCATGGTTTACTATACCTTTAAGTGTCAATTAACAACAACCAGGCCATCTACTTATATTTTTTTCTTAGAAGGGGCTAAGATTATAGTGCTTTTTAGATGTGAAATATAACAAAACACTGTATTATAAACAACCTCCTTCTGCATGACTCGGCGAACCCGGGTCCCCACCCGCAGGTAGGTGGCCTTTTAAGCCACTACCTCTCCGCTTGGCAGGCCTCTATGTCAGACCCCTGGGTTTTACAGTGGTGGCTATGGGGTACAGGATTCCCTTCCTGCTTCCTCCCTTCCCCCCTCCCAGGACCTTCACGTCTCGTTTTCTTTTGGGAGCAGAAAAGCGCCGCCTTTTCGTGGAAGCTATTCAAGCCCTTCTGGACAAGGCGGTCCTGGTGCCAGTTCCTCCTCAGGAGAAGGGCTTGGGATTCTACTCCAACATCTTTGTGGTTTCCAAGAAGGACAGCGGCTGTTGTCCCATTTTGGATCTAATAGATCTCAACTCCTTTGTGGTCCGGTTCCAATACCGTCAGGAGTCTCTGAGCACAGTGATAACGGCCATGTCGCCTGGGGAATTTCTGGAATCTCTGCATCTTCAAGATGCCTATCTGCACATCACCATTCATCCAGAGCGTCTGCAGTATCTCCGCTTTGCCTGCGATCAAGGGCATTTTCAGTTTCCTGCCCTTCCCTTTGGCCTAACCACGGCTCCTCAAGTCTTCAACAGAGTTCTAGGAGCATTGATCTCTGTCAGAATAGCATCAGGGTGACTCCATATATGGATGACCTCCTTCTGAAGGCCTCTTCTCCGGAGCTCCTTCATAAGCAGGTGCAGGACTGCATTCATGCTCTTTCCCATCACAGGTGGATCATCAATTTGGACAAGTCAGACCTTGTTTCTTCCCAGAGGATAGACAAAGTAGCTCATCAGATGGCACTGAAGGTCCAGACTATCCTGTCTCAGGATCCGGTTCCAGACAAGAAGTTGTCATCCTTGGTGGGGAAGTTCATTTCCACCATAGAAGCAGTTTGCCATGGCTCACACCAGGGAACTTCAGAGGTTTCTAATCCTGGCATTCAGAGGTTTCTAATCCTGGCATGCAGTCGACCAGATCTCCTGGAAAGGTCCCTATCTCTCCCTCTTCACGTGGAACAGAGCCTCTCTTGGTGGCTCAACCTGAACAATCTCCTGAAAGGCAGACCCTTCCTGGTGCCCTTCTGGACCACGGTGATGACGGATGCCAGTCTCTCCGGATGGGTAGCAGTGCTGGGGCACTTGAGTGCTCAGAGCCGGTGGTCTCAGGAGGAATCTCTCCTACCTATCAATCTCTTGGAGCTTCGGGCAATATTTCATGCCCTACAACACTGGACACGGCAACTGGAGGATTTCCCGGTCAGGGTACAGTCGGACAATGCCACAGCGGTAGCCTGCATCAACAAGCAAGCCAGCACAAGTCTCACAGCTTGGCTAGAGGTCAAGTCTATTTTATCATGGGTAGAGGGGCATGTCCCTGCCATTTCCGCAGTTTACATTTCTGGCGTAGACAACGTTCTGGCAGACTTCCTCAGTGGGCACACAGTGGACAGGCGAGAGTGGGAACTACATCTAAAGGTGTTCAACCTCATCATCCAGCAGTGGGGTCATCCTTGCATCGACCTGATGGCAACCAGGCAGAACAGGAAGGTTTCAATGTTCTGCTCTCTCTGGGCAGATCCCCTGGCTCTGGCAGTGGATGCCTTGTGATCCCGTGGACATTTCATCTGGCATACATCTTTCCTCCCGTTCCCATGTTGAACAGGGTGCTACGGAAAGTGAGTCTGGAGCATTCTGATTGCTCCGTACTGGCACTTAAAGGCTTGGTTTCTGGAGCCTCTGGACCTCTCAGTGGTGGAACCTCTTCGACTCCCCCCCCCCCCGTCTGGACCTTCTTATAAAAGGTTTGACGGCATGGAGACTGAATACTCAATTTTGAAGAAGAAAGGATTTTCTTCTGGCGTGGTGGCTACTATGCTTAGTGCCCATAAGCCTGTTTCCTCTAAGGCCTACCATTGTGTATGGTCTACCTTTCTATCTTGGTGTGCTGACAATGACCTGTCTCAGGATTTTTACCTTCCTACACTTCTTTCCTTCCTCCAGGATGGTGTGGATAAGGGTCTCAGTCTGAGTTCTCTTAAGGTTCAGACTTCTGCTCTCTCTGTCTTCTTTCGGAGACGTCTAGCTATCATTCCTGTCAAGATTTTCTTCTAGGGTGTTGCTCATACCCGTCCGGTGTTTAAGTCCCCTGCTCCTCGGTGGGACCTTAACCTGGTCTTGGGAGTGCTTCAGCTCCCTCCTTTTGAGTCTTTGGCTACCATTCCTCTACGTATGCTGATGTGGAAGATGGCCTTTCTCCTGCGATTGTTTCTGTTCGCCGAGTTGCGGAGCTGCATGCCCTGTCTTGTAGACCACCCTTTTAGGTCTTTCACAAGTACAAGGCGGTGCTTCGCACCTCACAAGAGTTTCTCTCAAACGTAGTGTCTGAGTTCCACATTAATCAGGAGATTGTGGCCCCTTCCTTCTGTCCTAACTCTACTTCTGACAAAGAGAAGGATATTCATCTGTTGAATGTTGTTCGTTGTCTCAAGTTCTGACACACTTTTTGTTATTCCTGAGGGTCCCAAGGCAGGGAAGCCTGCTTCCAAGGTTACCATTGCTTCTTGGATTATGTCCTGCTCATGCTCCAGACGAAGGTGCAAGTTACACGCCGAAACGCGTCAGTTGATTCACTCGTTAGGCAGAGACGCCAACACGGACTACAGACTTTTATGGACCTGATCACTGAGAGACATCGTGTTACTGGATGTCACGGAGGCTTGTGAACCATGTTGATCTCTTCAACAAGGAACCAGCTATTGACTGTCAAGCCCCAGGGACCAGAGAGGATCCGCTCCATTGTGAGAGACAAAACATCCCGTACTGACTTTGATGAGTGCATATACGTTGGATACCTAGTAAGCGGCCACTCACATTGATCACGGATTGTGCATACATATACAGCTATTGGAACATCTGTTCTAGTAAGCGCACATCCACTACATTTTATGTGGGCTGCCCTACTAGAGAGGAGACATTCTGTCAAATACTGTGTTCTCTCTTTCCCTCATTTACATCTAGACTTTCCCAGTACATGAATATAGTGCTCCACAGAAATATGTAGAGCTACATTTACACAGGGTATTATATATAATGATATGTTGCTGTTTGAAGAAAACACTCACAGGACATCAAGTGTGAAACAAATGAAGATTTATTCACAGATGAACTTTTCGGTTGACAATTTGCAACCTTTTTCAAGATATTCAGAGCTACATTTACACAGGGTATTATCATCATATATATAGATATATATATATATATTCACATACATACATATGTGTGTATTAGACCTTTACTGTAATTATATGTACATATCTTACTTGTGCTACTTTTTACTTTTTTCTTTGATGAAATAAATATCCTTAATTTTTATATATACATAGATGGAACTTTATTCTCCATTATTTATTTGCACAATTACTAATATCTTTGCTTCCTATTTATATTAATCTACTACACTTAGAGTAATCTTTGCTCTGTTCTCCACATCCCTACTTTGGTGAATCATGGACTCTTCATTTTTTGAGGACAAGCTGCATATAGAGGGGTCTCTTTGAACTAAGCTTTTGAACTTATATTGTGGATAGTTTTTGGGATATTTCCTCTTGTCCCTTACATTCATTACCTCTACAAATACCCCTATTTAATTGCTGATCGCTTGTAATATGCAAGTGACTTTGATGATCTAGTGAAGTTTTTACCTACCCCCCCATATATTTATTTGTGGGGCAGGGTTTTCTTCACTTTTTCTCCTAAAGTCACCTTTCTACTCCATCCCATTACGGTGTCTCCCCCTTTTTTCCAATAGCGCAGTTCAACCTATATTTTTTACATGTTATTTGGAATGAACTGTTTACAGTGGCACAATCTCTGACATATCAGTAACAGCACTACCTGCCCCAGAGCCATGGGAACCTTTTGGAGTGCTTCTGCTGCTGCTATGTGTTCCAGAACTGGCCAGCTGATTGTCAGGCTTGTTATGGTTGGAGCGTAGGAGCAGGGAATGCTATCTCTTGCCAGACACCCCTACCAGGTGATCCACAGAGGTATACAGGTAGAACAACTAGGTAGGAGTGACAGCACGGGAGTGCAAGGGTTAAGCAAAGCGCAGTCAAAAACAGTCCAGAAGATCAGGGCAGGCGGCAATCAGGCAGAATCAGTAAAACTAGCCAAGGTCAGGAAACAGGCAAGTAGGGAAGTCCAGGAGGCAAGCAGAAGGTCAGGCAATGGGAAATCCAGAAGAGGGTCTGTAGCACAGCAAGGAAAGAGGCACTGAGCACTGGAAGCTTAGAGCACACAGGAACCAAAGTTCTGGAACACTGAAACAAAGTCAACACAGCCTGAGGGGTTTTTATAGTGTCATGGGTTTTCACTAGTGTTGAGCGAGCGTGCTCGGCCGATGCTCGGATCGGCTCGAGCATCTCTCTGCTCGGCACATGGCGGTACTCGTACGAGTACCGCCATGTGCTCGCCCGACATGTTCGGGTGAAGAGGATCTGTGCCGGAAGAGGCACAGATCCGAAGACGCTCCGCTGGACCACCAGGGAATGGAGGTACGGGGGCATTGCGGAGATGAAGGGGGCATTGCGGAGATGAAGGGGGACATTGTGGAAGAGGGGCATAGACTCTATGCCCCTCTTCCACAATGTCCCCCTTCATCTCCGCTATGCCCGTCTTCCACAATGTGCCCCTTCATCTCCGCTATGCCCCTCTTCCACAATGTCCCCCTTCATCTCCTATGCCATAGAGGAGATGAAGGGGGACATTGTGGAAGAGGGGCATAGCGGAGATGAAGGGGGACATTGTGGAAGAGGGGCATAGACTCTATGCCCCTCTTCCACAATGTCCCCCTTCATCTCCGCTATGCCCCTCTTCCACAATGTCCCCCTTCATCTCCGCTATGGCATAGGAGATGAAGGGGGACATTGTGGAAGAGGGGCATAGCGGAGATGAAGGGGGACATTGACCAGGCACCCTCCGCTCATCAGAGCAGGGGGTGCCTGGTTTAATGCTCGAGTGCTCCCATTCATTTGAATGGGGCTCGGGTGCTCGGCCGAGCACTCGAGCATCAGGGGGTGCTCGGTCAGAGCACCCGAGCACCCGAGCATCGGGGTGCTCGCTCATCCCTAGTTTTCACCCCTCCCCTCTGCTGAACAAACCTCTCACTGGATCGGCCAACAGAGGGGAGTGCAACCACAGCACCTGCCTCACTGTTTACCTGGAGGCACACTATTGGTGGACAGTTGATGAGAGAGGCAGGCTTCACCTCCCCCCTACAAGTGTACAACACCATGGTTTGATCTGGGCACCCTGTGGATACCTTCCCTGGAGACTCCTTCAACTTTAGGCCATGGCTTAGGCCTACCGCACTATCACAATTGCAACTGTGATCGTGACCGCGACCGCGGGCAGATGCTGCTACTCGAGGCCGCGGCTTCGGCTTACTCAGTGGAGCATCTGGGAAGCCCCCAGCAGTAGCGGATGGCTGGCACATGGAGGTAGGAGCTTGAGGGGCATGACACTGATAGTTTGTCTCCCAGTCAGACCTGTGGTTGTGCTTTAGGTGGCATCTCATAGAGGAGGTGCCAAGGTGTGAGCCTGCTTTCCCCCTGCTCACATGCTTTTTGCGCAGACAACAGAGAGCAACAATCTTAATTTTGGATAAATTATTCATCTGTATACAGTTGTTATTAAGACATAACTACCTGCTGCATGAACTACCTTTGAAAGTCCTTTCATTATACGAAATTATTATATAGATGCACCTCACTACTGTATGGTGACTTAGGAAACTCACTTGGTTTTACACAGTAATTATCTAGATAGACCTGGTTGCTGTATGAATGACTCCTATCTAGGTAAGTCATAAAAACACTGTCAAAACTGTCTTCCAGAACACCCCACAAAATTGTCTCCTTTAAATTTTCGGTTCTTTCCCTTTTTTCCCTTTGCAAAATAAGAAATTAGCTTAATGAGGGGATTACAATTTGTTGGTGATGAGCCCCTTTAGTTCTATTTATGTTGGCTGTATGAGGGCAGAAGAATATGTCAAAGAGTATGGTGGAGACCTGTTCTGAAGCAACAAAATACTTTTATTGGGTGTAGGAGGTGGAGTGGTTGGAGTAACAGATCTCACAGGTGGAGTGAGAGACCTATGGGTGGAGGAGTAGGAAGAGACAGGCCTGTATGTGTGGTAAAAAATACAAGTGATATAGAGAGAGCTGTTTGGGGGAGGGACCTGTGGATGAAAGAGAGGCAGGGATAGATGAGTGTGTGGATGAAGGGGCTACAGATGGAAGGATGGGGACTGACTGGGTCAGAAGGAAACAGGAAAGACAGCTGGGAGGTGAGAGGAGGGAGACACATGGCTGAGTGAGAGTTTGAAACATTATATATAGAAGAGTGGCAGAGATGTGTGTGTGTCTGTGTGTTGTTGATATTGAAATATGTTTAGGTTTAGGTCTTTCACTGTTTCAAACAATAGAAGAAATTGTACACAGGTCTAAAAATCATAGATCTTGGAACATCTGTATGCTTTAATGGATACCAGTACACTGTTAACCAAGCAAACCCCAAACTTCTGTAGCATTCTTAGTAAAATTGACTAATGTTATTCCATTTTCATCTGCACCTAGTTAGTATATTAATACATTTTCCCATATCAGTGTGATGTACTAAGATGACCTGGAGTAATTCTGGAGCAAACCAATGCCCCCACAGCTTACAAATGAACAGTCTTCTTGTTTTAATGGGGCTTTTAACCCCTTAAATTGTTGAAATGTTTCCAACACATTGCAAAGCAATGCACTGGAGAGGTGTCTCTCATTCAAGGGGTTAAAAGTCCTAATAAGGAGGTGTAAACCTTGCTTCATAGTACTTCCTGCATAATAACTAATCTAATAAACTAGTAGTATTGACGTGCAGGGGTCAACCAAAGCCCAGTTCAGTGGTAGTGTTCCAATTGCAAGGGCAGAATGCTCAGCGGTGATATTTATAAATTCCAACAGATGAAAGTGGGCTTTTTCTAAACTGTGATTGGCTAAAAAGTCCCAGTCAATCACATGCTCACTATATTCCCAGTCAATCATATGCTGAGACTGTAGTAAATACAGATGGAACAGTCTGTGATTGGTTGTGAGATTTCTAGGCTGTTACTGATAGCTTTTAGAGACATATAACTTTGAAAATGCACAATGGTCTTAATACATTTCCATGCTAAGAAAATGAAGCTCAATTTTCTCTGGTGATTGGAAGAGTGACTATTTTTAGGGTTTTTAACCTGTTATGGTTTTTTCATTGTCTTATTACATTTATGACAGGGGACTTTAATTTTTAGATGTCTGTTTGTTTTTACGATTAATCTTGATCACACAGACTCCGTGACAAGTCTCTTTTTTTTTAATTAATTTTTTTGTCAGTTGAAAGTACTAATGAGATGTAAACCTTGCTTCATAGTGCTTCCTGTATAATAATTAATCCAATAAAACTAGTAATACTGACGTGCTGGGGTCTCACAAAAACCACAATTCAATGGTACTGGCCCAATTGCAAGGGCAGAATGCTCCATATGGTAGTTATAGATTCCCACTAATGAAACATGTACATTTGTTGTTACTTTTAATCTTGATCACACAGACTCCAGGACCAGTCTCTTTTCTTAATCAGATTTATTTATTTATATTTTTTAATAAATTTTTCTCCAAATATAAATGTAGGCTCTTTCAGTTGGCAGTAGTGGGTCTTGTGGGCTCACAATGACAATATGATATATTGTTATTTATCCCCCCCCCCCTTCATATAATACAGGGATTGCAAACATTCACAAGATAGAAACCCACTCCAGCTGATGCAAATGATGCAGTAGGGGAAAGCTTGAACCACTGAGCACGTGTTGGAGACTGGAAGACTCTCACTTTCAACTTGTCTCAGAATCCTCATTATTTCTGTTTTTGACATTGGCTCATCTTTTAGCTTCCCTGATGCTTCCAGCTTTTACCCATTAGGGACTTTATCAGAAGGATAAATTTGCATGCTCATTATTTATTCAATCTCAAGATTCCACCTGTACTTTTCTCTGAAACTTTTGTCAGTGTGCCCCCTTGATAAAGCCAATTATTTTGATCAAATATTTTGGGGAAACTGACAAAGAGGACTTAAAAACAACTAACACATCATAATAACCCCCTACTTAATTAATAAGGGCAGAAAATCCTAATTGCTCCTAAAAAGTTCATCCTTGTAACTTTGCTGATATCATCTTCAAACAGTCCTTAATGTCATATCTATTGGAGTGGACATGACAGAGCTAGAAGGACCACAGGACCTGAAACGCTTATCACTGCACATGGTAATTTAAAGTGCAATCAAGTATTCTTCATGCTTAGTTTGGAAAAACTTCCAGCAACTGTCATGTTTGCCTCCATGCACATGACATCCAGAACTCACTGAAGATGTTATGAACAAATGAACAAGGACAATATTCAAAGGGGCCATTAGGATTTTCTTTTATAAGGTATGTATGGAATGATTATTAGGAGGTGTTATTTCTCCATTAATTCTGGGACCTCAATAATGGATAAATAATGATTTAAAGGGATAGTAATACTTCATTTTAACTTTATTTTATTTTGTAGGCATTAAAAAAACATGAAGAATGATATAAGTCTTATCTCTGAAACCTTTATGGTTTAAGAGATATTCACAAACAAAGTATCCCCCCCCTGTTCAACCAAATCAGAAGGGAGATGCCCAGGTAGACTGCAGAGAGGGACAATCTTCAATTAAGATAATGGAAAAAGCTGAAAAACTTATCAAGGGGGGAAGGGCTTTCATTGTTTTCATACAAAGAAAATTGTCCCCTTCTGTTATCTGTACTGTCATACAACCAGACTCACATCTGAGAAGAGATTGTTTACACTAGGTAAAAGGGGCGGGGAGGGGAACTTTGCTTGTGAATATCTCATAAACCATAAAGGTTTGAGCGATAAGACTTATATCATTCTTCATGTTTTTTTAATGCCTACAAAATAAAATAAAGTTAAAACGAAGTGTTACTATCCCTTTAATTAACCTGAGCAGTCCCTGTCATCATAGAAGGTGAAAACAGACACAGAGAGTACAGCATATAACCTGTGATGAGGACATTCTTGAAAACAAGAGAAATCACAATGTATTCTTCCTGGTAAAATATTTTCTAAATAAATAAATAGTGATAACTGAGGAAGGAGGGAACACTGAGACCAGCTGACAGTGAGAGTCTTCCAGGTCTCCAGAAGGTGCTCAGTTTCTCCAGACATTTCCCTACAACCCAAATTGTTTCAAATTAGACACTTTCTAGAAAGTGTTTATAATTCATATTTTAATATAGCTTAATCATACCCTGAAATTAACACTTATTTTTTTCCTAACATCAAAAGAGCAAATAAAATTATCCATCTAAAATAAAATTCTCTTTATAGTTTAGAATATTTGTATAATTAGAGCTGGATTGCAATTTTTTTGTTTTCTCACTTTTTTTTCCAGTTTATAATTGTTTTTTTAATAAGGAAGACAGAGAAAGGTTTAGAATTTTTGGTTTTGCTTAAAAATACCCTCTTCTTTTGCCATGAGTGGTGCACATCAAGAGGCACATCAACGATCCTTTTCTATGCTCTCAACCCTCGTTCAAAGGCATGAGCAACATATTGGAAATAAAATAAAACGCTAAAGGTATAAAGGATCACCTAAAGACCAGGTCAAATATGTCCTTTGGGGTTATGCACTAAGGCCTGATGAAGAGGTGAAAAAGTGGAGATGACTTCTCTAGTTCCTATGTTATTCTATAGAGACTGTGCACTAAGACAGAGATTCTCAATCATTGTGCCGTGGCACTTTGGTGTGCCATGGACATCAACTTAGGATGCCCCATATTTTATATGAAGACTAACAAAAATGGATTTTTAAATAAAGATTTATAGAAATTGTTATGCACAATATGTTTAGTTTTGTTAAAACGATTAAAAGACCTCATAATAACACTATATTTATGTTTTGTACACCTCTTATGCCCGTGATAAAGTTCATCAGATATGTCAGGGGTGCCCCGAATATTCTAGATTACTTGTTACGGGTGCCCTGAACAAAATAAGACTGAGAACCACTGCACTAAGATCTCCAAAATTGGAGAATTCATAGTACATTGGCTTCATAGAATAACATAAGACTTGGAGAAGTGATATCACTGGAGAAGTCATCTCCACTTTATCACCTCTTTATCACACCTTAGTGCATAACCCCTCAAGGACATCATTGATCTGGTCTCCTCACTTCACCACTCATTAATACAGAATCTAAAAAAAGGCTTTAACATAACCACTGCCAGCTGGAAAAAATGTTTAAAAATACTCCATCAAGAGAATAATCAACACTGGGACATTGACTTAACCCCTTAAGGACCGGAGCGAGCACACACGGCCGGCACTTGAGGACCCCGGGGCATTTTTTTTTTTTTAGTTTCAGTTCACGGCTCCCCAAGTGGCGTGCAGCCACGCGGGGAACCCTGAACTCCACAATGTGTCAGGACCGTCATTGGTCCTTAAGTGCTGTGACAGTCCTGGCACTGCAGTGGTCGTTAAGAGGTTAATGTATACAAAAGCTTTCAATTCAGTGGGGAATTCATAACACCAGCTGAAAAGCTGAAACGTAAAACACAGCCAATCACAACTTAAATACTTTCACATAATCTGAGCGCAAAACACAAGCAGAAGAAAAGTGCAATAATATCTAATTGTAATAGATATATTGGGACAAATGATTAAAAAGAGTAAACACAAAGTGACATAAATTCTCATTATTACACCACATTTTAGGCATTTATTGTTACTATGAGGACATAAAACACCATATTATTAAAAGAACAGCTCGCAGCATGAAGGGAACAGGATGCCCCCTCTGGCTGAAGAGTCTTCGTCCCAAAGTCATGGTTAGGATAATGACTCTGGGGTTTGTTAGACCATATTGATTTTTTTAAATATTGACTAGGTAAATATATAATTACAGTCAAATCACCATAGCCCCAGGTTATTACTTGATTGTGTGGGTCCCTGTGCATACTTATAGTTCATTGTAAGCAATTTAACTGCTCACATTCACCCTCCAGTTTAACTGTGTCAGTGCAATGGCTATGAGAAACCTGATGTGAGTCTCATGTGATGGTCTATCTATGCACAGGTGAAGGGTATTCTGCAAAGTAGAAGCTATTTCTGACAGTCCTTTCACAACTTTCATTATTGCTTTCTGTCTTCTGTCACTGACAGGAGCAGGGAGAGAGGCCCATTTCTGCATGTGAATGTTGGGCATTCTGAGTCCGGGGCCTGCGTGCTAAGTTCAGACATACTCCTTGTCTACACAAAGACTAACTGATAGTGACCACCTTCTGACCCAGCCCAGATACAAAAATACCTCCTGCCCCTTTATGGCAGCCCTATGTGTAGCAGTGGGAACATTTTTGTCCTTTATGATGCAGTTGGTTTTCCCTACAATTGCTCTAGTTTTAATAAACTAAACTCTTTATTTCAAAGTAAAATACAAATATGGCCTGATGTGTAACGGCAAAGAGGAAACTGTGACTGATTTCAGGATATCTTCCTCTGAACAAACGTGAATGTAATTAAAGGAAAAATAACACTTCCTTATAATAAACTCTCACATATCCTGGAAAACAATCATGTCTTCCTCTATAGACGTGATATCAAGTATTAGTTAACCCTTTGAGTGCCGGAGGGGTACAGAACGCATTGCTCTGAAATGCGTTCCGTACCCCTCTGACACTCAAATGGTTAAAGATTAATTTGGAGGAATCAAGTCACAAATAATTGATACATAATAAGTATTCTAATGTCTGCGCAGCTCAATGGGATTTTATTATTAGTTGTTACTGTTCCATTAACACTGGCAAACTGAGCCACTTGTTTTCAGTTGAGGAGTCATTGCAAAGCTGCACTTTGGGGGGAGGGAGGGGTACAAGAACAGATCTGAGCACAAGTGCGATGAGATAGTAAATGGAACTCAGTGACATCATAAGGATGTTTCAGGAATTTAAACCAGTAACTGCCCAGAGCTAAACTCAAACACTTCTTTACTGCAAGAGCAACTGACAACTGTCACGTGTGATTCTAAATAATTGGAATAAGATAATTTTAGAGGAACTTCAATTCAAACATAGAATAAAAGTAAGTGAATTTATGGATTAGCCATACAACAGTCCAGTCAGTTTTCCTTGATTAAGATCCTATAACCATTTTCAAGGATATTTGCTGGTGTTGCTTTAATCTTACCAGTCTGTATACATTGGATTTATACATTATATTTATCAAAGTAAAATTTAAGTTGCTTACAAAGGAGATATTTTTCATTGATAAATATGGTGTAGTTGTGCCCCCATCCACCCACTCTAGGTTATCATAAATAGATATTATAGCTATGTGCTAAGTTTTTATTGCAGCACCACTGGTTTATGTTATATCACTATACCGGCTTTCATTGTCCCTGACAGAAAACTATCTGCAAACAGATACTGGACCTTAGTATCAGGGACATAATGTTAGTTTGCATATTATAGGCACTTAGAGCATAGGTGAAGACACAATGAAGGGTTAATATTAGTGTCCTTTTGATTGTGGAGGCAAGATAAAGGGCATATATGAAGCTGATATATATGACATTTATTGATGCTGATATACTGAATAAAATTGGAGAAATTCTGAAGTAAACCAACTCTTCAGTAGGGGATAGATGCAGATTCTTTCCTTTGATTTAACTGGGGGTTATCCCAGTGAGTTTAGTTCAGTATATATGTACTGGTTCTCTCTAAATAAAATGTATACAGCCTCTTGTCTGCCTTCAGTTTTCATCTGACATTTCACAGCTCCTGCTCTCCAGTGCAATCTTACTGTAGCCTCACTTTACATCTGTGACATTCTGACAGTTAGAAACTATGGTAGACAAGCTCGTGTTGTAAGTCTGAATCAAAGCAACCCAGAGTAATCAACCCATGGCTCTCCAGCTGGAGGGGACTACAACTCCCATCATCCCAAGCCTGCCATTGGCTAGCTGGGGATAATAGGAGATGTAGCATTTAACCCTTTGAGTGCCAGAGGGGTAAGCAACGCATTGCTCTGCAATGTGTTGCATACCCCTCTGTCACTCAAAGGGTTAACAGATGGAGCTGCATAGGATACATAGCTCCAATACACCACTGATGGGCAAGATGGTCCCTCCAGCTCATTCAATGAAATCGTAAATAACATTAATTTGATTGATTATGTAATGTGTGTGTTCACATTTCATATACACTGTTTATTATTTCACTCAGCAACTTTAGGGGAACAAATTTCATAAACCCCAGAAAAAGTCTGAATTAGACAACCAGGCAGCTAGAATGTCTAAAGAAGAGCAAGAAGATCTGCGTTCATTCTTCTTTTCTACCACCACCAAGGTAATTTGCACTATGTGACACTGGGGAAGATCAGACCTGGGCACAATGTTCAGTTCAGGGTGACTGTGGACCACTCTGATTCTGGAACATTCTCCTTCCATATAGTATGACTGCGTTTCACCATAATTCAGGGGAGGGTTGGCAACTTTTGGCCTGGGGGGGGCAAGTAAAATCAAGTGGCCCATTTTCACCACCACTCCAGCACACCATCCTAGTCCTCTTCCATTGGTTAATTTTGTAATTGATATTAACCGCTTCCCGACAATGGACGTACATGTACGTCCTACAAAAACTGTAACTTAGTGACAGAGGACGTACATGTACATCCCGGAAGTCTGGGTCCCTGTGTGGCTGCACGCCGTTCGGGGACTCTGGAATAATTTTAAAATGTAAAAAAAAAAAAAATTCTTAGTCGGGTGTTACCGGGCGTTAAGTGAAGGCCGGGTGTGCGCGCGGCCGGTCACTAAGGGGTTAATGTTGTGAGGTAACTGAAATATAAATCAGTAATATAATGCTGTTGAATGAATGAATGAATATGTTTATATAGCGCCAGAAGTGTACGCAGCTCTTTACAATTTCATGGTTTAAACAATACAGGGTTACAGGTGCTTTGTAGAGTGAAACATTGGGTGCGAGGTCCTTGCCTGAAAGCTTACAATCTAAAGTGAACATAATTTATTTTCACTAGCAAAACATATTCAGCAAATCAAAATTCTCTAGAATTTAACAAATGAAGCAAACTTTATTGCATATTATTCCTAACACATTAAACCCTCTTAGTGCCAGTGGGGTGTGTAACACATAACAAATACAGGCAATCTGCAGATATAATGCAAAATATATAAACAAATATAGCTGACGTCAGTACAAATGGCACTTATCAATGTGTTTCTGCTAAACACATTAACCTTTTGAACGTCAGAGGGTAAGTAATGCACTGCTTACCATTTTGTGTTGAGTACTCCTCTGGCATTCAAAGGGTTAAGAGCCCCTGATTACTACATGTATAGTTTCCCTTTGAAGAGGGTACATAGCTTAACCCCTTGAGTGCCAGAGGGGTAGGCAACGCTTTGCAAAGCAATGTGTTGCATGCCTCTCTGGGGCTCAAAAGGGTTAAAATATGCAGTAGTGTGATGGGTCTGCAATATAAAAATGCCCCCATGCATAGTACATTTTGTCCAAGTTAAGCTAAAGAAATAGTATTGACATAATAAAAGGACCCAAAAAATATACTTAGGTTTAATAATTGTAATCGCTGTCTCTGCCGCTGTGTGAGGCCGCTGAGGTGGCGGTGGAGACAGAATCATGCGCCACAGTCCCCCCTTCTCATTTGCACATGCCGATGCCCGCTCCGTTCTGAAAGAATTGGAATTGAGACTGCCCTTATATATGGGGAGTCTTACTTCCAATTCTCTCTCAGCCATTGGCTGGGATATGCTTACACACCTCCCAGCCAATCAGTTTACAGCATAGTAGCTCATGTACATGTTAAAGGGTAACCTTGTTTGAAAGAGGGGCTCCCTAAATTGTAGCATCAAGGGGGAGTGAGATCACAGTTGTTTACATGTCTCTCCCCCATTCTTTACTATATTATAAGGTCTGGTGATTGTGCTCTTGTCCAACATTGCAATACAAAAGAGGGCACTCTGGGATTTGGAGCAGGAAGGGCTGAGCTCTAGGCTCTGCAGACACATCCCCCTGCTCCTGCGTAAAATAATAATAAAAAAAAGTTCATCTTGCATCCAGTGGGATATGGTGCATAAATGGCATCATGCTCATGCTTGATGGAGTCATTTATGCACTGAAATGTCCACAGTGAGGTACTGCCTCCAGGAGGGGAGGACTTCCATAAAGTTGACCTTCAGTCCCTGGCAGTAATCCTTACACATGGTGTTCCACATCCTTGGAAGTTTTAAAACATGTGCTGGGGAAGTGAACATCAACGTCCAACAAAAAAGTTAAAGGGGCAGTAATTATGTGTTACTGGTCTTTTCCTGCTAGGTAAAACAGGTGTTCATCCACTGCTGGGAGATGTGTCTTGTCAGAGTTATTACAGTTTAAATGGTTGTTTTTTTACATTAGCAGTGTCCACTAGTTCCTAGATTAGTTATTTTGTTACATTGTATAGGAGAGGTAAGCCACAGACACACAGTTCTCCATAGAATGTGATGGAAACTGCTGAGTCTTTTGCTTACCCTATTGTACAGTTTTGCGGAATATGTAGACACAATATAAAAAAAGGATAATAATGATAATTATAACAAAATATACATAGATAGAAATACCCAGCCATGGCTTCATGCATATTCCTTTTAGGTTTCATGGGATCTTTAGTGCAAATAATTTGTTGGTTTTTTTTTGTAGTCAAAAAGATCACTGACATTCAGTATTTTGCTTTGGTACAGGGAAATTGCTGCCAAACATGTCGCTGTCGGACAGCTGTGACACACAGCAATGTTTTGTCATACTCTGAAGAATACGGAGGATTTCATAGGTTGTACAAACTAAAAGTGGAGGTGATCAACGTAAGTGTTCAAGTGTATTTTTGTGTGTGTATATGTGTGCACAATTGTGTGCATTTTTGTGTATATGTGTTTTTTGAGTGTGTGCTTGTGTTTATGTGTGGGTGTGTGAATGTGAATGCACTAGTGTGTGCTTGAGTGTGTATTTGTTTATGTGTGTGGATATGTGTTTGTTTTGGTGTGTATTGATGAAAGGCAACAGTTTTTCTAAGCTGCTGTTGTACTACAGCTAACAACATTCTTAACCAGCCTCAAGCATTAATAGTCCAACACATCTGGAGAGACACTAGCTAGATTAGAATGATGTTATTTGTGTTTTTTATTATTTATGTTTTATTTTTCAGAATAAGACCTCTGTCAAAGAGTCAGATATGAACACTGATGAAGAAAATGATGTTCCATCAGATGAAGGTAAGGTTAATAGCACTGGTTATCTTTTCGGTTCTCTGCATGAGTCTATTTTTTGTATCAATGTCTGCTCATGTCATATAGACTCATTCTAATTTCACATTCCTTCAATCCTCCTTTCTCTTTCCAAATAGAGACTTTTATCACTGTAGCAACACATATGCGGAATGTTAAAGCAGAACTACCACCTATTTTAAACTTTGTCAAATAACTCCCAGTCTGGCGACTAGCTGCTCAGTAGTGCTAATCACCATAATAATTGCCTGTTTAAATAGAATGTTACGCTGATCTGGGGCTGACAGGCAGTAGAGAGAGCAGGCATCTTCACATAGTGACATCTGCGTGCCTGCACTGTTAGTCCCTTTTTGAGCCGAACCACTCCCAGCAACTCCTTCTAGAGCTGGCTGGGACTGACAGCGTAGGCGTGCAGACGTCACTATGGAAAGATGTTTGCACTCTCTACTGCCTGTCAGCCCCGGAGCAGGGTATCATTCTATTTAACTAGGTAATTGTTCTGGCAACTAGCACTACTGAGCAGCTAGTTGCCAGATGGGGAATTTGACATAAAGTTTAAAATAGGTGGCAGTTCCAGTTTAAGCCTACTGATTTCAACGGGATTAACTTTATGATGCTCACCCAGGTATGCACTCCTGTCATCAGTCACATGCACATTCACTTCATCATGCACACATGCGTGCATACATTACATACACCGGACATTACCAGGACCATGTCCACTGGGTGAGTTTTCTGTTATGATGTCCCTACAGTATCTTTTTTCTTGACTTGCACTACATTTTAAGGTTAAGAAAGAGGTCAACACATGGCCTCCTGGAACATAGAGAACAAGCCAAGAAAGAAGATCCTGCATCCTCTGACTGAAAGATGTTGGCTGAAATGTCCTTTATGTGGCAGAAATTTCCTTTTCTCATTCGTAGAATGTGAAATGCTAATAGCATTCCAGCAGTGGGACATTTCACCTCTGCCTACTGTATAAGGCAATTATTACTCACACCTTCCCACACAACTTTGTCTAGCACAATTTCTCATTCCCAATCTGATCTCGCATTTGTCTACCCATAGCCACTCCAGATGACGATGCTCAAGCCACCAGCGTAGAGGAGCTCGTTCAAAAAATCATGGAGGGCAAAGAATATATTCTAACTGAGTTGCAGGAAGATACTCCGACCAGTAAGTTCTCTATTAGTAACTCCAGGGTGGTGAATGACAATGTCTTTCAGTTGCCTACCCTCAGCATATATTTAATGGGCAACTTTAACTTTGCTTGTGTAACAGAAATACTTAGAAAGGAGTCCTTAGTATAGCTGGCCATATATAATGCATAATATTTATTGGCCTTTTACAGGATAACAATGAATGGATATAATGCTACTATTAATGCATTGAGAATGAAGAACTGGGGTCATTATAATGAGGGTCATTGAAATAAAATTCCAGTTGATGCAAATGGACTCTTGAATGCTAAACACATTGCTTTGTAGAGCAAGTATCACTGAATGATTTTAATGACAAATTGGAAGAAAATTGAATTTTATTCTCTTTTTATAGGTCAGGCAACATTAAAGATGAGGTTATCCGTATCAAGGGGTACAGTCAAAAGGAAATTGGAAGAGAGCCTAGATGCACCAGTAAGAATTTCTGACATTCTTGCCAAGTATTTACTAAGGGCCTTATACAGGGCTTAAAAGTTGAAGTCCTTTCTTACTAGCCAGACTTGAAAAGTTACTGATCACTGCAAGCCACAACATACCAACCAGGTCTGAATATCTACTTGCCAGGGCTACACTTTCACTTGCCATTAGCTAGTGGCGAGTGGAAATTTTGATCCCTGGCCATGTAGACAAATGAAAACACCCACCAACCTTCTCTGTAACCCACTGGCTAGTAAAGAGGTGTCTGTGATGTCTTAACCATCCAGTGGGTTATTATGACCTCCAAAAGTAAATTTACAACCTTTATAAGCAATGACTCCTCTAAGGTAACAACCAGTGCTGAAAGTGTTAAAAGAATAATTACAACTAGGCAGGGCTGCATGGTGCATCTGCATAAACAATACTTTTTCATTGCTGGGTTTCTTACCTTAGAAGGAACACTGTTTGCTAGGGACACTAGTTTACCCCATAAAATATTCCATACTGGAAAAGACCTAGGGCCATATTCAGAGAGCTAAATAGGGGGAATTCTAGGTCAGACAATTATACCATGGGAACAATGGTTAAACCCCTTGAATGCTAGCAATGTCTCCAAAGCAGTGCATTGCCATTCATTGGAGACCTCCCTATCATTCTAGGGTTTAAGAAGGACTTTTAAAGCCTTGCATACTAGAGTTTTCCAATATATTGTTCTGAAAAGGATAAACATCAATGGGGATTTGGGGAATTATTTATTGTCCCCTATGGTGCAGTTGGTCTTCCCCAAAATTGTTGAGTGCTGTGTATAGTATATACTGAAAGCCTCTGTGGGTAACAAAGATGGCCTGAGCTTATAAACATTCCACTGTGGTTGAGTCAAACAGGCGAAAAGAGAAAGACCTTGTAGACATTTCAGAGCCAATGTAAGATCTTTGTTCCTTGATTTTTCTTATGCTTGCCGTTTTTCTCCACAGCCTTCAAAACGGAGGAAGGTGGAATAATGGAAGACAGCTATGGACAGAGACAGGGACTAGGGACAGGTAAGAGATGATCTGGGAGAATGAATGCCTCTAGTTATATACAAATTATATCTGATCCTATTCCTGTTTATCTCTGAACTCATTTACCCTATATTATTTCACTCTGTTAATGAAAACCCTTTCTCTGGGTATACAGACTGTCAGCCCTTATTTCGGACTATGGGGAGCTTGGAACATTTGCTGTCCAGTAAAGGGCAGATCCTCTGACAGAATGTTTTTTATAAATCTCCCTCTTGGTGTTTAATTGTTATGGCTGGCTATGCTTACTGCATGGAGTTGTGGGTGTGGCCACCACAATGTCCATGAGTCAGATGCTGGCAACTTGTGTCCAAGGGGGCAAATACAATCAAGCGACCCATTTCTATTATCGTTTGAGCCCACTCTCAAAGCCCACCTCCTTTTGTTAATTTTAAAGGGATAGAAATACTTAAAATGTTAAAAAAATATGTTGTAGGGTATATCCCCCTTAGTAAAACAAGAGTACTCCCACTTCTGAGAGGTGTTTCATTCAAAAGTTATTAATTTTCAAAGTTGAATTTTTTAGGTGCAATATCACAGTGGCCTGAAATTGTACAGTGGCGCTGTTGCTACACGATCCTATGGACAGCTCTGGTCCCGGGACCATAAATCTCCATAGGATGGTGTAGCAACAGCGCCACTGTACAATTTCAGGCGACTGTGATATTGCATCTAAAAAATTCAACTTTGAAAATTAATAACTTTTGAATGAAACACCTTTCAGCAGTGGGAGTACTCTTGTTTTACTCAGGGGATAAACCCTACAACATATTTTTTTTTACATTTTAAGTATTACTATCCCTTTAAACGTGGCATTAAAATCGTGAAGTAAAGCGATACCACATAGCTCACATTAAAATGGGCTAAACTACTGATATAACCGAGTTTACAATTTAAGTAAAGCTACACTAGTGATACTATAGAGCTTACAGTGGAAATGGGTTATGTAACTAGTGTAGCCTCATTTGTATTGTAGCTTTGTGGTATCATTTGTGTAGCATTATTTCAATTGTAAGCTCTGTGGTATCACAAGTGTTGTTCCATTTATAGCAACAAGATGGAGATTAAGTGAGACAGTGGCCCACTGGCCCAGACATATGACCGGCCCAGGGAGCAATTGCCCCCCTGCCCCCCAGGCCAACCCTCCCCTGGATAAAAATATTTCTCTAATGTATGAGTTTCTCAAGCTTTGTATTAATATTCATTTTTGCGTTCATTTTTTAGGCAGAGTAATATTTAGAAGACCATTGTGGAAGCACAGAGTATTTGGATAACATCTACCCACAACTGCCAGATTGTATATAGTTTTTGTTTATATATTAGTGTAGTAGTTTTTGTAGTTATAATAAAATATAATATAATTTGTTAATCCTGGTCCCCTATGAATGAACATAGCGCTGGATGTAATTGTGTCTTTAGATACACTCTTTTTTAAACAGTGAGATGATTTTGTCTTACTGCTTGCCCTTTGTATGTGCACTTGGGTTTCTTCCCTCTGCCACCCTATTGCATTATTGTTTTTAAAGAAGACACCATCTGACATAATACATAATACTTACGTAATGTTTCACCATATAGAACAACAAAAATAGGTATTAATTAGTTTCCCTACTAGATGTCATTTCCTCCCATCTCCTGCTATCTTTCTCGTATGCTTTGCTTCTCTTTTCCTGACCAGCATATGCATTAATCTTGCAGGTCCAGTTCTATCTGGCTTATTTGTTTGACTCCATGCACCACAAAAACCCTCACAAGACACAGTTCATATCAAATGGGGTATGTGTATACATTTCTGAACTAACTGAGGAAAAATATACATACATACATACATACTACAATTACTGGTTTACTACTACAATATTTTTGCCTACATGGAGATCCTCAAAAGGGAGACATCAAAATATTGCCCGCATTGAAAAGACGAGATCAGAATGTCACCTGATTAAGATGTGGTGACATCAGAATGTCACCTGGTTAAAGGTCACCATGTAGGCCCTCTGTCAACAGAGAGATGCCTCTTGGTGCTGTATGTGAAGAAATACTTCTCTGTGCGGCATTTGCTCCATTTAGTGAGCTCCTTCATCTTTCCCCAATGTCACACGTACCTGTTGACACTTCTACTATCAGTGCGGGACTTGAAGTACTTCTTCTACTTAGATACTGAACCAGAACCTCTCAGTGATAGGAAGTAGGGCTCATTGAGGCTAAAGAAGTACGTTGAATGTGGCACAGATAGTAGTGATGCGGGCAGCATTCTGATGTTGCCCTTTTTAGGGTCACCAAGCAGGAGCAAACATTTCAGTAGTAAACCAGTAATTGAAGTGTGTATGTATATTTTTCTTTAGTTTGTTTTTATCAATACGATACCCCATTACTAATCTATATTAATAAAAAGAGAAGGCTGGCATGTGACCAAAATTCTATGTCAGTATCAGCCACACACTGGCGTGGCAGGAAGGCAGAGATATTCTAATACAAACTAACTCTCCAGGAGATACAGTGAGTGCATGATTTTGAAAGGAGTTCTTCACACAGAGGTGGCCATTTCTTCCAGCAACTCTGGAGATTCTCTGATAGCAGATTCTCAGCAGCTGAAGTGTGGCATTTGTCAAGGTTACCTCTCAGTAGGATAAGGGCATTCAATATCATCGCTAGAGTTTGTTTGGGCATCCATTTCTGAGTTGAATACGGAAAATCAGCACTACATATACTCTTTCTAAATATTTACCCCTCCACTGCCAGCTCCTTTGGGACCAAGAGTTGTTTTTGCCATTGGGGTTTTTTGATGTGAGGAAATAAGTCTGTCCATTTATTATACTTCAGTGATCACTGATCCCTTTGGCTACACACTAACATTTTTGTTGTTGAACTACAAGTGTTCATTAAGGATAAGTTCCTTTGGGACATTGCTCTTTATTGAATAGTTATCATTATTCTAAGGAATTTGAACTCATTCTCAATCAGGGCTCACTCATCTCACACTGAGATTTGATTTATTCTCTACCTTCATTTATTGATATGGCAGACAAGGAGGAGAAGAAAACTAAGAGCAATAAACGTAAGTGTAATGCATGTAAAACTGCAATGTAAACGTCACAAACAATATGTCTGTGTGATCTAAATGTATGGACTTAGAGGATAACAGGCCTTCCACATCTACTGATGCTCCCCCTAATGCTTGAACCAGAGTGGGCCAAGTCCTTACCAAGTCCATTGTCCTTTTGGACAAATGAAAGCGCCTTGTGCACTTGTTAAAAGATAACAAACCAAAAAAAGGCCCAAAATTCTTTACTCGCCCTCAGATTCATCTGATGATGAAGGTGAATAGGCTAGTGACCATTCTGAGTACCCCTCATCCTTTGGAGAGGATTCCAATTTAGATGACTCAGCTTCAGAATCCATGGACTATTTAATGAAAGCTATCCTGAATGTCTTGGAAATTACTGATCAAGCCTCTAAGTCCTCTACTGTCATATTCCCTGACTATGAAGAGCTTGGTCAGATAGTCATGGATGAGTGGGAAACCCCAGATAAAACGTGGTAATTCCTTAAATTTGCTAAGATATATCTATTTTCTAAAGTCAGGGTTGACCTTGAATGAATGAATATGTTTATTTATATAGAGCCACAAACCTACGCAGCGCTTTCCAATTCATGGCTTTAGACATTACAGGGTTACAAGTGCTTTATAGAGTGAAAAACTGGGTGTGAAGTCCCTGCCCGAAAGCTTACAATCTAAAGTTCAACATCACTAACAGTTGAACCTACTGTATCCAGATTATCCAAATATTCTACTATTTATGTTCAATCTGCAGCAACACTTAAAAATCCTGTTGACAAAAAGATTTATACCTTGAACGGAGAAATGTTTTATGGATTAAGTGCAATCATTAGAGGTTCCTTTGCTTCAGCCTGGGCATACAGAGCTGCTGAGTCCTGGTAGGCTCAAATTTTTCAAGCTTTGCAGGATAATGTGCATCATAATGATATATTTCCTCTCATAAGCTGCAAGAGTTTACCTCCTATTTTGGGGAAGCTGCCTTGGAGAGAGCTAAATTGGCATCTAGATGTTCATCTTCATCTGTTACAGCACACCATGGTTTATGGTTAAAGATTTGAAATGCAGATTCTGATTCCAAAAAAAGCTCTAATTTCCTTACATCTCTAATTTCCGAGCCAGAAATAGATAAAATTGTTAGCCACGTCACTGGCAGAAAAAGTAAATTTCTGTCTCAAAATAAAACCTCAGAGGTTTGACAATAAGAAAAGGACTTTTACTTACAGAGGTAAAACATCCTCCAGACAACCTTCTAATCTTTCTTCTGGAGGTTCCTTTCATTTTCATAGAGCAAAATCTACCTGGACACAAAAGAAAACAATGTCCAAGGCTTCAGTCTCCAAGTCCTCTACAGCATAAGATTTGGAGTATGTCACTTCACACATCAATGGAGTGGGTTCTACACCTCATTCAAAAAAGGTACAGGATGTATTTCATAACATTTCCTCCTAGTCACTTTTTCATGCCCAGGATACCAAAAAAAAGGAAGTTACAGGAAGCCTTTCATCAGGGTATCTGTCAGTTCCTAGACAATGGTGTGTAATAGTTCCAGTACCTAACTACCCAAAGTTAAAAGGCTTTTATTCTATTTTTTTAATGGTACCCAAAAAAGATAGTGGATTCTCTAGTATCCTAGACTTGAAAAACCTAAACCGGTTTCTCAAAGTCCCCAGATTCAAAATGGAGTCTATGAAGTCAGTGATAGCAGTCATGGAACCAGATTAATTTCTAACATCTTTGTACATCATATATGCCTACCTACATATCACTATTTCGTCCAAACACTATAAATATCTCAGGTTTGTTACCAAAACAAACACTTTTAATTTGTAGCTCTGCCTTTTGGTCTAGCCACAGCTCTGAGAGTTTTCACCAAAGTGATGACTCCTCTTAAGGCTCACCTTAGATCCAATGGAGTAAATCTGACTCCTCACCTGCAAGATCTGTTGCTAAAGGCTCCATCTCAGGAGCTAATTTAACAACATCTTCATCTTACTCTGTTATCTATGAAGAATCACATTTGGATAATCAACCTAATCAAATCTCAACTAGTACCATCTCAGAAAATACGTTTTTTAAACCTATAATTCAACACCAGCCTTCAAAAGGTATATTTACTTCAGAAGAAAATTTTGGGGTCTTCAAGACAGAGTCCAGTCCTTTCTCTTCCTACCAGAAGTTTCTTTAAGACACTGCATGATGATTGTTGCAAAAATGGTGGCCACAATACAAGTAGATCTCTTTGCTCAGTTTCACTTGAGGCCTCTCCAACTGGATCTGATTCGCAATTGGTACAAAAATCCAAATTGTTCCAAAAATAAAAATCATATTCATCATATGATGAAGACATCACACTCCACAAGACACTCTCTCTACTGCTGGCTCATAAGTTCAAATTTTCTTACAGGGAAACATTTTTTCCATCACATAGTGGTAGTTAGTAGTGATGATCGAGCACCCCGATGCTCGGGTGTTCGGGTGCTCTGGCCGAGCGCCCCCGGAGGCTCGAGTGCTCGGCCGAGCACCCGAGCCCCATTGAAGTCAATGGGAGGACTCGAGCATTACACCAGGCACCCCCTGCTCTGATGAGGGGAGGGTGCCTGGTTCATAGGAAAAGGTCAGAAAATGATGGAAACACCACAGAAATGGTTCAGGGACAGCATAGGGAGGATGTCTGGATGCATCTTGGACTCCAACGTCGCTGCTGGGAACGATGTTTCGCCCGTAGTACGCCATTTTTACAGACTGACCGTAAAACACACAAAAAGGAAGGTAAAAACGATTTTAGGCGAAAAATTGTTACCAAACAGTATTTGCTGTATATTTACTTGTATATCATCTGCAAATTCTGCAAAAAATTTCATCGATTTTTCGGAACTGGGGCCATGATTAAGAGGGAAACGTGCGCAGCGTAAAGCAGGTATTCAACGTGGTTATGGCCCGGGTAAGGTACAGCATTCAGGAACGGAGGTCGCAGCTACCACAGGTTTTACAACATGTCCGTTTGCCCTTGTTAAGTCCAAAATTTATAGTCGGAACAGTGGGGTCTGATCCATTGAGTAAAAGTGCCGAAGTGACTTAGTGGATGAAGCCAAGAACTACCTTCTGCTCTGTCGAACACCCCAGCCCTATTTAATTCAATGGGAAGACCTGAGGCACTCCGATACAACCTGTATATCACAAAATGGAGGGCCTCATTCACATTGTGGTACAATAGTTCAGGTAGTGGTCCAACACTCATAAAGCCTATGCACTAAGTGAAAGGGCTGCCAAAAATTAGACTGAAATGTCACTCCAATACACCCTTTATTACACATAAAGGAGGGCATCATACACACTCTTGAAAAATTAGGATTAATGGCCTGCTGGTGACCCTCTAAAACATTAGGGGCGAGGGCATGCCGCTAAGCTGACCATCTAAAACATTAGGAATGAGGGTCTGCTGCTGAGCCGACCATCTAAAACATTATGGGTGAGGGTCTGCTGCGGAGCTGACCATCCTAAACATTATATGCGAAGGCCCGCTAGTGAGCTGACGCTATAAAACATTATATGAGAGGGCCCGCTAGAGAGCTGACCCAATAAAACATTATATGAGAAGGCCCGCTGGTGAGCTGACCTATACAAAAATTGTCAAACAGGGCCCGCTGGTGAGCTGGCCCTATATAAAAATTATATCACAGGGCCCGCTGGTGAGCTGGCCCTATATAAAAATTATATCACAGGGCATATGGAAGAGGAGGAGGAGGATGAGAAGATTAAGAGTCAACCATATACCCATTTTTTGGGTCCAAGGGGTGAATGGGAATACAGAGTATTCCCATCATTGTAAATAACATATCTAAAGTGACTTTATGTTCACCCGGGGCTTTCCTCCAGTGGAGTGGAGAAGTCAGGGGAAATCCAGGCCTTGTTCATTTTTATAAGTGTCACCCTATCAGCATTTTCGGTGGAAAGGCGGATACGCTTATCTGTTATGATGCCACCAGCAGCACTAAATACCCGCTCAGACAGAACGCTGGCGGCAGGGCAGGCCAGCACCTCCAAGGCGTAGAGTGCCAGTTCATACCACGTGTCCAGCTTGGACACCCAGTAGTTGTAAGGCACAGAGGGATCAGTGAGGACGCTGACACGGTCTGCTACGTACTCCTTCACCATCTTCCAAAACTTTTCCCTCCTTGTGACACTAGGCCGCGCATCAGGGTGAGGGTGCTGGCGGGGTGTCATGAAGGTGTCCCATGCCTTGGAGAGTGTTGCCCTGCCTTTGTCGGAACTGCTGTGTGCTCCCCTTTTCTGCCCTTCTCGGTTGGCAAAGGTAGCACGTACTCTGTCGCCAGCGTTGTCAGATGGAAAATTTTGGAGCAATTTTTCGACAAGAACCTTCTGGTATTGCACCATTTTGCTTGTCCTCTCCACTGGAGGAATGAGAGATGAGAAATTCTCTTTGTAGCGGGGGTCCAGAAGGGTGAACACCCAGTAATCCGTGTGGTCTAAAATGCGTATAACGCGTGGGTCACGGGAAAGGCAGCCTAACATAAAGTCAGCCATGTGTGCCAGAGTACCAACAGGCAAGATTTCGCTGTCCTCACCAGGAGGATGACTCTCAATCTCCTCATCCTCTTCCTCCTCTTCTGCCCACCCACGCTGAAGAGATGGAAATAAAGTTCCATGGCTACCCTCTGTAGCGGAGGCAACCGTGTCTTCCTCCTCCTCCTCCGCCTCCTCCAATTGTCGATGAGAAGACGAAATGAGGGTGCTCTGGCTATCACCTTGTGTAAGCTCTTCCTCCCCCATTTCCACCTCTTCCACATGCAAAGCGTCAGTTTTAATTGTGAGCAGCGAGCGTTTCAGTAGACACAGAAGTGGGATGGTTACACTGATAATAGCGTTATCGCCGCTCACCATCTGTGTCGATTCCTCAAAATTGCGTAAAACCTCACAGAGGTCTGACATCCATTCCCACTCCTCACTTCTGATTAGAGGAAGTTGAACGGAGAGGCGACGACCGTGTAACAGCTGGTACTCCACTACTGCCCTCTGCTGCTCACAAAGCCGGGCCAACATGTGGAAGGTGGAGTTCCAGCGCGTGCTCACGTCACACAGCAGCCGGTGAGCTGGCAATTGTAAGCGCTGCTGCAGCGTCAACAGGCCGGCTGAAGCTGTAGATGACTTACGGAAATGTGCACACACGCGGCGCACCTTCGTCAAGAGATCATGCAAATTGGGGTAGGTTTTTAGAAATCGCTGAACCACTAAATTAAATACATGCGCTAGGCATGGTACGTGTGTGAGCTTGCCGAGCTCCAAAGCCGCCACCAAGTTACGCCCATTATCACACACAACCATGCCTGGTTGCAGGTTGAGTGGCGAGAGCCACTGCTCGGTCTGGTGACTAATCCCCTGCAACAGCTCTGAGGCCGTGTGCTGTTTGTCCCCAAGGCAGATCAGCTTCAGCACGGCCTGTTGACGCTTCCCCACTGCAGTGCTACACTGCTTCCAGCTACCGGCTGATGGGTGAGTGGCGCTGCGCGCAGAGAATTCGGAGGTGGAAACGGAGGAGGAGGAGCCAATAACGTAGGTGCTGGCGGAAACCCTGATAGAGGTAGGGCCCGCAATCCTCGGCGTGGGTAGCACCTGTGCCATCCCAGGGTCCGAGTCGCTCCCAGCCTCCACGACATTCACCCAGTGTGCCGTCAGGGAAATGTAGCGTCCCTGGCCACAAGCACTTGTCCATGTGTCAGTCGTTAAGTGGACCTTCCCAGTAACTGCGTTGGTCAGGGCACGGGTGATGTTAAGGGACACATGGTGGTGTAAGGCGGGGACGGCACACCGGGAAAAGTAGTGGCGGCTGGGGACTGCGTACCGAGGGACAGCTGCTGCCATCAGGCTGCGGAAAGACTCAGTGTCCACAAGCCTAAATGGCAGCATTTCGATGGCCAGTAATTTGGAAAGGTGTGAGGTTAGTGCTATGGCCTGTGGGTGGGTGGCTGGGTATTTTCGCTTGCGCTCAAATGCCTGGGGTAACGACATTTGGACGCTGCGCTGGGACAGGGAAGTGGATGTGGTCGCTGATGGTGCTTCAGATGGTACAGGTGCAGGGCGGGAGGTATGCGGGCCTGCGCCTTCGACAGGCGATTGGCCGGCACCGAAAACAGGGGAAGAGGAGGCAGTGGTGTGGCCTGCAGACACAGATTGGCGATCCGGGCGTTCCTCCCACTTATTACGGTGCTTGGATGCCATGTGTAGGATCATGCTGGTGGTGGTGAGGTTGCTAGTGTTCATGCCTCGGCTCATTCTGGTGTGGCACAGGTTGCAAACTACAATTCTTTTGTCGTCCGCACTTTCCTTAAAAAAACGCCATACCGCGGAACACCTAGCCCTTGGCAAGGGAGATTTACGCAAGGGGGTGCTCCGTGGAACATTTGCGGGCCGGTTTGGTGCGGTCCGCCTTCTTTCTTTAGCCACACCACTGCCTCTTCCAGCCTGTTGCGGTGCTGCAGATGGCTCACCCTCAGGACTGCTGTCATCGCTCGGCTTTCCACCTTCCCAGGTGGGGTCAGTGACCTCATCGTCCACCAAGTCCTCCTCCATTTCCTCACTCTGATCATCCTCCTCATTTCTTGATCCCACCACATCCTCAGTCATTGACAACTGTGTATCATCCTCCTCATCAAGGTCTTGAGACAGTAATTGTGGTTGATTTGATGGCAACTGTGTCTCATTATCATCATCCACTTCCTTTGACCTTAAATGCCGTTCCCCTCTGTCATCTTCTTGTGATTGGGTACCCTCTAGAGGTTGTGAATCAGGGCACAAGATCTCATGTTCCTCTGCAAGCGTGCTTGGAGAGAGGTTCAAATCAAGGATTGGTGATGAGACTAGCTTCTCAGTATATCCCAGTGTGGGATCACTTCTTTGGCCAGACCCTCTATGGTGGGAGGAAGGATGATCAGGGTGAGGATTATGTTGACCAGACTCTTGGCTAGTGAGAGTGGACTTGGTGGAAGACAGGGTGGTGCTTAACCGACTGGAAGCAGTATCAGCTGAAATCCAACCGACCACCTGTTCGCAGTGGTCTGACCTCGAGAGTGATGTCCTGCGACGCCCTGTAAACTGAGACATGAAGCTAGGTATGGTGGATGTCTTTCTTTCTTGTGCTCTGGCACCAGGCACAGTTTCTACGCGTCCTGACCCGCGCCCTGAACTATCAGGATCACGTCCACTTCCCCGTCCCTTTTTACCCGCCTTCTTCATATTAAACGGAATATATGCCGGTAATCTGCGGCTAGGCACACGAAACAGAATGTGACGCTAATCTGCGGCTAGGCACACGAAACAGAATGTGATGCTAATCTGCGGCTAGGCACACTAAACAATATGTGACGCTAATCTGCGGCTAGGCACACGAAACAGAATGTGACGCTAATCTGCGGCTAGGCACACGAAACAGAATGTGACGCTAATCTGCGGCTAGGCACAGTGAACGGAATATGTGACGTTAATTTGTGAATTTGCACACTAAACAATATGTGACGTTAATCTGCGGCTAGGCACACTAAACAATATGTGACGCTAATCTGCGGCTAGGCACACTAAACAATATGTGACGCTAATCTGCGGCTAGGCACACTAAACAATATGTGACGTTAATCTGCGGCTAGGCACACTAAACAATATGTGACACTAATCTGCGGCTAGGCACACTAAACAATATGTGACGCTAATCTGCGGCTAGGCACACTAAACAATATGTGACGTTAATCTGCGGCTAGGCACACTAAACAATATGTGACGCTAATCTACGGCTAGGCACACTAAACAATATGTGACGCTAATCTGCGGCTAGGCAAACTAAACAATATGTGACGTTAATCTGCGGCTAGGCACACTAAACAATATGTGACGCTAATCTGCGGCTAGGCACACGAAACAGAATGTGACGCTAATCTGCGGCTAGGCACACGAAACAGAATGTGACGCTAATCTGCGGCTAGGCACAGTGAACGGAATATGTGACGTTAATTTGTGAATTTGCACACTAAACAATATGTGACGTTAATTTGTGAATTTGCACACTAAACAATATGTGATGCTAATCTGCGGCTAGGCACACTAAACAATATGTGACGCTAATCTGCGGCTAGGCACACTAAACAATATGTGACGTTAATCTGCGGCTAGGCACACTAAACAATATGTGACGTTAATCTGCGGCTAGGCACACTAAACAATATGTGACGCTAATCTGCGGCTAGGCACACGAAACAGAATGTGACGCTAATCTGCGGCTAGGCACACGAAACAGAATGTGACGCTAATCTGCCGCTAGGCACAGTGAACGGAATATGTGACGTTAATTTCTGAATTTGCACACTAAACAATATGTGACGTTAATTTGTGAATTTGCACACTAAACAATATGTGACGCTAATCTGCGGCTAGGCACACTAAACAATATGTGACGCTAATCTGCGGCTAGGCACACTAAACAATATGTGACGTTAATCTGCGGCTAGGCACACTAAACAATATGTGACGCTAATCTGCGGCTAGGCACACGAAACAGAATGTGACGCTAATCTGCGGCTAGGCACACAAAACAGAATGTGATGCTAATCTGCGGCTAGGCACAGTGAACGGAATATGTGACGTTAATTTGTGAATTTGCACACTAAACAGAATGTGACAATAATCTATGGCTAGGCACACGTTTAAAATGGCCCTTTTTGTCGCTGTGTTGTAAAATAATTGGCCCTGTGCACCTAACAGAATATGTCAGCTTGTCACTGCACTGTGAAATATTTGTCCCTGTGCACCTAGTACAATGTCACCTTAGAACATGTCCCCCCCCACAAAAAAATGAAATTCTGCCACCCCCAAAAAAAATTAAATGCTGCCCCCACACACAACAGTCCTAAAAAGGACTTTTGGGTCTTGAAAGAGTTTCAACAATTTTATTCTCCCTACACTGACTTCCTGTGCATCTAGTATTATATGTCACCTTACTAATATACCCCCACAAAAAAAAAGGAAATTGTGCCCCCCCAAACAAACTATAAATGCTGCCCCCACACACAACAGTCCTAAAAAGGACTTTTGGGTCTTGAAAGAGTTCCAACAATTTTATTTTCCCTACACTGACTTTCCCTGCCTGAGCGCATCTCTCCCTGGCTAAGAATGAGCCGAACTCGCGCGTCGGGTGCTATACAGCACCCGATCACGGGTTCTGGCCAGTCAATCAGTGTAATGCCAGCAGCCAACATGGCTGCTGGCATTACACTGATGTCAGAGCCTCCCCGCACGTTTATTGGCTGCGCAGCAGCCGCGAAACGTGCGGGGAGGAGACCCGAACATGGCGGGCGAGCACATGCGGTACTCGTACGAGTACCGCCATGTGCCGAGCAGAGCGATGCTCGAGCCGAACCGAGCTTCGGCCGAGCATGCTCGCTCATCACTAGTAGTTAGTCACAACAGTCGCCAGTCTGTTCGGATGGGAAGTGGAATACAAACATCTCTCCATTCAAGTTCAGTGGACTCCATCAGAGTCCCATATTCCCATAAACATCTTGGAGTTACATTCAGTTTTGAAAAGCAATGCTGTCTGGATGGAAGTAAAGAAAATTCTTCTCTGGGCAGAGAACCATGTTCCAGCATTGAAACAAAAGAAAAGGGGCGCTCCTAGTGTAATATATCCTAGTGAACCTTCACCAATTCACCACTGTACTTACAAGAAATCAGGCCACTACAAGTGGCCAGCAGGACAGATGAGGGTCTCAGACTGCCCCCACTCTGTCAGCCCACAATAGGAATGGATTGCAGCTCACCAACAAACCCAGGACACCTCTACCAAGATCCTTAGGGAAAAAGAAAAAAAGCAACCAGAAGGGGCGCTATCCACAAATAATTAAGTGTTAATACACCTCAAAGTGAAGAGTGATACTCACAAGATTAAAAACACCGGCTAATCCAACTGAGCCATTGAAAAAGGCATGCAGGGTATAACTGTCTGCCCTGCTCAGAGTTCCACCTCCTGCAAATAATGTTCACTTGTCCAATTGATGAATTATTTATTCACAATAAAACAATATTTTAAAATCAATAAAATATCAAAAGCCAGAAACGTTCAACGCGTTTCAAGGCAACAGCCTCTTTTTCAAGAGCAAGTCTGGCAATATATAAATAAATTTCAATTACAAAGGGTCCTACCTGTCGGCATCCCACACTTATAGTGTCCAAAACAGGTGAAGTTGAAAAATCAAATGAGCGCAAAGGCTCAAGGGAAAAAAGCATTAAACCAATAGCATTCATCCGCCCATGTGTACAAACCAACCGAGAAAACAAAACCCGGAAGAGAAAGACTCAAACGCGGGTGAAGACAAACATATATATATATTTTTTTTATGATGCAGTTTTGTCAAGAAAGAATCGATAGACGTAAGAGTCTGTTCAATGATATTTTGAACAGGGGAGTACCCAAAAGAGTAAAATATCTTCTGTGGCACTAAATCATTTAAAGAACTTGTTCATTAACCTGGAAAGGGATTTGAAGGATGAATTACACCACTGGTGGGATTCAGTCATGTTGACGAAGTATATACAGGATGGTATAATTCCCCGTGGACTTAGAATTTTTAAAAAACCCTCATTCCAGGATAATGAAATGTTCATGAAGGATTGGTATGGTATATTAGATTCGTGCTCTTTTTCATTGATGAGGTTGATAATTAAATATAGGGAGAACCAATTAGAGTCAGTTACCAAGAAGATTGGGACCACACTTAGATCAATTGGTAGCTTTGCTCATTGTAAAGAGTTTGATGATTATGATAAAAAGGTAAATCAGAATGTGAGACAATTTGAGAAAGAAATTACTGAGCGTAAATCAAAAAAGATTTTGAGAGATAAGGAAGATTACTCTAAAGGTAATGTGAGACAGTGGAGTCGTTTTAAAGATGGAACATCTTTGAGAAGTACATCGAATAGGTCTGTAAATAATAGGAATGGTAGAAATATCCAAAATAAAAAGAATAGTATTCCAGATAGGGGTTGGGAGGGCACTAGATCCGATAGCAAGAGTTATGAGGATAATAGATCTAAAGGATCAAGTGTGCAGCCTGATGTTCGACCTAAAAATACATTAAAGGCTCAGGAACAAAAGAAAATGGAAAATGTTAATATTTTATTACCTACTGCTACACCTGATGTTGGACTTAATTCTGATTGTGTTTCAGATTTTCGCACAAATAGGAATACAGATAGATCTAATGAGGATGGTGTATCCATTAAATGTTCTACTGATGATGGTGATTTTTTAGTGATGGGTCCCAATGTAGATTCTGGCCCATCGACTTCGAGAGAGTGGATGGCTTGGGAGCATCCAAATCCATTTGCTCCCCTTCTGTGTGGAAAAAGAGTTTTTCCCATAGATGAGGATGCAGAGGAAGAGGAGGATCCCGTAAAGCGATCCAAACAATAGAGGATCTTCCTGCTTTGGGTATTTTTAATTTGTCATCCAAAATATTAGATAGAAATGAAATTTTGGTGTTAAAACGTGGTTTATCTTTTTGCCCCACTTCGTCATTAAATATGTTTGAGGTTTTTAAAGATATTAATGTATTTGCGCGGAATTTAACTTTGAAACGGTATTTTCAAATTAACGGTAATGGTTGTGAGAATTCAGATGTAATTGGTGACCTTGAACAGTTTATTGCCAATGATCCGGTTCCTACAGATCTGAAACCAAGGTCAAATTTTTATCCAGTTCAACATCGGGGAAATTATATTGAGACATTCTATCATAGTGTTATGAGAGATGTGAGACAAACTTTTTCATCATTTAAATTTAATAAGTTTTCCAATTTGAGTCCTGGAGAAAAGAGGGCATTGTCCCAACTTGGTTCAGATTTAGGAATAGTTATCAAGCCAGCTGACAAGGGAGGTGGGATCGTTGTCCAGAACGCTGATGATTATGTTAAGGAGGCCTATAGGATTTTGGGAGACATTCAGTATTATCGTGTTCTGGATAGTGACCCCTCCTCTACGTTTCAGCATGATTTTTTGCTCTTTATCAAGCAGGCATTTATTCAGGGTATTATATCCAAGTCAGAATTTGCCTTTTTAAATGTGAGAGATCCGAGGTCAGCCCTTTATTATCATCTTCCTAAGATTCACAAAAGTCTTATTGACCCCCCAGGACGACCTATTATATCAGGGGTAGGTAGTCTGACCTTGAATCTCTCTCATTTTGTAGATGTTCATCTTCAGCGCTATGTAGTAGGCCTTTGGTCATATCTTAGGGATTCCTCCCAATTGTTAAGTGAAATAGAACAGATACGTTGGAGTTCTGAATATACTTGGATTACTTTGGATGTTCAGTCACTCTATTCAAATATTCCAAATGAGGAGGGTATTAGAGCTATTGAATATTATTTGAGTTCAGATCCACTTATGCCAGAGAACCAGAGGACGTTTATTTTACAATCTATACGTTTCATTTTGACTCATAATTTTTTTGTTTTTCAGGACAAATTTTATTTACAGGTTAAAGGGACCGCTATGGTGACCAGGTTCGCCCCAAGTTTTGCCAACTTATTTATGGGTTTTTTTGAAGACTCATGTGTGTGGAACAATAATCCTTTTGGGGCGAACCTGGTCCTCTATAGGAGGTATATAGATGATATTTTGATTATTTGGAAGGGAGATGTTGCACAGATTTCTTTGTTTATTGAGTATATTAATATGAACATTTTTGGTTTAATTTTTACTGCTAATATACAATCGTCCAAGATTGAGTTTTTGGATATTGAGTTGTATGTTGATGATGCTGCTTATATTGAGTCTCATACTTATTTTAAGGATGTTGATTGTAAGAGTCTTTTGGACTATAGGAGTGGACATCATAAAACTTGGCTCTCGAATGTCCCTTACAGCCAATTCAGGAGAATAAGGCGTAATTGCAGTAATTTGTGTGAATTTGAAAGACAGTCATCTATATTGACCAAAAGATTTTTGGATAAAAATTATCCTCCTGGGTTGGTTGAGAGGGACTATCTTAGGGCCAGGAATTTGTCTAGAGCATCTATTTTAAAATATAGAAATACTTTGGATGGTTCTGGAAAAAAGAAGAAAAATTTTAGGGATAATGGAGTTAGGTTTATTACTAGGTTCAATGAATCGCATAGGGATCTTGAGACCATATTTAAAACCCATTGGAATATTCTTTTGATGGACCCTTTTTTAAAGGGATGTATAGATAAGCAACCTAAGTTTACTTTTAGAAGAGCTAAGACTCTTAAGAATAGTTTAGCACCTAGTAAATTTCGGATGAGTAATGTGGATAAGAAAAACATTAGTAAAAATAGTTTTTTGAATTTGGTAGGTAGCTTTAAGTGTGGAGTCTCCAGGTGTGCTACGTGTCCATATATTTTGAATAGAGTTGACAAATTTAAATCTAATTATAGTGGTAAGGAGTTTAATATTAAATCTTTTATGAATTGTGGTACAACACATCTGATTTATTTGATTAATTGTAAATGTGGGTTGCAGTATGTTGGGAGGACCACACAGACGTTAAGGGAACGTTTTGGTCAACATAGACGTAACGTCATTAGTAGATTCTCCCAACATAGTGTGTCTCGTCATTGTATGCAGTTACACAATTGTGATCCTAGTTTTCTGACTGTTATGCCTATTGAATGGGTAGGGAATAAAGGGGGTATTAATAGGCTAAATCATAGGGAAGCCTATTCGATGTTTATGTTACAGACAATGACCCCCTGTGGTCTTAATGAGAGCACTGAAAATATCTATTGACATTTGCATTTGTATGTTTTATTTATTTTTTATTTTTTACTTTTTTATTTTTTTATTATTTTTTTCATTTTTTATTTTTTATTTTATTTTTTATATTTTTTTATTTATTTTTTATTTCATTTTTTATTTTTTATTTCATTCTTTATTTGTATGTTAGTTTTGTATATTATATATTTATATATATATATATATATATATATATATATATATATTGGAATTTTGATGTTCCACTTGTCACTGTTATTTTATGTATGGAGGGGTCCCTCCTTTCTGATGTGTGCATTTGTAGTGTCCAATGACGGTTATATGTGTAATTAGTTTTGTTGTGTTTTTTGAGCCACATTGAGCCCATGCACTATTCCATTTTGTGATCGATTGTGGTCCTCACCCACTTGCGCTTTGTATTTGTGGGTGTTCGGCACATGTGAGTAGAGAGACCATGTGTGGATAGGATTTGGTTTAGTCCATTGAGTGTATGTGTGTTATGATACCACGTACGATGGTGATGCGTGCTCACATGCGCTTTGTACTTTGTTACTTTGTGCGCATGTGCGGAGGACAGCCATTTTTTTGTGGACCTTCACCTATCACACATATCAGTCGGCGCATGTGTGTTGGAGCGGATATGTTTGTCTTCACCCGCGTTTGAGTCTTTCTCTTCCGGGTTTTGTTTTCTCGGTTGGTTTGTACACATGGGCGGATGAATGCTATTGGCTTAATGCTTTTTTCCCTTGAGCCTTTGCGCTCATTTGATTTTTCAACATCACCTGTTTTGGACACTATAAGTGTGGGACGCCGACAGGTAGGACCCTTTGTAATTGAAATTTATTTATATATTGCCAGACTCGCTCTTGAAAAAGAGGCTGTTGCCTTGAAACGCGTTGAACGTTTCTGGCTTTTGATATTTTATTGATTTTAAAATATTGTTTTATTGTGAATAAATAATTCATCAATTGGACAAGTGAACATTATTTGCGGGAGGTGGAACTCTGAGCAGGGCAGATAGTTATACCCTGCATGCCTTTTTCAACGGCTCAGTTGGATTAGCCGGTGCTTTTCATCTTGTGAGTATCACTCTTCACTTTGAGGTGTATTAACACTTAATTATTTGTGGATAGCGCCCCTTCTGGTTGCTTTTTTTCATGTTCCAGCATTATCAGCCATTTATATTCCAGGAGTGGAGAACTGGGAGGCAGAATAAATCAGCTGTCAGACCATAGACCCAGGGGAATGGAAACTAAATTAGGAAATATTCCTTCAGATAACTCACTGATGGGGAGTTCCAGACATAAACATGATGGTGTATACAGAAAACTACCAATATGCCCTAACAATTCCTTGGAATTATAGACTAGTTTATGTCTACATGCTATGATTCCAAGAATACTCCTCAAAATAAAGGAGATGGTGCACACCATCCTCATACCTTCATTTTGGCTCAGGAGGATTCATCACCTCAAAGACATGTAATTGACAGCGCCATGGCGTCTACTTCAGATTCTAGACCTCATCTCTCAAGGACCAATTCTCTACCACAACTTACACAAGCTTGCTTTGACAGCATGGAACTGGAGACCCAAATCTTAAAGAACAAAGGCTTCAGTTCTTCTGTGATTCAAACCATGCTCAGGGCTTGCAAACCGGCATCATCTAAAATATATCACCGAGTCTGGAGGATCTCTCTCTTTCTGTGCTAGGAAAGGTCTAGATACCTTTTCTTTCCATCTTTTATCTGTTCTAGTGTTCCTGCAATCAAGCCTAGATAAAGATCTAAGGGTCCAAGTTTCAGTTCTTTCTGTGCTTTTCCAGAGAAAGATTGCTTCTCTCCCACTTTCCTTCAAGGGGTCAACAGGATAGTTCCCCCATACAGACATCCTGTTCTACCATGGGATTTGAATTTTGTGTTAGCGGCTCTTCAATACTCATCAGCCACTAAATGAGACCTAACGGCAATTGTATCTGCAAGAAGAACATGGTGCTCTTTCTTGTATTTGTCCTCATCTTATCTTTCATCAAGATGAAGAAGTTTTAAGAACAGTTCCAGAGTTCCAACCTAAAGCAGTTTCTGCTTTCCACATAAACCAGGGAGTGGTACTCCCTTTCTTGTGTCCTTCTAACTCTAAATAAAATGTTCTTCATAGTTTAGATGTAATGAGATGTTTAAAACATTATGTCCAAGTCACCCAAACTTTTAGGACTTCAGACACTGTGATTCCAGAAGGCCCTAAATAGGACAGACCAGCCTGTAAAAGTACCATTGCTTTATAGCTTAAACAAACAATCAGACAAGCATACAGACTAAAGTCTCTTCCAAATCTGTTCAGAATCAGAGCTCATTGTACCAGGTCCATCAGTACTTCTTGGGAGTTGAAGAATCAAGCTACTGTTGACCAATTGTGCAAGGCAGCTACATGGTCATCTGTTCACACTTTCACTAAGTTTTACAAGGATAACATTTTTGCATCCCAAGTTGCTAGTTTTGACCGTAATGTTTTACAGGCGATTGTTCATTAGTTTTTTTCCCTCCCACTCTTTGGGGCAGTTCTTTAACATCCCCATGGTCCCTGCATCCCTCAGTGATGCTAGAGAAAATGGTATTTTTTTACTTACCAATAAATCCTGTTCTCTTAGTCCATTGAGGGATGCAGAGCTTCACGCCCACCAAAAATTTGTTTGATGAGGATGTAGTGCCTTTTCTGGTGGATATGTGTTACCACTATTCCCTTTCTGACTCTGTTAAATGAAACCTGAAGGCACTTGGGCACAGGGAGGGGGCTGCAGTTAGGAAGTGGGAGGAGTTTTTTTTATCAGCGTGCCCTGTCTCCTATAAGAACCATGTTTAACCCTGTATCCCTCAGTGGACTAAGAAAAAAGGATTTATCATGTAAGTAAAAAAAATCCTATTTTTCAGGATTATGTCCTCTTCTGACAGAAGCTGGAAGGGAGCAGAAGCCTGCCAGTGACAGAGAACAGATCACTGTGATTGCTGGTAGTTACTGAGTTACACTTCTAATGTCGGTTACATAATCGGCAATTATGTTCTATGCCATTGAGCAGACATTGTTTCTCCCTATTAATGATCCCTTCCATTATGCAATGAATGTCTCTGCCAATCTGAACTTTGCTGCCAATGTCACTCTGGGATATTTCTGCTCTTACGCATTGTCAATTCAAAGCTCAAAACTTCATGCAGTTTATAACCCATTCACCAACACATATCTTACTAGCATAACCCCCCCCTTATTTAACAGTGTGAGAGTCAGTCAACACCTTGAAACGCAATGCATTGCCTATCTGACACAAAAAGGGTTAATGATAGTGCCCACCCTTCTCTGAGACGTGTGTCTCCCACAAAAGTCATTGTAACATCAATTAGTTTAATTTGTCTGACTGGAACAGAGGTATTAAAATGTATTAAAATGCAAAGCTTTCTATACATCTGCCACTCAAAGTGCTTATGTTAGTGACCAGCCTAAATTCACACATCTGTCTTGCACAAACCTTTTTCTAAATTCAGTGCTTATGACTCCTATTGCCCGTTTGCTGCTAGTGCTTTAGTACAGCATCTGAGTATTAAACACAGCTGGAGACCCAAGACCATGTTAGGTTCATGCTGCTAATGTATTCTCATACCTATAAATGGTTGCTGCAATTAGCTGTTTCTTTCCTTCTACTTCCACCTGTCAATCAGCCCACACAGTGGATACACTGCTACTAACTGAAGCTCTCCCCCTCACAGATCACAGGAGACCAGGCAGAGATCAGCAGTAGAAGAGACAACAAGAGCATGACACAGCCCTGGCTCCCTCACCTTAAGGGTGACATGCATTGAAGGGTTCCTATTCTAAGTGTGACATTCCAAGTGAAGTGGACTTATATCAGGAATATGCTATGTTCTCATCCTCTCCATTTCTTTCTCTTCTCAGATATGTTTTAACAAACCATCCTACATCTACTCCCTGTGTCTTGTACCCCCATCTGGTTATTAATTATTCAGTGTCCTGGTATCTTCTAACCATCTATCCTGCATCAACTCCCAGCACCCTGTACCCCCATCTGGTTATTAATTATTCAGTGTCCTGGTATGTTTTAACCAACCATCCTGCATCTACTCTCTTTATCTTGTACCCCATTTGGTTATTAATTATTCAGTGTCCTGGTATGTTTTAACCAGCCATCCTGCATCTACTCCCTGTGTTTTGTACCCCATCTGGTTATTAACTATTCAGTGTCCTGGTATGCTGAATTACATTTACTTATGCACTCTACATCCTGCCCTTAGACTGAGGTCGCCATTGGTAATTTTTTATTGCATATAGGTGTGAAAGATCCTGTTAAATAAGATTACTTTATAAAGGCCACGGTGTAAGGGTGAGATGCATTGAGGGGTTCCCATTCTAAGTGAAGTGGACTTAAATCAGGACTTGCAGCAGTGGTTGGGCAAAAGGGAGAAAACAGGATCTACAAGAGAAACACCACCTCCCAAAGCAATTTTCCAAGGAAGGACTGGAAGCAAAGACTTGAATGGAAACTCTGGGATTCTCTTAAAGTTCAAGAATCTCTAATTAATACCACTTTCTGGACATCCACCAAAACAAACACTACCATCATGGAAAGGTCCTCCTGGCGCACTCTGATTTTTGTTTTAACAATTCACACTATACTAACAATACTTAAATAACGTATATTATTGATTTCCACATCTGCACCCCTCACTAAAATGTTCGGTTCTTTCTACCCTCCATCCTCTTGTCCCTTTTCTGTTTACATTTCTCCTTCACTTCTTTCTTCCACGTTCAACGTTACACACCATCTCCTCATCTCCCCCCATTGAAAATGGCTTCAGGGTTTTTTTGTTGTTTTTTTTTTTTTTTGCCTATCTCTGGACCAACAGGGTTGTTTTTGGCATGGGCTTGACTTAATGGACACATGTCTTTTCAGCCTCGTCAACTGTGTTACTATGTTACTAGCATGCCTCAGGGTGCGCTATGATAATTCTGGGGAGACTTTAAAGAATTGTTTCAGGATTGCAGAACTGTATGAAAATTGTATGGCACCTCTATAATATGAATTCAATGGGTAGTGGGCAAGAAGTGATGGGCGATGCTGATGCTGACCTAATGATAACTGATGCTGATGATGCAGATCTAGAATATATCTCTCCAGCCTCATCCTATTGTTCAAATACAGATGAAGCTGACAGTTTGAGAGATGATAACATGGCCATAAAGTCAAAAGAAAAGCAAAGGCTCAATATCCTACCTTTGAAAAGGTGCACTGTGCCCATCGATAAACGGTAGAAAACCTTTGGAAACTCTGACCCTGGACAAGCAAAGATGGCGAAAAGTAAACAGTCATCGTCAGCATCATCACCACATCAAAGTCCCACTTAGCCACACACACTTGTGTTGAGAAACCAGCAGCAACAACAGCAGCAACACAGGTTATAAACATCCACAACCTTAGCCATGACAAGTGCCTCTGCTGCTGCTGCTTGAAATGCTGCAACTTTGTTTAAGTCATAATGCAAAGGTACTCTTAGAGGTTGATCTGCCCTTTTTAGGGCCTCCTGGAATCTCAGTGTCTGATGTTCTAAAAGACTGGGAGACTTGGACGTAATATTTTAAGCATTTTAATAATCTCTTTGTTAAAAATCTACACCTTTTATTATCCTTATCAGCTATTTCAGAATGATGGGAGTTGTAGTCTAACAACACATAAAAGGGATATTGAAGCAAAAGTGGATAACATCATTTTACCACTGTACAATCCATTGGAAAGACCTCATCTGGAAAATGCAGTGCAGTTTTGGGCACCAGTTTTAAAATAGGATATTCTAGAACTGGAGAGAATACAGCAAAGAACAACAAAATTAGTTAAGGGAATGGAAGACTTGACACATGAGGAACATCTAGACCAGGGCTGTCAAACTTCAGTCCTCAGGGGCCACCAACAAACCAGGATTTAAGGATTTCCAAGATTAAGCACAAGTGAGTCAGTCAAAATGAATGAGCCACTGATTAACTAACCTGTGCTCAGTCAGTGAAATCCTTAAATCCTGGCCTGTTGGTGGCCCTATAGGACTGAACATGGACAACCCAGGTCTAGACAAATTTGGTTTATTTACTCTAGAGAAAAAAAAGGCTAAGAGGAGATCTTTTTGTCACAATGCACAAGTATATGAGAGGTCAATACAAGTCTCTCTCTGGTAAGCTTTTCATTCCAAGGCCTGATCAAATAACCAGGGGTGACCCCTTGAGATTGGAGCAAAGGAGGTTTCTACTTCAGCAGAGGAATGTTTTTTTTACAGTAAGGTCTGTTAAATTGTGGGATTCATTGCCCAAGGATGTGGTAATGACAGATACAATGGATACATTTAAGAGAATATTAAATACATTTCTTTCATAAGTGAACATACAGGGTTATACTGGGTATTAGCGGGCAGAACAGAAAGTTCAGATAAAGATTAACTTATTTGGCAGCAGGAAAGATGATATAATTCTCATTTCTCTGGGTTATTAGGCAAACGTTAAACTTCATGGATTTGCGTCTTTTTTCAACCTAATTTACTTTTTCACTATGTTACGCGTAGGAGCCAATGCAGCAGCATCCCAATCCTTCCTCTCACACGCTTTTCCTTTTATTCTCGCAGACAATGCCTATCATGCCCTCTCCCACCTGCCTAACTGTTCCTGTTTCATAGCCTTTTTCCCCCCATTTTTCATTGTTTCCCTGCAGTTATTCTATAAAGCAGTATAAGATATATAGACATACCAGCTTGCATTATGCCTAGTTTGTATAATAAAAGCAGGGAGACAGTGGGGAAAGGGAAGGAGAGAGGCAATGAAATATTGTGACAGGAAACCAGGGAAGGATATTGGCTGTGGCAGAAAGGGATAAAGAAGGAACTCTAAAATGGATATAAATGAGAGAAGTGGTGATGGTGAGGTCTTAAAGTGCACTGGCCAAAAAAGCTAGCAAGTGACCAATGACTCCATGCTGATAACAAGTGACCAATGACTTCATGCTGATAAAGCAGTAGATGTAATAGAATGACTAACAACAAATTAGATCCGTTCTCACTAAAGTCTGGGAACCTCTGCTGTTTAGAAGGCAAACTCTCTGATGCACTACAGTTTTAGATTGAAATCTCTAGGCATTATTTATAAACATCAAATACAATTATCAATAAAGAAAAAAGGGTGGGCCAGGGTATCACTAGTGTAGCTCTGTCACAATTGTAAGTCCTGAGGTATCACTAGTGTACCACAATTTCAGTTGCGAACTCTGTTGTATTACGATTGTAGCTCTATTTCAATTGTAAGCTCTGGAATCAATCAGTGGCTCCATTTAAGTTGTAATCTATGCAGTATCACTTGAAGCACCATTTTAATTTAACACGTTAAAGACAGATGACGTGTCAGGACCATCATCGGTGGATGTGCGTTAATGACTAGTGACAGTCCTGGCATGGAATTCTGGTATGTTAGTGTGACTGCCATTTCAGAATGCATCAGTCGAAAAAAAAAATGCAGTGGTCCTCAAGTCCACCCACCCCCTGACCCTGTGGTCCTTTAGGGGGTTAAGCTCTTTGGTATCACTAGTGTATTTCCATTTCAGTTGTAAGCTCAGTGATATCTGTTTGCGGCTCTGTTTCTATTGTAAGTTCTGTGGTATCACTATTGTAGCTCCATTTCAATTGTAAGATTTGTGGTATCACTATTGTAGACCAGTTTCAATTGTAAGCTCTGTGGTATCAGTAGATTAAATCAATTTCAATGCTAAGCTCTGTTGTATCATTAGCGAAGCACCATTTCAATCATAAGTGCTGTGGTACTTCTTGTCTTAATTCACCTTAATGCCTATTATAATATTAACATAATTGGATAGGCTGTGATGGTAGGCCGGTTTGATAGTAGAATGGACCACTTGATTGTATTTGCCCCCCAGACCAACAGTTGCCAGCCCTCTTCTGCAGGCAGACAACATTTTGGTTGCATGATCATCTTTTTTTATATAAATAGAAACAGATTTTGAAGGCAGAAAATAACCATCTTACTCTTCCAGTCTGCACATTTCCCTAATAAAATAGTCTTAAATACTTATCGGACTATACTTCTTGTCTGTCGCTGGGATTTTTGCTGTCCCTCACAGTATTTGCCCTAACCACCTTTGATAGAAGGCTGTTCCTTTGTCTCTGTAAAGTAGTGCTTACCCAAATTACTTCTGAATTTTCCATCCTATAACTTTAGATCATGACCTCTTTTTTCTAGCATTCCTTTAAAGAAAAAATTGCTTAGCACCTGAATGATATCAAACCTCTTAATATATTAACCTCTTAAGGACTGAGAAGCCCAAGGGTGGGGTGCAGGCGCACTGTGATCACAAAATTCCATGATGTGCCAGGATTGTCACCGGTCCTTAATAACAGGATAGCTGTGACATTCCTGACACATCATTGGTTCTCTCCTTTCTTGCAAGCTGTACATAATAATTTCTTTGAGTCTATTCTTGTACCCTGTGTTATAAAGACCCGGCACCATTTTTGTGGATCTTCTTTGAACTGCCTGCCATTTATTAAAGTCCTTCTCCAGAAATGTACACACTACTCCATGGAGAGATTCACTAATGGGCGATAAGGCCTGGTAGGCGATACTGTGTCAGATTAGTGTCAGTGACATAGCAACAGTATGCACTAAGATGTCTTCACCATCATATCACTGTGAATATACCACCAGTCCACCAAAATCTGCTGACCCTGCCGTGAATCCTCCATGCCAACGGGTTTATGATTTTGCACACACTACATTTACAGTGGCTCGTTTGCATATGCAAATGCAGAGAAGGCATGAATGAGATGACCTGAGGCTAAAAGTTCTGAGAGGTCCATGCCAGAGGAAAAGATTCTCTCTGCAGAGAAACATCTATGAGGTTCACATAAGTAAGACTGAAAGTCAGAGTCTGAAAGCTGATCAAGGCCAATCAGTACAGATCGATTCAAAAGTATGCAACTGCTTGTTTCCAGAAAAGCGGAATAAGGGACCTCGTCAGGTTTAAGAGTATTGATATGAGCGTCTTACACATGTTAGGGAGTGAGGTGAAGAGGTGTTGAGTGTAGAAGAATAAGCACAATAAAGGATCTCTGGGCAGGCTTAGGTGGTGTTGAGTTAATCTCTTGGAGTATTTGTTCCCAGTTTATTACAATTATTGGGCATGTCCACCATATATGGGATCCTATCTGGGCATTACATCTCCAACACTTTAAGGGTGTTTGGGAGGAGACGTGAGATATGTGTAGTGGTGTTAAAGCCCATCTTGCAAGAACTTTGTAATTTAATACTCTGATAGCTGTATCTCTTGCGTATTTAAAGTTATTTCATTCCAAACCATTGTGCAATGTCCAAGGAGATGGACAGCTCTCTTTCCCAATTTTGGAAGAAATATAATTTAGGGGGAGCTGAGTCTGAACTGAGAATGGCATAGCAGTATGATAATGATCAACATTTCTTAGGAATCCTTTGAAGATGTTTCTCAAATATGGTTAGACTCCTAGTTTTATAACCATTTTTCCACTGATTGTGCAATCTGAAGCATGCACCACCATCGTGCAGAGGGGTTTGCAAGTTTAATTTGTAAATGTGAAATGAAAATCCTAACTAGAATAGCTTCACATGTCTCTAGTAGCAATAGCTATATTCATAATGATAATATATATTATAGATGGTGCACTCATAAGCAATCAATAAGACATAGAATAGAAAAAGGTAAAACTATAAGGTACAAGATACCAAAGAGGAACCTTCAAAGAGGAAGCTTATTTCATGAGGCACTCAATAGGTATATCCAAAATGTACAAGCTTTATTAGATAGTGCAAAAAATATACAAATGGGATAAAATCAATTAAAAACAGTCCGTATAGGCAGATTAATATATAAACAAACCCAGATAATACAAAGAAATAATAGATAATATATATGAAAAGTGTGAAAAAAAACCACAAAAATTGTTCAAATAGAAAGGCAAAAAAACCTAATGAGGTGCACAAACCAGTGCATAATAAAGTGACAAAGCACAAAAATCTGTATCATCAGAAATAAAGATATACTTATCTAGTGGTCTGAATAAACGGTAAGCACACTGGGAAATGAAAGTAAGAATCTGCTGTATAACAAAGGACCCAACGCATAATGCCACTACAGTGGCTTAGTCAGGGGTAATGAGAGAAATGGACGTATGGAAGTATTCATAATAGAACATGTCCAATCAACTGCATGCTAAGTGATCATATGGTAACAAAATTTTCCGCTAAAGTAGACAAAGGCATAGTAGTGATGCAAATAGAATCCCTCCCCATCTGCAGACAGATTACCCACTTGTCAACAGTAAGAGCGCAATATTGTATAAAGTATAAAAAACGAAGCAGAGTCATAGGTTAACAACAGCACAGTAAATAGCTCTTTCCAAATTAAATAGATGGAGGAGAATATGTAACGCTCCTTTAAAAAACGCTCCACTAATCGACTACATTATGTACCTGCCTGAGGGAAGAATCACAGGTTTGAATATACAATCCCAAAAACTTCACCAAAATATAGCAAAACTGTAAAGTATCATTAGCTTTATAAGTAGAGGTTCAACCTGGTATTTGACACAAGGAGCCGCCTATCACACAAAATACAGCATATATAAATCAACATACAGAGAAGATGAGGGAGTAAATAGGACCAACGTCATCGGTCATGCTTAAATCACTGCATGCAAGAGACTGGAACTAGTAAAAAAAAAATATCCGTATATGTAACCACATCATATTGTTTCAATATTGCAAGAAATTTTGTACCAACACATTAACAACATGTTAATCATAAAAATACTGCGTAACCAAATATGAAAACATGCGAAGAGGAGATAAGGATGAAAAATAGAGCAGTCTTAGAAAAACACCCAATTTTTAACTGGGGCAAAAATAATTGAATTCATAATTCTAATAGCTATAAGTCCAAGACTATGAATAGAGTCACAGGTTCACAAAATGTCCATCATCAGAAAATTGAGGGATCCAAAAGGTCCTAATAGTTCACAAGCATCCATCTTCCGAGTTAATCATAATAATTCATGAGCATCCATCCTTCGATGGAACAAAAAATCCAGTGACACTTTGAAGAGTAAAGAGGGGACAGCATCTAATGATTCAATGTGTGGGTCTTTTCCAATAATGGAAGTGCAAAAAGAGAAATATGATGACATCAATTGGAATCAGTAGAGGGACTATCTGAAAATAAAAAATAATAAAATTAGAACATAACAAACAATATTAGGAATTCAAGAAGCAAGAGAACAACATTTCCTCATTCATTCATTTAGGTTGGGACGGCTGAAGCATAAATATCCACCAAGATCCTTCTGGGATAACATTCCGACTAGGTTTCTCTTCCGAATACCCATTGATATCCTATCTAGACCAATTACCTGTGCGTTGTCCGTGATTCCCCCATGACGACACAGAAAATGATGTGAGGCGATCTCCACGTGCTTTGTCACGTTCTGCATTTCTAATCAGAGAAAAATGTTTTTGAATTCTGCTTTTGAGCATTTGAGTGGTCTGTCCGACATAAAGCATTTTGCACGAACATTTTATCTCATATATGCAATTTCTTGTGCGACAATTTACAAAATGCCGGAGAGTAAGGATAGTTTTAGAAACAGGACTAATATGTAACGGTACATATTCCCTTCCATCTATTTAATTTGGAAAGAGCAATTTACTGTGCTGTTTTTAACCTATGACTCTGTGCCAATTTTATACTTTATACGATACTGTGCTCTTACTATTGACAAGTGGGTAGTATGTTGTCACGGTTTTCAGGCAAAGAAGGACAGACATGAATATAAAATATAAATCCACCTTTATTGAATAAGTACAGCAATACTGGTATTAACCCACACAACCCCAGACCACAGGATAATCGACCCAAAGCTCCTACCTGAAGCTGCACACTGTGCTGTGCACTGCACTACTGCGAGATGCAGGAGACTAAGACAGAGGTACGGATGGAGCACCAATGAGTACAGACGAGGATGCACCAGTCTGCATCTCGGGTCACGTGACCTGAGGCAACAGGTAGCAAGAGCAGGCCTGAGCCACTGATAACCGAGACTAGTATTAAGGCACACTAGGAGTGTACTGAGCCAGTAGTCAGACAGAGCCACAGGTCAGAAAAGCAGGACTAAATGGAGTGGGAAGTTAGACAGGAGCCAGCGGTCAGACAAACTGGAACCTACACGCAGGGCCTGACTGGCCTACTGAGATACCGGGAAAAATCTCGGTAGGCCGCCACCACTGGGCTTCCCTGGGGACCGGACGGGGCTTCTTAAATAAACGTGTGATCTTTGCCAAGCCAATCATCCACGGCCGCAAGGTAACAGGTGGCCGCGAGATATGAACAACCACCAGTCGCGTCTACTGATTAGAGGCAGGCCGGACCTAGACCCAGTGACGTCAGAAGCAGCATGAAAAGCACTGCGTCTGCACACAGGGTAGGCCGGCCGCTCCTACCTTAAACACATGTGTGGTTTGCGGGAGACAGAGAGAGCTGAGCGGGAGGCTGGGAGCAGAGACAGAGTCAGCAGACGCCAGACATGGTCACAGGCAAGGGGGGGGTCAAGACAGGGAGAAAGGCAAAAGGGGGATCAAGAGGGTTTATATTGAGGTAAGAGGGGGACAAAGGCAAAAGGGGGATTAATAGCGGGTAAAAGAGGCAGAGGGGGGTCAAGAGGGAGAAAAAAGCAAAAGGAGGGGGGATCAGGAGGGGGAGAAATAGGCAAAAGGTTGAGATCAAGCATCAAGAAGGGGAGATAGAGAGACAAAAGAGGGCTCAAGAGTTAATGAGGGGGAGAAAGAGGCAAAGGGGAGATCAAGAGAGAGAAAAATGGAGGAGGCGAGAAAAGGGCAAAAGGTTGGGATCAAGAGTCATGAAGGGGAGAGAGAGGCAAAAGGGGATCAAGAGTTAATGAGGGGGAGAAAGAGGCAAAGAGGAGATCAAGAGAGAGGAAAGTGGGGGGAGGGGAGAAAAAGGCAAAAGGATGGGGTCAAGAGGGGGAGAAAGAGGCAAAAGGGGGACCAAGACAAAAGTCAAGGCTAGATTAAGGCAAGAGGGGGAAAGAGGCAAAGAGGGGGAACAAGAGTAAGAGAATGGCAAAAGAAAAATCAAGAGGGGTAAAGAGAGGCAACTTGACAAAAGGGGGAATCAAGACCGGGTGAAAGAGGCAGAGGGGGTCTAGAGTGAGAAAAAAGAGGCAAATGCAAGGGGGATCATGAAGCGAAAGGAGGGGCAATCAAGAGGCAAAAGGAGGGAGGGCCAAGAGGCAAAAGAAGGGGGTCTCAGAAGGGGGAGAAAAAGGCAAGAAGGGGAGCGAGGCAAAAGGGAGGATCAAGAGTCAATTTATTTATATTATAACTCCTGTTCTGTTGGTGGCATTCAGATGTCTTTTAAAATGCATGTTTTCCCCTTTTATAAACAAGAAAAAAATACCATTATGCTGTTGGGCTGGTATAATGACGTAAGGCTATTGGGTTGGTCAGCAATTTTTTCCAGGGCTGGTTTTTATTCCCAGTCTAGCCCTGCCTACACGGAGTGAGTTAGTCAGCCAGAGCCACATGTCAGAACCGATGTGGGTATTCAGACAGGCCTGGGTCATACATGGAGCAAGTTATTGAGCCAGAGCCACAGGTCAGGACTGATATGGGTAGTCAGACAAGCCGGGGTCATACATGGAGCGAGTTAATCAGCCAGAGCCACAGGTCAGAACCGATGTGGTTGGTCAGACAAGCTGGGGTCGTACACAGAGCGGATTCTCAGGAAAGCACGGGTCACAACGAGCGCAGGAGACAATATCAGAAATAAAACATAAGGGCAATGACTCCCAGGCCTAGGGAGGTTTATAAAGGAGCAGGAGGTGGCGGGACCCAATTAGGCAACACAGAATAGTCCCATAAACAGGCGTCCTAGCCAGTGCCTGTTTCATGACGTCAGCATTGAAGAAGTATCCGCAATCATGCCGGCCGATGCACCACAGAGGAAGGAAGCACAGGATAGCTAAAGGGAGACTGTGATAGTACCCCCCCAACAACCTCTCCCCCCGTGGGAGAGGACCAGCACCAGAGGAATTACGGGAGGGGAATTCACGAAAAAGGGCAGGCGCATGGAGATTTTCTTAGCGACACAGGAACTTTCTTCAGGCCCATATCCTTTCCAGTAGACTAGATATTGCACCTAGCCTCTGACCCTGCAAGAGTCCGAAATGCTTTGCACGTCATATTCCTCATGGTCTCCTGCTCAGGTCTGGGACAGGCAGGGGCAGTAGTATATCTGTTACAGACCAATGGTTTCAGCAGCGACACATGACACACATTAGAAATGCACATAAGAGCAGGGAATTCAAGAGCACAGGTTATGGGGTTGATCTTGCAGAGAACCCGAAAGAGATCCACAAATCGGGGAGCCAGCTTTTTACAAGGCTCCTGGAGATGTAGATTGTGTGAGGACAACCATACTCTCTCTCCCACCTGAAACACTGCAGTCTGCTTGTCTCTTATAGCGTACTGTGGAACTATGCAGGTATCTCTGAACCCGTACCCATGCGGAGCGAAGCACCCTCAAGTGCTGCTCCAAAGCAGGAATATTCTGAGCCTCAAAAGTCTCTGGCAGCAGTGAAGGTTGGAACTAGTGTTGAGCGAGCGTGCTCGGCCGATGCTCGGATCGGCTCGAGCATCGCTCTGCTCGGCACATGGCGGTACTCGTCGAGTACCGCCATGTGCTCGCCCGCCATGTTCGGGTGGCGGGGATCTGTGCCGGAGGAGGCACAGATCTGAAGACGCTCCGCTGGACCACCAGGGACTGGAGGTACGGGGGCATTGCGGAGATGAAGGGGGACAGTGTGGAGATGAAGGGGGACATTGTGGAAGAGGGTCATAGAGGAGATGAAGGGGGACATTGTGGAAGAGGGGCATAGCGGAGATGAAGGGGGACATTGTGGAAGAGGGGCATAGAGGAGATGAAGGGGACATTGCGGAGATGAAGGGGGACATTGCGGAGATGAAGGGGGGCATTGACCAGGCACCCTCCCCTCATCAGAGCAGGGGGTGCCTGGTGTAATGCTCGTGTCGCCCCATTCATTTCAATGGGGCTCGGGTGCTCGGCCGAGCACTCGAGCCTCAGGGGGTGCTCGGTCAGAGCACCCGAGCACCCGAGCATCGGGGTGCTCGCTCAACACTAGTTGGAACCCATAGTTAATCAGAAAGAGTGAGTTCCGAGAGTAGGAATTTACTGCACTATTTCTGGCCAGCTCTGCTCATGGTAACAGGTTTACCCAATTATCATGATGGTCGGAGTTAAAACAATGGAGGAATTGTTCCAATGCCTGATTAGACCTTTCTGCAGCACTGTTATACTGTGGATGGTAAGCTGAGGAGAAGGAGAGCTAGATGCCCATCTGACCGCAGAATGCTCTTCAGAAACGTGAGACAAACTGGCTCCCACAATCGGATACTACCACCTTGGGTATACCGTGGAGACAAACCACCTCCTTGGCAAAGATCTTGGCCAACTCTTTGGAGGAAGGTAGTCCTTTGAGTGGTACAAAATGGGCCCTCTTTGAAAACCCTCTAAGATGACCATGAAACCCTCTGAGACAGGCAAGTCTTCCATAAAGTTGATGGATAAGTGCAACCAAGGCCGCTCCCCATTGGGAATGGGTTGAAGGAGACCAAGTGAAAGGTGTATAGAGGTCTTGGTTCGAGCACATGTGGAACAGTCGGCAACAAATGCAGAACAATCTACCCTCAGGCTGGGCCACCAAAAGAGCCTAGTCATAGACTATATTAGTTGGTCTCTCCCAACGTGCCCTGCAGCCTTGGAGGAATGGTAAGTCTCAAGCAGTCTGGTATGCACAAAACATTTTCTATTAGGCTTATCTGCTGGGGTGGAAGCCTGAGCAACCAAAAATCTCCTCACACAAAGGAGATGTAATACTAGTACGTATAGTAGCCAAAATGCGGTTAGGAGGAATGATAGGTACTGGAGGGGACTCCTCCTGGGACTCAAATTGTTGAGAAGGAGAGCATCTGCTCTAATGCTCTTTGTACCAGGGAGATAGGAGACCACAAATTTAAACCTTGAGAGGAATAAGGACCATCTGGCCTGACGTGGAAACAACCTCTTAGCCTCTGACAGATATGTGAGGTTCTTGTGATCTGTCAGTATCAGGATAGGGACCGTAGCACCCTCCAACAGATATCACAATTCTTTCAGGGCAAGGATGATGGTGAGTAACTCCCAGTCGCCTACCTCGTATAAATTCTCAGTCTTAGACAGTTTCTTAGAGAAGAAACCTCATGGAAGCAAAGGTTTCCGAGGGCTTGCACGCTGGGACAACAAGGCGCCCACTCCAAACTTTAAGTGTCGACCTCCAGGGTGAAAGGAAGGGTGGAACTCCAAGTCCTCAAATGCTTGCAAGGCCTCAGGTGACCAGTCTGAAGGATTAGCTCCATTCTGAGTCATGTCCGTGAGAGGTTTGACTACGGTGGAGAAGTTTCGAATGAACTTCCTGTAGTAATTCATGAAGCCCAGGAACCTCTGTATGGACTTTAGTCCCACTGGAACTGCCCACTGTAATATGGCAGACAATTTTTGCAGATCCATGGCTAGGCCAGAGGATGAAATAATGTATCCTAGAAATGTCACCTGTGAAATTCACACTCTTCTAGTTTGCAGAACAACTTGTTCTCCTTGAGCAGTTGTAGGACCCGGGCTACGTCTGCTCTATGTGCCTCCAAGGTGGGAGAACGGATGAGTCTATCATCCAAATATACCACAACACAACTCTGTAGTAGTTTTCTCAACACATCATTAATGAATTCCTGGAAGACAGCAGGAGTATTGCACAATCCGAAGGGCATCACCAAATATTCATAGTGCCCACTCCTGGTGTTAAATGCTGTTTTCCACTCATGGCCTTCTTTTATTCATACAAAATTGTAAAAATAGTAGAGCCTTTGATACGATCAAAAAGCTCTGTGATCAACGGAATTGGATAGGCGTTCTTTACCATCAGTTTATTCAGACCCCTGAAATCGATGCATGGTCTTAGTTCCCCATCTTTCTTCTTAACAAAGAAGAAACCTGCGCCCACAGGCGAGGATGACTTCTGGATAATGCACCTAGATAAAGTGTCAGCCACATACTCCTCCATGGCCCTGTTCTCCTCCACCGACAAGGAGTACACTCTGCCCTTAGGAGGTCTGGCCCCTGGTACCAGATCAACAGTACAATCATAAGTCCTGTGTGGGGGTAACGTATAGGCCTCTACCTTATTAAATCCTCTTTGTAGTATTGTTACTCAGCAGGTAGCGAGGTAGAGGTACACAATATCCTGGTGGGCTGCTGGAGGCAAGATCTTGTACATTGAAAAGACCATAACAGAATATCACAAGTCTGCCAATCGATTCTTGGGTTGTGAGTGTGCAACCAGGGAAAACCCAGAATGATAAGAACAAACGATGCGGTGCTTCAAAGACAATCCTCAAATCTTGTTGTTCCAAGATATATTCCAGTTAGTAGTTTAAGTACTTACTCCTCTTCTTAGCACGTGCAAGCCTGGGCTCTCTTCCAGCACCCACAGAATCAACAATAAGCCTAGAATGGCTGCACCGTAGTAACACAGAGGTTCGATGGCGACAATGTGTAAAACAAAGTCCTTTATTGAAACATTCAAAAATATATAAAAAAATATATAAAAACAATTCTTCGGACAATACTTCGGACAGTAGAGGTTAGTCTCATGTCATACACAGTGCAAGGAAAGCATAATCCACGCGTTTCGCGCAACATGCGCTTAATCATGACAGGCTGCACAAAGTGAGTTATTCTGCCAGAGCCACAGGTCAGGACCGATGTGGGTAGTCAGACAAGCCAGGATCATACACGGTGCAAGTTAGTCAGCCAGAGCAACAGGTCAGAACCGATGTGGGTAGTTAGATAAGCCAGGGTCATACACAGAGCGAGTTAGTCAGCCAGAGCCACCGGTCAGAACCTATGTGGTTGATCAGACAAGCTGGGGTCATACACGGAGCGGATTCTTAGGAAAGCACAGGTCACAACAGAATGCAGGAGACAATATCAGAAACACCACTTAAGGGCAATGACTCCCAGGCCTAGGGAGGTTTATAAAGGAACAGGAGGAGCCGGGACCCAATTAGGCAACACAGAATAGGCCCATAAACAGGCATCCCAGCCAGTGCCTGTTTCATGACGTCAGCAATGAGGAAATATCCACAATCATCCTGGCTAACACACCAAAGAGGAAGGAAGCACAGGATAGCTAAAGGGAGACTGTCTGCAGATGGGGAGGGACTCTGTTTGCATCACTACTATGCCTTTGTCTGCTTTAGCGGGAATTTGTTACCATATGATCTCTTAGCATGCAGTTGATTGGACATTTCCTATTATGCATAATTCCGGATGCCCGGTTCTCTCATTACCCCTGACTAAGCCATGGTAGTGGAGATACACGTTGGGTCCTCTGTTATACAGCAGACTCTTACTTTCATTTTGCAGTGTAGATAAGATAAATATATCTTTATTTCTGATGATATAGATTTTTGTGCTTTGACACTTTATTTTGTACTGGTTTATGCACCTCATTTGGTTTTTTGCCTTTCTATCTGAAACATTTTTTGTGGGTTTTACACACTTTTGATATATATTATCTATTATTTCTTTGTATTATCTGGGTTTGTTTATATAATCTGCCTGTATAGGCTGTTTTTAATTGATGTTATCCCGTTTGTATATTATTTGCACTATCTAATAAAGCTTGAACGTTTTGGATATACCTATTGAGTGCCTCATGAATTAAGCTTCCTTTCTGAAGGTTGCTTTTTGGTATCTTGTATCTTATAGTTTACCGTTTTCTCTTCTATATAAATGTGAAATCGACTTCAGAGAATTGGAATCACATATTGCACCCAGAGAGTAGAAGAAGTCCAGAACCCTGCTCTAGGCCAAATGGCACAGGCCGAGGTAAGGCATTGTGACAGCCTCTCACATTCTGTATGTTTACTCCTTCAGAGTCTGTTTGGGGTTAGTGTACTGAAGCAGAAGTGGTTGGTACTCTCTAGCCTTATTTGTGCCTGAAACTGTCTTTTTCAACCATAGTTCTTTATGGGCTGCAACAACATAGCTGAACTCCTAGCTGCCTTCCTGACTACCTCAAGCACTGCTCCATTATTGAGGGAGTTTACTTCATTATAGAAGAAGTTTTCTTTTTGTATCAGAGCTATCAACTATGGATTCTTATTCTATGTAGTATCCTCTTGCACTGCTTGCATAAGCTGATCTGCCCACGATTCCATGGCTCTGCCTTACCATGTCACTGCAAACGAGGGTCTATGTGTTCTGAGCCAGACCATCTTTAATGTGGAATCAATGGATCCTTGAAAGCTACTATGTCTTGGACTGGCAAGGCAGGACGTCTTAATAGTCTGGATATTGGTGCCTCCACTGAAGGACTGAGAGTTCATTTATCCACATAGACGCATAGAAAATGGTATAAATAAAATAACTTTTTAGGAATGATCAGTTTACTTTCTGGGTTCAGGAACTGAAAATATGGAAGGAGGCTTCTTTTCCTTCTTCAATCAATTTTTATTAGGATCTTATAGGGCTTTTCCTGCTGAGTAAAACAAGGTTACACTACCGGGAGATACATCTTTCCAGAGCTATTACAGTTTAAAAGTGCTGTGTTTTTTTACCTTGTAGCATAGTCTTCTAGTTGTCAGATTTCAGATAGTTATTCTGCTGCATTCTGTAAGAGAGGCGAGTTAATGATAATATTTCTCCATGTAATGTTATAGTATCTGCTGAGTTTCTTCCTGTCATTTTGAACTTTTAGGAAGTAAACTCCCTGGATCTCTGTTTCTAAACAGTATGTAAAAGATTTGAACAGTTGTAATTTTTTTAATAAAACAACTGCCAATTGTGGTTGTTGCCTTGTTTTAATCTGCATGAAAAACACTATAATAGGGTTTAATTAACAAAAAAGTTTGCTTCTCCTTTAGCAAGGAATTCCCATTTTATCAGAATCCTGTTCTTCAAATGGATCTGAGAGACCAAGCTGTTTGTTCTCACTTTTTCTGTTTCTTTTCTAAAGAAAGTTTGTCCATGGAAATAGATGTACTCTTTTCTGAACAAGAGAAAGCTGTCTTCTTTTCCTGCAGGATGGGTGAGTTAGCCAGCCATTTACTCAGATCCTAGTCTGTAGTGTCTGGTAAGACAATGATAGTCTGAGATTGGTGTTTAGCCTACTCATGATTGCCTTGGAAGGCAACATGCAGGGATCGGACTACCAGAGCAATAGTTCTTGCCATTCCTTCCTACCTGAGCACCCAAACAAATGTAAAGCAATAGAATATGTATGTGCCTATACAAAGGTGACTTTTGCTGAGAAAATGGACTCTTGTGGGGAAAAAAACAATAACTAAGTAATAAAAAAAGCACCGCCAAATAATAGCACTTCAGTCGCAAATGTTTGGAGCAATGGAAAGCCTGCTGGGTAACTTCCACCACTAAGTTCTGAGGACTTAGCCTTGCGAGATTTCCTCTGTGGATGAAAAACCCACCACACTCAGAGAGAATCCTGGCAGGAGGGAAGGAGGTCCGTGGGAGAGGACTTTTTTTACTGAAGCCTGGGAGATCTGTGGCCTAATCTATTTAATGATGTCATGTGTTTTTAGGTGGCTATCCAAATTTGATGCTATACTGTAGATATACCATGGTATGATCCCATTTTTGCATGGAGACTTTAAATATACTGTGTTTAAAAAGCTATGCCTGGAGATATGTGGAATAAATCCTTAGCAGGTCTCTTTGAAAGTCAGTACATGCACAATATTGAGTCAATATTCACATAATGTGTAGAAATGAACATAAGCATCTTATGGCAGTCACACTGAGCAAAATGTGTAGAAATTACACAGGCACTTTATAAAGCACCTTAGTCAGTATCCTAAACCTTGAGTGGTAGACACAAAAGAATTACCTACATCATAGAAAGTAGTGCACATATAGCCAAAACCTTAAAGCGGAACTAACACCCCTACAAGATGTAGCCTCAATTAGAGGGCTACAATCCATGATAACTCTCTGTGTAATTATTTTTGTTTTTTTTAAAACATGTTATTAAAGAGTAATCCGTTAATTCCAAAAGGTACCTGGTGACGTCTTCCCCCCGGAAAAGCGCATTGCGCATGTCAGCACGGAGTCGATTGGATCTCTTGTAACTCCCCTTGGCTACACGAAAACCCCTACGTCATCAGCTTTAGATTCTCGGATCAGCAGGAGAATCTAAAGCTGATGATGTAGGTGTTTTCGTGTAGCCGGGAGGAGTTACAAGACAGCCGATCTGCTCCGTGCTGACATGCGCAATGCGCTTTTCCAGGGGGAAGACGTCACCAGGTACTTTTTGGAATTAACGGATTACTCTTTAATAACATGAAAGGGAGCAGTTTCTTCCAGCTTAGAAGTTATTTAGTGTCCTGGAGGGTACTTTACCCCACGGGCCTTGTGTCCATCATTGTACACAAGATAATTGACTTACCAGGTACGTCCCGCAAAAACTGTCACTTAGTGACAGAGGACGTACCTGGTAAGTTCCGGAAGTCCGGGTCTCCATGTGGCTTCACGTCGTTCGGAGACTCTGGAATCATATAAAAAAAAAAAAAATGTACCACGTCTGCCTATACACGCGGCTGTCACTAAGGGGTTAATTGCTTCTATTCATTTTCAGGAATATGGTCCATAGAAGTTTCTCTACAAAAGACAGAAGGAGCAGTTCTGGGGAAAGCCAACAGCAACATAGGTGACACAAAAATACCCAGTGATGTAAATCCAGGTTTAACTCTTTGAATGCTACAAAGATTTCATAATGAGTTTACAACCTTTCTAAAAGTAAAGGGCTTTAATTCAGAGGGATTTTTTTTATTTTAAAATTGTTTTTTATAGGTTGAGTTGCTTTATCCCAGAATTGCTCCTCATGACTTTTGCGCATACGGCCTATATGGAGGTTTATATACTGAACTATGTTACATATTTACTATATTCTTTTTGTAGGTCTGCAGTGTGGAGTTTGATAGGAAGGACATCATAATGAATAAATTAGTTGCCACATCACTAGAAGGAAAATTCCATGTTTATGACATGAGGACCCAGCATCCTACTAAAGGTTTTGCATCTGTCTCAGAAAAGGTAATGTAACATATATAAGATCATACATTCAACAATGTGCTCCTTTTACCAATCACCATACATAATTTGATTATTTGCAATATCACACTAAACATAGATACAAAGAGACCGCCAGCATTTGAAGGGATAGTAAAAATTAATATGTAAAACAAATGTTGTAGGGTTTATCCTCCTGAGTAAAACAGGGATACACCCACTGCTGAGAGGTGTTTTATTCAAAAGTTATTAAAGCTCAAACTTGCATTTTTTAGGTGCAGTATCACAGTGACCTCAAATTGTACAGTGACGTTGTTGCTGCACCATCCTATGGAGAGTTATAGTCAACTGACCACAGCTGTCCATGGGATGGTGTACCAATAGCACCACTGTTCAATTTTGCCTTTATATATATGTTCCATTGTGGTTTATTTCTACCATTGGAAAAATATTTCTGTATTAAATAATAAACCTTTTATTTAGCGTTTTATACAATCTAAGTGCCCTCTGTGTGTATGTTTGTGTGTCTCTCTCTCATACAATGAATACTTCTTGACTGTTAAAACTAAAATCTCTGTATCTGTATGTTTGTTTGTTTGTTTGTTTGTTTTTTTAAATAAAATTTATTACAAATTTTCAGTTTTTTTTTCTTTCAACATATCCAAAACATTCTGTTAGATACATAACGTATAGAACAGAGCTGCTCAACAACAGCTTGTTTAGCTTGACACAAGTTACAAACTCCTCACCCAATAGGTGAAACATATAATTTACTGTACTGTGAATTTCGGGTGAGTAGGGTAGACCTTGGGTACCAATCACAAATCGCCTTTCAGGTTATGCAGATAGTTAACATACATGGAATCTCCCAAGATTCTCCACATACTCTGTCTCGCCTCCCTAGCCTGATGCCACTACCCACTGGTAGCCACAGGCTGTCCACATACACTGTGATCCCTCCAGCCTTATTAACCAGCCCGACTGTCTACAAAATTGTGTATATATAAATGCAGCAATTGCTAATTTTCATGTGTTTCAAACTAAACATGTGTTCGATACCATCTTGAACCTAATTCTGTTCCGTGACTTTGTCCTTTTGCAGAACGGTATCTATTTGACACTTTTTTCTTGCTTGATTTGCTTTTTTCTGTCGTCCAATATAGCTTACAGGTAACTCTGTGAAAGCGATTGCACCTTTAAGTAGGTAGGAACAATTGTTGAGAAGAATGCAGGGTGGAACGTTCCTTCCCTCCTTAGCTGGGGTGGGCATAAGTTACGTTGATGAAGGAGTGAGTGGACAATGAATAGTGATGGTTGTGTTTCACTGTCTATCTGTCCTCTGCTCTGTCCTGTCTGACTGAGACTGAGTCTGTCCTGTCCATGTTGCTCACATTTAATTTCCCAAATTAAGTTAATTAAATGATGGGGTTAGGTATGGAGACCTCAGCCCCTTTGAAAAGGATTTTGAAATCTAGACAAGTCAGTGACCTTCCCCCCCCCCGTTCTCGAAAGAGGAGATGACCCCTTTCTAGTTGGTCAAGGGGTGAGTTCTTGTAATTCAAATACCTCTTTAATTTCTAACATTATTTTTATGTCCCTTCTAGGGGAATTGTGGGGATAGGTCAGCTGGAACTTGGATGGATCTCCCCAGGCATATTTAACCCTTTGAATAGGTTTGGGGTTCTTCCATCTCTTAAAATTATTATTACGATCTATCTGCTCCAGGCGTTTTAATTGGTAAGGTGTAGATTGAGGAATATAATCTCATTGATGATGATGTTTACACACGGTCCTCAGGATTCTTACCTCCTCCACCGTCCCCACCACACGTATTAACCGTGCCTGCTGCTCCAATGTCTAACCATGAGCCATCCACCATGATCCGGAACTGGATAGGATTCCATTGTCCATCCATTCCATTTACATGCATTGTCCACCTGACCTGGCTGGCTCCCTTAGAACGCCACCCCCACACTACCTTAACCCTTTGGCTGCCAGAGGAGTACTCAATGCACTGCAGAGAACAATACATTCTGTACCCCTCTGGCAGTCAAAGAGTTTTTACCCTGGCCCACCTGCCCAGTGCCCACAGGCTGGGCCTGCCTGCCTGCTGCTGCCCAGGCTTGCCCAGAACACATACCCAACATGTTGTCTTACTTAGTGCTTAAATGGACTCAATGGTCTGAGGTGGAGGTGAGTTGCTACCCATACTGTATTAAAAAATAAATACTGTCTGTCTCTAAAAAACTTAACAATGTAAAAAAAATAATAGCTTACTAACTAGGCTAAGGTTAGCTTAGCATTTTTAGCAATTTAGCAGTAGCACAAGCAGATCAGCAGCGGCCGAATGTATCACAGACTAAGACCCATCACTTTCCAGGTGTAGCCAGTGAGCTCCACAAGCACAGTGGCTTCAGAGCCCTGTCTGATCTTCCTGCTGGCTGCTGGGCTAATGGGCTGGCTCCTGGCCTGGTGGTCAGCCTCTCCACTGTGCTCTCTCTCACGCACATATATAGTTTATTGGGGGGAGGGGTGGTGCGTTGTATCAGTCAGGGGTTCCTTACTACTACTACCAAAAGGACATAAGAAAGATGACTGGAAGCTTACCCATGCTTCCTTTAACCACACCTTTTCTTCATCCTCAGTTACCTGCACTTTCTGTGTGGAGTGGGGTTGGAAATGAGCGGGGCTGGGTGAGTTGCGCCTTTTGCACCAACCTAAAACAGGTCCTGCGCAAAGGTGCTGGCCACAAGGTCATATGTCCAACCCTTGCTGAGCTGGAATTTGGATCAGGATGAATACACCAGAGTACTGTGTTGTAGTAGCACTGACTCACCCCTAAGAGGATAACAAGGTTCACTTTGCAGAACCAGAAAAGTCGGAATCCCAAACAGCAGAGGGCTGAACCTTTAAGGAAGTAGGATATATACCCCTTTAAGAAAATCAGTGCCACTTTAAGAGTTTCAGGTTGCAGGAACCACTGACAGGGGTAGACCGTGCTAAGACAGATTGTGATAGCAATATAAATTACTGAGTGTCCTGGGCAGAGAGCATAGCAGTATTCACAGGAGCTTGGTGACTGAGACCTAGACAGCGATATGGAATGGGTGATAAGCAGGCTAAGAGCTCAGTGCACAAAAGGAGAACTACAATGGGTGACTCCACTTACAGGTAGAGGGAATAGAATGCTAGAATTGGCCTGAAACTGGGAGAGGCATAGGCAGAAATCTGAGAGCTGAGGACATGTTGTTGTGAAGCAGTGTCAGTAGAGTGTCTCACTCAAGGTCAGGAACTTAGCTGGATCAATACAGTGTAGTAAGGGGAGGGGAGGAAGGTGCAGTCACAGAAGATGGTACCAGGAATCTGACGGGTCAGGAGTAGTGATGGGCAAAATTTTTGCCTCAAATATAAAAATTGGCACTTCCCACTTGACAAATAATTTCTTGCAAAAAGTGCCATTTTCCCGCTTTTTACGCCCAGCTCATTGCATTGAAATCAATGGGAAAACTGAATTTTTCCCACCACGTGAATGTTTTTACTTCTTTTCTACAGGCATATAAATGGGTGTCAGGCTCTTACAGCATGCCATTTTGTGTTTGTGAGAGGAGAAAGCAGCATGTTTTTGAGCTAAAGAAAATAAGCATTTTAAGGAGTCTTTTAGGTAGGGCATTTGTTCTTTGTATTAGGGGAGTCTGGGAGCTCTCTGGGGGAGAAGAAAGAAGGAATAAGGTTGAACCCCAAATACCCCAAAATTCGTATAACTGTCTGACAAGACACAGGCTTCTGGGGTCCAAGTTGCTTGATGATCTTGCTGTTATTATTAATAAATGTTGAGTGTGTGTGGGGGTATGAGAAGGGAGTAAGGTTGACCCCAAATACCCCAACATTCTGTCTGACTGATTTGATTTGTAAGTCACAGCTGAGGTCCAAGCAATTTCCTTACTAATCTTGCTGTTATTGTCTCTGTGCTTGGGAAGTCTAGGGAAAAAAGTTCTTGATTTTGTTTTTCAGTTATAATTTATTTTTTGAATAGTGATAAGACAGGATAGACAACTTAAAAAAAAAAAAAATACATAAATAAATAATAATTATTTTATATATATTAGGTGATAGCCAGCTGACTGAGCTGGGAGCCTGTTATGAGCTGCGAGACAAAGGCAGACTTGACAGACAGCAGATGACATTGAGAATTTTGTTGAGTGCTAAGACATCATACTCCATTGACATTGAGAATTTTGTTGAGTGCTAAGACATCATACTTCATCAGTTGTATACTGTAGATAGTAAAAACAAACACAGTATTTGAGTAATGTCCAGCAAACACAAAAGGTGCAGGTGGAGGGGGAAAGGTGGATCAGTGCAGGGACATGGGAGTAAAGTGGGAGTTCAAAAACTGCTGCAGCAAGTGCAATAAATGATGATGATACCTCTCCTCCCAGGGAGGATGCAGTATGTCAAGATCCCTCCAAAAATTCCTCCACCACCGGTGCCAGTACAAAAAAAAAGAACCATATGAGAAGAACGCTGCAGATGACAAAGAGTCACATTCTAGTGTTGATACTGGCAATAGCATAATAGAGGAAGTTGTAGCAGCTAAACCATCTGCCTTATTTGACGGTGAGACAAACAAGCACCAAAACATCTATTCTCAAATTAGTAGCTAACTTTGTAAAAGTAAAAAGAAATTGTTTGAGACATATAAAAGCTTAGAAGAATGCAAGGGTAGTGGACAAGAAGTGAGAGCTGTTGCTGATTCTGAGAATGACCTAACAATGACTGATGATGAGGAGGCAGATCTAGAATATTTGACATGGCCAGAAAGTTAGCAGAAAGTTAAAGGCTCAATCTTCCACCACTGAAAAGGAGCACTGTGCCTGTCTATACACTGTTTGAGAAAACAATTGGAATATCTGACCCTGGACAAGCAAACATGGCAAGAAGTACACCCTGTCAGTCATCATTAGTATCATTGCCACTTACAAGTCCAAGTCCCACTCAGCCACACACCTGTGTTGAGTACCCGGCAGCAGCAACAACAACAACAACAGCAACACAGGTTATTAACATCCATAATGTTAGATATGACAAGTGCCTCTGCTGCTGCTGGAAGTGCTGCACTTTTGACACCTAGTAGTAGTGGCAGTAGAATTGCATCAACATCTAGCCCCAGTAGTAGTCGTAGTAGTAGCAGCAGCACCTCAGGACCCCTCAGTCCATGAAGTCCACAGTATGGAGATACTGCACTCAGTGTCCAAAAGCTAAGCATGATGCCATCTGTTGTCTGGGCAAAAAAGCATGTGAGCAAGGGAGAAGCAGGCTCATACCTTGGCACCTCATCTATGAGATCCCACCTGAAGCATAACCACAGGTCTGACTGGGAGACATACTGTCAGCAGCAACAGAAACACTCCAAAAAGTTCAAGGGCTCTGGGGCAGATAAGAGAAGTAGTAATGTTAATTATGAGTCAGTGAGTGTGCCACTGCCAACAGTTAGTTAATTCCAAATAACACCAATGGCTCCTGCTGAAGGGGAGTATAATGACTCTGGGTTTGCTGTAAGAGATGGTAGGAGTCATAGCCTGCTCACACATGATGCCTTTACCTCCACCACCCTCTCTAGTCATGTTCTTAAAGCTAAGTTAAAGGGTTCTTCTGCCATGTCCTGCCAACCCACACTGATTGAGTTCCTGGGAAAGAGTCAAAAACTTCAAGAAACAATCCCAAAGTGCACCTGTCGAATGGCCAGGTTGCCAAGATGTTGGCAGTGGACATGCTGCCATATTCTTTTGAAGAAAACCGAGAACTGGTGTCATGTGTAGCTCCATGCTGTATTCCAAGCTGCAGTTATTTTTCCAGGAACGGCTGTGCTTGGATTATACAAGCAATAAAGTGCATACAGCAAGAAAATCCATCTGACAACAGATATGTGGACAAGTGGGCAGAGCACAGTCCCCACCAGTCCCTCCCACCACCAACAGTGGGAAACACTAGCTTACAGCATCAGATGACAGCAGTAATCGTGCCTCTGGATCTGGCAGTGTGATTAAAAGGCAAAAGCAAACATTGTGTCTGACTGGGTTTTCAGTGCAGCTGGTTACATTGTCAATGACTGCAGGATGCAGCTATCAAGCAGCAATATTGGAAGACTAACATTCTTAAAAATGAACCAACACCACTTAAGCAGGAAGTTAATGTTGTGGGCAAAGGACAAAGACACTCTGCATGCTAACACATTTTTCAAGGCGTATGTTGCTGTAGGACTCATAACTTTTAGCTACTTATTTCTCCACTGCAGCCCTCAGAAGATGTAATGTTGCAGTGGAAAATGTTGTATCCATACGAAATATAGGTGAAAATTTTGTTAAAATAGGCGAAAAGGAGGAAAATTTTGCATTGTTGAAAATGAGAAAACTTTTGCGAAAAAATAAAAAAATTGGCCGTTTTCACAAAATGTCATGCAGGAAATTTTTCACACTTTTCACCCACCCCTAATCTGGAGGTCAAACAGGAAAGCCAAAGTTTACACTGAGATACATTCCTCAGTCAGGAATAACATTAGTGGAAGGCTCGAAGAACAGATGCATATCTGAGTAAATGGCAGATTGAAAGACCTTTCACCAACTAATATAGAGAGTCAGGTAGGAGAAATTAATTCAGGTAGAGCAGGCATATGGCATGACCCCTGTGCTTTGGTTTGTTCTCTTTTATCCATTTTTTACAAGATATACATAATTTACATATTCAGTTCTTTACAGTTGTGGTCAGGGCTTATGGTATGCTAGATATAAATGAAGTGTACAACCTTGAAATGCTATGGAATGAAAATAAGAAACATAGTGACATAACCTGGGTCCTAGAGACCCAGGACAGATGATGATGCGGCCGGCCTGATTGGAGGGCTGACCAAGTAAGAGTAAATAAAGAAGGGGTGGGAAGAGGTGGGGACAAACGGAAGGCATTGTTTCATAGGAGAGGCTGCCAGTCTTATGAACCCTGCAGCCCTTCCCACAAATACAGGCTCAGCCTGTTCACTTATTGCATGTTCAGTTGCAATTATCATTTGTTTATTGATCACTGGAATTTGGATTTAACCATGTCCTTCATTTATAATGTCGACTTTCTTTATTATTCCTTTAAACTATAGATCTTTATGTTTGAAAGGCATTTAATTGTCTAAATAATAGATACTGCATTGTTTTCTGATGAATAAAACATAGGTTTGAATAACCCCTTAAGTGCCAGTTATAGCCAGAGTATTTTACCCTCTCTGACACTCAAAGTGCGAATTTAGAATCCATTTTTTGTGAGATTACAACCAGGGCTGGATTTACATCTCAGGAGCCTGTAGGCACAGAAATCTGAAGCCCCCCCAATTGGCCATCTCCACAATGCTCCAAATCTCCACATTACTCCCCATATCCATATTGCCCTCACATTGCCCACACATCAGCTCCAACTCTCTTGCCCCATCAGCTCAAACTTGCCCCCATCAACTCCACATTGCCCCCATCAGCTCCAACTGTCTTGCCCCCATCAGCTCCAAGCTCCAACTTACCCCCCATCAGCTCCAAGCTCCAACTTGCCCCATCAGCTCCAACTGTCTTGCCCCATCAGCTCCAACTGTCTTGCCCCATCAGCTCTAACTTGCCCCCATCAGCTCCAACTGTCTTACCCCCATCAGCTCCAACTTGCCCCCATCAGCTCCAAGCTCCACATTGCCCCCATCAGCATCAGCTCCAACATGCCCTCACATTGCCATCAGCTCCACATTGCCCCCCCCACCATACCCATTTCCTACCTCCCTGGTGGTCCAGTGGCAGGAGATGTCTGTGCTGCCTTCTTCACAGTCCTGCAGCTTCTGATGCACCCCGCGCGGTCTTCTCTTTAGGAATGCAGAGCGCTGGGAGATGATGTCATCTCCCAGCTCTCTGCATTAGAGCCGATGAGGGGGAAGCAACAGCAGCTACAGCCTTTGGCACAGACCTTAGCAAGCGAGGGGCGGGCCGGGCGGCGGGTTACTGTGCTCAGCATGGAAGCGCTGTAAATATATATATACTAGCAATGTGGGACAGCGCTGCACGTCAGGATATATAGGGAATTAATGCACACACATGGATGCAAGACAAACACAGACAGAGACACACACGCAAATGCACACGCATGCACTGAGATGCATAAAGAGCGACACAGTCATACACACATACATGCAATGCACAACATGCAGACACATACAGTGTGATACAGACATGCAACACACACAGTGAGGAACACACAGGCACAAACAGAAGTGTCATAAGGGGGTGACTTATGTGTCATTGTAATGAATTTGTGTTTGTACTTATGCCTCCACTGTGGCATTCATTCATATAGTTGAAATGCATGTGGTAATTGCACATACTATGGTGGAAGGTGGATCGTGCTGGCTCCTGGGGTGTGAGTGAGTGAGTGAGAGTGATTGCATGTGAGTGATTGCATGTGAGTGTGTTAGTGAGTGTGTGTGAGTGAGAGGGTGTGAGTGAGAGGGTGTATGAGAATGAGTGGGAGAGTGTGAGTGAGATAGTGTGATTGAGTGAGTGTGTGTGATTGAGTGAGTGAGTGAGAGAGTGTGAGTGAGAGAGTGTGAGTGTGTTTGAGTGTGTGTGATTGAGTGTGTGAGTGAGAGTGTGTGAGAGAGTGTGTGTGTGATTGAATGTGTGTGATTGCATGTGAGTGAATATGTGAGTGAGAGTGTGTGATTGCATGTGAGTGAATGAGAGAGTGTGAGTGAGTGAATGAGTGAGAGAGTGTGAGTGTGAGAGTGTGTGAATTATTGTGAGTGTGTATGACTGAGTGTGTGTGAGAGTGAGTGAGAGTGTGTGATTGAGTGTGTGTGTGTTTTTTGTCTGAAGTGTTTGTGTCTGTGGTGTAGGAGCTACTGGCAGCTACTTTGTTTTTTCAGTTACTTGGATAGTGGTGGGTGGGCTGGATAGTGGGGGCAGGCCAACTCCCTGCATGATTTAAATCACTCCCCCATTGAATCACCCAATGGGAGCAGTAACTCCTCCTTACTTAACACTTCGAGTGACAGAGGGGTACTCAACGCATTGCTTTGCAATGCATTGCGTACCCCTATGGCACTCAAAGGGTTAAGTTATGGTAACATAGCAATATAACACACGGTGGCTCTTCAGTTGAGGCAGCGTAACAATATGCTAAGGGAACAAATAGATAGTGGTGTTTGTGGCTTGCCCTCTGTAACATACAGCAAAGTAGCTCTCTCCCTTTAAGGAGAAAGGGCGGGAATCAGGAAGTGGAGAAGTGACAGTTGAAAACAGACAGTTAGTGAGGTGACTGAAGAGATGAAAAGCATTAAATAAAAGAGTTGCTATTAAGTTTATCCGAGTTTGTATTTTATGGAAACATTACACCCTCGTACTGAAACACAGTGTATGGAGGGTTACAATTATCTGTGGGAGGTAAAACAGTGTGTTTGTGGGGTCATGATCCTGAGTGAAAGTGTGTGTGGACCGGGAGAAGAAATTGATATCCCCTACTTCAGGAGCGAGTGGCAGCTATATTTGTTTTTTGTCAGTTGGATAGTTGTGGGCGGGCTGTAGGGGGCGGGCCAACTCCCTTTATGATAAACATGCCCCCTTTGAATCACCCAATGGGAGCGGTAAAGTCCCTGTTGAATCACCCAATAGGAGTTGTGTCTCCTAATGAGACATAAATTACGTAATGAGGCATTCTGTTCAATGTGTGTGTGTTTTCTGAGGAGACATAAATTATGTTCTGTGTGTGAGGTACCATAAATAATGCAATGAGACTTATACTTTTATAAGAATATATATATGGCAAATCTGGCCCTGATTACAACTCGGTGGCAACTAGTTTTGAATAAATTAATGATGGAAAGAATTAAAATATATATTTTCTTAAAAAATAAATTACTATTTTTTTATAAAACATATAAAAATTGTATGATTACAGAACAAAATCACTGTAGATTCTATGGATTTTTGCTCATGCAGTTATCATTCCTGGTTCATCAAGCGATCAGTGTGTCATTCCTGTAATTTCTAATAAGGATATAGAAGAGAATTAATAATCTCTTAAGGATCTTTCCATATGATTTGCATAAGGTTGCTATAACTGATTTATTATGCCTTTCATTGGAGTTCATGCATTTTATCAGCTGAAATTAAAAACATGAAACAACTCTTTTTATACAAGTAGCTACATATTCCCTTTGATTTTTTATATTATAAAATAAACAACTCAGGTATACATAAATTGATTTATTTTATATTTTCATTGTTCTTCTTCATATATGTATTATTTGCAGTATTTATTGTACTTTAACATTTCTCCCAGTTTTGTTCCTGCTAAACATTCTTCAAATTTTGCATCGATTTCTTGGCTCTGGGCTTCTGATAAATGATTTTTCCAGTCTCCGACATCACCTTAAAGAAAAACATGATAAAAATATGTTGTGGAGAATTTTATTGTAGATTCATAGCTATATCAGTAAAAAATGTAATTTTTCCCAGCTTTGTAAATGCCATACCCATTTATCAAATATTAATTGTGAGTACAACCTCCTTATTACATTATTAAAAATATAGTAAAATATTTCTTAAAGCATTCTTTTCTAGAAATATACTTTAGTACAGGGTAGTCAGTCAACCTTTTGGACCTCCTCCAAGCTTTGGTCCTCCTCCACCTGTTGACGATTACAATAACCATCATCCCCAGCTAACCAATGGCTTATTGATGATAACATGAATTGTAGCCCCCAACAGCTGGAAAGCTAAGATTGACTACCTCTGACAAACTGTTATTTATTAAGTTTTTATTGCAATCAATTTCTTCTAGGACTGGAATTTTGATCCTCTAGATTCATTAATATTCTCTAGAAAACCTGTTCCTTTTATACTAGAGCCCTGGAGTCTGGATAGCTATATTGTCAGACTTTGAGGCATTTTTTAAGACTAACATAAGGAATACTAGGATATTATACCTGTCATGAGTACAAAGTCAAAACAGTGAAGTAATGTACATTCTAATTATATAACCTAAACCTAACATTTTAATTTGATTATTTTAGTGCTGTAAGCACAAAAGAGGAGCAATTGTGAAGCAAATTAAATGCTCCATTTTGGACAAATGAACATTACTATTTGTTAAAATTGTAATCTGAATCCACTGAATTCTAGAGAACCCAACACCATGTATATAGAAATATTAATGCTTTATTAAATATACTGTTCAGCATTTAAAATTGTGACTGATCTCAGTCTCACTGTTTAAAATTAATTAATTTGAAAGGTTTTACAAATGTATTATTTACCTCTTTCATCCTCTTTTTATGAGGTGAGCAAAGGAACGCATACAATGAATCTACTGATGGTGCTATGGTTGTCAATGGCAGAAATTATAGAAATTTCCTCTATATAAATTAGTAAAATTATTTTAATGTGTCTTGACTATAACCATGTTGCTTTAATGTTCAAGATATAATAAAATGAATAAATAAATACGGTGGCGCAATATAACAGAAAAACAGGAGGAATAGCAAGCCTCAGCTGCCCGACCTTGAACCACTACTCCACAAGTTCCAAAAAATAAATCATAACATATACAGTCTGGTGCTTCGAGTAGTTGCGAGAACTACATATGATCAAGAAATGGAGGCAACAGAGGGAACCTGGAATGATTAGTAAACACCAATCTTGTTTTTAATCGGTCAATTGGCCAATATAATTTAAAATACACAAAATGTATGATCAATTAGAACACATTAAAAACTTAACAAATGTCCCCCAATACTCAAATAAGACAATTATATATTTAGTACACCTAAACAACAAATGCTGGGATGTATCTCTGAGGCACCCTGAACACCAATGAAGTTCTGATGCCACAGATATATCCCTAAAAGATTATTTATAGTACAATAGCCAATGCAATGCATAAATCCATAGCATGGCAACAATATATCACTGTAAAAAACACATACAAAATATTTTTCACTTGTATCTCTTGCACTTCCGCTGGACTCAGTAAACGGATATACATCTATTCATTGCTGAGATTCCAGCTGATCCCCTTAAAGGCAATTTAATGAAAATCTATGATACCTTTACACAGATTACAGGGTTACATAGGCTGGTTTCCTTGAAGGTAATTACATATAAATATATGACACCTTTACATAGGGTTTGAATACTTCTCATGAAAAATAATAACCTCATGTATAATATATAATCCCTGTACGTCTACTCAGCGCACATCTTTCAACCCTTCACTTATCTGGTGTCTCGTATATCCATTCAGCTCCTCAGCTGGACTGCCTCTCTGGACTGCCTCTCATAAATTGGAATCCAATGGAATCCAATGCTTTTCAATTTGCTAGACTGCCCCTCGTTATATTGGTATCCAACGATTCACCATTCACCAACACTTCCTTGGATACTTCTCAATTCATCATCAGTATCCTCTGTGGCATCTACTTGCTGGACTGTCTCTTGTCCCTAGATGACCTCCATTACTCGATTCACATCGGCGTCCCAAATGCCTCCCGGTTAGCAGTCAGCGTCCTTCATAGCACTATCATGCAATTATTCCTATGTTACCACTGTATGTATCAATGTATCTTTGAATTAAATCCAGCCTCCTCATCAGCGAGCTATCACTCAATGTTATCCTCCAACGCATTTCCAAACCGACCTGTTTTCTTCCTGACTCCAGACTGTATATGTTATGATATAATAAAATGACTTTCAGAGAAGGAATTTAAAACTCATTTCCTCACTTGTCAGTTTGTGTACTTTATCAGTTCCTTCCATGCTGAAGGACTGATATATGTGAAAGGATAAGGGCAGAGACTAAAACTGTAGGGCTGTAATTTAAAAGTGAGATTCACATCAATCACACACTTAAATACTTTTTTGTTTTTCAAACATTATTATGCATTTTAACAATGTGTTAAATACTTTTCTAGCATTCAAAGTCTTATTAAATAACTGAAAATGTGTAGATATCCCCCCGTGGAACAGTTTGTTTGTGCCAGAATGTTTTTTATATTGAGCATGGCTCTTACTGTCAATATTAATAATTGGTGGAATCATGGTCTTCCTGAATTATCACATATATTATGTCCCTAGGTCTAGCCTTTTCTATATTCCTTGTACCAAATTTTCAACTTATCCATCCCATGTAGCATTATGCTGTTGCTGATTTTCTGCTATCATTCATGGTTTTGTGCTCTGCCCTTATCATTATGTGTTGCTCATGTTGTCCCCTTGCTCCTTTACTATTTCTTGGTAATCTCAACTTTCATGTATAACTCTTTTTCCTGTACAACTGCTCTGGTCTTTTAACACCTTTCATTTTCCATTAGAGTATTACAATAGCCACCATACAGGTTTTCTTTTGTTAGTACTTAGTTATTATTTACCTTTCCTGAAAAATATTTTAGCAAAATCGCCTGGAAGCTCTTCATATTTCTCTTTCATAGACTTGAATGTTCCTTTATCGGTAACTTTCTGAACCTGCTCCTCAGTCATTGAAAACCCAAAGAATTCAGATATCTTCTTCACTGCTTCCTTCAAGTCCTGCACATTGATCAAGTGAAGAGAAATTGCATTTATGAAGATAGGATGAAAATGCATGTTTTAGTGATTTTGTTAATCATAGAAAACTTATATATATATATATATATATATATATATATATATATATATATATATATATCAACTTACAGCGCTGTCTCACTTAGTGTTTTAGAATATATGTATACGTGTTTAATAATACATGTGTAATTATAATTTTTATTTAATTTTTAATTTTTTATATGTGAAGTGCTCATAAAAGAATTAAATGTAACTGAAGTATCATATATGCCCAACACAGGGAACACTATAATATTTTTTTCATTGTAGCTGGAGGAGTGCAGGTTTATCCCTTTGAGTGCCAGAGGGGTAAGCAACGCATTGCTTTGCAATGCGTTGCGTACCCCTCTGGCACTCAAAGGGTTAAAGTTGTTTTTGTGTTTGCTTTCTGTTGGGGGACTGGAGAACCCTCTTATTCCTTGCTGCATACTTCAGTTACATTTAATACTTTTATGAGCACTTCACATATAAAAAAATTAAAAATTAAATAAGAATTATAATTAAACAAGTATTATTAAATACCGTAAAATCTCGGGTATAATACGCACAATTTTACCCCACTTCACCTCATGTGAAGTGTAGGGTGTATATTATACCCAAGAGTTTTTTATTAAAAAAAAAAAAAAATTAAGCCTGCCAGATCCCTCTCCCTCTCCTGGTGCTATCTGCTGCTAAAATATCATTTACTTACTTTAAAGTTCAAGTCCCCGCATTTTCCCCATTAGCAGGAAACATATAACAGATGTCAATACGCTGCCCGCTTCCTTCAGGACCTACCGGCTCCAGCCAATGGTAATGCCCTGTGAGAATCTGAAGGTCCTCACAGGGCAATACCATAGCCGGAAGGAAGCGGCTGGCGAATGGAAGCATGCCGCCCGCAGGGAATATTGACATGGGTTATATGTTGCCTGCTAATGGGGAAAATGCAGGGACTTGAATTTTGATGTAAGTAAATGGTATTTTAGCAGCGGATAGCTCTGGGGAGGGAGGGAAGGGATCTGGAAGGCTTAATTTTTATTTCTTAAGAGGGAAGAACAAGGGTGCGTATTATACATAGGCACTCCTGTTTTCCCCTAAAATATTGGGCAAAATATACACCTGCGTATTATACAGAGGTGCGTATTATACCATAGATTTTATGGTACATTCACATATATTCTAAAACACTAAGTGAGACAGCGCTGTAAGTTGTTGTTTTTTTTCTGTTTGTTTTATATATCTCCTTACTTTAGCAGCATCTCACTTTCATTAATATCACTTATGTTTGTCTCATATCACCTACTCTTTCCTTCATTTTGGCCATCGGGGGTTAATTTAGGCTTTCATATATACAGCCTATTACACAAACTGCTCCTCATGTGGCCTGCTGGTGCATATATAGAGGCTGAGATAAACTCATTCCTCAGTATGGGCGGCTACACCAGCAGGCATATGTGGTAAGTACTACGCTGACTCTTTTTAATTTTAGTTTATTATTTGTTTTTAATTGTATACACGGAGACTCTCAAACAGTTTGACAGTTTGGAAAACAATGCAAAAAAGGGTCCTCTTCCTAAGCATTATTATAACATCTCCTCAGGGATAATTTTAATTTATTATTTTTTTAGATAGGGACTTCAGTGTTCAGTGTAGGTTCTTGCCACACTTGAGGTACCTTGACACGGTTGGCAAGCTTACCTTCCTCTTCTGGCCAAAAATGTGGGCAACTAGAGCCTCAAATTTATTCACATTATCATATATGCCCAACACAGGGCACACTATAATATTTTTTTCATTCTAGCTGGAGGAGCACAGGTTTATAGTTGTTTATAAATATATATATACTAGCAATGTGGTACGGCGTTGCCCATCATATTATTTACACAGAGAGACATTGTGTGAAACAGAAATATGCAGGGTTACAAACACGTACTTAAAGAGGCAGAGAGTGTCACACACAGTGAAATGCATACATACAGAGAGACACACAAATACACGGATGTATGTCACATATGTAGAAAGTGCGTGGCAGACGCAGTGGTGATGTAGATATGCTGATAAGAGTTTGAAAAATTTTTTTAATTGCAGCTCTTCAGCTTGATGGATAAGGCCCTGTATCCTTACAGTTGAAGTGAGTGTGCTATGTTACTTGATGAATAAGGCCCTGTATCCTTACAGTTGAAGTGAATGAGCTGTGTTACTTGGTGAATAAGGCCCTGTATCCTTATAGTTGAAGTGAGTGTGCTATGTTACATGATGAATAAGACCCTGTATCCTTATAGTTGAAATGAGTGTGCTGTGTTACTTGATGAATAAGACCCTGTATCCTTACAGTTGAAGTGAGTGTGCTGTGTTAGTTGATGAATAAGGCCCTGTATCCTTATAGTTGAAGTGAGTGTGCTGTGTTACTTGATGAATAAGACCCTGTATCCTTACAGCTGAAGTGAGTGTGCTGTGTTACTTGAATAAGGCCCTGTACCCTTACAGCTGAAGTGAGTGTGCTGTGTTACTTGATGAATAAGGCCCTCTATCCTTACAGTTGAAGTGAGGGTGCTGTGTTACTTGATGAATAAGGCCCTGTATCCTTACAGTTGAAATGAGTGTGCTGTGTTACTTGATGAATAAGGCCCTGTATCCTTACAGTTGAAGTGAGTGTGCTATGTACTTAGTGAAGGTCACAGTGAGAAGATGTTTCTGAGTAAAGGAATAATTTAGATTACAGCAGTGGATACTGCAGTACATTTGAAGAAATAGGTTGGCAGACAGAGGGTTAAGTGACAGATGCAGTGATAGATAATGTAATAGTAATGCGGGAGTAAAATGGAGAGATTGGGACTATGGATGAATGGCAAGGGGATAGGTGAGTGGGGATGACAAGGGAGGAGGAGATGAGAGATTGAGGAGAAGAGGGACAGTGAAGTGTTAAAGTAAAGTAATGGGTGAGGAGGAGAAATGACTATACATAGACAGTGAAGTAGACATGAAATACAGGGCTGTAGGGTCACTGCATTATACACACCTAGTGTAGCAGTTGGTTGGAGTGAAGCACTTTAACTCTGAATGTGAGAGAGGTATGCAACACATTGCTGTGTAATGAATTGTATAGTCCTCTGGCAGTGAAAGGGTTAAGTGACACATGCTGGGTGCTTATACACTATGTGGGAAGGCGTTGGCCGTCATGTTATGACTGTCGGGCGCACGTGTGTGAAATGTAGACACACTGATAAACACAGATATATGCAATACACAGGCAGACACATACACACAGTGAGCGGCAGAGACATGCAAAAGACATGCACACACTCACCGGAAATGCACACATGCGCAGAAACACATGCATGCATGAGTTGTGCACCCCTCTGGCACTCAAATGGTTAATGTATAGAGAGGCATGTCAGAGTTAAATAGCAGTGGGAAGTATATTCATACCTGGGAACATTGACTTGTGGAGTCCCTGGAGGAGAGTCATGTGGTTCTGATGTGAAGAGACAAATGGGGCAATCTGGGATAAAAGTGGGTGGGGCTTAATCACAAGTAGGGGCGGGGCTTAACATAAATATGGAACAATTGTTAGTAATAGGCTAGGGAAGGAGGGGAAGTGGGAGGGAAATGCAAGTTTACAGTGTGAGGGGTTTGAACACACTCCGTGAGGGGTAAAACTTGATACACAACCCTGTGGCAGTCAGTGGGTTAAGTGTGTACCTGATGTCTGTCCTGTGTCTTGCATGGCAAATGATGACAGTTAAGAAGTAATTCAGCAATGAGGGCCTACCTTAACCCTTTGAGTGCCATTTTGTTCCCCTGGTGCTGTAGCACCCTTCAGTAGCTGTACTACAGGTCCTGCTGAGGCCACTGGGAGCCAGTGTGAGTGACTGTGTGTGTGTGTGTGTGTGTGTGTGTGTGTGTGTCAGCCATATTTCTTTCTGGCTTTGTGTGTATGTTTGGTGCTGTGTGAGTGGGGCATGTGTGTGTAATACCTGGGAACTTTTACTTGTGGAGTCCCTCATGTGGTGCTGATGTGGAGAGAGCAATGGGGCAATTTGGGTTAAAAGTGGGTGGGGCTTAATCACGAGTAGGGGCGGGGCTTAAGAGAAATGTGGAAAAGTGTTAGTAACAGGCTGGGGAAAGAGGAGAAGTGGGAGGGAAATGCAAGTTTACAGTATGAGGGGTTTGAACACACTCCCTGAGGGGTAAAACTTGATACACAACCCTGTGGCAGTCAGTGGGTTAAGTGTGTACCTGATGGCTGCCTGTCCTCTGTGTTGTACAGCAAATGATGACAGTGAAGAAATAATTGAGCAATGAGGACCTACCTTAACCCTTTGAGTGCCATTTTGTTCCTCAGTGGCTGTAGTACAGGTCCTGCTGAGGCCACTGGGAGTCGGGGTGAGTGACTGTGTGTCAGCCATATTTCTTTCTGGCTTTTGTGTGTGTGTGGTGCTGTGTGTGTGAGTGGGGCATGTGTGTGTGTCTGGTGCTGTGTGAGTGGGGCATGTGTGTGTGTGTCTGGTGCTGTGTGAATGGGGCATGTGTGTGTGTTTGGTGCTGTGTGAGTGGGGCATGTGTGTGTCTGTGGTGTAGGAGCAAGTGCCCGCCATTTTGTTTTTTTCTGACTTTGATAGTGGTGGGCAGGCTGCATAGTGGGGGCGGGCCAACTCCCTGCATGATTTTCACACCAATAGCAGTGGCCTTCAGCCACTGCAATTGGTGTGAAAATCACACCCTTATTGAATCACCCAATGGGAGCAGTAACCCCACCTTATTGCTGCCCCTGGATGTGTGTGTCTATATATATGATGGTGGGCATCACAATAATCAGCTTTGAAAAAAACAAATATTTTTGACAGTATTTCAATACATTCTATATATAATTAATCTATACTTGCACAAAAGTCTGTTAAGAGTTGACTAAATACATTTTGTTCTGGTATAATGCTAACAATGAAAAGTACCTGGATTAATAGCAGATAACAATACAGTAAAAATACTTTAGTGTGTATGTGTATTCATCTACGTAATTTATTTGTACAATCTGACACTAGTTAAAGGTTTAGTTTATAGCATTTGGTCACATTTGCTTCTGTAGAAATTAACTATATGCTATTAAATGCATTGAACTATTTTTCTGCTTTAATTTTGTATTTATTGCTCTTTGCTTCTTTAGCCACATATCCCTTTGAGTGTCAGAGGGGTGAGCAAATGCGCTGGCTCTGAGCTTCTTTCATCCTTTAGTTGATACCAGATAAGAACTATTTAGTTTACTCTCTGCAGGACAATTAGGGCTGGATTCAAATACAGGTGCTAAGTTTATTGCTAATTTTATCTCCAGGTATCCCCACAGACTTTATTAGGAACATTTTTGATAAAACTGAAGTTAACAATTATCTCCTGCATTCGAGTCCAGCCCTTAAAGAGATAGTAATGTTTGATTATAAAAGCAGCTCTAATTAATCATCATAGTATTTGGACTTTGGAGAGTGTTATTTCAATTCTGTCAGAGTTGTAGTTCAAGAGTAATTCAATGACAAAGTATCCCCCTCCTGCCACTTTTACTGATGTAACACTGTTCAGCCAGATCAGAAGGGAGGTGCCCAGGTAGACTGCAGAGAGAGACAATCTTCAATTAAGATAAGGGAAAAACCTGAAAAACTTGTCAAGGGGGGCAGGGTTTTCATTGTTCTCATAGAAAGAAGATTGTCCCCTTCTGTTATCTGTCTGGTCTATGGACTGGATTCCATATCTGTGAAGAGATGGCTTACACTAGGTAAAAGGGACGGGAGGGGAAACTTTGCTTGCGAATATTTCTCAAACCATTAAGGTTTGTGAGATAAGACATACATAGTTCTTCATGTTTTTTAATGCCTACAAAATAAAATAAAGATAAAATGAAGTATTACAATCCCTTTAATCTTTATACCAGTTTTTGTACTGGACCTACTGAATTGTTTCTATCCAGCTGATATGGATTCATGTGTCATATCCCACAAACTAATTTATCTGTATTTCCATTGCATTGCAGTTATTTTATATTGTGACCATGCAATCACTTTATTTTTCTGATGTTCATCTTAATCATAATTGTATTGTCCTAAAATCAGCATATCATGACCATCCTGGGACTGGTTTTATGCTGTCAGAGCAAGGGTAATAGCCTCCACAACCCTTCTAGCCACAAACCACTGCATATCCCTCCTACCAGAAGTTACTCAAATGGACCCTCTGGTGGAAGAGAAACTTTGGCAAAGGGAGGATGACAGGGACTATGAGAGAGGTGAGATAAAATAGGTCTTTATGGATGGAGGGGCTCTTGACAGTGATCTGTTGGTGGTCTAGATGGAAGCGGTAGGAAGTTTTGTGCTGCAGCAGATTGAGGGTTCCCTGTATCCATGTTCAGCTGAAAATGTAAGGAGGAGCTTCACACATGCTGCCCATTGTTATGTCTGTACAGGAAACAATACCTGATAGATGTTTGTTTTGGTGATTTACATGTGAATGCGAATGTGGTGGTAGCTGGATGTGGTGGAGCAGTTGTTGTGGTATGTACTCAGGTGCATTGCCGTATGTGTCAGTTGTGGTGGTTCTCTTGCCACAACAAGGTAGGGTACTTGCTGAGTGAAGCATATGCTTCACAGTTTTCCTGATTCAGGGTGTGCCTCCTCAAGGTGTTCTGACTATGGCTAAAGGACTACCACTTTTCTCATCCAAGGAAGTTAGGGTTGGATGGTGGTATGGCCCACAATTAACTGTTATTTATGATAGCGGAGTTCAATCAAATGTGAGTTATGGAACTGAATGTTAAGTAAGAGTTATTTAGTGTCAGTGAGGCATTATGGTTGTATTGCAAGCACTGGATATTTAGTGTATAATGCTAATTTTGTATATTGCATTGTTTGCATGCTGTTTACATGTTTTAACCCCTTCAGTGCTGATTGTTCCTTATCCACTTTCAAAATCTGTTTCTGTGTTGTAAATATTGTATAATTACTATACAATAGGAATGCAATTAGTAAACGCACACAACTTCATTTTCTTTTCTTTAAACTCACCTCTTTCATCTCTTCAAAGGTCATTATCAATACATCATTATCATCAATGTGTTTGTTCCATGCAACAGCATGATCGAAATATGATCCCCAGCAAACTGCAGTGGTAAAAAGCAAAACATTAGCCAATACAACATGGTTTCTGTTAAATACACATAGATTACTTTTTATCCTGAAGAATAGATATGAATACAAAGGCTGCTGTGACATGCATATGCTTTTTCACAGAACCATTATAGGCGTTTAACTTTTTGGGTGCCAGAGAGGTGTCCAATGCATTGCGTTCATCTCCCCTTCTGGCACTCAAATGGTTTAACATGCAGTGTTCACAGATTGCTTAGCAAGTCACACTCAAATAAAATAGTAATAGAATGGGAAGACATCAACATATTGTGCCTTGTGCATGAAATAAAAAGAAGAGCAATTATGGAGTAGACTGCATCATAGGGGAGAAATAAAGACTTTCAAACTCCTACTAATTTAAGTGGAACATTTAATCCATTGAATGTTACACGCCTCCAGTGCATTGATTCCCAATATGCTGGAGATCTATTTTGTATTCAAAGTGATAAAAAAACCAGGGGATTCTGCTTAGTATATTTCCCCCTCTCTGTGTATTGCCATCACCTACATAATGCTTTATGACATTCTCAATTATTATACCCATTGTACTTTGCATATCAGAGTAAACAGCTAAGCACGATGCTCATACTACATCTAGTTGCATGGTGACAGAGCCATTGCAACTACACTCAAAAACATTCATTTTTTCACATTTCGCATTATGGAACTAGAGAAAGTGCGGAGGAGGACTACAAAACTAGTAAGGGGAATGGAAAGTTTTAGTTATGAAGAGAGGCTAGAAAAGTTAAACTTGTACACACTAGAGAAACGGCGTCTTAGAGGGGATATGATAACACTATATAAATATGTTCAAGGCCCATATAAAGGGCTTTCAAAAGACCTGTTCATTAACAGAACAGTACACAGGACAAGGGGCCACCCGCTTAGACTTGAGGAAAGGAGATTTAATCTACAACAGCGGAAGGGTTTCTTTACAGTAAGGACAATAAAGGTATGGAATGCACTTCCGGAGGAGGTGGTGCTATCAAATACATTAGATGCCTTTAAAAGGGGCCTGGATACTTATTTAAAAGAGCATAATATAGAGGGCTATGTACGTTAGTATTGGGATTAATATTTAGTTAGGGCTTGTTGATCCAGGGAGAAATCTGATTGCCATTTGAGGTCAGATGCCTTCTTTTGGGTCAGCGATGGTAAACAGGAATAGGAAAAGGGTTGAACTGGATGGACGCAAGTCTTTTTTCAACCTAAATTACTATGTAACTATGTAACATCATAAATCTATTGCTAGAGGTAGTACCACATGATTATTATTATTAACATGAAACATGAAATTGCCAGGAAGCATGCAGAAATCTAAGGAATTCCACTGGGAATAAGTGGTAACTCTTAAGTAGTGGAGATCTATTGGTTCTTATTTTGATGAGGTAAAAGCAGGATAATTAGGGGAGTTACTGTACCATTGCCACTCATAAAGTCTTGAAAAAATGTGTCCCAGGAACTGTAGTTGGGAAGCAATGGATTTTTGTTATAAAAATGGAAAAATGATACAGCTGTGTCTTTTGGATTCCGAAACACCACCAGCATCTATAAGAAAATCCAAACAAAAGAAAAGTATATTAAACATAAATATTTCTCATGATTAATCAGCTTGTTTAAATAATGTAAACTTTATACTCAAATCATTTGATTTTCATAACTTATTATATCTTACTTATCCCTTTAAGGACCAGAGGAGTGTGAATTGCATAGTGAAATAATGCGTTGTGCCCATGTGCAGTGGGCAGAGTTTGTGTCCTGGGCTCCTGTTAGCAACTGTTATGTCTGCCTCCATGGACATGACTGTCTAAAGATGTTATCTCCTGAACAAAGGTGCAAGAGCAAAATTAATAAAGACCATTAGGATTTTCTGACTATATTAAGGTAGGAGGTGGGTTTATTAACAGGATGTATTACTCCTTTAAGTCCACAGCTGAGTTGGAGATCTCTCTAACAATCAAGGGGATAGAATACTTATTTAGATCAACTGACAATCAGGCGAATGTATTTTGTTCCCTATGGAGATGTTAGATTGCCCCATAACACCATCTTTTTATTTTTGTACAAATGACCACAAGTGTACTGGTAATGTTTCAGCTTTATTCAGTCCAACTTTTTAAGCCATTGGAAGCATTTTACATTATTTTGAAATACAACCTTTGATTGCCACATCATGTATAACAGATATTAAGCTCTTTGGAATAGGGATAAACTTTCATAATATTTTAACTCAATTAACCAGGCTTTAGTGGTAATCATTCACTTTTTCTGTTTTCTTTTTCCCTAGTCTCTTAACTGTTGGTGCCCCATGGTCACATCTCTACCCCTTCCATGACCCTAAAGAGTTAGTAATGTCTCAAACAAAATGCAGCTCTGATTCATCTTCATCCTATCTGTCCCATGTAGAGCTGAATTTTAATACTACTAGACTTGTAGTTCAACAGTAATTGAATGAGAAAATATCCTTCTCTCGCCCCTTTTAATTACATAATGCTGCTCTTGATGGAGTGCAGCAAGGGACAATCTTCAAGAAGCATAAGGATATAAGAGAAACAATATATATATAATTGTAGGATTTTTTAATTGTTTTATTTCAGTATATATATATGTAAGATAGTTCACTGTTATTATGCAGAGGGTGCTTGCTGCTGTTCTGCCCTAATAGGTAATCTATTTCTGGTCATTTTATATGTTATAATTGTATAAGTCTTAATCTGTGCATACAAAATTGCAGAAGACTGTTTTTATTGGGTCATCCTTGACAGTTCCCATTGAATATCCATCAGTGAACCGCAATACTGCCTCAACCTCCATATGACGAGGAGGCTTGTTTTACCACCGCACTCAGAATCTAATTTGTAACCGATTTGGAAGACAAAGTGGCAATGAGATTGAGGAGTGAGTATAGGCGGCACGGTGTGCGTTCGATGAAGCTGACAAGGAATGGAAGTTTCATGAGAATGTTCCTGTCAGTCTAAATTAGAGATAACATTTAGTATAAAAGATGTGTTCAGATGAAATAAAGGTTTGAACCCTGAAGAAGTGAAATATATTCACAAAAAAGCTTTGGGTCAGTTACACATTAATGTTTGTTTTTAATAATGAATGTAATACATCTTTCTCCCGAATTGGGGCACCTGTGGTAATCTTCTGTATACAGTACTAGTCTGGAATTTTGCTTCTCTGGGGCCTAAACCAGTACATGTGGCTATTCTTAGAGGCAAGATATAGCCTCTGTCTACTTCAAGTACAATATAAGGAGTGGAGTATTGAACTTACACTTTAATACCACACTTACAGGCATATTGTGCTCTCCTGTTTTTTTGTATAATTCAAGCATAAGGAAAAATCTGCCCTCTTTCATCAAGGGGGTAGGGTTTTCCTTGTGCTCACAACATGGAGACTGGTCCTTGGATTCCACATCTGATAGGAGATAGCTAAAAGGGGTAGGAGGGGGATACTTTCTCATTCAATTATTTATTGATTAACTTGTATTTTTAATTGTTTAATTATTGTATTCCAGTGTACATTGGGACACAGGATATTTTAGAGTATTATAGTATTTATGTTATCTATCTCTGTGTTAGAATAAAGTAAATTTTTTTAATTTTTACTATATACTAACTGGCTTGCACTTTTCTCGTTGTTTGTAGAATTTTCTGTTTTTATCCTGTACAATGACAGGATTAGAGGAGAGTGGCACATAGCTATTGTCAGCAGCTTAGAGAGACCTTTGACTAATTTCCCAATATTGTTTGTGTTTCTCTCTTTTTGTTTTTTCAATACATTATATATACTATACTCATATTCATATCAGATATATTCAGATCAGACTGGTCCCACTCTCAGACAGTCCAGCTCTGAAATGTCAGGCAAATCTTCTCTGAATGACAGAAATAGCACAACCCCAGATGTACATTTTGTGGACCTTGACAGTGCGGTACAGCTGATTCCATCTAGGTACATGGAAGCAAGGGCCCATGCCTGGGATACCCTTCCACTTAGGGAAACTACAAAAACAAAAGAATATGACAGACGCACTCAGAGAAAAAAACGAAATAAAGTGTTTTGTTCAAGGCATGGTAGCCTCTAGGGTGCTGCTCAAGTCCTGTTTTTTAATCCCATGTGCCAATGCAGAAAGGACATTTCCATATTCATATCAGACTGTTCCCGCCCTCAGAAGTCCAGCTTCTAAATGTCAGGCAAATCCTCTTTGCATGAGAGAAACAGCACAGAAGTAAGTTTCAGCCCATGTGGGAATCATAAGTGGGTTGAAGCTTATTCCTTCTAAGCATATAGAAGCAAGGGTGCTTTCCTGGGATACCCTTCCAACTAGGGAGACTCAAAAAAAGAAGAGTGTGACAAAGCATATCGAGAAATAACTAAATTAATTGTTTTGTTTAAAGTGGAACTACCACCACACAACATCTTTAGCTTAAGTCCCATTCTGGCGACGAGCTGCTTAGTAGCGCTAGTCGCCCAAATTATTACCTTATTTAATAGATTTATGCTTTCTTCACTAGCTGACAGTAGCACGGACATCTTGCCATAGTGACGTCCGCGCTTCTGTGCTGTCAGTCCCTTTTGGAGCCGGCTGGCTCCAAGCAACACCTCCTAGACCCGGCTGGGACTGACAGCGTAGGCGTGCGGACGTCACTTTGGTAAGATGTCCGCACTCCGTCCTGCCTGTCACCCATGGAAGAAAGCTTAATTCTATTAAATAAGGTAATAATTCTGGTGACTAGCGCTACTAAGCAGCTAGTCGCCAGATGGGGACTTAATTAAGCTAAAGATGTTGTGCGGTGGTAGTTCTGCTTTAAGTCACGGTAGTCTGTCAAGCTCTGTTTATCATATTTTTCTCTACCATGTGCCATTGCAGAGAGGAAATTCACATACTCATATCAGACTAGTCCCGTCTTCAGACAGTCCAACTCTGAAATGTCAGGCAAATCATCTCTGCATGAGAGAAACAGTACAACCCCAAAGGTACGTTTTGGCCTATGTGAGCCTCATCAGTGGGATGCAGCTCATTCCCTCAAGGAAAGGGGGTGGGAGGGGGAAACTTTATAATAAAATTACAAGAAGAATGAAAAGTTATGGACATTTACAAAAGTTATAAAAAAAGTATAATGAATAATCGATCTTAATGCCATATGCTGATATTACTATCTTTTTAAAAAAAATGATCCATGGGTTACAAACACTGGACCCAAGGGGGCTTTATATAGATTTTGAGTTTGTCTAATTTTTATAATGCTAACAGCCTAATTATATTTTTTTTGGATTTTTTTTCTGGATTATTATGTGACCTTGGTAACATAAGCGAGCTTAACCCTTTGAGTGCCTGAGGGGTACGTAACGCATTGCTTTGCAACGCGTTGCATACATCTCTGCCACTCAAAACGTTAAACATACTTTGGCCAAACTATGCAATGAAAACCTATTTATTTTGATATGTATCAACTTGTTGGTATAAAATATACATTATGCAGGGTTCACATTTGGGTAACTTGTATGTTTTTGGGTAACTTGTTTTAGATTTTGCTTTAGGCTTTTGCTTAGTTTTTGGACTTGGAGAAGCCCTTAATTCCTTGCTTCTCTCCATATCTTATTCACTTGGGTTCTTATTTTGAATGTATATATTTTATGTATATGTTATGGTGTGCTAGCACTGTGAGTTTCTTTTCTCCTCACTCTGGCTGTGTTTTCTCCATATTTCATTTAATTTCACTGTTATAAATGATATAAAATGAAATGCACCTAAAGTCTAAAATTGCACATTTGGTATCCTTTTAAAAGAGGTTCTTAACCCTTTGAGTTCCAGAGAGGTATCCAAGCATTGTGTTGCAATATGTTGGATACCTTCCTGGCGCTTAAAGGGTTAACCCTTTGAGTGCCAGTGGGGTACACAATGCATTGCTTTGCAATGCGTTGCATACCCCTCTGGCACTTGAAGGGTTAAAGGTATAGTGTGTGTGGCCTTCTGTTTGACTTGCTGTCCCTCTTGTCCATTTGTAATCAAGGTAATTTACAGGTTCATTTAGCTTGAAGTGGTGGGATTGGGAAATACCTATAAAGGGGACAGATGGAGTTCCATCCCACTTGGGTCTCTGCCTCCTGTCTGCAAGCTTACCCTGATTGAAAACAGATCTGTCCATATTATTTTTCACTTTTTCTATTTTTAAGTAGGTGATTTTATTTCTAACGCGTTTCCTCACTAGAATTTTTCAGAGGCAATTTTAAACTTAGGTAGGGATGGCAATATGTATCAGATAGATGTCAATCAGTATATCGGGTGACAATATGAATTAGATAGGACTTTCTTGTCATGGTTATTATTATTATTCTTTATTTATATAGCACCAACTTAATCCGCAGCGCTGTACAATAGGGAATAGACATAGAGAGATTAAATAGTAAACCATTTGTGAAGAACAGAAGGATCAGAGGGCCCTGCTCATGAGAGTTTACAGTCAAGAGGAAGGTAGGTTGGATACAGAAGGTGAAAGTGCTATTGGGTGTAAGTGTCTCCTGCCACATGAGCTGCCGGTCAGTGGGTGGAAGAGAAAAGTGCTATTGAGTGCAGTGGCCCAGAGAAGGGGTGGTTTTTGGGGATAATGTTTATGGAGGTACTTGATATGCTTCCCTGAAGAGGTTGGGAGTGTCTGAAGATCTGAAGGCTAGGGGAGAGTCTGATGGGGTGGGGGAGGGAATTCCAGAGCTCGGGTGCAGCACAGGAGAAGTCCTGTAGACAGGAGTTGGAGGATGTAATAAGAGCTGTGGAGAGGTGTCATGGTTACCCAGGGAAGTTCAGGAGTCAGTACGGTGTGGTTAATGCAGTTTATTAGCGAAAATGAAATACAGAAATATATTCAATAATACAATAGAAACTAGCAAGGGGTACAAGCCAGCAAGCCTGCTATCAGGAATGATAGGTTGCGTGGCTTAACCACCAAGCTGGAGACTAGGCCTTAGCCACTGGTAGTCTCAACAGGAATCAGGGACAGGAACAGGAACCCATGATCTTGATCCAACGAGAGAGCGTACTGACTCAAGCCTGCAGACAGTTAGAGGTAACACTGACTCCCACCTGCAGTCAGTAGGGAGCGAATACTGACTCAAGCCTGCAGTCAGTAGGGAGCGAAGTGAATACTTACTCAAGCCTGCAGTCAGTAGGGCGTGAGCACTATTAGGGGAGTAGCAAAAAATAGTCAGACAGAGCCACAGGTCAGCACCAGGATGGATGGAAGACTAGCCAGGTCATACACGGAGCCCAAGATAACAGAACTGCTATGCACAACAACACAAGGGCAACTGAGTCAGGACTCAGACTGCCCTTTTGTCACGGTTTGTTAAGACTCTCAGACGTAAGGTTAGGTAAAAACACAACTTTATTGAAAAGTTTAAGACAATCCCATAGGGTATTTATACACATACAGACAATACATAGAATAGGCAAATGTCCATAACTGTAACAATACAGGTTCTACCAGGCTTGCCTATATACCAGGCAAGGCAGCCTGATAGATTAGATGTAGTTGGCTCTACCAGCCTTGCCAATACCGGGTAAGGCAACCTTGTGATGGAATAATAGGAGGTTCTACCGGCCTTACCAATTATACCGGGCAAGGCAGCCAGACGGAATACCAAGGTAGTGGGCTCTGCCGTCCTTGCCAATATCGGGTAAGGCAACCTTGAGATGGAATAATAAAAGGTTCTACCGGCCTTACCAATATACCAGGCAGGGCAGCCCAAAAGGAGGGTGACAACCACAATGACCTCAGGGACTGTCAGATGGACAATAGACAGTAGTGACGAATATAAAGGCTACCAGGTCAGTGGTTTCACTAAAGTCTGACACTCAGTATCCGTGTACATCAGAATGGTAGCTGTCTAGGACTGGACAGCGCACTGAGAAGCCTCGAGTGCAAGAGCAAGAGACAAGGAGTAGACCAGTGCCCTTACGTAGGGAAACATCAAGCATAATATTGAGCAAACCCACAGGTCATGGAGCAAACCAACGCCCGCATGTTGGTAACCAACAGACGATAATGTAGCGCTAGGTAGTGGAGCAAACCAGGGACCGCACGTTGGAGGGAGCAAGCTAGAATAGTTAAGCCATCAGGTCAAGGAACAAACCAGTCCACACACTGGTACCAACAGGCTGATAAGTAAAGCCGCAAGGCTAATGGAGCGAACCAGCGTCCACACACTGGGAACCAACAATATCAGGTATAGGCTGCAAGGCCAAGGAGCGAACCAGCTCCCGCACGCTGGGACCAACAAGCTGTAAATGTAGCTGCAAGGCTAATGGAGCGAACCAGCGTCCGCACGCTGGGACCAACAAGCTATGAGCGTAGCCGCAAGGCTAAAGGAGCAAACCAGCGTCCGCACGCTGGAACCAACAGGCTGAGAGTGTAGCTGCAAGGCTCAAGGAGCAAACCAGCGTCCGCACACTGGAACCAACAGGCTGAGTGTAGCCGCAAGGCTAATGGAGCAAACCAGCATCCGCACGCTGGGAACCAACAATATCAGGTATAGGCCGCAAGGCCAAGGAGCAAACCAGCGCCCGCACGCTGGGACCAACAAGCTGTAAATGTAGCTGTAAGGCTAATGGAGCAAACCAGCGTCTGCACACTGGGACCAACAAGCTGTGAGCGTAGCCGCAAGGCTAAAGGAGCAAACCAGCATCCGCACGCTGGAACCAACAGGCTGAGAGCGTAGCCGCAAGGCTAAAGGAGCAAACCAGCGTCCGCACGCTGGAACCAACAGGCTGAGTGTAGCCACAAGGCTAATGGAGCAAACCAGCGTCCGCACGCTGGGAACCAGCAGGATAGCGACTGTCGCCGAGGCGACTGATGACAATGTCGCCACGGCTTGCAGGAACTGGAAGCAGGAAACAAACAGGAACCAGCAGGGATTGACAACCGGATGAGGAACGGCAGGAGAAGACTGGCAGCAGGAACAGCAACCTCTAACGATGACAACCGGAACCGGACTGGAACTGACACAGCAGGCAGGAACTCAGGAACAGGATGACTCCACAACTCAGGAACACAGCAACAGGCCCAAATAACAACAGTAGCAAGGAGAAAGAGTCTGCTGTCAGAGACAATACGAAAGGGAAACCAGAGGGTGCCCAGACTGAGTTTAAAAAGGCAATGTGAGGTGGGCTGAAGGCAGACAGCCAATGGAAGCCCCCTACAGGTAATAGACACATGAATGCAGCAATCACGGGCACCATGATAGTACCCCCCTTTCAAAGACCCCCTCTCCTAGAATAGGGTCTGGGTTTCTGAGGGTATTTAGTATGAAAAATCCGCAGTAACTTGGGTGCATGAAGGTCCTTACTGTCCACCCAAGATCGGTCTTCAGGACCATAACCTTTCCAATACACCAAATACTGTACCCTTCCTCTAAGCCTTCGGGAATCAGTGATACTCTGCACCTCATACTCCTCCTGACCCTCAACCTCGACAGGCCCTGGCACCACAGGTGTAGTAGTATAACGGTTGCATATGAGAGGCTTAAGGAGTGATACATGGAAGACATCATGAATGCGCATGGATGCGGGTATGTCCAAGGCATAAGAAACAGGGTTAATCTTATGGATAATTTTGTACAGTCCAATAAACCGAGGTGCCAACTTATTAGATGGGACTTGAAGCTTAAGATTCTTGGAGGAGAGCCATACTCTGTCCCCAACCTGGAAGGTAACCGCTGGAAGCCTTCTGCGATTGGCATGGCACTGGTGGAGCTGAAAAGACTGACCAAGTGCCCTCTGAACTTGTGCTCATGTGGAACGGAGTTGCTCAAAATGCTCATCCAGAGCTGGAATCTGTTGTGTCTGAAAGGAATCCGGGAGCAAACAGGGTTGGAACCCATAATTAATCAGGAACGGAGAGCTCCCGGACGAGGAGTTGACCGCACAGTTCCTGGCGAACTCTGCCCAAGGCAACAAGTCTGCCCAATTGTCATGATGGTCAGTAACGAAACAGTGTAGGAACTGTTCCAAGCCTTGATTGGCACGTTCAGCGGCTCCGTTAGTCTGGGGGTGATAAGCGGAGGAGAAGGATAGCTGTATGCCCATCTGTTCGCAAAATGCCCTCCAGAACCTGGACACAAACTGGCTCCCCCTGTCGGACACCAGTACTCTGGGTACTCCATGCAACCGAAACACCTCTTTAGTTAACACCATTGCCAATTCTTTAGCTGAGGGAAGGCCACGGAGGGGCACGAAATGAGCCATTTTAGAAAACCTGTCAACCACCATCAATATGAAGGAATACCCTGTAGACGTGGGCAATTCTCTCATAAAATCAATGGAAACATGAGACCAGGGGCGTTCACCATTAGGAACCGGCTGAAGTAAGCCCACCGGGAGATGTCTAGGGGTTTTCGCACGGGCACAGGTGGCACAGGCATTAGTAAAATTGGCACAATCTGATCTCATAGAAGGCCACCAAAATAACTGGGAAAGGGACCATAACAATTGGTCTCTGCCAATGTGTCCCGCAGCCTTAGAGGAATGGTAAGTTTCAAGTAATCAAGTACGGAATGGTTCAACGACAAAACATTTGCCCACCGGGGTTTCATGGGGGGCGGAGGCCTGGGAGGCCAAAATTTCTTCCCCTAATGGTGAAGTGATACTAGTACGTATGGTAGCCAATATTCGATCAGGATGAATGATAGGTGCTGGTGCTTCTTCTCTGTCAAGTTCAGCCTCAAATTGTCTTGACAGTGCGTCAGCCCTAACATTCTTGGAACCTGGCAAATATGATACAATGAAATTGAACCGGAACAGGAACAATGCCCATCTGTCCTGGCGAGAGGACAATCTCTTGGCCTCAGAGAGATAAGTCAGATTTTTATGATCCGTCAGGATTAAAACAGGATTCTTTGTTCCTTCCAGTAAATGATGCCATTCCTTAAGAGCGAGGATAATGGCCAATAATTCTCTGTCCCCTATTTCATAATGGCTCTGAGCTCGGGTCTGAGTGTTCCACCTTTAGTGTGTCATTGAGAAAGCACTGCCCCAACCCCAAAATCTGAGGCTTCAACCTCCAAAGTGAACGGGAGTAATGGGTTGGGGTGGGATAACACAGGAGCATTAGCAAAAGCTAATTTCAGTTTTTCAAAGGCTTCTTCTGCAACTACTGGCCAAAGAGATGGATGAGTGCCCTTATGTGTGAGGTCAGACAGAGGTTTAACAATGGAAGAGAAGTTCTTAATAAACTTCCTATAATAATTAGCAAAGCCCAAGAATCGCTGGATAGCCTTAAGACTCTTAGGACGTGGCCATTGTAAGACTGCTATTAACTTTTCCTTGTCCATGGCAATGCCTTCTTTGCCAATAACGAACCCCAAGAATAGCACACTAGTTCTGTGAAACTCGCATTTCTCCAATTTACAAAATAATTTATTTACGTAATCGTAGCGATACTTCAGACACATCCTTAATGTGTTGCGATAAATCTTTGGAGTGAATAAGTATATCGTCAAGGTAAACCACGACACATGACTGTAACATGTCTCTGAGAACGTCATTGATCAGTTCCAGAAATAATGCGGGTGCATTACACAGACCAAATGGCATGACTAGATACTCATAATGCCCAGATCTTGTGTTACAGGCAGTTTTCCACTCATCACCGGCTCTGATTCGAACCAAATTGTATGCCGCCCGTAGGTCCAATTTGGTGAAAATCGAGGAACCCTTGAGTCTGTCAAAAAGCTCGGTGATGAGTGGTATCGGATAAGCGTTCTTTGCCATAAGCTTATTCAACCCACGGTAATCGATACATGGTCTCAGTTCGCCATTTTTCTTTTTTACAAAAAAGAACCCGGCCCCCGGGGAGGTAGATTTCCTTATGATCCCTCTAGCAAGGGCATCAGAAGTATATTTTTCCATAGCTTGGTTCTCCTCACAAGAAAATGGGTATGTGCGTCCCCTAGGGGGCACCACTCCAGGAAGCAAATCAATGCAACAATCATATGGTCTGTGCTGAGGTAAGGTGCCAGCCTCTCTCTTACTGAAAACATCGCCAAACTGCTGGTATTCTTCTGGTAGTGAAGGGGAGGTGCACAAGACCTTAACTGGATGGGTGACGCACTTATCCATGCAGAACTGAGACCAAGCAGAGATTTCGCATTTTTGCCAATCAAATTGTGGATTATGCAATTGTAACCAAGGAAATCCCAATATTACGGCATGGTGAGGAGAGTTAATCAGTTGAAACTGCTGCTCTTCTCTATGGAGAGCCCCAATAGTAATGGATAATGGCATAGTTTCAAATGTAACTTGAGCGGGTTCTAAGGGTCTGCCATCAATTGCTTCAATAGCAAGAGGGGTTTCTCTTTCAATCCGTGGTAGCCCATGCAATTCAGCAAAGGTATTATCCATAAAGTACCCAGCTGCACCAGAATCAACCAGGGCCAAAACTTCCACTGAGCGTTGTGCCCAAGATAGTACCACCTGTATGGTGGGTTTTATTGTACCCAAGACTGGGGACGATTGAACACCACCTAGGGCCTGTCCCCCAAGGTACCCTAGGTGTGTTCGTTTCCCGGACGTACCGGACAGGATCTTAGCAAATGCCCATTCTTACCACAGTTCAAACACAACCCTTGTTTCCTGCGATATAACATCTCTTCCTTGGTTAGCCTAGAGAAATCTACTTGCATAGGTTCACCTGGTTCCCGTACTGGTTCACTAGGCTTAGATGCCGGGGAGGGATGGGTGGGCAAAATATGTTACAAGACCCACTGTTTTTGGACCGTATTCTGCGATCTCTGGCGGTTAGTCTCTCACGTATTCTGGAGTCAATTAGTATAACATATTCAATATAGTCATCTAAGTCAGTAGGCAATTCTTTCGCTGCAATCTCATCTTTAATTTGGTCACTCAGGCCCTAGGCAAAGGCTGCCAACAATGCCTCATTATTCCACCCTACCTCTGCTGCCAAGGTGCGAAATTCAATGGCATAATCGCCCACCGTGCACCTGCCCTTTGTATTTCCATAAGACTTTTAGCAGCAGAGGTGGTTCTACCAGGAGGCTCAAATACTCTCCGAAAGGAATGCACAAATTCTCTGAAACTCTTAGTGCAAGGTTTAGCATTCTCCCACAATGGGTTAGCCCAAGCCAATGCTCTTCCAGTCAGCAGGGATATCATGAACCCAATCTTACTACAATCATTGGGAAACACATGTGCCGTCAATTCCATAAATATTTCAAGTTGATGAATCCTCTGCAGAGATTAGGGTCACCATCATACCTAAGCGGCAAGGGTGCCGAGGCAGTTAACCCCTTAACTGCAGCCCCTAAGGGCCTTGTATCGTTCTCAGGTGTCTGACTTGGCGAGACCACCGGACTAGACCCAGACTTGTCAACAAGTACAGTGCGTTCAAGGATAGTTTGGATTGCAACCGCCAACTGATCCAAACGTTGCTCATGCATATCCATCCTCCAATGGATATTCTGTGTATTACCATCACTCTTGTTATCTGAGGTCATGGCCCTTTCATACTGTCATGGCTTGTTAAGACTCTCAGACGTAAGGTTAGGTAAAAACACAACTTTATTGAAAAGTTTAAGACAATCCCATAGGGTATTTATACACATACAGACAATACATAGAATAGGCAAATGTCCATAACTGTAGCAATACAGGTTCTACCGGCCTTGCCAATATACCGGGCAAGGCAACCTGGATGAATACCAATAGGTGACTCTACCGGCCCTGCCAATATACCGGGCAAGGCAGCCTAACGGAAACCGAAGAATAGGCTCTACCGGCCTTGCCAATATACCGGGCAAGGCAGCCTGATAGATTAGATGTAGTTGGCTCTACCAGCCTTGCCAATACCGTGTAAGGCAACCTTGTGATGGAATAATAGGAGGTTCTACCGGCCTTACCATTTATATCGGGCAAGGCAGCCAGACGGAATACCAAGGTAGTGGGCTCTACCGGCCTTGCCAATATCGGGTAAGGCAACCTTGAGATGGAATAATAAAAGGTTCTACCGGCCTTACCAATATACCGGGCAAGGCAGCCCAAAAGGAGGGTGACAACCACAATTACCTCAGGGACTGTCAGATGAACAATAGACAGTAGTGACGAATATAAAGGCTACCAGGTTAGTGGTTTCACTAGAGTCTGACACTCAGTATCCGTGTACATCAGAATGGTAGCTGTCTAGGACTGGACAGCGCACTGAGAAGCCTCGAGTGCAAGAGCAAGAGACAAGGAGTAGACCAGTGCCCTTACGTAGGGAAACATCAAGCATAATATTGTGCAAACCCACAGGTCATGGAGCAAACCAACACCCGCGCGTTGGTAACCAACAGACGATAATGTAGCGCTAGGTAGTGGAGCAAACCAGCGACGCACACTGGAGGGAGCAAGCTAGAATAGGTAAGCCATCAGGTCAAGGAACAAACCAGTGTCTGCACACTGGTACCAACAGGCTGATAAGTAAAGCCGCAGGCTAATGGAGCGAACCAGCGTCCGCACGCTGGGAACCAACAATATCAAGTATAGGCCGCAAGGCCAAGGAGCGAACCAGCGCCCGCATGCTGGGACCAACAAGCTGTAAATGTAGCCGCAAGGCTAATGGAGCGAACCAGCGTCCACACGCTGGGACCAACAAGCTGTGAGCATAGCCGCAAGGCTAAAGGAGCAAACCAGCGTCTGCACGCTGGAACCAACAGGCTGAGAGCATAGCCGCAAGGCTAAAGGAGCAAACCAGCATCCGCACGCTGGAACCAACAGGCTGAGTTTAGCCGCAAGACTAATGGAGCAAACCAGCGTCCGCACGCTGGGAACCAACAATATCAGGTATAGGCTGCAAGGCCAAGGAGTGAACCAGCACCCGCACGCTGGGACCAACAAGTTGTAAATGTAGCCGCAAGGCTAATGGAGCAAACCAGTGGCCGCACGCTGGAACCAACAGGCTGAGTTTAGCGGCAAGGCTAATGGAGCAAACCAGCGTCCGCACGCTGGGAACCAGCAGGATAGCGACTGTCACCGAGGCGACTGATGACAATGTCACCACGGCTTGCAGGAACTGGAAGCAGGAAACTAACAGGAACCAGCAGGGATGGACAACCGGACCAGGAACGGCGGGAGAAGACTGGCAGCAGTAACAGCAACCTCTCATGGTGACAACCGGAACCGGACTGGAACTGACACAGCAAGCAGGAACTCAGGAACAGGATGACTCAGCAACTCAGGAACACAGCAACAGGCCCAAATAACAACAGTAGCAAGGAGAAAGAGTCTGCTGTCAGAGACAACACGAAAGGGAAACCAGAGGGTGCCCAGACTGAGTTTAAAAAGGCAATGTGAGGCGGGCTGAAGGCAGACAGCCAATGGGAGCCCCCTACAGGTAATAGACACATGAATGCAGCAATCACGGGCACTGTGATACCTTTAAACCCCTCCACAGGAAGTAGGTAGGAGGAGCAGCTCAGAGGGAGGAAGTAGGTGGGAGGAGACTACAGGAAGAAAACACATAAAACAGAGGCCTGCTGCATGCTTGAAGCCTCGTGCCTGTAGATGATGCTGAAACTTAGGTAAGCTGTAACAAGAGGAGAAGGTCATGTGCAGAATGAAGATGGAGAGTGGGAGTGTATTTGGAAATGAGAAATGAGTATAGGGGGTGAGGTGTTAGTAAGGGCTCTATAATTAAGTACCAGAATTTTGAATTTAATTCTATGTGCTAGTGGGAGCCTGTGTAGGGATTGGCAGAGGGGAATGGTGTTAGAAAAGCGGTGGGTGAGGTAGATTAGTCGTGCAGCAGAGTTCATTAAGGACTGTAGTGGGGTTAGTCGGGTGAGAGGAAGGCCAGTTAGTAGTGAGTTACAGTAGTCAAGACGGGACATGATGAGTGTTTGGATTAGTATTTTAGTAGTGTCTTGGGTGAAGAGGGGTCGAATTCTAGAGATGTTGTTGAGGTGGTGGCGGCATGATTTGGAGATTGAGTGGATGTGGGGAATAAAGGATAGGGAGGAGTCAAATGTGACCTCCCCAGGAAGAGTGCTGTAGGGGTTGGTGTGATGGTGGTGTTCTTGACAGTGAGGGTAATGTCTGGGGTAGGGCTGGCAGGAGAGGGAGGGAAGATATTTAGTTCGGCTTTGCCAAGGTTAAGTTTGAGTTGACGGGAGGACATCCAGAAAGACAAAGCAGATAGACAGTCAGACACCTGGGACAGGAGGGAAGGGGAGAGGTCTGGGGACCAAAGATAGATTTGGGTGTCATCAGCATAGAGATGATGGTAAAACCCAAAGGAGTTTATTAGTTTGCCAAGGGATGCAGTGTAAATTGAGACGAGCAAGGGGCCCAAGACTGAGTCCTGAGCAGGGCCGGACTGGGAATAAAAACCAGCCCTGGAAAAAATTGCTGACCAACCCCATAGCATTGAGTCATTATACCAGCCTCATAGCATAATGACATTTTTTTCTTGTTTATAAAAGGGGAAAACATGCATTTTAAAACACATCTGAATGCCACCACCAGAACAATACAGAGTTATGTCACCACCAGAGTAATAAAGAGTGTATATATATATATATATATATATATATATACACACACCACCTCTCGACTCTCGATTCCCCTCTTTTGCCTCTTTCTCCCACTCTTCATTCCCAGCTTTTGCTTCGTTCTCCCCCTGTTGACTCTTGAGCCTCCTCCTTTTGCGTTTTTCTCCCTTTTGATCCCCCTTTCTCCCCCTCCTTGACTCTTGAGCCCCCTTTTTCTCCCCCTCCTGATACTCCCTCCTTTTGCCTCTTGGTCCCTCCTTTTGCCTCTTGGTCCCTCCTTTTGCCTCTTGATTGCCCCTCCTTTCACCTCATGATCCCCCCTCCATTTGCCTCTTTTTTCCCACTCTTGACCCCCTTCTGCCTCTTTCACCTGGTCTTGATTCCCCCTCTTCTCAAGTTGCCTCTCTTTACCCCTCTTGATCTTCCATTTGCCACTCTACCCCTCTTGATCTCCCCTTTGCCTCTTTCTCCCCCTCATTAATTCTTGATCCCCCTTTTGCCTCTCTCTCTCCCCTTCTTGACTCTTGATCCCAACCTTTTGCCTCTTTCTTCCTCTCCTGATCCCCCTCCTTTTGCCTCTTGGTCCCCCTCCTTTTGCATCCTGATCTTTCTCCTTTTTTTTTTTTTTTTCTCCCTTTTGCCTCTTTTTCTCTCTCTTGTCCCCCCGCCTCTTTTACCCTTTATTGATCCCCCTTATCCCTTTCTCCCCCTCTTACCTCTATATAAACCCTCTTGATCCTCCTTTTGCTTTTCTTGCTGTCTTGATCCCCCCTCTTGCCTGTGACTGTGTCTGGCGTCTGCTGACGCGGTCTCTGCTCCCAGCCTCCCGCTCAGCTCTATCTGTCTCCGCAGACCACTCAAATGCTTAAGGTAGGAGCTGCCGGCCTACCCAGTGCACAGACGCAGTGCTTTTCACACTGCTTCTGACGTCACTGGGTCTAGGCCTGGCCTGCCTCCACTCACTAGATGTGGCCAGCGGGTGTTCAAATCTCGCGGCCGCCTGTTACCTGGGGCATAAGGATTAGAGCACTATTAGGTCCATCATGTGGGGTTCCCAGGCCGACTCAGTGCGGGTTATCCTCAGGTACAGTTTCCAGAGGGCCTGGACGACTGCGGGCCAGGTCCCGACCACTGAAGGTTACGGTTGGCCTTGGGTGACTGGCTGTACAGCAGCCCCAAAACACAGGGTTGGGTAACTCACGAGGCAATGAGGAGAGAGGAGGGGTTGTGGAGTTGGTGGTGCAGACTGTCAATCACAACCCCTCACGGTGGGCCAAAAGTGCCCTTGCATACCCCCCTGGATGGTGGGCAGTGGGCTGGTGAACGGGTGCACGGACTGCCAGTGAGGCATGGGGTCCCGCATTACAAGGGGGGAGGGTCCTCCAATCACAGTTTTAATAAAGCTGTGACCTCTTTATTCCCACCATATACAGTTGCTGTGTGTTTATTTCAGGTGGGGTTCTATTGCGGGTATGGTTTGGGGGGTGGTATGTGGTGTTGGGGGGAAAAAGGTGGAAGTGATGCATTGCCAGCTTATATGGAGATCCAACATTAGGAGCTGCCTTCCCACATTATTCGTTACTGGCTAATAAATAAGAAAAACACATAGAGAGGAGGCGCTCCTAGTGTGGTATGTAGATAGTTCACAATTGGAATATTACCAGATAGACTCTACTCACAAAAAAGGTGTTCAGTGTGAAACATATATTTACACTGAATTCCGAACTTTTAGGGAACTTGGACCGTCCCAAAGGTCTACTTCAGGGTGTGTATCTCTATGGCTGCACCTCTTCAACATCCATATCCAGGAAGCTCATATAAGAAAAACACACAAAGACAGAGGGCGCCCAATAGTGCCTGTAAACGTGATTATTTAAGTGATAACCAAAAGCATAAAGGTTATACTCACAATTTGTAGTTGCTAATTACAAGGCATATGCCCAGAACCAGCACTTTAAGCTTGTGGAGAATTCAAAGTCTGTCTCCACTCAGATCTGTTTGTAGAAATTGTTCTAATGAAAACCAAATCCAAAGGAGCAAGATGATTAAAAAGAAAAATGTAGTAGGCTGCTAAAGTTTCTAAAAACAATCAGCTTTTTATTATAAAATAAAATAAAACAACAGACCAACTGAAAAAAATAATATAGTAGCGTAACGTTTCGCAGCTCTAAGGCTGCTTTATCAAACCAACTGGAATGTTATGTAAAATAATACAAAGAAACAAACATGGCAGCCTAACTGACATTTAAAATTTCCCTCCTAGGTTCTCATTGGTTGAACTATTACATCAGGTGACCTTTGAGGTTAAACAAACTTCTGATTTTTGCATTCTAAAGGTTAAACATATCTTAATATACTCTTCCTAAAAAAACAGTACAACAAGATACTTAAAGGTAATGTATAAATATTTTGAATATTTCAGTGAGTAAGTGATAATTTATACAAACAAAACTTGATGTATCAATAAAGCTTCATTGAAACACAAGTCCTACCCTGTCATATGTATGATCCAAAGCTATCCAGTAAGTGCACTCTGATGTATGGGGATATTTATTCTTGTTTTAATGGTTTGCCCTTAGAGTTTGCACCTTGTCTTTTTTCCTCCTATATATTCCTATTGGACTGTTATGGTGAAGCTGAGGACACTGAATCAAGAGCCAGCATTCTAAGGACATATAATTATATCCACACTATATTTGAAGGACTGTGGTAGGATCGCTTGTATGCTCATTTTATTTGTATATGCTGATTTAAAGGCTTGATAATACTTATGGTTGCTATAACCAGAGATACAGAAAAATGAATTATATATTATTAATTTAATTTTAATTATTTTATTTAACATATCCTTTCTGTACCTCGGAAGCGTCAGAATATTCAGCCTTTATTTTACTTCACTTTTATATTTGTGAAAAGTTCTTTCTATAAGAATTCTTTGCTCATCAAACGTAAGAATTTTTCATGAAAGTTTATTGCTCATTACTAGAGTTGGGCAAACTTGTCGCCGTGTTACCGTGGGAAATTTTGCGAAAACCATGTTGTTATCTGATTTTTCACGGGGAAAAATAATGGCCAGAATAATTTGCCATTTTTTCAATGGTTATAAAGTTTCTGTCCATTGATTTACATTGTTTTCGCACTTCCGCTATAAAAACGTGACATTTTCGCTGAAGGCAGACACAATAGAAGCAGCTACAGAGTGAGACTGATGTGCTGTGCTGTTTTGCTGTGATATTTTTCAGGAATGGCTCATAGTGACTCCTATCACTATGGGCAGGGTGAAAAATAATCAATGGAGGAACTGGAAGGACCCTTATATGTCCACTGAGTCTGAGGAGGAGGAGGAAGTGACTAGCAGTACTGAACCAATGCTGTCCAGTGCCCCTAAAGGGAAGGGAAGGAGAAAAGGGAATGGTAAGGTAGGGAAAAAGGGAATGGGAAGGGAGGGAGAAAAGGGTAGTACTAGTGAGAGTAGGACAGTCAGCTGCCTGTGCCTGCTGCTAGACGTGCTGCCTCTGCTGACACTGTTGCTGCCCCTGTTGAAACCAGTGTGGTGTCTGCTGCCAGTGCTGAACCTTCTGCCACCAGTGTTGAAGCTGCTGCCACCAGTGCTGAGGCTGCTAGTGTGTCTTGTAATAGGGGGGGGGTGTAGGAGAAGATGATGCCAAGTGTGACAGCAGGGGACCCTCTGTCACTTTGCTTGTCACCTCCTCCAAGCAGCAGGGAGATGTCTGTAATAGAGCAGCAGCACATAGGAACTAATGGTGGTGGTGGAGTTGGAGAAGCTGGGGTGGAAGAGACATTGATGGCCTTTTTATCAGAAACTGAGAAGGAATGGGAGACAGGGATGAGGATGGGCAGCACCACCGCAACTAGCAATCAGCTTTTGGAATTTGCTGAATTTACAACTGCTCTAATTCCTGCTGCTGCTGAGATGCAAGGGCAGCAGGATGCTGAGGATCATGCTAGTGTGCCACAGACCACCGTGGACACAGTGGGAATGGGGTCAACAAATGATGCAGGACTAGGACAGATTCCATTTGCCAGCACCAGCAATACTTCTGGTCCTAGTTGCAGTGCTAAATCTGAGGCAGTAGCAGCAAGATTATTCGCTGCAACAAAAAGTAAAGGGGAATGTGGAGAACAAGAAGAAAGAGGCCATTCTTCTCCACCTGTTCCCTATCCCTCCCCCCAGAAGTCATGGGTGTGGGACTATTATTCTCTTCCGGCAGGCACAGTGCAGTCATCATCAACAATGGTACAGTGCAAATTTTGTGACAAGTTAGTAAGAAGGAGAAAGGAGGGAACACACCTTGGCACAACCTCCCTGATAACACACATGAAACACAGACACCATGACATTTATGTCAAACACATTAAAGCCAAACACTCATTATAGAAATCTAGCACCACTGTTACTGTACCCCCTGACTCTCCAGAAAGGTGGACATCAAAGTTCCATTGGAAGTTCCATGTTGAGTGAAACAACTAGCTCACTGTCAACATCACCTTCTTCCTCTAGGGTAACAAGTACATCTCCTGCCAATCCACCTTGTTCATCGTTACCTCCCCTGCCAAATGATAGCCACTCTGTTGATGTTAGGATATGGCAGTTCGTTTCTACCCATTGCACACTGTGTGGTGCTCTGACCACACATGCCAGTTTGGTGGTGGAGAATCGATACCAGGTCATCAGGTGGCATCTGAGGAGATTCCATCTTGCAGAATATGCTAAGATAGTGGCAGGGAGGGTTCATCATTACTATTAAACTGTCAGCAAGTTGTCATATGTCCTTAGCGGGGTATGGACAAGGGGTATAGTGACAGCAGCAGTACTTGGGTTCTGGTGTCATGGTGTTTGGATACAGCTGTACCCCCCTATGTTATTTACCACACACACTGTGCAGATTGCAGTTGCTGATGAGATCCACAGTTCCTGTTCTCAAGGAAAAAATATTTATTCTAATAAGAATGCACCCATGATTTTGGAGGAGGGGCAGGTGGAGAAGATTTAATGGCCAACTTCTTCTTTTCTCCACATATACTGGGGGCTACTTATTCTTCTGCTACTGCCTCAGTCACATCACTGGAGCCAATAGTGGCAAGTGGAACTTTCATCATCCATCTTCTATGTTACTGCTATTGCTGATCCCATTCCTTTTCAGCTGCCTAATCACCCTGCTGCTTAATCAACTCAGCAGCAGCAGTACAAACAGCAGTTGCAACTCAGGACTCAGGAGGACATTTGAAAGTGGCCACTGGCCAACATGACCTGCTGGCATTAAGCCAGTAGGACATTTTTATTTTTTTCTCAGGGCTTGTGTTTTGAAAAATAAATAAACTAAAAAAACATAGTCCTACAAAAATATAAACAATTTTTGGGGGGTTTGTTTCTAACAAGCCTAAGTCCTACAAATCAATATTTCCTTAATGCTTGGGCCAAACAAGCTTAAGTTCTACAAATCAATGTTTCCTCAGGACTTGGTCCTCTAACAACAAATCTAACAAATCATCCTCTACGAAATACTCTATCATTTCAAGTATCAGTCCACCCCAGTGGCAGCTTATGTCAGGGGGTTCCTGTCTCTATAACATTTTATTTTATTTTTTTATTAACTGTCCCCCAATAGCAGTCAAGAAACCCCCAAAACAAATTCCCTGTTCAAATGATGCATTCATTCACCAACACAGGCACCCTCCTCAGACCCCTTTATACCATGTCTTATGGTTTTTCTTTTCTTTTATTTTATTTAGGATTTCTTTTTTATTAAGTGCCCCCCAATCCCAGTAAACAACCCCCCCAAAAAAATCATCCCCTGTTCAACTGATTCTTTCCCCACCATCACAGGCACCCTCATGCCCCTTTTCATACTATGCCTTTGGGAAATGTTATAATATTTATTTTATGTTGTGTGTAACTTCAGTTTTCCCGTTGAGTTCAATGTAATGAGCTAGGTGGAAAAAGCGGAAAATTGGCATTTTTCGCTGGAAATTTTTCACCAAGCGGAAAGTGCAATTTTTCACCGATTTCAGTTTGAGGTGGAAATTTTCACCCATTCCTATATATTACTGCATATATACCAGACATGTTAAGGGGCTGAGACAGCTAAATCTATAGGGATGTAAACGTAAAAAACCTTTTTCCACTCTTTTATTTTTTAATTCTCTTGTTCACTTTGCAGCATTTTTGTTTTACAAGAAATTGGTTGTTGTGTTTCATTACTATTAATACAGATAATAGTTCACCCTTGTATGTGATAGAATCTTGCCTCCAGGTGATTCCTTAGTTTATCTATACATTTATAAGATCAATCATTATTAATGACGGATGCATTTACTTTATCAAATACAAGCATTATACCCTGTAATTGTATTTGTTTTAGTTGTATTTCTTCCCTACCCTTTATTAAATACAATTATTTCTAACACACATTAGAACACATGTATTTTTTTCCTTTTTATCTGCTACAGTTTAGTTTATTCTCATTATTATAATTGTTTTTATTCTTTGTGATTCCCACATCTATCATTGCTGTTTTCAACTTCACATTTAATTAAAATTTTATAGAATTATCACGATGGTTGATTAAAAATGATCAGGGGAGGGCTGGCCTGGATGGGAAGGGGGCAATTGCCCCCCTGGCTGGTCATGAATATGGGCCAGTGGGCCACTGCCTCACTCAATTTCCCATTTGCTGCTGTAAATGGAGTAAACAGAATTTAAGGAGCTACACTAGTATTGTAGCTCCATTTCAATTGTAAGCTCTTTGGTATCACTAGTGTAGCTCCATTTCAAATGTAAGTTCTGTGGTATCACTAGTGTACCTCCAATTCAATTGTTATCTCTGTGATATCAGTAGTGAACCACCATTTCAGTTATAAGCTCTGAGGTATCACTTGACTTAATCTATAACATCAATGCCAGCTATAACATTAACAAAAGGGGGTGGCCTTGGACATTGGGCTGGAGCGGTAATAGAAATAGGCCACTTAATTGTACTTGCCCCCAGGCCAAAAGTTGCCAGCCTTTCCCTGATAATTATCATGTTAATGATAAACTAGACAAGTGAATAAAGCTGAGCATATAAATAACATAACCTGAATCTATAAGGGATGCCCTTGATGAAATTGAGTACTATTCCTTGATTTGTGTCGACAAGAAGTTAATGTTTTTGCCTCCTTTTTGGGTTACTCTTTTGGCGTTCCACTGGTGTTGGGTCGCTCCACATCCCCTGTGAGAATCCATACCCTTTATTTTAATAACTTTACTACACTTAGAGATACTGTCATGCTCTTCTCTGTGCTTCTGTCTTTTGATTTTTACCAGCATTTAGGATGCAGGGTCTATCCATTTAATTTTTCCATTGCTGTTTTCCATACTAATTATTCACCAATCCATCTCATTCTCATCCATAATCATCCAGCTATACTTCTAGAAGGACAATTGACTATACAGGAATTGGGCTTCCATTGACTTTTGGATGGTATTATTATAAGATCTTTTTATGATTGAACTCCCTTTTATAATTTGGACTTGTTTTATGGACAGTATAGTTCATTTATGGTTTCTTTTTATGGTATTGTTTTATAATATTTGTACCTTCCTTTTATTGTGACATTTATTAATCTATTCATTTTAATCACCGTTTTATTGACACTGAAGCCTAGCTACAGCTCTACTTGCACAACCTTAACCCCTTAAGTACCGGTGCATGTGCATGCGGCTGGCACTTAAAGACCATGGAGCATTTTTGTTTTCGATTCCGATTCAGCATGAAGCTGAACAGGGAGCCTGAAATCGATGACATACTTGTAAGTCATGGGTCCTTTAGGGACAGCCACCCATGATGTACATGTACGTCCAGCGTCGTTAAGGTGTTAATATTATTTTTGCATCTATTATTATTATTATTATTATTATTATTAGAGTGTGCTCTTTGCAGAACCCTATGAGTGCCAGAGGGGTGCCCAGCACATTGCATAGTACCCCTCTGGCATTCAAAGGATTATTAAAAAGACAGTAATGTTTCGCAAAAACAGCAGCTCCGATTAATCTTCATAGTATTTGAGCCATAGAGAGTGTTATTTCAATACTGTCAAAGATGTAGTTCAAGAGTAATTGAATGATAAAGTATCCTCCTTCTGCCCCTTTTACCTAGTGTAAGCCACGTCCCCTCAGATGTGGTCTTAAGACCAGACAGCTCACAGCAAGGGGCAATCTTCTTACTGTGTGAGCATAATGAAAACCCTGCCCCCCTTCACAGGTTTTTCAGGTTTTTACTTATGCTCACTGAAGATAGTCCCTCTCTGTGATCCATCCAGACAGTCATGCTGCTCTGAGGTGAGTAGTGTTACATCAATAAAAGGGGTGGGAGGGGAATATTTTATCATTCAATTACTCTTGAACTGCAACTCTGATAGTACTGAAATAACACTCTTCATGGCCCAAATATGATGAAGATTATTGGAGCTGCTTTTATTGTGAAACATTAATATCCCTTTAAGAAGATGTGTTTTAACACAAACTGCCACAATAAAAACATTGAAATAAAATCTCAGTTATCATAAACACACATTTTTATATTACAGTCCTTACTGCATTTTTAGACAGTGTAAAAAAATAAACTTTTTAATATATATGGTTGAAAATTTTGAGTTGTTTGGGCCCTATACACAAAAGTAACAATTCTGCATGAAACCAACTGCTCCACAGGAATCAGATAAAACTTCCCAATGGCTTAACCCTTGGAATGCAGAGAAGTCCTTAAGACATTGCAAAATGTGTTAGTGACCTCCCTAGTTCAAGTGTCCTATATAAATTAATAGGTGTTTTGGGAATTTTTTATTTGGTTTGTTCCAGAATTTCTGCTCTTTTTTCTGTATAGGCCTTTTGTGTACATAGAGCAAGAGTATCCACGTTCAGTCCTCAGGGTTTACCAACAGACCAGGATGTAAGGATTTCCCTGATTAAGCACTGGTGGGCCAATCAAAATGAATTAGCCACCTGTGCTTAATCAGAGAAATCCTTACATCCTGCCCTATTGGTGGCCATTGAGGACTGAACTTGGACAGCTCTGACATAGACCACAACAAACAAATAAACTCACCTTTGTTTTCTTATCGAAAAAGGATTTTGGTAAATCTTCATAATGCATATGTGTTCCTATTACTCTTGGTGATACTTCTTGCTTTAGTTTCTGAAAAAAACAAAAGTAAAATATTTACTAATTCTTGGTGGAATTTGATCTCTCATGTACAGACGACTGTGTATTTGTTTCAATAAAAATGAAGACCATTTCAACGATGTATGATTTTGGTGAATTAGTAATATAATAGAAGACAGATTAGGTTAACATAGCAGTTAACATGGTGTGAGATTTCCAGAGCATTACTTCACAACACATTTGATACTCCTCTGGCACTGAATGGTTTAATTCTCTTGTAGAATAAATAGTTCTTGAGGTACAACTTCAACTGCCTGGAATGACAGTCTATGAATAAAGATGGTTATCAAAGCTAACAAAAATAATGTGGCAAGAGTACACTGGTTATGTGTACAACTTAGCAGTGTATTCATAGGGATGGTACCTGGTCAATCATTTTTTTCTTTCATTTGTTCCATTATCCACATCAGTCTAGTCTAGCCCACATAGACAGTCCAGCATCAAAATGTCTGGCAAATCTCTTCTATACAAGAGAAACAGCAACAGCCCAGATGTACATTTTAGATATTAGTAGGTATGTTCAGTGAGGTGCAGTTGTACCTCTCTTGATACAACAAGAAGAGTAATGGCCCATTCCCAGGATGGCCTTCTACTAAGAGAAACAAAGCAAAAGAGGAGTGACAATTGCACGGTGAGAATAAATAACCCAGTAGTTTATTATTGCAGTTGCTGTTCAGTGAAATTTTTTGCTAGAGTGTACAAAATTCTGGAGAAGATCTTTCTATGTTCATATCAGTCTGGTCCTACCCACAGGCAGCCTAACACTGAAATGTTAGGAAAATCTCCCCTGCATGAGCGACACCAACAAACCCCTGGTGCATGTTTCAGCCTTTTGTGAGCCTGGTCAGTGAGGTAAAGTTGTGTTGCCTAGGCACCAAGAGAGCAGGAACCAATGCCAGGAATTTCCTTCCAATTACGGGAATGAATAACATTTAGCAGTTGTCATAAGATACTTTGCTCTCTGGATCGGACTTCTGCTCAGTGCTTGAGACTGAATAAATGAGAAGGAAGTATGCACTCTTTGACAGCCTCGGGAGTGTTTTTGCTGCAGCTGCAGACATGGATAAAGGTCAAGATCAGGATGAAAACTCTTGTGGACTGTAAAGGTGGTACTGATCCTTTAGTAACTGATGAGCGGATCCAGTGAACAGATCCAAACTGGTGCTTAAAGCATAAGCTCAAAGTCATAGGTAGCTGAGATGCTGATAAATAGTGTCCTGTAACTTAAAGACACTCTGGCCCTTTAAGAAAGAAAAAGGGGAATATTACAATAAGGATGAGGTATCAGGTAAGAACTAGTTAGCCAGGCTTCAGGAACTGAGCAGGCAGTGTAGCAGAGAGGAGGAAGCTCAGCAGAGCTGACAGTAGAAGCTGAGAAGGTATGAGCAAGCTGCACAACAACCCGGTCTACAACTGGAAACCTGTATGGGCAGTTACCTGAGGGACTGAGCTGCAGATGGCATGGTGGAAGTGGTGGGAGGCAAAAATGAGGTCAAGGATAAGCCACAGGTATATATATATATATATATATATATATATATATATATGTGTCATGGTACCAAGGGATTATGTATAACTGTTGTCAGTAAGCATGCCGGAAGTCAACAGTCAGATACTCAGTATCTGTGACAATAATAGGTATCAAACAGAGGTGTAGGTCAGAAACAAGACCGATGTGCAAACCGGCAAATCATGGCAAACACATAGGTCTAAACCAGGTAAGTCAATATATGTCATGGTACCAAGGAATTACTTATAACCATTGTCAGTAAGCATGCCAGGCATCAACAGTGAGATGCTTAGAATTGGTTTCAATAATAGGTATCAAACAGAGGTGTAGGTCAGAAACAAGACTGATGTGCAAGCCTGCAAATCAAGGCAAACACAGTTGAGGGAGATAGCAGAAGTGGAGGTCAGAACTAGCTGGGTCATACACTGAGAGATCAGATAAGAACAGGCAAACTCCCTCAGAAACATGCAAAGTGAGTATTAAAAACTAGAGGTGGCCAATTGGAAATAAGGCGGGAAGGAGCAAGATGCATACAGGTGAGGCAGCATGTGAAGATGTGACAGTATATTTTTGGAGACGGTGCCCCCTCAGGTCTTGCTCATATTTTTCACTCTTGTGCCATTGTGTTGATGAAATATCCATATTAATATTAGCCTGGAGCTACCTACAGAAAGTCAGGCACTGAAATTTCAGGCAAACCTTCCCTTCATGAGAAAAAAGCAAAACCCCATCATGCGTTTCAACCTTTACTAGATTTTATTTGTTCTCCTTGCATGTTTGTCACCCCTTTTTCTTTTGGAAGGGTGTCATTAGCATGGGCCCTTGCTTTTCATGTACTTAGAGGATAACATCTGCAGCTCACTGATAAAGCACATTGAAGGCTGAAACATAAGGCTGGGGTTGTGTTTTTTCCCCGACATTTTGGTGTTGGTCCATCTGTAGGAAAGAAAATACTAATATAAATATTGAAATGTCTTCTGTAATGGCACAAGGGAGCGGACAACATTACTGAGCAAGGCCTGGGGAGGTACCATGGTCAAGAACCAAGTTTTATTCATTCTCAGTGTGTGCTTGTCATCTCTTTTTAAATGACTGAAAGAGCCAATCAATGATAATGGAGAAAACAAATCATTTTCTGCAGAGTCAAACACAGACTGCACGTATCAATCTATGAAAAAAGTGAGAGTTTTCATTATAGGAAGCAAGCTAATAAAACAGGTTGAATTTATTGTCATGGAAGGTATGAGGGAGCACTCTGACAGATTAAAGTTCTGTTATGCCAATTTTTAGCTATTTCACTACTTTTTTTTCTTAATACATCTGATTATTACTGTGATTCTAAAAAAAAAAGTTCACCGTTTTTTTTTTTCAAGCTTATTGGAGACTGACAGCGCAGGCGCATGGACGTCACTATGGCAAGATGTCCATGCTTCCTGCTACTGTCCGCCTCAGAGTAAGTAGAAAATCTTGTAAACCGGGTAATATTTCTGGCGACTAGCGCTACTAAGCAGCTAGTCGCCAGATGAAGACTTAAATAAGATTACGTTTTTGCGGGGTGGTAGTTCCCTTTTAAATAAATCACTCTTTTCATTTCCAATCCATAGTCCCATAGAGCATTTGGTTTGTTCCACTTTCACCTGACGAAAAAAATCCTTAGGGCTTAGGGCCATATTCAGTAAGCTAAAAAAGAGAACAATTCTGGAGCAAACCAGCTGCACCATAGGGCACAAATGAAAATTCTCAAAACTCCTACTGAGTAAAACAAAGGTACTGCCATGACTGGGAATTATTTTATTCAAAAGTTATAACAGTTCAAAGCTGTTATACTTTATGGAAACAAAGATCCAGGGAGCTTCAAACTGACAGAAAGTGTTGCAGCAGTTCTGGTAAAATTCTGTGGAGAACTGTTGACAGTGACTCATGTCTTCCATAGAATGCAGGAGAATAACTACTTGTAATCTGGCCTCTAGAGAGTAACGTTAATGTAAAAAACAAACACTTTAAACTGGAATAACGCTGGAAAGCCACATCTCCCAAATATGGGAGTGCACTTGTTTTTCTCATCAGGAAAATCCCTGCATCATGTTTGTTTGTTTTTTCATAAAAAATGTACTGCTCCTTTGAATGGGGCTTTTTCACACCTTAAATGCTAGAGAGGTCTCCAACACAAAGTGTTGGAGGTCTCTAGTATTCAAGGGGTTAAAACCCAATTTCCATCAATGGGGAATTTGGGAATGTTTATTTGTCCACTATGGTACAGTTGGTTTGCTCCACAATATCTGAACATAACCTTAGTTCAGTAATATTAGATTAGCATCACTAGAGTTAGGTAGAAAAAGAAAATTGAACAAACAGCAAATATGGGTGCTGTAAATATTGATGCTTCAATATGTAAAGATAGTGTTCAGACCAAACCAGCCAGTATGATAACATATTGGGAATACTGGCCCTACCTAGCTCAGGGACACCCAATATTGCAATTATAGATTTAAAGTAAGTAGGTTACCCAGTATCTTCACATATTGTCAGTATTAGTGTATATAGTGTCCCTGTTTTCTGCTTTTTGTTTGTTCTAATTGAGAACCTGTGGGAATAATCAGTTTGGGTGAAAGCAGCTGAACCTGTACAGATAAACTGAGTAGAGGCAGTTTATTGAGTCCTCCATATGCTTTAATAAGCCACTCCACATATCAATACTACAGAATGTGAGTTGCCTACGGATGCAGCTTTTCCATTTTCTGGTTACTGTTTGCATTATGGGTGCCAGCTCTTGTTTCAGGTAGGTCAGTAAGGCGAGGGAGCCGAGCACCATATCTCTGATTGTTCTGTTAGTTTCATCTTCCCCTTTGTTAAAAGAAATGTGAGCAGGGATTATGGGAAGAGGGGCATGACTATGCCAGATCAATAGCACCTCAAAATTAAATGAAAGGGAAGTGATTTAATAAAGTGTTAAACAAGAAGTGACATATGCTATATAATCATATGATCTAGCATTCAGATAGTAAAAAGAGAATTATAATTTCCAGAAGCATAGAAATAAAAGTGGCTATATCGTGCAGCTGCACAATGGATCCTATCAGTAGGACACTGTGATTATGAGAGTTTAAACATGTGACCACAAAAAAAAGGTTTTGTTAAACAAACCTCAAACTTGTCAGGAGCTCCAAATTCTATGATTGGAATGATGGGTGGTGGTTCTTTATTGTAAACAGCTTGTACCATGTTCCTTAGTAGCTCCAAAGACCAAGTTGTTCCTAGTAAAAGTGTGGAGAGAAAATTTACTTGAAAAAAAAAAATGTACAAATAATTGGTTTGAATAATTTTATTCTATTCTCCATAACATTTTATGGGATATGTATATAAACCATTCTTAGAGTATGTTAAGAGTTGTCAATAAAACTTGCGATGGGTCAGATTTATAAGTAATTAAAGTCAAGATGATAAATAAATCTCTGAGAATATTCTGAGAACGTTTGCAATGATAATATTTTTTTCATATGCATAACTGCCATATACACCATCACTATATACTTCCATTAAAAACAGATTATACCTGGAGTTAATATTTGAACATTATTAGTGAATGTCATTATATATACGGTACATTGTGAAATAATTATTAGTTAGACAAGATGATTTCTACACCACTTTTTAGAAATGTTGCTAAATGTTTAGATATATTTTTGCGTTGCTTAGCAACAATTTTACAGACACTTTTTTTGTTACTCCAGTTTTATACATGAACCCCACTGATGCTAAAGTAATACAAAGAACTGGAACAATTCTGGGGTAAACCAACCCCACCTTTTGGAACAAATACAAATCCCCCCCAAGTTCCTACTTATTTAAAAGGGAACTTTCACCCCTATACAAGTTTGGCTTAAAAGTAAGTTTATAGAGCGACTAGCTGGAATGCTATTGTCCTTTTTTTTAGTTCCTTGTTTGGCCGAAATTAAACGTTCAATGAAGATCTTGTGCCTTCCTTCTGGACAGACTGCAGGTACTGTTCTGTACCACAGTTTGTCACTCATCCTCCCTCGATCCATCCTCCCTCGATCCATCCTCCTTTGATGATGGAGGATTTCTGCATGTAAGCTGGAGCAATTTTAACTCCTTGAATGGTACAAATGTCTCTCTCCAAATCATTGTGAAGCAGTGCATTGGAGACCTTGATAGCATTCAAGGGTTTAAAAGTCATATGTCAATCAATGGGAAGTGTTATTTACCCCAAGTGGTGCTATTGATTTGCCCCAGAATTCCTCCAGGTCTTCTTAGTACATCATTCTGTATGTATTTGGTCTGCTAAAGTAATGCTGATCAATGCTGGTGCCTGGGGCACACCAACAGGGCAGGTTTACATGATATTCCTGTTTAATCACAGGAAGGTAATCAGTGGCTTAGACACTGTGATTGAACTGCCTGTGCTTAATTAAGGATATCCTGGAAATCTATTCTATTGGTGCCCTGAGGACTGGAGCTAAGAATCACTGTATTAAACTATCACAAAAAAAACAAAAATCCCTGGGCCCATCTGCTACTGTAAGTATACACAGTTGGTATTTTATTTTGCATTTTTGTTTTTGTGTCCTGGGGTTATGGTTACTTTAATGACTTACTCACTTACTAAGCACTGCTGTTCCACTTACTGCTACTGGGCCTCCAGTCATCTCAAGGGAAAGCTGGGCTTTTGAGCAGGAAGGCCATCCCTATATTTTCTATGTTCTATCACTCAAAGTTCTGCTTAGTAATAAATGGGCAAGTGTGGCCCAGTACCATGGCATCTTCTTGAGGACATTGTGAAAGAAGAACTAGAATTTATTAGTAATATGGATTTACATAACTATTTTACTGGAGAGACCTAGTCACCTGGGCCATTTTCTTTTTGCTTGTATTTTGTGGATCAAGTCACAGTCTGTGGTTCTTGTTCCATACATTGCAAGCTCTGTTTATTGATTTTTTTTGTAGATTGAGAGCTTATGCATCTCTTTTGACCCTCAAATAAAATACATGGAAACATGTTTTGATAGGCTTTGAGCACTTCACTATAGGCCTCTCACTTGTACTTGTCCTCAGGCCAAAGGTTTTCAGTCTACTCCTAAGGTACCACTACTGCTGGAGTCTTTCCTGGTGTTGCTATCTCTGATCTATGCTAAGTGACCTAGGCAGTCACAGTCACCTGCTCAACTGAGCTCCACCATGGCATTTTACAGCTCTCCAGTATAATTCCACCTATCCATGTCCATTGTGGCCCTCTAATTCTAGCCATTCCAGTATCTTACGCAAGTTATCCTGGAGAGGTTCAGGCATTCTAAGCACTTGCATGGGTGTCTACGAGGCCTCTGATAACCTCCCTCAACAACCTGAGCTGCAGACAGAGCCTAGGCCAAAGAAAAGTTGTTCTCCAGTCATATAATGTCTCAAGATGATGTAGGAGGCCAATGGCCATGAACATCTTTATAAAATGTTCTACTGAGATTCTATAATTGCTTAAGAGAAGATGTGCCCAGCAATGGACTTCTTTAAACTTCGATGTCAGCTTCTGCTTTTAACTTACATACTGATCTCTACACAGCAAGTAGCTGCATCCCTTCAACATTCAGAAACCCTAACAACTACCAGACTATGTCATGCTCACCTTGTACTTTTAACCAAATAATTGCCATACTACACCAAAAACCTATACATATAGGGTGTAATCATATACAGGAGAACAATGCACATTTATTTAGGGGTATGTTATGAGGCAACACTAATTGTGCGCAAACAATCTTGGACAGAATGATGACATAATTGTTATATATTAGATCTTTATATTATTTATTATTATTATTATTATTTACATCATTTAACACACATAAACAGGGCCGGCGCCACCTATAGGCAAGGTAGGCGCCGGCCTAGGGCGCACATGTACTGGGGGCGCGGGCATGCAGAGGTGAAGAGCTGCGCCTGCATACACCACGCCAGAAGCCGCAACACAGGTCTGTGTCGCTACTGCGCTCCCTCATTGCAGTCGGCTCTTTAGTAATGCAGAGTGCGCTGGGAGTCATGATCTCCCGGCACGCTCTGCATTACTGAAGAGAAGACTGCGCGGGAGCTACAGGTATGTGATGGGGGGCAAGGTGGAGCTGGTGGGGGCAAGGTGGAGCTGATGGGGAGCAAAGTGGAGCCGATGCAGGCAAGTTGGTGCTGGTGGGGGCACGTTGGAGCTGAGGGGGCAAAGTGGAGCTGCTGGGGGCAAAGTTGGAGCAGTGGAGCTGCTGGGGGCAAAGTGGAGTTGCTGGGGGCAAGGTGGAGCTGGTGGGGGCAAGGTGGAGCTGATGGAGGCAAGTTGGAGCTGGTGGGGGCAAGTTGGAGCTGAAGGGGCAAAGTGGAGCTAATGGGGGCAAAGTGGAGCAGATGGGGCAAAGTGGAGCTGGTGGGGGCAAGTTGGAGCAGATGGGGGCAAGTTGGAGCAGATGGGGCAAAGTGGAGCTGATAGGGGGCAAGTTGGAGCAGATGGGGGCAAGGTGGAGCTGGTGGGGGCAAGGTGGAGCTGGTGGGGGCAAGGTGGAGCTGATGGGGGGCAAAGTAGAGCCAATGGAGGTAATTTGGAGCTGGTGGGGGCAAAGTGGAGAAGATGGGGGCAAAGTGGAGCTGCTGGGGGCAAGTTGGAGTAGGTGGGGCAAAGTGGAGCTGGTGGAGGCAAGGTGGAGCTGGTGGGGGCAAGTTGGAGCTGATGGGGGGCAAAGTGGAGCTGATGGGGCAAAGAGGAGCTGGTGGGGGTAAGTTGTAGCTGATGGGGGCAAAGTGGAGCTGATAGGGGCAAAGTGGAGCTGGTGGGACAAAGTGGAGCTGATAGAGGGCAAGTTGGAGCTGGAGGGGGCAAAGTGGAGCTGGTGGGGGCAAAGTGGAGCTGGTGGGGGGCATCTCTTATAGGCATCTCCAGACCAGGGGCAGACTGGCCCAGGGGGAAGAGAGAGGACAATCATGAAAAGAGGTGGGGTATAAATGGGCGGGGTATAAAGGGGTGGGACACAAGGGGCGGAGCCAAATGGGTGGCAAAATTAGGTTTTGCCTAGGGTGACAAAAATCCTTGCACCAGCCCTGCACATAAATGAATAAATGTGAAATTTGACACTTCCCTTAAAATTAGTAAATTTGATCCAATCCTTAAGGGGTAAATATATTTGGTGTATTTGTATTTTATTAGTGATGATCGAGCACCCCAATGCTCGGGTGTTCGGGTGCTCTGACCGAGCGCCCCCGGAGTCTCGAGTGCTCGGCCGAGCACCCGAGCCCCATTGAAGTCAATGGGAGGACTCGAGCATTACACCAGGCACCCCCTGCTCTGATGAGGGGAGGGTGCCTGGTCCATAGGAAAAGGGCAGAAAATGATGGAAACACCACAGAAATGGTTCAGGGACAGCATAGGGAGGATGTCTGGATGCATCTTGGACTCCAACATCGCTGCTGGGAACGATCTTTCGCCCGTAGTACGCCATTTTTACAGACTGACCGTAAAACACACAAAAAGGAAGATAAAAACGACTTTAGGCGAAAAATTGTTACCAAACAGTATTTGCTGTATATTTACTTGTATATCATCTGCAAATTCTGCAAAAAATTTTATCGATTTTTCGGAACTGGGGCCATGATTAAGAGGGAAACGTGTGCAGAGGCAAATTCTCCCAAAAATTTCCTCGATTTTTCTGAACTGAGGCCATGATTAAGAGGGAAACGTGCGCAGAGGCAAATTCTCCCAAAAATTTCCTCGATTTTTCTGAACTGAGGCCATGATTAAGAGGGAAACGTGCGCAGAGGCAAATTCTCCCAAAAATTTCCTCGATTTTTCTGAACTGGGGCCATGATTAAGAGGGAAACGTGCGCTGAGCCGACCATCTAAAACATTATGGGTGAGGGTCTGCTGCGGAGCTGACCATCCTAAACATTATATGCGAAGGCCCGCTAGTGAGCTGACGCTATAAAACATTATATGAGAGGGCCCGCTAGAGAGCTGACCCAATAAAACATTATATGAGAAGGCCCGCTGGTGAGCTGACCTATACAAAAATTGTCAAACTGCGCCCGCTGGTGAGCTGGCCCTATATAAAAATTATATCACAGGGCCCGCTGGTGAGCTGGCACTATATAAAAATTATATCACTGGGCCCGCTGGTGAGCTGGCCCTATATAAAAATTATATCACTGGGCATATGGAAGAGAGTCAACCATATACCCGTTTTTTGGGTGGAAGGGGTGAATGGGAATACAGAGTATTCCCATCATTGTAAATAACATATATAAAGTGACTTTATGTTCCCCCGGGGCTTTCCTCCAGTGGAGTGGAGAAGTCAGGTGAAATCCAGGCCTTGTTCATTTTTATAAGTGTCAACCTATCAGCATTTTCGGTGGAAAGGCGGATACGCTTATCTGTTATGATACCACCAGCAGCACTAAATACCCGCTCAGACAGAACGCTGGCGGCAGGGCAGGCCAGCACCTCCAAGGCGTAGAGTGCCAGTTCATACCACGTGTCCAGCTTGGACACCCAGTAGTTGTAAGGCACAGAGGGATCATTGAGGACGCTGACACGGTCTGCTACGTACTCCTTCACCATCTTCCAAAACTTTTCCCTCTTTGTGACACTAGGCTGCGCATCAGGGTGAGGGTGCTGGCGGGGTGTCATGAAGGTGTCCCACGCCTTGGAGAGTGTTGCCCTGCCTTTGTCGGAACTGCTGTGTGCTCCCCTTTTCTCCCCTTCTCGGTTGGCCAAGGTAGCACGTACTCTGCCGCCAGCGTTGTGAGATGGAAAATTTTGGAGCAATTTTTCAAAAAGAACCTTCTGGTATTGCACCATTTTGCTTGTCCTCTCCACCGGAGGAATGAGAGATGAGAAATTCTCTTTGTAGCGGGGGTCCAGAAGGGTGAACACCCAGTAATCCGTGTTGTCTAAAATGCGTATAACGCGTGGGTCATGGGAAAGGCAGCCTAACATAAATTCAGCCATGTGTGCCAGAGTACCAACAGGCAAGATTTCGCTGTCCTCACCAGGAGGATGACTCTCAATCTCCTCATCCTCTTCCTCCTCTTCTGCCCACCCACGCTGAAGAGATGGAACTAAAGTTCCATGGCTACCCTCTGTAGCGGAGGCAACCGTGTCTTCCTCCTCCTCCTCCTCCGCCTCCTCCAATTGTCGCTGAGAAGACGAAGTGAGGGTGCTCTGGCTATCACCTTGTGTAAGCTCTTCCTCCCCCATTTCCACCTCTTCCACATGCAAAGCATCGGTTTTAATTGTGAGCAGCGAGCGTTTCAGTAGACACAGAAGTGGAATGGTTACACTGATAATAGCGTTATCGCCGCTCACCATCTGTGTCGATTCCTCAAAATTGCGTAAAACCTCACAGAGGTCTGACATCCATTCCCACTCCTCACTTCTGATTAGAGGAAGTTGAACGGAGAGGCGACGACCGTGTAACAGCTGGTACTCCACTACTGCCCTCTGCTGCTCACAAAGCCGGGCCAACATGTGGAAGGTGGAGTTCCAGCGCGTGCTCACGTCACACAGCAGCCGGTGAGCTGGCAATTGTAAGCGCTGCTGCAGCTTCAACAGGCCGGCTGAAGCTATTGATGACTTACGGAAATGTGCACACACGCGGCGCACCTTGGTCAAGAGATCATGCAAATTGGGGTAGGTTTTTAGAAATCGCTGAACCACTAAATTAAATACATGCGCTAGGCGTGGTACGTGTGTGAGCTTGCCGAGCTCCAAAGCCGCCACCAAGTTACGCCCATTATCACACACAACCATGCCTGGTTGCAGGTTGAGTGGCGAGAGCCACTGCTCGGTCTGGTGACTAATCCCCTGCAACAGCTCTGAGGCCGTGTGCTGTTTGTCCCCAAGGCAGATCAGCTTCAGCACGGCCTGTTGACGCTTCCCCACTGCAGTGCTACACTGCTTCCAGCTACCGGCTGATGGGTGAGTGGCGCTGCGCGCAGAGAATTCGGAGGTGGAAACGGAGGAGGAGGAACCAATAACGTAGGTGCTGGCGGAAACCCTGATGGAGGTAGGGCCCGCAATCCTCGGCGTGGGTAGCACCTGTGCCATCCCAGGGTCCGAGTCGCTCCCAGCCTCCACGACATTCACCCAGTGTGCCGTCAGGGAAATGTAGCGTCCCTGGCCACAAGCACTTGTCCATGTGTCAGTCGTTAAGTGGACCTTCACAGTAACTGCGTTGGTCAGGGCACGGGTGATGTTACGGGACACATGGTGGTGTAAGGCGGGGACGGCACACCGGGAAAAGTAGTGGCGGCTGGGGACTGCGTACCGAGGGACAGCTGCTGCCATCAGGCTGCGGAAGGACTCAGTCTCCACAAGCCTAAATGGCAGCATTTCGATGGCCAGTAATTTGGAAAGGTGTGAGGTTAGTGCTATGGCCTGTGGGTGGGTGGCTGGGTATTTTCGCTTGCGCTCAAATGCCTGGGGTAACGACATTTGGACGCTGCGCTGGGACAGGGAAGTGGATGTGGTCGCTGATGGTGCTTCAGATGGTACAGGTGCAGGGCGGGAGGTATGCGGGCCTGCGCCTTCGACAGGCGATTGGCCGGCACCGAAAACAGGGGAAGAGGAGGCAGTGGTGTGGCCTGCAGACACAGATTGGAGATCCGGGCGTTCCTCTCACTTATTACGGTGCTTGGATGCCATGTGTCGGATCATGCTGGTGGTGGTGAGGTTTCTAGTGTTCATGCCTCGGCTCATTCTGGTGTGGCACAGGTTGCAAACTACAATTCTTTTGTCGTCCGCACTTTCCTTAAAAAAACGCCATACCGCGGAACACCTACCCCTTGGCAAGGGAGATTTACGTAAGGGGGTGCTCCGTGGAACATTTGCGGGCCGGTTTGGTGCGGTCCGCCTTCTTTCTATAGCCACACCACTGCCTCTTCCAGCCTGTTGCGGTGCTGCAGATGGCTCACCCTCAGGACTGCTGTCATCGCTCGGCTCTCCACCTTCCCAGGTGGGGTCAGTCACCTCATCGTCCACCAAGTCCTCCTCCACTTCCTCACTCTGATCATCCTCCTCATGTCTTGATCCCACCACATACTCAGTCATTGACAGCTGTATATCATCCTCCTCATCAAGGTCTTGAGACAGTAATAGTGGTTGATTTAATGGGAACTGTGTCTCATCATCATCATCATCCACTTCCTTTGACCTTAAATGCCGTTCCCCTCTGTCATCTTCTTGTGATTGGGTACCCTCTAGAGGTTGTGAATCAGGGCACAAGATGTCATGTTCCTCTGCAAGCGTGCTTGGAGAGAGGTTCAAATTAAGGATTGGTGATGAGACGAGCTCCTCACTATATCCCAGTGTGGGATCACTTCTTTGACCAGACCCTCTATGGTGGGAGGAAGGATGATCAGGGTGAGGATTATGTTGACCAGACTCTTGGCTACTGAGAGTGGACTTGGTGGAAGACAGGGTGGTGCTTAACCGACTGGAAGCAGTATCACCTGAAATCCAACCGACCACCTGTTCGCAGTGGTCTGACCTCGAGAGTGATGTCCTGCGACGCCCTGTAAACTGAGAGATGAAGCTAGGTATGGTGGATGTCTTTCTTTCTTGTGCTCTGGCACCAAGCACAGTTTCTACGCGTCCTGACCCGCGCCCTGAACTATCAGGATCACGTCCACTTCCCCGTCCCTTTTTACCCGCCTTCTTCATATTACACGGAATATGTGCTGCAAATCTGCAACTTTGCACACTAAACAGAATGTGCTGCTTATCTGCGGCTCGGCACAGTGAATGGAATATGTGACTTTGATATTTTACACTTTGCACAGTAAACAGAATGTTCTGCTAATCTGAAACTTTGCACACTAAACAGAATGTGCTTCTTATCTGCGGTTAGACACAGTGAATGGAATATGTGACTTTGATATTTTACACTTTGCACACTAAACAGAATGTTCTCCTAATATGTAACTTTGCGCACTAAACAGAAGGTGCTTCTTATCTGCGGTTAGACACAGTGAATGGAATATGTGACTTTGATATTTTACACTTTGCACACTAAACAGAATGTTCTGCTAATCTGAAACTTTGCACTCTAAACAGAATGTGCTTCTTATCTGCGGTTAGACACAGTGAATGGAATATGTGACTTTGATATTTTACACTTTGCACACTAAACAGAATGTTCTGCTAATCTGAAACTTTGCACACTAAACAGAATGTGCTGCTTATCTGCGGCTCGGCACAGTGAATGGAATATGTGACTTTGATATTTTACACTTTGCACACTAAACAGAATGTTCTGCTAATCTGAAACTTTGCACACTAAACAGAATGTGCTGCTAATCTGAAACTTTGCACACTAAAAAGAATGTGCTGCTAATCTGCAACTTTGCACACTGAACAGAATGTGCTGCTAATCTGCAACTTTGCACACTAAACAGAATGTGCTGCTAATCTGCAACTTTGCACACTAAAAAGAATGTGCTGCTAATCTGCAACTTTGCACACTAACCAGAATGTGCTGCTAATCTGCAACTTTGCACACAAAACAGAATGTGCTGCTAATCTGCGGCTAGGCACAGTGAACGGAATATGTGACGTTTTTTTTTTAAATCTCTGCCCCCCCAAACAAAATAAACTGCTGCCCCCACACACAGTAGTCCTAAAAAGGACTTTTGGGTCTTTTTTATTTCAAAATCGCTTTTCTTCTCCCTACACTGACTTTCCCTTCCTATCCTCATCTCTCCCTGGCTAAGACTGAGCCGAACTCGCTGGTCAGGTGCTATACAGCACCCGATCACGGGTTCTGGCCAGCCAATCAGTGTAATGCCAGCAGCCAACATGGCTGCTGGCATTACACTGATGTCAGAGCCTCCCTGCACGTTTATTGGCTGCGCAGCAGCCGCGAAACGTGCGGGGAGGAGACCCGAACATGGCGGGCGAGCACATGCGGTACTCGTACGAGTACCGCCATGTGCCGAGCAGAGCGATGCTCGAGCCGAACCGAGCTTCGGCCGAGCATGCTCGCTCATCACTATATTTTATATGTTATGGGTTCTTTCTCTGCCAACAGAGAGACCTAGGAGAGGATTTGTGTACTCAATCGTGGTATGTTCATGGGAGTGCCTAGAAGCACTAAATATGCTTTGATAAGGGGCTCCAGAGAGTTATATCTGGCTCTGATAAGAGTCCTGACCTAACTACAGCTCAGTTGTTCTACAAGTATTTCTAAGTTCAGAGGATCCTGCAAAATCAATATTTTGTGACTTCACAAATTAGATGTACATTGATTACAGCTTCAAACATGTTCACTGTAACTAGGGTTTTTGAGCTGGTGTAATCAAGGATACTCTCAATCCTGGCAGTACAACTAAGACAGATGATCCTATTTGATTCTTACAAAAAAAAAAGTATAAAAATATGCTATAAAGTACAGGCACCCTTTTTTTCTTTTACAGAAAATTAACCCACTGAATTATAGTGGTGGACAACACTCTTGTAATCGAAGGGTTATCAAAATCTCTGGCAATATAAATACATACACACATATACACTCATAGACACACACATATTTGCAAATTATATGGATTAAAACTAACTGAAAAAGTGTTTCTGCATCATATTAATTTCAGTGAAAACATACAGATACAGTAAACTTTTGAGTGCCATAGGTCTGAGCAATGGGCTTTATGTATAAATTCAAATTAGAGGAATTCTGGGAAATGTAAACAACATATGTGACAAATACTCCTAAAATGCCCATTGGTTTAAATGAAACTGTTTATGCATTGCGTACCCCTCTGGCACTCAAGGGGTTAACCTATTGAATGCTAGAGAGGTTTGTAACATATTGTGAATCAATACATTTGAGACCATTCTAGTGTTCAAGAGCTTAAAGGGATAGTAATGTTTACAATAAAAGCATCTCCAATTAATCTTCATAGTATTTGGGCCATGGAAGGTGTTGTTTCAGTACTGCCAGAGTTGAATTTCAAGAGTAATTGAATGATAAAATATCTCCCTCCCACTCCTTTTACTGATGTAACACTGTGCAGCTCACAGCAGCAGGGTGGTCTCCAAATGGATTGCAGAGAAGGACAATCTTCAATTAACAAAAGGGAAAACCTGTCAGTGGGGGCAGGATTTTTCATTGTTCTCACAGTAAAAAGATTGTCCCTTGCTGTGAGCTGTTTGTGGACCAGATTCCACATCTGAGGGGAGGTGGCTTACACTAGGTAAAAGGGGCAGGAGGGGGAAACTTTATCATTCATTTACTCCTGAACTACATATCTTACAATATTGAAATAACACTCTCTATGGCTCAAGTACTATGAAAATTAATTGGAGATGCTGTTTTTGTGAAACATTCCTATCCCTTTAAGTTAAAAGACCCATTTGAATCTATGAAAATGTTTACAAGGTGTCTATGGTTCTGTTGGTTTACTCCAAAATTGATCCAATTTGCTTTTATACATTATACCCTATATGGTAAGATTAATGCACTTACCACATTTAGGATAAGCCACCAACACTATATCATCCTCTTTTGCCTCAAAACATTCCAAGGCTGCAAAGGTCTCAACACTGCATAACGAACTAGGATAGAGGACTCCATTGTGTGTGAAAAGCTTCTTTTCATCCGATGTATCCTTTGCACAGTCAAACACTTTCTTCATATCATTTACAAACTGCTGCTTGTCTGCCATTTGGCTTAACTTCAGGCAGTAAACCTATGAAAGTTATCTGCTTGCTTTGTGTTCCAGTCATGTGCACACTTCCCTCATTTATAGGTAAATGGGTGGTGAAAACAGTAAAACTTGGACTACAGCCTATTCATGCTTACGAAATAAATGTGAACGCTGCATAACCTCTGGACTGACAGAGCTTGATTTTCTTCCAACTCAGAGCCAGTCCTTCCAGGAGAAAAGTGGTAAATCAGAAAAGTAAAATTAGTTTATTTATATAATAGAAAAATGTTAAAGGCGAAGTAACACATTACTATGGCTAGAAAATACTAATTATCCCTGTGAAATTTGCCTTTGTGCCTTTATTCATGAGAACTCTCTGGAACTGCACTGGAGACTCTGGTCTGGTTTTTGTAGTGAGTTGCTGGGTCACTGGGGAGAGAGGCTGATTCTCCGGTGGTGGGGAGTTTCTTATGAAACACTGCCCACTTCTGCTCCTTCCCCACTGTTTACTCCCACTTTCACTCCTTCCCCACCCTGTTCTGCCCACTTCCCGCCCACTTTATTAGACAGCCCGTTAAGCCCCACCCGTGATTAACCCCTGCCCCGTTGTGACGCAAATTGCGTCATTTATATCCTCCCACTGGCACCACACGAGTCCCCTCCAGAGACTCTAGAAGAAAAAGTTCCCAGGTATGGCTATGGGGCAGGAGCACTGGGCTTTCTGACACTGAAGTGTTAATAACCGCAGAACGTGTGCACTAGTATGCACTAATGAGATCATATACTTTAGTATAAAGATGGGCAAAAAGGTCAGATTATTTTCACAGGAATCTCCTCAGAGAAAACACAATTTGATATATTTTTTTTACTACTGCCAATGAATTTTCCAAAACAACTTTGTTGTTTTCCACCTATGCTATTTATGGCTGTAAGAATTTGTGCTGCAAAAGTCCACAGCCAAAAGTCCTACAGCAACCTAATCGTTGAAAATGTTTTAGCCGGATGAGCACTTTTATTATTTCTTCATGGCACTAACCACTTGGTTGTACGACTCTGGAAAAATAGCTATGGCATGGGACACACAAGCAGGGTGGAACACTTGATATCAGTTCTTTCAAACCTCTTTTTTCAATGAAAGAATAGGGCAGCATGTTAACAGCTAACATTTTGGCAATTTTGCTGTTGCATAGCCTGTTTTGGATTAATTTTGTGCATTTTTTTTTACTTCAATCTAAGCTGTCCGTATGGGTGGATTGGCAGTACATAGAAGATGGTGGTCTGTCAGTATATAGACGTGCTTGTGATGGCAGGTCAGACACTGGGTGTGGGAAGAGAAGACTGAGATGATGATGACTGTGTAATTTAGGCATGTTGAGTCGTCCATAGCCAGACATTGCAGTTTATAAACAGGCATATTGTTCCTTTTTTAATAACTTATTTTTTGGGTCATATTTTCAGTAATTTTCTGGTCATATCATCATGCCCTCACTCTCTTCTTCATCTGCATCAGAAGAAGGGTGGATAGTGGAGATACATATTTTGAATCCTCATCAATAATTAGGTCACCATCAAGAGCATCATGTGCTTCCTCCCCATTATTTTCATATTCTTGTAGGTTTTTTGGAGTTAATCTAGTGTAAACAAACTGCATCATAGGGAACAAATACAATTTCTTACATTTCCATAAACTTTAATAAAGCTTTTCAATCCCTTGAATGCCAGAAAGGTCTCCAAGGCATTGCTCCTCAATGCATTTGCAACCTCGCTAGCATTTAAAGGGGTTAAAAGTCAAATTTAATTTTACAGGAATATTAATTTTTACCCGGTAGTGCAGTTGGCTTACTGCAGACTAACTCCATTTTGTTTTTATAAATATAGGCCTTTGACTCTACTTTGTGGCAGGATGTTACTGCTAAATACTACTTCACTATGGCAGTAACATTAGAATTGGACTCATCATTATCTATAGTATTGGAAAAATGTTTAATAATACTACTGGCACACTATTCCTACTACTTTCCCCTTGTTCCTGCCCCAGTATATTTAGTGGACATTAAAGTAGTGTTGATTTTTACTGTAAAGTATTTGACAGAGCTGTTAGCATATGGATTGATGCTTTCTACCTCCAATGTGGAAACAAGGCCAAGTGACTCAACTATGCACGAAAACACAGGAACTGGGGTGCAGAAAAATGGCAGCAGGTGCTCTGGACTGATGAGTCAAAATTTTAAATATTTGGCTGTAGCAGAAGGTAGATTGTTGGCCAAAGGCTGGAGAGTGGTACAAGAATGAGGCAACATTGTAGGGGTGGAGGTTCCTTGCAAGTTTGGGGCTACGTTTCTGCAAATGGAGTTGGGTATTTCGTCAGAATAATGGTATCCTCAATACTGAGAAGTACAAGCAGATAGTTATCAATCATGCAATACCATCAGGGAGGAATCAGATTGGCCCCAAATTTATTCTGCAGCATGACAATGACCCCAAACATATAGCCAAAGTCATTAAGAACTATCTTAGGCATTAAGAAGAACAGGGAGTCCTGGAAGCGATGGCATGGCCCCCACAGAGCCCTAATCTCAACATCATTGAGTCTGTCTGGGATTGCATGAAGAAAAAGAAGCAACTGAGGCTGCCTAAATCCACACAAGACCTGTGGTTAGTTCTCAAAGGGCTGGAATCTATTACAGGTGCTAATTGTATCACTGTTTTTATCTCCAGTTTTCCCCATAGACTTCAATCGGAAATGTTTGATAAAACGGGTGTTAACATTTAGCACATGCAATAGAATCTAGCCCCAAGATGTTTGGAGCAACCTACAAGCAGAGTTCTTTACAAAACTGTTTGCAAGTATACCTAGAAGAACTGATGCTGTTTTGAAGACAAAGGGTGGTCAGACCAAATATTGATTTGATTTAGATTTTTCTTCTGTTCACTCACTATGCATTTTGTTAATTGATAAACATAAACTATTAACATGTCTATTTTTAAAGCATTCTTACTTTACAGCATTTTTTCCCCACAGCTGTCTAAAACTTTTGCACATTACTGCATGTTTGCTAGAAGTAAAGGTAGTTTGTGGGAATAAAGGAAAAAATTGATTGCCTCGTAAAGGGGTATATTATTAAATAATTATTAAAATCCTGAAAGCTGGGGAAACTAGGCAAGGAATTCAAGAACATTAAGACAAAAAGTATAAATCTTGCAAATGGAAGACAGAAGAGGGAAGGAGAAATTAAAGATCAGAATGAGCAGGTAAAGAGGGGTAGGCCAATGAGAAGGGAGTTACAGTAACTGAGATGACACTTTATGACTGTATGAATATCTTTCTTCGGTCTTAAAAAGGGAAATAGCACTATAGGGGAAATATTCCATAGGAGAAGATAGCAGAGTAAGATCGTGATTGAATGGGTAGGATATAATTCAGTTAAGGTTGACACCTAGGTAGCAGTCTTTACAAGATACAATGGTAGAATTGTCAGTGTCAGTTGTCAATGTTAAAGGGATAGTATTACTTCAAAATTCCTATCCCTCATATTGTAGCCCTTAATAAACTGAGTTAAATGACACCAGCCACGTCTCTCAAACCTTTATGGTTTAAGAGATAGCCGCTTTCAAAGTTTCCTCTCCCCTGCTGTCAGCGTTCTGCTGCCAGCAGGGGAATCCGGTCCCGGGACAGGCGGAGGCTCTTAAACAGAGCCGATATCTCGTTCTGGAAGGAAAAATGATTCATTGAAACAGTCTTCTGTGTGTGGTTGGTTACCAAGCACACGTAGAAGACTGTTTCAATTAATCATTTTTCCTTCCATAACGAGATATCGGCTCTGTTTAAGAGCCTCCGCCTGTCCCGGGACCGGATTCCCCTGCTGGCAGCAGAACGCTGACAGCAGGGGAGAGGAAACTTTGAAAGCGGCTATCTCTTAAACCATAAAGGTTTGAGAGATGTGGCTGGTGTCATTTAACTCAGTTTATTAAGGGCTACAATATGAGGGATAGGAATTTTGAAGTAATACTATCCCTTTAAGGGAGATATTTCAAGGTTAGGTGATGAGTAGAAGGATGAAATTGACTCAAATGATGCAAGTAAAAGTAATCATAGGTGGTAAACCATATTTTCAGTCTCTCTGCTGTGCCTAGTAATAACTTCCTTTTATACTAGGTGATTAAAGAAACAGCATGATGAAATGTGCTTGAAATGTTTTCAATCCACTTTTGTAATTCTGTGCTGGAAAGTGCTCAACCATAGTCTTTACCTTTCTGTAACTTACTCTACTTCATTACAAAATCATACAGCACAAATATCCATCTTTAGCTTCCGATTTTATTCTATAAAAATAACACCTATACATCTTGCCATCTGTGGGCTACTAATTTGCTTTAACCAAGTTAGTTTCAGTCATAGGGAAGAAACTTGATCAAACTCATCAACAATGCAATACAGAAGACAGGCAAAATATATCCACATCCACATTTACCAGACAACGTGTAGACCAAACAACCTTTTTTTTTTCTATTAAAAATCACTAATATATTAAAGATGTTTCCCAATGCTCCCCAGAAAGTCTTGGTATAAAAAGTATGAGGTGCCTTGAAAGGTGCAGAACTAGCTATAATTCCACTGGGGCAGCAGACTTAGCCAATCGCAGCCCAATAACAATTTTGAATCTGCAGGAAGGTGTAATATAAACCCCTCCAGATTCTAAATTTTTGCAATTTACAGCAGATATCACAATTGCACAGTTTGAATTGATTTTTGATTGCACACTATAGTTAGAAATTATTTTTTGGTGGAATGCAGAGATAAAGGGAGACACTTGGGAGTAGATGCACTAAGGTGTGATACAGAGGAGATGCCTTCTCCAGTGATATAAGTCCTATGTTATTCTATAGAGTCAATGCACTAATCTTTCTCCAACTCTGGAGATCTAGTGCATAGGCTCTTTTGAATTACAAAGGAACTGGAGAAGTGATATCACTGGAGAAATCATCTCTACTTTATCTCACCCCCTGATCTAACTCCGTAGGGGCTATGCACTAAGGTGTGATAAAGAGGTGATAAAGCAGTGATGATTTCACCAGTGATATCACTGCTACAATTTATATGTTATTATATAGAGCCTATGCACTAAGATCTCCAACGATGGAGAAATCTTAGTGTATTGGCTCCAGAGAATAACATAGAAGTGATATAACTGGAGAAGTCATCTTCAGTTTATCACCTCATTATCACACTTTAGGCATCTCCCCCCTTCTCTCCTAATTATCCAAGGAAAGTACAAATACCTCTTAATATGCTTTCAACAATAGATTCCTCCCCTACAGTTGAGTACAGTAGGGCCTAAATTCATGGGAGGCTTTAGTTTTTTGGGGGGGCCCTAAGCAAATATTCACATTGGGCCCCCTTTTATGCCCATGTTTGTGTTTCTAATAAGAAATTTTCATCTGGATTTGTTTAGATGTACACTGGATTAGCAACTGTATAAGCACTGCAGAGCCTTCTGATCAAGGGTATCCTTTTAAAATATATCACTGAAAAGAGTGTGCTATGAAACGGCGCATATACCAGGTCGCTTTGTCTCATGTCACCTCCTTAAATGTTGCTGAGTGCCGGCTTTCTCTCTCCTTCATGTGAAAGAACAAGAACACCACCCACAGCCGTCTTTCTTTCCCCCCTTCTCTCAAAACACTGTGCAATGATACACTGGACTTTCACCTTGGATCTGCAAGCTTAATTCTCCTTCAACCCGCATGTGATTTTGTTGTTGTTTTTTTAACCCCTTTGTTGCCAGAGAGGTATTGTGTTGAACTCTACCACCTTCACTGGATTTCTCAAAGTTCAACAAAATACCTCTCTGGCGCTGAAAGAGTTTAAAAAAAAATTTACATGTGGCTTGAAAGAGAATTAATCTTGCAAATCCAAGGTGAAAGTCTAGTGTAACATTGCACACTGTTTTGAGAGAAGGGGGGAGAGAGAGCTGGTTGTGGGTGGTATTATTGTTCTTTCACGTGAAGGAGAGAGAGAGAGAGCCAGCATTCAGACATTTAAGGAGGCGACATGAGAATCTCACCTTTTTAACTTCTTAGTGACCTTAATGCCCGCAGTGTATATATATATATATTTTTTAAACGATTCTGGAGTCCCCGAATGGCGTGCATGAATGGAATGCAATGAAATGGAGGACATACATGTAAGTCCTGTGTCCTTGAGGGATATCAGCCAGAAGACATACATGTCGACATTTTAAAAGTGAACCCTGACCAAGTGGGGTCCCTAAGCAACCACTTAGTCTGCTTATATTGTAGCACTACCATTGCCTAAACTCTAATTAAAATGTTTTTAACACCATGAAGCCTATGGACTGTAAATTAAATGATTAAATGATGATAGTGTGGGTGAGAGGAGAAGGCAGGCATAAGTCATTTCTGTGGATTTAATTGTTGGCCAACCTGGCAACAGATTACTCAAGAGGACATGATGTATTCACTTATAAGCAACCGCAGTACAAAGCTGCTAAGTACAGAAATCACTCAAAAAAGGGGACTAGTTCAGTGTTGTCTGATAATGACAGGATACGAGTAGAGTTTATTAAAAAAAATTGTTATTATTTCCCTCATTAAAATATTATAAAGATAAAATGAAAAAAACGGAAATACACTTTTTTTGAAAAAAATGGTATCAGTGCCTATGTTGTACAGTTTTATAGACATAAATCCTCCAGGACTAATTAATTACAACTTCTTAGGACTGTAGTCTATAGGAATATGAATGTTGTTTTCAGTGGACAACAAATTTAAGTAACAATTACTTAAATTTAACAATTACTTAAATTTGTTGTCCATTGAAAACAATATTCATATTCCTTTAGACTACAATCCTAAGAAGTTGTAGTTAATTAGTCCGGAAGGATTTATGTCTGTAAGCACAGTACAACATAGACAGTGATAATGTGTGAGTTTTTGGATTGCTACAAAAAATATTTGCAATACTTTTTTTTAAAAAAAAAAGTGTATTTCCCTTTTTCATTTTATCTTTATAATGTGGGAAACACTGTGGGAAACAATAAAATGTGTTTTTAATAAACTCTATAAGCGTTATCCTGTCATTATAAGATAACACTGAACTAGTCCCCCTTTTTCAGTGATTTCTGTACTTAGCAGCTTTGTACTGTGGTTGCTTTTAAGTGAATAAATCACGTCCTCTTTTCTGTCTCCTTTGAGTTCAGTCAGGCTCGGTCAGGGCCGGCCCAAGACATTGTGCTGCCTGGGTCCAAGAATGAGATGCTGCCCCCCACCACCATGCCCAATGGTTAGGAAAAGGATAAAGTGGTGTCCTATGTGAAAGATTGCTATCTAACACTGCTGCAAATGTAAAAAAGACAATTTTAAAATATAATCTAAAATTTTTAGATATTTTATAATTGTCCTGGGACTGGAAATGAGGAATGAGTCAGAATAGATGTGGTGAGCGACAGATATTCACTCACAATCCATGCATGCATCGCAGCTCTGCCGTCCCCTCTGTCTCACACTACCCCAACCAGCCAATGCATTTCATACTTCTCTGGCACTGGAGTCCCTGACACACAAAGGGTTATCTTTACTGGCTTTGAAACAGTTTCAGATATTTATCTGACCTGTAGTTGCCGAAAAGTTGCCCTTTGGCACTGGCACTCAATGCTACTAAGTATAGAAGTACAATAATATAATAACCCTGTCCACCTCCTCCAAATTCTGCCACTGTCCACCTCCTCCACACTGTTCACCTCCCCCCACTGTCCCCCTAATTCAACTCCACACACTGTCCAGATCCACCACTGTCCCCCTCATTCAACCCCACACACTGTCCACCTCATCCACCTCCCATACTATCCAGCTCCCCACTCTGTCCACCTCATTCACCTCCACACACTGTCCACCTCTCACACTCTCACTTTCTCCTTCATCTACATCAGAAGAAGGGGTGGATAGTGGAGGGACATATTTTGAATCCTCATCAATAATTAGGTCACCATCAACAGCATCATCTGCTTCCTCCCCATTATTTTCATATTCTTTTAGGATTTTTGGAGTTATTCTGGAGTGAACAAACTGCATCATAGGGAACAAATAAAATGTCTTACATTTCCAAAAACTTGAATAAAGTTTTTCAACCCCTTGAATGCCAGAAAGGTCTCCAAGGCATTTCTCCTCAATGCATTGGTGACCTCTCTAGCATTTAAAGGGTTTAAAAGTCAAATTTAATTTTACAGGAATATTAATTTGTACCCGGTAGTGCAGTTGGCTTACTCCAGACTAACTCCATTTTGCTTTTATAAATATGGGCCTTTGACTCTACTTTGTGGCAAGATGTTACTGCTAAATGCTACTCCACTATGGCAGCAACAATAGAATTGGACTCATCATTATCTTTATTATTGGAAAAATATTTAATAATACTACTGGTGATGATAGAGGTTTTCATGTCACTTTTACAAACAGCCTCCTCTGGAACAAGTATCATCTTTATTGCAGTAACCATGGTCACAGTCGGTTTTGTAGTATGACTTGATTACCACTTCCAGCACATTAATGCACTAGTCCTACTACTTTCTCCTTGTTCCTGCCCCAGTACATTTAGTGGACATTAAAGTAGTGTTGATTTTTACTGTAAAGTATATGACAGAGCTGTTAGCATATGGATTCATGCTTTCTACCTCCAATGTGGGAACAAGGCCAAGCGACTCAACTATGCACAAAAACACAGGAACTGGGGTGTAGAAAAATGGCAGCAGGTGCTCTGGACTGATGAGTCAAAATTTTAAATATGTGGCTGTAGTTGAAGGCACGTTGTAAGCCAAAAGTTGGAGAGCGGTACAAGAATGACTGTCTGCAGGCAACATTGTAGCATGGTGGAGGTTCCTTGCAAGTTTGGGGCTACATTTCTGCAAATGGAGTTTGGAGTTTGGTCAGAATTAATGGTATCCTCAATATCCTGAGAAGTACAGGCAGATACTTATCAATCATGCAGTACCATCAGGGAGGCATCTGAATGGTCCCAAATTTATTCTGTAGCAGGAAAATGATCCCAAACATACAGCCAAAGTCATTAAGAACTATCTTCAGCGTTAAGAACAACAGGGAGTTCTGGAAGTGATGGCATGGCCCCCATAGAGCCCTGATCTCAACATCATCGAGTCCATCTGGGATTGCATGAAGGAAGAGAAGCAACTGAGGCTGCCTAAATCCACACAAGACCTGTGGTTAGTTTGCCAAGGGCTGGAATCTATTACAGGTGCTAATTGTATCTCTGCTTTTATCTACAGTTTTCCCCATAGACTTCAATAGGAAAATGTTTGATAAAACCTGTCTAAAACATTTGCACATTACTGTATGTTTGCTAGAAGTAAGGTAGTTTGTGGGAATAAAGGAAAAAATTGATTGCCTACATAAAGGGGTAAATTATTAAATAATTATTAAAATCCTGTAAGATGGGGAAACTAGGCAGGGAATTCAAGAACATTGAGACAAAAAGTATAAATCTTGCAAATGGAAGACAGAAGAGGGAAGGAGAAATTAAAGATCAGAGTGAGCCGGTGGAGATGGGTAGGCCAATGAGAAGGGAGTTACAGTAACTGAGATGACACTTATTGACTGTATGAATATCTTCCTTTAGTCTTAAAAAGGGAGATAGCACTATGGGGGAAATACTCCATAGGAGAAGATAGTAGAGTAAGATCGTGATTGAATGAGTAGGATATAATTCAGTTAAAGTTGACACCTAGGTAGCAGTCTTTACAAGATACAATGGTAGAATTGTCAATGTCAGTTGTCAATATTAAGGGAGATATTTCAAGGTTAGGTGATGAGTAGAAGGATGAAATAGACTCAAATGATGCAAGTAAAAGTAATCATAGGTGGTAAACCATAATTTTAGTCACTCTGCTGTGTCTAGCAATAACTTCCTTTTATACTAGGTGATTAAAGAAACAGCATGATGAAATGTACTTGAAATGTTTTCAATCCACTTTTGTAATTCTGTGTTGGAAAGTGCTCAACCATAGTCTTTACTTTTCTGTAACTTATTCTGCTTCATTACAAAATCATACAGCACAAATATAATATCCATCTTTAGCTTCCAATTTTATTCTATAAAAATAACACCTATACATCTTGCCATCTGTGGGCTACTAATTTGATTTCACCAAGTTAGTTTCAGTCATACGGAAGAAACCTGATCAAACTCATCAACAATGCAATACAAAAGACAGACAAAATATATCCATATCCACATTTATCAGACAACGTGTAGACCAAACAACCTGTTTTTTTTTTCTACTAAAAATCACTAATATAGTAAAGATGTTTCCCAATGCTCCCCAGAAAGTCTTGGTATAAAAAGTATGAGGTGCCTTGAAAGGTGCAGAACTAGCTATAATTCCACTGGGGCAGAAGGCTTAGCCAATCACAGCCGAATAACAATTTTGAATCTGCAGGAAGGTGTAATATAAACCCCTCCAGATTCTAAATTTTTGCAGTTTACAGCGGATATCACAATTGCACAGTTTGAATTGATTTTTGATTGCACAATATAGTTAGAAATTATTTTTTGGTGGAATGCAGAGATAAAGGGAGACACTTGGGAGTAGATGCACTAAGGTGTGATACAGAGGAGATGCCTTCTCCAGTGATATAAGTCCTATGTTATTCTATAAAGTCAATGAACTAATCTTTCTCCAACTCTGGAGATCTAGTGCATAGGCTCTTTTGAATTACAAAGGAACTGGAGAAGTGATATCACTGGAGAAATCATCTCTACTTTATCTCACCCCCTGATCTAACTCTGTAGGGGCTATGCACTAAGGTGTGATAAAGAGGTGATAAAGCAGTGATGATTTCACCAGTGATATCACTGCTACAATTTATATGTTATTATATAGAGCCTATGCACTAAGATCTCCAACGATGGAGAAATCTTAGTGTATTGGCTCCAGAGAATAACATAGAAGTGATATAACTGGAGAAGTCATCTTCACTTTATCACCTCATTATCACACTCTAGGCATCTCCCCCTTCTCTCCTAATTATCCAAGGAAAGTACAAATACCTCTTAATATGCTTTCAACAATAGATTCCTCCCCTACAGTTGAGTACAGGAGGGCCTAAATTCATGGGAGGCTTTAGTTTTTTTGGGGGGCCCTAAGCAAATATTCACATTGGGCCCCCTTTTATGCCCATGTTTGTGTTTCTAATAAGAAATTTTCATCTGGATTTGTTTAGATGTATACCGGATTAGCAACTGTATAAGCACTGAAGAGCCTTCTGATCAAGGGTATCCTTTTAAAATATATCACTGAAAAGAGTGTGCTATGAAACGGAGCATTCACCAGGTCGCTTTGTCTCATGTCACCTCCTTAAATGTTGCTGAGTGCCGGCTTTCTCTCTCCTTCATGTGAAAGAACAAGAACACCACCCACAGCTGTCTTTCTTTCCCCCCTTCTCTCAAAAAACACTGTGCAATGATACACTGGACATTCACCTTGGATCTGCAAGCTTAATTCTCCTTCAACCTGCATGTGATTTTGTTGTTGTTTTTTTAACCCCTTTGTTGCCAGAGAGGTATTGTGTTGAACTCTACAACCTTCACTGGATTTCTCAAAGTTCAACAAAATACCTCTCTGGCGCTGAAAGAGTTTAAAAAAAATTCACATGTGGCTTGAAAGAAAATTAAGCTTGCAAATCCAAGGTGAAAGTCTAGTGTAACATTGCACACTGTTTTGAGAGAAGGGGGGAGAGAGAGCTGGTTGTGGGTGGTATTATTGTTCTTTCACGTGAAGGAGAGAGAGAGAGAGCCAGCATTCAGACATTTAAGGAGGCGACATGAGAATCTCACCTTTTTAACTTCTTAGTGACCTTAATGCCCGCAGTGTATATATATATATCTTTTTTTTAAATGATTCTGGAGTCCCCGAATGGCGTGCATGAATGGAATGCAATGAAATGGAGGACATACATGTAAGTCCTGTGTCCTTGAGGGATATCAGCCAGAAGACATACATGTCGACATTTTAAAAGTGAACCCTGACCAAGTGGGGTCCCTAAGCAACCACTTAGTCTGCTTATATTGTAGCACTACCATTGCCTAAACTCTAATTAAAATGTTTTTAACACCATGAAGCCTATGGACTGTAAATTAAATGATTAAATGATGATAGTGTGGGTGAGAGGAGAAGGCAGGCACAAGTCATTTCTGTGGATTTAATTGTTGGCCAACCTGGCAACAGATTACTCAAGAGGACATGATGTATTCACTTATAAGCAACCGCAGTACAAAGCTGCTAAGTACAGAAATCACTCAAAAAAGGGGACTAGTTCAGTGTTGTCTGATAATGACAGGATACGAGTAGAGTTTATTAAAAAAAATTGTTATTATTTCCCTCATTAAAATATTATAAAGATAAAATGAAAAAAACGGAAATACACTTTTTTTTGAAAAAAATGGTATCAGTGCCTATGTTGTACAGTTTTCTAGACATAAATCCTCCAGGACTAATTAATTACAACTTCTTAGGACTGTAGTCTATAGGAATATGAATGTTGTTTTCAGTGGACAACAAATTTAAGTAACAATTACTTAAATTTAACAATTACTTAAATTTGTTGTCCATTGAACAATATTCATATTCCTTTAGACTACAATCCTAAGAAGTTGTAGTTAATTAGTCCGGAAGGATTTATGTCTATAAGCACAGTACAACATAGACAGTGATAATGTGTGAGTTTTTGGATTGCTACAAAAAATATTTGCAATACTTTTTTTTTTAAAAAAAAGTGTATTTCCCTTTTTCATTTTATCTTTATAATGTGGGAAACACTGTGGGAAACAATAAAATGTGTTTTTAATAAACTCTATAAGCGTTATCCTGTCATTATAAGATAACACTGAACTAGTCCCCCTTTTTCAGTGATTTCTGTACTTAGCAGCTTTGTACTGTGGTTGCTTTTAAGTGAATAAATCACGTCCTCTTTTCTGTCTCCTTTGAGTTCAGTCAGGCTCGGTCAGGGCCGGCCCAAGACATTGTGCTGCCTGGGTCCAAGAATGAAATGCTGCCCCCCACCACCATGCCCAATGGTTAGGAAAAGGATAAAGTGGTGTCCTATGTGAAAGATTGCTATCTAACACTGCTGCAAATGTAAAAAAGACAATTTTAAAATATAATCTAAAATTTTTAGATATTTTATAATTGTCCTGGGACTGGAAATGAGGAATGAGTCAGAATAGATGTGGTGAGCGACAGATATTCACTCACAATCCATGCATGCATCGCAGCTCTGCCATCCCCTCTGTCTCACACTCACCCCAACCAGCCAATGCATTTCATACTTCTCTGGCACTGGAGTCCCTGACACACAAAGGGTTATCTTTACTGGCTTTGAAACAGTTTCAGATATTTATCTGACCTGTAGTTGCCGAAAAGTTGCCCGTTGGCACTGGCACTCAATGCTACTAAGTATAGAAGTACAATAATATAATAACCCTGTCCACCTCCTCCAAATTCTGCCACTGTCCACCTCCTCCACACTGTTCACCTCCCCCCACTGTCCCCCTCATTCAACTTCACACACGCTGTCCAGATCCACCACTGTCCCCCTCATTCAAATCCACACACTGTCCACCTCATTCACCTCCACACACTGTCCACCTCGCCCACCTCCATATACTGTCCACCTTGCCCACCTCCATGTACTGTCTACCTCGCCCACCTCCATGTACTGTCCACCTCCATGTACTGTCCACCACCCACCTCCATGTACTGTCCACCTCCTACACACACTGACACTGTCCACCTCCTCCACACACACTGACACTGCCCATCTCCACACTGTCCACCTCATTCACCTCCACAAACGTAGACTGACAAATCAACGGGAACACCCCCCCCTCCAGCGATTCCACTATACTCCCTAACCCACCTTCCAAATAACAGGCTGAGACTGCAGAGAGGGGAGCCAGCATCCACTGAGTGACACAGCACGGGGCCGGTAAATGAGCTGGGTCATAGTGCGTGAAAAAAAAAAAAAGTTAAGCAGCCCTGCACGCTGCATAGACGACAGCGGCACGGGTGTCATCCCTGTTGAGACTGTCACCCGGTGCGGTCCGCAGCCCCCTCGTGACGCCGCTGAGCCCTGTGAGACGTTATCACAGTGAGTGGTGTCACTGACGCAGTTGAAAAAGCCACAGTGCAGAAGTAGATTTCTGTCACTTTATTGTCCCAGTGGACGCAGACATGGCGACCAAAAGAACATGCCTGGGACTGCAGATTGCCACGCCTGTCAAAGTGCTGTCTGCTTCCCAGGGACCTATGTAAGGGCCGGCTCTGGGCTCTGTGCCTCAGTTTCGGAGCCTCAGTCAGTCAGTCAGCCTCAATTTCTGAGCGCTCAGTTTCAGAGAGGAGCACTCAGCTTCCCGTCAAATTCCCGTGCTTGGAAAGCGAGCGGGAGATATTAGGTGTGGAAGCCGGCCGGTGACATCAGACCCAGCTGCGCAACTCTGCACCCAGCCCGGACGCAGATTAGCAGAAAGTAAGAATGAAGCGTCCTCTCAGTCTTGTCCTTCTCCTAAGGAGCTGGGCGCCTCGCAAAGTAGCATTAAAATAGGCACTGATACAGGGCTTCAATTCCCAAATGCGAGGAGGCGAGTGGAAATTTTGAGCCCTATATATATATATATAAAAACAAAGCAAATAGTCCATGCACTCTGCTTCTCAATATGAAGAAATAGCCTGGGTGACAGGTCCCATAAGGTATAAATACATTTTGTAGCTCAAGAACTGCACTTCTGGTCTTCCAAATGATGAAAAGGTGTGCAATTTATTATATCGACATTTCGACCCTACTTTGGGCTTTGTCAAGATAGCTACAGTGTGGTGTGAAAAGAGCCCTTAAATACCCACAATGTTATTTATATAGTAAAAAAACGTTAAAGGCGAAGTAACACGTTACTATGGCCAGAAAAACACAATTTGCTGATTTTTTTTTCACTACTGCCAATGAATTTTCCAAAATAACTTTGTTGTTTTCCACCTATGCTATTTATGGCTGTAAGAATTTGTGCTGCAAAAGTCCTTAGCCAAATGTCCTACAGCAACCTAATCATTGAAAACGTTTTTAGCCGGATGAGCACTTTTATAATTTCTTCATGACATTAACCACTTGCTTGTACAACTCTGAAAAAATAGCTATGGCTTGGGACACACAAGTGGGGTGGAACAATTGATATCAGTTCTTTCAAACCTGTTTTCAATGAAAGAATAGGGTAGCAGGTTAACGGCTAACACTTTGGCAATTTTGCTGTTGCATAGCCTGTTTTGGATTAATTCTGTGCATTTTTTTTTACTTATATCCAAGCTATCAATATGGGTGGATTGGCAGTACATAGAAGATGGTGGACTGTCAGTATATAGACATGCTTGTGTTGGCAGGTCAGACACTGGGTGTGGGGAGAGAAGACTGAGATGATGATGACTGTGTAATTTAGGCATGTTGAGTCGTCCAGGCATATTGTTCCTTTTTCAGTAACTCATTTTTTGGGTCATATTTTCAGTAGTGTTGAGCGAGCACCCCGATGCTCGGGTGCTCGGGTGCTCTGACCGAGCACCCCCTGAGGCTCGAGTGCTCGGCCGAGCACCCGAGCCCCATTGAAATGAATGGGGCGACACGAGCATTACACCAGGCACCCCCTGCTCTGATGAGGGGAGGGTGCCTGGTCAATGCCCCCCTTCATCTCCGCTATGCCCCCTTCATCTCCGAATGCCCCCTTCATCTCCGCAATGTCCCCCTTCATCTCCGCTATGCCCCTCTTCCACAATGTCCCCCTTCATCTCCGCTATGCCCCTCTTCCACAATGTCCCCCTTCATCTCCGCTATGCCCCTCTTCCACAATGTCCCCCTTCATCTCCTCTATGCCATAGAGGAGATGAAGGGGGACATTGTGGAAGAGGGGCATAGCGGAGATGAAGGGGGACATTGTGGAAGAGGGGCATAGAGGAGATGAAGGGGGACATTGTGGAAGAGGGGCATAGCGGAGATGAAGGGGGACATTGTGGAAGAGGGGCATAGAGTCTATGCCCCTCTTCCACAATGTCCCCCTTCATCTCCGCTATGCCCCTCTTCCACAATGTCCCCCTTCATCTCCGCAATGCCCCCGTACCTCCAGTCCCTGGTGGTCCAGCGGAGCGTCTTCAGATCTGTGCCTCTTCCGGCACAGATCCCCGCCACCCGAACATGGCGGGCGAGCACATGGCGGTACTCGACGAGTACCGCCATGTGCCGAGCAGAGCGATGCTCGAGCCGATCCGAGCATCGGCCGAGCACGCTCGCTCAACACTAATTTTCAGTAATTTTCTGCTCATATTAACACACTCTCACTTTCTCCTTCATCTACATCAGAAGAAGGGGTGGATAGTGGAGGGACATATTTTGAATCCTCATCAATAATTAGATCATCCATCAACAGCATCATCTGCTTCCTCCCCATTATTTTCATATTCTTTTAGGTTTTTTGGAGTTATTCTGGAGTAAACAAACTGCATCATAGGGAACAAATAAAATGTCTTACATTTCCATAAACTTGAATAAAGCTTTTCAACCCCTTGAATGCCAGAAAGGTCTCCAAGGCATTGCTCCTCAATGCATTGGCGACCTCTCTAGCATTTAAAGGGTTTAAAAGTCAAATTTAATTTTACAGGAATATTCATTTTTACCCGGTAGTGCAGTTGGCTTACTCCAGACTAACTCCATTTTGCTTTTATAAATATGGGCCTTTGACTCTACTTTGTGGCAGGATGTTACTGCTAAATGCTACTCCACTATGGCAGCAACAATAGAATTGGACTCATCATTATCTTTATTATTGGAAAAATATTTAATAATACTACTGGTGATGATAGAGGTTTTCATGTCACTTTTACAAACAGCCTCCTCTGGAACAAGTATCATCTTTATTGCAGTAACCATGGTCACAGTCGGTTTTGTAGTATGACTTGATTACCACTTCCAGCACATTAATGCACTAGTCCTACTACTTTCTCCTTGTTCCTGCCCCAGTACATTTAGTGGACATTAAAGTAGTGTTGATTTTTACTGTAAAGTATATGACAGAGCTGTTAGCATATGGATTCATGCTTTCTACCTCCAATGTGGGAACAAGGCCAAGCGACTCAACTATGCACAAAAACACAGGAACTGGGGTGTAGAAAAATGGCAGCAGGTGCTCTGGACTGATGAGTCAAAATTTTAAATATGTGGCTGTAGTTGAAGGCACATTGTAAGCCAAAAGTTGGAGAGCGGTACAAGAATGACTGTCTGCAGGCAACATTGTAGCATGGTGGAGGTTCCTTGCAAGTTTGGGGCTACATTTCTGCAAATGGAGTTTGGAGTTTGGTCAGAATTAATGGTATCCTCAATATCCTGAGAAGTACAGGCAGATACTTATCAATCATGCAGTACCATCAGGGAGGCATCTGAATGGTCCCAAATTTATTCTGTAGCAGGAAAATGATCCCAAACATACAGCCAAAGTCATTAAGAACTATCTTCAGCGTTAAGAACAACAGGGAGTTCTGGAAGTGATGGCATGGCCCCCATAGAGCCCTGATCTCAACATCATCGAGTCCATCTGGGATTGCATGAAGGAAGAGAAGCAACTGAGGCTGCCTAAATCCACACAAGACCTGTGGTTAGTTTTCCAAGGGCTGGAATCTATTACAGGTGCTAATTGTATCACTGCTTTTATCTCCAGTTTTCCCCATTGACTTCAATAGGAAAATGTTTGATAAAACGGGTGTTAACATTTAGCACCTGCAATAGAATCTAGCCCCAAGATGTTTGGAACAACCTACCAGCAGAGTTCTTTACAAAGCTGTTTGCAAGTATACCTAGAAGAACTGATGCTGTTTTGAAGACAAAGGGTGGGCAGACCAAATATTGATTTGATTTAGATTTTTCTTCTGTTCACTCACTATGCATTTTGTTAATTGATAAACGTAAACTATTAACATGTCTATTTTTTAAAGCATTCTTATTTTACAGCATTTTTTCCCACACCTGTCTAAAACTTTTGCACATTACTGTATGTTTGCTAGAAGTAAGGTAGTTTGTTGGAATAAAGGAAAGAATTGATTGCCCACATAAAGGGGTAAATTATTAAATAATTATTAAAATCCTGTAAGATGGGGAAACTAGGCAGGGAATTCAAGAACATTGAGACAAAAAGTATAAATCTTGCCAATGGAAGACAGAAGAGTGAAGGAGAAATTAATGATCAGAGTGAGCAGGTGGAGAGGGGTAGGCCAATGAGAAGGGAGTTACAGTAACTGAGATGACACTTATTGACTGTATGAATATCTTCCTTTAGTCTTAAAAAGGGAAATAGCACTATAGGGGAAATACTCCATAGAAGAGGATAGTAGAGTAAGATCGTGATTGAATGGGTAGGATATAATTCAGTTAAAGTTGACACCTAGGTAGCAGTCTTTACAAGATACAATGGTAGAATTGTCAATGTCAGTTGTCAATATTAAGGGAGATATTTCAAGGTTAGGTGATGAGTAGAAGGATGAAATAGACTCAAATGATGCAAGTAAAAGTAATCATAGGTGGTAAACCATAATTTTAGTCACTCTGCTGTGTCTAGCAATAACTTCCTTTATACTAGGTGATTAAAGAAACAGCATGATGAAATGTACTTGAAATGTTTTCAATCCACTTTTGTAATTCTGTGTTGGAAAGTGCTCAACCATAGTCTTTACTTTTCTGTAACTTATTCTGCTTCATTACAAAATCATACAGCACAAATATAATATCCATCTTTAGCTTCCAATTTTATTCTATAAAAATAACACCTATACATCTTGACATCTGTGGGCTGCTAATTTGCTTTCACCAAGTTAGTTTCAGTCATATGGAAGAAACCTGATCAAACTCATCAACAATGCAATACAAAAGACAGACAAAATATGTCCACATCCACATTTATCAGACAACGTGTAGACCAAACAACCTGTTTTTTTTTTTCTACTAAAAAATCACTAATATATTAAAGATGTTTCCCAATGCTCCCCAAAAAGTCTTGGTATAAAAAGTATGAGGTGCCTTGAAAGGTACATAACTAGCTATAATTCCACTGGGGCAGCACGCTTAGCCAATCGCAGCCCAATAACAATTTTGAATCTGCAGGAAGGTGTAATATAAACCCCTCCAGATTCTAAATTTTTGTAATTTACAGCGGATATCACAATTGCACAGTTTGAATTGATTTTTGATTGCACAATATAGTTAGAAATTATTTTTTGGTGGAATGCAGGGATAAAGGGAGACACTTGGGGGAGATGCACTAAGGTGTGATACAGCAGAGATGCCTTCTCCAGTGATATAAGTCCTATGTTATTCTATGGAGCCAATGCACTAATCTTTCTCCAACTCTGGAGATCTAGTGCATAGGGTCTATTGAATAACAAAGGAACTGGATACGTGATATCACTGGAGAAATCATCTTTACTTTATCGCACCCCCTGATCTAACTCCATGGGGGCTATGCACTAAGGTGTGATAAAGAGGTGATAAAGCAGTGATGATTTCACCAGTGATATCACTGCTACAATTTATATGTTATTATATAGAGCCTATGCACTAAGATCTCCAAAGATGGATTAATCTTAGTGCATTGGCTCCAGAGAATAACATAGGAGAAGTGATATAACTGGAGAAGTCATCTTCACTTTATCATCTCTTTATCATACCTTAGGCATCTCCCCCCTTCTCCCCTAATTATTCAAGGAAAGTGTAAATACTTCTTAATATGCTTTCAGTAATGGGTTCCTCCCCTACAGTTGAGTATAGGAGGGCTTGTGGAATTAGAAAGTTTTACCAATACTTTTATCAATCCGTGATAAACACCTGGAGAATCCCCCTCAAGGTTTCTGTTTATAATAATGTGATTATTTTATCTAAAACTTGGTATTGTTAAAGTATAGAGTAAATAATAAATTGGGCTATACAAAAATGCATGTGTTTAAGTTTTGTGTTCTCTTCTAATAAAGCAACATTTTCAGACATATGTCCACCAAGTAAGTGTTATTCCAGCCCTCCTGTGCCTATTTACTTGTCATGTCATGAGGTCCACACACTGGAGCCATGGCAGAAGTGTGTCACAAATAAAGACAACATGTTCGTTGACCCATGTGGTTCAGTTGGTTGTTGGAGGATGAGAAAGTCATTGCATCATCCAATATCACCCATGTGAATGATTTGCACTATTACCCATAGGCCTCTGTATGGATCAGAAATCAAGCTGAAATCTGGTTGTATCCAAACCATGAGTGCATCCAGGTTATTGCATGCTGTAATATGGTGCTTTCTGTTAATAAGAAATTGCTTGCATGAACCCGCTGGGAGGAGGGCAACATTTTCACAAGGGTACAAATATTACAGCATTAGACCTTGGAACGCAAGAGAGTTATACAACACATTGCAAAGCAATGCTTTGCACATACCTCTGGCACTCACATGGTTAATGACACTTCTCTAAAGTTTCCTTTGTGAACATAATGTAACACAGATATATAAGACACATTTCTTTGGATTTCCTAAGATATATTGCAAATTATTTCAACAGTCAGGTAACTTCTGAAGTTACGCAATTTCCTGAAATTATGAGCTTGTTACTTGTAGTCATTAAGCAATAACTTGCTTGTTTTACACATCATCATAATCATTTGTTGAATCATTTCCTCCATCCTATAATTAGCTTATTATTTACAACGTTTTAATCCAGACAGTCAAACTATTTATTTATTTATTTATTTATTTATTTATATTATTTAGAAATTGTTTCACCAGAAAGAATACATTGAGGTTTCTCTCATTTTAAGTACGTACTGGTACTTTCTTCTTCTCCACATCTGATTCAATAAAATGAAACTGAGGTGTGATTAGATACACTTAAAAGGGCAATGCCTTTTAGAATAAAACAAAAAATAATTGTCCTGTGTTTTTCTGTCTGGTAGAAGGTTTCTGGATCAGTGGCAGCCACACCCCTGGGCAGGATTAGTGTGACTGTTTACCCAATTGGATGTATTTGAGTGGAGTTTATTATATATATATGCGTTCTCAGCAGTAAAACTGTTACCTTTTCTCATAGACCCCGTACTCTAAGCACTTCCACATTCTTCTACCTTTATCAGGAACAACACACACAAAAGCAGCCATTAGTGCAGTCAGGTGGACTTCAGGTTGGAGCACTTTCCTGATGTCTGCTATACACTTCCACTGTCCCTGCTATCATGTCTGCTTTGACCAGCGCAACCAAACCACTCCTCCTCATCCACCCTTCCACCAATTCAACAGTCCACTTCATCCACCCCCTGACTGCAATTTGCCAGTCTCTTCCACTCCCCTTGCCTTTCAACTTCATCTTCTGCTTTATATCTCTGCTACCCTATTGTTCCTATCCCATCTACCTCCTTTCCACTACTGTGGCATCTCCCTACTCCCTTTCAACACCTTCCCTTTACATCTGCAACCCTTGATCTCAGACAGCCTTTCCCGTCACATTCAAGCTGCTATGTGCACTGATACAGCTCGGTCTCTTCACTGCCAGCAAAATAGTGGCACCCTCTGCCCTTCACCTTTCACCTTCCATTCAGCTTCCCTTCACAGGCAACACCATGCTACATAGCTAGTAAATACAAATTTAAGCCTTCTCTCTGAAATTTTGAAGTAGCCTCACAAACAAATTTTGTTATTTTTTTCACTAATTTCTAAAGATCTCCAAAGCTTCTAATTTCAGATTTCTTCTTCCTGCAGCCTCTTTTTTTCACTTTAAACATTACACTGAGAGAACTTTGAAGAAGAAGCTTGCGCCAAGAGGACTGGATGACATTTTAGAGGTTGGCATCACCAAAATGCGAAATAATGAGGTTAATGTACTAAGAATAACTAGAGTAATACTGGAGCAAATTAACTACACTGGCACTCAAAGGGTTAAATGGTATTGCACCATAAATATTCCCATGTTACATGCCTTTATGTAATGCCCAAAAGTATAAACATTCCAAGAAATAATATGATCCATATAGACAGAAATAAATGTCAACAGTAATGCAAAGTAAGAGAACTTAGCTCAGTTCTCCATGTCTCTGCTGCTTGGAGCGGCCGCGAGGGCAGCGGCAGCGGAGACACAAATGTCCAACATGGCTCCCCTTCAGATCTGTATGGGCTGATGCCCGTAATACATTGAGGGCATTGGAAGTGAGCCTGCCTTTATATACGCTTTCAAGACTTCTTAGGTCTCTTCCTCAGGCATGTTATACAGATAAATATGAAAACTTCTCTCTTAAATACAAGTACACATTACATTGTTTATAATGGAAATCAGATAAGAACGTTAGTCCAGATACCAATTCCTTGATCAGTCAATGGTAGAGGATGTGATGAACAGGGACAGGGAATTCCTGTCACAGTACTTAATGGTGAATTAACTTTTACGACAGTACCTCTGGAATCATAAATACCTGGACCCAGAGGAAGAATGCTATTTAAATCACATCCTCTACCATTGACTGATCAAGGAATTGGTATCTGGACTAACGTTCTTATCTGATTTCCATTATAAACAATGTAATGTGTACTTGTATTTAAGAGAGAAGTTTTCATATTTATCTGTATAACATGCCTGAGGAAGAGACCTAAGAAGTCTTGAAAGCTTGCATTTTAAATCTGTTTAGTTAGCCAATAAAGGTATCAACTTCACAAAAAAAGTTTGCATCCTGTATTTCTACGGCTAACACGGTACCAACTCTCATCTGCCTTTATATACGGGCAGGCTCACATCAATTTCTCTCACAACCATTGGCTGGAATGTGAATAACAGATCAGATTAAAGAACAGCCAGTCAAATCTGATTGGCTGGGATGTGAAGAACATCCCAGCCAATGGCTGTGAGGGAAATTGAAGTGAGCCTGCCCATATATAAAGGCAGGCTCACTTCCAATTCCCTCAGTGTGTTACAGACATCGGCAATGCATTGCGTACCCCTCTGCCACTCAAAGGGTTAAACAATGTCTTTGTTCATGCTTGGTATTTAATATGTTCTTTTCTTTTACAGACAGAAGAAAAAGAAGAAAGAAGAGAAGACAGAAGGAAGAGAAGACAGAAGGACAGAAGATGACCATGAAGCTGTGGACTCCGCTAGACATCAGGATTAATGGTAAATGTTAATGCAACGTTTCTTTACTTAGTTGGATTAACCCTATAAATGCAGACAGAGTAATTATACCCCACTGGCACTCATAGGGTTAATCCTACTAACTCTGGACACATTGTAGGTACTTTGGATGTATTGATGTGGGGCTTAGGGCCCCATATCAATACATCCACTGAGAACTTTGTTTTTTTTTGTCAGTTAACAGCTGTGTTAGTTGGCAAAAGATCCGATAAGAGACTTTACGGCTAACAAAATTGGGTCTTAAGTTTTATGCGGTAAGTGAGTCCCTTATCGGATCTTTTTCAGCTAACGTAGTGCTTTGAATGGCAAACTGGAGTGTGTTTTTTGTTTTCAATGGGCCAAAGCACACATTAGTGTAGCGGCAGTAGTACTAGATGAACTGCCGTTAGCAGTTCATTACATGTCCCTTTGAATGACTTACTACACATTATTAACACCTGTTGGTGTTTTTTTAGCTTAACGCCTGCCTTTAAATCTACCCCCTAATCACTTGAGTGTAAGGGAGGTCTCCAAGGCATGGCAAAAGCAATGTTTCATTTTATGACAGAAGTATATTCCTAAGACTGACAGAGAGGGTCCTGTCCTGTTATTCCTATCTTCTCTTTAACCACACCTTTCCTTTTTCTCATGACTCCTTTTTTTTCTTTTTCTACATCTCCTTTTTTTTTTTTCTTTCTCCATATCTTTATTCCTTTCTTTTCTCTTTTTGTCCATACATTGCATGCTTTTTTGGGTAACTATGTACTTGAACTTGTATTCTATGTTGCTATTGTATACCAAATGTATCTTATTTTATTATTACTATACGTAACACATTTTTGTGGATATGAATCTTGATGTTCTTTTGCTGTAGCTTTTAGATGCGATGTTTTGGATAAAACCCCAATAAAAATCATGTTAAAAAAACCCCAACATTTAAATTAACGCAAATTTGTATTACCCCTATTGTGCAGTTCGATTACTCCTTAATTGAGGAATTTTACCTTCAGCCTCACTGACAGGCTTGTTAAAAAGTTTTTTAAAATGTTGTATTATTATAAATAATTTTATTAAAGCATCTTAAAGGGATAGTAATACTTCATTTTATCTTTATTTTATTTTGTAGGCATTAAAAAAACATGAAGAACGATATGTCTTATCTCTCAAACCTTTGTGGTTTGAGAGATATTCACAAGCAAAGTTTCCTCTCCCGTCCATTTTACCTAATGTAAGCCATCTCTTCTCAGATGTGGAATCTGGTTGTAAGACTGACAGATAACAGAAGGGGACAATCTTCTTCATATGAGAACAATTACAGCCCTGCCCCCCTTGACAAGTTTTTCAGGTTTTTCCCTTATCTTAATTGAAGATTGTCCCTCTCTGCAGTCTACCTGGGCACCTCCCTTCTGATCTGGCTGAACAGTGTTACATCAGTAAAAGGGGCAGGAGGGGGATACTTTGTCATTGAATTACTCTTGAACTACAATTCTGACAGAATCGAAATAACACTCTCCAAAGTCCAAATACAATGATGATTAATTAGAGCTGCTCTTATTATGAAACATTACTATCCCTTTAAAACCAAAACAACAATAGCATTGGTGGAAATAACATCAGCCAAATATGCATAAGTTATAAGACTACAGCATCACGAATATATCAAAATGTGGATGCAAACATTTTACATGACTTACTATTAAATAGGTCAAAATATATGTAACCATAGACGTTCTAAGGAAGCAATAAGCCTCCATATAGATGAGTTGAGGAAGAAGGATGAAAGAAAAAGGAAAGGAAAAGAGAAGCGAAAAAAGAATAAAGAATACTGACCAACCTAGCCACATTCAAAGGGGAATCCAAGCAGGATATGTGAAAAAGCCACTTTCTGTGGAATGACAGCAAACTCAAGACTGCCTACCAAGATAAGCAACTTAAGGATCCCAAATCTCCCAAAACAAGGGGCCCTGACCACGTCTTAGGCAAGTTAGTTTTTCCTTTATCATAAAGTAAGACATCCTGAGTACCCAATCAGAATACACATTTTAGCAGCAATGATACAGTAATGGTATAAGTTAGCTTTACAAACATCACCATGGACTTAAATGAACATAGTCTGGATATATATTTAAGCTTGGGGTGCTAGCTAAGCCCAGAATCTTTGATAAGATAGGAATTTGCCTCCAGAAAGTAACAATCAAATCGCAGTTCCAGAAGACATGGCTAAGAGAACCCACGGAGGAGGAATGCTTTCAGCACATAGGATAAATATTAAGATAATAATTATGAAGCACATCAGGAGTTCTATCCCAATGAGTCAATAGTTTGTAGCTGGCTTCTATAGTTAAATTATTTTTGGAACATTTTGGGGTGTTACCCCCTTTCTCCATTGCTCATCTGACAGCTTATGTTGTAACTCCCTCTCCCATTTCATCCTCAAACCATCATCCAGAGTCACACTGTTAGCTGCTAAGAGAATGCTGCACAGTGCAGAGATATTCCTATGTTTACTATAAGGATGCAGGAAAGCCACATCACAGAGCTTCAAAGGGTGTAAAAGGGAATTTTATGTGTATGGGTGACTATGAATGATTATATTTGCATACATTTCCAGTAGTTCGTAAAGCCCCACTCATCCCAGAAAGGTCTGAAAGGACTTAAGTTTACCATCTGAAATAATATGCACTAAAAGTGTGCCACCTTTAGCCAACCATCATACAAATCCACTTCCATTCCAAGTAGGGTTGCCACCCAGCTGGTATTTTACTGTCAGGCCGGTAAAAAAATGGATTCTTTCCAATGTTAAGTCTATGGAGGGAATGCCTTGGCTGGTATTTTTTTGAGGAAAAGATGGCAACCCTAATTCCAAGAGGGAATACTGGGTTGGAAACCACAGGAGTAAAAGGGGTAAGCACACTCCAAGAGTGAAAATTTCTCAGCCAAGAGGTCCCATGTCATGACATTATGAAGAATACAGCAATCTGCTGTAAGGAGAAAGGAAAGAAAAAATCCTGATGAAGTTGATGCCCCATTTTAGATGTGTTCGAGTTACGCCGATGACACAGCATAGATAGCTGAATAGCTTGGTAGTATACGGAGATCAAAGGAAAACACAAACTCCAGTTTTTCCTAACCCTAGCTAATAATGGTGTCTTGACCATGGGTGGCTTTTATTACCAAATGAAGGAGTTAAGGGTGAATTGTAACGCCTTAAGTAAAGATTGTGTCTGATGGGAATCATCTACATAAGGTATAAGATTTGTGTCAGAACTTGATCAATTTAATATGCCTTATCCAGGACATATACAGGTGAGAACATTTTGAGAGATCAGAAGTGATCTTTTCCAGCAGAGGAAGATAATTTTCCTGAAAGAGATGGCTGAGATGGGTAGCCATATGAATCACAAGATATTTAATTTTGGAAGACAACAATTTGAAAAGGCACCAACTTCCATATCTGTACAGGAGGAATACTAATATTGAGGATCTCAGACTTGGAGATATTAGGCTTAAAGTTAAATACATGGTTATATGCCTGCAATTAATTAACATGTACTGTGGTAGTTGGCTCTAAACCCAACAGGATAAAATAGTTAGAGAATATGGATAGATTTTGCTATATTGATTTGGTACAGACACATCAAATATTAATGTTTCATCTAATCCTGTTAGACCAGGGGAGATAGGGGGAAAACCCTGTCTAGTTTAATTATGCAATGAGGAGAGGGCTGATAAGACACCATTCACCCTGACTCTTGCTGCTGGATTTGTATAAAGGACCATGATATGCTTTAGAAATAGAGATCCCAAATCTGTATATTTGAGCAGATGAAAGTAATATACATTTACTGACATTTCCTGCACATGCTGTAGGAAAGGTATACAGGTGCACCAGTATGCATTAAAGCAATCAGATGCTTTAATGCAGGGATGCTCAAGCCCCTCAACAATACCTGCTCAATAAAACACAAATTAATGTTGTTAAGTCAGACAGATCCATCAGAATGATTGAGCCACTGATTGATTCACCTGTGTTCATATGAGGAGATCCTGCAAACCAACACCGATGAGGGTCCTGAAGACAGGTTGAGCACCCCTGGACTAGTGCATACACTCATGTGCAACCAGATGTGTCGAAGGTTAATGCCAAAGGACTGCCCTGGCAGATTCATATATCTCCCCATATATGGCCATTTTATGTTGGCCATACATAAAATGGTTAAGAAACATTTTAAAGAATCGAAGAAGTAACTGTTTGAAAGTATAATGTAGATTTCTTTATTTTTACAGTTTCAATTTTGGAATTTATGCTTAACAATAATCATTATATTTCAGCATTTCTCCTAGTTTTGTTCCTGCTAAAGTCTCCTCAAATTTTGCATCTACTTCTTGGCTTTGAGCTTCTGAGAAGTGATTTTTCCAGTCTCCAACTTCACCTGGAAAACATAAACATAATATAATTGAATGTTTGACAACACCTAATATAAATTCCCTAAGAATTTTACCTCTTAATTTAACACATTTATTTATTTAGATAGTTGTGCATCATACAGCCATCATATATGTATTTACTTTTCATTATATCTACAGTATCATATATAGTGATCTACTGAAGTCTACCTCTAGGTCAAACCCCTTCACAGCAAGCAATACACTTCAATAGATCAGTATGATTCATAAAGAGCCCTAGTTATTATTAGATTGTAAAATTGATAATGAAACTACTAGGAGACTAAAGCACAGATCAAATTCAAACGAAAACAGTACATTGAAATAATAGTTTGATGTATGATGGACATTTATCTAGGTAAGTCCTTCTGGTAAAAAAATACCACCACTGATTTCCATTAAGATTATAAGGTGCAGTATGAAGAGCTTGAGGTCCTTCCTGTACAGTTTCCCTCACCTTAGTGCAAATATATATAAGCTGTAGCTATTATCAATCAACTGCAGGATGAAGGCCTCCACAAAGATAGTGTATATAGCTAAGAGAAGGGAAGGGAAGTCCTATACCATCTGATAATTATTTTCTATCTTTAATTGAGGTATTGTTTGCCCATTTGCAGTTAATTACAAATATTTTATTGCAGATTACTACACTAAAAGTCTATCCTTTTCCAAATCCAATAAGATGTAGTATTTGTTGTTTGGGAAGGTAGGAGGTTAGTAATTTGTAAAGTGTAGAGAGAGTCTTATAAAGGCTAGTATTGATTCATAAGCTTTTCAAAGTATATAAGATTATAATAGGCATCTTTTTTTGGTATGTAAATTTACTAATGAGTGGTGATCTATCATTATATCCATTTGTGTTTCTTTTATAAACTGTGATTTTTTTTAGTTGTGGACCATGGCACAAACATATTTCTAGTAAAAGAGTACAGGGATGAAGGGTATGGATCAACATTGTATCAGATTACATGTTTCCCACAAGCAATAGGAATACGGTTGTAGTTAACCCTTAGTAGGTGTGAGAGATCCACTCCAGTGCTTATAGGGAAATATGTGAGGGTGTATGTGACCATACTTTTTGTGAATATCTACGTGTCCACATTAAATAATGATATGGTCTGAGAGATGTCTTAACCCTGATTGAGGAATGATTACAATGTAAGCATCCAGATTTGTTTTAGCAAGGCGTGGGCTTAGAGAATAGCATTGTAAATAGGAGTGGTTTAAAGTTTTCGCCTCAAAAGATAAACAGAAAAATAGGTACTTTTCGCCAAGCAGGAAAGATCTTGTGAAAAGTGCAGGGTTTTTTCAATTTTTTTCACCTAGCTCATTGCATTGAAATCGATGTAAAGGCAGAATCTCTCCTCACCACCATTTATTTTCTTTTCCCAAAGTCATATAAAAGAGTGTTAGGTTCTCACAGCATGCCATTCTGTGTTTGTGAGAGGAAGAGAAAGGTGCACATTTCTGAGCTTGAGAAGACAGGCTAATAAAGTGAAGCTTAGTTTAGGCAGGAAATATGTTCTATGTTTTAAGGGAGACTGGGGAACTCTGGAGAACAGGAAGGGAGAAAGGAGTTTGACCCCATATACCCCAAAATTCAGTGTTACTGACTAGGAAGACAAAGGCAGCAGTGATCCAAGTTTCTTTTTACTCTGGTTGTTATCTATATCCTATAGGAGTGTGGGGTTGTGAGAAGGGTGTAAATGAAGATTACCCTACACAATCTCAAATTTTGTGTGACCGAGTAGACACAGGCAGATGTGATCCAAGTTCCTTCCTAATTTTGCTGTTATCTCTTTGTCAGGGGAGTCTGGGGGTGTTAGAAGGGAACAGAGGATAATTACCCCAAATACCCCAAAATTCTGTATCACTGGGAACACACAGGCAGAGGTGATCCAAGTTTCTTCCTGATCTGGCTGATCTCTTTGCTTGGGGAGCCTGGATGTTTGAGAAGGGAGCAAAAGTGTTTACCCCAAATAGACCCAAATTTTGTGGACAAAGTGGTCTGTGTTGCAACTGTGTGGCAACTGTGATCCAAGTAGAATTTTATGTCCATAGTATGGGGAGTTGAGTATTATTATTAGGAGGTCTTAGTCCTTATTTAAAGGGTCAGGGAGATATATATGCACCACAGAATAAAAATTAAGCTTCCCACATTAACATATTATATGGTCACATTAATAAATGTGGAATCAAGCAATTGCACCATGTGTATCAAGAAAACAGTGTTCCCTGAAGCCAATCTGGATTTTCTCTTGATATAATGGTGTAATTGTTTTGCTGCTCATTTATTAAACTAACCTATCAATATGAGTGTTCTTTCTTTTTGTCTTATTTGTTTTACCTTTCCTAAAAATGGATTTTCCAATTTCACCATGTGTTTGTTTTGAGTTCTGCTTCATAGACTCAAAAGTTCCTTTACTGGCAATTTGCGTCACCTGATCTTCAGTCAGGGAGAAGCCAAAGAACTCAGATATCTCCTTCACTGCTGCATTTAGGTCCTGCATTCAAATACAAATAGTAGTTGAGAACATACTTCGTACGTAAACTATACACACACATTCTTGGTGAGCTCATACTAGCTCATAAATTGGATTCAAACAGTGATATATGTAGTCAGAAAAGCAAGCTGCCGCTCTCGGACCCCTGAATTCCATGACTGCCAGGACTGTCATGGGTCCTTAATGCAAGTTTTCCCATGATGGTTCTGGCACGTCATAGGTCCAAATGCTACTGTCACTATGCCCCTTTTTTAGCACGAAAATGTGAGATACACCCTTTGTCAGGGATTTTGTAGGCATATAGTCAGGTGTATGGGTAAATAATTATATCAAACAAATGCTACTAATAATCGATTTAATATGTACGTTGAAACACAATCATTAACTGAATCAGAAACTGCTGTGTAGGAGGAATAAAACTGGGTGAGAAACAGCCAAACTCAGCTAACAAGGTGAAGTTGCTGAAGACAGTTTAATGGATTGCAAGCACACTGTGTAGACCGTTCCCATGAAGTATTTCTTTTTAGATAGCGCTATTTTGGCTCTGCTGAAGAGCTGCAGTCGGGTCGCACGACCAATATAACTAGAATACTTTATAAGTACTAACACTCATAATAAGGAATAAGGCCATTTTAACGATCTGTTCACAAAAACGAACACTTTTTATAAATCACTCCCTGAGTAACTAATTAGCCCACTTGTGCCCTAGCTGGGATATCCTGAAAACATGCACTGTTAGTAGCTCTTAAAGGGATTGTAATACTTAAAATGTAAAAAAAAAATATGTTGCAGGGTTTATTCCCCTGAATTTTTTAGGTGCAATATCACAGTGGCCTGAAAATTTACAGTGGCGCTGTTGTTACACGATCCTATGGACTGCTCTGGTCCATAGACCATAAATCTCTATAGGATGGTGTAGCAACATTGCCATTGTAAATTTTCAGGCCACTGTGATATTGCTCCTAAAAAATTCAAGTTTGAGCTGTTATAATTTTTTAATAAAATATCTCTCAGCAGTGGGAGTACCCTTGTTTTATTTGGAGACATAAACCCTACAACATATATTTTTTTACATCTTAAGTTTTACTATCCCTTTAAGGACCAGGGTTGACTCACTGATTCCCAAGTCTAATCCACAGGGCATACCAACAGGTCATGTTTTAGGGAGATCCCTATTTAAGCACAGGTAGAGCAATCACAGTGACTGATCAACTGATTACCTACCTGTGATGAAGCAGGAATGTACTGAACATATGTTGGTGTACCCTGAGGACTAACGTTGGGAAACACTCCTCTACATTCAAGGGGTTAAAAGCCCCATTTAAATCAGTGGGAATTTGGTGAATTTAATGTGTCCCATTTGATATAGTTGGTTTGCCTCAGAACTGCATCTCTTTAGGTTCCTGAACACAGCTCTTAGTTAAGACAAAATAAAACTACACTGGGTCTTATGTATGAAAGCAAAGCAGCAATTTCAGAGTAAACCAATAGTACTGGGGTATTTTCAGCCAGGACATTGACCCTGTACCTCTTGTTGGTGACCTGGACCTCTTGTTGGTGACCTGGACCTTTTGTTGGTGACCTGCATCTTTTATTGTTGACCTAGTACATTTCATCAGTAACTATATTTTTGGCACTTTGTTCACTAAGAATAAAGTGACCTGGTACCTGTCATTTTAGAAAATCCCTCTTGTGCACTATAGGTGACAGATAAAAAATTCCAATAATTCAAGTATTTTTTTAATGCATTTAAGAGGTCTCCAGCATCCAAGGAGTTAAACAGCAACATTTTCATATGACATAATAAATGGTTAAAACTTAGCTTTTTATGAACCATCAAATAAAAAAGGGTATTCCTTAACATCAATACAAATATTAAAAAAGGATGACCTGCTCTCAATAACATTATTGATAATAAAAGCCTGAAGTGAGAGCTTGCTATTCTATGTTACCTTGTGCATTGCTGTATCAACGTTTTTTATTTAACCCATATGGGCTGGGCTAGTTTTATCTTCATGACTGTGAAAAAGTGGTTTATTGTATGTGTCAGTTACTCATGGTTTCATCATTTTATTACTAACCCCTTAATGACCAGTGGTCCAGGGAAGATACCTTCCCTTAAAGGGATAGTAATACTTAATAATTACTAATACCTATATTAAAGTCATATTAAAAAGAAATGTATTGCCCCCAGTGTCATCTCTCAAACCTTTATGGTTCGAGAGATAATGGCTCCTAAAGTTGCCCTCTCCCTCCCCCTTCCCCAAAGTCAGCTTTGTAGCTGACTGAAGGGAAATCTGGTCTTACAATCATCAGGCGGCTCTGCAGCAGAGCCGAGATTGCGTTAATAAAAAAAACAAATCTTTCACTAAAACGGTCTTTTACGTGTGCTTGCAAACCAAGCACACGTAGAAGACCATTTCAATGAAAGATTTCTTTTTTTATAAACATGATCTTGGCTGTGCTGCAGAGCTGCCAGACGTTCGCATGACAGGCTTCCCTGCAGTCAGCTAGTACTCTGACTTCGGAGAAGGGGGAGGGAGAGGGCAACTTTAGGAGCCATTATATCTCAAACCATAAAGGTTTGAGAGATGACACTGGGGGCAATACATTTCTTTTTAATATGACTTTAATATAGGGTATAGTAATTATTAAGTACTACTATCCCTTTAAGGACCGCTTTGATTGTTGCTGGCACACATGACTGATTAAGTGTGCCGGAGCACCGAACAGGGGTCTGAGCGAGACCACACGGTCTTGGAGTGGCCAATTTCAGACTCCATTTTTGCTTACAGCACTATCACAGGAGTGCTGTAAGTAAAAAGTATGTGAAGTGCCAGGATTGTCACCGGTCCTTCAGGGAAAAAAACAGCTGATGGTCCTGGGACGTCACTGGTCATTAAGGGGTTAAAGGGATAGTAATGTTTCAAAATAAAAGCAGCTCCAATTAATCTTCATAATATTTGGGCCATGGATAGTGTTATTTCAATACTGTCAGAGTTCTAGTTCAAGAGTAATTGAATGATAAAGTATCCCCTCCCGCCCCTTTTACCTAATATAAGTCACCTCCCCTCAGATGTGGAATCTGGTCTTAAGACCAGATAGCTCACAGCAAGGGACAATCTTCTTACTGTGAGAACAATGAAAACCCCGCCCCCCTGACAGTTTTTTTTAGGTTTTTCTCATATGCTAATTGAAGATTGTCCCTCTCTGCAAGTGAACTGGACACTACCTGTCTGTCCTGAGGTGAGCAGTGTTACATCAGTAAAGGGGTGGGAGGGGGATACTTTATTATTCAGTTACTCTTGAACTACAACTCTGACAGTATTGAAATAACACTCTCCATGGCCCAATACTATGAAGATTAATTGGAGCTGCTTTTATTTTTAAACATTACTATCCCTTTAAGTACAACCATGCAAAGTGTACATATTATCTGTGACTGAATAAGTTTTCTTTTAGTAATTTATTTAAACATACATAATTTAGTTCTAAATTGCTTATATAGAAAAATATGACAACCCCCTCGACTACAATAAACATGGTTTTAAGATCCTGCCCCAGATTGTTTACAAGCAGCTAGTGCAGTCACCATAGAGTTATCCTCATCAAATTCCACTATCTCTATCATTTACAAAAGCACCCTATATGCATCACTGTTTGGAATACTTTTTAAAATATGCGTCTAGAGTGACGGGGTACCGTTTATTGTTAATAAATGTTTGCTATTTTTAAGGGGTACAGGCTGTAACAACAGTATTCCTCTTAACCCTTTGAGTGCCAGCAGGGTATCTAATGCATTGGTTTTCAAAGGTTTAACCTGGGACATATACTAAAGCTTGTCTCTGTCCCTTTAAATGTGCACTCTGTGACAGCAAGTAACAGACTGCATATAGAGATCATCCGGAGAGATCTCTGTACTGGCAGTGGAAATAATGATTTCCCAGTGCATGTCACTTTTAGCATGGTCTCCTTCCAAGTCACACACATGAGCACACTGTCACAGCTGACAGTTTTCCAGTGCAGTTGCCCACATGATCCACTGGATCACAGTGGGTTAAACTGAAAATTTCTCTCTCTCTACACTTCCAGGAGACATGGGCTGTCATGAAAGCTCAGCCATTTGTGCAATTTATACAATCAATAAGGAACAATAAGGGGTTAAAGGGATAGTAATGTTTCATAAAAACAGCAGCTCCAATTAATCTTTGGGCCATGGAGAGTGTTATTTCCATACTGTCAGGTTGTAGTTCAAGAGTAGTTTAATGATAAAGTATTCCCCTCCCACCCCTTTTACTTAGTGTAAGCCACCTCCCCTCAGATGTGGAATCTAGTCTTAAGACCAGACAGCTCACAGCAAGGGATAATATTCTTACTGTGAGAACAATGAAAGCCCTGCCCCCATTGACAGGTTTTTCAGGTTTTTCCCTTATGCTAATTGAACATTGTCCCTTTCTGCAAGCAATCTGCACACCACCTTTCGGTTTTGAGGTGAGCAGTTTTACATCAGTAAAAGGGGCGGGAGGGAAATACTTTATCATTCAATTACTCTTGAACTACAACTCTGACATTATTGACATAACACTCTCTATGGCCCAAATACTATGAAGATTAATTGGAGCTGCTTTTATTTTGAAACATTACTATCCCTTTAATGTTTCATTAAAGCTGCAATGTAACCTTTAATCTAAGTCTATGAACATTTTTGCTATTTAAAAGGAATGGAATTGCTTATGTTCCTGTTTTAAAGTGATAGTAATGTTTCATAATAAAAGCGGCTCTAATTAATTATCATAGTATTTGGACTTTGGAGAGTGTTATATCAATACTGTCAGACTTGTAGTTCAAGAGTAATTGAATGATAAATTATCCCCCTCCCGCCCCTTTTACTGATGTAACACTGTTCATCCAGAGCAGAAGGGAGGTGCCCAGGTAGACTGCAGAGAGGGACAATCTTCAATTAAGATAAGGGAAAAACCTGAAAAATTTGTCAAGGGGGGGCAGGGCTTTCATTGTTGTCATAGGAAGAAGATTGTCCCCTGCTGTTATCTGTATGGTCTATGGACTGGATTCCACATCTGAGAAGAGATGGCTTACACTAGGTAAAAGAGGTGGGAGGGGAAACTTTACTTGTGAATATCTCTCAAACCATAAAGGTTTGAGAGATAAGACTTATATCATTCTTCATGTTTTTTAATGTCTACAAAACAAAATAAAGATAAAACGAAGTATTACTAACCCTTTAATCAAAAGCGGATATTCAGGGCCTTATTCATAAAGCTAAAGATGTGCAATTCTTGAGCAAACCGACTATACCATAAATGGAGAATTAAAATTCCCATTGAAATTTAAGGAAGACTTTTAACCCCTCAAATGATAGAAAGGTATCCAAACCCTAATTTTGCAAAGGGTTAAAACCTTGATTTAGATCAATGGGAATTTGTAGAATTACACAACTTCAGTTTGATGATTAAGGCCCTTGGTTCTGCCTTGAATTTCAGCTCAAGGTTGGCAAATGGGGATGGGAGAAAATGTTCATGCAAAAAATGATCCTTACTGCTTTCTGCAGGAATTCCCATGAAAAGTGCAATTTTTAAAAAATTTTTCTTCCTTTTTTGTGTTGCATTTAAATCAGTTAAAAGAATGTAATTTCTGCCCACATGAACAGTTTCCCCCATGTGTGCTTGTTGTGCTAACTCATCAGTACAAAAAGGGGTGTCAATTTACTGCATGTTTTCAGTCTGTGCTTTGGAAATAGAAAGCTGGTGAGCTAGTGTAGGATGGCAAAGAAAGGGAACTGGAGTTGCTTTATTTAAGGAGTATTGGTAGCCAGTTGTAGAAATCATGGATGTGGGATTTTTTTCCTTAGGGACAGGGACTGTACAGTTATCATCTACTGAAATGTGCACAGTCTGTGAAAAGGTTGTGAAGCATATCAAACATAAACACCCTGGAGTTTATATTGACATGTTACACCATCCCCCCAAAAAATCAGCTGCTGTTACTGTTCCCCTTGTCTGTCCCTAACAATGATGATGATAACAACATGCCCCAAAGTCCCACACTGCAATGTCTGTTTAGACAAACCCTGATCAGCTCAGAATGACATTGATTTCATTATGTGCCTAGTCTTCAACTGGGGTCTGGGGCCAGGATAGACGTAGTATTCCAAATGTCCCACTGGTGCCCCCAGGGTCCTCACCGCACTGACATTGTCATTATGATTACCATCAGAACCCAGTGATTCTGCAGATGTATGTTTATGGCAATCATTTGTATTAATTCATTGGTAATGAGTCAAGACCCATGGGAAGTCAGTCAATTTTCACCACCACCACCAGTCACTTTTTGTTGTCAGTTGTCAATTCATCAAACCATCAACACCAGGAACAAAACATTTTTCCAGAATTACACTGCTGTAGGCCTCCTCTAAGTGTTAACAATTTTTACAAGGCTTATCTTGCCTCCTCCTTGAGGTTTTGTTGTTGTTGTTGTTGTTGTTGTAGCAGTCTGAGGTCTATGACAAGGTAAGCATTAACATTGATACTCAGATGACTCAGAAGGAACCACATCTGCAAACACCATAATGGCACTGGTAAAGATAGCTCACTGTCATTATCCATTCCTCGCCATCATAGTCATCATCATCATCATAGAAACATACTCCAAATCCCTGAAGAAGGCTTGTATCACGGCTCCCGTGATCTGGGCGACATTCTGTCCATCTCGCTAGTACTGCTCTCCTATTGGCTGCTCTGTACTGCTTCTCCTAGTGACAGCCTTTTTATACCCTGGGCTGTCACTCTGCTAGTGCCCTTTCGTGGTGTACCTGATGCCTACCACTAGTTTTGCTGTTTTGATCCAGTGTATGACCCCGGACTGCCTGACCACGCCATTGTCTTGTTCCTGATTCTGTGTACCGATTCGGATTGGCTGACGTTCCTGCTTCCTGTTCTGACCCGGCCTGGCTGACGTTCCTGCTCCATGTACCGACCCAGCGAGACCAACGATCCTGCTCTGTGTACAGACCCGGCGTGTCTGAGGATCCTGCTCTCTGTACCAACCCGGCTTGGCTGACGTTCCTGCGCTGTGTACCGAATCGACTTGGCAGTGGTTCCTGCTTCTCCTGTGCCCGGCTGGGCTCCTCCGGACTGTTCCTGCTGCTGCCTGCCTGGCACCATTACAGCTTTACTGGGCCTCCTTGTATTCCAGTATTCCGGTTGTCAGTGATATTCTGCCAGTGGTCAGAGTCTCAGGGTGCCTCCACACCGTGTTGCATTTGCTTGGTCTACTTGTGGTTGCCGTTATTCAGACCATAGCGCTATTAACCCCTTCGGGGGAAGGGCCTTGTTCCGTTACTACCACTCTGGGTTTGTTGGGCTCCGTTACTCTGTGCCATTGAGTCTCCATTTGGTTCCGCTGTGCGCTTCCGGTTGCCATCCATTTATACTATCGCACATTAACCCTTTAAGGTAGTACGTGCACACGGTAGTGGGCTGCTCCTGTAGGGCTTCCGTTCTGGCACGAGCTCTGTCCAGCATTGTGTATCGTTGGTGGGCGGCCACCATTGCATCCTCCTACAGGCGTCCAGTGCCTGTTGTTGCAGTCCTGTCATTATCGCCTCCCCTTGCCTATAGGTGACATTGGGCCTTCGTTGTACTCATACTTTGCCAGTGGTTCCACTGGTCACATTGGACTTTCATACACTGTATCAAACTCGTTTACCTGACCTGTGTCAGTATTGTGTGTAAATTACATACTGGACCCGTGTGGGTTAATTTGCTTGTAACCTGTCCTGTGTCAGTTACTACTGTTGTTACTGGACCCGTGAGGGTTACCTCATTCCTTGTGTGCATTAGTAAAATTGTGTTTTTACCAACATCTACCGTGTCTGAGTGTACTGAACCGTAACAGCTTGCTGGACCATCCCATTAAAACTGGACACATATGAAACATTTCTGCTGTATGGATGTAGGTGAGCCATTACAGCCCAGTAATAATCACTGCAGCTCTGCAGCAGACATTTGTCATGTGTCTACTTTTGAAGGGATGACCTGGAAACCCTAACTTGAAGATGCTGGTCCTGGGTTCCCACTAGTATTGCAGTGGGATTATCACAGCCTTAGAAAGCACAGGTGAAAATTGCCAAATTATTTTGGGAATTTCATTAGAGGTAATGCAAAGGCCAAACTTTTAATGGATTGGCTATCCATGGGAATTTCTGTGAAAAAAAGAAAAAAGTGTGTTTTATGCCCCATGGTGCAGTTAGTTTGCTCTAGAATGACTACATTTTTCTTTTCTGTAGAAAGAGAAGGGAGAAAAAACGACGGGGCGCCCCCTGTGTATATCAGCAGATCAATATGTTTGCAACCTTCACCACAATAACACCCTTGTGGACACGCACTCACATTTAACAATGTGTTGGATAAGAAATATATCTGATCCAACTTTCCAAGCTTCTGGAGTATTCTTACTGCCCCCAGTCACAGTATCTGCACTCGGCCGCTCTCTACCCAAGAGTACTCGCTCTCCCAAGCGGTAGGATCACAAAAAGACAAAACACAGAAGGAGCACCAATGGTGCAATAAAGTTGATAGACTATTATGAATCTTATAATAGAATGAAATATACTCACATTAGATGTATGCCAGTAGCTTGATACCAAGAATACCGGCTTCAAAAGCTTATGGAGACTATTACTCCGTCTCCATTCGGGTATATGCCATGTTCAGCTGAGTATTGACAGGCGGAGGCTCAACATTCAACTCCTATTATGCTTAATAAAAAATTCACATGTGTCTATAAAAATACACAGGTTTGACAGTGCAAAATACACAGGTTTAAAAGTGCTACGCGTTTCGCGGATAACAACACCGCTTTATCACAGCAATAATGTCACAACCTGCTATAACAATTTAAAATGAGCATACAGAACAGTTCTGTATGCTCATTTTAAATTGTTATAGCAGGTTGTGACATTATTGCTGTGATAAAGCGGTGTTGTTTTTATAGACACGTGAATTTTTTATTAAACATAATAGAAGTTGAATGTTGAGCCTCCGCCTATCAATACTCAGCTGAACACGCCATATACCCGAATGGAGATGGGGTAATAGTCTCCATAAGCTTTTGAAGCTGGTGTTCTTGGTATCAAGCTACTGGCATACATCTAATGTGAGTATATTTCATTCTATTATAAGATTCATAATAGTCTATCAACTTTATTGCACCATTGGCGCTCCTTCTGTGTTTTGTCTTTTTATTACATTTTTCTTTTGAACATGTAAGCTCTACATGTCCAAATACACATAAATAGTTATTATGCGCGTTAAATTATTTTAACCCTCTGAGTGCCAGAGGAGTGTCCAGTGTATATCACTGGGCACCATTTGGCACACAATGGGTTATATGAATAGCCATGTTTTATTACAAAAGACCAAAACCAAACATATATAGCTATAACAAACTTTATTATATATTTTTGTATGTTTATCTATGTTCTGCATGTCACAGGACATGAAAATACTTTAAAAAAATCAAATTACATTACTGTGGTCCCTGTATGGGTGCATGTTTTGTTCCTATAAATATACCTATTGTGCTCCCATTTAGGAGAACAATTAGTCCCATTCAGGCACACAGTGTTTTCATCATGTTATGAAAATCCTATATAATAATTTGCTAAGGTTTGTCAGAAGCCGTCATGTGCAGTAGAGATGGCTGCACAGTCTTTAGTCATGAGCAGTACCGACTGCCCATGCCGTGGCTGTTACGGAGCGGGCTCTCCGAATTCAGACCCGAGTCACACAGAGAGGACTTCAGTCTGAATTTGGAGCACTTTGCTCCGTATCAGCCGCGGTGCGACCACTCTCTACTGCTCATGCCTACAGAGGTGGAACTGTGGCCCATGTAAACGGGCCTTTCAACTTGTATACATTTAAAGCCCAATATTGTAGTCTATATTTGTGCAATATTTATGAAGAGTCACCATGACCTAAGGTCAAAAGATAAATGTATTTAGTGTTCTGGTGTGTGCGGTCATAACTTTGAATGAAGCATCTCGGTGGAGTGACACACACACACACACAATCAATACATGCAAAGTAAACCCACCTCTTTCATTTTCTCAAAAGTCATTATGAAAACACCTTCATCATCAATATGTTTGTTCCATGCAACAGCATGATCAAAATACGATCCATAGCCAACTAAAGAGATCAGAACAAAATATTAGTGCCCATACACAAATAGATGGTCATTGTGATATAGTTGATTTATTTTCTACAGAAAACAAACTAGATAAAGATTTAAGACAGAGGTAAGATTGTTTGAGGTCTCTAAGAAGTCAATTCTAAATGGAAACTGAATTTTAAATCTAAATTCTAAATTTTGTTCCCTCATATATTGTGCCACTTTGCTATATATATATATATATATATATATATATATATATATCTGAAAGGGGGGTAAGCTGGAAGGAGAGGAAGAAGTCTTCGCATCAAAGCCCTCTCTTTTTTTTTTAAGTGCCCTGCCCTATGGAGGAGGGGAGCTTAACCTGGTTGTTCCTGTGTTCCATTTGGACTGAGAAAAAAGGATTTTACTTTTAGTTCACTAAAACCCTATTTTAATGTTTATATCCAGTTGATTACACTTTTGCTAGGCACCTCTTTGCCACACTAGAGCATTATGATTGAGTTTTTACCACCTTAGATAAATATTGAGGCACATATGTTCATGCCACAAAACTTATATTGTGGAACTATGGCAGTACATCTTTTATCTTTTTTGGTTCTGTTTTCAAACAGGTGGCATACAAGCACTATTCTTTTACAACAGTCTCTTGTCCAGCCCGAGATTATTTAGTGTTATAGTATATTTGTACACAGCAGTAATAATACAGATGTTCTCTATTTAGAGAAACAATCAACCATATAGGTAGCCAGGATTTTCATTGCCACCAATACTTACAGAGGGATAATATTATCAATTTCTTTCTTTGTTTTTATTTGTAAATAAAAGTTAAGTTTTATTAATTTCACTAACTGGCTAGGTTCTGCATAATTTTTGTTGATTTTACATTAACCGGTGCACCAATAAGTGCCTTTTGTTTTCTCATTTTTATATATATATATTTTTTGCCAAATTAAGATCATGTTGAGGCTTCTTCAAATACATTTGGCATTTTTTCTATTAGTGGAACATTCTGGAGCCGTGTTGTTTGCTTATATGAATGGGTGACTGATTGTAGAAGCAGGAGATAAAATCTGGGGACTTTCACACATAAAACTACAGGTCCAATACCAACTGGAATTATACAAATCCATGTACATACAGCATGGAGCTCTAGAACCACAATATAACTTCCTGTGTTTCCAGAATCACCTTAGAAGATTAGAAATGAAAAGGTATTGCTTCAAACCTCTAGCTGTAAATTGTGAGGGAAGTACTTAAAGGGATAGTAATACTTCGTTTTATCTTTATTTTATTTTGTAGGCATTAAAAAAAACATTAAGAACGATATAAGTCTTATCTCTCAAACCTTTATGGTTTAAGAGATATTCACAAGCAAAGTACCCCCCCCCCCTCCTGTTCAGCCAGATCAGAAGGGAGGTGCCCAGGTAGATTGCAGAGAGGGACAATCTTCAATTAAGATAAGGGAAAAACCTGAAAAGCTTGTCAAGGGGGGAAGGGCTTTCATTCTTTTCATACAAAGAAGATTGTCCCCTTCTGTTATCTGTCTGGTCTTACAACTAGGTTCACATCTGAGAAGAGATGTCTTACACTAGGAAAAAGGGGCGGGAGGGGGAAACTTTGTGAATATCTCTTAAACCATAAAAGTTTGAGAAATAAGACTTATATCATTCTTCATGTTTTTTTAATGCCTACAAAATAAAATAAAGTTAAAACGAAGTATTACTATCCCTTTAATGTACCCTGAAGTAGGAAAGACAAGATCAGGAGAGATGTGATAGCTCCAAAGTCTGTTGCATTTCCAGTTGATTCCTCTTGCACTTAATCATAGCCCTATGCTACCTATACACAAATTTATATGCATAAATCCTTCAACTTTTTTGCATGTTATAATACTTTTTAAAGGAACACGAACACTTAAATATGAAGCTGGGTTATAAAATTTAAAATATCAGAGATTTAGCCCTGGGATACTATTCCACCTTAGTTGAGCATTTCTGTTCACTACTTTACTTTTATTAATTACCTTTGGGGTTGGTCACCCTAAGAGTAATAGAGGAATCCAGATGTGGTCCCTTGCTCATGAGTGTATTTCATAATGAGGTTCAAGAAGGCTCAAATATATGTCTGAGGTTGGCTGTTTCTGACTTTTGGAGAATTTGCCTGGCATTTCAAGGTTGGACTGCCATCTGGACCAGTATGATATGATTAAGGATATTTATTTTCTGTGTATGACACTTGTGAGCACCTGGGAAGGATAGTAGTCCTAACTAGTTGAGCATCTCTGACCCCTTTTTTGTAAAAACAAAAATTATATACACACATATATATATATATATATATATATATATATATATATATATATATATATATACACACACACACACAAGATAGAGAGAGAGAGAGAGAGAGAGAGAGAGAGAGAGAATATGTGTGTATGTTTGTTTGTCATAGGAAGGGCTTACTATACTTTTAAGAATTTTTAATTACTGGCCTTATCCACTGATGAAAGAGATGCAATTCAGGAACAAACCAACAGCACCATAGGGTAGAAATAAAACTTACCATTAATTTAAAAGGGTATTTTTAATTCATTCTATTGAAAAGCAATGTGTTGGAGACCTGTCTAGCATTCAGGTTACAAGTCCCACTTAGAGTAATGGAATATCCTATATAATAATTCGGCAAATCGTGTGTAACGCCGCAACATGCGCAATACACACTGCTGTGCGTGCTGCAGTAATGCGCAGTAGAGGCTACCTGCGCCGTGGCTGATACAGAGCTGGGCGCTCCGAAGGAACATCCAGCTCTGTATCAGCCGTGGCGCGGGCAGTCTTCTCTGCGTGTGACTGCCCCGCGACCTGGTTGCATTGGCACTGTGGCCCGTGTAACGGGCTGTTCAACTAGTTTATGTATATTTGATTAGTGAGGATGTGGCTATGTCTGACACCCTAAATACTTTCTTTGTTTCAGTATATACAATGGAAGCAATAATGACAGGCTATGGGCAGATAGATAAAACCACAGAATTTCCTCCATCATGTACATGGCTTACTGAAGACAAAGTCCAAAAGAGACTGGAAAATATGGTGAATAAAGCATCTGGACCCGATGATATATACCCAAGGGTACTTAAGGAACTTAGTTCAGTAATAGCAAGTAATAGCAAGACCATTATATCATGGATTGAGAACTGGCTAAATGATAGATGGCAGAGAGATGGTCTAAAGTTATAAACGGAGTGCCACAGGGTTCAGTCCTGGCCTCAATGCTTTTTAATTTGCTTATTAATGATCTAGAAGTGGTAATTGAACGTAGCATCTCAATCTTTGCTGAAGACACTAAACTGTGTAAGGAAATACTTATAGAGCTGGGTGTTTTTTTCTCTGCAGAAGGATTTAGATAAACTGAGTGAATGGGCAGAAAAGTGGCAAATGTCATGTAATGTAGATAAATGTAAGGTTATACATTTGGTCTGTAGAAACAAACATGCCACATACACTCTAAATGGGAAGCAACTTGGGGAATCCTCATTAGAGAAATATTTAGGCGTACTGATAGACAATAGACTTCACAGCAGCGTGCAGAGTCACTCAGCTTCTGAAAGAGAAAATAGGGTACTAGCCTGCATAAAAAGAAGTGTAGATGCAAGAGATGCTAATATTATCCTACCTCTGTATAAATCTTTGGTTAGGACGCATCTAGAGTATATAATTTTGGGCACCAGTTCTTAGAAAAGAAATTGTTGAACTGGAAAAAGTGCAGAGACATGTAACAAAACTGATAGATGGGATTGGAGGATCTGAGTTATAAAGAGAGACTAGCCAAAATGGGTTTGTCTACATTAGAGAAGAAACGGGGTGATATGATTACCATTTACAAATATATTCAAGGTCAATACAAATAACTATCCAATGAATTATTTGCACAAAGAGCTGAGCTAAGAACTAGAGGTCATCCATTAAGACTAGAGGAAAGGCACTTTCAACTAAAATAAAGGCAGGGATATTTTGCAGTAAGGGTGGTAAAGCTAGGAAATTCTTTGCCTTGGGATGTTGTACTTGCAGAGAGCGTAACTGCTTTCAAGCAAGCGATGGCTGCTTATCAAGCACAGAACAATATTGAAAATTATGACAGATGGCTCAAATCAGATAGGTTGTTGATCCAGGGAACTATCTGACTGCCATTTAGAGTTGAAATTAGCATAGGAGACATAGTAATAGATATCAGTCATACCATAACTTGTCAAAATATGAATGAATCTGTATCTGTCACCATAAATGCCAAAGTCCATCTCTAAAATAGTTTTAACTCTCTGAGAGCCAGAGTATCCAATATAGTGTAATGCATTGCATTGCAACACATCGTGTTGCAATACATTGCACTGGCACTTAAAGGGTATTCTGGAAGAAAATAGCAATGTCAAAAATTGAGTAGTAGTGAGAAAGGATCATTTAAAATCAGAGGTAAAATACCATTTCCACTTATGAAGTCTTGGAAGAACACATCCCAGGAACTGTAGTTGGGAAGTATTGGGTTGTTGTTATAAAAATTAAATGATGATACTGCTGCATCTTTTGGATTCCGAAACACCACCAGCATCTGTAAGAAGATACAGAAAACCTACATTAATGTTGATGACAAAGGCATTTTTTTAGCAACACAGAAAAGTGAGTAACTGAGCAGGCCCATTTGGTAGAAATGGTTCACCACAACAACATGGTAATGTAAGATGGAGTGGGGATTAATGATTATTGATAGGAAATCTCAAAAAGATATAAAAACATGGGATAAATGTATAAGTAAAGTGTCGGGGGTTGTTTAAGTATCTATACAGTCAGGTGTGAATGTGGGGAGAAAGGTGGTAAAGGTGTAGTGGGGGTGGAATATATAATGGAGTCATATAATCAGTATTAGGATGTAATTGGTTGTATGGATGTTGTAAAGGGTATATGTAATGTTTGTATTTTTATGATGTGTTTTAAAAATTGATATAAATAAATTGATTTAAAAAAAAAAAAAAGAGGAAGAAATGGTTCACCTGTAACGGTTTATTCGACACACAGACACAGTGGTTTAGGATAAAACACAGTTTTATTGAAATCACAATAAAATAAGAACTCTCACAGGTCCTGTAGTATACAGGCAGTATAATACAGACACACGACAGGTTAACAATATATATGCCCACACAGGTCCAGTACAACCATAAGGTACATAGCAGTCTATACTGACACAGGTCAGGCAGAATATGTTGGATTCCCAGGACAAAGGTACTGCATGGGTTAAAGGTCTTCAAGGAGTGTAAACAGTCCCATGTGTTGAGAGTTCTCTGACAGAGCTCTTTCCATATAGAGAGCTTCAGGATGCTTAACTCCCAGGAACAGGCTAGAAGAACAAACGTGAACTGCCAGAGTACAAACAGGAATGGAGTAATGCAGAACACTGCCGTAGCAGTAACGGAGACTATCACTTGCGCTCTGCAGGGGCAGTAAAGGAGACTAGACCAATGACTCACTGCCGTAGCAGTAACGGAGGCAATCACTTGCACTCTGCAGGAGCAGTAACGGAGGACACTGCCGTAGCAGTAATGGAGGCAGACATTTGCGCTCTGCAGGGGCAATAACGGAGACAAGGTATAAGGGTACACTGCCGGAGCAGTAACGGAGGCAGACACTTGCACTCTGCAGGAGCAGTAACGGACACTAGGTCAATGGCACACTGCCAGAGCAGTAACGGAGGCAGACACTTGCACTCTGCAGGGGCAATAACGGAGACAAGGTATAAGGGTACACTGCCAGAGCAGTAACGGAGGCAGACACTTGCACTCTGCAGGAGCAGTAACGGAGACTAGGCCAGTGGTACACTGCCAGAGCAGTAACGGAGGCAGACACTTGCACTCTGCAGAAGCAGTAACGGGGACTAGGCCAATGGCATACTGCTGGAGCAGTAACAGAGGCAGATACTTGCACTCTGCAGGAGCAGTAACGGAGACTAGGCCAATGGCACACTGCAGGAGCAGTAACGGAGGCAGACACTTGCACCCTGCAGGAGCAGTAACGAAGGAATAGGCCAAAGACATACTGCCGTAGCATTAATGGAAACTGACTCTCGCACTCTGCTGAACAAAACGGGAACCAGATAGCCTGAAGAATAAGAATGTCGCCAAGGCGACAATAGGCTGTCAGAACAGGAACGCCAACCAAGCCAGGTCGAATCACGGAGCAAGAACGTCAGCCAAGCCGGGTCGGTACACAGGAGCAGGAACGTCAGCCAGGCCGGGTCAGTACACAGGAGCAGGCACTGAAGAATAGTCAGGCAATCCGGGTTGGTACACAGGAGCAGGAGAACAGATGCAGGGTAGTCAGACAGGCCAAGTCGGTACACTGGGAATCACTGAGCAGAAACTAGCACTGGTACAGGAACACCACGAAAGGGCACCGTATGGGTGCTGGAGCCCAGTATATAAAGGCCATACTGGGCGGGACCAACACAGGACAGCCAATGGGAGTACACACAGTGTAGACTGACAGGAAAACAATAACAAAGGGAGCACGGGCACCGTGATATCACAATCTAGGAGAACTTTTGCTTGTTGTGGAACTCAGTTTGGAACTCAATGGATCTCCCTCACTGAGTATTTGTGGCACACAATACAATCTGCTCGACGGGCTGTATTCATCAAACTGAAGAAGTGAAGTTTTCGAGGAAACCAACTGCACCATAGGGTAAAAAAAAATGTCTGCAATTTCCCTGTGTTTCAAATGAGCTTTTAGCCCCTCTAATGCATTGTGAAGTAATATGTTGGAGACCTCTTTAACATTCAAGAGATTAAAAGCCACATTTAAAGTGGATGTATCACCTATGCACAATATCGTCTAAATAGTTAGGTGATACATCCAATAGCATTAAAACGTTATTACTATTTTTTTTAAACTTCCATTTGGTTTAAATGTAACTTATAAAAGTGTGGGCTGCAGCCACTTCTGTATACACTGTAGCCCGACACTCTGCCTCTGCGCTCCTCCTTCCTCCGATGACTGAGGCTTCTGTCAGTAAGTTGGAGGAGTCTCATTGGCTAGATATCGATCTCTGCCAATGACACTGCTCCAGTTTACTGACAGATGCCTCTGTCATAGGAGGAGGGAGGGGAGCAGAGGCAGAGATCTGTAACAGCGGAGAACCTCAGAGAACTGCAGTCACCCGGAAGTGGCTTCAGCAGATACTTTTGTAAGTTACATTTAAACCAAACGGAAGCTTAAAAAATAATAATAATAAGGTTTTAGTGCTATTGGATGTGTCACTTAACTATTTAGAGGATGTTGTGCATAGGTGATACATCCACTTTAACTCCATAGGAATTTTAATTCCACTTTATGGTGGTTAGTTTTCTCCAGATTTGTATCTCTGTAGCTTGACAAATAAGGCCCAGTGTTTGAAGTCAAATGAGAAAATTTGACTTTGTGTGAAGATGATATACTCCTCAGCATTTCATCAAGCTACTATATAAATAAGTATTTTGTGCAAATAAAAAAATACAGAAATGAAGTGGTAGATAGTGGGCATGCTACTGGTGCTTCTAGCTAAAAAATGTGTATGTCCAAACAAACCAGAACAGGAGGAGATCCCTTTAACAGCTGCTACAATCCCTAGACTGTCGTGAAGACGTCCATATCTACAAAGAAAAAATATCTAATAGGAGAGAGCTAGAAATAAATATGTATTTTGTAAATAAAACAATACTGATATTACCTAACAACATTGTAACCTGTGGTACAAATAGATAAATAACATATCTACCAAAATCTTTAATAAAATATACATCAATATGCAAATATATAAACCATATTAAACAATGTGCAAATATGTGTATATATATATATATATAAAAATATATCCTATATAATAATTCGCTAAATCGTGTGTAACGCCCGACATGCGCAGTAGACACTGCTGCTCGTGCGGCAGTCATGCTCAGTACAGACTGCCCGCGCCGCGGGTGATACAGAGCTGGGTGCTCCGAAGGAGCGTCCAGCTCTGTATCAGCAGTGGTGCGGGCAGTCTCTACTGCGCGTGACTGCCCCGCAACCGGCTGCCAGAGGCACTGTGGCCCGTGTAATGGGCTGTTCAACTAGTATATATATATATTAGTGTTGAGCGAGCACCCCGATGCTCAGGTGCTCAGGTGCTCTGACCGAGCACCCCCTGAGGCTCGAGTGCTCGGCCGAGCACCCGAGCCCCATTGAATAGAATGGGGCGACACGAGCATTACACCAGGCACCCCCTGCTCTGATGAGGGGAGGGTGACTGGTCAATGCCCCCCTTCATCTCCGCAATGTCCCCCTTCATCTCCGCAATGTCCCCCTTCATCTCCGCAATGTCCCCCTTCATCTCCTCTATGCCCCTCTTCCACAATGTCCCCCTTCATCTCCGCTATGCCCCTCTTCCACAATGTCCCCCTTCATCTCCTCTATGGCATAGAGGAGATGAAGGGGGACATTGTGGAAGAGGGGCATAGCGGAGATGAAGGGGGACATTGTGGAAGAGGGGCATAGAGGAGATGAAGGGGGACATTGTGGAAGAGGGGCATAGCGGAGATGAAGGGGGACATTGTGGAAGAGGGGCATAGAGTCTATGCCCCTCTTCCACAATGTCCCCCTTCATCTCCGCTATGCCCCTCTTCCACAATGTCCCCCTTTATCTCCGCAATGCCCCCTTCATCTCCGCAATGCCCCCGTACCTCCAGTCCCTGGTGGTCCAGCGGAGCGTCTTCAGATCTGTGCCTCCTCCGGCACAGATCCCCGCCACCCGAACATGGCGGGCGAGCACATGGCGGTACTCGACGAGTACCGCCATGTGCCGAGCAGAGCGATGCTCGAGCCGATCCGAGCATCGGCCGAGCACGCTCGCTCAACACTAATATATATATATATATATATATATATATATATATTCCTCCTGCTCCTATAGCCTAACAGAAAGCAAAGACAGCTTGATTGGCTGTATTCATCAAACTGAAGAAGTGACATTTTTGAGCAAACCAGCTGCACCATAGGGTCAAAAAGAATGTCTATCACAGTGTTTCAAATGATCTTTTAGCCTCTCTAATGCAGCATGAGTCAATATGTTGGAGATCTCTTTAACATTCAAGAGTTTAGCCCTTTGAGTGCCAGAGGGATATACAAAGCCATATAATTATATGGATTAAAGGTATATCCCTTTATTTCCATACACTCACGTTTTATGGGTTAGCTTCACATATTTTTATACAAAGTATAGGGGTCATATGGGTTAGTCACACCGAAATGACTAAGAGATTTTTTATGTATCTGGTATTATCATGACCCTAGATTAGGTCCACTTGTTTCTATTTATACACACTAGTATTATGGTTACAATTCTTTATACATTTTTTAAGTATGCACATCCATGCATCAAAGGAGTTTAATAGTACTTCCATATTTATTTGGTTTTGGAGGTAGAGGAGTTGTGTTTTCTATTTTATTTGATTTGATTTTACTTCATAGTTTGAGTGCCGTATTGACTCGTACTGTTTTTGAGAGTCAAACAATCATATTCAGATTTTGATCATTATTTTCTCAGGTCTATATTGATAGGGCTTATAGTTATAAACTCATATTTGAGTGTATTACACTCTGTGTGCCGGACGCACAATTAGCACTGACAATGCAAATGTGCCAGGTGGCCTCAAGGTTCCAACTGGGTTAATCTATCCTATATCAGTTTGATATATTGCAGTGGACAGGTAACTGTTCATGTTTATATTTATATAGAGTGAACAATAGAATGATGTTTAAATGTGTAGTTCTGTTTCTGGTACTGTATGCATATTATTAACTTGTATGTGTGGCCATTCATTCATTGCTGTTTGTTTGGGCTCTCCTCCTGGTTGCGGTTTTCTTTATACTTTTATTTCCTGATAGGGTTTAATTTGCAAACTACAAGATCACTTTGATTCAGTATTTTAGGTAAAACACTTCAAAATAAGAGAGCTAAGTTGTGTTATAAGAGAGGGTTAGAAAGAGGAATATTCATGTATAGTAAGAGTATACTGAAGTTTCAAACTTTGTATTTCTAGACTCTTATGGCTAATACCCACCATACAGTTAATAATAACTAGCATTAATATAGCACCCTTCTCCCAGTGGGACTCAAAGCTCTTTCAGCACACGCTCTCAGATATAACCGAATTGGCAGCTGAATAACAGATATTATTATTACCCAATCAATGGCACTCATTTATCGACCTCTGAAGGATGAAGATGAGAGTTGGTACCATGTTAGCCGTAGAAATACAGGAGGCAAATATAGTTTTTGATACCTTTTATTGGCTAACTAATCAGATTTAAATGCAAGCTTTCAAGACCTTAGGTCTCTTCCTGACATGCCTGAGGAAGAGATCTAAGGTCTTGAAAGCTTGCATTTAAATCTGCTTAGTTAGCCAATAAAAGGTATCAAAAACTATATTTGCCTCCTGAAGGATGAAGGGCTGAGTTGGATTCAAACCTGCAGCCTTGAGGTTTGAACAGGCTCTGCAGTCAGGGCATTTACCACTGAGCTATCTAACTGGTGTTAACAGAGACTTACAGTTCCATGTATTATACCTTTAGTTGGTTATCCATTATATACCCTCAAATCTCCTGGTTTAGCACATAAATTTATAATCTCTGATCTAACTTTTAACAAGTTTTCTTTGGGAGTTTTTAAATCTATTGTTATTTCAGGGCCTATTACCACTAAACATTCCTCAACGTTGCTGCCAGACCTTGGAGTTCAATCCCTATATACTTTTTTGTCAATCTTAATCTCACAATATTATATTTGCAGTGGTAGATTGTTTCTTCAAGATGGCTTACTACTTTATTCCTTTCAACATTCACCTTCAGTTTTCCTTACATAGATTCCGAAATTCTTGTTAACTGCTTTTCTTTGCAAACTAATGGAGAGACTGAGTGGATAAACCAAATCATTGAGCAATAGTGGGGATATTGTTCTTCCTACATTTAATATAACTGCTTCTCCCTCATACCCCCTGGTGAATTTACAGTACTGCCAAATATGCATTTATAGGTAAAACACGTTTCTTTTTAAGTATGGATTTTATCCAGTTATCTATCTGGGCCAGTTTGTTGAAACTTCTGTTCCTAAGTTGTATCACCAGCTTTCTTCCTTAGCAGACAAATTAACTTTCTTCAATCAACCCTCTAAGAATCCCCGGAGTGCTACAAGAAATGTGTCAACCTCTCTCATAAACCAACTCTAACTTACAAACTGAAGAATCAATGCTGGTTATTTACCCATAACTTAAAAATGTCTTGTCCATTGAAAAAAACGGAGGCCAGGTATGTTGACACATTTCCTATTACTGACCAAGTGATTTCTGTAGCTTACCACCTTTTCCTACCTCGTTCCTTCAAGATACATCCTTTATTCCAGTGTCTTTAGTCAAGCCTCATGTACCTAGCAGTATACCTGGTTATACAGCTGTGCCTGCTGTTCATGTTGTGGTGTATGATGAAGAGAAATCTCAGGTGGAGAACATTTTTTACTCTTGCTACCTGCTGGGGAACTCCAGTGCATTATTCAGATGCTTCTGAAATCCATGCCTCTCGTCCCATCTGAAATTTCCATCAGTATCATCCTGACCAACTTGCTTGGGGTGGCACCCAAAGGTCACCCTTTGGGAGGGCAACATCAGAATATGTTATCTAGTAGGCATTTGAGCCAGCCACATAGTTCTCCTTCCAGCATTCAAGCTTCATCATCTTCCCAGATTCACCTTAATCTTGCAATGGCCTGTGTCTTGCGCCTTAAATGTCCCAGCTTGTTCTCCAGTTGTCAGTCTCACTCACTTACTAGGAGCATTCATTCTCGGTTGCTGCAAGCATTCTGTGCAGCCACTTCCAAATTTGCTCTCTGGGTGTGTACATACATCGATGGTAAGCCCAAGTCCACCTCCCCTAGAATATTGTGCTTAGTTGAATTAGCTATTTTGCTGTAGCTGTGTGCCTTTCTACCTATGTGTGGTGTTCTATACTTAACACCTGCTTGAATTTTGGACTTTAAATATTGCTCTGGCTTTACCGATGTTGGGTTAATACTGGTTCACCCTTTGATTGCTCTTTATCTCAACCTTGGCCTGACCCTACACTTCAAGTCATTTCAGTCTTTCATGTCACAGATCTGTTGACTATATCTCTGCCTCTGAATATTTGGATATCTTGCCTGGACTTGAATGGTCCTGTACTGTGGATACACAAAGCTGTTGGCTAAATCCTTGCTGCAAAGTGATTGCCCTGCCCAGATCCCTCTGGTTATCAATTGCCTATTGAGTTCTACTACTAGTATAGTGACAAAAAATTAATGCACTGGACTTTTGAACATTCATTAAACATTACTATAGGGTAACTGACAGGTAGGTGCTGCTCTACCCAATAGCTATTACTAGGATGGATCCTCAAAAAACAAAAACTGCAGGAATTTATGACCAACAAACATAATTTGTTTTAAGGACTTCATTATTATGCCTAATCATTCCTTCTATTCCTCTTTCTTATTTTTCTGTGATGATCCAACAGACCAGTTAAACAAGACTATTCTGTTACTTTGAAAGACAATTCCAAATAGTATATGGGGATAACTTCCTATCAAGTTTGCACTATACACAGTGTAAGTCTCAGTTTTCCTTGTCTTCTTGAGATTGTTAATGTCCACTACTCTGAGAGGCTCATTTTTCCTTTTCCCTTATGTGATTTGACGTTCCACTAGCTTATCAAGATATTTCATGGCTCCAGTTGTCTTTCCTTTATTGGTTGTCCTTCTTAAAATAAGAACTCAATCATTTATTAAACTTTTCCCATAAGCATTTCTTGTTATATGTGTCTTCCTTTGTTGGTCCCATACAAAAACTAAGAAACAAAAGCGGCTCATCTATGAGTTCTTTGTCCACATCTGGGTGGGACAGCAACCAGTAAGCCCCTGAAAAAAAAAAACCCTGAGGTTATCAAAATCTGTCACCAACTTGCACTATATTCCTGTTATGTGATCAAAATGATTTTTGCATTCACTAACACAGAGATTTTTTGGGAGGCTGCAGCGTACTCAACATCTGTTGCTAGGTGGATATCCAGATTTGTGACAATAGACCATAGATTCTTGGAAACTTTGTTTCTGAATGAGCTATCATTACAGGCAGTTGTCCAATACTGCATTCATGGAACACCTACAACATTCTCTATCCATATGAAACGAGAAGATTACAATAAAATGACACAGGATGAGGCATTATATGGAAATCCATTGCTTGAATTTCAGTTTTTTCTTTTTGCCTTGTTTCAAGGGATAATTCATATACATTATAAACCATTTCTCTTTACTGAAATTAACTGTAATTTAAAACTGTCATTTGTGCACATTCAGATTATGTAAAATAAGAGCCTTATAATTTAGTTAGTAGACTTGAGAATTGAGATAAACTAATGTTAGCAGACAAAAATGTAATACCCACTGCATAATCATTGTGAAAGTAAATCAGCTACCTTTATCTTCTTATTCAAAAATGATTTAGGTATGTTATCATAGTATAAATGTGTGGCCATGACTCTTGGTGAAGATTCTTCCTTGAGTTTCTGAAAGACAATATTTACAACAAAATATTAGGAGCAACAGAGAAGGGAATATGGAGAGATTACAAATAAAGTGTATTTGAGGATAATTCTGCACTCACTGCCATTTACATAGTTGGAATTTAATGCTGGAGTCAAAATCAACAATGTACCTTACATTATATAGTGCCTACTTAGTGAATAGGGCCCCTGTAGTTTTTTTATTATTCCGTAGAGGCATACTTCAATTTTGTTTTGTCAATTAAACAAAAAAAAAGCTCAGCAAAATCATGGGCTTATGTACTGTACATGGCTGTGCACTATGGGATTACATCCCAGAATTAAATTTGGACCCAGACTATATACAAAACCCAGTGACAAATGAGACTGATACAAAATAGCTGCATAAAAAAACATATGTATCTCTCACAAATTGACAATTATCCCTTAAGTAATGGCTTACTACAGAACATGAACATTTCAGAAACAACCAGATATGAACAATATTGGTAGTATAATGCCTACTAGGATGTTGTAATTTAATGAAACAGTATATTTTAAAGTGACACTATAAATACAGGAATAAGTGGCTCTTTTTTTGTACAAGGACTTACCTAACTAGGGGTATGCAAAAGAAACAGAACAGTGGGTGCCCAGTCGTGTAATACAGTCTCACAATTTTCACATATATATGTATAGCATATATACTCACAAGTGAAGATGTCAGCGTTTTCTCAAAGATGACAACACAGCATTCAAAGAGAATCTATCTGTCTCCACTCAGATATGGTGTTATTTGTAGTAGAGGAATCCAGTTGGTCTCCATTTGGATACAATCTTGCATCAAAATAAAAAAATCCAATCCATATTCACTCAGCTTATTGATAGTCACTAAAATTATCAAAATGAATAGAACAATCCTGGTCAACAAAAGGACCATTTAATTAAACTAACACATTTTGTGGTGTGTGTGCACCACCGCTTCATCAGAGTATGGGCCAAAAACAAAGAAAAGTTAGTTTAATTATATGGTCCTTTTAAATAAATAATTTTGATAGTAATAGCCAGTTAACCATGATAGTTTTATTCATTTTGATATTTTCGGCAAAGATCAATAAGCTGAGTGTTTGTCACATTAGTGTCTGACAACATTTATTCTTGCGAGTATAACTCACTACGGTGTTCTGGTGGAGGTATGATTAATAGGAAGATTTAGCACTAGGGGCGCCCCCTATTTTTCTCCTTTTTACGTAAATAGGGATCCATTGTATATTATTTGGTATACCTACTTATATTATTGTGCATTGTATATTTATAGATCTCAACTGAAATCTGCATTTAGTTGTCACTTTGTCTCAATAAACAATAGGAAGAAACACTCTGAATGAGACAGCCCACAGAAAAAAATGTTCACCCATGTTCATCCATAGGAAAAAGCTCCACCTATACTTCTGCCAACCTATGAAGAGGATCAGTTTGTAAAATTAAATACATGGTTATAGATTATAATTTGGATATAAAAAAAATATAGGTGTAGCTGATCTTCGGATATAGGACAATTACTTAAATAATATACTTTACCATTAATGCTAATCTACAGTATATGTGTAAAATTATTCTCAGATTTAATATATGTTACAGTAATTAGATTGTTGTCTGTCCTCTCCAGCAAGGTAATAGCCCCTATCTCTTTGAAGCACACTGCACTCAGGTGCTTTATTCTGTATGAACTCTCTCTCCCCTGCCCAGCTCATTTTTTATTGAGCAAGTGCAAGACTGAGCCCAAGACTCAGCACTTGAAGAAAGGATAATTCTATTTAACAAGGTAATAATTCTGGCGACAAGCGCTACTGAGCAGCTAGTCGCCAGATGTTGAATTATTGAGGGGCAGAATTCCTAACAAACGCTAATAGGAGTTTTTGTGAATAATTGGCTGAGTAGCTCAAATATACTTTAATACCATAGATCACAGAAGGCCAACGTTAGTTTCAAGAAACACCAATACTTCAGATATTAAGTTAATGCAATTTTGAGGAAGTCTGCATTAGAGTTTGAGGATGTACAGGTAGGTCTCTCAACCCCTGTGGTTTAATCATTGGTTACATTGTAAATAACTAAGGTTGAGCAAATAGTCCCATTTTGTTTCTGCAGGAATTTCCTTGGAAATTTCTGAATTTGGTACTTTTTCCATGGGAATTCCTGCCCATAGAGAAACCCATACAATTGCTGCCTTTTCGATAACCCACTGGTTTTCCCAAGAGATCTTTCCCATTTTCATCTTATGTTTGCTTCCAGTTTACTTCCTGCTGCTGAGTTGTCTGACGTAGAAGTATATCATATCACATAACAACAGAATAATGATTTTCATGATAGTGTGTTACACTCCACCATGCCCATGGTATAAGTAATGGAATAGTGGTGATATGGAACAGGTAGTAGTAAATGTGGTTCCAATTGCTGCTAGTACTCTTCATCCTAGTTCTAGTGCTGCTCCTGAGGCAGTAGCAGCAGTGGCACCACTAGCCATTACAGGGGTATATAGTGAAGAACATTCTTCTCCACCTCCCCCAAAATCATGGTTGTAGATTATTTTTCACTGGGACAGCACCGTGCAGTTGTTGGCAACTGCGCTGCACACAGTGTGCAACAATGCTGTTAAGAGGGGAAAGGAGGTGTCACACTTTGGCATATTGTCCCTAATTAAGCACATGAAGTATAACCACCCTGAGGTGCATGGTAAAAATGTGGAACCATCCCCGAGGAAAACAAATTCAAGTGCTGCTGTCACTGTGTAACACCAAAAGAGTGTGTAGAATTCACACAGAAAATCCTGTGAGGCAAGTGAACTCCACCATCTGGAACATTATCAGTAGATTTGCGCACAGCAAAAAAAAAAACTAACATAGTCCGAATTATGTGGTCATTTTTTTTTACCAATTCAGATGAAACAAATTTCATTTACCCTACCCCATTCATTTAGTCAGAAATTTGTTCACCAGTACGTCAGAGGTCCAGCAGTATCATCGACACCCTATGCACCTTATATCTTCTGGGAAAAAAAATAAAGAAAAGGTAAAAAAATAAATAAATAAAAACCCAATCATCATCATCCGCCTACAAAATAACCTCCCTAATCATGCCTGGGCCATTGCCTGAGCCAGAATGAGAAATAATTGAACAGGGATTGACTTTTATATGACCATCCTTGTTTAAATGAATTCCCATGCTCCCATTGGCTATGATGGAGTTACATAGGGCACGTAATCTACCCTGCAGTAACCTCACCTCCCTGCCAATCAGCATCTAGCTGGAGTAGTCACGGATATACGTAACATCACCTCCCAACACCTAGCCAGTACCTCCTCAGCGCTGCCATTGATGCCAGTACGGATGAGCAAAAACTAAAAAAATGTTCTGTGGGAATTTTTGCAGAAAATTAGCAATTTCAAGCAGTTCCAGCAAAAATTTGTGTCCATAGAAAAAACATCACATTTCTGCCTTTTCGCCAATGTTAATACATTTTCCATGAGAACCTTGGAATTTTTGCCCTATGCTTCCTATGGCTACAATATTTTCAACCTTAATACTAGGGGTGGGTGAAAGGTCCCACTGTGTTCCCGTGAAAAAGTCCACCAAAACCATGATGTTGTCCTCTTTTTCGCAGAAAAATCCAATGTAAAAACAGCAATTAAAATCTTTGAATTTTCGCCCATTGACCAAAATTCTTTGCCATTTTTTCAAAGGCTATAAAGTTTCCGGCCATTGATTTAAGTTTTTTTAGCCTATTCTCTATAAAAAAAGTGACATATTCACGGGTGTGAAACACAATAGAAGCAGCTACAGAGCGAAGTAGACGTGCTATGCTGTTCTGCTATGATTTTTTTTTTTTTTTTTTTGCAAAATTGAGCCAGGAGACGCTCATAGTGACTGCTATTACTATGAGAAAGTTTTAAAATAATAAAATGAGGAACTAGAAGGACTCTTATGTTCACTGAGTCTGAGGAGGAGGAAGTGAGCACTACAGAACCAATTCCAGTCCCCCTATATCACCCATAGGGATCTTGGGGAAATTAATATCAAGGAGGAAGAAAAGTGTTATAGTGAGAGTAGTACAGGTCAGCTGTCTGTGCCTGCTGCCAGATGTGCTGCCCCTGCTGCCACCATTGCTGTACCTGCTGCAAGGTGTGATACCCCTGCTGCCACTAGTGCTGTGCCTGCAGCCAGACATGTGGCCCCTGCTACTGCTACCACCATTGCTATGCCTGCTGTCAGACATATTGGCCCTGCTGCCACTAGTGCTGTGCCCGCTGTCAGACATGCTGCACCTGCTGTCACCAGTGCTGTGTCTGCTGCCAGCACTGAACGTGCTGCCACCAGTGCTGGGCCTGCTGCCAGTGCTGAACCAACTGTCACCAGTACTGTGTCTGCTTTCAGATGTACTTTCCCTGCTGCAACCAGTACTGTGCCTGCTGCCAGTGCTGAACCTGCTGTCACCAGTACTGTGCCTGCTGCCAGTGCTGTACCTGCTGCCACCAGTGCTGAACCTGCTGCCAGTGTGTCTTGTAATACTCAGGTGGGGGGCAAGTAGAAAACATAATGCCAAGTGTGACAGTAGGGGACCCTAAGTCACACTTTCCATCCTCAAGTAGTCCCACCAGTGCTAGTACTACTACTACTAAGATGGTCCAGCAGCTTGTTAGTGCTAGGAGTGAATAAGGGGGTAATCATCATATTACTAGTGACTGTGAGGAGGAAGACTCAGGGGCTGAATTTGATGTGGTTGGTGTTAGTAGCATTAACAGTAATAGTGAAGCAGCCGGTGGGACTAGTGTTAGGGGAGTGGTAAGGGAAGCATTTGAGAGCGTCCAGACTAGCGGTCAATGGAGCCCACACCATTTCCCTGGCCCTGGGAGTCCCTTTCCCTTCATGGCATTGTCCAGGTGGAACATGATCCTGAAGATGCCAGAACTGGTGGTGGATATAGGAGCAGCAATAACACTACCACCAGCAGGAGCACAGATAAGCTGTCTTTGCCTGCTGCGTAACGGAGATGACTGAGTACTGGAGCTGAAACCACTAGCCCCTCCGGGCGTCATGGATGTACTGGATTGCAAGAGCTTGGGCCAATGATCTGATACTAGATTTGAGCGTATAACCCAGAAGTGCGTGATGGATTTGCAAGAGCTAAAGCCAATAAACCCACTGGAGAGAGAGAGACTGGATTGCAAGAGCTTGTATCAATAGCCTTACGGCTAACCACAGAGATGTGCACAGAAATAGCCAGAGCCGGACGCCACCGGACACGGTAATGAGCTACTCAGGACTGCAAGGAGAGAACTGGCACAGCACACGGCAACTCTCTGTATGGGCTGCACACCCTCACTGGAACACAGCTCTGCACGGGTTAATGGCACGTAGTTGTAGCACAGCTCTGCACTGGAGACAGCCCGATAGGAGGAACACAGCACTGTACGGGTTAACAGCTCAGAAGTAGGAACGCAACCTCTGCCTGGACCAACAGCTCGTATAAAGCCACAGCTCTGCACGGGTTAACAGCTCGGTAGAGAGAACACAGCACAGCAGTGATTAGCTCAGTGGCAGGAATCAGTAGGCACGGAGCCGAGATGAATAGTGAGAGCACAGTCACTATGTCGCCGTAGCGACAAGGCAGGACAGGAACGGAGACCGGCCGCAGAAACCGGAACTGGAACATCAGCAAGCCGGGACGAATCACGGAGTAGTTTCTCAGACAAGCCGGATCAGGAGAGCGAGCAGGAACGTCAGCCAGGCCGGGTCGAATCACGGAGCAGTTTCTCAGACAAGCCGGATCAGGAGAGCGAGCAGGAACGTCAGCCAGGCCAGGTCAGATCACGGAGCAGGTACACTGGAACGTAGTCAGGGATAGCCAAGTCGGTAACCGGAGATCAGGAACACAGGGACACAGCACAGCAAAACTGGCACAGGAACACCACGAAAGGGCGAATGACAGATGCCACTAGCCCAGAATAAAAAGGTCACCAGGGGCGGGCCAAACAGGCTCAACCAATCGGAGCGCAGCACAAGTCAGAGTGACAGCCTGAGAAGCTGCACCGTGATAAATGGGAGACAGGGATGATGATGGGCATCACCTCCAGCAGTGAGCTTTTGGAATTTGTGGAATTTGTAACTGCTCTAATTCCTTCTGCTGCTGAGTTGCAAGGAAAGAAGGATGCTGTGGAGCAAGCTAGTGTGCCACCGACCACCATAGACTAGACATGTGCGAATTCATTCGGAGACATTCGGATTTCATCGAAAATGGGGTCATTCGGAGACATTCGGCCAATCCGAAACTCAAGGGTCATTCGGAAAAAATGATCCGACTCCGAACAGCCCAGGTCCGAAATTCGTCGAAACTTTCGGAAGTTTCGGCAATCGACACATTTCCAAAAGTTTTGACTACTTTTGACCAGGACTTTTTTGTACTTCCTGTGCGCGCTCAATTACTTTCCCTCCATAATTTTCCCTCCATGTCTCTAGTCCAATTCCATTCTCCATTTCATGCACTACTTCCCTCTTTTGTCTGTATTCAAATAGCCTTCTTCGTTTCATGATGGGGGTTGGACTAATGACACAGTCACACAGACAGACAGCCTGCATTTCCTCACTGGGTTGTTGGAGCTCAGAGAGAGAAGAGATTAGAGAGTGTACAGTTGTTGTGTAGGCAGGCAGGTAGCATTAGGCTAGGCATAGGTAGGCAGCCAGCATTAGTTCCAGCTATTGCCACTGCAAGAGCAAGTAATATTTGTTCCTGTGCAAAATATAAAAAAATATTAGGTATTTGTTCAAATACAGGGCCGGCCCTTACATGGGTCCCAGTGGGTCTATGGACCCAGGTGGCACTTTGACAGGGGCGGCAATTTGCCGTCCCATAGCATGTTTATTTTGTGCTCTTCCACCATTTCTGTGTTGCAGGGTGTCCCATCCCATCAGTGTGACTGTCAGCAGCCGGGCAGCCCTATGCTCACTCAGTGGTGATGCCTGCTGGCTGCTTCAGTGACGTGAATTATGTGATAGTGAAACATTATGCCTATTTTGTATTGTTTATCGCCCACCTAAAGTCAAGACTTGAGTAAATAGGTCTACTGTCCCAGATTTGCTAGAGAGGTTTTACAAATACAGGAGGGTGCCCCCTGTACGAAATGAGTCTAAACATTTGGCATCCCTAGTATGAGTGCACAACAGTGCATGATGTGTCCTGAACAGGATTGCTGTGAGGTGTCTCCACCTAGAAGGTGCTGGCCGGGCTGAGCTTCAACATTGCGACAAGTGACCAACTAAGAGCACCGTGCCATGCAGCCATAGCATCACCCCCTCCTACTCTCCAGGTCCCGCTGACTGGCAATAACAGGTGAGTCACTAAGAGATCTGAAGCCTTTCTGGAAGTCCTTTCACTTGGAAAGGGGCTAGGTATTACTTGGGGGAGTTGCCTCGTGTGTAAATAATTTCTAGGTGGGAGATGAATGTGCATCACTTATGTGTTTCCTAACAGTAGTTAGAATACAACTCCCATCATCCCCTGATTATGACATTGGGAAATGCCCAGCAATTATCGTAGAGCCCTGTATTGCACACTCACGGAAAACGGTGATATTGCTATACTAAGACAATGCTGTGGACCCCTCCAGTATAGATGTCAAGCATTATTTTTTATTTCTCTCCTGTGTTGCAGTTTGTTCACAACAGAATGTCTCAATTTTTCTTTTTAACCCTTTGAATGCCAGAGTGGTATGCAACGCATTGCTTTGCAATGCATTGCGTACCACTCTGGCACTCAAAGGGTTAACACATTACATCTATCACATTACAATCATTGATGTTTATTCTTGATGTAGTATGAAACTCTACAATGTATATACACATAGAGTTATCTGATATGAGGGGAAATCAGGATAGGAAAACGAGAGAGAGGAATTTGTGTACTAAAGAGGGACAGTAGGGTAGGAGGCTGGTACCAGAAAATGAAACCTTAATCTTTACCCATGTACTAACATAGAATGTGACATGTAGTTTGTCCATGTTCGAGTCGACCACTTATGTTGAGTAGGATGTGACAGGCATGGGTTTTCGATGTCGAGCATATGCTAAATTGAATGACAGGCATGAGGTTTCGATGTTCGAACATATGCTAGATTGAAGGACAGGCATGGGGTTTCGATGTTCGAAAATGCTAAATTGAATGACAGGCATGGGTTTTCGATGTTCGACGTTTGCATTGTGACTGGCATCCCATGCTAGAGTAGAGGTGACATGCACAGACTTTCAATGTACGACAATGTCCATTTTTGGGATGGATCTTTTTCTAAATGCACACCCTGTCTGCAAATAATGATAGCAGCGTGCACGGAGGCGCACTGCTATAATTTAACCCATGTTAAATTCGGCCGAATAATTCGGAATGGATCAGAATTTCGTCCGAATCGAATAGGCCCAGTCCGAATTTAAGATCATCCGAATTAGAAAAAAAAAATTTGTCCGAATTCGAATTTTACCGAAAATTTTGCCCGTGCACAAGTCTACCATAGACACAATGGGAATGGGGTCAACAAGTGATGTGGGACAGGTGTCACAGTACCCAGTAAGAAATGAAGGTCAGACACAGGATATATAATGTAAAACCACCTTTATAGATAGTACACAGTAATAAATGATAATGCCCACAGAACCCCAGACACAGGACTGATCTCCTCACAAAGGGAAAGTATAAATGTGCAAAGGCCAACACCGGAGAACCAGTTATACCAGGCTAGAGTATCCAACCGGAATTACAACCGACGTAATAGGGAGCAAGCAAGATAGAGTAGTATAGCTCAGATGCGAAGAGTGAGACCGCTGGGTAGTGCACGGAGTGAGTAGTCAGCCAGAGCCACAGGACAGAACCGAGGAGGGTAGTCAGACAAGCCGGGATCATACACAGAGTGGATTCAAAGTCAGGCATGGGTCACAATGATAACACAAGCGCTACAAAAGGAAACACCACATAAGGGCAATGACTCCTAGGCCCAAGAGGGTTATAAAGGAGCTGAACAAGGTGGGAACCAATTAGGCAAATCAGACTAGGCCCATAAAAACGCGTAAGTACCAGTGCCCAGTCTAGTGATGTCAGCCATGCAGAAGCAGCCGGCAATCATGCTGGCTGACAACATAACAGAGGAAGGAAGCACAGGATCGCTTAGGCCTCCTAAGGGAGACTGTGATAAAAGGTTCCACTTTCCAGCAGCAGCAGCAGTACTCCTGGTCCTAGTTGCAGTGCTGATTCTGAGACAGTAGCAGCAACAGCAGCAACATAATCCTCTGCCAAAGGCAGTGTAGGGGAACGTGGAGGAGAAGAAGAAAGAGGTCATTCTTTTCCACATGTTCCCCATCCCTCACCCATGTTATTGCTGTTGTTGATCCCATTCCCTTTTAGATGCCTAATCATCCTGCTGCTTAAACAACTCAGCAGCAGCAGCAAGAACAACAGTTGCAAGTTCTGCATCTACATCAGGGCATTTGGTAATGGCCAGTGGCTACTGCCCAACACATGACCTGTTGGCACTAGGCCAGTAGGGCATTTTTTTCCTCAGGACTTGTGCTATTAATAAAAAACAAAAAAAAAAACATAGTCATACAAAAAATAAACCATTTTTTGGGGGTTTGTTTCTAACAAGGCAAAGTCCTACAAATCGATGTTTCCTTGGGGCTGGGGCCTCTAACAAGTCAAGTATCAGTCTACCCCAGTGGCAGCTTATGTCAGGGGCTCCATGTCTCTATCACTTTATATACAAATTTCTTATTTAATTTATTTATTTTGTATTAACTGTCAACCCAATACCAGTCAAGACCCCCCCTCCAAAACAAATGGAGACACGAGAATCTCACCCCGCATTAAACCTGGCTTATACCCAGAGGGATGTAGTTGTACACTGTTTTCTATGCTACAGTTTAAAAATTAACCTTCTTTTTGTAAGCTTATTTTCAGAAAGCTAATTAAAAAATATAAAAGGTTGAATTTAATGTGGTGGATGTTGGGGATTAATATAATATCTGTTATAATAAAAGAAGAAACTGTCACATGATGGAAGATTCTCCGATCATCCCAGCAACACCCTGGGGCATTAATAAGAAGGAGATATTCAAATCTCTTCCATACTGCATATTTATTACTTTCACAGTGGCCATTTTATCAAACACAGAAGGATGAAAGGTTGAGTTAATGTCAACATGACTAGAAACTGCAACCTTGCAATTCTGGTACATTAACCAACGGAACCATCTCACTGACTTTCTTTTGTTCTACCTCTTGCACACTTTAGCCCTCCTACACTACTATCTAACATTACTTCTACAACTTTATGTTCTACACTTTAACCACTGTGCAAGCATTGCTTCCTTGTCTTTCTTTCTCTTCTACACCATCCATACCTATTCCTGTATTTTATGTTGCCACACATTTTTGTTCTACTGTAATAGCAGCCATAAAACCATATTTGCCATTGTTTGGCCCAAATATTAACCCTTTTAGTGCCAGAGAGGTATCCAATGCATTCCTATGCATTGGATACCTCGCTGGCACTCAAAATGGTTGTCTTCATCGTCATCTTCCTCTTTCCTCATGGCTTAGCCTCTTCCACTTGTGATCCACAACTATTGCTTTCTACAATAATTATTTGTCTCCATCTTTCTTCCTTGTGCCCTACTTTGCATGTCTCTGCTTTTTACCTACTATACTCTGCTCCTCCTAAAACCTCCTTGTCTTATCCCTCATAAAACATCATCAGTGAGTAGGATTCTATGTGGGTTCAGTTACAATCCACATCAATAAATCTATTAGCTTATGGGGGCATGTTCTGCCTTTCAGACCAGGCTTCTGATTTTCCTAATAACGGTATTTTGGACAAACATACACTTACTATAAGCCTAATCCCTATAGCTCAATTTTCTTTGATCATTAGTGCTCCTGCATTGCTTTTCCTTTATTGCCTACATACAACTCAACACAATTAGTTTACAAGATCAGCATCACACTTTCAAATTGGCTAATTTTGTTTATTTTGCTGTATTTCATTTGCAAATTAAGTATTACAATTTCACATCATCTGACAGGCTTCATCCCATTAACCCTCTCAGCACCAAAACAGTGTACAAAGTCTTGTACAGCAATCAATTGGGCACCTCTCCTGAGTTACAATGGAAGCCTGGGAGACATATGTGCACTGCAGCCTTTATCTGTGTGCTTGGAAAACTATAAATTGTATATTGTATATTTTATTTATATAGTGCCAACAAGTGTACTTGGCACTTTACAGTGTACATTTGATATAGAAGGGCGTACAAAAAGTGCAGTGATTAAGTACTTATAAAGACAATCATAAGCGGAAAAACAGGTGAGTATACATGAGGATGAAAAGTCCCTGCCCCGTAGAGCTTACAAACTAATAAGTAAATATATTTTGTCAACTGTCACTGCCGCTTAATAGATGTGTCCTCCTGTCATTAACAATATATTAGCATCACTGAATACCCCCTCTGACTACACATGTTCTGGTGAGCAACTAAGGGTTTCCAAGGCAGTGTATGTCAGTTCTGGCCACATATAACATTTTGCTTGGCAGTTTTCTACTGGATCATCATTTCAGTCTAAATCATAGTAATCCTGCAAGTATGCTGTAACCATCTCGCATATAATGGGTTCACTCCATAGAGATATATATTCATCAGTATTAGTACATTTTTGGAGTACAACTTTAAGTCCATGCACTCCTCCTACTAGTCTACTCTTACCTCAGCCACTAACTTGTTTGCTGGACATAATGAAAGTAATATTGATTTTTACTGTAAAGTACACACACAACTGTTTGTGTGTGGAGTGATGTTTTACCAGTTTCAAAATAATGCAGTATGTAAGTCTCTGTATCTAATATCTGTCACTGTCAGTCGCTGCTCAGTTCAAGGTCCCTGCCTGTCTCTGTCACCTATCAGTCAAAACTTTTTTCTTCTTCTTTTTTTTGTTTTGTTATTTTGTTCATTTATGTATTTATTCATTCATTTATTTTTTATAAACTGTCCTTGACTGTCACTGTCTACAAAGAAATCACATGCACACTTCCTGCACCTCAGTCTCCTCCTTCTTCCTCACTTTGCCTATCTGCCTGGATATGTAGCTGCTGACAAATTTTCAGCAGTAGCGTTCCTTTTCTCCTAAATATACTGCAGTGTTAATTTTTTTTTTGCAGCAAAGGATGAGGATAGAAATGTAATACAGGAAAGTGTGACGTTAGGAATTTGGAACAAACAAATATGCATACTATTTATGAATTAATGGGAGCATTTTAGAAGAGTCGTTTCTAGACAAAGATCTGGGGGTTCATGGAAACAGTCATTTTGGAAATAGTCAAACAGGACAACTCCACAGAGAAAATCAGACTGCTATTAATATGTATATACCTAGTACACAGGAACACAATACAGCAACACAGGCAACAATAAAAGGTACACAACAGGGGAGCCCCCAGTAGGTGAGATGCAGGGGTTCATAGAGTGGGTTATAGGGGATGGCTGGCGTTGGATATCCCATGTTTCTAGTTATAACACATTGTTGAACAATGCCCACGGGGATAACTTGGTAACTGAGGATGAATGGGACTCCCTTCAAATAATATATACAAAAATAGCAACTTTTTATATTCTTCCCAAGACACATAAAAACATCTCAAGACCCCAGGTAGACAAATAACATTAGGGATTAGCAACCTTACTGATAAAGCTAGCCAATTCCTAGACTCTAAACTTAGACCTCTCGTCTCACAACTCCCATCCTACATAAGGAATACAATGGATATTTTACGTAAATTTCAAGAAATACCAGTGGAAACATCTACATATCTAATAACTTGCAATGTTGAATTGATTTCTATACTAAAATACTTTGGTTTATCCTGAATCATAATTATTTTATGTTTAACAATAAGTATTATGTGCAATTGAGGGGGACGACCATGGTGTCTTGTTGCACACCATCATATACGAATCTCTGTTTGGGATGGTGGGAGCATGAGATCATATTCACAGATACAAACACCACCTACACAAACCACATCCCACTGTGGTTTTGCTATATAGGTGACATCTTCATCCTATGGACAGTCACAATAGCAAAATTTGAGGAATTTATTGTAATTTGAAAAAAAAACAAAAAAACACAACAATAACCTCAAATTGACATACTATGCCAATCAAACACAAGTAGATTTTCTTGACTTAAGAATATTTAAAATTCAGAATAACATACTAACTACTGACCTATATAGAAAAAGTACAGCCACTAACTCAGTATTTTATGGGTCAAGTCACCATCTACCCACACTCTGAAATTCAATTCTGATAAGAGAGTTCTTAAAAATACAGAGAAATTGTTCCACCATGTCCTTATATAAACAGAAAGCACCAGAACTCAAATCTAGACTATCCAATAGAGGATACACCATGAATTTGATTAAAAAGGCCTATAATAGGGCTCTCTGTACCCCAGCAGAGTCACCAAAAAAAAGATCTACCAAAACTCAACCACACCGTTTTATTAATATGTATAATAACCAGTGGCATGAAATTGTAAAGATAATGCAAAAATACTGGTATATTTTACAGTCAGATGAAACCCTAGAAAAATGCATTGGAGAGAGAATCCAAACTAGCTGCAGAATGGCTCCTACATTGCGGGATATACTGGTCCAGAGCCATTTTACTAACTATATTCCAAAATCTAAAATTTCAGACTGTACGCATTGTAAACACAATGTTACTGATTGATTTGGAAATAAAAGGAAGATCAAACAATACATTAATTGCAGTAGTACAGCAGTAGTGTACTGCTTAAAATGTCCTTGTGGCAAAATACGTGGGGATGACAACAAGGATAATGAAGATCAGGGGAACATATTGGGAATATCTGAAAAGCACCAGAACTGGCATGGGAAAAAGGCATCATATCACTAATTTCCATTAGTAAACATTTTTGGGAAAAACATAACAGTATCCCAAATCATCTCCAAGCCTGGGGCCTTGAAAAAATATCTACGAGCATCAGGAAAGGGAAAATCACAGAAGCACTACTTAGAGAAGAGAACCAATGGATCTTTTATCTGAACATACACCAGGTGGATTAAATGAGGAACTGAGGTGGATACTGCATAAATTAATAGTGCACAGCCTTCATTACAACCACATCATTCCTCTATAGAATCCACATCTTAACATCTGACCATCAGATGGATCACCACACTATATTATAACAACTAAGGTTTAGATCCTAATCATAAAGGATCTAAACTATTATTGCTTTCTTTATTCCTATTGATGCTTTTCCACAATATAACATGATCACTTGGAGAATTAACACCGTGCATTACTATTTGGTGAAATACACTATTGTTAATACTCATATTTCCCTTATTATTATGATCTAATTTTTTCTTTGTTTCCACTCCTTGATATTAATGAATATATATTACAATTTGTAGCATATTTGCTTTTTTCCACTAAGAGTGGTGTTGTATTGCTCCAATACAAAGAGTTTATCCTATGATTCGAGTGGCAAACATCACTGAGTGACGTTTATATGATACGTCACAAGGTGGAGCTATCTAGTATGAAAGAGCAGAGATTTATCAGTGCGGCTCATTCTTGACAAAACCTAAGGTGAAACCAGTTGGAGCAAAGGGGAGACAAAATGCTCTTCCCTTGTCTTCTCCAACAACAGTATGAGAAATTGACCGAGTGCTAGGGTGACTAAGTGGGAATTGGAAGGCATGCTCTATAGAGGGTTTCTACTATCTTTGTTTGCATTCTAATCCTAACATAGTTGCAATACAATTAAAATGCAGAAAAATTCTATTTTTGTGGATTTTGTTTTTTGCATGGCAGTAAGTGCCTTTATTATTACTATCCCCCAAATTGTACATATTTGTAAAATAATGTAATAGCCCCCAGGTTCATCTCTCAAACCTTTATGGTTTGAGAGATAACCGAAGGCAAAGTTCCCCCCTCCCTCCCTCTTCACTGAAGTCAGCGTTGTACTGACTGCAGGGGAAGTCTGTTACATGACAGGCTTGCGGCTCTGCTGAGCCACGATCGCGTTAGTGACAAATAATTATTTCACTGAAACAGTCTTCTACATGCGCTTGGTTTCCAAGCACATGCAGAAGACCGTTTCAGTGAAATAATTCTTTGTCACTAACGCAATCGTGGCTCTGCTGCAGAGCCGCATGATTAAAGTCAGACCAGATATCCCTGCAGTCAGTACAACGCTGACTTCAGGGAAGGGGGAGAGAGAGGGAAACTTTGCCTTCGGTTATTTCTCAAACCATAAAGATTTGAGAGATGAACCTGGGGGCTATTACATTATTGTACAAATATGTACAATATGGGGGATAGTAATAATAATATTACTATCCCTTTAATAACCTCTTCCATGAAATCACCTTATAAATTAATAATAGCGAACCATATTCAGGAAGCTAAAGAGGTGTAATTCTGGTGCAAACCAACTGCACCACAGGGGACAAATGAAGCGTTTCAAAATTCCCATTGACTTAAATGAGGCTTTAAGCACCCTGAATGCTAGGGACTTGGAGGACAATCACATTGCTATCAATTATGACTAATGACAGTCCATCAAAAATTTGCTGTTAGATATTTTCCATTCCATTTCCATGTATTTCAGTGAAGTGGTTTTGTTCCAATCTGTGCACTCTAAAGCAAGTATTGACAGAACTGTGATTATTGCTTTGGATCTTATATACCTACCTCATATTTGTTAGGATTTCCAAATTCCAAAATTGGAATCATTTTTGGTGGCTCTTTATTGTACACTGCACGTACTATATCATTTAGTAGCTGAAAAGTCCAATTAGTTCCTAAGGAAAGAGAGAAAAGAAAATGCATTGTTTATTTATAATTATGCTGTAATGTTGATAAACGAGGCTACATGATCAGTATGTATCATGATCCTGCTTTGATGAGATTAATGGTGACTTTAATCACATAACCAAACTGTTAAAACAATTCAGTAAACAGTTTCTAATATTTTATGGTGCTAACACTACAAAAATATTAAACATTTTGGCTATTAAACGTTAGAGCTTCATATAACATACTTCTGGAGCACTAGGACCATGCACTACCTTTTAGCAAACTCAGCACTTGATCTCACAGCACTTGACACCCTCATACCCTGTTGATTGTCTCTTATTTCCCATTTAGATTGTAAGCTACTTGTAGCAGGGACCTCTGTCTCCTATTGTTTCTATGACTGTGACACTTATTTTATCCCCATTTTTTTATTTCAGCAAACTACTATTGTAAGGCAATGAATAACACTTTGTGACGTCATATAAAGATATACATACAGAGCATACATACATTTATCTATGGGGTGTGTTTTTGGTGAAGTATATTTCTAATTCCCTTGCTGCTTCCAGTTGCTTATTTTTTTTTTTTTTTTTGCATTATTTTTATTTAATGTCTATTCCAGTGTTGTTATTATTTCTATACTTTGTGTATAAAGAATGTATGTGTTCTTTATAGCTGTATAAAAGGGTGCTGAAACAGTGAAACATACATGTAGAAAATGATATGAAAGTAGAGATAACCCTAATCAAAAGAGTTTACAAGTTCAATGATTTAGGGGAGCAAGAAAAAATTCTGTCAGGGTGTCATGATTACCTTACTCGAATGTGGGTCGCGCTGTTGGAAGTGGACGCATCCTCTCTCTCTACCGGTTACCCGGCTCTGGGCTCTCGTGAGGTGATAGGTGATCTCCTTGGAGTGATGTGCGCACTCTCTCTTCATTGTTGGTATCAGTGGGCCGTCACTCTTCTCCACCCACTATATGGGCTATAATTCCTACACTAGTTGCCCTTACGTGGTGCTAGTGTGTGGTACAGTCTGGTTTGACTCCTGCTTGTCTGCGTTATACCTCTGGCTCTAGACCCTTGGCTTGGCTGACTACCCTCCTTGGCTTCTGATCATTTGCTTGGCTGATTACCCTCTCTGGCTTTTGATCATTAGCTTGGCTGACTATCCTCCTTGGCTTCTGATCATTTGCTTGGCTGACTATCCTCCTTGGCTTCTGATCATTTGCTTGGCTGATTACCCTCTCTGGCTCTTGATCATTAGCTTGGCTGACTATCCTCCTTGGCTTCTGACCCTTGGCTTGGCTGACTAACTCTTTTGGCTCTGATCCTTGGCATGGCTGACTACCTCCTCTGGCTCTTGTACTTTGGCTTGGCTACATACTGCTTTGGCTATTGACCTCTGGCTGTATTCTCCATTTCTGTATTTGTTTATGAATATTTATTTTGCTTAATAAAATATTGTCATTTATATTACACTTGTCTGTAGTTTGTTCCCATTTTTACCATTACGTAAGGGCCATGAATCATGATGCTACTGGGAACCCACCTGTCCAGAGTATCCTTACTAGGATGGATCTGCAGGATCAGCGCATTGATCAGTTGGCACTAACTATGCAGACCCTCCTTAACCGTACTGCACACTTGGATCCTCAAGCTATACAATCTTTGACTTCTGCTGCTCCTGTTCAGGCACCTGTTGCTCCTGAACAGTTACTGACTAGAGATTTGTTGGGGTCTGCACCACTTTCACAACATTATGGGGGTAACCCGGCTAGGTACCAAGGTTTCCTTAACCAGGTCGGCATTTTCCTTGATTTGGTTCTGCAGGACTTCCCTAATGACAGGAGCAAAGTTGGGTTTTTGATTTCCCTTTTGTCTGACAAAGCCGTGGCTTGGGCCAGTCCTCTATGGGAGATGGATAAGCCAATTATCCATAATTTTGGCGAGTTTGTGGCCTTCTTTAAAGGGGTTTTTGAGATCCCTGCTTGCTCTACCTCTGCTGCTAAATAGCTTATGACCATCTGACAAGGTACCAGAACTGTGGATGAATACGCTGTCGAATTCCGTATTCTGGTGGTAGAGATGGGCTGGAACAATGAAGCATTAGTAGCCACCTTCTCTCAGGGGATATGTGATATGATTAAGAATGAGATTGCAGCCCATGAGCTGCCCAGTGATTTGGCGGAATTGTTATCCTTTGCCATCCTTATTGACATCAGGATCAGAGAGAGACCTTCTTTTAAGGAGCACCTGCGTAAGCCTCCATCAAGATTGGCTCCTAGTTTTGCTTAACCTCCCTCGCCTCCTACCCCTCTTGGTCCTGACTCCATGGGGGTTGAACCCATGCAGCTGGGGTTCACACGCCTCTCGGTGGAGGAGTTGGCCTTTCGTAGGTGGGAGGGATTATGTCTCTACTGTGGCAAGCATGGGAACCTGATGCTTTCCTGCCCTGTCCACCCGGGAAATGCCAGCACCTAGGGTCATCTTGCAGCTCACATGACTATACACATGTAACAAACTGAACATTACTAATACAAGCTATTTTGTGCTCACCAGGAACCTGTTTGTCTTATACCTTATGTATGTATTTTGAGAGGTTTTGGCTCCTCCTCTCTTGGTTGGTAGCTACCCAAACAGGGTGATAGCTGAATTAGGGAAGGTATAAATGCCTCCCTCATTTCCCTTACAAGTGTTTTGCTCACAGTAGAGGTAAGGTGGAATCACTGTTTTTAACTGCATTATGCTAAATACATATTCACATATTAGGGACTTTCCTTAATCTGGGGTGCCTTGACTGGGCAGGCAAGCTTTCCATGTCTTTGGTCAAAAATATGACACTAAACCCTGTTTTATTTGTAGCAAGTCATAGATTACGTGTTTGTTAAATTCATGAAACTCCTAAAATTATTTGAGACTTCAAAAAGCCTAGAGGAATAAAAAATTAGCAGGGAAGAAGTGGTTGGCAATGCCGAGGATGACCTAATTACTGGAATGGAACAAAGTACCTGTTTATAAACTGTTTGAGAGATTAATTAGAAAGTCTGACTCTGGCCAAGTAAAGATGTCAGAAAACGCACACTCATCCGATCAGTCATCATCAGTACCGTCTCCACTTCCAAGTCCCACCCCTATTCAGCCACATACTAGCGCTGAGTAATCAGCAACAATATAGGTTATAAACTTCCAAGATCCTATCTATGATGCATGCCTCTGCTGATGTTGGAGGTGCATCACATTTGACACCTAGTAGTAGTACAATTGCAGCAACATCTAGCCCCAGTAATATAGTAGTAACCCTTAGGGACCCCCTCAGTCTTTGAAGTCTACAGTTTGGAGATACTTCAGTCACGATCCAGAATCTTAACATGATATGATCTGTTGTCTGTGTAAGAAGCATATGAGCATGGGGGGGAGAGCGGGCTCACACATAGGTACCTCCTCACTAAGATTGTACCTGAATTTCAGGCCTGACTGGGAGATATACCATTGACATGTCAGAGTTGCCATAACTAGAAGCAGCAGAAACACTCCTAAAATTTCCCACAGCTCTTGGCCACACAATAGAAGTGATGATGTTGATGTGTCAGAGAGTATGCCAAGATTTCACTCATTTGAAATAACACCTATGGCTGCTGAAGCAGAATCGGAGTATGTTGTAGCAGATGACAAGAGTAACTGCCACCATCCCCACCACCTCCTCATGTTGTTAAAGTAATAAAATTACACAGTTCTTCTGTCATATACTGTCAACCAGCACTTACTGAGTTCTTGGGAAAGAAACAAAAATGTCACAAAAATGTTCCTAAACTATGCTGCTTTATTCTTTTGTTTAAAAGAACAAATGTCATGTGTTGAACCTTGCTGGCATATCCCAAACCACAGTTATCTTTCAAGGACGGCTGTGTAAGAACTGTATGAGCAGATGCTTAGTGTTGTGGGCAAAGGGCTGGAAACCTCATATGGAAAGAAAATTCACCTGACAGATATGGGGACAATTGGGGAGCAGAGTACACACTATGTGACTGTGACTTCTCACTGGGTTTCCCTCCCACCACCAATGGGCAACACTATCTTACAGCATTAGTTAACAGCCAGTAATCTTGTCTCCAGCTCTATATCATTAAAATGCAGCATCAGGATAGCCCATAGCATTGGAACACAACTGTGTATGCAGAGTTATTAGGGACAATACATCAAAGCCATAGGTATGTTGAATAAACTGAAGTAGGTGATAAATGAATGGCTTGTACCCCACTCCTTGAAAGCTGGTTTTGTGTCTGTTGATGATGACTAACATAATAGCTGCCTTGAGAATAGGTGATATGGTGCATGTACCTTGAATGTACCCTGCTTTCCTCATGTCCTAAATTTAATTGAGACTAGATTCCCTGCAGAATCTGAAAACCTCAGAGAGATGTTGAATATCCCCTGAAAAATCTGTGCCCATTTTAGCCTCTCCTACAGTGCTTGCAATACATTATATTCCTTACAAGAGCATAACAACCTGCCCCATGACCATCTGAAAATGGAGGTCCCTCCAGGTGAAATTCCACATTATACATGCTAGAGCATTTTACAAGCAGAATAAGGTCATCAGTGAGTACAAATTGCAAAACTGAAAGGCTTTGGAGGGAGGGTCTTTGTCATCTGGTCAATAGCAACTAATGTGTGATGCATGTGAGCTGCTGAAACCTTTTTGAGGAGGCCACTTTGTTGTTTATTTGTGTAGGGGCAAGATTTAGCAAGATTCTCCTACTGATGTATTTACTGTAGAAAAAAAACTGAGAAGCATGGTTGCCAAATCCTACAAAAATGACAACACAAACATGCACCAGCTAGTCAAGGATATGTTATCATGCTATTGAGCAGGATCCTCGCATAAAAACCAATGAGGAATACAAGTTTGCTATTTTGCTGGACCCCACTTTAAACATAACATTTCTGAATTTATGTCAAAGTGTGGTCAGTTTTTGACAAGGAGTGATGATCACGAGCATCTATATGAGTAATCAGATAGTGTCAAAGAATATAAAGGTATGCTTAATATAAATATATGCTTATAGCTTGTGTGGAGGGTTGCATTGTGGAGGATGACAGAGAGGTCATAGAGGAATTTCTAAGTTTCCCTCATTAACAACAAGGAGGCAGCGGAACCTGTCTGACCTTTTGGTACATATCCACTATAACCCAAAAAAGGCAAAACTGGTGGTCACAATATTTGGGGTAGTTTTCCCTGTGGCTATTGATCTGTACATACATGTTGCATACATGCAATACATTTCAAAAAAAGTCCTTGTTAGACACAGGGCTATATATCAAACATTTTATCAATTGTCAGACTAAGAATTACATTTATGCTATCAGATGTCCATTTTAACAAATGTATGTGGATCAAACTACCCAGACGCTTAAAGCACGGTATCAAAAACATCTACCTCTGATAAAAACTGCAGCAAGAGATAAGAACAGAGGGGAAGTTTTAACCTCAGTTGCGAACGATTTTGCTTGCACTTGATGGGTTTCCAATGGGATGGAAATATTTGGGCTGGAAAAAGTAAGTCTGAATATACTTACTTAAGAGGAAACCTGGGTAAGAGACTCCTCCAAAGAGAAACATGGTGGATTTTGATGTTGCAAACTTTTAGTCTGCTCGGTATGAATTAGGATATGCTGCTGTCTTTTTATATTAATTAGCATCTTACATTTTGTTTCTTATTTCTCAATCAGTGTCGATGCTGTAGGGAGCCATAGTACACAGTGTTCCCCACTTGTCACACAGATCAATTGCAATGATTATCAAGCAATGGGGAATCCCATTGATTGAGATTTTCTGAAGTGAATAACACTAATATCAGTGCTATAACCACATGCTATGGCGATATGTGCATTACATTAACTGTCTGGGTGGCAGGAGGTCCAAACCATTGGCAGATTTGGCAAAGGACTTTTGGCATTTTTGCTTCGACCGCAATGTTATGGTTCTCACGGAGCACTTACCTGGACTTTCCAAAGGGGTGGAAGATTGGAATTTCAGGTATCTTTCTGATCGCAGTAATTGGATGCTTCATGTGGAGGGGTTTACTAGGTTGCACCAGGTTTGGGGTCCGTTCCGGATCGACCTTTTTGCCTCTTGCCTGAATCAGAGGGTCCCTCAGTTTTTCAGCTGGCATCCGGATCCGGAGGCTCTCGCTACTGACACTTTCCTACACTATATGGGCTATAATTCCTACACTAGTTGCCCTTACGTGGTGCTAGTGTGTGGTACAGTCTGGTTTGACTCCTGCTTGTCTGCGTTATACCTCTGGCTCTAGACCCTTGGCTTGGCTGACTACCCTCCTTGGCTTCTGATCATTTGCTTGGCTGATTACCCTCTCTGGCTTTTGATCATTAGCTTGGCTGACTATCCTCCTTGGCTTCTGATCATTTGCTTGGCTGACTATCCTCCTTGGCTTCTGATCATTTGCTTGGCTGATTACCCTCTCTGGCTCTTGATCATTAGCTTGGCTGACTATCCTCCTTGGCTTCTGACCCTTGGCTTGGCTGACTAACTCTTTTGGCTCTGATCCTTGGCATGGCTGACTACCTCCTCTGGCTCTTGTACTTTGGCTTGGCTACATACTGCTTTGGCTATTGACCTCTGGCTGTATTCTCCATTTCTGTATTTGTTTATGAATATTTATTTTGCTTAATAAAATATTGTCATTTATATTACACTTGTCTGTAGTTTGTTCCCATTTTTACCATTACGTAAGGGCCATGAATCATGATGCTACTGGGAACCCACCTGTCCAGAGTATCCTTACTAGGATGGATCTGCAGGATCAGCGCATTGATCAGTTGGCACTAACTATGCAGACCCTCCTTAACCGTACTGCACACTTGGATCCTGGGAGATATACCATTGACATGTCAGAGTTGCCATAACTAGAAGCAGCAGAAACACTCCTAAAATTTCCCACAGCTCTTGGCCACACAATAGAAGTGATGATGTTGATGTGTCAGAGAGTATGCCAAGATTTCACTCATTTGAAATAACACCTATGGCTGCTGAAGCAGAATCGGAGTATGTTGTAGCAGATGACAAGAGTAACTGCCACCATCCCCACCACCTCCTCATGTTGTTAAAGTAATAAAATTACACAGTTCTTCTGTCATATACTGTCAACCAGCACTTACTGAGTTCTTGGGAAAGAAACAAAAATGTCACAAAAATGTTCCTAAACTATGCTGCTTTATTCTTTTGTTTAAAAGAACAAATGTCATGTGTTGAACCTTGCTGGCATATCCCAAACCACAGTTATCTTTCAAGGACGACTGTGTAAGAACTGTATGAGCAGATGCTTAGTGTTGTGGGCAAAGGGCTGGAAACCTCATATGGAAAGAAAATTCACCTGACAGATATGGGGACAATTGGGGAGCAGAGTACACACTATGTGACTGTGACTTCTCACTGGGTTTCCCTCCCACCACCAATGGGCAACACTATCTTACAGCATTAGTTAACAGCCAGTAATCTTGTCTCCAGCTCTATATCATTAAAATGCAGCATCAGGATAGCCCATAGCATTGGAACACAACTGTGTATGCAGAGTTATTAGGGACAATACATCAAAGCCATAGGTATGTTGAATAAACTGAAGTAGGTGATAAATGAATGGCTTGTACCCCACTCCTTGAAAGCTGGTTTTGTGTCTGTTGATGATGACTAACATAATAGCTGCCTTGAGAATAGGTGATATGGTGCATGTACCTTGAATGTACCCTGCTTTCCTCATGTCCTAAATTTAATTGAGACTAGATTCCCTGCAGAATCTGAAAACCTCAGAGAGATGTTGAATATCCCCTGAAAAATCTGTGCCCATTTTAGCCTCTCCTACAGTGCTTGCAATACATTATATTCCTTACAAGAGCATAACAACCTGCCCCATGACCATCTGAAAATGGAGGTCCCTCCAGGTGAAATTCCACATTATACATGCTAGAGCATTTTACAAGCAGAATAAGGTCATCAGTGAGTACAAATTGCAAAACTGAAAGGCTTTGGAGGGAGGGTCTTTGTCATCTGGTCAATAGCAACTAATGTGTGATGCATGTGAGCTGCTGAAACCTTTTTGAGGAGGCCACTTTGTTGTTTATTTGTGTAGGGGCAAGATTTAGCAAGATTCTCCTACTGATGTATTTAATGTAGAAAAAAAACTGAGAAGCATGGTTGCCAAATCCTACAAAAATGACAACACAAACATGCACCAGCTAGTCAAGGATATGTTATCATGCTATTGAGCAGGATCCTCGCATAAAAAGCAATGAGGAATACAAGTTTGCTATTTTGCTGGACCCCACTTTAAACATAACATTTCTGAATTTATGTCAAAGTGTGGTCAGTTTTTGACAAGGAGTGATGATCACGAGCATCTATATGAGTAATCAGATAGTGTCAAAGAATATAAAGGTATGCTTAATATAAATATATGCTTATAGCTTGTGTGGAGGGTTGCATTGTGGAGGATGACAGAGAGGTCATAGAGGAATTTCTAAGTTTCCCTCATTAACAACAAGGAGGCAGCGGAACCTGTCTGACCTTTTGGTACATATCCACTATAACCCAAAAAAGGCAAAACTGGTGGTCACAATATTTGGGGTAGTTTTCCCTGTGGCTATTGATCTGTACATACATGTTGCATACATGCAATACATTTCAAAAAAAGTCCTTGTTAGACACAGGGCTATATATCAAACATTTTATCAATTGTCAGACTAAGAATTACATTTATGCTATCAGATGTCCATTTTAACAAATGTATGTGGATCAAACTACCCAGACGCTTAAAGCACGGTATCAAAAACATCTACCTCTGATAAAAACTGCAGCAAGAGATAAGAACAGAGGGGAAGTTTTAACCTCAGTTGCGAACGATTTTGCTTGCACTTGATGGGTTTCCAATGGGATGGAAATATTTGGGCTGGAAAAAGTAAGTCTGAATATACTTACTTAAGAGGAAACCTGGGTAAGAGACTCCTCCAAAGAGAAACATGGTGGATTTTGATGTTGCAAACTTTTAGTCTGCTCGGTATGAATTAGGATATGCTGCTGTCTTTTTATATTAATTAGCATCTTACATTTTGTTTCTTATTTCTCAATCAGTGTCGATGCTGTAGGGAGCCATAGTACACAGTGTTCCCCACTTGTCACACAGATCAATTGCAATGATTATCAAGCAATGGGGAATCCCATTGATTGAGATTTTCTGAAGTGAATAACACTAATATCAGTGCTATAACCACATGCTATGGCGATATGTGCATTACATTAACTGTCTGGGTGGCAGGAGGTCCAAACCATTGGCAGATTTGGCAAAGGACTTTTGGCATTTTTGCTTCGACCGCAATGTTATGGTTCTTACGGAGCACTTACCTGGACTTTCCAAAGGGGTGGAAGATTGGAATTTCAGGTATCTTTCTGATCGCAGTAATTGGATGCTTCATGTGGAGGGGTTTACTAGGTTGCACCAGGTTTGGGGTCCGTTCCGGATCGACCTTTTTGCCTCTTGCCTGAATCAGAGGGTCCCTCAGTTTTTCAGCTGGCATCCGGATCCGGAGGCTCTCGCTACTGACACTTTCCTTCAATCGTGGGTACCGGGGACCCAGTAAGCCTTTCCCCAGTTTGCGATGATTCCTCGGACTCTGTTGACTATTCGCCGCCAGGAGGCGACAGTGGTGGTGGTGATGGCATTTTGGCAGAAGCAACCGTGGTTCCCTCCACTTCTAGAGTTGTCGGCAGACTCTCCCTTCCTCCTCCTGTCTTACCCACACCTCTTGTCCGACCCCTCCGGTGCTCAGCATGAAATGTTGGTGTCCAGGGAGCTTCACCTACTGGCTTGGTTTCTCTCAGGAGTTCCCCATGTGTCGGCAGCCATTCAGACTCGGCTCAGGCTCTCTTGGCAGAGACTTGGGCTCCAGGTACCAGGGCTATGTATAGATACACCAGGTCATTCTGGAGTTGTTGGAGCCTGGTACAGGATTTGGCAAACTTCCTGTCTCACTTATTCGACACGGGCAAGGCTTACTGCATGATTAACACTGGCAGGACATGTTCCAGTTGACGGGATTCTGGTAGGCCAGTCTGTGATGGTTTGTTGGCTCTTGAGGGGAATTCGCTTCTTGTGGCCACCTCAATCACGATATCCGTCATTGTGGAATGTTAATGATGTTTTAGATTTGTTGGAGCACTGGCCTACCAATGATTAGTTTTCTCTGAAGCAGTTGTCTGCAAAATTGACCATGCTCCTTTGTTTAGTAATCTTTAAACTTGTCTCTGATGTTTGAGCTCTGGATCTTTCCTCCAGATACTCTACACCATATGGGGTGCAATTCCAGGTTTCCCGTCGTACTAAAACAGGAGTTTGAGTGGTCTCTTACCCTTTCTTTCCCTCTCAACCTCAGTTGTGTGTTGTTTGCTGTTTGCAAGAATATGAAGAATGGACGTTTTCCCTACGTAATCCGGCGTGGTCTCAACTTTTTATTTAATGTCACAAAGCATTTTTGCTGGGTCTCAGTGGCCAATTTGGCCCGCTGAGTTCGGTGGGTGATGCAGCTCTCCGTTATTGATGTTTCTTTGTTTGGTGTGCACTCTTCTAGAGGTGCAATGGCATCTATGGCCCTGAAGGTTGGCGGTTGTTTGGAAGACATTCTTCGCACTGCTGATTGGTCTAGGGCAGTGTTTCTCCACTCCTGTCCTCAGGCCCCACTGACAGGCCAGGATTTAGGGATTTCTCTGCTAGAGCACAGATGTGGTGATCAGATGATCATTCACATTGATTAACTCACCTGTGCGCTAACAAGAAAATCAACAAATCCTGGCCTGTTAGTGGGTCCGGAGGAAGGGAGTTGAGAAACAGTGGTCTAGGGAATCTACCTTTAGGGATTTCTATTGTAGGCCCAATGATCATGTCTCTAACACCGTATTGCATAATTTCTGATTATTTATGTCTCTCATACCTCATTGTATAATCTATGCTATGTTTATTCTATATTTTTGTTTAGCTTTAAATTTACATAATATGAAGCCTCTGTGCTTGCCATAAAATTTGTGGAGAAAAGTCAGAATTTATTAAATTCTATGTTCCCTCCCCTATCATGATTTTTATTTGTTCCTCCAGGGTGAGTTCCTGTGTGATGCTGTGACATCTGGATGTTTTCTCAACTGTTTTTTCTCTGCACGTTTGCCTGTTGATTGGACTGGCCGATTTTGTTTGGCAGTCTTCTGTCTTCAGTCTTCTGTTCTTGAAGATTACAGACCTCCTGTGAGATGGGCAGTTTCCTGTGTCATTGAAGAATTTTGGTTCGCAAGAAAGAGAAGGACTTTTGAGTTGCTGCCTAACTTATAACTTGGGACTCGGGATGGTTACTATGCTTACTGAAAGTTTTTTCTGTTCTCTATGTCTAATAAACTGTTCTTTGCTGCTGAGGAAGCGGTGGAGAAAGTTATTGTATAATATTTGCCTCCGTGTCTAAATTCTGACTTTCCTTCACAAATTGTTAGGAAAATCCACTAATTATATAGCTACACCTGACTGCTGTGTGATGGACTTCTACCTAGGCAAGTGCTTCTTTTACACACAGAAATTTTATGGCAAGCATGGAGGTTTCATATTATGCAAATAACCTTCTCCACTGCCTCCTAAGCAGCAAAGAATGCTTTATTAAATGTAGAAAAATAAAGAAATTTTACAGTAACCGCCCCCCACCAATGACAATGGACCCCATGTCATAAGAGGGCAGCAACCCAAGACTCCTCCTCTTTCTTTGCTGCTTTGCCTCTAAGATAAATATTTTTGTTTCACCTTGTTAAATACATCAGTGTTTGTCAGAATAAACTTTACATTAATATTACATGTTTCCTATGTTGGGGCTTTTGCTCCTAATTTGTCTTTAGGGGGGCTTTCTGCCCCTCCCTCTTGTATATCTAATATTACTTTTATAGGCTGGAGAGGTATGTTGTCCTCTCAATTAATCAGTCTCTACATCAGTGGTTCTCAAACCGCGCCCTCAGTGGCTGTTAACAGGCCAGGATTTGAGAATTTCCTTTTAAGAGCACAGGTGAGTTAATCAATATGACTGAGCCTCTGATCAACCAGTTGTGTTCTAGCAGGGAAATTCCTAAGGGAGAGATGTTCAAAAAGTCTTCATAATGAAAAACTTGTCGGATCGTGAGTTGGTGGTAAAAGAAGGATGATATTTTCAGAAGTAAATCCGTCACTTTTGAAAATTTGTCTAAAGAATTAAAAATGACGGTAAGAAGATCTTAAAAATGTCATTCTGTTTGTCTTTGAAACGAACATTTTCAAAGAAACAAAAGACTTTTTTTGTCTTTGAAACAAATTTTTCTTCTCCAAGTTTAGACCATTTTAATGATGTCGGGAAAAAAGACGTTCAAACAAACATATTTTTCTGAAAATACCTTACATTATGACGGAAGACTAAGCCACATCCACTTTTAAGATGGCTTTTTCCCTTTGACGGAGATGGCGGAATTGGATGCAAAAAATTACAGAAACATGTCTGAGAATTGACGGATCATGGTGTAAGAACTTTTTTATTCTGATAACAGGCAATTTCAGTTACCACCACTTTCTGAACATCTCGCCCTAAGTCCTGGCCTGTTAGTGGCCACTGAGGGCATGGGTTGAGAACCTCTACTCTACATTATACATTAACATTATATTTTCCATTGTTGATATATGCTGTTTTCACTTTTAGGTTGTACCATTGGCAATTGCAGAATAATTTGTGTATATAGCTTTAAACACACTTGCTTACATTTTTTTCAGTTTTTCTCCGTTTCTGATTCCCCTTAGCTTTCCCCAAATGAATTGGGAGCCCAGAACCATTCTGGCCATCCTTATCTGCATCAAGGGTTTTGCCTTGGCCGCACGGCATTTCCCGCGCCTGTGATCTACTCTACTTCCTTCGGTGTCTGTCTCTACCTTCTGCGCATGCACAGGGCGACGTTTTGTCTATAGCTTGCTCAGTCGCCTGTATCTTTAGTCTCTGCTAGCTTTGTTTCCTAGTATAGAATGTAGCATAGTAGTTAGAGCACAGGTCTAGGGTACTGCATTCTGTGGTTCAATTCCCAGTGCAGCATTAGAATTTAGTTACACACACATATATATATATATATATATATATATATATATATATGTATATATACACATATATATATATATATATATTACCTGATACAGTTAGTAATATTTGGAGGTTTCTTATAAAGTATTATTTTTCTTTAATTATGTCTAGCCATCACTCGGATAGCGATAATCAATATTTTTCCTGCAATGACCAGCAGGACTCGTCCAGAGCCTCTAGTGACCCCTAAATGGGTCAAACTACAGGGGGAACCTGTTACCTGATGATCTATCCATTTGGATCAGAAGCTTTTGCTAAATTCATGGAACCATTGGTTCAAAGTACCATGCATCAGCCACTTTTGCAGAATCCTTTGCTGATGCCATGCAGAGTCAGACCCCCTTTATGAGGGCTTCCTCTATGCCACATCCCCAATCTGTGACCCCGGGTCTGGGGTATAACACCATGCGCAATAACAATGAGACCCCTGGTGTGGGGAATAACACCTTGGCTTCGCAGGCAGCAGCCAGAGATTCGGGCCCTCTGCCCGAACCTAAAACCCAAGGGGGTAAGTGTTCGGGGAAAAGGCGACACATAAATTTGACAGCCTCGGATGGCTCATCCTCTGTGTCATCACCTTTTGATATTCTGCTCCCAGGCAGTGGCATGAAACAATGTGACTTAGATACACACGCCAGACCGTCCTTTCAAGAGGTAAAAAATGTGAGAAATAAGAACCTGAGGAGGTTAAAACCTTTTACAGCTTACCTTGACTTCAGCATCACTTTCAGGAGCGAGGCTTCTAGCATGCTGCAGGCCTCTGTTTTATCTGTTTGCTTACTGTAGTCTCCGCCTACCAACTTCCTACTTCCTCCCTCTGAGCTGCTCCTCCTACTTCCTGTGGAGGGGTTTAAAGGGCAGACTGAGGCCTGACTCAGATGCCCTTGTGTTGTTGTTCAAAGCAGATCTGTTGCATTGGGCTCTGTGTATGACCTGGCTAGTCTTCCATCCATTCTGGTTCTGACCTGTGGCTTGTCTGACTATTCTTTTGCCTAACCCCTAATAGTGGACATCCAATCTGGTGCAGACTTGTGGCTCTGGATGACTACCTTATCTGTTTATGACCCGGCTTGTCTGACTACCCCCTCTGGTGCTGACTAGTGGCTCTGTCTGACTATTCTTATGTCTTTTCCCTTGGTGATCAGACACCCAAAAGAGTGCGGGCCTGGGGCTCTGGTAGACTCGCATATCTGACTGCAGGCTGAGTCAGACCCTATTCCTCTTCGGATCAAGATCCTGGGTTCCTGTTCCAATTACTGTTCCTGGTTCCACCAAGACTTCCAGTGGCTAAGGTCTAGTCTCCAGAACAGTGGTTTAGCTTTGCAACCTATTATTTCTGATAGCAGGCCTGCTGGGTATTACCCTGTGCTTATTCTTATTGTATATATTGTATATACCCGCTGTATGTCATTTGTTAATAAACTGCATTAACTAAACTGTACTGACTCCTGAACTTCTCTGGGTAACCGTGACAAAACCTGATTCTTTTTGTTCCTCTCCCAGTGAGGAATCCTTGGATATGGATTGGGCCCCATCGTCCAGTGACGATGAAGACACTGAAGTGTCACCACCAAAAAGGAGCAGATCCCAGACTGGTACAGTTTCCCAACGATCAGTTGTCGGCTAAGCTAACTATGCTCCTTTGTTTGGTATCTTTTAAATGTGTCTCAGATGTCTGTGCTCCGGATCTTTCCTCCAGATCTTTTACACCACAGGGTGTACAATTCCGAATTTCTAGATGTACTAAAACAGGGGCTTGAGTGGTCAGGTAACCCTCTTTTCTCTCTCAGTCACAATTATGTGTTGTGCACTGTTTGCAGTAATATGAAGACCGGACGGCTTCCCTCCGAAATCCGTTCCGGGTCTCAACTTCTGATTTCCTTCCGCAAACCTTTCTTACCGGTATCCGCGGCCACCTTGGCCTGCTGGGTTAGGTGGGTAATGCAGCTTGCCGGTATTGACATTTCCTTGTTCGGAACACACTCTTCTAGGGGTGCAATGGCATCCATGGCCCTGCAGGTTGGCGGACGTCTGGAAGACATCCTGCGCACGGTTGATTGGTCCAGGGAATCTACCTTTAGGGATTTTTATTGTATACCCATCGAACATGTCTCTAATTTAGTTTTGCATAATCTCTAACAGCTTATGTTCTATACCAATTTTGTTCGTATTACTTGTGCTTTGCGGCAGCTTTAAACTTGCATAATATGAAGCCTCCTTGCTTGCCATAAAATTTGTGGATTTCCCTAACAAGTTGTGAAGGAAAGTTCGAATTTTATTAAAGACATAGAGGCGAATATTATCCCTCCCTGTGTTTCCCTCCCTTATCATAATTCTTTTTGTTCCTTCAGGGTGAATCTCGATGGGATCCACGGATTTCTGGAGTTTCTATTACTTCCCCCTTTTTTTCCTGGGCACGATTGACTGTGGCCTTGACTAGTTGAATTTCCAGATGATCTTCTGTTAGATTCCAGACCTCTGGCGTGATTTACAGTTCCAGCGTGGGACGAGTTACATTTGTAAGTCTTGGGTTGCTGCCCTCTTATGACATGGGGTTCATAGTCATTGGTGGAGGGTGGTTACTATGGTTACTGTAAATTTTGTTTATTTTTCTTCATTTAATAAAGCTTTCTATGCTGCTGAGGAGGCAGTGGAGAAGGTTATTTGCATAATATTCACTTTCCTTCACAACTTGTTAGGGAAATCCACGAATTATATAGATACACCTGACTGCTGTGTGATGGACTCCTACCGAGGTAAGTGCTTCTGTTACGCACAATAATTGTATAGATACACCTGACTGCTGTGTGATGGACTCCTACCAAGGTAAGTGCTTCTGTTACACACAGTAATTATATAGATACACCTGACTGCTGTGTGATGGACTCCTGCCTAGGTAAGTGCTTCTGTTACACACACAATAATTATATAGATACACCTGACTGCTGTGTGATGGACTTTTACCTAGGTAAGTGGTTCTGTTACACACAGTAATTGTATAGATACACCTGACTGCTGTGTGATGGACTCCAACCTAGGTAAGTGGTTCTGTTACACACACACACAATAATTATATAGATACACCTGACTGCTGTGTGATGGACTCCTACCTAGGTAAGTGCTTCTGTTACACACAGTAATTAAAGTATATAGATACACCTGACTGCTGTGTGATGGACTCTTACCTAGGTAAGTGCTTCTGTTACACACAGTAATTTTATTGCATTCCACGGAGACTTCATATTATACTTAATCCTTCCCACTGCTCCCATATAGCAGCAGAGGAACAGTTTATTAATACAACAAAAACAAAGAATATAACCATGAGGTATCCTCCTCCCCTTAAGCACTCCCACATCTCCTATAAAGGGGAATGCCTTCTGTAACTCCTCCTCTTTCTCTGCTGCTCCCAAACAGATGAGTATCACTGTTTTTCCTTGAAAAAGTGCTTGATATATGTTTATAATGTATTTGTGACTTGCCTGTTTAGCCCTGCTCTGCAACGGAGGGGGTCTTTTTTCTGGGCTTATTTTGCCCGTTGCATGCTTTTGCTGCGTTTTTTCTTCCTGGTGGTTTTTTACTTGGTGGTCTGCTGGGTATCGGCACCTTTGCGCCATTCCTACTGTCCCTGGTGGCCTAGGGGCTGCCCTTGTGTCCGGCGTGATGCTCTGGCCGATCGCCCGTTTCGGCTCTATCGGCAGCGCGTGCATGCGCGGGTACGACGTCGCTTCCGGTTTAGATTTAAACGGCGCAGGTGCGGGTTGGCAGCCATATTGGTACTCCCAACTCGCATCTGGTGCCTCTGCTCGGCGTGCGGTGCTCCTCGTTGTGAGGGTTTTCTTTCTCGGTGCGCTTTCAGTCCTGTGAGTAACGGCTGCTAGAGAGCAAAAGGGTTTGCTGAAAGGCTGTGTTCAGGAGTTTATGGAGTCTCCTTGCCCTGTGGTTTTTGCTTTTGAGTCAGTTTGTAATTAACCCTTTAGGGGTATATGTGAGCAGCTTTGTGGCTTAGTGCCTGGGTTTTGGTGATATACATAAAATATAAAAAAAACAAAAAAACAAACAAGAAAAAACCACATATATATATATTTTGAGGAACATGGCTTCTAGTGATGAGGGCAGCTGCCCTAGTGTCGATTCCTCTGCCCCTTCTAATGCTCAGGCTACGTTGGGATCAAGGGGATCAGCTGGTATTGGGGGTCCCTCTACCTTGCCTGGTTCCATCGTCGTTTTTTCATCATCATGATCAGGATCCTAAGGGTCTACGAATATTTCCCATTGAACATATAGAATCCAGTATAGGACAGAATTCTCTCAAAAAATTAATTATGAGAGAATCATACTGGATTTTTAGACTAGACACCATGGTACCAAGAGGCCTCAATGAGGCCTGTGACGTAGGTGGTGAATATATAGATATACTTTTTTTTTTTTTCTTTTTTTCACATTTATTAAATTAAAGGAAATATTTTATATTTTTTATGGATGATATATTAATAGAATTATCACAAATAAAGTATGATATATTATTATTTAGTTTTATAAGATATATGACACATTTATTTAAGGATGGGGATCACGTATTAAATATATGGTTGTTCTTTATGATATATAGTTCTATATCCTATATAATAATTCGCTAAGTTGTGTGTAACGCACAACATGCGCAGTAGACACTGCTGCGCGTGCGGCAGTCATGCGCACTACAGACTGCCCGCGCCGCGCCTGATACAGAGCTGGGCGCGGGTAGTCTCTACCGCGCGTGACTGCCACGCGACCCGCTGCCAGAGGCACTGTGGCCCGTGTAACGGGCTGTTCAACTAGTATTGAATAAAAGAGGTTTAAATGTTTATTTAAATTTTCACTTATATATGGTTTTATATATTGATATATCTCTATATTTGTTAATTTATATGTGAGGGTTATTTAACTATGAATGGTGTCCCTCTGAGGTTGTCAAACTTTTCTTTATCTGTTTTTAGCCCTACCCTTCGTATTTGTTGAACATAGAAGTATATACTGTGTCTTTGTTAGGAGTTTGTATATGGTATGATAGTTTCTTATCTTTAGCACATTTTACCTTTTAGATTCAAGATGCTATATAGCATCTAGATACAACTGATACTATATATTTGGACAAGTGCTTTTTTTTCTTTAGGCTATTTTCCATTTTGTTGGAGTACACCTCCATTTATATTATAGTGAGGATGTTTTTTAAAGCTTATGAATTCTTTTTTATACTTGTTTTATGATTTGTAGAACATAGATATGTAAGTTATGTGTTTATATATGGTATGATAGTTTTTAGTAATTTTTGTCCTTCCTTCGTTTATATGTTGTCTAGATATATTTGAGGTTATATGATTATGTGGGTTTTTTTTTTTTTTTTTTTTTTTAAATTTAGGTTAGTCTCCATTTTTTTGGAGTACACCCTTATTTATTTTTATTTATTGTTTCTATATATAGTAGTGCGTCCATTTTATGTGTGTGATTTTATTTTCTGTTGTAGTTCTATTCTGACATGTAATTGATATACTTATATTTATTATGGTTAGAATATATTTCCATGTATTTGATTGATTATATATATTAGTAGTTTTTTAGTGAGTATCAGCCTCCATTTTGTTGTAGTCCTGTACCTTTGTATTATGTTTATATTTTATATTGTTGTTTGTTTTAGTGTTATCTGTTTTATTGTTACTTGTTTTTTTCTTTTAAGTACACTTCTATGTACTCAATCGTTTTTATATACAGTAGTGTGTTATTTTAGGCTGTGCTAGTCTCCATTTTGTTGTAGTCTTGTATATTGTATATGCATTTTATACTATTATACTTTGTATGGATGTCTCTTTCGATTGATATTTGGGTTTGCATTATTGTAAGTATACTTCCATTATTACTTGTTAGAGGGGCTTTCATTTTTTTTTTTTTTTTTTTTTTTTTTGGATACTCCGTATTTCTCCCTATTTAAAATCTAATATAAATGAATGAAGATCATTATTGGATCATAATATGACAGGGTAGGACTTGTGTTTCAATTAAGCTTTATTGATACATCAAGTTTTGTTTGTATAAATTATCACTTACTCTCTGAAATATTCAAAATATTTATATATTACCTTTAAGTATCTTGTTGTACTGTTTTTTTTAGGAAGAGTATATTAAGATATGTTTAACCTTTAGATTGCAAATATCAGAAGTTTGTTTAACCTCAAACGTCATATGATGTAATAGTTCAACCAATGAGAACCTAGAAGGGAAATTTTAAATGTCAGTTAGGCTGCCATGTTTGTTTCTTTGTATTATTCTACATAACATTCCAGTTGGTTTGATAAAGCAGCCTTAGAGCTGCGAAACGTTACGCTACTATAATATATTTTTTTCAATTGGTCTGTTGTTTTATTTTATTTTATAATAAAAAGCTGATTTTTTTAGAAACTTTAGCAGCCTACTACATTTTTCTTTTTAATCATCTTGCTCCTTTGGATACTGGTTTTCATTAGAACAATTTCTACAAACAGATCTGAGTGGAGACAGACTTTGAATTCTCCACAAGCTTAAAGTGCTGGTTCTGGGCATATGCCTTGTAATTAGCAACTACAAATTGTGAGTATAACCTTTATGCTTTTGGTTATCACTTAAATAATCACATTTACAGGCACTATTGGGCGCCCTCTGTCTTTGTGTGTTTTTCTTATATGAGCTTCCTGGATATGGATGTTGAAGAGGTGCAGCCATAGAGATACATACCCTGAAGTAGACCTTTGGGAAGGTCCAAGTTCCCTAAAAGTTCGGAATTGAGTGGAAATATATGTTTCACACTGAACACCTTTTTTGTGAGTAGAGTCTATCTGGTAATATTCCTATTGCGAACTATCTACATACCACACTAGGAGCGCCTCCTCTCTTTGTGTTTTTCTTCTAGTGATGAGGGCAGCTGCCCTAGTGTCCATTCCTCTGCCCCTTCTAATGCTCAGGCTACGTTGGGATCAAGGGGATCAGCTGGTATTGGGGGTCCCTCTACCTTGCCTGGTTCCATCGTCCCTCTTCCTGATCAGTTTAAACATGTGTTTGATTTCATGATGAAGCAAATGTCTAATAACCTCCTTCAATCTATGCTGGCTACCTTGAATTCTCAGTCCACTACTGTGGCTGCTTCTGTTGAGGTCCCAGTGTCTGCTGCGGCCTCACCAGTGGCTTTCGGGCCATTGGCTAAGACCCTTCCGCGGAAGGTGGATTTAGAGATGGGTTGCAGGAAACGCACTCAGAAGTCTAAACATTTGGAGGTTAATGAGGTGGGACCCAGACTCGGTCCCGTGCCAGTCTCGGACGACACATATGACACGTGCGGCTCTGTCCTACGAAAAAGACCCTCTTCTCCTGAGGTGGATGTAATAAGGAGAAAAGCTGTTTGGAGAGCAAAGCCTGACTCATATTGTGATTCCTCTGACTCATCGGATGGGGACTGGGTTCTTTCATCCAGGACCAGTGACCTCTCAGATAATGTCATTTTACCCCGGGTTACTACCCGGTCGGTTGCCCTTGGGGTGGATCCTATTAAAGCTACTGCTGTTTTGGATTCCCGGGGGACCCTTTGTTTGATCCGGAGGCCATTCACCACCCTAGGTCCTCGGAGTGGTCTCCTATGTCACATGTAGCCAGCTATATTGAGCAATGGGTGCGTAAGCCGCTGAGCCGTAAATCGCGCAATAAGCTGCGGGCCGAATGCCCCCGTCCTATTATACCTAATCGGGCATGTGAGACTCCTGAATTAGATCCTAAGATGGTTAAGTTCATAGGAAAAGACGGAAAGGATCCCCGCAGGGGCATGGTTAGATCCCTTTGAATTTGCGAAGATAAGCTTTGGATGTTTTCGGCCCGGTCGCAAAGATCTTTAATCTTGCTGAAACCTCCATCCAGTCTGGGGAGCCTGTGGATGTGCATGTCCTCAGAGGCTGGGTCCAGCGGGCTATTTTTTTGGGGGGCAATGCTAATGCGGCCTTGGCAGATGAGAGACGTAAGGCTGTTTTGCTGAAAATTGTTCCTAAATTGACAGACATGGCGGTAGCTGAGCCAGGCCCGTCCGCCCAGGGTCAACTGTTTGGAGATTCCTTTATTAAGGACCTCGGCAAGTTTGTGTCGTCCTTTACGGCTTTAGACAAAGCTCAGTCCTCTCTGAAGCGTGTGTTCCAGCCAAAAATTTTTGGGAGGGCCGGACGCAGTAGGGGTAGCTCGTCCGGCCGCATCTTCCCTGCCCAGCAGAGATACCAGACCCGTGTCCCTATGTTCCGGGGTTATCAATACCAGTAGTTCCAGGACCCCAGGTCTGAGGGCCCCTTCTTCCCGCAATGTGGTAGACATTGGCATTCCAGACCTGGCAGAGGGACTTTCAAATCCAGATCTTTTGCGGGTGAGTTATTTTCAGAGACTGTTTGTCTGTTTCTCTGGGAAAGGCGGGAGGCAGGCTCTCCCATTTTTCCCATCAATGGGCCTCATTCACTTCGGACCAGTGGGTCCTGCACAGGGTGGCCGGGTATCGCATAGAGTTCTACGCCAAAACGGTGCAGGTCTCTCATCCTGCCCCTTTTTTATTTGCTTCTTCAGATGCTTGTCTGGTTGACCGAGAGGTCGCCGAGCTCCAGCGCAAGGCTGCGATTTGCCCGGTCCCGGAGTCGTCCCTCGGTTTTCTGCGCAATATCTTTCTGGTTCGAAAGAAGGATTCCGGCCTTCGCCCGGTCATCAACCTGCGTGCTCTGAACAGGTTTGTACTGTATCGCCATTTCAAAATGGAGGGGATTCATTGCCTTCGGGATCTACTTCTACCATCGGATTGGATGGTGAAGATCTATTTGAAGGATGCTTACCTGACGGTTCCCATGGATCCGGTATCTCAATGTTTCCTTCAGTTTTTTTGGAAAGGCCGGATTTGGCAGTTTACTTGCCTTCCCTTTGGGCTTTCATCAGCTCCGTGGTGTTTTACCAAGTTGCTCAAACCAGTGGTCAATTTTTTGCGCAGCTGGGGGGTTCGTCTGATTATCTACTTGGACGACATGTTGATCATGTCTCAGGACAAGGAACGTCTTCTGTCTCATATGGAAATGACCCTGCGGTTATTAACTTCTCTGGGCTTTCTCATAAATTGGGACAAGTCCGTATTGGTTCCGTCTCGGAATATGGAGTTTCTCGGCTTCCTCGTCGATTCAGATCGGGTCTCCCTCTGTCTTCCAGAGAAAAAGGTACTGTCCATAAGAAGGGAGATACGGGCCGTCCTGCGGAAGGGTCACTTCTCCTTGCGGGTTTTGGCTCGGATTGTGGGTCTTTTGGCAACCTCCATTCAGGCCATCTTCCCTGGTCCCCTGCACTACCGGGCTCTTCAGAGGTTGAAGGCAGAACACCTTCGGAGGGGTCTCGGTTATACCGATGTCATAGACCTGTCTTCCGACACCCGCGAAGAGTTGGTATGGTGGCTCAAGCATCTAGATGCTTGGAATGGCAGGGCTATTTTTGGCCTCACTCCAGACGTCGTGATAGAGTCCGACGCAAGCCTCGTCGGGTGGGGAGCGCGTCGTGGGGCGCTGACGACCGGAGGTCTGGTGGGTATCGGCGCCTTTGCGCCGTTCCTACTGTCCCTGGTGGCCTAGGGGCTGCCCTTGTGTCCGGCGTGACGCTCTGGCCGATCGCCCGTTTCGGCTCTATTGGCAGCGCGCGCATGCGCGGGTACGACGTCGCTTCCGGTTTAGATTTAAACGGCGCAGGCGCGGGTTGGCGGCCATATTGGTACTCCCAACTCGCATCTGGTGCCTCTGCTCGGCGTGCGGTGCTCCTCGTTGTGAGGGTTTTCTTTCTCGGTGCGCTTTCATTCGTGTGAGTAACGGCTGCTAGAGAGCAAAAGGGTTTGCTGAAAGGCTGTGTTCAGGAGTTTATGGAGTCTCCTTGCCCTGTGGTTTTTGCTTTTGAGTCAGTTTGTAATTAAACCTTTAGGGGTATATGTGAGCAGCTTTGTGGCTTAGTGCCTGGGTTTTGGTGATATACATAAAATATAAAAAAAACAAAAAAACAAACAAGAAAAAACCACATATATATATATTTTGAGGAACATGGCTTCTAGTGATGAGGGCAGCTGCCCTAGTGTCCATTCCTCTGCCCCTTCTAATGCTCAGGCTATGTTGGGATCAAGGGGATCAGCTGGTATTGGGGGTCCCTCTACCTTGCCTGGTTCCATCGTCGTTTTTTCATCATCATGATCAGGATCCTAAGGGTCTACGAATATTTCCCATTGAACATATAGAATCCAGTATAGGACAGAATTCTCTCAAAAAATTAATTATGAGAGAATCATACAGGATTTTTAGACTAGACACCATGGTACCAAGAGGCCTCAATGAGGCCTGTGACGTAGGTGGTGAATATATAGATATACTTTTTTTTTTTTTCTTTTTTTCACATTTATTAAATTAAAGGAAATATTTTATATTTTTTATGGATGATATATTAATAGAATTATCACAAATAAAGTATGATATATTATTATTTAGTTTTATAAGATATATGACACATTTATTTAAGGATGGGGATCACGTATTAAATACATGGTTGTTCTTTATGATATATAGTTCTATATATTGAATAAAAGAGGTTTAAATGTTTATTTAAATTTTCACTTATATATGGTTTTATATATTGATATATCTATATATTTGTTAATTTATATGTGAGGGTTATTTAACTATGAATGGTGTCCCTCTGAGGTTGTCAAACTTTTCTTTATCTGTTTTTAGCCCTACCCTTCGTATTTGTTGAATATAGAAGTATATGCTGTGTCTTTGTTAGGAGTTTGTATATGGTATGATAGTTTCTTATCTTTAGCACATTTTACCTTTTAGATTCAAGATGCTATATAGCATCTAGATACAACTGATACTATATATTTGGACAAGTGCTTTTTTTCTTTAGGCTATTTTCCATTTTGTTGGAGTACACCTCCATTTATATTATAGTGAGGATGTTTTTTTAAAGCTTATGAGTTCTTTTTTATACTTGTTTCATGATTTATAGAACATAGATATGTAAGTTATGTGTTTATATATGGTATGATAGTTTTTAGTAATTTTTGTCCTTCCTTCGTTTATATGTTGTCTAGATATATTTGAGGTTATATGATTATGTGTTTTTTTTTTTTTTTTTTAATTTAGGTTAGTCTCCATTTTTTTGGAGTACACCCTTATTTATTTTTATTTATTGTTTCTATATATAGTAGTGCGTCCATTTTATGTGTGTGATTTTATTTTTTGTTGTAGTTCTATTCTGACATGTAATTGATATACTTATATTTATTATGGTTAGAATATATTTCCATGTATTTGATTGATTATATATTAGTAGTTTTTTAGTGAGTATCAGCCTCCATTTAATTGTAGTCCTGTACCTTTGTATTATGATTATATTTTATATCGTTGTTTGTTTTAGTGTTATCTGTTTTATTGTTATTTGTTTTTTTCTTTGAAGTAAACTTCTATGTACTCAATCGTTTTTATGTACAGTAGTGTGTTATTTTAGGCTGTGCTAGTCTCCATTTTGTTGTAGTCTTGTATATTGTATATGCATTTTATACTATTATACTTTGTATGGATGTCTCTTTCGATTGATATTTGGGTTTGCATTATTGTAAGTATACTTCCATTATTACTTGTTATAGGGGCTTTCATATTTTATTTTTTTTTTTTGGATACTCCGTATTTCTCCCTATTTAAAATCTAATATAAATGAATGAAGATCATTATTGGATCATACATATGACAGGGTAGGACTTGTGTTTCAATGAAGCTTTATTGATACATCAAGTTTTGTTTGTATAAATTATCACTTACTCTCTGAAATATTCAAAATATTTATATATTACCTTTAAGTATCTTGTTGTACTGTTTTTTTAGGAAGAGTATATTAAGATATGTTTAACCTTTAGATTGCAAATATCAGAAGTTTGTTTAACCTCAAACGTCATATGATGTAATAGTTCAACCAATGAGAACCTAGGAGGGAAATTTTAAATGTCAGTTAGGCTGCCATGTTTGTTTCTTTGTATTATTCTACATAACATTCCAGTTGGTTTGATAAAGCAGCCTTAGAGCTGCGAAACGTTACGCTACTATAATATATTTTTTTCAATTGGTCTGTTGTTTTATTTTATTTTATAATAAAAAGCTGATTTTTTTAGAAACTTTAGCAGCCTACTACATTTTTCTTTTTAATCATCTTGCTCCTTTGGATACTGGTTTTCATTAGAACAATTTCTACAAACAGATCTGAGTGGAGACAGACTTTGAATTCTCCACAAGCTTAAAGTGCTGGTTCTGGGCATATGCCTTGTAATTAGCAACTACAAATTGTGAGTATAACCTTTATGCTTTTGGTTATCACTTAAATAATCACATTTACAGGCACTATTGGGCGCCCTCTGTCTTTGTGTGTTTTTCTTATATGAGCTTCCTGGATATGGATGTTGAAGAGGTGCAGCCATAGAGATACATACCCTGAAGTAGACCTTTGGGAAGGTCCAAGTTCCCTAAAAGTTCGGAATTGAGTGGAAATATATGTTTCACACTGAACACCTTTTTTGTGAGTAGAGTCTATCTGGTAATATTCCTATTGCGAACTATCTACATACCACACTAGGAGCGCCTCCTCTCTTTGTGTTTTTCTTCTAGTGATGAGGGCAGCTGCCCTAGTGTCCATTCCTCTGCCCCTTCTAATGCTCAGGCTACGTTGGGATCAAGGGGATCAGCTGGTATTGGGGGTCCCTCTACCTTGCCTGGTTCCATCGTCCCTCTTCCTGATCAGTTTAAACATGTGTTTGATTTCATGATGAAGCAAATGTCTAATAACCTCCTTCAATCTATGCTGGCTACCTTGAATTCTCAGTCCACTACTGTGGCTGCTTCTGTTGAGGTCCCAGTGTCTGCTGTGGCCTCACCAGTGGCTTTCGGGCCATTGGCTAAGACCCTTCCACGGAAGGTGGATTTAGAGATGGGTTGCAGGAAACGCACTCAGAAGTCTAAACATTTGGAGGTTAATGAGGTGGGACCCAGACTCGGTCCCGTGCCAGTCTCGGACGACACATATGACATGTGCGGCTCTGTCCCATGAAAAAGACCCTCTTCTCCTGAGGTGGATGTAATAAGGAGAAAAGCTATTTGGAGAGCAAAGCCTGACTCATATTGTGATTCCTCTGACTCATCGGATGGGGACTGGGTTCTTTCATCCAGCACCAGTGACCTTTCAGATAATGTCATTTTACCCCGGGTTACTACCCGGTCGGTTGCCCTTGGGGTGGATCCTAGTAAAGCTACTGCTGTTTTGGATTCCAGGGGGTCCCTTTGTTTGATCCGGAGGCCATTCACCACCCTAGGTCCTCGGAGTGGTCTCCTATGTCACATGTAGCCAGCTATATTGAGCAATGGGTGCGTAAGCCGCTGAGCCGTAAATCGCGCAATAAGCTGCGGGCCGAATGCCCCCGTCCTATTATACCTAATCGGGCATGTGAGACTCCTGAACTAGATCCTAAGATGGTTAAGTTCATAGGAAAAGACGGAAAGGATCCCCGCAGGGGCATGGATAGATCCCTTTGAATTTGCAAAGATAAGCTTTTGGATGTTTTCGGCCCGGTCGCAAAGATCTTTAATCTTGCTGAAACCTCCATCCAGTCTGGGGAGCATGTGGATGTGCATGTCCTCAGAGGCTGGGTCCAGCAGGCTATTTTTTGGGGGGGCAATGCTAATGCGGCCTTGGCAGATGAGAGACGTAAGGCCGTTTTGCAGAAAATTGTTCCTAAATTGACAGACATGGCGGTAGCTGAGCCAGGCCCGTCCGCCCAGGGTCAACTGTTTGGAGATTCCTTTATTAAGGACCTCGGCAAGTTTGTGTCGTCCTTTACGGCTTTAGACAAAGCTCAGTCCTCTCTGAAGCGTGTGTTCCAGCCAAAAATTTTTGGGAGGGCCGGACGTGGTAGGGGTAGCTCGTCCGGCCGCATCTTCCCTGCCCAGCAGAGATACCAGACCCGTGTCCCTATGTTCCGGGATTATCAATACCAGCAGTTCCAGGACCCCAGGTCTGAGGGCCCCTTCTTCCCGCAATGTGGTAGACCTTGGCATTCCAGACCTGGCAGAGGGACTTTCAAATCCAGATCTTTTGCGGGTGAGTTATTTTCAGAGACTGTTTGTCTGTTTCTCTGGGAAAGGTGGGAGGCAAGCTCTCCCATTTTTCCCATCAATGGGCCTCATTCACTTCGGACCAGTGGGTCCTGCACAGGGTGGCCGGGTATCGCATAGAGTTCTACGCTAAAACGGTGCAGGTCTCTCATCCTGCCCCTTTTTTATTTGCTTCTTCAGATGCTTGTCTGGTTGACCGAGAGGTCGCCGAGCTCCAGCGCAAGGCTGCGATTTGCCCGGTCCCGGAGTCGTCCCTCGGTTTTCTGCACAATATCTTTCTGGTTCGAAAGAAGGATTCTGGCCTTCGCCCGGTCATCAACCTGCGTACTCTGAACAGGTTTGTTCTGTATCGCCATTTCAAAATGGAGGGGATTCATTGCCTTCGGGATCTACTTCTACCATCGGATTGGATGGTGAAGATCTATTTGAAGGATGCTTACCTGACGGTTCCCATGGATCCGGTATCTCAATGTTTCCTTCAGTTTTTTTGGAAAGGCCGGATTTGGCAGTTTACTTGCCTTCCCTTTGGGCTTTCATCAGCTCTGTGGTGTTTTACCAAGTTGCTCAAACCAGTGGTCAATTTTTTGCGCAGCTGGGGGGTTCGTCTGATCATCTACTTGGACGACATGGTGATCATGTCTCAGGACAAGAACGTCTTCTGTCTCATATGGAAATGACCTTGCAGTTATTAACTTCTCTGGGCTTTCTCATAAATTGGGACAAGTCCGTATTGGTTCCGTCTCGGAATATGGAGTTTCTCGGCTTCCTCGTCGATACAGATCGGGTCTCCCTCTGTCTTCCAGAGAAAAAGGTACTGTCCATAAGAAGGTAGATACGGGCCGTCCTGCGGAAGGGTCACTTCTCCTTGCGGGTTTTGGCTCGGATTGTGGGTCTTTTGGCAACCTCCATTCAGGCCATCTTCCCTGGTCCCCTGCACTACCGGGCTCTTCAGAGGTTGAAGGCAGAACACCTTCGGAGGGGTCTCGTTATACCGATGTCATAGACCTGTCTTCCGACACCCGCGAAGAACTGGTATGGTGGCTCAAGCATCTAGATGCTTGGAATGGCAGGGCTATCTTTGGCCTCACTCCAGACGTCGTGATAGAGTCCGACGCAAGCCTCGTCGGGTGGGGAGCGCGTCGTGGGGCGTTGACGACCGGAGGGAAATGGTCTGTGGAGGAAAAAGATCTGCATATAAATTGCTTGGAACTTTTGGCCGGGTCCTTCTCCCTCAAGAGTTTGGTGAGGGATCAGGTCAATTGCTGTGTCCTTCTTCGGATGGACAATGTATCCGCGGTGCGGTATATAAATCGCCTGGGGGGCACGAGATCCAAGCCACTGGAGGAGCTCGCTCGCGATTTTTGTCTGGATCGCAACAGTCCAGGCCGAATACTTACCTGGCCTGTCCAATGCGGTGGCCGATTGGAATTCCCGTTTTCTTTCGGACCGCAGAGATTGGATGTTACATGGTCAGGTTTTTTCCGCTCTGGTGGAGTTGTGGGGTCCTCTTCGGATTGATCTATTTGCTTCTCGTCTGAATCGGCGGTTGCCACACTTTTTCAGTTGGCATCCGGATCCGGAGGCTTTGGCTGTAGACGCGTTCCTCCAGTCCTGGCTTCCGGATCGCACTTATGCATTTCCTCCTTTTGCGCTGATAGCTCGGACACTTCTGTCTGTCAGACGGCAGGGTGCGACGGTGGTTTTGATCACCCCGTTTTGGCCGTCTCAGCCTTGGTTTCCCCAACTGTTGGATTTGTCGGTGGACGTGCCGCGTCTTCTGCCGTCATTCCCTCATCTCTTGGTGGATATGTTGGGGTTACCTCATGAGTTGGTTCTCAACGGTTCCCTTCAGTTGATGGCTTGGCTGATCTCGGGGGACAGGACTCTGTCCGATCTCTTTCGCAATCAGCTCAGTTCCTTCTGGCGGAGTCATGGGCACCTGGTACCAGAGCCATATACCAGTCGGCTTGGGCAGCTTGGCATCACTGGTGCATGGCACGGGATCTGGATCCCATTTCGGCATCTCCAGTGGCAGTAGTCAATTTCCTGTCTTCTTTGTTTGACCAGGGTAGGGCCTATCGGACCATCAACACTTATCGGTCGGCCATATAGGCTGGACATATTCCGGTTGATGGGACACCGGTGGGTCAGTGCCCGGTGGTTTGTTGCCTTTCACGGGGCATTCGGTTTTCCAGACCACCTCAATCACGTTATCATTCCTTGTGGGATGTTAACGTCGTACTGGATTTCTTGGAAGCTTGGCCTTCCAACGAGTCTCTTTCTTTGAAACAGGTTTCCGCCAAGTTGACTATGTTATTGTGCCTGATTTCCTTTCGGCGGGTGTCGGATGTCCGTGTCTTGGATCTCCACGGGCGTTCTTTTGTGCCTGAAGGGGTCCGTTTCGTGATTTGTAGGCGCACTAAGACTAGTTCTCGTTCTGTTCTGTATCCTGCGTTCCCGCTTTGGCCTCAGCTTTGTGTTGTTTGCTGTTTGCGGGAGTACGAATTGCGGACAGCTACTTTGCGCTGTTCGGCCAGGTCGCAATTACTGATCTCTATCCGCAAGCCCCATTTGCCTGTGTCTATAGCTTCCTTGGCTCGTTGGGTCCGATGGGTAATGCAGTTGGCAGGCATTGACATCACCCTCTTTGGAGCTCATTCCTCCAGGGTGCGATGGCGTCCATGGCTTTTCAAGCGGGGGGGTCGCTTAGAGGATACTTTACGGGCTGCGGATTGGTCTAGGGAGTCCACGTTTAGAGAGTTTTATTTTAAACCTGTATCTCATGTGACTAGTGATGTGATTATGCAGCTTTAAACTAGCATAATATGAAGTCTTCGTGGAATGCAATAAAATTTGTGGATTTTCCTAACAGATTGTGAAGGAAAGTCAGAATTTTATTAAAGACACGGAGATGAATATTATCCCTCCCTGGGTTCCCTCCCATGCTGTTTTCTTCTTTTCCAGGTTGATCCGCTACATGGCGGTGTGTCATTCATTGTATGGTGGAGTCCGGCGAATGTGAGGGGTGGAGGACCTGAGCGGTTCATTTCGGTTTGAAGATTTACTATGTTTCCGGCGATGATGTCCTGTCCTTTTCTGTTTGGTTCGCTGTTAGTCGAAAGAGGAGGAGTTACAGAAGGCATTCCCCTTTTATAGGAGATGTGGGAGTGCTTAAGGGGAGGAGGATACCTCATGGTTATTTTCTTTGTTTTTGTTGTATAAATAAACAGTTCATCTGCTGCTATATGGGAGCAGTGGGAAGGATTAAGTATAATATTCGTCTCCGTGTCTTTAATAAAATTCCGACTTTCCTTCACAATCTGTTAGGAAAATCCACGAATTATATAGATAAACCTGACTGCTGTGTGATGGACTCCTACCTAGGTAAGCTCTTCTGTTACACACAGTAATTATATAGATACACCTGACTGCTGTATGATGGACTCCTACCTGAGTAGGAGTGCCAGAAAAGTATTCAATGCATTGTGTTGAAGTGCATTAGATACCTCTCTGGCAGTCAAAGAGTTAAAGAGCTTCAGCGAGAGCCATGAGAAAAATATGTTTTTTCTCAGCAGTACTAAAAGGTTGAACTGCCAGACATCTGCATTTTAACCCTTTGTATGCCAAAGCACAACCTCCAACATTTAGAAAATCATTGTCTCTTCTGACCCTCCCTGTACCTCTGAGCCTTGCCCTTTGTATATGTTGCTTTAAGAAAACCAGGTTCTGCACCGCACATCCAGTACAATCATGGGAGTGGGAATGAGGGGAGGTGGGGCAGGGAGGACAAGTCCAGGAGTCCTCTTCAGATTCAGTAAGTGTCATGGATTATTTTATTTTTTTGTTGGTTAAAATGTAACTTTCTTCATTTTATGTTGTGTTTATCTCTGTCCCCTGCTGGCACTTGACAGAAGTGGGAACCAGAATGTGAACTTCTGGTGATTTGCAGTGCATGCTTAGTTTTTGTTGTCAGAGCTCCAGTTTCAAACTTCATCAGACAGTGCAGGTGTGGAACTGGATCTCAGATAGCTCAAAATAAAACAAACACTGCAGAGGTTCACATTCAGGTCCCCTGCTTCTTTCACTGAGAGTCAATTACATCACACAATTTTAGAACTGAATCAGTCATACAATACTTCCCTTTAAACCCTTGAGGATCAGAAGTGTGTGAAATGCATTGCAAACCAATGTGTTGAGCACCCTCCTGGAACTCAAGTGGTTAAGAATAAAATAACTTTTGTAAAACCTGTACATATTGTAACTTTTTTTTCCTGGAATTCTGAGACTGAGGTACTGTGGTCTCTCTTTGACATCAATGGAGATTCTGGGACTTTTTGTTTGCCCCAAATTTTTCTAATTTAGGATGATATACTAAAAAAATTGCTGCAGTTCTGGAGTGAACCAACTGCACCACAGAGGAGAAAACACATTTCCAAATTCTCATTTATTGAAATGTGACTCTTAACCCCTTGAAAGTAAGTTAAGTCTCCAATGCATCACATTGCAATGCATCGGAAGCTTCCATAGCATTAAAGGAATTAAAAGCCCCAATTTAAATCAATGGTAAATTTAATTTTCTTTCTTATGTTGCAGTTGGTTTGGTTCAGAATTGCACCACTTTGATGCAGTTGGCCAATGCTGGGACATACAAACTGCACCACAGGGGACAAATAAAAATTCCCAATTTTTATGGTACTTTATAAGAATGGATGCTAAATCGGCCTACAAAATATTGCTCTGCAAGGCACTATATACCTCTAGCATTCAAGGGGTTAAAACCCCCATTTAAAGTAATAGGCATTATAGGATACCTCCCTGGCACTGAAAGGGTTACATTTGTCCCATTGTGTATTTAGTTTGTCCCAGAATTTCTCACTATGTTTACTGCTAGTTTCTATAGGATAAAAAACGAATTTGGAGTTATTTTCTCCATGAGATTACTTGTCACTTACCACATTTAGGATAAGACACCAGCAACATATCATCTTCTCTTGAGTCAAATGATTCCAGAGCTTTAAAATTCTCAGGGCTGCATAAAGCAGAGGGATAAAGAATTCCATTGTATCTGAAAAGCAGCTTGTCCTGTGGGATTTCCTTACAAGCTTCCACCACTCTTTGTATCTCTTGAATGAAGTGCTCATTGGTTGCCATTTTGAGCTACAGCAGTGAGCAGCAAAAATCCCTGAAAACAGCTTACATGCAATGTGTCTGTCTTCTGCATACTTTCCCTATTTATCTGAAAAAGAGCAGAGTACAAGAGGGCAGAACGTGAAGATACACCCTCCTCATTTTTAAAAAGAAAAGCTTTGAATTGAATGTAAGTGACATTTAATTCTAAAACTGCAGCTCTGGATAAAGCCCAAGGCTATATGACTCTGCTGGTAATATAAGTACAACTCAGCTATTTTCTGGCATTTGCACAAACATTTCAGATATGGGTCCAACTGGAGTAACACTTTCTGCTTTAGACAGAGACATTTTCAGGTGACATTATCAATTGATACTCACATCTCCAATCATTTTCAAGTGATAACAGTGAGGGATGACATAATATCATTGGATATAGAATCTCACACACAAACACACACACAGAACTGTACATGGGCGTCTTATTTACAATAGGCACCAGCCTTTGTATGTTACTCTTGCTTAACACTTACAGTATGTGCAAAGCTTTACAGTCTAAAACGAGTCACTTTGCACCACGTACCTCAAGGAGGAGGCAGTGTAGGAAGTATGGATATTTAAAGGGATAGTAAAACTTTGTTTTATCTTTATTTTATTTTGTAGGCATTAAAAAAAAACATGAAGAACGATATAAGTCTTATCTCTCAAACCTTTATGGTTTAAGAGATATTCACAAGCAAAGTTTCCCCCTCCCGCCCCTTTTTCCTAGGGTAAGCCATCTCTTCTCTGATGTGAATCTGGTTGTAAGACTAGACAGATAACAGCAGGGGACAATCTTCTTTGTATGAAAACAATGAAAGCCCTTCCCCCCTTGACAAGTTTTTCAGCTTTTTCCCTTATCTTAAAGGGATAGTAATACCTAAAATGTAAAAAAAAATATGTTGTAGGGTTTATCCCCCTGAGTAAAACAAGAGTACTCCCACTGCTGAAAGGTGTTTCATTCAAAAGTTATTAATTTTCAAAGTTGAATTTTTTAGGTGCAATATCACAGTGGCCTGAAATTTTACAGTGGCGCTGTTGCTACACCATCCTATGGAGATTTATGGTCCTGAGACCAGAGCTGTCCATAGGATCGTGTAGCAACAGCGCCACTGTACAATTTCAGGCCACTGTGATATTGCACCTAAAAAATTCAACTTTGAAAATTAATAACTTTTGAATGAAACATCTTTTAGCAGTGGGAGTATTCTTGTTTTACTCAGGGGGATAAACCCTACAACATATTTTTTTTTACATTTTAGGTATTACTATCCCTTTAATTGAAGATTGTCCCTCTCTGCAGTCTACCTGGGCACCTCCCTTCTGATCTGGCTGAACGGGGGGGGGGATACTTTGCTTGTGAATATCTCTTAAACCATAAAGGTTTGAGAGATAAGACTTATATCGTTCTTCATGTTTTTTTAATGCCTACAAAATAAAATAAAGATAAAACGAAGTATTACTATCCCTTTAAGGTAGTGTCTAGTTTTACACCATGTACTAACAAGACAAAGAGGAAACCAGCACATGCTATGGGAGTGGCATTTGGGATTGACTCTGTTAGAGGTAGGGACGAGTGAAAAGTCCCTTTTTAATTTTGTAACAAAGTTCAGTCTTTTTTGTGGAAATTCATACAGATAGAAAATGCATTAAAATGTCAGTCTTTTCACTTCTGCCAATAAATTTCTTATGATAACGTGGCAATCTCCATTTATATCCACAAAAATTCCTGCTGAAATACTATAAAAACCTGGAACCTTCCACCATCCTGAGGGTCTTTAGTACTTTGCTGTCTGTGTACTGTACACTTAAACAAACACCACTTACTGGTGCGCTCTGCCAGATCACCTTGGACTGTATAATATTTAATATTGGTCTATAATAGGAGTAGGACGATCCCAGGGTGTTGCAGCTTCCAGATGGTGAGGTCAGTACTTCCCTCTCCGTTGTAACCTGAATACCAAATAAACAAAGCAAAAAAGAAAGCGCAAAACACCTCTGGTGTAGTATTCTCAAGCAATATGAAAATATCCTGCACCACTGATATTACTTACAGGATTTAGAGGCTAAATCCTGCCTGTAGGAGAAATCGCAAGTGCTAGTTTAAGCTACCAGCCAAGCCCTTTGTTCCATTTATGTAAACCGGATTCTCATAGGATTTATCAAATAAACATCAATGCTCCAGCATACTTACTATGGACAGCAAACATTAATAGCCCCCATGAACATTCTTCCTTGCTTCAAAATGAAGTTATTTGGACCACTTCAGGCAGGCCATTCGTTGGTCCGATCAAAACTATGATTATCAAGCAAAGCCCATCCCTCTACAGCTGATGACCTGCCAGTAAGTTACATTACCTTACTGACGGGTCATCAGCTGTAGAGGGGTGGGCCTTGCATGATAATCATAGTTTTGATTGGACCAACGAATGGCCTGCCTGAAGTGAACCAAATAACTTCATTTTGAAGCAAGGAAGAATATTCATAGGGACTATTAATGTTTGCTGTCCATAGTAAGTATGCTGGAGCATTGATGTTTATTCGATAAAGCCTATGAGAATCCGGTTTACACGAATGGAACAAAGGGCTTGGCTGGTAGCTTAAACTAGCACTTGGGATTACTCCTAGAGGCATGATTTAGCCTCTAAATCCTGTAAGTAATATCAGTGGAGCAGGATATTTTCATAATGCTCTAGAATATTACACCAGAGGTGTTTTGCACTTTCTTTTTTGTTTTGTTTATTTTGTACACTTAAACAAGCTAATCCAATACTTGCTAACAAGACTTAAATACCTATAGTTTGAGAAGATAGAGCCACATTCTGCTGATATCACTTTCGTGCAATTAGAATAATGACTGCATGAAATGACATCACCCCCTGCACTGTGAAAAGACATAAGCTAGTCAACCAAAACAAATTTTAGATTTTTTATTAACAAATAGGCATGGTGGGAATTTCATTATAAAGGAACTTGAGTTCTGCAGAATTATGAATTTTAGATGTTTATGCATCCTGTAACACATTTTCTAGATGTTTTCTAAACTCAACAGTTGGACTCTGTATTCATTTGGTATAAACGTGTTGATAATCTATGGGCTTCCTGGAAATAATCTCTGGCATTTTATATGCAGTTACCTCCATCCTTAACTACTTGTCTGATCACAATATCATTGCTCTGGGCTTCAGCTTTTTCTTGGAACATATTTCTATGCTTTTTTGGGAACAAATGATTGAATCTTCTCTATGCCTCTTAAGACTAAATGGTTATATACTTTAATATGTTCTGTTTGTGATGGAATAAGATGAAAACAGGATTTACCTCTTTTATTGGTGTGATTGGGATACCAACCATTTGTGGTTTCTGCATTTTCCTGTAAAATGTCTAATGATCTTACATGATATCTGTCATGCATGTTATTTTCTTGATGTTATTAACTCCATTTGTGTTACAGTTTTTGTTTTTTTCCAGCCCTGTGAATGCTGATAGGCTGATCTAGCACTCTTAAATGAATAGTAATACTTAAAATGTAAAAAAATATATGTTGTAGGGTTTATCTCCCTGAGCAAAACAAGGGTACTCCCACTGCTGAGAGATATTTTATTGAGAAATTATAACAGCTTAAACTTGAATTCTCTCAGCAGTGGGAGTACCCTTGTTTTATTTGGGAACATAAATCCTGCAACATATATATTTTTTTATATCTTAAAGGGATAGTAATACTTAGTTTTATCTTTATTTTATTTTGTAGGCATTAAAAAACAGGAAGAACCATATAAGTCTTATCTCTCAAACCTTTATGGTTTGAGAGATATTCACAAGCAAAGCTTCCCCTCCTGCCCCTTTTACCTAGTGTAAGCCATCTCTTCTCAGATGTGGAATCCAGTCTCTTCCTATGAGAACAATGAAAGCCCTGCCCCCCTTGACAAGTTTTTCAGGTTTTTCCCTTATCTTAATTGAAGATTGTCCCTCTCTGCAGTCTACCTGGCACCTCCCTTCTGATCTGACTGAACAGTGTTACATCAGTAAAAGGGGCGGGAGGGGGATACTTTGTAATTGAATTGCTCTTGAACTACAACTTTGACAGAATTGAACTAATACGCTCCAAAGTCCAAATACTATGATGATTAATTAGAGCTGCTTTTATTAAGAAACATTACTATCCCTTTAAGTATTACTATCCCTTTAATAAGGGCATGAGGAGACACCGGGCATTTGTCAGGTTGAAAGTACTCAGTAAGCAATTAGTTGCTATGCACCAGGTGGTGAGGTTTGTCTGCTACCAGTTTCATCATTATTTGGGTATTAGGGAATACATCACAAGGCAGTCATAGACTGTTTAATGTCATTTTCAGTATCCTTTAGTTTATAATATGCATCTATTTTTTTTCTGCTGAATATATTTCATTGATTTGCACTAGGGGGTACTTCATGCAGTATATCATGTTTATATTTCCCTTATTAGCTTAGGGTTCTCTTTAATGTTGTTTAGCCACAGTTGTCCTTGTGTTTGCTTGTATTCATAATTTGAGGATTACTTAGAAACAAATTAGCTCCATTACTGATATTAATTGTAATTCATGTTTATTGAATATTTTTTGTTTTGGTAAAATGGGGACCGGTAGGTTGATACTGCATGATGGTGTGAGGAGAGACCGGACAGAACTCGTTGGGTTAAAAGTACTCAGCATGTGTCTAAATATGTGGGGGTTTTTTTCTTTATCTTTTTTACGATTTTCTTTTTATTTCTACCTGTCTCATTAGTGCCAATGTGACTGGGGTTAAATCACAAGGCAGTGTTAGCCCCTTAAAATAATTCTTAATACTGTACAATTTAGATGTAGCACAAATCATTTAGGTATATTTTTTCTTTAATTTACACTACGGGAATTACCTGCAGTTCAGCATGTTTTCAGCATGCTGATTGAATTAGCATTCTTTCCCTTTTTTTCGAGCATTATGAACTGTGCTGTGATGTGTTTCTCTTGATAATGTATTACTTGAGCATAGCTACTGTTATCATGTTGTGCCACACTTATTGCTGCTTGCTTCTATTCACAAATGGACTGTTTCATTAACACATTCGTTTTTAAGCAATTGCATGTTCACATTTGTTTTGGATGGCTAGCTTATGTCTGTTCACAATATAGGGGGTGACTTTAATTTGTGCAGTCATTATTCTGATTGGACAAAATTGACATTATCAGGATACGGTGCTATATTTTCATGCTATCGTTATTTAATTCTTGTTAGAAGTGCATTATCTTGATAAAGGTCCAGGTTTGGACAGAAACATCATCTAATTAAAGGGATAGTAATAATTTAATATTACTAATCCCCATAGTGTAGCTCTTTAAAAAATAATTCAATTGCTCCCAGGTTCATCTCTCAGACCTTTATGGTTTGAGGGAAAACCGTAAGAAAAGTCCACCACCCTTCCCTGAAGTAAGCGTTGTACTGACTGCAGGGATATCTGGTTTTATTTTTCATCAGGCGGCTCTGCAGCAGAGACGCGATCGAGTTAGTAAAAAAAAAATATTTCACTGAAACGGTCTTCTACATGTGCTTGCAAACCAAGCACATGTAGAAGACCGTTTCAGTGAAATAATTATTTTTTCACTAACGCGATCTCGGCTCAGCTGCAGAGCCGCAAACCTGTCGTATGATAGACTTCCCCTGCAGTCAAGTACAAAGCTGACTTCAGGGAAGGTGGAGGGAGGGGGAAACTTTGTATTCGGTTTTCTCTCAAACCATAAAGGTCTGAGAGATGAACCTGGGGCAATGTAATTATTTTTAAAAGAACTAAACTATGGAAATTAGTAATATTAAAATATTACTATCCCTTTAAGTAATTTTCTTTATTCTGAAAAAGTCTCACTGGGGCTGTCTGCTTGTTTCTTTGGTTTCATAATTTTAGGAACGTGCATTTGTTCCTGTATTTAGAGAGTGCTTCCATCATACCTTTAATACAAATTACTATGATTTTCAGGACTATTTTGATGTTATTTTTTTTATTTTATTTATTTTTATTTATTCCCACCAATTTTAATTAATCTTCTCAATAGCAAAGAAAAGGTTAGTGACCCCTCTCTTTGTTTAATATTTTCAAATAAGCTCTCATAGTTGAGAAATAAATATTGCCAAATTTTGCAATTCAGTGGAGATCTCTAGCATTTAAATAGTTAAAAGACACTTTTAGAATAAAAATGTATTTCTTGAATGCTCCAATTTGCCTTTATATAAGGTTCATTGTTTTGCAATACATCCTGTATCTTACTTGCAAGTAAAGCGAGCGGACAAATAATTTGCAATGTCACATGCCTCCCAAGTGTCCCTCGTCTAGACCCAAATCCCTCTTTCCCACCCTAATGCCCCTCTTTTTAGGAGATCAGACTGTGTGGTGTGTATTTAAGTGTATCACATTGCTCTACAGCAATAAAATTCACATTCTTGTTTGTTTAAACATCAGTATATGTATATTTATACATTAGTCTGTGTAAATAAAACACTTTATTGATCTAAATCATGTATTAGGTTACACATGGAGATATCAATAGGTTCTGAAATAACATAAAAATTTGCGGTAATGCTCCGCCCACAGGCAACACCCCCAGCAACACCCCCTAAAACACAATTGTCCCTCTTTGTCAATTTGAAATGTTGGGAGGTATGATGTCATGGTAAAAAGATGTTTGTTCTTTGTTCACATTTACTTAAATTACACTAGAAAAAAAGTTGATTTTCTTTGAATTTATTGCCACTTCCTTATTGAACTTTTGTATTGATAGCAATAGGGCTGCCCTACCTGACCTAATGTAGTAAGCAGAACTAAAGCAGTTGTAAAGCAAAACATTTCATGGGGAACAATCAGAATTTACATTTTAACACAAACAAATCGCCACAAATTTAATTTACACTTTTAACCCCCAGAATACTGGGGGGGTTTCCAGTGCAATGCATAGGAGAACTCTTTAGCTTTGCTGTGTTTAAAAGCCTAATTTACATTTTTGTGTCCACTCTGATGGTTTGCCCCATCTACTTAGTAAATCGGCCTTATTATATACAAGGGGAAAAGGTTGATGGAGAAGACAGGTACTTCTGTATATTTATATTTTATGTCATTTCCCATGCTACATTTCACTTACATTGCGTGACCAGCGGTTTTGCAACATCATTCATTGAATATCTGTTTACCTTTTGTTCAGTTAAACTACAGATTCTAACCTTTAGCACACCAAGTTAATCTTTAATATGACAATTAATTTTTTTTAGTAGGAAGCTGGCCTGTCATCTACATTTTCTGCTTAAAATGATATTTTATTTGTGTAATGCAACCACTTTCAAGGAGTTAAAAGCCCCATTAAATCAATGCGATTAGTTTATTTTTGAGGAATGCAATACATTTGATCATTAGCAATTTTTTGAAAACCATAAATGTATGTGCTGTTTGCAATTACTCATGTTTTGATGCCATAATCATACAGACTTCTTGATGCTGAATAGAACATGTTCCTAAATTATCAGCACAGTTAGCACAGCCTCTTAAATTAATAGGAAAGTTAGCCAGACCTATGAACATGATTACTATCCCTTTAAATCAGCAGAGCAGATAGAAATGTTTCATAATAAAAGCAGCTCCATTTAATCATCATAGTATTTGGGCCATGGGGAGTGTTATTTCAGTACTGTCAGAGTTGTATTTCAAGAGTAATTGAATGATAAAGTATCCCCTTCCATCCTTTTTACTGATGTAACACTGCTCAGCTCAGAGCAGCAGGATGGTGTCCAAGTGGATTGCAGAGAGGGACAATCTTCAATTAACATAATGGAAAAACATGAAAAACCTGTCAATGGGGGCAGGTCTTTCATTGTTCTCTCAGTAAGAAGATTGCCCCTTGCTGTGATCTGTCTGGTCTGTGGACCAGAATCCACATCTGAGGGGAGGTGGCTCACACTAGGTAAAAGGGATGGGAGGGGGATACTTTATCATTCAATTTTTGTTTGGTGCAGTTGGTTTACTACAGAATCACTTCAGTTTGCTTTAATATATACAGTATATCGGCCTTAGGGGCAGAATGCACGAAAGTGGAGTATTTGCCATAAATGGATGCGCTATTTGCGATTGCTCACATATTGATGCAAGAAACAGACTTACGCATTGATGCTGAACAGCACATGCTCCTAAACTAACGGCAAAGTTAGCAAATGGCCCTAAATTAATAGCAAAGTTAGTGAATGAGATTAAAGTAACAGCAAATTTGTCTAGAGGTATGCAAACATGTGCTAATTGCTTTCATGAATTAGGCACAATCGCTCATCTCACAAAATGGTGGACATTTTAGCCACGCCCAATTGTTGAAACGCATTCACGAAAAAAGAGCAAACATTTGCTATTTCTGAAAAAAGCATTCACAATTCAGTCACATTATGGTGCCATCATAAGTACACTGCAAACAGCGATTGAGAATGTTTCTTTCATTCCTCCTTAGGTTCCTGAACCTGCTGAACACTACTTTATGAGCTTTTACCCTTTGAGCGTGAGAGGGGTGTGTAACACATTGCAAAGCAATGTTTTGGACACCCCTCTGGCATTCAATGGGTTAAGCAAACATCAAAAGTGGGTTGCAAAAATCACTGAAAACTGCTTGCATGCAATGTGTTTGTCTTCTCTTTACCTTCCCTTTGTATCTGAAAAAGAGCACAGTATAACAGGGCAGAACATAGAATCTACCTCTACTGATCATCAATGGATTACTTCATTTAACCATGATCTGACTCCTACCCTCATCAAATACTTCACAACTCTGCAACGGACTCTCCTCATCCTCCCTGGCACCTATACCCTACACCCTGGATTGACCCTTGAATGCCAAGTCACCTGCACGCCCCTGGACTACAGTCTGTTGCACATAATCTTCTACCACCCCACACATTAACCTCAGTATGGCCAATTTGGCTCCTTGCATTTTCATTGCCATTCTCACCTGCTTTAGACTCTTCTCCTCCTCCTGTGTCCACATTAAGTGTCATTCCATCCACATTGCACCCTCACTTCTTCCCTCACCACTTCTCTGTTCCAATGAACTTCTCTCATTCCTCCAGTCCCTATCACCACCATCTTGTTCAACTGCTGCCAAAAAGCCCCATGGTTTCAAATCTCACTCCCATCTTACCTCCCTGTCTTTCTCCTTCTGCTCGCTGCAGGAGACATCTCACCTAACCCAGGTGCCCCTTCCATTCTCTCCTGTAAAGCAACATCCACTCACAAACGCAACATCCACAACCTAATAACTGTACAAAGTCACCTAACCTCCCCCCCTATATTTTTGGTCTCTGGAACGCCCACTCTGTGTGTAGCAAACTAACAGCTGTTTATTTTTCACTCCCTAAACCTATCCATCACTGAAACACTGAGACACTGCCTCCACTGCCGCACTCTCACATGGCGACCTTCACTTCACCCACACACCTAGGCCTGGCAACAGACAGGGGGGTAGAGTAGGCACCCTGTTGTCCCCTAACCATACATTTCAGGTAATCAGCACTGTTCCCTCTCTCTCCTTCCCTACCTTTGAAGCTCACACACTTTTCCTCTTCTCTCCCTTCCCCCTGCATGTTGCTGTGATATACAGACCACCTAGTCCTACTGCACAATTCCTTAATCACTTCGCTTCCTGGCTTCCTCATTTCAATGTCCTCTGACATCCCCACTCTCATCCTGGGAGACTTCAACATCCCTGTTAACAACCATAACACCCCACCACCACCACCACCACCATCAAACTCCTCTCCTTAACAGCCTCCTCTGGTCTATCACAATGGACCTGCTCTCTCACACACAGTGATGGTCACTCTCTTGACTTGGTCTCTAATTTTTCTAATGCTCCCTATCCCCTCTCTGACCCTCATCATACCATGTAAATCCACCCCCTCCAACATGATCAAGAGCATGCGGAGAAATCTGCATACTCTTGACCTGCAACAATTTTCCACTTCCCTGCAACCTCTTCTTAACCCCATCCTCACACTTGCTTGCCCAGAACAAACTACTGTTCTCTACAACAGCACACTCACAACAGCCCTTGACACAGCTGCACCTGCAACTCTACATCACCCCCGCACAACCCCACTACAACCCTGGCACACAAGACAAACTTGATACCTCCAAAGGTGCTCACGCACTGCTGAAAGGCACTGGAGGAAATTATTTTTGGGGGATGATCATCCTGATTTTTTATATTACAAAAGGTTAATGTAGGGAATTTGAATATCCACCTACAGATTCCTCATATTAGGTTTTCTGCCAGTGTAGATCTATCACATAGTAATTATTGGGCCATATTTAGGACCAAGCTGCAAGTATATTTGTCCCATTGGCCTTCGTATGCATTGTAGAATACCTTTTTTAGTGTGATAGTTTTATATTCAGCATTCTCCAACTGGATGCCTTGTGCACATAGAGGGATGATATGTGTTGATCTCCTGGTGGTGAAGAGTATATACACCAGTGGATTTATTACTGGACATTTCGTGGGGTAGGAGACAACCGACCGGTTATCACAGAGGTGTTTCTGATTTAAGCATTACTCTGTATTAATATTATCTAATTAATTTTAGGATATACATTTTTGTTTGTCATTTTAATATTATTTAATATATTTTCTGAAGCATTTATATTGAATCACCTGTGTCCTCTGTTCTATGAAGGGTAACATAGCACTGATCTAGCTGTTGTTTGTTTTGTATTGTGTTTATAACCATTGGGAATTAGGTTATTTAGATCTGGCTGCTGGTTCCCTGTTATACGTAATTGTGGTCACCATTGTGCTACTTATTTTGTCTCTCTTTGTAGATTCATATACCTCCCCACTGTCTTTTATTCCAGGGCTAAGTACTTAAAAAGATATTGTTGATGTTGGCCATACATAAAATGGTTAAGAAACATTTTAAAGAACTGAAGAAATAACTGTTTGAAAGTATAATGTAGATTTCTTTATTTTTACAGTTTTGATGTTGGACTTTATGCTTAACAATAATCATTATATTTCAGCATTTCTCCTAGTTTTGTTCCTGCTAAAGTTTCCTCAAATTTTGCATCTACTTCTTGGCTTTGAGCTTCTGAGAAGTGATTTTTCCAGTCTCCAACTTCACCTGGAAAACATAAACATAATATAAATGAATGTTTGACAACACCTAATATAAATTCTCTAAGAATTTTACCTCTTAATTTAACACATTTATTTATTTAGATAGTTGTGCATCATACAGCCATCATATATGTATTTACTTTTCATTATATCTACAGTATCATATATAGTGATCTACTGAAGTCTACCTCTAGGTCAAACCCCTTCACAGCAAGCAATACACTTCAATAGATCAGAATGATTCATAAAAAACCCTAGTTATTAGATTGGAACTTTGAAAATGAAACTACTAGGAGACTAAAACAGAGATCAAATTCAAACAAAAACAGTATATTGAAATAATTGTTTGATGTGTGATGGACATTTATCTAGGTAAGTCTTTCTGGTAAAAAAAAAATACCACCACAGATCTCCATTAAGATTATAAGGTGTAGTGTGAAGAGCTTGAGGTCCTTCCTCTACAGTTTCCTTCAATTTAGTGCAAATATATATAAGCTGCAGCTATTCTCAACCAACTGCAGGATGAAGGTTTCCACAGCAATAGTGTGTATAGTTAAGAGAAGGGGAGTCCTATACCATCTGGTAATCATTATATCTCTTTAATTGAGGTACTGTGTGCCCATTTGTAGTTAATTACAAATATTTTAGTCCAGATTACTACACTAAATGGCTGTCCTATCCCCAATCCAATAAGAAGTATTTTCTTTTTTTGTGAAAGTATGTGGTTAGTAATTTGTAAAGTGTAGAGAGTAGTATCAAGTTATAAGCTTCTCAAAAGTTGTAAGATCATAACAGGCAACTTTTTTGGTGTGTAAATTTACTAATACAGTAATTGGTGATCTATCATTATTTCTCCTCACCACATGGCAACTTTCTCTTCCTTTCCCAAAGTCATATAAAAGGATGTCAGGTTCCCACAGCATGCCATTCTGTGTTTGTAAGAGGAAGAGAAAGGTGCACATTTCTGGCTAGAGAAGGCAGGCTAATAAAGTTGAAGCTTAGCTTAGGGAGTCTTGTAGGCAGGAAATATGTTATGTGAATTAAGGGAGTCTGAGGTACAAACTGCCTTCTGCTACAGCCATATATTTCTAATTTTGACTCTGTCAAGAGCACCTGCTGCCATTTTTCTGCACCCTAGTTCCTGTGTTTTCGTGCATACTTTAGTCTCTTGGTCTTGTTTCCACATCAGAGGTATGGATTTTTGGCTGCAAGTCTTCCATGTGACCATGTCTACCCAGACTTCTCTGGACAGTCGATGGATGTGCCAGGGTCACTGTTTTGTGCCAATTCTTAGCTGATGGCACTGCTGGACATCTTCCAATTGTAAAGGGAAGTAAGCATGATGTGTCTTTCATCTGCTGCACTAAGTTTCCTTGGCCGACCACTGCGTCTATAGTCCTCAGCGTTGCCTGCTTCTTTGTGCTTCTTCAAAAGAACTTTTAGAGAAAACCTGGAAACCCCTGTCTGCCTTGAACATTATGCATGGGAGAGACCTTGCTGATGCAGTGTAACTACCTTATGCCTCTTGTTGCTGTGCTCAGTCTTGCCATGGTGTATGACTTTTGACATTAAACTGTCTTCAGAAACTTCACCTTGTTAGCTGAGTTTGGCTGTTCCTCGCCCAAATTTATTCCTCCTACACAGCTGTTTCTTTTTCAGTTAATGATTGTATTTCAACGTACATATTAAATTGATGATCATTAGCCCCTGTTTGGTATAATTGTTTAATCATACACCTGACTATATGCCTCCAAAATCCCTGACTTTGTGCATGTGTACCTAGAATTATTGATGCTGTTTCGAAGGCAAAGGGTGGTCACATCAAATATTGATTTATATGATATATGTGTGTGTGTGTGTGTGTGTGTATATATATATATATATATATATATATATATAATTTTTTTTTCAGAAATTTGAATTCAGCTTTCTTTTAGTCACAGAATTTACATCTGTAGACCATGTATTGCCACTAATAATACTTTGACCCTTATCTGTGGTTGATACATGTTTTTTTCATACAATCATCATTCATTTCAAAGATTCTCATAGCCTTTATGAACCTTGACTCTACATTCTAGTATACATAACTTATTTTTTATATATATTATATAGAAATGCATGGTACCCACTCACAGCTCAGTCCAAAATTCTTCACTTTCACCCTTTAAACTTTTGAGTGGCAGGGTTAAGCGGCAGATGGATGTGCAGTTTCAAATACTCTGATACTTCAACACATTTAAGCAACATGCATCATCAAAGCATTGCAAACCAATGTCTCCAGCTTCCCTGCCATTCAGAGGGTTGTTGTTCATGCAGTCACCTGTGCTTTTCAACAATTGTTTCCACACACCACTTACAAACAACCACCAACGATTAACCACCAACAATTAGCCCATTGATTGCCAGAGGGCTATACAACGCATTGCAAAACAATGCATTGCATAACCTGCTGGGACTCAAATGATTGAAAATATGGTGGTCTTTGCCTTCACTTCACAAATGCACAGTAGTTCACTGCCTATGGACACTGATTCACCACAGGTAACAATTTGTTACATTTCACATCTTCAGTTTGAGCTTCTGGCAAAAGTAATGAATTGGCATGCTGTGTTTGCAGTGGCAAGGTTGCCATGGAATATGCAGTGCTCTGTACAAGGTAATTGGCTTGGCATGTCTTGTGTGCAAGTGCAATTTTCTGTACCAGGTAATGCTGGTGTACTCTGCAAAATGCTCTGCATACATTAACCCTTTACGTGCCAGAGGGGTATGCAATGCATTGCAGAGCAATGGTTTGTGTACCCCTCTGGCACTCAACGGGTTAATGGGCTTGGCACGGGGAGCACAATGTAACATGGCTGCCAAGTTAAACTATCAGATATTAGCCAAGACAATTACTTTATGAAGTTACTGCAGCTCAAAGAATCTGGAGTAGATTGTGGTTACCACGGTCCAGGTGAATTTGTATCATTTCTGTGATCTCTCCTTCTAAATTCATAATGGTCATTAGAATTTTCTGGCCATAGTATTGTAAGTTGGGTATTATTATTAGGAGGTCTTAGTTCTCATTAAAGGGTCAGGGAATCATATGTATCAAGGCAGAAGGCTAGGAAATGAGTGATGTGACAAGATTGCCAGTTTAATGTGAAGCAACCCTGCAGAATAAAAATTAAGCTGCCCGTATTAACATGTTATAGGGTCACATTAATAAATGTGGAATCAAGCAATTGCACCATGTGTATCAATAAAACAAGCATTCAGTGAAGTCAGTGTGGATTTCCTCTTGATATAATGGTGTAATTGTTATGTTCCTCATTCATTAAACTAATCTGGATACATACATTTTGCCTTAGTGTATAAAAAAAATCAATAAGAGTTATCTTTCTTTTTGTATTATTTGTTTTACCTTTCCTAAAAATGGATTTTCCAATTTCACCATGTGTTTGTTTTGAGTTCTGCTTCATAGACTCAAAAGTTCCTTTACTGGCAATTTGCTTAACCTGGTCTTCAGTCAGGGAGAAGCCAAAGAACTCCGATATCTCCTTCACTGCTGCATTTAGGTCCTGCATTCAAATACAAATAGTAGTTGAGAGCACACTTAGTTTAACAACTATACATATATATTCTTGGTGGGCTCAAGCTAGCTTATAAATTGGATTCAAACTGTGATATATATTTAGTCAGAAAAGCAAGAAATATAACTTGGCTACATATACAAAAAGACAGTGGCGTAACAATAGGGGTCGCACCTGCGACCGGGCCCGTCAATCTCAGGGGCCCGGCCGCTCCCTGCGGCCTCCTTGCAACACGCCCGAAGAACAGCTGATCTTCCGGCGGCCGGCGCTTTAATAATGCAGAGCGCTGGGAGATGACATAATCTCCCAGCGCTCTGCATTACTAACAACCGCGCAGGAGTTTGGTTCCAGAGGTCTGTGCCTCATTTGGCACACTGCTAGATCACCAGGGAATCAAGGTAGGAGGACAGGGGGGTGGGGGTCAGTAGGGGCAATGTGTAGATGGGGGCAATGTGGAGAATGAGGGGTTATTGTGATGGGGGCATTTTTGAAGGGGCAATGTGGAGATTGGGGGGCAGTGTGGAAGGGGTATTGTGGAGAATGAGGGGCAGTGTGGAAGGGCCATTGTGGAGAATGAGGGGCAATGTGGAAGGGACATTGTGGAGAATGAGGGGCATTGTGATGGGGGCATTGTGGAGATGAAGGGGCAATGTGGAGAATGAGGGGCATTGTGGAAGGGGCATTGTGGAGATTGAGGGGTAATGTAGAGGTGGCCAATGTGGTTGAGGGGGGCCAGTGAGGTCAGAGGGGGGCCCATGGCAATTCTTGCACCAGGGCCCCGTGGCTTCTAGTTACGCCTCTGCAAAAGAAAACAAAAAAACATGGATATAAAATCCTGACCATTACCAATAAATAACCCGTGACTTAGTGCAAATGATAAACAGTGAGCTTTAGTTTTATGTTCATGGCCAGACTTTCTTTACTTTTTTAATCAAATACTGTAATGAGTTACAACTTAAGGTAAGACATCTGCAAGTATGAGTTCTGTGCTAATGGAGAAGACTTTATACTCTGATTTTAACACCTGATACATTGATATCTGGGAAAAGATCTCTTTGCATGTAGTTTAATATGCTTATTAAAGGAAAAGTACCCCCCCACACCCAAAAAAAAAAATCTAAACTAACTAAAAGGCTGGCTATGTTTCCCTGACTACCTCTAACACGCTATAGTAACTCAGGGATTAATACTTACAGAGTCACATGGACGAATTATATCTGTCCAAAGAAGAATAGAGATGAAGCAGGTTTCACTTCAGGTCTCTGGTTAATGATTGGTGCTATGGGGCTGGAAGATCATGTGAACTTGAGAAGTGATAAACTCCCTTTTGCGCAAGCTCACTGACTCAATGGATCCTGCTTCTTCTTATACTTCCTCAGAGAGCACTGGATTGGCCATGTGACTCTATAAGGCTTTACCCTGACTAAAACATAGGCAGGGATTCTTTACAGTAAGGGCGGTAAGGCTATGGAATTCTTTGCCTCGGGATGTTGTGCTTGCAGATAATGCAACTGCATTCAAAAAAGCAATGGATGCCTATCTAGCACAGAACAATATTGACAATTATGACAGATGTCTTCAAAGCAAATAGGATATTGATCAGGGGAACTATTTGACTACCAGTTGGAGTCAGGAAGGAATAGCCCCCCCACACACACACATACACACACACACTTGGGACTACATTGGAAATTGCTCCAGAGGGCTTTTTTGTTGCCTTCCTCTGGATCAACAGGGTTGTTATTGGCATGGGCTGGACTTGATGGACGCATGTCTTTTTTCAGCCTTATCTACTATGTTACTATGTTACCCCTGAGCTAGAAGTGCAAGTTGGAAGTCAGAGACACATAGCCAAACTGTTAATTTAAATTAGTGGGATTTACATTTCCTTTAAGTTGTGCGCTGTAGTGAGAACCTAATGGTGGAGTAAAATATATTAAATTACTGTTTATATTATTGTGCTTTTCCTATCAAATAAAATGGTACTCCTACTGTTGGGAGATTTTTTAAATCAAAAGTTATTACAGCTGAAAATGCTGTTTTTTTTAAGCAATGGACCTGACTGATGTTGAAAAGCCATTTTTTTTAAAAATGCACTATATGGGATATCTTGAGTTATTGACTGTATCTCTCCATAGTAAGCAACAGGAACAACACCACCTGGTGATCACAATAGAAAACAGCAGAGTAATAATAACTAGAACTGTAACTTTTGAATGTAAAATCTCACATCAAAAAGGGTACCCCTGTTTACTTAGCAGGAAAATAATAATCATACATGTTTTCCTTTACTGCTCCTTAATGAAGCATATGGCTCTGCAAGTATCATTATCTTCAGACTATCTAATTGTTGTTTGGCTAACTTGTTGATTTAAGTTTTCAAGCATTCAGGTCCACTATAAAGGGATAGCAATGTTTCACAATAAAAGCAGCTCCAATTAATCTTCATAGTATTTGGGCCATGGAAAGTGTTATTTCAATATTGTCAGAGTTGTAGTTCAAGAGTAATTGAATGATAAAGTATCCCCTCCCACCCCTTTTACTGATGTAACACTGCTCACCTCAGAGCAACAAGACTGTCCGGATGGATCGCAGAGAGGGACAATCTTCAGTGAGCATAAGGAAAAACCCTAAAAAACCTTTTATTGGGGACTGAATTTAACCCCTTAAGGACCCATGACAGTCCAGGACCGTCATGGCGTGTTTTCCATTAAGAACCCATGGTGGTCCTGTACCGTCATGGAATTTTGGGCTCCCCACGTGTCTGCATGCCTCTCGGGGAGTCCGGAATCGTATCATAAAAAACAAAAAAATGGTTCATGGTCCTTAAGTGACGGCCGCGTGCGTGCATGGCCGGTCCTTAAGGGGTTAAAGGGATAGTAATGTCTCAAAATAAAAGCAGCTCCAATTAATCTTCATAGTATTTGGTCCATGGAGAGTGTTATTTCAACACTGTCAGAGTTGTAGTTCAACAGTAATTGAAAACTGCTCACCTCAGAGCAGCTAGACTGTCCAGATCACAGAGAGGGACAATCTTCAGTGAGCATAAGGAAAACCTGTCAAGGGGGAGCAAGGTGTTCATTATGCTCACAGTAAGAAGATTGTCCCTTGCTGTGATCTGTCTCAGGGACCAGATTCCACATCTGAGGGGAGGGGGCTTACACTAGGTAAAACAGGCCGGATGGGGAGACTTTATCATTCAATTACTCTTAAACTACAATTCTGATAGTATTAAAATAATACTCTCCATGGCCCAAATACTATGAAGATTAATTGGAGCTGCTGTTTTTGTGAAACATTACTATCCCTTTAACATACTATTTATTACTTTGAAAGTTAACATATTTGTGTATCATATCCGCTTTATAAACTATCCTTCAGTGAAAAAATAGGCTTATCAAAGCAAACTAGAGGTATTCTGGGGTAAACCCAGAGGACAAATACAACGTCTCAAAAATTACTAAGATTACCATTAATTTAAATGGAAATTTGAATGCCTTGAATGAGAGAGAGGGTTCCAATATATTGTTCTAGCATTCAGGGAGTTAAAAGCACCACTTAATTCCATTGAATTATGTATTACTCTCCTATGGTTCCTTTAGTTTACCCCAGAAGATCCATATAGGCCTTATTCACACACACACACACACACACAATTCTAGAGCATCACCATAGGAGACAAAGAAAAGTCCCCATTGATTGGAATTGGGCTTTTAACCACTGGAATGCTAGATCAGTAACCAAGTCATTGCAAATCAGCGTGTTGGATGCCTCTATTTAAATCAGTTGGGAGGTTTGTGAGTTTTATTTCTTCCAGTGGTACAGTTGGCATACTTCAGAATGACCAATCTTTCCCTTTGTGCATGAGAACCTTAGGACCATATTCACAAATGTGAAATGGAGCACTTCAAATAGGGAGCAAACTCCCTTTCCTTTAAATGGGCCTTTTACCCCCTTGAATGCTAAATACATTTTCAATGCATTGCTTCACAATATATTGCATACTCCTGGGGTAGCCGTCCCGAAGAGCTACAAACAGTGCAGGTTTTCAGAATATCTCAGAATGAGCAGATGCAGACAAATTAAATTGACTGACTGACTAATTACTGTACCTGTGGTCTAGCTGTCATATCCTGAAAACATGCATTGTTGGTAGCTGTTAAGGGCCAGGTTTGGCTACCCCTGTCATATGCTCTCTAGCTCAGGGTTTCTCAGCTCCAATTCTCTGGGTACACCAATGGGTCATGTATTAGGGAGATCCCTATTTAAGCACAGGTAGAGCAATCACAGTGACTGATGCACTGATTACCTACCTGTGATGAAACAGGAATGTACAGAAAATGAATTGGTGTTCCCTGAGGACTAACATTAGGAAACAATGCTCTGACATTCAAGGGGTTAAAAGCCCCATTTAAGTCAGAGGGAATTTGGTGAATTGTATGTGCCCCCTTTGATATAGTTGGTTTGCCTCAGAATTGCATCTCTTTAGGTTCCTGAATACAGCCCATAGTTAAAGCAAAATAAAACAATGTTGGGTCTTATGTATGATAATAGATGAGAGTTGGTATTGTGTTAGCCATAGAAATATAGGAGGCAAATGTAGTCAAGTTGATAGCATTATTGGCTAACTAAACAGATTTAGGATGCAAGCTTTCAAGCCCTCTTAGGTCTCTTCCTCAGGCATGCTATACAGATAAATATGAAAACATCTCTCTTAAATACCAGTACACATTGCATTGTTTAGAATGGAAATCAGATAAGAAAGCTCAGTCCAGACCCAGATACTTTGATCAGTCAATGGTAGAGGAGTGTGATGTAAATTGCAGTTTTCCTCTGAGGAGTCAAAGTCTTTTATGATCCCAGTTGGACTGTTGTAAAGGTTAATCCACAAAGTTATAATGAGACAAAAAATTTAGGCCATTATTTGAAGCATTAAACAATAGCTTTCACCCAAAACACACAAAGAACACCATCATATACAGCCAGGCCATCAGATACAACTGAATCTGCTTTGACATGGCGGGCCATGACAAGCACCTCCAGAGACTCAGAGGAGACTTTATAAAACAGGGTTAGTGTGCAAGGATTATTGACAGTCAGATACAGAAAGCTACCCACATACCAAGAAAAGATTTGTTGAGCTACAAAGAACAACATAAGGGAAACCATGTTCACCTTGTGGTCACTTGCCACCCCAAGTTGAAGCTCTACATAAAATATCAAGAGAACTTCAAACAACAGTAAATACAGATGAAAGACTTAAGAACATATTCCCACAGCCTCACTTACTCTCCTTCAGACAGCCTCCCCATTTCAAACAACTGATGGTAAGGAGCGCCCTCAATAAAAATAAAAAATGGCAAATCTCTCTGCCTACAAAGGAGGTGTGAAACCTATACACACAGTTACACCACAGACAAGGCACCCATACCAAACACCCAGTTTCACTATAAGATCACTGATACCTTTGCATGCAAATCATCCAATGTATTAAACCTCATAAGTGCAAAATATCCAACTGTTCTTTATGTGGGTGAAACTGGACAGCCATTACATAAAAGGTTTAATTCCCACAGATCCAGTGTTAACAACAAAAAGATAGACACCAGTGGGAGAACAATTTTGCCTAAATGGACACAGTTTCAGGGACATTAAACTGATTATACTGATGGGACTATTTTGCACTCAGAGGGACAGAACAACATGTGAGGTTAAATCAATGCTACAGTTTAATGCTTTAAATAATAGCCTAAACAGAAACAGATAATTTCTGTCTCATTATTATCACATTGTGGATTAACCTGTGCAACCGTCCCACTGGGATCATAAATACCTTTGACACCCCAGAGGAAGACTGCAATTTAAACTCCTCCACTATTGACTGACCAAAGAACCAGGGTCTGAACTGAGCTTTCTTATCTTATTTCCATTATGAACAATGCAATGTGTACTGCTGCCTCCAAATTATCTGCTATCACAGAAGGTATAAAACTACAAAAAGGGGGTTGATGGTGGCACTCAAGGGTTCTCTAGGACAACACAAAATGCAAAATCTGGTTGTTGTCACTCTTTCCTCATCTCATACGGATATATAGACAAAGGATAATCTTGTATCAGTATACAATATAAGTGCAATAAATAAACAATCAATAGTAACTTACATGTAAGTAAGTAGGGTTCAGCTCTCCTGTTTCTCCTCCTCAGAGTTCCTCCATGTATCTTCCTCAGTCAGGATTTCACGCTCGGTCTTCCCATGGGTCTCACGAGGTTATTGCTCCATCCACCTTTCTTTAGAAACAATCGCTTTCTGGAGGGCCAAGTGTGAGATCCTGATTGAGGAAGATACATGGAGGAGCTCCGAGGAGGAGAAACAGGAGAGCTGAACCCTACTTACTTACATGTAAGTTACTATTGATTTTTTCTTTATTGCACTTATATCGTATACTGATACAAGATTGTCCTTTGTCTATATATCTATATGAGATGAGGAAAGAGTGACAACAACCAGATCACCACTACTAAACTCATATCCCTACTTGATACATAAGTGTAGAGGAACTGTTTATCATCCATTTGAAGCAGAGATCATTGAGAAAGTACTTTTTATGTATAGCATTATAAAGACTTCTCTTCTTCAAGGAAATTATTTGAATGAACGAATATTGATTTATGCCTTATGCAAAATATTAATAGTTGCTAAGACTAACTTTGTTCACTCATATTTAGAGTGTTTCCCGTCAGAACAAATAAAGTGATATGATGTAGAGCTATCTATCTATGTATATTTATTTGTGAATATATTGTTTTGCATTTTGTGTTGTCCTAGAGACCCCTTGAGTGCCACCATTTTATACCTTCTGTGATAGTAGATAATTTGGAGGAGGCGGCACTAGGCATCTAGTGGGTATTAATAAAGAGCGCTGAGGAACCCCCTCTTTTTTCTACTCCGTTATCTGTGTAACATGCCTGAGGAAGAGACCTAAGAGGTCTTGAAAGCTTGCATCCTAAATCTGTTTAGTTAGCCAATAAAGGTGGCAAAATTACTATATTTGCCTTGGGTCTTACGTATGACCGCAAACTGCAACAATTTTTGAGTAAACCAATGGCACTGAGGTATTTTCAGCCAGGTCATTGACCCTGTACCTTTTGTTGGTGACCTGAAACTTTTGTTGTTAACCTAGTACCTGTCATCAGCGACTATATTTTTTACACTTTGTCTACTAAGAATAATGTGATCTGGTACATTTCATTGTGAAGAGGTTGCCAGATCATCCCTTTGAAAGTGGACACATATGAAAAATGTCTACTGCATGATTACACATGAACCACTGCAGCCCACTAATAACCACTGCAGCCCAGTGAACCAGACATTTGTCGTGTGTCTACTTTTGTAGGGATGACATGGCAACCCTAACCTGAGGATGCTGGTTCTGGGTTCCCACTAGTATGGCAGTGAGAATTCACTCAGCCTTAGAAGGCACAGGAGGAAATTTGCTGCATTCTTTCGGGAATTTCATGTGGTAACAAAAAAGCTGAACTTTTAATGGATTTGCTATCCAGAGAAATGTCTGTGAGAAAGAAAAAATGCTTTTTTTCTGTGAAAATTTCTGCATAAAAATAAAAAGGACTTTCCACCTATTCCTATTGGCAAACACTTCTGCCATGGTAAGCAGGGAGAAATCCTAGACTTGATTGCTATTGTAGAGAAACAGCAGACTAATTGCCCTTTGTTAACCCCTTAAAACCAGAAGGGGAGCGCACTACATTGCAACTCAATGTGGCACACACCCTTCTGGTCCTTAAAAGCTAAAAAAACCTGGAGTAATCCTGGTGCAAACCACCTGCACTATAGGGGACAAGTAAAAACTCCCTTTGAATTAAATGGGGTGTTTGACCCCTTCATTTCTGAGTAGTTCCCAACACAATGAGTTAAAACTTTTCAAAGCCCCATTTAAATCTCTCTTAAGATTCTCTGCGTTCTGCATGTCAAAGGACACGAACATACTCTAAAAAAGCAAATTACATTACTGTGGTTCCTGTATGTGTGCATGCTGTGTTCCTTTAAATATATCTATTGCGCTCCCATTTAGGAGAACAGTTAGTCCCATTCAGGCACACACTGTTTCCAGCACATGAAAATAGATCTATAAAGTCCAATATTGAAAAGACACAATTATTAATACATGAAAGATAAACCCACCTCTTTCATTTTCTCAAAAGTAATTATCAAAACATCTTCATCATCAATACGTTTGTTCCATGCAACAGCATGATCAAAATACGATCCTGCGCAAACTAAAAGGATCAAAACCAAAAGTTTAGTGTCAATACACAAATAGGTGTTGACTATGGGCCATATGTTCAAAGAAGTAGCGAAATAGCTTTTGTCGTTTGTAAAGACTTTTCAAAGTACAGTGTCATTGGGATCATTAATATTTTCAGAGAGTGTCCTTTGTGATTGGAAATATGTCATTTGTTCTGACTGAATTTGTCAAATGGAATGACAAAAAAATGTCTTAGCTAAAGACAAAAATGTCTTAAAAAATGTCTTAACAACAAAAATGTCTTTAAAAATGTCTTAACTAACGACAAATATTCTCTCATTCAGAACACATTCTCTCCACTTTTTTCTTAACGTACAAATTTTGTCTTTTGAAAGACATTTTTTTGTCGTTAGTTACGACAAATTTTCTTTTCCTCTATACGACACTGGAGAATAGTTTAGCCACACCCTAGCCACGCCCCTTTGTCCATCAATTCTGGAGTTGTGTCGTACACAACGGACATTACTAGTTTTTTGTCGTATACTCTATAGAAAATATGTCGTTCATGCATTCAATGACTTATTTTTGTCTTTCATACGACAATTTTTTGTCGTTATCCCTTTGAACATACGGCCCTATAAGTGTTCATTTATTTTTCATAGAAAACAAGAGATAAACATTTAAGACAGAGTAGGATTGTTGGAGGTCTCTGAGAAGTCAGTTCTAAATGAAAATTGAATTTAAATCACAAGCTGTCAGAAGTACCAAATGATACAAACACAATTCCACAAATTCGATTTGATTTAAATTTGGGATTTTAGCCCCTTCAATGCTAGCGATGTCAGCAATGCTTCTGGATTCAGGACAACAATTTTAAAGGACATAAGATACAGTAGCTACAGCTGGTATGTATTTGGTACCATTAAGAGACATTAAATGGACAGTTGTACAGGACTCTTGGTATAGCAGTAACAATATTTAAATTATCTCATAGGAGCTATGTTTAATTTATTCTATTCCATTTCATTCATGGATCCTTATGTCCTTGCAGTATTGTATTTTTTCTTACGTCCTATATGGAACACAGCAACAATGGGGTTAATCTCCTCTCCTCTAGAGTGTAAGGCAGGGCACTTCACAAAAGACACATGCTTTGAGGGGGGGACTCCCTTCTCTTCCTCCAGATTAACCCCCTGCCTTTCCTGATTCAAGGGACCTCTTAGGCAAGAGGAGCAAGCCAGCGCTGCTCTTAAATTGTGGGTCATTTTGTTATTTTTGCCCTTAGATATAGGGTTGTATAATCTCCCAATAGACAGGCTCCCAAAAGCGGAACTACCACCGCTAAAAAACTTGATCCGCAATAATTCCCCATCTGGCGACCTGAGCTGTCAGTCCCTTTTGGAGCCGAACGGCTTCTAGCAATGTCTCCTAGAGCTGGCTGGGTGTGACAGCACAGGCGTGCAGACATCACTATGGAAAGATGCCTGTGCTCCATCCTGCCTGTCAGTCCGGGAAGAATGGAGAATTATATTTAACAAGGTAATAATACTGGCGACTAGTAGTCACCAGATGGGGAATGATTGGAGATCAATTCATTTAGCAGTGGTAGTTCCCCTTTAACTGGCTTCCCTGAAGTTGGATTTCCCAGTTCACAGGTTTATTTCAGACCATTTTGGTTTTTAAAAACAAGCCAGAAATGATGTGAGAGGCTCTGAGTACGAACAAAAGCACAATGGCCTGTTCTCCGGCTAGTCATCACTCAAGAGCATCACATTTTAGCTCTCTAGTGCCATTACAGAGGAGAAATTTCCACATACATATTAGACTAATCCCACCCATAAGGGCGGTCCAGTACCAAAATGATGGGCAAGTCTCCCCTGCACGGAAAAACCAGCTAACCCCAGACGTACGTTTCGGCCTTATTTTGGGCCTCGTCAGTGAGGTGCAGCTGACTTCCCTAGGCACTGAGGGCAAGGGGTCCACGTCTGGATTACCCTTTACACTTAGGGAGAGACCCCAAGTGTTTCTCAAAAACAAGCCAGAAATGATGTGAGAGGCTCTGAGTACGAACAAAAGCACAATGGCCTGTTCTCCGGCTAGTCACCGCTCAAGAGCATCACATTTTAGCTCTCTAGTGCCATTACAGAGGAGAAATTTCCACATACATATTAGACTAATCCCACCCATAAGGGCGGTCCAGTACCAAAATGATGGGCAAGTCTCCTCTGCACGAAAAAAACAGCTAACCCCAGACGTACGTTTCGGCCTTATTTTGGGCCTCGTCAGTGAGGTGCAGCTGGCTTCCCTAGGCACTGAGAGCAAGGGGTCCACGTCTGGATTACCCTTTACACTTAGGAAGAGACCCCAAGTGTTTCTCAAAAACAAACCAGAAATGATGTGAGAGGCTCTGAGTACGAACAAAAGCACAATGGCCTGTTCTCCGGCTAGTCACCGCTCAAGAGCATCACATTTTAGCTCTCTAGTGCCATTACAGAGGAGAAATTTCCACATACATATTAGACTAATCCCACCCATAAGGGCGGTCCAGTACCAAAATGATGGGCAAGTCTCCTCTGCACGAAAAAACCAGCTAACCCCAGACGTACGTTTCGGCCTTATTTTGGGCCTCGTCAGTGAGGTGCAGCTGGCTTCCCTAGGCACTGAGAGCAAGGGGTCCACGTCTGGATTACCCTTTACACTTAGGGAGAGACCCCAAGTGTTTCTCAAAAACAAGCAAGAAATGATGTGAGAGGCTCTGAGTACGAACAAAAGCACAATGGCCTGTTCTCCGGCTAGTCACCGCTCAAGAGTAGTGTTGAGCGAGCATGCTCGGCCGATGCTCGGATCGGCTCGAGCATCGCTCTGCTCGGCACATGGCGGTACTCGTCGAGTACCGCCATGTGCTCGCCCGCCATGTTCGGGTGGCGGGGATCTGTGCCGGAGGAGGCACAGATCTGAAGACGCTCCGCTGGACCACCAGGGACTGGAGGTACGGGGGCATTGCGGAGATGAAGGGGGCATTGCGGAGATGAAGGGGGACAGTGTGGAGATGAAGGGGGACATTGTGGAAGAGGGGCATAGAGGAGATGAAGGGGGACATTGTGGAAGAGGGGCATAGCGGAGATGAAGGGGGACATTGTGGAAGAGGGGCATAGCGGAGATGAAGGGGGACATTGTGGAAGAGGGGCATAGACTCTATGCCCCTCTTCCACAATGTCCCCCTTCATCTCCGCTATGCCCCTCTTCCACAATGTCCCCCTTCATCTCCTCTATGCCCCTCTTCCACAATGTCCCCCTTCATCTCCGCTATGCCCCTCTTCCACAATGTCCCCCTTCATCTCCTCTATGCCATAGAGGAGATGAAGGGGGACATTGTGGAAGAGGGGCATAGCGGAGATGAAGGGGGGCATTGTGGAAGAGGGGCATAGAGGAGATGAAGGGGGACATTGCGGAGATGAAGGGGGACATTGCGGAGATGAAGGGGGGCATTGACCAGGCACCCTCCCCTCATCAGAGCAGGGGGTGCCTGGTGTAATGCTCGTGTCGCCCCATTCTATTCAATGGGGCTCGGGTGCTCGGCCGAGCACTCGAGCCTCAGGGGGTGCTCGGTCAGAGCACCCGAGCACCCGAGCATCGGGGTGCTCGCTCAACACTACTCAAGAGCATCACATTTTAGCTCTCTAGTGCCATTACAGAGGAGAAATTTCCACATACATATTAGACTAATCCCACCCATAAGGGTGGTCCAGTACCAAAATGATGGGCAAGTCTCCTCTGCACGAAAAAAACAGCTAACCCCAGACGTACGTTTCGGCCTTATTTTGGGCCTCGTCAGTGAGGTGCAGCTGGCTTCCCTAGGCACTGAGAGCAAGCTGGTGTTCCCGTGCGGGGGAGACTTGCCTGTCATTTTGGAACTGGACTGCCCTTTTGGGCGGGATTAGTCTAATATGTACATGGAAATTTCTCCTCTGCAATGGCACTAGAGAGCTAAAACGTGATGCTTCTGAGCGGTGACTAGCCGTAGGACAGGCCATTGTGCTGTTTGTCCGTTCTCAGAAGCCTCTCACATTTTATATTTTGTATCTGAATACTCTTAGGGGGTCTCCCTAAGAGTGAAGGGTAATCCAGACGTGGACCCCTTGCTCTCAGTGCCTAGGGAATCCAGCTGCACCCTCCTGACGAGGCCCAACAAGGCTGAAACGTATGTCGGGGGTTAGCTGGTGTTCCTGTGCGGGTTAGACTTGCCTATCATTTTGGAACAGGACTGCCCTTTTGGGCGGGATTAGTCTAATATGTACATGGAAATTTCTCCTCTGCAATGGCACTAGAGAGCTAAAACGTGATGCTTCTGAGCGGTGACTAGCCGCAGGACAGGCCATTGTGCTGTTTGTCCGTTCTCAGAAGCCTCTCACATTTTATATTTTGTATCTGAATACTCTTAGGGGGTCTCCCTAAGAGTGAAGGGTAATCCAGGCGTGGACCCCTTGCTCTCAGTGCCTAGAGAATCCAGCTGCACCCTCCTGACGAGGCCCAACAAGGCCGAAACGTACATCGGGGGTTAGCTGGTGTTCCCGTGCGGGGGAGACTTGCCTGTCATTTTGGAACTGGACTGCCCTTTTGGGCGGGATTAGTCTAATATGTACATGGAAATTTCTCCTCTGCAATGGCACTAGAGAGCTAAAACGTGATGCTTCTGAGCGGTGACTAGCCATAGGACAGGCCATTGTGCTGTTTGTCCGTTCTCAGAAGCCTCTCACATTTTATATTTTGTATCATTTTGGTTTTTAGCTTGATTTAACAACAAGTCTGTTCCTCATGGATGAAATTCTATATTCTTCTATTTACAATGGGAGCCTGAAGACAGACAGTTATTTTGCACAGACAGTTATTTTTGGAGTGCTATGTATGTGTATCTTTTTTTTTTGTTCTATGTACATTTAGGGCCTTGTCCACTGATGAAAGTGATGCAATTCAGGAACAAACCAACAACACCATAAGATAGAAATAAAACTTCCATTTGATTAACGTGTGTCTTTTTAATTCCTTGTATTGAAAATCAATCTGTTAGAGACCTTTATAGAATTCAAGAGGTCAAAAGTAACACTTAGAGCAATGGGAGTTTGAGTAATTTTTATGTCTCCCATATGGTGCAGTTTGTTTGCTCCAAAATGGCATCAAAAAGTAGGAGTCATAAAGGATCTTTTAAAAGCGGATGTAAAATACCATTTCCACTTATGAAGTCTTGGAAGAACACATCCCAGGAACTGTAGTTGGGAAGTGTTGGGTTGCTGTTATAAAAATGAAATAATGATACTGCTGTGTCTTTTGGATTCCGAAACACCACCAGCATCTGTAAGAAGGTACAAACAAAATAAATCAACATAGATGCATATGCTTTTTTAACAACAGGTAAAAATGGATAACTGAATATAATAATAATAATAATCCTTTATTTATATAGCGCACAGATTCCACAGCGCTTTACACTCATATTGGTTCCTGTCCCCATTGGGGCTCACAATCTAAATTCACCTATCAGTATGTTTTTTGGAGTGTGGGAGGAAACCGGAGTACGCCCACGCAAACACAGTGAGAACATACAAGCTCATTGCAGATGTTGTCCTTGGTGGGATTTGAACCCAGGACCCCAGTGCTGCAAGGCAACAGTGCTAACCACTGAGCCACTGAACAAGGCCAATTTGTCAAAAGGACCCACCGCAATTAAGGAGAAATATTTCATGTTGTAGAATTCAGTCTGAATTGCCATGTATCTTCCTCTCTCTGAAGATCTGTAGTGCACAATGCAGACTGTTCAATGGACTGTATTCATCAAGATGAAGAAGTGCAGTTTTCGAGCAAACCAGCTCCACCATAGGGTCAAAAGGAAATTCTGCACTTTTCCAATGCTTCAAATGGGCTTTTAAAATCCCCTTAAAGGCAGAGAAATATTTAATGCATTGTGGAGCAATATGTTGGAGACTTCATTAGCATTCAAGGGGTTAAAAGCCACATTTAAATCAATAGTTATTTTCATTCCCCACTATGGTGCAGTTAGTTTGCTCTGAAATTGTATCTCTTTAGCTTGACAAATAAGGCCCAGTGTTTGAAGTCAGATGTGAAAATTTGTCTTTGTGTGAAGATGGAATAAACCTCAGCATTTCGTCAAGCTACCATACAAATAAGTATTTTGTGCAAATAGGTGTAAGCACACCATATTCTTTTATGTTATTTTAATGTATGCTTAGAATTGTGTGGCACTACTACAAAAACAAGTATTATTATTTTCTCCTTCTACCCTTGCCTAACACAAAAAGCAAAGACAGATTAGGAAGAACTGAGTGCAAAAATAGGGCAAAATAGAAACAAGCTGAAGAAATGCAGGCAAATTGTTTTGTTGTGAATAATAAAGGCTAAAACAGAAAATCAGTAGCGAAGGGTGTTATTTTTAGTTCCTGATTGGGTTTAATTTGCAAGCTAAAAAAACACTTTGTTTCAGTATCTTAGGCCAAACATTTTGAAATAAGAGGCCTAGGGGGTGTTATAAGAATATGTTAGAAAGAGAGCGAAAGCTGGAGATTCATGTACAGGAAGAGTATACTGTAGTTTCAGACTTTATCTAGACCCTTATGGCTAATACCCACCATACAATTTACAAAGACTTAGCTTTTCATGTACTATAGTTTTAGTTGGTTATCACATTATGCAGGGTAATTAATTCAGAACAGGATAATTGCTCTCTACAGAGGGATTTATATAAAATGGCAGATTGGGCAAACAAATGGAATATGAAGTTTAATGTGGGGAAGTGTAAAGTTATGCCAAGTTATCCCAAGGCTACTTATAAACTTAATGGAATCATTTTAGGGGACTTGTTGCTAGAGAGAGACCTGGGTATCCTTGTCAACTACAAACTTGGAAACAGTGACCAGTGTCAAACCAGCAGTAGCAAAGACAAACAAAATCCTGTCTTGCATAAAAAGAGGTATTGAAGCAAGAGTGGATAACATTATTTTGCCATTGTACGAATCATTGGTAAGACCTCACCTTGAGTATTCAGTGCAGTTTGGTCACCAGTTCTGAAAAAGGATATACTAGAACTAGAGAGGGTATAGCCAAGAACAACAAAATTAATTAAAGGAATGGAGGCCTTGACATATGAGGAAAGACTAGATGAACTTGGTTTATTTACTCTAGAGAAAAGATGACTAAGAGGGGACCTTATCACATCGTACAAATATATGAGAGGTCAATACAAGGATCTCTGTGGTGAGCTATTTATTCCATGGCCTGATCAGATGACATGGGGACACCCCTTTAGATTAGAGGAAAGGAGGTTTAGACGTAAGCAGAGGAAGGGTTTTTTTTACAGTGAAGTCTGTTCAATTGTGTAATTCTTTGCCCAAGGAGGTGGTTATGGCAGATACAATGGATACATTCAAGAGAAGATTAGATACATTTCTTTCCAAAAAGAACATACAGAGTTGTACTGTTTATTATTAGGCAGATCAGGAAGGTCTGATAAAGACTAACTTACTTGGTAGCAGGAAAGCTATAAAATTACTGGGGTATGAGGAGAAGGTTGAACTTGATGGACGTGTGTCTTTATTCAACCTAGTATACTATGTTACTATGTTGCTATGTTACATTATATACCATCAAATCTCACTGTTTATCATAACTTTATAACCCCTGTTCTAACTTTTTAACAAGTTTTGGAAATTTTAAATGTTTTGTTCTTTCAGGGCCTATCACCACTAAACATAAGCTCCTTTCTGTCCTTCCTGACTTCCAATCAAGATTCACATTTGCACTTAATTTTAGCTGAACTTTCTTATGTACGTCACTAATCTGTAGTTATCTGAAATGTCAAAGCTGTGTAATTGGGCAGAGAACATGTTTAGTTATAATTTCTGCTCTACTAATCCTTCTAGTGCTGGTGGGTCTTCTGTTGTTCAGAAATATGGCACTACCATCAGATGGCCTACTTTTGGAGTCTACTTCCAATTTTGTTACTGTTGGAACATTGTCTCCTAAAACAGAGTTGTGCTGCATGTTACTACATTGTCCAAGAGTCCCCTCCTTTCTGCTCATTATCAGTCTTTTGTGGGTAATTTAACCAAGAAGGAAGCTGATAACTCAACAACAATGCTGTATTTATGACTGCTCTATTGTTTTTCTTCCTGGAGATACTGTTCCTTAGGAATACATTTACCCTTTGTCTAAACCTAAATTATAGACTCATGGAATACCTGGAGGAGAATGTAAACAAGGGTTTCAAAATGCTACAAATGCAGACATTTTTGTAAACATTCAATATTCAAGGTTCATCACATCTTCCCAGTCTCACCTTAAACATGTGATGGCCTGTCTCTCACTCCTTAAATCCTCCATTTGTCTCACTCACTCACTAAATATGTTCATTAATTCTCTGTTGCAGCTAGCATTCTCTTTGGTGACTTCCATATACATCAATGATAAACACAATATTTAAGTCCACCTCCCTTGGAATATTGTGCGTAGTTGAAGTAGCTATTTTGCTGTAGCTGCTTGGCTTTCTACCTATGTGTGATCTTCTGTACTTAACATCTGCTTGAATTTTGGACTATAAATATTACTCTAGCTTCACCAACCTCAGTTTAATACTGGCTCACCCTTTGATTGCTATTTGCCTCAACCTTGGCCTGACTCCATACTTCAAGTCATCTCATTCAAGACACAGATCTGTTGACTACACCTCTACCTCTGGAGATTCGGATATCTTTTCTAATGGCCCTGTAATGTGGGTACACAAATCCTTGGGCTAAATCCTTGATGTAAAGTAGTTACCCTGCCCAGATCACTCTGGTTATCTATTGCCTACCAAGTTCCACTACTAGCAAAGTGGCATAAAAGCAACCCACTGGACTTTTGAACATTCATTAAACATTATTATAGAGTAAATGCAAGGAAGGTGATTCTCTATCCAACAGCTATTGCTAGGCTGGATCCTCACAAAAAAAAAAAAAAAAAAATCTGGAGTCATTTATGATCGACAACCTTAATTTGTTTTATGAAATTAGGACAGCCACATAGCAAAAGCTTCTCTGTTATTGTTTATAAGATATAACCTGGTGCTTGTTACACTTTTGGCATAGAAAATCAGTGAGCCCATTATTATCCCTGATCATTCTTTCTATTACTCTTTTTTATTTTCTGTTATGTTCCAACAGACCAGTTAAACAAGACTATTCTGCTACACTGAAAGACAATTCAAATAGGATATGAGGATAATCAAGTCTGTACCATACATCAAGTCTGTACCATACACAGTTTAAGTCTCCGTTTTCCTTATCTTGTTGAGATTGAGATTGTTAATTCTGTCTACTCTGAGATGCTTATTTATCCTTTTTCCCTTATGTAGTCTGACTTTCCACTACCTTGTCCAAGACATATATTTCCAGGGCCCAGTTGTCTTTCTTTTATTGGTTCTTCTTCCTACTGTAAGAACTCAATAAATTTATTAAAATTTAGGCATAAGCATTTCTTGTTACATGTTCCTTACTTTGTAGGTGCTGTAGAAAAGTTGAAAAACAAAAGCAGCCCACCTATGAGTTCTTCTTACACATCTGGGTGGGATAGCAACCAGCAAGCCCCCCCCCAAAAAAAAAAAACTGACGTGATCAAGATTTGTCACCATCCTGCCCTATGTTCCAGTTATTTGATCAAGAGAACTCTTGCATTCAAAAAGACAGAGCTTTTTGGTGGCTATCCAGATTACTGACAATAAAGACGTTTATAGATCATAAATTCATACAAACTTTGTTTTTTTCATTCTGAATGATGTATCCTTACAGGCAGTTGTGTAATACTGCATTCAGAGAAAAGTTTACAAAATGTCTATTTATATGAAACGGGATGGTTACAGACACAATGACACAGGATGAGGCATTACATGGAAATCCATTGCTTGAATTTCAGTTTTTTCTTTTTTGCCTTTTTTTCAAGGAATAATTCATATAAAAATTGCATTATAAAATACTTTTCCTTACTTAAATGAAGACTAATTTAAGACTTTATTTTTTGTACTTTCAGAATGTGTAAAATAAGGGCATTAGAATTTAGTTATCTCACCTGCCAACTGAGATAAATTAATGTTTCAGACAAAAATGCAATACCTTCTGCATCATCATTGTGGAATTTTATCTGGGATATTTACCTTCTTATCCAAAAACGATTTGGGTATGTCATCATAATATAAATGTGTTGCCAAGACTCTTGGTGAAGATTCTTCCTTGAGTTTCTGAAAGACAAAATATACAACAAAATATTGGAGCACAAGATAAGAGAATAAGGAGAGACCTCAAATGAAGTATATTTGAAATCAGTTCTGCACGCATTGCCATTTACAGGGATCAACTTTATTGCTGAAGTTCAAAGCAGTGATTTACTTTACATCATAAAGTACCTACCTTGTGAATAGGGTCCATGCAGTTGAAAATTGTATGTTAATCTGTACAGGACACTTCAATATATTTTGTCAGTTAAACCAATAGAAGGCTCAGGTGCGAAATCTTCATTGTTTATGTCATCAGGACAACTTCTTTATACATTAACAGCACTCTATTTAACCTATTGAGTGCCAGAGAGGTAGATAATGCATTGCTCCACAACACACTGGATGCCTTTCCAGCAATCAAAGGGTTAACTCTCACATGACACACCACTGTATACTGCATGGCACTATATGGCTTAACATGCTGCTATAAGTCTTTCACATTATCTCCTTTTATTTTTGCTTTCCACTTCTACATGCCAAACACACAGAGGCATAATACTGCAATTCTGCCCCAAAGCAAAGGAAATACCAAATACCATTGATTTAACAGTTTCAAGACCACACATTGTGAAGTGATTTCCTCTGGTCCTTAGAGGGCTATGTTTGGCTTCTAACTTTTGAATACAGCAGATATTTACTTCAATACAAAATTGTTACCTACGCAGCACCATAAAGCTCCTACACTTTATCCCATTGAGGCCACTAGACTTGTGCACAACAAAAATTTTCGGTAAAATTCAACGTCTGACCAATTTTTTTTTCATCCGTCGACTCCGCAATTCTGATCCGACCTGTTTGTCTCAGATGAAAGTTGGCGACAGTCGGAATTATTCGGCGACTTTAAAATACCTTCAAAAATACAATAAAAAATAAAATGAAGTGAATGGAACCATTTCCAGGGTCTAAGTAAAGATGGTGGAGCAGGGTAAGGTGGGCAGTTAGCCTTACAGTACTATGGATGAAGTAAATGAAGTATGGATGTAACTAAATTTGAAGGAAGAAGGAAGACTGAGGATGACTGGTTCAGGGCAGACTCCGGATGACTGGAACACTGGAGATGTAGCCAGCAGAAAACTGCAGAACACTGGATCATGCATGACTCAGTAGAGATACCGCAGACTTTTTTTTACCAGAGACTAAAAAACTGAGGATGAGTGGTGTGAGATGGACTCAGGATGACAGGAACACTGGAGATGTAGCCAGCAGCAAACCGCAGAACACCGGAGAAGCCAGGACTCAGTAGAGAAACGGCAACTGAGGATGACTGGTACGAGGAGGACCCAGGATGACCGCAACACTGGAGGTGTAGCCAGCAGCAAACTGCAGAACACTGGAGCAGCCAGGACTCAGTAGATAGATACCGCAGACTTTTTTACAAGACATGAAAAACAATAGAGCCAGACTGAACAACCTGTATAGTGGGACAACAATGTAGACTTTAAATCCCCCTCTCGTGTCCCATCAAGTCAGGAGAGTGTCCTCTGCCCAACCTACCATGGTTCTAGAGCTCAGTAAGCTGGAGCACTCAGCATATTATGGTACTATGGTACTTTTTTCTTCTAATCTCCATCAAACCTGAGAGCAGGGTAACCCAGCTTTGGCAGGTTAACTTTTAAAAAAAGTAATTTGCTCCATGAGCTGGGGGGCCAATTAAAAGCGCTGGGGGCTAAGTATATTTCCGGTTACAGAAAATACCTGCTCACTCTGGACAGTGGTTGGGGGGCAAGAAAGCAACTCCTGGGCTACCAGGGCTAAAGTAGACCACACAGCCCTCTTGTTATCCCAGAAAGTCAAGGGATCTGTACTTTAGGGCAAAGAAGGTTTCACAGGGTAAGCCTTAACCTCAAACTCAGCACTTTTTCTATTGATGGGGAGCTGTTTGTTTTGTCTGAAGCATAATCTGTCCATTGCCTCAGCATAAAAGGCAGCAGCTGCTCCACCGGAAGAAGATGACGTGCTACTGGCACTGCTACTGATAGGTCACCGAAGATCACCACACTCCTCCAGCTCATCTACGGAATCTTCTCCCTCCTCCTGTGACTTCATCCTGTTTTTTGTTTGCCTCTCACTCACCCTCGCTATCAATTGTTCCCTCCAGGCAGTGAGTGAATTGGAACTAAGTGCATCTTGCCTTTGATTCGACAATCGCAAATTGTAGCAAGCATTAACTTGGGACAATCGTCCATGCTCTCTTTCATGCACTGAGTCAGTTCCTTCTTCAGCCTCGTTAGAAGGGCAACAACATCGGAAAGTATATTACCCTAAGCATCAGGCAAGCATTCCCTATGGGTAAGGAAGTCGTCAATTTTTAAGGAGAGGGGTGTGAAGAGGGAAATGACTTCTGCCAGGCTAGCATTCTCTTTGCTTAAAATTTCCATCAAAGCACGGAAAGGCGTGCGGACTGTCACTACCTGTTTCATCAGGGCCCAGTCAGCCCTGCCCAGTGTTCTGTTACTACCAATGAAATGCTGACATGACATTGCGTGAATTGCATTTTTCTGCTCCAGGACACTCTCTAGTATATCTAAGGTGGAGTTCCACCTGGTCCCAACATCTTGTTTCAGGCGGTGCTCTCAGGGAGGAACAGAAAAAGGCAGACCTCCCAGGAGTTGGCTATCTTTGACGCTCCAATGGAAGTGTCCAGCAATTTGTCGGCATGACTCCAGAAGTGCTGGCAACCTTCCAGTGTTACTGCCATCCTCGAGAGCAGCCTTCACTACCAGATGCAGGACATGTGCTGGGCAGAGCACACCCACAAATCTGCCATCCCGGAGAGTCTTTATCATGTTAGCTGCACCGTTAGTGACCACAAACCCCATTTGTGCCTGTGTGCCTCAGCACACATTACCTCAGCATGGAGGTGGAAAGAGCGGTGCCCTGCCTACTTAGCTACTGCACCTGAACTTGTAATCAGAAATGATTTGTCTTGCAATACACTGGGCTGCCATCAATGCGCCGTCAAGGACAGGAAGTCATGCTGGCCACTCGGAGCTCTCCATATGTCAGTGATAAAGTGCACTGACTGGCCACCAGCCTTTCCTAGCAGGTCCTTCAAAAGCCCAACGCATGACGGTGAGGGCATTATAGTTCTACTAAATGTGGTGCAGGATGGAATTTTATATTGGGGTGTGACAGCCTCCATAAGTAGCACCCCCAAAGGCTATGAGCTGTGCAATGAGGATTGTGATTTTTTGGGACTGCTGTCTACACATACCCTTTGAATGAAACCCACCAAAATCTTACAGTGTGGCCTGTATTGATTTTGGGATGGGCTGTGACTGTCTGCTCTTAGGACCAGATGTGGCATGATGCCCCTGTCCTGTCTCCTGCCTACTGGTGGTGAGTGTGACACTGGGATATGCAGTAGTGCCACTTTCTGCACTAATCAACACTGACTTGTGGTAGTTGTTCAGGTGTTGGTTCATCCCAGAGATGGTTAGATGACCCAACGCCCTCCCGCGGCTGACTTCCCTGCCACACAATTTGCATTTCACTAGTCGGCCATCGCCAAGTGCCACAAAATGATCCCACGCTTTGGAGCGATGGATGACTCTGGAAGGTGGTGGAGAAGAAGAAACTGAGGTGACACTTTCTTGATCTTCAAATGCTGGAGCAACCTCACTTTGCTTTTTCTTTCTACGTACAGTTACAGGGGTACCAGAAGACCTAAAGATGGCAGCAGGGATGTTGGGACTGGGATTGGAGGAGGATAGTGGAGTAACAGTGGCACTGGTGGTGGAGACACTAGCAGCTACTACCTGGCTGGGACACTCAAATAGAACTGGAGAGGCAGGTGATGAGTCATCAATAGAAGACACAACTGTAACTGGAGAAACAGGAGGACTACTATGGGAAGCAGGGGAAAAAATTAAGCTCAGGGGAATAATCATGGTCACTGGAAAAATCAAGCTCAGGGGACAAATCAAGCTTAGGAGGCCTTGATCCCTCAGATTTTTCTTCTACCTCTTGTAGGTTTTGACAGAAAAACCATCATCAGCAGCAGCAGCAGATTTTGGGGTGCCCTGCTCAATTCCCTCTTCTGCTTGGTGGCTACCGGGATATGGTAAACTATCTCCCTCAATAACCTTTTCTGGAGAAGATATGCTTTCAGTGGCAGTGACAGTGGTGGCAAGAGAAATTTTCTCCAAATACTGCAATAATTTTTGTTTGGGCTGCTTACATGGAGGTTCGCTATTAAAATCCCATGTTGATACTGCCTTCAGTGTCCGACCAGTAGTGTTACACACACCAGGTGTCCCCAGGTTTACAGAATTGGCTGTAGGAGGTGGTGACTAAACTGGCAGTGGCACTAGTCATTGTGCAGATGGTTCTAGGGGGATCATCACCAAACAGCTGATGAAACACAGGTGACAGCTGCTTCATGGTCTCAGAGGAGGACCTGGACCTCTCTACCCTGCTAGTAGAGGTAGAATGACCTGCAGTTCCCTTCTTCTTTCTAGTTTTTGGTTTGGAGTGCTGCTGCTGAGTCTGACTAGTGCTACTCAAAGTACTCTTCTTTGCCCACCTGCTGCTGCTAGTTCTGCTTGAAAGCAACATCAGTGTGGTGGCGTTGGTGGTTGCTGGGTCACTGCAGCTGGTACCAGGATGAGGAACATCATGCTGTTTACTAGGACTCAAATCCATGATAGATAGGTAGGTAGTGAACTATAATAGTTTTAACATTTAAAAACCTGGCCACATGACAACTGTGAAACTGGCTGTGTCACTCTGGAAAATTATTCAAACAAAGCCCTATTATTAATTTTAATATTTAACACAGAAACAAAGGTGACTTTCCCTTGCGGTGGTAATAAGGTACCAGGCTTGCCTATAGAACTGTGAGACTGGATGATGTGTCACTCTGAAAATTATTCAAATTCCTACTAGTTTAGTATTTTTAATATTTAACACAGGAACACAGGTGACTTTCCCTTGTGGTGGCAATAAGGTACCAGACCTGCTTATAGAACTGTGAGACTGGCTGATGTGTCACTCTGAAAATTATTCAAACAATTTCCTACTAGTTTAGTATTTTTAATATTTAACACAGGAACACAAGTGACTCCCTTGCGGTGATAATAAGGTACTAGGCCTGCCTGCAGAACTGTGTGGCTGGCTGAAGTGTCACTCTGAAAATTCTTCAAACAAATTCCTACTATTATTTTTAATGTTAAACAGAATCCAAGGTGACTTTCCCTTGCGGTTGTAATAAGGTACCAGGCCTGCCTATGGAACTGTGAGTATTCAAACAATTTCCTACTAGTTTAGTATTTTTAATATTTAACACAGGAACACAGGTGACTCCCTTGCAATGATAAGGTACCAGGCCTGCATATAGAACTGTGAGACTGGCTGATGTTTCACTCTGAAAATTATGCAAACAAATTCCTACTATTTTAGTATTCTTAATATTTAAAGGGATAGTAATAATTTAATATTACTAATCCCCATAGTGTAGCTCTTTAAAAAAATAATTCAATTGCTCCCAGGTTCATCTCTCAAACCTTTATGGTTTGAGAGATAACCGTAAGCAAAGTTCCCCCTCCCTCCCCCTTCCCTGAAGTCAGCGTTGTACTGAATGCAGGGATATCCGGTTTTATTTTTCTTCAGGCGGTTCTGCAGCAGAGCAGCGATCGAGTTAGTAAAAAAAAAAAAATTTCACTGAAACGGTCTTCTACTTTTGCTTGCAAACCGAGCACATGTAGAAGACCATTTAAGTGAAATAATTATTTTTCACTAACACGATCTCGGCTCAGCTGCAGGGCCGCAAGCCTGTCGTACGACAGGCTTCCCCTGCAGTCAGTACAACGCTGACTTCAGGGAAGGGGGAGGGAAGGAGGAACTTTGTTTTCGTTTTTCTCTCAAACCATAAAGGTTTGAGAGATGATCCTGGGGGCAATTGAATTATTTTTTAAAGAGCTACACTATGGGGATTAGTAATATTAAAGTATTACTATCCCTTTAACACAGGAACACAGGTGACTCCCTTGCGGTGGTAATAAAGTACCAGATCTGCCTATAGAACTGTGAGACTGGCTGATGTGTCACTCTGAAAATTATTCAAACAGATTCCTACTAGTTTAGTAGTTTTAATATTTAACACAGGAACACAGGTGACTCCCTTGCGATGGTGATAAGGTACCAAGCCTGCCTATAGAACTGTGAGACTGGCTGAAGTGTCACTCTGAAAATTATTCAAACAAAGCCCTAATATTACTTTTAATATTTTACACAGGAACAAAGGTGACTTTCCCTTGACGTGGTAGTAAGGTACTAGGCCTGCCTATAGAACTGTGAGACTGGCTGAAGTGTCACTCTGAAAATTATTCAAACAAATTCCTACTATTATTTTTAATGTTAAACACAGAAACAAAGGTGACTTTCCCTTGCAGTTGTTATAAGGTACTAGCCCTGTCTGCAGAACTGTGAGACTGGCTGATGTGTCACTCTGAAAATTATTCAAACAAATCCCTAATATTTTTTATTTTTTGCACAGGAACAAAGATGACCCTCCCTTGCAGTGGCATTAAGGCACTAATGCTGGCTGCCTGCCTATTCCTAATGCTAACTGCCTGCCTACATAACAACTGGACACTCTCTGTCTCCTTCTCTCTCTGACCTCCAACAATACAATGAGGAAATGCAGGCTGTCTGCCTGGGTGTCTGTGTCATTAGTCCAACCCCCATCATAAAACGAAGAAGCCAGCTGGAATAGACACAAAGCGGGAACAGTAGCGCATGAAATGGAGAAGCTAATTGGACTTGAGACATGGAGGGATGGAGGTAAAGTAATTGAGCGCGGGTTGTAGTCGCTGAATTTCCGAAAGTTTCAAAGACATTTGGACCAGGGTTAGTCGGATTTGTATTTTTTTTTTGCAAACGACCCTTGCCTGTCGGAAGTATCGAATGTTGCCAAATGACCCTTTTTTCGTCGAATACCAAATGTCGCTGAACCGAATTGCACAAGTCTAGTGGCCACAGCCAATTCTTCTACACTCGGAACATACAGATCCAGGGTACCAGCGAGAGCTGGAACCTCCACACACGGGGGGTCGCTATCCCTGTGTCAGCGTCTCCTCTGTGTTTGTGTGTATGTCTGTTGGGTATGTGTGTGCATGTCTGTATGTGAGTGTGTGCATGTCTGTTGCGGGTATGTATGTCTGTTGTGCACATGTGTGTGCTCATGTCTGTTGCATTTGTGTGTACATCTCTGTTACATGTGTGTGTACTTGTGTGCATCTCTGGGGTGTGTGTGTGTATGTGTGTGCATGTCTTTTACATGTTTCTGCCACTTACTCTGTGTATCTGTCTGCCTGTGTGTTGCATATGTCTGTGTTTATCAGTGTGTCTACATTTCAGACACATACACCAATCATAACAGGCAACACCATCCCAGATTGGTAGTATACTTATATATTTTGTGCATTGTATATTTATAGATCTCAAATGAAATCTGCATTTAGTTCTCACTGCAATGATCAAACAACTAAGCCCCCAATGTAAGCTGCATGGTTAAGCTTTGCGAAGTGGATTCCCTACAAATTGGTGACAGATTACTATTAATATAAATAAACAAGGTGCACAACAATCAGCAATACTGTGTATACTGCTAGGTAGGCCTCAGTGGGCTAGAAGATGGGGCTCAATGACTAGAGAGCAGTGCTGTTTGATGGTGGCTGCCTTGCTGAGGTCTAGGCGGAATAGAGATGCTGACTACAAGACCAGATTTAATGCCAACTGGAGGAGCAAGCCCGCACCCCAGATGACAACCCAAAGAACTGTAGCTACCCACTGAGGTTGAAGAGATTGTTGTCTGGAACTCAACTGAATACAGGTACAGAAGTGGAAGTCTGACTGGTGGTTGAGGTGGTTGATGTTTGACCTGGTGGTCTAGGTAATTGATGTTTGACCAGGTGGTCGAGGGAGTCAATGACTGACTGAGGGCACAAGGGAAGAGACCCATCAGAGTTGAGACGCATGGATATTTAGATTTACCTTATCAGGAATCAGCAGACAACGCAGTACCAAGCAGCCAGATAAAGAATGGTCAACAAATGGAACCAAAGTCAGAAACCTTGTCAGGCAAAGCAGTATACAGGAAGCAAGCAGGAGAAGAGTCAAAGGATTGGAGCCAAGGTTGGTAACAGAGATCAAAGAATACAGTGCCAAGTCACAAAGCAGGAGCAAAGTTAAGGAGAAACCTTGTCAATAAACTAGAAGATCACAGTAACAATACTGGAACAAGGATCACAAACCAAAATGCTTTGATTGAGCTCTAACACTGAACTGACACTTGATAAAGGCTCAGGAAACTCTTCAAAACATGGTGGAGAATCAGGAACTGAAAAACAAGGAAAAAACAAAACAGAAAACCGTACATGGAATCACAAGCTATCTCAGTAAGCAATAGGAAGAAACATTCTGAATGAGAGAGCCCACAGAAAAAACTGTTCAACCATTATTCCAAGAAGCTCATAGGAAAAAGCCCCATATATTCATCTGCCAACCTAGGAAGTGTTCAGAATGTGAAACTAAAATGCACAGCTATAGACTCTAATTAGAATGTAAAAACATTATAGGTGTAACTGATTATTGGATGAAGGATAATTACATAGACAAATACTTTAATTCTATTAAATGTAGAGCTATTTATTCCTATAGGAATTATTTTTCATTACTACTACTACTCTGCAGTATATGTGTAAAAGTATTCTCAGGTTTAATATATATTAAGGTAATTAAATTGTTGTCTGCCTTCTATAGCAAGGTAATAACTTTCTTATCTAGGCTGACCATACCTCACCTTTAAAAAGGGACACATAGGAAATAGGCATATTTCAGGAGCATACCAAAAATCAAAGCAACCCTGTAGTATGCATTTTTCATGTGTGTCCCTTTATAAAGGTGAGGTATGGTCAGCCTATTCTTATCTTTTCAAAGCACACTCTGGTGCTTTATTCTATATGAACTCTTTCCCCTGCCCAGCTCATTTTTTTACTGAGCAATTGTACTTTCTCAAAGGCAATTTATGACCAGTAATATATTTAAATTTGTAGACTCTAACTCTGTTAATGCCCTAAACGTTTGTACAGTGATGTAGGACTGTGTTTACAATATGGTCATGTCACTATGGGCAGCATATGGTTATGGTGAGAGGTGACGAGATAGCTATCAAAAAACGGTTCTTTACTTACACTGCACATATTCCAGAGGTATATGTCCCCTGTAGTATGTGCAAGTTTAGACATCTTCAAGCATATGCATAATCAGCAGAAATTCTGGTATTCTGGTACTGCTAAAACTACCGTCCATGCACAAATACCTAGTAGTATTGAATGGCTAAATGTATTAGGTAAGTTCCGTACCACAGACATGAAAAAATGGAATTGCATATCTTTATTTGTTTTAAATTGTAATTAAAATTAAGAATTACAATATATTTTCATATTTACAAACTTAAAGAATGTAACATAATTACAATCAATAATGTTTTCAAGTGTGTTTTCTTTTTGTAGATTTGTTCCCTGAGTGAAGAGCCACTCTCTTTGTTTCTTTTGCCAATAATTAGCTATGGCCATACGTAATTTTTTATATTCAACCTCAACCCATTAACCCTTTCAGTGCCAAAACAGTATCAAAAGTCTTGTAAAGCAATCACTTGGACATCTCTTCTACAGCTTCCTGTAACCGAAAGCCAGTGCTACTATTAAATGAAAACAGCCTGTCCTGAGTTACAAGGGGAGCCTGGGACACATATGTGCACTGTGGCCATTCTATATGTGCTGGAAAAATTATAAATACATTTTGTCTACCAACACTGCTGCTTAATAGATATGTTCTCCTGTCATTAACAATATAATTAGCAGCACCGAAAACCTGTCCTAACTATGCACTTGCAGGTGAGTAAATAAGGGTTTCCATGGCAATAAATGTCAGTTCTGTCCATATGTAACATTTTATTTGGCAGTAGTGTACTGGATCATCATTTAAGACTACAGCATAGCAATCATTCATGTATGTTGTAACCATTAGTGTTGAGCGAGCGTGCTCGGCCGATGCTCGGATCGGCTCGAGCATCGCTCTGCTCTGCACATGGCGGTACTCGTACGAGTACCGCCATGTGCTCGCCCGACATGCTCGGGTGAAGAGGATCTGTGCCGGAAGAGGCACAGATCCGAAGACGCTCCGCTGGACCACCAGGGAATGGAGGTACGGGGGCATTGCGGAGATGAAGGGGGCATTGCGGAGATGAAGGGGGACATTATGGAAGAGGGGCATAGACTCTATGCCCCTCTTCCACAATGTCCCCCTTCATCTCCGCTATGCCCGTCTTCCACAATGTGCCCCTTCATCTCCGCTATGCCCCTCTTCCACAATGTCCCCCTTCATCTCCTATGCCATAGAGGAGATGAAGGGGGACATTGTGGAAGAGGGGCATAGCGGAGATGAAGGGGGACATTGTGGAAGAGGGGCATAGAGTCTATGCCCCTCTTCCACAATGTCCCCCTTCATCTCCGCTATGCCCCTCTTCCACAATGTCCCCCTTCATCTCCGCTATGGCATAGGAGATGAAGGGGGACATTGTGGAAGAGGGGCATAGCGGAGATGAAGGGGGACATTGACCAGGCACCCTCCGCTCATCAGAGCAGGGGGTGCCTGGTTTAATGCTCGAGTGCTCCCATTCATTTGAATGGGGCTCGGGTGCTCGGCCGAGCACTCGAGCATCAGGGGGTGCTCGGTCAGAGCACCCGAGCACCCGAGCATCGGGGTGCTCGCTCATCAGTAGTAACCATCTCACATATAATAGGACCACTCCATGGAGCTAGACAGTCAATTTTTAGAATACAACTTTACTTCTGTCCATGCACTCCTCCTGCTAGTCTACTCTTACCTCAGACCCAAACATATAAAGTACACACAGAACTGTTTGTGTGTAGAGTGATGTTTTGCCTATTTCAAAATAATGCTTTATGTACATATCTGTCTCTAGTATCTGTCACTGTTCAGGTCAAGGTTCCTGTCTGTCTTTTTTTTTTTCATTTTTTTTATTGTTATTTTGTTTATGTATTTATTTAGTTATTTTTATAAACTGTTACTGACTGTCACTGTCTACAAAGAAATCACATGTACACTTCCTTCAACCTCAAGCCTATCTGCCTTGATATGTAGCTAGTGACACAATTTCAGCAATAACTTTCCTTCTCCCCTAAACATACTGCAATGTTACTTTTTACAGTACTGTTCAGGATGAGGATAGAAATGGAATACAGGAAAGTGTGAAGTTAGATATTTGGAATGAACAAATAGGCATACTACTTATGAACCTGATGGGAGCATTCTAGGATAGTTGTTGCTAGACAAAAGATCTGGGAGTCCATGTAAACTGTAAATTTGGAAATAGCGATCAGTGTCAAATAGCAATAACAAAAGCAAAGTATTGTCCTATATAAAACAAGGTATTAAAGCAAGAGCAGATAACAACATAATTTTGCCCCTGTACAAATCATTGTTAAGACCTCTCCACAAATATGCAGTGCCATTTTGGGCACCAATTCTGAAAAACAATATTCTAGAACTGGAGATGGTACAGAGAAGAGCAACAAAATTAAATGAATTGATGATATAAAGTATTAAGAATGTCTTGCCAAACTTTCTTTCTTTACTCAGGGATGTGGTCATTGCAGATACAATGAATACTTTTAAAGGGATAGTAATGTTTCACAATAAAAGCAACTCCAATTAATCTTCATAATAGTTGGACCATGGGGAGTGTTATTTCAATACTGCCAGAGTTGTAGTTCAAGAGTAATTGAATGATAAAGTATTCTCCCCCGCCCCTTTTACTGATGTAACACTGCTCACCTCAGAAGAGCAAGACTGTCCAGATGGATCGCAGAGAGGGACAATCTTCAGGGAGCATAAGGAAAAACCTGGAAAACTTGTCAAGGGAGGCAGGGTTTTCCATATGCTCACCGTAAGAAGATTGTCTCTTGCTGTGATCTGTCTGGTCAAGAGACTAGATTGCACATTTGAGGGGAGGTGGCTTACATTAGGTAAAAGGGACGGGAGGGGGATAATTTATCATTGAATTACTCTTGAACTACATCTCTGACAGTACTGAAATAACACTCTCCATGGCCCAAAGTATATGAAGATTAATTGGAACTGCTGTTTTTGTGAAACATTACTATCCCTTTAAGAGAAGTTTAGATCCATTTCTAGAGAAGGGGGCACACAGGGTTATACTGTGTATTAGTATGTTAAACTGGAAGCTCTGATAAATAGGCTAAGAGCAATCTTGGAGCCAGGAAGCATTATGTAGTTTTCATTTACTGGGTTATACTGTGTTAAAGGTTGCATATGATTGAATTTTTCAACCATATTTACCATGTAACTATCTGCCAGACTGTCACTCAGTCAGGTAAAAACTTGGATCACTTACTAAAACTATCACTTATCAGACAAAGATTTTTTATACTGTTTTTCTCTTTACACTCCCCACACATTAAGAACAATTAGGCTACAGCTCCACTTTCTTTTCCTGTCTCATTTAGCATCATCATTTTGCTGCTTCCTCTATCTTTTCCAAGCACTGACTAACAATATGCAGGAACACACACCTTTTATAAGCGCATGGGAAGCTCTCCATGTAGAGGGGAAATCAATTATTACCATTGATTTAAATTCAGTGACAAAGGTGGAAAAAAGCTATTTTTGGGGATTTTTTTGCTTGGCAGGAAGTGCCTTTTTCTCCCATTTTGTTTTTGATTCAAACCTTTTCACCCATCTCTATTAATAACCACTCTTCCAGTTATGAGTTAATTGGACCATATTCAAGAAGCTATAGAGGTGCAATTCTGAGGCAACCAAACTGCACCAAAAGGGACAAATAAAGTTTTTAAAAATGTCCATTGATTTAAATGAGACTTTAAGCACCCAGAATGATAGAGTAGAGAGCAATTTTATTGCTATTAATTATGGCTACTGACAGTCTATCAAAAAATTGCATTTAGAACTTTCCATTTCCATATATTTCAGTGAAGTAGTTTTGTTTCAATCTGTGCACTCTAAAGCAAATATTGACAAAACTGTGATTTTTGCTTTGGAACTTATATACCAACCTCATACTTGTTAGGGTTTCCAAATTCTAAAATTGGAATCATTTTTGATGGCTCTTTATTGTACACTGCACGTACTATATCATTTAGTAGCTGAAAAGTCCAATTAGTTCCTAAGGAAAGAGAGAAAAGAAAATGCATTGATTATGTATAATTATACTGTAATGTTTACAAATGTGACTAGATGATCAGTAGGTATCATGTTCCTGCTTTGATGATATTATTGGTGACTTTAATCACATAACCAAACTGTTAAAATATTTCAGAAAACAATTACTAATATTTTAAGGTGCTAAAAAATTATTAACCCCTTAGTGACGGCCGCGTGCAGACGCGGCCGTCACTTAACGCCCGTCTAACATTTTTTTTTTTTTTTTTACAAAGAATCTGGAGTCCCCGAACGGCGCGCAGCCACGCGGGGAGCCGGATTTCCGGGACGTACATGTACGTCCTCTGTCACTAAGTGACAGCCACACAGGACGTACATGTACATCCTGTGTCACAAAGGGGTTAATTAAGCATCATGGCTATTAAACATTAGAGATTCATATAACATGCTTCTGGAACACTAGGATCACGTAATACTTTTTGGAAAACTCAGCACTTGTACCCAGAGCACTTGACACCCTCATGCCCTGTTATCTGTCTCCTATTACTCATTTAGTCTGTAAGCTCCTAGGGGTAGGGACCTCTCTGTCTTATTTTTTTATCCCCATTTATTTATTTTAACAAACTACTATTGTAAGGAACTGCGTATACTGCGTGGAGTCACATAAATAAAGATATACGTACAGAACAGATAGATATTTATCTATGGGATGTTTTTAGTTCCTTGCTGCTTCCAGTTGCTTATTTTTTGCATTATTTTTATTTAATGTTTTTTTCCAGTGTTATTATTTGTATAATTTCTGTATAAAGATCGTACATATTCCTTATAGCTGTATGAAAGTGTGCTGAAACAGTGAAACATACATGTAGAAACTGATACAAATTCATAGATTCCTAATAACAAGGGTATCCTACTGAAATGTTGCAAAACACACCACAACGACATTATGACATTCTGATATCGCAGCCATCAGAATGTCATAATATCATTGTGGTGCATTTTGTGAATATGCTGTTTATAGACTTATTCGGTAGTCAGCTCTGTCCTGTATTCATTGTGCTCTCTCTGTCTCCTGTAGCCCTTCTCTGTGTCTCTCTCACCTCTTCTCTCTCCTTCAGTCCCTTTTTCTGTCTCCTACTGACACCCTCTTTCACACTTTACCTATACTGCATGTCTCACTCCCCAACGGTATCCTTGTCTGGATTTTCCTTATGCTTGCAGCACAAGTTGCCAATCAAGCGAATGATATGCATTTTGAGTCCCATTTTAAGCATGCATTTGCTCCTGCCCCAGGCTCATGGTGTATTTGGCCAGGAAGACTTTCCTGCTAGATGTGTCAGGCGCAAGATCTCTAGATCTCTCATCTGCTTGACTGGCATCTTGTGCTACAAGAAAAAGGAAAATTAAGACAAGGTAGTTATTAACTCTTAAACCGGGTACCTTATAACACCAGGCTAGAAATGAGACAAACGGAGGTAAGTTCTCACATTGTGTATTTCCTGGCCTGAGGCATTTCCAGATACATTCAAGTATGTCTATATATAGTTATCTGCATCAAAATTGTAGGAAGGAAACATTCACGTTGCCTAATAGAAAGCAAACGTATAGTAGGGTTGTGGAATGTGGGTGCTGTGGTCAAGTTAGTACCATTTATTACTTTATCAGACTTTATATTCTAAGATGTTGATACACATTCAGTATATGGCTGCCCTAAAGAGATTACACAGAACTCAGCCTCTCCACGGAGGGGTTTTATTATGTCAGTAAATTTATCAGGAGGAAAAAAAGGATACCATGGAGCGTGTACTTCCAGCCGAGAGGGAAATTTTTCTCAAAAAGTGTCCATTTTCCACTTTTTCCCACCTAGCTCATTTCATTGAAGACTGAATTTCACCCACCGCATGGCATAGTGTAAAAGGTGTGTCAGGTTCATGCAACATGTAATTATTTATTTGTTAGCAAGAAAGAAAGTGGTAAAATTTTTCGGCTAGTTAGGAAAGGGAAATAATGAAAATGTGTTATCTTTGTTAGTGGAGTCTGGGGGGACTTTGGGGGAGTGTGAAGGGAGAAAGAAAATGTCCCCAATATCTTGGTTCCCTGAGAGAGGTAGCTGTAATCCAAATTCCTTCCTGATCTGATTGTTACGTTAGCAGAGTCTAGGGGTGTGTGGGAAGGAGGTTTACCCCAAATGTGCCAACATTTTGGCTGACTGATTGGGAAGACACAGGCAGCCATGATCCAAGTTTCTTCCTGATGTAGCTGTTATCTCTGTGTTAAGGAAGTCTGGGGGAAAGAAGCAGATGAACAGGGAGTGTGGTTTTTGTCATCTGACAAATGGCAACTAAAGTGTGATGTATGTGAGCTGCTGAAACCTTTTGAGGAGGCCACATTGCTGGCTATTTGTTTAGAGGCAGGAATTATCAGGATTCTCCCACTGATCTATTTACTGCATAAAAATAAAACTGAGAAGCATGGTTGACGAATCTTACAAAAATGACAACACAGAAATGCACCAGCTAGTCATGGATATGTTATCAGGCTCACATAGTCTCCATTAAAACAATGATGAAAACAACCTTGCTAGTTTGCTGGAACCCACTTTAAACATAACAATTCTGAATTTCTGCCAAAGCGTAATCAATTTTGGACAAGGAGTGATGATCAGCAGCGTCTGCCTGATTAATCAGATTCTGTCAAAGAATATAAAGATATGCTTATAGCTCGAGTGGAAGGTTGCATTGTGGAGGATGAGACAGAGAGCCAAAAAACTGATAGAAAGCATTTTGAAAATGAATTCAGCAAATGATTTATACCAGCAGTAACAACAACATTCACAAGAACATCTCATTCTCAACATAGTTCTGAACATGTCATCATGCAAAACTACTTCAGTTGAGGCACTGTTGAAAAACTGAGGGCTCGATTCTATTACCCATGCTAAAACCGGCGTTAGATTAAAAACAAGCAACATGTATTTTGCAAGCATGTGTTATGTCTGTATTCTATTGCAGAACCATGGTAAAACAAAACTGGCGTAGACAGCACATTTCTATGAAATAACTAAATTGGCACTGTCTGCTTCTATTCAACTACTGCCTAAAAAAGAGTAAAATGTCAAAAATCAAGGAAATAGGTGTACGTTTGACTACAGAAAGATCAAGTTTAGCGTTAGATGTGTTCCCCACATTATCAAAATCCGACATAGAGTGCCCCCTTTCAACATATTAACCCCCCTTCAAAATTCAAATTATAGTGCTTTCTTTCACCATTTTAATTCGACAATTTGACACTTTAACCCCCTCTCTTTAAAATCTGGCTTACAGTACTCCCATGACTTTTTTTCTTAATTTAAATTTGACATTGTTCTACAATTTTTTCGACATGCCCTCATTGTATTTGTATTGCATGATTAACCCTATGAGTACCAGAGAGGTAGCAATGTGTTTGCTACCACTCTGGTACTTAAATGGTTAATAGGCAAGGTATGTGGCTGCATACCTTGCCTGTATATATGTAACTTTTTTTTTTAATTATATTTGTTATTCATATTAAAATAAATAGTTCAGACCTCAAGGGGGATATCAGGACCCCTCCTGACACACCTTAGCATTGATCACCTATCCAGAAGGATAGGAGATCAATGCAGGCAACAATTGCTGACATTTTCACTAAAGCCCATATAACATATGTATAACACTTGTTATATGGGCTTTCCTATAATGTCTATTATTATATTTATTTAAAAAATATAATTCAGACCTCGAGGGGGGCATCAGGACCCCTCCTGACCCCCCCGTAGCATGAATAACCTATCCATACAGGTGACTATTGCCATTTTTTAAATAAAGTGCATATAACCTATGTTTAAGATAGGTTATATGCGTGTTTTATAAATAAATATTACTTTCAGACTTCGAGGAAGTCATCAGGACCCCTCCTGACACCCCTAACATGGATCATCCATCCGAAAAGATAGATGATCCATGTGGTGTCTTTTTAAATAAAGCACATATAACCTATGTTTAATATAAGCTGTATGCGCTTTTTATAAATAAATATCACTTTCAGACCTCGTGGCTTGTAACTTCTACGCCTCAACTCTGAGGTACAGGATTACCGACAGAAAATTTAACCACAAAACATGCGGTAATACTGAGCATGGGTAATAGAATGCTACTTGCATACAGTTTTTAGTTGTTTCTTATGGGGGTTTTTTTGACTGGTGGTGTGTATAATTACCTCTGATTTTGTTTTCACAAGTCAGGTAATAGGATACTAAAACCTGACTTAGAAAACACAATGCCTGTTTGTTTGTTTTTTTAGCCTTGGTAATAGAATTGAGCCCTGAATGTCTCTGGGAAAAAACACAACAGAATTTTTTGCATGTAAATAGACAGTTGCCCAATAAACAGATGCATAGCAAAAGGTTAAAATAAGTCTGGTCTTCCCATAGTCCTCAGCCATTTTAATCAATGTTATCTGTTCCCTATAGTGCAGTATGTTTGTCCCAGATTTGTTCTTTCTTTACATAGTACATCAGAATAACTGAACTAACTATCAAATTATTTTATAGGGATATTGGGTGAATGCATTTCCCTGATATCCTTTTAAAATGTTGCATATAAAATATTGTACAACTCCACGGTGCATTAAACATGTCTCCGTGGTGAAAAGCCCAACATGAGAATCTCGCCATCATCAAGGTGCGAGATTCTCATGTCGCCTCCTTAAACGTCACTTCAACCCACCCACAACATCCAATGTAGTGCCCACATTAACCTGTTGTGTGCCTCCGACCACCTACCACTCCTACCATCTCTAAGTATGTGTGACACTGTCTGTTCCTGTCCTCCAGTTTGTGCGCCCCGAGGACTTTCCCTGATAATCCCTGCCCTAACATACATTAAAAGGGTTAAGCTGGATATCACTACCACAGGCACATTTTTGCATTGGTACCAGAAGGGTTAATGGGCAGGACATCTTGATAAATCCCTTATATGACACAAGTTATACTCCAACTCAGGAACTTTTTCTCCTACAAACAAAGGGTTAATGCAGGCACTACATTTTTCTATTTGCCATTGGCATTAACCCTTTGTGTGCCTCCGAACTCATGAAGCAGTCCCGGAGCAGGGTCATCACATCTGTCTCCTCGCTGGCTCTGTCTTCTTGGCATAGTTCTTCTCCTTCTCCATGCTGCAGTTCTGTATGACAATCAGCTACATGGGATCCAAATCGTGGTAGAGGAGGAGAAAAAGTTCCTGACTTGGTATATAACTTTTATGCCTTTTACTGTAGGTTAGAACAGGGATTATCAGCAAAGGGCCTTGTGGCACACAAACTAGAGGACAGGGACAGACAGTGCTGTGGGTGGGTTGAAGGAGGCAACATGAGAATCTCGCTCTTAGATAAATGGTGAGATTCTCATGCTGCCCTTTTCAACATGTAAAGTGGAAGTCAAAGACGCTGAACTAGGAACGAGCCTACAATACAAATTTATAGGCCCTTTTCAACATGGCAACATGCTTAATGCAACATGGAGTTGCATGATATTTTATATGCAACATTTTAAAAGTGAACCCATTTACCTGTGCAGCTCCCCTAGCATTAGCATCTAACGCCAGTGGCTGCACTCCAGCGTATGCAGTACAAAATATGATCACTGCATTGCATACTGGCTGACTTTAAGTCCAGCTAGTCATGTACTCCAGGCCCATAGCATGTGTGGGTAAATAGATGTTAGGCAAATTTAAAAGTAAAACCTTTAAATATTGTAACATTTTTGCCAACAAACTCTGAGACTGATGTACTGGGGCACACTAACTGTGATGCCTCATTTACATCACTGGAGATTCTGGTAATTTTTACTTGTCCCCTAAATTGCAGTTGGTTTGCTCCAAATTCTTCTCACTGACATACTAAGAAAAGTGCTTCAGTTCTGGAGTGAACCAACTGCTCCACAGGTGAGAAAAAAAATCTCCAAATTCTCATTTATTGCAATGTGACTCTTAAACCCTTGAAAGCAAGATAAGACTCTAATGCATCACATTGCAATGCGTTGGAAGCTTCCGTAGTATTAAAGGAGTTAAAAGCCCCAATTTAAATCAATGGTAAGTTTTATTTTCTTCCTTATGTTGAAGTTGGTTTGGTTCAGAATTGCACTACTTTGATGCAGTTGGTCAATGCTGGGACATACCAACTGTACCACAGGGGACAAATAATAATTCTAATTTTTTATGGTACTTTATAACGATGGATGCTAAATCGGCCTACAAAATATTGCTCTGCAAGGCACTAAATACCTCTAGCATTCAAGGGGTTAAAACCCCCATTTAAAGTAATAGGAATTATAGGACTTAACCATATGAGTGCCAGAGGGGTATCGCAATGTGTTGGATGCCTCCCTGGCACTCAAAGGGTTAAATGTATCCCGTTGTGTATTTAGTTTGTCCCAGAATTTCTCACTATGTTTACTGCTAGTTTCTATAGCATAAAACTGAATTTGGAGTTAATTTCTCCATGAGATTACTTGTCACTTACCACATTTAGGATAAGACACCAGCAACATATCATCTTCTCTTGACTCAAATGATTCCAGCGCTTTAAAATTCTCAGGGCTGCATACAGCAGAGGGATAAAGAATTCCATTGTATCTGAAAAGCATCTTGTCCTGTGGGATTTCCTTACAAGCTTCCACCACTCTTTGTATCTCTTGAATGAAGTGCTCATTGGTTGCCATTTTGAGCTACAGCAGTGAGCAGCAAAAATCCCTGAAAACAGCTTATATGCAGTGTGTCTGTCTTCTGCATACTTTCCCTATTTATCTGAAAAAGAGCAGAGTACAAGAGGGCAGAACTTGAAGATACACCCTCCTTATTTTTAAAAAGAAAAGCTGCTTATTGTATGTAAGTGACATCATGTAATTCGAAACCCTTTGATTGCCTGAGGGATACGCAAAGCATTGCAAAGCAATACATTAAGTACCCCTCTGGCAATCAAATAGTTAAACTGCAGCTCTGGGTAAAGCCTGAGGCTATATGACTCTGCTGGTAATACAAGTACAATAGACATCTGCACAAACATTTCTGACACGCGTCCAACTGGAGTAGCACTTTCTCCTTTAGAAAAAGACATTTTCAGGTGACATTATCAATTGATACATCTCTGATTATATAATTAACAGTGAAGTAATTTTCAAGTGATAACAGTGGGGATGACATAATATCATTGGAAACAGAATCTCACACACATGAAAATGTACAAATGGGCATCACATTTACAATAGGCACCAGCCTTTCTATGTTGCTCTTGCTTAACACTTACAGAATGTGCAAAGCTTTGCGTCACTTACCTCAAGGAGGAGGCAGTGTAGGAATTATGGGTATTTAAGGTAGTGTCTAGTTTTACACCATGTACTAACAAGACAAAGAGGAAACCAGCATGTACTATGAGGGGGTGGCATTTGGGGTTGCTTCTGTTAGAGGTAGGTATTAGTGAAAAGAGCCATTTTCATTTTGTAGCAAAGGAAAATCTTTTTCATTGAAACTCATATAGATAGAAAATGCATTAAAAGGTCAGTCTTTTTTTCTGCCAATATAATTCATAGGAGAACTTGGCAATTTCCATAAATGCTTTCTATAGCCTTGAAAATTCCTGCTACAATCCTATAAAAACCCAGAACTTTCCACCATCCTGAGGGGCTTTAGTACTATGTATGCTGTCTGTGTATACAGACTGTACACTTGCAACTTATTCACATACATGGATCAAGTGAACTTTCGTACTGTATTATGTTCCAATACAAGCCTGAAAAAAAGAAATGTGTCAGGACTGCCCGAATGTCGGATGCAGTCAAGCGCAGTAGAGACTGCCCGAATGTCTGATGCAGTCAGGCGCAGTAGAGACTGCCCGAATGTCTGATGCAGTCAGGCGCAGTAGAGACTGCTCGTACGTCCGATGCAGTCATGCTCAGTAGAGACTGCCCAAATGCAGGAACGCAGGAGCTGGGAGGTCCGTGTACACGGGATTTTACACTAGTCATGTTTATATTTATCTTCTTAGCTTTAATGTTGTTTAGCCACACTTGACCTTGTGTTTGCTTTTATTCATAAATTGAGGTCTATTAAGCAAGTGAGGATTATTTAGTAACATATTAGCTCCATTATTGATATTATATGTAATTTGTGTTTTTTGCTGATTTTTGTTTTGGTTAAATAGGGACTGGTAGGTTGATCCTAGATAATGGTGTAAGGAGAGACCGAACAGTACTTTTTGGGTTAAAAGTACTCAGCATGTGTCTGAATATCTGTTTTTTTTTTCCATTTCCTCTTTATTTCTACCTGATTCATTAGTGCCAGTGCAAATGGGGTTAAATCACAGGGCAATCTTAGCCTCTTAAGATCATTTCTAATTTATACAACTTAGATGTTGCACAAATCTTTTATGTATATTTTTCTTTGATGTGCACTACAGGAATTCAGTGCAGTTCAGCATGTTTTCTGTATGAAGACTGAATTAACATTCTTTCTCTTTCTTTCGAGCATTATGAACTGTGCTGCTGCACTTGATAACTTATTATTTGAGCATAACTACTATCATGTTGTGCCACACTTTTATTGCTGCTCGCTTATATTCACAAATGGACTTTGTTTCATTAACACATTCATTTTTAAGTAATTGCACGTGCACATTTATGTTGGTTGACTAGCTTATGACTTTTTACAATACAGAGGGTGACGTCAGTTTGTGCAGTCATTATTCTGATTGCACGAAAGTGACATCAGCAGGATCTTCTCATGCGATAGGTACTTAATCCTTCTTAGAAATGCATTGTATTATCTTGATAAAGGTCCAGGTTTGGCCCGAAACATCATCATCTAATTAAGTAATTTTCTTTATTCTGAAAAAGTCTCACTGGTGTTGCCTGCTTGTGTCTTTGGTTTCAATATTTTATGAATGTGCACCTGGCCATTTGTTACTGTATTTAGAGAGTTTGCTAACATCATACCTTTAATACATATTATTATTATATTCACGATTATTTTGATATTATTCTTTTTTTATTTTATTTATTCCTACCAATTTTATTTATTCTTCCCAAGGGCAAAGAGAAGGTTAGTGACCCCACTCTTTGTTTAACATTTTCAAATAAGTTCTCATAGTTGGGAAATAAATATTCCCAGATTTTGCAATTCAGTGGAGATCTCTCGCAGTTAAATGGATAAAAGACACTTTTAGAATAAAAATGTATTTCTTGAATGCTCCAACTTGCCTTTATATAAGGTTCATTGTTTCGCAATACATCCTGTATCTTAATTGTAGGTAAAGAGAGCGGTCTAAAAATTTGCAATGTCATGGTAAAAATATGTTTGTTCTTTGTTCATATCTACTTAAATTACACTAGAGAAAAGTTGCTTTTCTTCTAATTTATCTCCATGCCCTTAGTGAACTTTTGTATTGATAGGTATAGGGTTGCCCTACCTGACCTAATGTACTAAGAAGAAATAAAGCCATTGTAAAGCAAAACATCACCATAGGGAACAATAAAAATTGATGTTTTAACACAAACAAATCCGCACATTTAAATTGCACTTTTAACCCCCAGAATACTGAGGAGTTTTCCAGTGCAATGCGTAGGAGAGCTGTTTAGCTTTGCTGTGTTTAAAGGGATAGTAATACTTAAGTGTAAAAATAATATGTTGTAGGGTTTATCCCCCTGAGTAAAACAAGGGCACTCCAACTGCTGAAAGGTGTTTCATTCAAAAGTTATTAATTTTCAAAGTTGAATTTTTTAGTTGCAATATCACAGTGGCCTGTTGCTACACCGTCATATGGACAGCTCTGGTCCCGGGACCATAAATCTCCATAGGATGGTGTAGCAACAGCGCCACTGTACAATTTCAGGCCACTGCGATATTAGACCTAAAAAATTAAACTTTGAAAATTAATAACTTTTGAATGAAACACCTTTCAGCAGTGGGAGTACTCTTGTTTTACTCAGGGGGATAAACCATACAATGTATTTTTTTTTTACATTTTAAGTATTACTTTCCCTTTAAAAGCTTAATTTAAATCAGTGGGGATTTTTGTGTCCACTCTGATGGTTTGATCAGAATTGCTCTGGTTTTAAGTAGTAAATCAGCCTTATTACATACAAAGGGAAAAGGTTGATGGAAAAGACAGTACTTCTGTACATTTATATTTGATGTCATTTCACATGCTACATTTCACTTATGTTGTGTGAAAAGCTAAATAGGGTGGTTTGGCAACATCATTCATTGAAGATCTGTTTGCCTTTTGTTCACTACCAGTTAAACTACAGCTTCTAACCTTTTGCACACCAAGTTAATCTATAACATGACAATTACATTTTTTTAGTAGGAAGCTGAACTGTCACCTACATTTTTTGCTTAAAGGGATAGTAATGTTTCAAAAAAAAAAGCAGCTCCGATTAATCTTCATAGTGTTTGGGCCATGGAGAGTTTTAGTTCAAGAGTAATTGAATGATAAAGTATCCCCCCTCCCACCTCTTTTACCTAGTGTAAGCCACCTCCCCTCAGATGTGGAATCTGTTCCTGGGACCAGACAGCTCACAGCAAGGCACAATCTTCTTTCTGTGAGAACAATGACAACCCTGCCCCCCTTGGTAGGTTTTTCAGGCTTTTCCCTTATGCTAATTGAAGATTGTCCCTCTCTGCAAGCAATCTGGACAATTGTGCTGTTTTGAGGTGAGCAGTGTTTCATCAGTAAAAGGGGTGGGAGGGGGATAATTTATCATTGAATTCCTCTTGAAATACATCTCTGACAGTTTTGAAATAACGCTCTCCATGGCCCAAATACTATCAAGAGTAACTGGAGCTGCTGTTTTTGTAAAACATTATTATCATTTTAATAAATCTGCTACCAAAAACATGATCCACAGACTTCCTGGTTGAATTTCAGTCGAGGGGGCAGTTTTCTGACCTACTAAACAGCTGATAGGAGATATTTTGGAGCTGTACAATGCAGCTCCTGGCTTTTTAAAGGGATGTTTCACAATAAAAACAACTCCAATTAATCTTCATAGCATTTGGGCCATGGAGAGTGTTATTTCAATACCGTCAGAGTTGTAGTTCAAGAGTAATTGAATGATAACGTGTCCCCCCTCACCCCTTTTCCCTAGTGTAAGCCACCTCCCCTCAGATGATGAATCTGGTCTTTTGACCAGACAGCTTGCAGCAAGGAACAATCTTCTTACTGTGAGCATAGGGAAAACCCTGCCCCCACCACCAATAGTTTTTTTCTTATGCTCACTGAAGATTGTCCCTCTCTGTGATCCATCCAGACAGTCTTGCTGCTCTGAGGTGAGCAGTGTTACATCAGTAAAAGGGACAGGAGGGGCATACTGTATCATTCAATTACTCTTGAACTACAACTCTGACAGTACTGAAATAACACTCTCCATGGCCCAAATACTGTGAAGATTGATCAGAGCTGCTTTTATTGTGAAACATTACTATCCCTTTAAAATGATACTTTTTTGTGTAATGACACCACTTTCAAGGAGTTAAATGCCCCATTAAATCAATGGGAATAGTTTATTTGGGAGGAATGCAAGAAAGTTGGCCATTAGCAATTTTTTTATGTGCTGTTTGCAATTACTTATGTTTTGATGCCATAATAATACAGACTTCTTGATGCTGAATAGAACATGTTCCTAAATTATCAGCACAGTTAGCACATCCTCTTAAAGGGATAGTAATGTTTCATAATAAAAGCAGCTCTAATTAATCATCATAGTATTTGGACTTTGGAGAGTGTTATTTCAATTCTGCCAGAGTTGTAGTTCAAGAGTAATTCAAAGACAAAGTGTCCCCCTCCCGCCCCTTTTACTGATGTAACACTCCTCAGCCAAAGCAGAAGGGAAGTGCCCAGGTAGATTGCACAGAGGGACAATCTTCAATTAAGATAAGGGGAAAACCTGAAAAGCTTGTCAAGGGGGGCAGGGATTTCATTCTTCATGTTTTTTTAATCCCTACAAAATAAAATAAAGTTAAAACGAAGTATTACTATCCCTTTAAATTAATGGTAAAGTTAGCCAGCCATATGAAAATGCCTTCTAACTGCTCTGCTGAATTAGGTGCAATCACTAATCCTCTTGCAAAATGGCGGACATTTTAGCCATACAAAGTTTTTGAAATGCAATTCACTAAAAAAAGCACAAATGTTGCTTATGCTTAAAAAAAAAAAAAAAAAAAGCAACAGTTCAGTTACATTATGGTACTAATTATTCTTTCATCAAAATTATAATGTTCATTTAATGCTTTCATCCCCTTGGCTCAAATTTGTAGAAGCAAATTAGAGTTATACTGGATTAATCCAACTGCATCATAGGGAACCAATAATAATTTCTAAATTCCCATGCAGTTTTTAACCCTCTTGAATGCTAGGGTGGGCTCCAATGCATGGCTATACAATGCATTAGAGAACTCTCTAGCATTCAGTGGGCTAAACGCCCAATTTATTTAGCAGGTATTTTAATTTGTTCCCTATAGTGCAGTTGCTTTACTCCAGAATCACTCCAGTAATATGTATGTGCTATTTACAATTGCTCGCATTTTGATGCAAGAAACAGACTTACGCATTGATGCTGAACAGCACACGCTCCTAAACTAACGACAAAGTTAGAAAATGCCCCTAAAGTAATGGCAAAGTAAGTGAATGCGTTTAAATTAACAAAAAAGTTGGCTAGAGGTATGAAAACATGTGCTAATTGATTTCTTGAATTAAGCACAATCGGTCATCTTACAAAACAGTGGACATTTTAACCACACCCACTTGTTAAAACGCATTCACAAAAAAAAGCAAACATTCGCTATTTCTGAAAAAAAAAACATTTACAATTCAGTCACATTATGGTGCCATCACAAGTACACTGCAAATAGGGATCGCGAATGGTTCTTGCATTCCTCCCTAGGTTCCTGAACCTGATGAACACTACCTTATGAGCTTTTACTCTTTTAGTGCCAGACGAGTGCACACCCTTCTAGCACTCAACGGGTTAAGCAAACAGCAAAAGTGAGTTGCAAAAATCACTGAAAACAGCTTGCATGCAATGTGTTTGTCTTCTGTGTACCTTCCCTTTGTATCTGAAAAAGAGCAAAGTATAACAGGGCAGAACTCAAACTTAAACCCTCCTCATTTTGAAAGGTAATGATCCATGTTACATATCAATGACATAAGGCATGTCAAGAAAGGGGTTAGAGCCTGGAGCTATGTAACTCTGCTGGTAATATAAGTACAACTCAAATATTTCCTTACATTTGTACATACATTTGTAACATGCAACAACTGGAATGACACTTTCTGCTCTAGAACCTGGCAATTTCCATCTAGGGGCTAGAGTCTATTGCAGGTGCTAATTTTATCTCTGCTCTTATCTCCAGGTTCCCCCGTAGACTTCAATGGGAACATTTTTGATAAAACAGGTGTTAACATCTATCTCCTGCAATAGAATACAACCCTAGATGTCCTATGGCCACTAAGACTGCTGCTTCAATACTGTAAAAACCTGGATCTTCTCAGCATTCTGAGAGGCTTTAGTACTATGTATGCTGTATGTGTAAATAGACTGTATGTTGGCAACTTATCAACATAGATGTAAACAAGTGAACTGTATTATGATACAATGTTTCAAGATTGATCAAAAGAAGTGCACCAGGAAAATAATTTAAAAATATACATTATTAGGGTTATATACGAATATTACAATATGGCTGGACAATTGATACAACACAATATATTAACATTAACAAATAAGTGTAGTCCCTGGCCATTGTGCCTGGCTTCTCTCTCAATGTTGCGGCTACAGAGGTGTAGCCGTGCTGGTCTGAAATAACAGAGGTCCATAGAAAGGGAGTCAAAGGGGACTCTAGACCATTCCTGGAATAAATCATACCAACACAGTCACTGCAGTTCAAGTAGACTTTATTTGGGGACACTGGGGACATTTATAGCACACTATAACAAAAGAACAAAGAAACATAATTTAATCTTGTCACTCCAGTCTCCAGCCAATTATAATCTGAACAGCAAGAGACAAACATGTGGTGACCAATAAGGTGGCTGCTGGCATTGTGTTGCATAATTTGATCCAGTTACCTGGGACCTTAGACAAAATTCAATCTTGTGCCGATTCCCAGCCAACGTGAATTGGAGTGACAAGAGATGACAAGCAGCACCCAATCAGCAGGCCACTTACCTGTCAAACAAAGTTAGCCCATACATAACAATGTTTGACAAGCAGCGACCAATCAGTAGGCCACCTACCTGTCAAGCATACTCATACAGTACATACAATGCATAACCTGTGCCTTCAATCAACAAGCCATCTACTTTTCAAAACGGAGGTGGGAATTCCAGCAGCTTGCTTGCTGTAGTGTATTGTGGCTGGGCAGCACGGACAGAGGGATACTTTATTCATGGGCCAGTTTAGTCTATATTTTAACAATAGTCTGGAATGGCCACATGTTTGTTATAATAAGCAATCTTCTACACATAGCTTCCTCTGTTACTCCTTCAATGTCAGTAGATCTTAACAGTCCAAACAATTAGTAATAATAGTGACAGACCAGCTGGAATTTACTGGAGGAGTCGAACCACATGGAATGCAACTTGTGAGTGGTGTCTTAATCTCGTTGTTGACTCTGGCAGGCAAGATGGATATTGAGTAGTGTTGAGCGAGCACCCCGATGCTCGGGTGCTCTGACCGAGCACCGCCGGAGGCTCGAGTGCTCGGCCGAGCACCCGAGCCCCATTGACTTCAATGGGGCGACACGAGCATTACACCAGGCACCCCCTGCTCTGATGAGGGGAGGGTGCCTGGTCAATGCCCCCTTCATCTCCACAATGTCCCCCTTCATCTCCGCAATGTCCCCCTTCATCTCCGCAATGCCCCCTTCATCTCCGCAATGTCCCCCTTCCACAATGTTCCCCTTCATCTCCACACTGTCCCCCTTCATCTCCGCAATTCCCCCTTCATCTCCGCAATGCCCCCTTCATCTCCGCAATGTCCCCCTTCATCTCCGCAATGCCCCCTTCATCTCCGCAATGTCCCCCTTCCACAATGTCCCCCTTCATCTCCACACTGTCCCCCTTCATCTCCGCAATGCCCCCTTCATCTCCGCAATGTCCCCCTTCCACAATGTCCCCCTTCATCTCCACACTGTCCCCCTTCATCTCCGCAATGCCCCCTTCATCTCCACAATGCCCCCGTACCTCCAGTCCCTGGTGGTCCAGCGGAGCGTCTTCAGATCTGTGCCTCCTTCGGCACAGATCCCCGCCACCCGAACATGGCGGGCGAGCACATGGCGGTACTCGACGAGTACCGCCATGTGCCGAGCAGAGCGATGCTCGAGCCGATCCGAGCATCGGCCGAGCATGCTCGCTCAACACTAATATTGAGTAAAAATGGGTAAGATATCATACCCTGTGATGTTTGAGTGACAGTGTATTATTATGTTATGTTATATATGGATATGACAGCCAGATTCAATTGCGACTCTTTATCTTGATTAATATTTCATCATATTATCACTATCCTCTCCATTTCATCATTACATGACTGTTCACGTGGATAATCTAGTTATCCTTGTTATATGCACCATGGATGATTATTGTTTACATCTAGAAGCTTATTTCATCCTAATTTGTCTCATTTTACTCTCATCCTTCAGACTTTTTCTTTTCTTGTTTTTGACTGGTGCCAGTTTTAGGTTCTTTTGCTGATTCACATAATTTTTATTCTACTTTTTTGGGCTAATTTTATAATTGCTATTGTGATGTATATTTATATATAGTTATATATTTTTAGTCTGTGGGGATAGGCTGGGCTGTGAGATCTCTTTATTTCATCTTTATTATGATTGGTTTATACTTTTTAAATTTAGATTTTGGATACTTTTTTTCATAACAGTGTATACTTATCTGAATGCCATACTTTCGATCCCATCTTTTTTTCATTGTTTTGTTGTTATATGTTAATCTCGGATCCGTGGCAACCCATATATGATATATAGGGTTTGGCATTTCCTGTTTACATAGGATGTGCTCCTATATAATTATTTGACATAAATAAAGGTATACATACATACAAACACAAATAAGTTATTAAAGTCTCACCTGCTCTTGTTAACTTGTCACTCTTCATGTCTCTTGCTGTCATCCTTGTACACTGCCATACTACTTCTTTCTGAACTTCTTATCCTGTACTTCTCTTCACCAAAGCTAACTCTGGTATTCTTGGTGTCCTCACTTCTTTGCTTTACCACATCATATGGCTTTCAATATTCCATAGGTACTGTAATAGCCCCATAGGTACTACCTGTACTGGGCAGAAGAAAAACATGTTGTACAAACATCAACCCCTTATGTCACATACAGCTCAAGGAGACATGGCACTCACAGTGATGAGCTTGCAGAAAACTCAAATGATGTTTATTTCAACATTTCGTCCACTAATTGTGGCCTTTATCAAGAAACGCTGACATAAACATTGTTTGAATTTTGTGCAGGATCATCCTTGTGAGTTCAATCTAGATATATTTTGACATGGATTCCAAACGATATTAAATGTCCAAGAAGAAGACAAGATGGGTAGACCAGATTTGTTGGTACACAGTGGCAACAAAGTGCACAGGACAGAAGTTGTTGGAGGCTTGTTGAGGAGGTCTTCATCCTGCAGTGGATGGCTAACTGCTTAAGATGATGATTTTATATATATATATATATATATATATATATATATATATATATATATATATATATATATATATATATGTTTCACTGTCTATTTCTCTATCTATCTATCTATCTATCTTCTCTCTCTCTCTCTCTCTCTCTCTCTCTCTCTCTATATATATATATATATATATATATATATATATATATATATATTAATATTATTAATTTTGATGTTGGATGTGCCCCCAGGTATAAGCATAGTTACAGTGAGTGCATCTCATTTCTGTCTACAGATAGATAGATAGATAGATAGATAGATGTCCTGAATACGTGTTAGAAAGCACTGAAGAAATTAACAAAATTACCATACCAGGATGGACAAGAACCATAAGAAGTGGAAAAGTGTCTTTATCTTGGAAAGGAAATGTCAAGAGATGGAAACACCAAGGGGAGATGCACTAAGGTGTGATAAAGAAACAGAATAGAGATTACTTCTCCAGTGATATCACTTCTCTAAGTGCCCTATGTTCTTCTATGGAGCCAATGCACTATGATTTCTCCAGATTTGGAGATGTTAGTGCATAGGCTTTATTTAACATGCCAAGAGAAACGTTTTTGACCCATGTGTCCTCCCGGTTCTTATTTATGGTTGTGAAACATGGATGCTGGATGACAAAACCATACAACAACTTAAGATTATGCAGGGAAATATAGTACACTGACTACTGAACATAACAAAAAGAAACAGAAAAATATATACATAGATTCATCAGCAAAAAGTTTTATGACATAATTGAAAGAGTAGAGCACCTAAAATGGAAAATGCACTACCAAGAAGACCAAAGACAAGACAGGTTGATGAAATTTCCAGATTTATTGGATCACAGTGGCAACAGAAAGCACAAGACTGAAATTGTTGGAAACTTACTGAGGAGGCCTTCAACCTACAGTGGATCAATGATGGCTGAAGAAGATGATGATGGTTTGTATATACAGTTTTTTTTAGGGTTATTGTGATGATAATCTTTTTTATTTTATTTATTCCCACCAATTTTATTTATTTCTCCAACGGATAAGAGAAGGGGAGAGAGTCCACTTCTTGAATTATATTTCCACACCAACTGCACCATAGGTGAGAAATAAATATTCCCAAATCTTGCGACTCATTGGAGACCTCTCTATCAATTAAAGGGTTAAAGCTCCAGTTAAGTTAGAGGTAAGTTTTTTTTATCATCTGTTTTTCAGTTATCGAGCACTTGAATTGCTCCGGCATGCCTTTATATAAGGTCCATTGTTTCACAATACAATTGGAATATTACTTGTATTTTTGTGCCAAGGGAAAGAGAGTGGACTTACATTTTGCAATGTCATGGTAAACATATGTTTGTTCTCTGTTCATATACACCTAAATAACACTGGAAAAAAGTTGCTCTGCTTCAAATTTTCTAAACGTTTAATGTACTCCAGTCACTAGTTTCTTTACCTGCAAGGCCCTTATCATATTTTTGTATTTATAGTAGTAGGGCTGTGATACTCGATGTACTAAGCAATACTAGAGCAGTTGCAGACTATAAGAGACTATAAAAATTGGTCTTTTAACAAAAACAAATTCTCACTTATTTAACCCTTTGAGTGCCAGAGTGGTACGGAATGCATTGCAAAGTAATTAATTCCGTACCACTCTGGCACTCAAAGGGTTAAATTGCAATTTGAACTCCCCAAATGTTGACGAGATTTCCAGTGCATTCCAGTGCAGTGCATTGGAGACCTCTTCATCAGTGAGGATTTTTGTGTCTACCCTGATGGTTTGCTCCAGAATTGATTCTGACCTTCTTAGTAAATCAGCTTCATTAAATACAACAGGAAAAGGGTGATGATTGATTAGAAGACAAAAGCTGGCCAGTACTTCTTTGTGTATATATATATAATATATGTGTGTGTGTTATGTCATTTTACATGCTTCATTTCACTTCTATTGCGTGACAAGGTGAATAGGGTGGTTTTGCAACATCATTCTAAGAATATAGAAGATAAACTACAGCTTTCAACCTTTAAAGGGATAGTAATACTTCATTTTAACTTTGTTTTATTTTGTAGGCATTAAAAAAACATGAAGAATGATATAAGTCTTATCTCTGAAACCTTTATGGTTTAAGAGATATTCACAAACAAAGTATCCCCCCCCCTGTTCAACCAGATCAGAAGGGAGATGCCCAGGTAGACTGCAGAGAGGGACAATCTTCAATTAAGATAATGGAAAAAGCTGAAAAACTTGTCAAGGGGGGGAAGGGCTTTCATTGTTTTCATACAAAGAAAATTGTCCCCTTCTGTTATCTGTACTGTCATACAACCAGACTCACATCTGAGAAGAGATGGCTTACACTAGGTAAAAGGGGCGGGGAGGGGAACTTTGCTTGTGAATATCTCATAAACCATAAAGGTTTGAGAGATAAGACTTATATCATTCTTCATGTTTTTTTAATGCCTACAAAATAAAATAAAGTTAAAACGAAGTATTACTATCCCTTTAACACACTACTTGATTACATAATGATACTTATTTTTTTTTAGTAGGAAGCTGCTTAAAGGGACAGTCATGTCCCATAAAAAATATTCTTGTTTTGTAGAGGTTTTAAAAATAAGTTATTTGGCACAAATCCTATCTCTCAAATGCTATGGTATGAGAGAGATTCTCTTGTAAAGTTTCCCTTTTCCTGCTGTCAGTTGTAAAGCTGACAGCAGAAGATTCGAGTCATGTGACTCTGCTCTTCAGCAGAGCCAAAACTGCATTATTTAAAGAGAACCATCTACAAAGTGTGCTTGCACACCAGGCAGACTTTGTAGACCTTTCAAATGAGTAATTATTTTTAAATAACGCAATTTCTGCTTTGCTGGTCACCACACCAGAATCTTCTGCTGTCAGATAGACGTGGATGTCAGGCAAAGGAAAGGGAGGGAGAAACTTTACATATGAATACTCTCAAACCGTAAATGTCTGAGAGATAGGATTTGTGCCATATAACTTATTTTTTTTAAAACCTCTACAAAACAAGAATCCTTTTTTTATGGGGCATTAATGTCCCTTTAAATTCATATTTTCTATGTGTAATACAATCACATTCAATGAGTTAAAACGCCCTTTAAATCAATGGGATTAGATTATTTTGGCAGAATGCAAGACAGTGGATTGTTAGCTATTTGTTTTTAAACCAAAAATGTATGCTCTATTTGTGATTGATCATATTTCAGTGCAAGAAACATACTGCAATACTCTGCAATGGCACATGTGAGTGAAAAACATGAGTTGTAGCACCACTGAGCGGGTACCATGCCTAGAACAAGACACTTTACCTTGTTCATGCTTGATGGGTGCTCCTCACAATTGTTTGTCGCTCTAAAGTGTAAGGGCATCCTAGGCATTGGCCCTTCCTTCCATGTGCCTCGAGGGATTCAGCTGCATTACACCAATGATGCCCCCATATTTTGAAATGTACGTCTGTGATTTTGTGGTCTTTCTCATGCTGAGAGGATTTGTCTGACATTTCTGTGAGCAGAGCCAGTCTGATATGGGTATTGAGACTTTCTCTCTGCAATGGCACATGGGAGTGAAAAACGTGAGTTCTAGCACCATTGAGAGGCTGCCATGCCTAGAACAAGACACTTTACCTTGTTCTCGCTTGATGGGTGCTCATCACAATTGTTTGTCTTCCTAAATAAAAAGGCAACCTAGTCATGGGCCCTTGCTTCCATGTGACTAGAAGGATTCAGCTGCACCTCACCAACGAGGCCCATGTAGGCCAAAATGTAGTTATGTGGTTTTGCTGTTTTCTCTTGTGCTCAGCACATCAGCCTGACATTTTAGTGCTGGACTGTCTGTCGGCAGGACCAGTCGAATATGGAGATTTTCTCTTTGTAATGGCACATGGGAGTGAAAAACTTGAGTTGCAGCACCATTGAGAGACTACCATGCCTAGAACAAGACACTTTACCTTGTTCGTACTTGTTGGGTGCTCATCACAATTGTTTGTCTCCCTAAGTGTAAGGGCATCCCAGGCATGGACCCTTGCTTCCGTGTGCCTAGAGGGATTCAGCTACATCACATTGATGAGGCCCATATAGGCTGAAATGTACATCTGTGGTTTTGCTGTCTCTCTGTTGTGGATAGGATTTGACTGACATTTCAGAACTGGACTGTCTGTGGGCAGAACCATCCTGATATGGATATGGAAGGTTTTTTTTCTCTGCAATGGCACATGGGAGTGAAAAATGTGAGTTGCAGCACCATTGATAGGCTACAATTCCTCGAGGAAGGCACTTTAGTTTGTTTGTGCTTGATGGGTGCTCCTCACAATTGTCTCCCTAAGTGTAAGGGCATCCCAGGCATGGGCCCTTGCTTCCATGTCCCTAGGGGGATTCAGCTGCACCACACGGATGATGCCCACATGATAAAACTTACATCTGTGGTTTTGCTGTTCCTCTGTTGCGGAGAGGATCTGCCTGACATTTTCGGAGCTGGGCTGTATGTGAGCATGACCAGTCTGATATGGAGATTTCTTCTCTACAGTGGCACATCGGAACATATAGAACAGTATATTTTTCCTTGTTCGCCTTTGATGGGTGCTTCTCACAATTCTTTGACCCCCTAAGTATAAGGGCATCCCAGGCATGAGCCCTTGCTTCCATGTGCCTAGAGTAATTCAGTTGCATGACATGGATGAGACCGACGGTTTTGTGGTTTTGCTGTGTTTCTTGTGCGGAGATGATTTGCTTGATATTTATTAGCTGGACTCTCTGTGGGAAGGACCAGTCTTATATGGATATGGAGATTTTCTCTCTGCAATGGCACATGGGAGTGAAAAATGTGAGTTGTAGCACCATTGAGAGGCTACCCTGCCTAGAAAAAGACACTTTACCTTGTTCGCACTTGATGGGTGCTCATCACAATTGTTTGTCCCCCTAAGTTTAAGGGCATCCCAAGCACAGGCCCTTGCTTCAATATGCCTAGAGTGATTCAGCTGCACCACACTAACAAGGCTCACATAGGCTGAAATGTATGGCTATGGTTTTACTGTTTCTCTCATGCAGGTTGAGTTTGTCTTACATTTTGGAACTGGACTGTCTGTGGGCAGGACCAGTCTGATATGGACATGGAGATTTTCTTTCTGCAATAGCACCATGGAGAGGCTACAATGCCTCGAACAAAACACTTTATTTTGTTTGCGCTTGATGGGTGCTCCTTACAATTGTTTGTCTCCCTAAGTATAAGTGCATCCCAGGTATGGGCCCTTGCTTCCATGTGCCTAGAGGGAATCAGCTGCACCACACTGATAAGACCCACATAGGCTGAAACGTACATCTGTGGTTTTGCTGTCTTTATCATGTGGATAGGATTTGCCTGGCATTTTGGAGTAAGACAGTCTGTGGGCAGAACCAGTCTGAGATATGGATGTGGAGATTTTCCCTCTGCAATGGCACATGGGAGAGAAAAATGTTGAGTTCTACCATGCCTAAAACAAGACACTTTACCTTGTTCGCATTTAATGGGTGCTCCTCACGATTGTTTTACTCCGACAGGGTAAAAAGAAAAAACACCAAATCCTGACAGCAGTTTTGTTAATGGCAAAAGTGTTCTTATTATTATTGAATCACTTCTCCAATTCCTTTGTTATTCTGTGGACGCTAAGATCTTCAAAGGCTCCACAGAATAACACAGGATTTGGAGAAGTGATATCAATGGACAATTCATCTCTTTTTTTTTTATCACCTCCATATCATGCCTTATTGCTTCTCCCCACAGAGACTTTAGAACCCCGGAAAAGTCCTATTCACTTTATCACCTGTTTAAGACCTGTTTGTCACACATTAGTGAATCTCTACCCAGAAAAACTATATTTTTTAAGGTGTGATAAAGAGATGATAAAGAGGAGATAACTTCACCAGTGATATCACTTCTTGGGGGAGATTCACTAAGCGGCGATAAAAAGATAATAAAGAGGTGATGAAGTGGAGATGACTTCTCCAGCTTATCACTTCTCCAATTCCTGTTATTCTATGGAGCTAATTCACTAAGATTTCTTCAACGTTGCAGTTAATGTGTGCTCCTCACAATTGTTTGTCTCCGGCAGTGTAAAAAAAAAAATATACCAAATCCTGACAGCAATTTTGTTAATGGCAAAAGTGTTCTTATTATTGAATCTTATTTTAAAAAATATTGTTTTTGTTGTTAAAGATGCACTAAGGTCTGATAAACAGGTGATTAAGTGGAGATTACTTCTCCAGTGTTCTAAACTCTCAGGAGTAGATTCACTAAAGCATGATAAAGAGGTGATAATATGGAAATAGCTTCTCCAGTGATATCACTTCTCCAATGCCTCTATGGATGCTATGCACTAAGATCTTCAAAGGCTCCACAGAATAAAATAGGATTTGGAGAAGAGATCTCACTGGACAAATCATCTTTTTTTTTTTTTTTTTTATCATCTCTATATCATGCCTTATTGCTTCTCCCCACAGAGATTTTAGAACACCAGAGAAGTCATATTCACTTTATCACCTGTTAATGACCTGTTTATCACACCTAAGTGCATCTCTACCCAGAAAAAAATATATTTTTCAAGGTGTGATAAAGAGGAGATATCTTCTCCGGTGATATCACATCTTGGGGGAGATTCACTAAGCGGTGATAAAAAGATAATAAACAGGTGATGAAGTGGAGATGACTACTCCAGTTTATCACTGTAACGGAAGCTAGAAGGGACCGTGTCACCTTCCGCCATCGTTCCCGGGTCTCTCCTCGACGCCGGATAAGTGCTGTCTGATGCACTGGTCGGGAAGATGGACGGACTTGTCATCGACTCAGCGAGTCATCGAATCCCTGATGTGGCTGACTCTGCGTTGAAGGAGACGAGTCGAGGAAGGTTCGACGAGACTCCGGAGCAGTCGCCAAGTCGCAGGCTGGAACTCCGGACAGTAGAGATTAAGGCCTCTACTCCCGGTCGGATGGATAACTGGCAAAGTGTAGCAGGAACCAAGGAAGGTCGAATGGCTTCGACCTGAATGTGGCTCTCAGTCGCAGGGTTACTGGAAAACGGGAAGGAGAAGACTGAGTCCACATTGCCGCCTGACAACATTAAGAAGTTGGGTTACAGGAACCTGGCAGCAGGCAGTTGACAATTCAGGATACTCCGCCCCTTTTACCTAGTGTAAGCCATTTCTTCTCAGATGTGAATCTGGTTGTAAGACCAGACAGATAACAGCAGGGGACAATCTTCTTTATATGAAAACAATGAAAACTCTGCCCCCCTTGACAAGCTTTTCAGGTTTTTCCCTTATCTTAATTGAAGATTGTCCCTCTGTGCAATCTACCTGGGTACCTCCCTTCTGCTTTGGCTGAGCAGTGTTACATCAGTAAAAGGGGCGGGAGGGGGACACTTTGTCATTGAATTACTCCTGAACTACAACTCTGACAGAACTGAAATAACACTCTCCAAAGTCCAAATACTATGATGATTAATTAGAGCTGTTTTTATTATGAAACATTTCTATCCCTTTAATACCATAGGAACATAAGACACCAGGACTCCTTGTTAACTCAGAATAAGAACTAACTTTATTTACCCAAACCACACATATTTATACACAGAAACCACATTGCAATACGTGAGTGGACAGGATACAATAGGTAAGTCACAAGGATAATATAATCACAACATACAAGACAAAGGACCAACAGCAAATGGTCCAAGTAATTACAGTGGCACAGACCTGATTACATTACTAATACAAAAGGGTGGATTAACTCAGGCAATGGACACAAAGACTTGAGGGATGTGAATTAATTAACACACGCCAGGGCGTCTCAATACAGTTCACAATACACTGGCTTGAGTGGCTAGAATACACATTGGAAGTAACTTTGCCCAGACTCAAATAATTAACTCTTAACTGTCCATTCTCTTGGAAGCAAGTCAGCAGTCTATGGTTGTTAGACTTTTTGGCCTAGAAACGTCCACAGTTCTTTGTATAATGGGCTGGTAAGCCTGATGCCCAGACAAGGGCTCTAGTAACAGTTTAGGATCTGTTACAATCACTTTAATTCCTATGTTATTCTATGGAGCTAATTCACTAAGATTTCTTCAACTTTGGAGATCTTGGTGCATAAGGTCCATGGAATAACATAGAAATTGGAGAAGTGATAAACTGGAGAAGTGATCTCCACTTTATCACCGCTTAGTGAATCTCCCCCCTTCAGATCCTAGAGCCTATTGACTAAGGTCTCTTCCACTTAAAAATGTTAATACATTAGCTCCTTAGAATAACATAGGAACTGGAGAAGTGATCTGACTACAGAAGCAATCTCTACTTTATTACCTCTTTCTCACACATTAGGACATCCCCCCAGGTGTTTTATAGACCAGACTGTATTTATCCTGGAGACTTTAAGTTTATAACCTTAGAAATGCTTATGTTTCAGACATCTGCCTCTAACAGAATTAAAAATATAAACAAAAATGTAGACATAGATGTAATATCAAATGCAAATATACAATAGAGAACAAATGCACATGAGTGAGAACACCTGTATAAACATGTATACAAACTTGTGCAAATGTGTGGTATTCTCTGAGGTGTAAGGTGTAAGTGATTTTCCCTAAGCTCATGAAGAACAAGGGCCCATGCCTGGGATACCCTTATACTTATACAAAACAAGAGGTGTAACAAGTGAGCCCTGAGAACGAAAAAAAAAATTGTTTATTCTTGGGGATGTTCCATTTTTTGCTCCCTAGTACCAATTCAAAGAAGACATTTCCATATTCATGTCAGACTAGTCCCTGCTCACAAATGGCCCAATACTGAAATATCAGTCAAACCTTCTCTGTATGAGAGAAACAACAAAGCCCCATTTGTTTGGAACTCTTTTCATTATAAATAGTTTTAATAGCGGTAATAATGAAACAATATTTTAATTTCTGCTTTGTGTTTCATTTTCTTCTTGGCCAAAGAAATGTGCAGGATCTTCTGTTTGGCTCGTGCAGTTTTAAAGCAGTTGTTATTACATAATTTTCAATGTATTGTATAATATACATGTCTGATACAGTGTTAAATGTGGTTCTCTTTGGCATGAAACAATTTTTTTTTTTGGTTTTAAAACATCTTTATTGAAAGAAGTAGGCATAACTGTCATATAAATCATTTGAAGTGTCAGTAAATAAAAAAGATAGGTAAAAGACATTGAATAAGTAAAAATATTTCACAACTCAGTTGTGTTCCATATAATGACCCACATATGTACATTAACTAAGCATGAACAAGATAAGCAACTGCAGTATGGATAATAACTAGACACTGAGGTAATACGTCACACTCAGTCCCATGACGCAAGTGTCAGGGAAGGGGATTGTCTATGGCGTTGCAAAGTATTTGAATAGTACCAGGAGAGAAACAGAAGGGGGAAAAGAAAAAAAGAAAAGAGTCGAGTAAAAACAGAACATGTTTTTGTGAGGTAATTCAAAATACTCCAAACAACTGACTCAGCTTTGCTTGAACCAGAGGTCTCAATTCAGGAAGCTAAAGATGAGTAATTCTGGAACAAATCAATTGCATCATAGGGGACAAATACAGATTATCAATTAAAGTCAGTTTTTAACCTCTTGAGAATTCTCTAATGCATTGCTTTGGAATTTATATTCCTCAATGTACATTTGGTTTTCTCTTGAACTTCTCTACTTATCTTAAATAAGGCCCCAAACCTTTATTCAGCTTTAAAATATTATGATTAATTAAACATGGACTGACTTCTTCAGTGACAATTCATTTAACATTTTATGAAAAAAAACAAGAAATAAAAAATATATTTTAAATGTATTTTATTTAATATCTAGTGTAAAATGACACAAATTGTAACCAACAAAATCAACAACAAACACTAAAACTTGCAATATTTATCATAGTTCAACATTTCTCCCAGTTTGGTTCCTGCAAGATATTGTTCAAACTTTGCATCCACCTCTTTGCTCTGTTCTTCAGTGAAAATGTTCTTCCAGTCTCCTATCTCCCCTGTAAGAAAGAAAAAGAAGAAATAAGATTAACAATGCATCATCACTGAAAGAGAATATGTAGAGGCAGAATATATATGGTGGGCCACAGCAGTCATCTTACACTCAGAAATGTACTCACATGATCACATTTAAAAAACACACCCTCTCATCCACATTTTCACAGTTTCACATACACACCCAACCACACAGATCCACATATTGGAATGTCTTTATTTTTATTAATGGGATCACTTACACATTCTCTCTACTAAAGAAAAAAAAAGACAAATATTTCCATTAGAACTGAAACCAGCATCCTGATAGAGCTTCTCTCTTTATCAGTGCCCCACAGTGACCTCGATGTGGTCAGCTAGACGTGATGGCTTTATCAAGTCACACTAACCGTGTTGAGGTCAAGAAGAAACACTGGAAAATATAAAAAGCTGGATCGGGATGTTTCAGTTCTACAGTAAATATCTGTCAATTTTATTTGTTATATATCTTAAAGGGGTAGTAATGTTTGTACAGTATATTCTGTAAGTGCCTAATATTTAAAGACAAATTGCTTATACATTTTATGTTTATTTTTTATCTTCATTGCTTAGGGGATCTTTTTGCAGTCATACAATATACGAGCAAGTTTAGTGATTTAATATAAAATATATATTGTACATAAGATAGCATACAGAGAACAGGGATAATGTTAACATTGTATTACATCATGCTTTTATGGTCTACTGACCAGAATCATCTCTGTGAGGGACATAAAGTAAATATAATAGGAGAAGTTGAAAAAGAAATAAAAAGTATAGACAGAGTTGTTGAGCATACTATCCATTATGTACTTGCAAAATATATAAAGTTAAAACAAGTGGTAAATATCCGCTCCATTTTCTTTTTTAAACTACTCCAATGAATTGCAATGGGAACAATTATTATTAAATTTAGTTGGCAATCAAGCCTCCACAAAATGGTTTTAGAATGAAATAGGGAAAATATCAATTATGTATCAGATGTCATATTAAAAAAATCAGTTAAAAATCAGTTGGAATAAAAAACAAAAAACTACACTTGTATAGGATTTCTCCTTGAGCATATAATATTTTTCTCTTACCTTTTCGGAAAAAGGTATTCCCAAATTTACCATGGGTATCTTTGGAATTCTCTTTCATAGATTGAAATGTGGTTTTACTCTCTACTAACTTAATCTGGTCTTCTGTTAGTGCAAGTCCAAAGAAGTCAGATATTTTCTTCAATTGTGCAGGAAAGTCCTTAAAGAAAAGACAAAAAAAAAAAAAAAAAACCATTAAATACCGGGAGGTGGGGCAAATACAAGCAAAAAAAAAGAAAGGAAAAAAAAAGAAAGAAAAGGAAAAGAAAGTGTAAGAGCAATCATCATGTTTTTGGTAGCAGACTTATTAAAAGGATAATATTTCACAAAAACAGCAGCTCCAATTAATCTTCATAGCATTTGGGCCATGGAGAGTGTTATTTCAAAACTGTCATCGTTGTAGTTCAAGAGTAATTGAATGGTAAAGTAAATCTCCTCCCGACCCTTTTACTGATGTAACACTGCTCATCCAAATTGCAGCAAGACAGTCCGGATGGATAGCAGAGAGGGACAATCTTCAGGGAACATAAGGAAAAACCTATCGGGGGGCAGGGTTTTCCTTATGCTCACAGTAAGAAGATTGACCCTTGTTGTGAGCTCTCTGGTCCCATGACCAGATTCCACATCTGAAGGGAGGTGGCTTACACTAGGTAAAAGAGGTGAGAGGGGGATACATTATCATTCAATTACTCTGATAATATTGAATTAACACTCTCCATGGCCCAAATACTATGAAGAGTAATTGGAATTGCTTTTATTGTGAAACATTACTATCCCTTTAAAAAGCCTGGAGCTGCATTGTACAGCTCAAAAATAGCTCCTATCAGCTGTTTAGTGGGTCAGAAAACTGGCCCCCTCGACTGAAATTCAACCAGGAAGTCTGTGGATCTCACCCCAAGAGAACACCAATACGTAACAATTATAATGGCTCACAGTTTTTACAGTCTGGGGCTAGCATAACTTATTTTTCTAATCATAGCATCTCTGTTTAAAACATCCCCTGCTGTAAAAATTGAAAACACCTTACAATACCTTCATTTTTTTTTAACATCGCAAACATACATAATACGTGAACATATATAACATATATAAAACAAACAAACACACACATAAATAAATAAGGAATGGGGGCAGGCAGGTGCACTGGCAAACAAGAAGACCAGAGCTGACTGAAAACAAACTATTTTCCCTTTTATATTTATACCCCTTCTTACCACACTTTCTACTATCACAGCTTGACACGTATCAAGCACAACCAATAGGAAGGGGGATTGAAAAGCAGCCAATCCTAGCCCTTCCTCAATCTATCACTCTCGCCTACAGTCCTAAAAGTGCCAAGCCTCCCTCTGACAGATGACTTCATGGGGTCTATTGTCTTATGCAGCCTACTGGGCCCATTTAGTTCAACCCGAGAGTGAAGTTAGTTTGCGCTGGAATTGCACTTCATTAGCTTGATGATGAATAAAGCCAAATGTGTTAACCTGTTATATAGAGTCAGTCTGAGGACAACATAGTCCTTTTAAAATCAGCAAATAAAAACTGCACTCACCAATTTTAGGTCTTCAAATGTGACTGCCATGATATTATCTTCATCAATGTGTTTGTTCCACGCAACAGCATGATCGAAATATGATCCATAACAAACTAAAATTGAGAGACAAATTTATTAAAATATATAATAATCACAGGCTACTTAGACATTCAACTCTTTAAAGATCAGAGCTTCCTGATGCATTACACACCCCTCCAGTCCCTAAATAATAATGACCACCAATGTCTGATTGTCCACACATTATAATTTAAATAAATTAAATACAAATAACCAAAGACAAAATGAAAGTATAGCTTGTAATGTGAATTAACCCTTTAAGGACCAGATAGATGTGTAGCTCATTGCTAAAGCAATGCGTTGCAGACCTATCTGGTCTTTAATGGGAAACAATGGGATACAGTGGTCCTATCAGATTAGGGCTGTCAATTGGCACTTTAAAGTTTAACCCTTTGAATGCTAAAGTTGACACCAGCACATTTAGGCTGAATATGATAAGAGGAACTGGGGCAGTTATGAGGAAAAACATCTGCACCACTGGAATGAAGTAAAAATTCTCATTAATTTAATTGGGGCTTGAATACTAATGAGTTTGGAGGCCTCAGTCCCATTCAAAAGGTTAAACACCCCCTTTAAATCAATGGCAAATTGGAATTTTTATTTGACTCGTTCATCAGGGTAAATTTAAAAGGAGTGTCGTGGGTTAATTATCATCCTTTCTGGAAAAAGTAGTTAAGGTTTGAGCTCTATACACACCTTTTATTGATTTAGTTCAGAGCTGTCTAAATGGCACACTAAAATATTGTGTAAGAATGAACTTTATTATATGACATAAGATTTATAGAGATTGAAGTAAAGCAGAAGATGAGAAGTTTTGAAGCATACCAACTGCACTAAGAGACAAATAAAAAGAAGACAAAAATTTCCCAAATTCTCTTTTACTTAAATGTGGATTTTAAAACCTAATGTAAATCAAGTGGAATTTCTATTTGTCCCCTATGGGGCAGCTTGTTCCCCATAACTGCTCATATTTCACTTTCTGAATAAGGTCCATACTGTTAAAATCTGTATATTTTTTAAGTGTTTCGTAATATATAGATTGGCCCATTTCCTTTACTTTTTTAAATATACATCGTTTATTTGCATGTAGTACATAATTATTCATGCATGTGGAAATTGAGAAGAATAACATGCAATAACAAATAAAATGTCTTTTATAAACCACAATGTGCTCCTACAGAAGTGATAAATAATGTACTACCCAATGCCAATATAGTACTGAACTAGTTGAAGAGCCTATTACACAGGCCACAGTGCCACTGGCAGCCGGTCGTGGGGCAGTCATGCACAGTAGAGACTGCCCGCGCTGCGGCTGATACAGAGCTGCATGAGCAGCAGTCTCTACTGAGCATGACTGCGTCGTTACACACGTTTTTTCAAATTATTATATAGACTACAAATCTGCTTCTTGTAGTTATCTTTGTATTTTCTCACGTATTGCAATCTACCTACATTCCTTCTATTTAACTCACACAAAAGATATCATATGCACATAACAAACTATATATAGAAGCATTTGCTTGCTTTATGTTGGACACCTAAGGGGCATAATTAGACCCTACCAAGCCCTGGAGCAAAATCTGAGGCTAACCCCCTCAGGGTCTGGAGCAAGTCTGAATAAAGCCCAACCACAAAGAATGTATTTAAGAATGTCCCACAAAAAATATTCTTCAATTTATAGTCCTTAAAAAGTTGAGCACAGCACAAAAAGATGTATCTCTCAAATCGCTATGGTTTGAAAGATACATGCATTTAAAGTCCATGATTTCCTGATGTCAGCTGTAAAGCTGTCAGCAGGAGATCCGTGTCGGCCGGTATTGGAATGGTCTAAAGTATTTAATTGTAAATAACGCGATTGTGGCTCTGCTGCAGAGCCTCCGTGTTCGCCAACACAGATCTCCTGCTGACAGCTTTACAGCTGACAGCAGGAAATCACGAACTTTAAATTCATGTAACGCTCAAACCATAGCGGTTTGAGAGTTACTTTTTTTTGTGCTGTGCTCAACTTTTTAAGGACTATAAATTGAAGAATATTTTTTGTGGGACCTTACTATCCCTTTATGCTCTGCAACAAGTTTGAATCGAATCAAAAAATATATACGGATAAGGTGTAATTTCCCACTGGAGGATATCTGAAGATCTACCTGTGCAGAGAAATAAAAGGAAAACAATTCATCTACAGCACCAAGGCAGTGATTGCAACATGATTTATGATCCACATCCTAATACCTAATGCCATTGCTCACCCCTCTGGAACTCAAATAGTTTTGAGATGTCAAAGTATGGTTATTTAATGTGTTGGACACCTCTATGGTGTTAAAGGATTTATGAAGAAAAGGGAAAGGGCTCAACAAATCTCTTCTTATATTACTTGATTGGAAGTGGCTATGTGTGATGATGTCAGCTGGTCACCAGCCAAGGCTAAAAACTGATCTGATTGTAAGAGTCTGCAGTATAATGCAGAGTCAGTTGACCCCTTTGGAATAAGTACCATCAAAACTGCATCCTCTCTACCCCTGTAATTATTCAACATGATACAATGCTAAGTAAATCATTACTTAGCTTTGTAAAACAAAGATGATGTATTCTGAGTGTTCTCCTTTAAAATTATTTTGAGAGATATGAAACTGTACCTTTTCCACTTATATAATCCTTGAAAAACAAGTCCCACAATCCATAGGTCGGAAGCACTGGATTATTGTTGCAGAAGTGAAAATATGACACAGCCGTGTCTTTAGGATTCCGAAGAATCAATAAGATCTGTTGAAGAAGAACAAAAATATTTTTTTTATAATGCATGGGTAAGAAAATTAATTATTTGTCTTTGTAGTGTTGTCTTTATTAAAGGCTATGTAATCAGTTTTAATGGAACAGTGAAAAAAAAATTATATATATATATAGCTTGGGTTGGAAGGAACTTCAGGCTGTTATTCCTATTTAAGGACTCTTTTTTTCTTTTTCTAACGTGTGTTCATTTTGTTGTTTGTTGTGCTAATTAGGGGTTTATTAACACCCAAGGTTTACATCATGATGCCATTTTAGTCCTTTGGAATACTGGTCTTCTCTGAGTAGAGTTGTATCTCTTTTCTCTCACAGTAATCTTAGTGGGTCCTTTGGTATATACCCATGGTTCTTGTGTTCCATATAGGACATAAGAGAAAAGAGGATTTTATTGACACATTAAATCCTTTTCTCTTACACCATATGGAGCAGAGGACTCTCACCCGGTGAAAAAGCCTTGCATTTAACTTCCCAGACAGAGGAGATCAATTGGGGTCCCTGTTCAGGAGTTTTTTTTCCTTTCTTCCTGCTCATTGTTTCTTGTGCTAGTTTTGTATACATGAAACTGAAGGGAAGGGGGTAAAGCTGAAGGAAAAGAATGGAGTCTTTGCCTCAAAGGCCTGCTTTTTTGTAAGTGCCCTGCCCTCTGGAGGAAGGGAGCTTTACCCCATGGTTCCTGTGTTCCATATGGACTAAGAGAAAATAAAAGAAAAGGATTTAACGATGATAATATTTCTCAGGTACTAAGAAATTATTATAAATCTCTTTAAGGAAACAATAGGAAAGTGCTGTTTATATAAAATAGTTAGAGGAAACAGAAAATGGTGTCCAGAAATGTGACTGACTGATATTTACAGTGGAACTTCACCTTAAAACAACTTAGGTAATTTTAAAAACCTTTTGTGAAAAAAAGCCCACGTGTTTGTTTATCTATACATCATTAAAGGGATAGTAATGTTTCACAAAAACAGCAGCTCCAATTTATCTTCATAGTATTTGAACCATAGGGAGTGTTATTCCAATATTGTCAGAGTTGTTGTTCAAGCGTAATTGAATGGTAAAGTATACACTTCCTGCTCCTTTAACTAGTGTAAGCCACCTCCCCCCAGATATGGAATCTGGTCCACAGACCAGACGGGTCACAGCATGGGACAATCTTCTTACTGTGAAAACAATGAAAACCCTTCCCCCCTTGACAGGTTTTTCCCTTATCTTAATTGAAGATTGTCCCTCTCTGTGATCCACCTTGCTGCTCTGAGGTGAGCAGTGTTACATCAGTAAAAGGGGCGGGAGGGGGATACTTTATCATTGAATTAATCTTGAATTACAACTTTGACAATATTGAAATAACTCTCTCCATGGCCCAAATACTATGAAGACTAACTGGAGCTGCTTTTATTGTGAAACATTACTATCCCTTTAAAACTATGCCGAAAGTTGAAATATACCTGTTTATATGTGAGTACGAAAGCTGCCTTAGTGATGCACCACACAGGACAAACATGCCCTCATTCTTAGAGAACCCCAGTGTAGTTAACACTTTAATTTCCAGTGGTGCGCAATTTTTTTTTCTGACATTCAAAGCATTAAACATGCATTTGAGCTAAATGAATTGCATGCCAGAGGGGTCTGCACACAGTCCTAGCATGCAAAGGATTTAGCCCTTTAAGAATCTGATTTGCAATTACAAATCATAAATGGGGCACACATAGTACCACCAAGATTCTGTATATAACTTAGTTTTGTTTTCCTCACCCTCTCTTTTATTAATCCTTTTACTTCTCCCATATTGAAAAATTATATGTACTCCAAATTACTGCTCTAGCCTGTTTGGCAGCTGTTATATTAAATCATTTATTGCCTTTAATACACTCTTCTAGGAGTCAACAGCAATTAACGTTTGTCTTTCTTGTGTATTATATCTTTACATGACGGGAGTTATAATACACTATTGATAAGCATTTAGTTTCCTATTTTAAATGTGATGCAATTTCTATGTGAAATAGGGAAACTAGTAATATATAAATGTGTGATAGTTACTGCTATCCCCTATGATGCAGTCTGTTTGCTCCAAATACATTAGCATCATTATGTTTGTCAACTTGTGACATTTTTAAGAAAAAATGCATTGAGGCCAAAGTACTCAGATGAACTGTAGCAATACTGGGACAAATCAATAGTCCCATATGTGACAAGCAAACATTCCCCAAATTCCCACTGATTTAACCCTGCGAGTGCCAGAGGGGCATTCAACACATTGCAGCATAATGAGTTGGATACCTCTTTGGCAATCAAAGGGTTAAATTGGGCTTCTGATCCCTTCAATGCTAAAGATATATCCACCTCATTTAGAAGCAATGCACTGGAGAGCCTGAATTACACTGCAGTTGATCATTTAAGCAAGGGCTTAAGTTACACATTCTCCCATAGTTTCTATGGTAATATTTTAGATTCAACCAGTGAAAAGATCTATCAACAGTAATGTAATCTAGGCCCATGATTGCAAACTCATAGTTTTCTAACAATGAGGAATGAGATAATAGTAGTATTCAGTGCATGTAATTACAGAAACAGAACTTACCTTTACTTTCTTTTCAAAAAAAGATTTTGGAACTTCATCATAAAGCAGATGTGATGAAAATACTCTTGGCGATGGTGACTCTTTCAGTTTCTTAAAAAAAGATACAAAATATACATATATAATTTAAGTAAGCAGATCAATCAAATTCAGATCCTATGCAACATAAAAAGCTTATGATGACTGCCTTTTGATATCAATATGGTGCATATGGTTTCTGACAAATTTCAATTGCGAATTACTTCTTAGTCAATCCTAATATAGAGAAATGCTATGAAATACATTCTAATACCAAATGTGCTATATCTATCACTAGCCTACTCCAACCAGTCAAGGGACCTCCAAACAGTCCTATATATCTCTTATTCTCATGACCCTGGTAGCATAATCTGGGTGCACCAGACACTCCCATAGTTTAGACTAGGCACCAATTAGATAGGGATTTGATCAGCACTCAGCTGGCATCCTAAATAATATTCAAACACAATAGTAATACAAAAATATCAATTTATTAACTTAAACAATACAAACGAATGGACACAGAACGAGCACCTCCCATCCCAGAGATAAGGTCCAATGGGGTATAAATATCCTAAATCACAAAATACAATACATATACTTAAAAATATATACATCCATAGAGCAACCATTACTAGAAACACCCAATCAAAAGGGATATTAAAAATGAGGAGAAAAATACAGACTGGCGCCAGTATCAGACACAGTCATAACTGCATGCAGACATGTGAAAATGAATCTCATGAGATAAAAATAAAAAATAAAAAATGTGAAATGAGTTGAAAATGATGAATAATTGATGAATATGAAATGAATATAACATTCACAGATGGATATGAAGTATCAATGAAGTGATAAATGGATACATCCGTGTCAAATTGCAGTCACACGCCAAGATATAATATGAGCATCATGTCACTCACAAAACTCACGATTTCAAGTCGATCCAATCACATGACACATAGCGCTTTCAAAATTCCAGCCGATTTCAAACATATATATATTCAGCTATTGTGTCTTACTGTGAGCTCATCAATCAATTGACATATAGTTGCAGTATAAATGACACATAGCACTTCCAAACTTCAGTCCGTACAGGACACACATATGTACAGCTATCGTGTCAAACTTATCCTCACAGATAATATATCCAAACCTGTAGTCATGATGCATTCTGAGATAACCGCTCCTATGTGTAGCTTCACATGACACAAAAAATAGTACCGTCTCCTTAATTTGCCAGTCCAGTATTCTCCTGAGATGAATACAAATATCCCACTGGGTGTCTCAAGGTATCATCCAACGCGTTTCGTCCGCCAACACGCGGACTTCATCAGGGCATCCGGTTACTCTATCACAAGCTCATTTAAATGTAATCTGTCCAGAAGTATTACCTCTCACCCTAATTGACAACTCAAATTAACCCCATGTGTTCCCCATAAGGACGAACGGCTCGAAAGTTTACACCAGCCTAAAACAGGCTAGCGAACCATCGGACCGTTTCGCCCCCAGGTAAACATATTCCACATATAAATGGCATATCGGTATTGTATTTTGTGATTTAGGATATTTATACCCCATTGGACCTTATCTCTGGGATGGGAGGTGCTGGTTCTGTGTCCATTCGTTTGTATTGTTTAAGTTAATAAATTGATATTTTTGTATTACTATTGTGTTTGAATATTATTTAGGATGCCAGCTGAGTGCTGATCAAATCCCTATCTATATGATCTTATTATGTAGTAATCTTAGTATTTAAGGGATCTTTGCACCCTACATATGATATATGTGGTTAATGCTGGGTGATTGATAACAGTTGATGTGCTCCCTCAAACAATAGTTATGTTTGTTTAGGCACCAATTAGCCCATCACTAGCCTAGACTTCCCCCTAGATAGCCTATCCATTCCATAACTCAAGATGTTTATGTAGACCCATGTATCGATTATACTAAAAGCCCCATTTATTCCCATTGACTGTGAAATACACCTGTAGGTTTCTATAATTGCATTCAAAAAGTGATCCTAACCCTAACTCAAAATCCATAAGTACCCAAAAAAGGAGCCCTAGGACTCAGCCACTAGCTTAGGCATCCATAAGGAACCTGTCTCTCAATCACTTGGCTATGTATCTATAAGTTAGTTTTATCAGCCATCCACTATCAAAATGTATAAGAAATTAATTCTAAATAAAACCATTAACCTATATATCTGTAAGGTGGTGCTGTGACCCACCTACTAAAATAGGTATCCATAATGCAATCCTTTCACTCAAACACTAGCCATGTGGTACCTTTCTTTCAAACATCAACTTGTCTAGATATTTATCAATTCCTAAACATTAGCATATGTATTTATCTTGCATTCCCATGACCTGACATCTTTCACTGGTCTAGGAAGTAGCCATAAAACAAATCCAGTACACTATATTTCTATGGAATATTTTATTTATTGATAATATATTTTATATATTAGTTACATAGTTCCATGTCACATTTATATTAGTACCAACCTATCTACTAACTTATGTTAGTTCTATAACACACCCAGGAGGCTTAGTTATCTGTTAAGTGCAGGTTAGACTGATGTAATAAGAACTGGTGCAATTCTGGCCCAATCGACTGTACCATAGGGTTCAATACAATACAATTAATGGAGACATTTGTAGCATTCAAGGTGCTACAAGCATGATTTAAATCAGTGGGAATTTGGGGAACTGGTGTTTGGTGCAGTTGGTTTGCTCTGGTATTGTCCACATTCCTCTTAGTAAATCAGCCTCCATGTGTACATCTCTTTTTGTGAAATATTTTTGGGTATTGGTTTTGGAAAGTATTAGAATGAAGAAGGAGGGAACATCAGATTTTGTCCCATAGCTGAGTAGTTTCTAGCTATGCCCCTGGCAGTCAATGGGTTAGGTCTCTGGTGGTGCCTAGCAATGCTTTCCACACTCCTCTTGTCCTTAAACATTTAAATGGATTTGAATGGTGATTATCCCAAAACTCCCAAATGATCTGTTTGTTATTTCACTGACCTGCACTTTCTCTGGTTTTCCAAATTCAATCATTGCTTGTTCTATAGATGGTTCTTTATCATTGAGAGCATATAAGGATTCGTGTAGTATCTTGATTAACCAATTTGTTCCTAAAAGACAGGATTTTGAAAAATAACAGCAATACTGAAATTTATATATATAATAGCAGTTTGATTGGTGAAGTAAATTATATAGTGCAGGCATGATTTTATATATATTATACATATATATATATATATATATATATATATATATATATATATATATATATATATATATATATATATATATATATATAGAGAGAGAGAGAGAGAGAGAGAGAGAGCTTGCATTGATCCCACTCCAGCAATAAACATGTCCTGTACTGAACCAACCTAAGGATTAACTAATAAGGTGGCCATACATTAAACCCCATTCACAGTGTGCCCTTTGATTGCGAGCAAGAAGGGAACTTTACATGAAAATACTGGCAGAATGTATGAATCTGCCAAAACAGCTACTTTTCTGAGCTTAGATATTGGCTTCCTATCCATGTACCTACAATTTGTTGCATAACTACAGGGGGAGCGGGGGGTGAAGTTGTGTCAGGAGCAAGCATACAAGATGCCCCATCTGCCCCTGGGTCGAATAGGTTCCAAATACATCACTGTTAAAATATTTTTGCAATAGGGGACCCTGAAAAAATGTTTGCACCTGGGCTCTCCAGTGACTAGTTATGACACTGCCACTAGAGATTATGAATGATTTAGTGAACACTACCATTAAGACTTTAATGTAAACAAGCTCTGAACTCCTCCCCTATAGCAAAAACAGGAAAATTGAATGACTGATGCCAGTGTCCTCTGTTCTTTTTTTGGTGTATAGTATTAAACAAGGAGAAGAAAAAAGGAATGCCTTAAAAAGGCCCATACACTTTAGAAGTGCCCACCCTTTTTGTGAAAACTGTGTACAGGGGACAATTTCTGGCATAAGTAGCTTAGTAAACTGGAGGAAGGCAGATACAGCTCTAAGAAATAGATTCTAGTGCCTGGTTTAGTGTGGAATTTTATATTAAATCCAGTCCAATTCTTTTTCTCAGTAGCAAAGTAATGCCAGCAAAGATGGGTACATAGTTTATGTGTTGATATCTGTTTATGGAAATTCAATTTAGCTTTGAATGCCAGAAGACATTTTATTAAATCGAATGTGTACCGTGTAGCTAAACCCAAAACCTATATCCATAGAGGGGTAATGTATGGATACATGAGCACAGTTCATTTTCAGAGCTGAGACAATGGCCTCCTACCTATCTGGTTAGGAACTAGAGCAAAGGTTGGCAAAGTAAGCTACTAACTGGTGGGGGATGAATGGAGTTGTAGTCTGGCAGGAGCCAGAGGGCCTCATGTTACTTCATGCTGCCCAAACCTGTTCTAGATAGTAAGTTCAGTTTAGTACATACTGTATCAGTGCACATTCACTGCCATCATTATGACTTTAATGTCCCAAACAACTTCCCCTATACCATGCAAAGGACTACTGAATAAAGTTATACCAATGTCCTCTTCCCTTGCTCTTTGTTATTATATAGTAAAATATGGAGCAGATGAAAGGAACCCCATACACTGCACATTAATGCAAGTGGTGTTAAGAGAAGAAATTTCAGCATACGTGGTTTAGTAAACTGGTGATGTAAATTGTAATTTACATCACAAAACCATGTTAGTTCATTCCCCCTAGGATTTTTTTTTCATATACTTATGTATATTATCTATATAAAAGGCAAGAGTAAATACTCTCTGAGAGAGAGAGACAGAGAGAGTGGTGCTCAGCTTGGCACACAGCAATTTTTTTTTGTTTTTTTCCCATTAGGTTATGAATAATGAAGGCTGCAAGATTTTATAAAAATGCAGGTTATGTCAATGTCACGTGTATGCATTCAGCCAGGAGATAAACTACATACACTGCAAACTCTGATACGCCTCCACATGCCAAAGGTACACAAGTACTTTCCTGCAATAACAGGTCCAACACAATGTTCTCCTCCTAGCTGGATACTATTATCACTTGCTAACAGCTAGATGAGTATCATGAACAGTGACTTGAAGACAATGCTTGGGAGATTGCAGTGAAGATTTTGATATGTAAGGGGGGAGCCGAGATTTGTGGTGGGGTACTGATGGATCTGGTGGGTTGGGGGTTGCTGCAAGTGTTGGTGTTGGCTGAGAGGTATGATGGGGAAGAGGCCTGAGTAATGTTGTGCTGGGACTCAGGGCTTTGAAGGGGAGACTGTGGTGGGAGTGATTTGAATGGCCGTGGTGTGTGTGGAGCAGTTGACACCTTTGAATAGTTATGGCAATGATGAGGGAATTGACAGTTCTGATGAGGTCCTGTGGGTGGCTAGAAGCAGGAACATCATCCTACGTGACATGTTTGAAAAACTGATTGATGAGATGCTGTGTCTAAGATCACACCAACTTTCCATGTAAGTAATAATAATTTTGATTATAACAGTTTACACTAAGTGTTGTTTGTATTAGTTGTAGTCCATTTCTTTATTTGTCCAGAATAAAAAAACTATTTGCTAAATCAGTCGGTGCCCACCACTCTCAAATATGCCTATGAGCGCAAATGTTTGAAGACCACAGACCATTAAGGAGTTATGATAAGTGGACGTTTATTATAATGATGTGTTAATGTTCCTTTAAATAAGCAGACCTTAGTTTTCTTATTTGACACTATTCCTGTAACGATTAAAGGGATAGTAATACTTTGTTTTATCTTTATTTTATTTTGTAGGCATTAAAAAAAAAATTAAGATCGATATAAGTCTTATCTCTCAAACCTTTAAGGTTTGAGAAATATTCACAAGCAAAGTTTCCCCTCCCACCCCTTTTACCTAGTGTAAGCCATCTCTTCTCAGAATCTGGTTGTAAGATCAGACAGATAACAGAAGGGGACAATCTTCTTCCTATGAGAACAATGAAAGTCCTGTCCCCCTTGACAAGTTATTCAGGTTTTTCCCTAATCTTACTTGAAGATTGTCCCTCTCTGCAGTCTACCTGGGCACCTCCCTTCTGCTCTGGCTGAACAGTGTTACATCAGTAAAAGGGGAGGGAGGGGGATACTTTATCATTCAATTACTCTTGTACTACAACTCTGACAGAATTGAAATAACATGCTCCAAAGTCCAAATACTATGATGATTAATTAGAGCTGCTTTTATTATGAAACTTTACTATCCCTTTAAGTCAATCACCTCTCCATGAAGTAAAAGAGACAGGATTAATATTTGTATCACATCATATGTATAAATAAAAAATGTAGCAGTCCACAATAATCTCAAAATACAGCATTCCTCTTTCTTTTGTAATATTACATTGCACAAAGTGTTTTCCCATTAGCTTGGCTACATTTATATGTCCATGCAATCTTTGTATTAAAGATTGCATTTTTTGCATGTTTAGATACATTTTGTATTCAGCTTTATAATATTGCCCCCCAATACATTAGTAATATAGCGATAGGCAAAGTAAAAGTTATATTATGGTGAATAAATCTACGTTATTGAAGTAATCCAACTTCTTCGGCAGGCATCCAGGGCACAGAGCTTACAAGAGAAGCTCTGTGCGCCTGTAAGCTCTGTGCCCCTGTGCAGGCAGCAATTTCCATTACCTTAAGGTAACCAACGGACATCACTACCAATCTGAGCAGTGCATGGGACAGACAGCGCAGACTCAGAGGTAACTTTCCTCTAAGATGTCTGCACTGTTGTCCACTGGATGCCTGCTGAAGAAGGTGGATTACTTCAATAACGTACATTTATTCACCATAATACAACTATTACTTGCCTATCACTATATTACTAATGTATTGGGGAGCAATATTCTAAAGCTGAAAGTTCCACTATAAAGAGCCATTTCTAGGCACTAAGCAGTTCCTTTACTTATCTTCTACGTACAAAGTTCTGTGGACATTTAAGAGCTCTATGTCCAAAAGAAATTGTAGTAATTCTGGGTAAATCAACTGAACCATAAATACCTCATATTTCCATACATTTAAAGGGAGTATTTAACTCCTTGTTTTTTACTATTCCTCTGCACCCAGGTACAGTCTATGTACAAATTGTGAGCAAATTAATTAGGTGACAAATAAACTCTTGTTATTTGAACGAGGCCTTCCCCACTCACTGACACTTCATTCCTTCAGTCCTAGGGGAGGTGGGCAACACTAAGTGGTTAGTGAGTGGGGCAGGCAATCTAGGGCTAGGAAAGATAGTGACTTATGGCATACCTTAATTACCATACTTTATAAAATATGTTAATACAACAATAGGTAATAGTGTTGCTTTTATCTGTTCAATGCTAGTGATGTGTCTAAAGCATTACAAAGCAACTCTGAAGAAATCACTAGCATCCAAGGGACTAATATTAATAAAACATAACCCATTGAGGAACAGCTTGTTGTACAGCGCATTATGTCACAATGGTCTTCCTGGTGTTAAAGGGATAGTACAACTTAATATGTAAAATAGAATATGTTGTAGGGTTTATCCCCCTGAGTAAAACAAACATACACCGACTGCTGAAAGGTATTTTATTCAAAGCTTATTACAGCTTAAACTTGAATTTTTCAGGTGCAGTATCTCAGGGGCCTGAAACTGTATAGTGGCACTGTTGCTACACCATCCAATGAAGATTTAGAGCTGTCCATAGTGTCACTGTACAATTTCAGGACACAATTTCTGTACCTATAAAAATGCAAGTTTGAGCTGTAATAACCTTTGACTAAAACACCTGTCAGCAGTGTTAGTACCATTGTTTTACTCAGGGGAAAACCCCTGCAATACACAAGGGGAAGGGGGAGGGGTGGAGAAGTACAGGACATGAGAGTAAAGTAGTAGTTCAAAAATTGACTGCAGCAATGGTTGCTGCAGAGGGTGCAGTCAATGATGATGATCCCTCTACTCCAAGGGAGGATGCAGTTTGTCAAGGTCTCAGCAAAACTAGTTCCGGCACCACCAGTGCCAGTAGAAATAAAGAGCCAAGAACACTGAAGATGACAAGTCACACTCAAGTTTTGATGATATTGGCAATAGCATAATAGAGGAAGGTATAGCAGCTGAACCACCTGCTGCATCAGATAGTAAGATAAAAAAGCACCAAAACACCCATCCTCAAAGTCTGAGCTGTAATAGCCTTTGACTAAAACACTGTGTTAATACCATTGTTTTACTCAGGGGAAAACCCCTACAATATATATATATTTGCATTTTAAGTATTACTAACCCTTTAATATTTATTCTTCCAGAAAGAAAAATCAGAAAAGATTCACCAAACTATTCTATAAGTAAACATATTGTACACTAGCAATATTGGCAAGACTTTGCTTGTGCGGTTAGTAAAACAACAGCTGCTTTAATGACTTGCTGAATTTTCAGTGCTTAGCCCTTTCAGGTCCAAAACATTATGTAACACATTGCACAGCACTGTGTTACACAACTCTGTGTGTGAGTGAACGTGCGTATGAGCATGTGCGTGAGCATGTTTGAGCAACAGCGTGTGAGAGCGTGTTTGAGAAACAGCGTGTAAGAGTGTGTGTGAGCGACAGCGTGTGTGAGCTCATGTGCTTTGTGTGTATTGCTTACGGTGTTTTGAGTATTGCTCATTGCTAATAGCATTCTGCTTATTGCGTTTTGAGTACCGAGTTTTGCGTATAGCGTTTAGAGTTTGCCATATAGAGTTTGGCATACAGCATATTGATTATATAATGCTTTTCCTATAGCTTTTGGTGTTTAGCATATAGCATTTGTTATATTACGTGTATTGTGCATGGCATATAGTGTCTGGAGTATTACATATAGCATTTGGTGTATGATGTTTGGCACATTGTGTATGGCATATTGCTTATATCATTGAGTCTGGTGTTTGGTGTACTGTGTATTCCATTTGACATGCAGCATATTATGTATAGCACTTTGCGTATAGAGTAAGCATTTGGCATCTAGCATTTGGAATATGGCATACAGCATATTGCATTTGGACTATAGAGCTTTGCATATAACATTTAGCGTATAGCCTTCTAGCGTATATCGTTTGTTGTATTACGTATAGTATTTGACGTATTGCATTTGGATTATAGAGTTTGGCATTTGGTGTATAGTGCTTGGTGTATTGCATATAGCATTTTGTGTTTGCCATATGGTATATGGTGTTTTGCCATATTGCATATAGCATTTGGCCTATTGTGTATAGCATTTAAAGTCTTGTGTATGGTATTTGGCTACAGATTTGGCATATAGCCTTTGGCATATCGTGTTGGTTGCATTGCATATAGCATTTAGTGTATTGCTTGTAGTGTTGTGTTTCGCTTATAGAGTTTGGCCTATTACGTTTGGTTATTGCGTATAGTGTTTGGCGTATTGTGTATATCGTTTGGCGTATAGCGTTTGTATGGCATATGGCTTTTGACTTATAGCATTTGAAGTATCATGTAATAGTGTTTGGAGTTTGCATATAGCTTCTGTGGTATGTCGTTTGGCTATAACATTTGGAGTATTGCATCTATCGTTTGGCTATAGCGTACAGCATTTGGCACATTGCGTATATTGTTTTGTCTTGTGCGTATTGCAAGTAGCATTTTGAGCACAGAATTCTTCGTATAGCATATGTATTGCGTGTAGCATTCAGATAGTAACATTTTGGGGATAGCGATGTGTATATAGCATTGTACGTATTGCATTGTGCATACAGAGTTTTGCATATACTGGTGTGGTGTGTGTTGTGTGTGTGTATATATATTGTGTGTGTTCATTATAGCCCCTGCATCTCCTTGCAGATATTTTGACAGGAGTGGCCAGGGGGTATGTGCCCCTGGCCACTCCTGGCAAAATCATGCCCCCATGGTTGGACCAATAGGACAGGCAGTATACTGCCACCCCTGGGTGTGTGTGCCTGGCACACAAAAGTCTTTATATATATATAATATTGTATATTGACATTTTGCATATTCATACTGACATTTTTTTTTTTTTAACTCATTTTAACCCCTTCAGGACCAATGACATGCCACGACCATCAAGGTGATCCTGCACTCAAAGGGATAGTAATACTTCGTTTTAGCTTTATTTTATTTTGTAGGCATTAAAAAATCATGAAGAATGATATAAGTCTTATATCTCAAACCTTTATGGTTTGAGAGATATTCACAAGCAAAGTTTACCCTCCCGCCCCTTTGACCTAGTGTAAGCCATCTCTTCTCAGATGTGGAATGCAGTCTATAGACCAGACAGATAACAGCAGGGGACAATCTTCTTCCTATGAGAACAATGAAAGCCCTGCCTCACTTGACAAGTTTTTCAGGTTTTTCCCTTATCTTAATTGAAGATTGTCCCTCTCTGCAGTCTACCTGGGTACCTCCATTCTGCTCTGGCTGAGCATTGTTACATCAGTAAAAGGGGCGGGAGGGGGATACTTTGTCATTGAATTACTCTTGAACTACAACTCTGACAGAATTGAAATAACACTCTCCAGAGTCCAAATAGTATGATGATTAATTAGAGCTGCTTTTATTATGAAATATTACTATCCCTTTGAGGACCGGTGATAGTCCTGGCGCATCATGGAATTCAGGACACCCCAGAATATGACCTGCTAATAAAAAAAATAAAAAAAAAATGCCCCGTGGTCCTTAACTGTCGGTCACGTGACCAGTCGTTAAGGGGTTAAACAGATTTTGAAGACACTTTGCAATTATGCATACCTCCCAACATTTCAAATTACCAGAGAGGGACACTTGTGTTTTAGGGGGTGTTGATGGGGGACAGGGCTGGTGGGCGGGGCATTACCGATAATTTTCAGGCTATTGCATAACCTATTGACACCTCCTTGTGTAATGTAATAAATGACTTATAACAAGACCAAAGTATTTTATTTATACACACTAATTTATAAACACATATATTGACATTTAAACAAATAATAATGTGAGTTTTATTGCTGTAAAATATGATATATACACACACCATGCAATCTGAGGGACATCCGGGTGCGAAAGAGGGACAGAGGGATTTGGGTCTTAAAGAGGGACACTTGGGAGGTATGATTATGCTAAATCAGTCTCTCTCTGGATTTATTAGGTTGTCTGTTAGGAATAGCTTTTAACCCTTTTGAATGCCAGTGGGATATACAAAGCATTGCAAAGCAGTGCAATTTGAACCCTTCAGGCACTCAAAGGGTTAATTTATATCACTACATATATCCAATGTGTGTGTTACTCATTTGAAATCTATTTCTTTATTAAAAACTAGTTGAAGAGCTCGTGTACACAGGCCACAGTGCCAGGCAGCAATGGCTGCAGTGCAGTGATGCACAGTAGAGACTGCATGCGCCACGGCTGATAACGGAGCGGGGTGCCATGGCGCGGGTAGTCTGTACTGCCAATGATTGCAGCGTGCGCAGCCATCTGTACTGCACATGACAGCTTCTGACAAACATATATTAGCGAATTATTATATAGGATGCGATGCCTATGTATGAAATGTAACAGTCTACATAATGACATTACTGTTAATAAATAAATTTTATTCACAATATTTTTTTCTTAATGCAGTAAAACAAAGACAAACATATAAATCTAACAGGCTGAGGTTGATACTGAGTAGAACCTGAGCACTTTTGAGCCAAACCAACTGCAGCACGGAATGATTTAAATGGAAAGTGAGTCCTAGCAAGTTCTATGATGTGTTGTGTAGTACTGTACTGTAGAGCCTTCCAGTATTCAGAGGGTTAAAACTACATTTATCTCAAAAGCAGTTGTTTGCCCCTGCATTGCCCTGAGAATGGAAGTTGGTTTGTCCCAGAAGTGCTGAATTCTTCTTCATACATAAACATCAGTAAATAAGTAGGAGGGGGCTTAGTCACTTACCACATTTGGGATATGTTATAGCCAGCAAATCATCTTCCCTGGCTTCAAAAGATTCCAGTGCTTGAAAGGTGGCTTCACTACAAAGAGTGCTGGGGTAAAGCACCCCTTTATAGTTCACCACCAACTCTTCTGGTGATTTCTTGTGGGCTTCAGCAACTACTCTCTGCATTTCTTCCAGGAATAGTTCCTGTTTTGTTTTCTTTTGCTCTGAGCCAGACATCTTTCTCTAGTGAAACAGTAGTGAGATTTGAGCAGAACTCTGACAGAGCAGCTTTTTTCAATCAGTGAAAGGGGAGTGTTCTAGAAATAGTATGTGATTGCATAAACACTATCAGAGGCTTGTGTTTGTAGAAATAGTAAGAAAAGGGTGTGTTTGTAGATTGTACAAATTGCAAAAAGAAAATGACTCAGATTAACTCACAATAGATTTTTTCAGTTCCATGTATATAGATGTGTATTGATTGCTTGCTTAATTACAGTGCACTTTTTTGGGTGTAACTTAAATACACATATTTTTCTGGTTTTCTGAATGAAAAGGACATGAATGGAGATCTGGCCACAACCAGTCAGCCTGGGAGCTATGAGGCTGATGTACTAAGTAGTACAGTGAAACAATTCCTTAGCAAACCTGGAATCTATTAGTCCCTGGGGGGAAATCTGAGGCAACCACTCCAACCACTCCTCCACATGGTCTGGAACAAGTTGGAATATTAAGGTCCAGAGAAGTGTGCAATACATTGCAAAGCTATGCATTGCATTCCTCTGACACATAAAGGGTTAAAATCCCAGCACTGTTTGCAGCTCCCAGAAACTGCTGCATCAGGAATCGTGATATATCATGACCATTAACCCTTTTAGTGCCAGAGGGGTAACAGATGAATTGCTTTGCAATGTGCTGGACCCCTTCTATAGTGCTCACAGGGTTAAAGAAGAGAACAGAGGGGATCACCAACATTATTGTTATGTTGTTGGCTGGCAGCACCCACGATGAAGTGAGAGTGGTTGCCAGCCAGAAAAGGAAGCTGGTCTGAATGTGATGGCTCACAGTATAATCCTGAGCTGAAGGACCCTCTTGGTAAACTGGTCCTATCACAACTGAATCCACTGCACTAACTATAGCTATGACCCTGCCATACGTGGACAAATAAAATGTTCTGTATTTCTATTAACTTAAAGGGGTATTTTTACCCGTTGAATTTTTGAGAGGTCCAGCAAGTTTCAAATCTCTCTAGCATTCAAGAGCTTAAAATCCCAGTTTAAATCAATGAGAATGTTCATATTCCCCTATGGTGCAATTGCTTTGCTCTTGAATTGATCCAGGTCACCAGCCTCACTGTATCTTTCCCTTTAATCTCAGAAGTAATACATTAAAGCAGTTACATTTAAACAATTAGCCGTATGAATATTATTAACCCTTTGTATACAAGAGAGGTATCCAATGCATTGTGTTGCAATGCATTGGATACCCCTCTGGCACTCAAAGAGTTAAGCCTTTTAACAGACAAATGCTGTCCCAAGTAATTATGTATCTTGTAACAAAATGACATGTTGTAGTGATATATGTTGTGAAAGTGTCATTAAAGGTATACACCCTTTTTAAACTAATGGCAGTGCCTTCACAGGTATGGGAACCAAGCTTGCATAGTTCATGATGCATCTGTGCTCTCTCAATATGCCCTGCAGATCACAAAAATCTACAGGACTGAGCAGTGCCATTTTAAGACATTTTGGAGGCCCAAGCACAAGCCTGAAGTGAGGACTTGCAGATCTTGGAATAGTTTTGTCTCAAAAGAAAATATATTTTTTTAGATATATCCACTACCTGAAATGTGTTCCACTGGTAGACACACACACACACACGCGCACACACACACACACTGTCTGACAACCCATCATTGTTTCAGTGTCCACTGGCAGGCACGGAATCTCACATACACTGTCTGCACCCCAGCATTGATCTACTGTGTGTAGAGAATGAAGCACAAAGAGAAAGAGGTTCAAGTGGGGGAGAGACATGGGTGTAAGGATGAAAATAATAGGAGCTAAGGAGAAAAAGAAGTGCAAGGGGGATGCAACATGGACAAAGAAAGATACATAAATGCAAAAGGAATTGATAGAAAAGGGAGGAAAAGAGGAAAGAAGCAAAAGTGTAAAGAGAGGTGAGACAAGGCACAATGAGATAGATATGGGAAGGGAGTGAATAGGAGGGAAAACCTGTATAGAGTAAGTGTTCATATAACTTGTAGGATTGCCCCCTTTTCCTCAAATAAATACCGGCCATAGTTGTGGGTCGGTGAGGGCAGAGCCACAAAAGTGATGAGTCGCAAAAGGGAGGAGCCACAAGAGGCAAACCACTCAATTTTACTTGACCCTACAAAATTGAAAATCACAAGTATTTTTACTTGTATATTTTCATACTAATATCTATAAAGCCGTTCGGTGGACATTTTCTCTTAGTCCTATCCTGGCATCACAAATCATCACATGCGACAACTGGCAGCTCGCTCTCAATTGTACCCACTCTGTCACTCCCACAATGTTGTGGTCCAATCACAACCTTCTATATGCCAGCAGTAGTCACGTGTGGCTGGGTGATGGGAGGAGCCAGATAAACTGCGCTCACGATCTGGGGACCACTGACCACATCATTTATATATTCTCTGCCTCTCCCCTCTAAGTCACCTCACTCACCTATCTGGATGCAAACAAATACCGGCTTTTCAATTGCTGGTATAGTAGTTATACCGGCAAAGGCTCCAGTGCGCTAATTACCAGCTGTGCCGGCAAAATACCGGCTGGGGGTCAACCCTAATCACTTGTGAAAGTCAATTTTGCAGACCTCTCTTCTCCTCATATGTCTTTTGTGCCCTGAGGCTCCCTCTCATCTGTTTTCACAATCAATTTTGTTTGTGTGTGTAGGGTAGTGAGGATAATCTGTCAGCATCTTTGATTCTGTAATGTGGAAGTCTCGCCTGAATTTGTGGGAGGGGCCACAGGGTAATTAACCCACAGCTTCCCTGCATATCGGGCGAACCATCGCTTCCTGTAGGACCCGTCGCTTCTGGTCCTGGACATCGCAAGCAAGGCAAGGTGTCAGCGCATCTGGCCTGCTCATACAGAGCGCTTCATCTATTGTCAGTCCAACTCACGGTCACCCGGTGATGTCATCGCCACGCGACCAGGAAGCATCAGCTTCTCCCACATTACCCAGCTCCGTTTTCTCACATCCTCCAAGTGAAGCAGACAAGGTCAGCCTTGTTTCATTACACGTTGAAGTCTGAAAGGTAGGACTGAAGCAATATAGTTTGGGGAACAAGAGTAAGTGATATCAGCAGTACCTTGTTAAGCTTTGATATAAAAAGGAATATACTACAAATGGCATTCCTGGGCAGCCAAGGTCCAGTGTATTTTTAGATTGTTATCGTGTCTATCCAGGTGTATTTATACAATAGTTATACTTCATATATACAGTCATACGGACAGACAGCTTTGCCTACAATATCAGATTACTTTAGTGCTTAGAATAACTGTCTTCATGTTTTTTACATTACAACGCTGCCACCTGCTGGTATGAAAATGATCCAATATATAATACAGTTATCAGAAATGTAAGGTGACAAGACTTTTATAAACGTAGAAGAACTCCTTTGCTCATACCCTACTTCCTAAGGTTACTTATATCAATTACAGAAAATATTACCCTAATTACATGTCATCAGGTTGCAAGTATCAAGGTTCTGTCCTTTGTTAAGTTATAATTCTCAGCAGCTTATAAGTCACCTTCTATAGACGTTCTATAGCACTAGTTTCAGTCCACCTGCTACTTCCGTACATGCCTTATTGTAGCAGTTTTACATCTTATATTCTGTTACACCCCCTCCAGTGGCGAAGCTAAGCTTGGCAGCGTAATTCTTGAAGGGATCCAGCCGCTGGCCTCCTCAGCTCATGTCATCATTATTTCAAGGTTGATTTATACTAAGTTTTTCTGGTGTATATTCAAATTGCAGGTTAAGACGGTCTTGTGTATCAGTTCACTCTTCTTCAAGACTGTCACTGCCTCTTCAGAACACCACATTTCTGTAGTCCAGCTTCGACAGGCCGTCCAGGTATCAGTAAAGGTCCTTTTTCATTCCAATCATACGTTGTTTTTCTCCCTATATCAGAGCTAGCCCCTTTAGTTCACTTCAATGGTCATTAGTTATACCTTAATTACTGCAGTAGGCACTGATTTAACCTATTCCTTTTCAGCATAACACCCGTTCACATACTTGCTTGTCAAGATTTAAATTATCCAGCATGTTTTAATTACTCGTTCTCATCACTTCTCACGTCTACAATTACATCAGCTCCAGGGTCTTAGCATTTCAGTCATTCAGAGATTGGTTCACCTTACCTTTCGTCAAGAGGCCGAAGCATATCATCCAGTTTTACAAGACTGACAGGTAATTAATTGGATCTCCAAGTACTTCAGTAGTCATTAGCTTCTCTCGTCATACCTCACCTCCCGTCAAGAGGCCGAGGGTATCACCTTCCTCAATCAGTAAGGCCGATAAGGTGCTTTTTAGTTTTTCATCACCGGTATCTCCTCCGCATCAATTCAGTAGTTATTTAGTTTCTTTTATACCTTAACTCCCGGCAAGAGGCCGAAGGTTCCACCTGAATCACTGAGGCCGACAAGGTGCGTAGGGTATTAGGTTCCCCTCAATCCCTGAGGGCAAGGGACCTAATTTAGTATATCCGATTATAGCATTCACCCCACCACCACCACCACCTCATCTTCAAGACAACCAGGATGAAGGGGTACTGGTATCAAGGCCCGAACTTTGAAGGTCAGAATTTGGAGTTCCCTCAATCACAAGGGGAAGGGTCAATGTAGCCTTAAGCAAGTAAACAGGTATAATTTACCACTTCACAGGCCTCGGCCAAGCACGTTCATGAAGTACCTTAGGATGTATCCGGGAGGGGGGCTTGTCTCTCGGCCAAGCGGTTTTCAGCCGCAGGCTGGGGGATAGGTTTCCAATTCTCTGTTTAGCCTGTCACCAGGCACACGGTTCTGGGGTCCTGTAATGACAGATCCCTCTCTCTCATGTCTAATTCAGGCCCTGATTATCATGTTTTTAGGGCAGAATGGGCTGAGAGGAGAATGGGAATTTCTCATTGGGACTCCATCCTCCGCTACTACGATTCACTGCATGCCTACTACCATCTACTTAGCAAATAAGTTTTGCTATTAATGATAATACTTTAATCCTTACAGGATGGAAGATTCTGCAGCTCAAGGATCAGCAGAGCCCGAATTGATACCAGCGGAGGAGCCCACTACTCCCAGGATCAAGAGCCCACCCCCTCAAGCCCAGACCCCTATTCAGCCCTCTTTTAGGGATTGGACTTTTCTAAAATTATGGCCGAATTATCCCAACGTCATATTCCCTACCCAGCTACAGCTAGGAAGGCAGAATTGTTCAGACTACTGTTCCCATGCCAAGGTCATACCCCTCTGCTTACTCCAGATTCTCCACGCGTAGTAGATCATTCTGCTTAATTGAACCAAATTACATAAATGTTATCTAATATTACCTCCACTATGTCAGATATGCAGAACAGGATCAGTGCCCTGGAGCTTAACTCTCGGTCGTCATTCGAAGGGCAGCCTCCTTGCCAGCCTAATCCTCCTCAAGGTAATGCCACCCTTCTGTCCCATCCCGCAATAACTCCAGCACATATGATTCCAGCTCATATCCGAAAGGATATTCTGGAAGGAAGAGACTTCAATCTAGTCTCACTACTTATTTCTACTCAAGATCTGACTCAGAACCGCACTATCAATTGCGGTGATGTGTCAGTTACACTGAAGGTCAAAGACCCTAGGTTAGCTAAAAAATTGTCAATTCCAGAATTCGTCCTGGCTTTTAGTGTTTTCAGGGATGTTATTTGTTCTGCCTTCCCTTGTCGTAGGCAGGAATTGGACCAATACCTGTACCTAGGAGATCTGGGGTACAGGTATGGAGGTTTTCACTTCTACTACTATCACCGGGCTTTTTCTGCCAAGGCGGAGGCCGTCTTTGCCCAGTTTAATTTTAGGACAGACTGGAGCTTGCTGGACAACAAGGTTTTTTGCAGACACTTTGCTGGTATCCATGCCTCAGTCTGCCAGCTCTGCAAGTCCACTAACCATACCCATAATCTATGTCCGATGCCAGTGGCCCATCTACATCATCAGCAGTAGCGTCAGCAGTACTTTCTCCTCTAGACATGCCCACCTCCCCTCCACACTCCGTTGATAAATTAGGCCGGAAGATTCATTATATAGGAGATACCCCCATATGTAACAATTTTAATGCAAGGGGCTGTTTCTTCAGTGCTTGTCGTATGGCTCATGTTTGTTCTCTCTGCCATAGGTCTCACTCCCGAGCTGTTTGCCCACGGAATCCGAGGCATAATAAATGACTATCATCTCTTAATATAAACCTATTGCAAACTCTTCTTACTTCTCACCCGGACCGCAATTTAGCCAATTTTGTCATTTCAGGCTTTCAAGAAGGTTTCCATACAGGCCTTTTAGCATGTCCTTCAGTCCCTTTAGACCTCCCCAACTTACAGTCTGCTCTTTTAGAACCAGAATTGGTGGACACACTCCTTAAAGCAGAGCTAGATGAGGGTTTCATCATCGGCCCATTCAAGGCACCCCCTTTTCCATTATGGAATCCACTTGGTATTGCTACTAGAAAATTTTCCCTTAAAAAGCACCTGATAGTGGATTTTTCAGCCCCCCCACGCGTCCCAGTAACCAAGCATTAATTCTTTGATTCCTTCGGAAGAATTCCGCTTTAAATACCATTCTATTAATGATGCCATGACTTTGATGAAAATGGCAGGAAAAGGTTGCTGGTTATCGAAGATCGACATTGAAGATGCCTTCAAGCTTCTTCCAGTTCATCCTTCACTATGGCATCTTCAGGGCATGAAATGGCGAATTTTGTATTATTTTTCAGATCGGTTACCATTCGGCCTCAAAAGTAGTCCTAAACTGTTCGACAGCTTCACCAAAGTACTCAATTGGATCATCTGTTCTTACGCTAGCTGCTCTAACATCATTCACTACCTGGATGAATTCCTAATTGTGGAATCCCCTGCAGAGCAGCCAGTCGGTTTGTCAAATCTTATGACCTTATTCCAGGAGTTGAAGTTCCCTATTGCTGCCGACAAAGTTCTTTGCCCTGCCTCCTCCGTGGAATTTTTAGGAATTTGCCTAGATTCAGTCAAGATGGAAGCCTTTCTACCTTCTGACAAATTAATAAGAGTCCAGAACATTGTCCAAGAATTTCTTACCCATCCATTATGTACAAAAAAGCAATTACAGTCCTTGTTAGGTCACTTGATATTCGCTACGCGCATCATTCCTCAAGGAAAGTAATTTATTTCCCACCTCCTTTGTCTCCTTTCTTCTGCCCAGGATGAATTCTCTTCCATCTGCATAGACGAAGCAGCAAGATCAGACTTGTCCATGTGGTACTCATTTCTTAAATATTGGAACAGCCACTCACTATTTCCTCGGCCCATGACCAATTCCTCCCCGGTAGTTTTTTCTGACGCTTCAGCTTCACAAGGATATGCAGCAATCTTCAAGGCCGATTGGTTCGCAGCTCCTTGGCCCCCAGAAATATTAGGTCTCCGGACTTCCTCAAAACATCAGCTTTGTTTGAACTATATCCAATAATTTCAGCAGCAGTACTATGGGGTCATTTATGGACAGGGGAGACAGTGACTTTCATAACAGACAATCAAGCCACTAGTCTTATGCTTATAAAAGGTAGATCTTCATCCCTTCACATCATGACGTTCCTTCGCAAACTAACCTGGTTGTCTCTATATTATAAATTTAGTATTCATAGCTCTTTTCTCCCAGGTTCCTGCAATCAAGCAGCTGATGCTTTGTCCCGTCTTAATTTCCAGGAATTCTTCAAACTGATGCCGTCAGCCAGCAGCAATCCTCTATCTTCCCCGGGACTTCAATAGTTAGTCCTGAAATGAACTTCTTCCTGACAGAAGCAAACAACATTATGATACATGGTCTAGTGCCAAGCACCCTTAAAATCTACAAAAAAGCATGGTCCACGTTGCATCAATTTCTCATCCTTACCAAGTCACCCTGCCATTACTCAGTTTCAGTCATTCTTGTCTTCGGGGCTTATTGTCACAAATCTCTTAAATTATCCCCCTTTATTATCAAGCTATATTTTGCTGGGATTCAGCACTACCTAACCCAAATACAACCTAACTCACCTTCCTTGTTTACATCATATCAAACCAATTTGTTTCTTAAAAGCCTTTTTAAGACTCCTCTTGCTCCATCCCGTACTAGGCTACCTATAGATGGCCCACTCTTTAAGAAGCTATACTTAGCCTTGAAGGCGGGTCCTTTTGATTCCCATACTAACTGTATTTTATTAGCAGCCATATGTTTGGGGTTCTTCGGGTTTTTAAGACCAGGCAAATTATTGGCCTCTCCAGGTCAGCAAACCTTCCTTAAGAAAAAGGATTTACATGATCAGGCAGAATGTTTTAACCTACACCTTTCGCACTCTAAAACAGACCAAAGAGGAGAAGGAACTAATATTAAGATCTTTCCTACCAATGATGATTGCTGTCCTTATCAAGCGCTTCAGACACTGTCCAGTCTCTTTTCTGATCAACCGGCTGACAGCCCATTGCTACCTACTGCTACTGGTCCATTACAAGTCAAGTCATTTATTAAATTGACTAGAATACTTTTAGCTCGCCTGGGTTATAACCCATTGGAGTTCGCCGGGCATTCTTTTAGAATTGGAGCCGCTTCGGCAGCCTCAAAAAATCACGTGCCACCTTACATTATCCAGCGTTTAGGAAGGTGGAAATCTCATTTTTTCTCCAGATACATTCATAATCCACATATAGAGATTAAATCAGCATTATCAAATTTCTCAAGTTAATGTCAATAAATTTTCAAGCATAATCTGTGTCTGTGCCTCTTTTGGCCTCTAATCAGGTTGGCTACATCGTCATCAACCAGGTCGCGTGGACCTGGGGTTTATGCATATGAGACCCACTACCCAGGTTCTATTACGGGCACTGGAGGCCCTAATTACAAATGAAAGGCTCCCCTGAATTTGTGGGAGGGGCTGCAGGGTACTTAACCCACGGCTTCCCTGCATATCGGGCGAGCCATCGCTTCCTGTACCCTCCACTGTCCCCTCCCTGGTTTTCAGTTTTTACATCAAGCCAACCCTCTAATCAGGTTGGCTACATCGTGGTCAACCAGGTCATGTGGACCTGGGGTTTATGCATATAAGACCCACTACCCAGGTTCTATTACGGGCACCGGAGGCCCTGACTACAAATATAGTTTTTGTGCAAGGTCACTGTTATCCCTTTTTACTTTCCTGACCTTGGAAGTGTTGTATCTTTAAACTTGAAAACTCACTGGGTCCTGACACATAGCAGGTGGCTGTTTTATCGATGCTGAGTCTTAACCCTGTGAATGCAAGAGGGGTGTGTGCAAAATGTAATGCTTTATGCACTCCTCTGGCATGCAAAGGGTTAAGGCTCTTCTCTTATTACACACCAGCCAGATTTTACTCTCCATATGACACATGCAACCCACTGGAAAAAATCAGATACATTTAAATGAAAGAAGAACATAAATAAACAAATTTTTATATGTCACTCTTAATCTCCATAAATATCTTAATCACAGATACAGTCACTTAGCATTGCAGGAGTTTGTCACATATAGGAAATGTGCTTACAATGAGTAAAACATAGCTGTTATTTAGCAGAAAATATATTATAAAATTGTTTAAAAAACACTCAATCATGTGACATGGGAAGATCGCAGAGCAAAAATAGCTCCAATTAATGAGATCCTAAAGAGGTATATATATATAATGAAGATAACTTACTATCGTTGAAACTGTGACAATACAATATACATACATACATACATATAAGCAATGTCAGAATATCCTATATAATAATTCGCTAAAACGTGTGTAACGATGCAATCATGAGCAGTACAGACTGCTGCATGTGCTGCAGTCACGTGCAGTAGACACTGCCCGTGACAAGGCTGATATAGAGCGGGGCGGCCAGCTTTGTATCATCCAAGGAGCGGACAGTCTCTATTGTGCATGACTACCCCGTGACCGGCTGGCCGTGGCACTGTGGCCCGTGTAACGGGCTCTTCAACTAGTTTGGTAATATACAGCTATCCAACTAAGCCAATAACTGTGGTGAATTGGTAACAGTATAAGGAATTGTTCCAAGGTAGGGATTGGCGAAAATTTTCTCCTCAGACTGAAAACGTCGAATAATGGCACTTTCCACTTGACAAATAATTTCCCCCAAAAAGTGCAGTTTTTCTGCATTTTTCCCTCCTTTTTTGCCCATTGAAATCAATGGGAAGAAATATGTTTTTTGAGCTAGAGTAGACAGGAGAAAAAGGGAGGAAGGAGGTTGACCCCTAATACTTCAAAAATTCCATGTGACTGACTGGTAAGACCCAGGCAGCTAGGGACCTATTTGCTTGCTGACTATGCTGATATTGTCTCTGTGCTGGGTGGGGAAGTCTGGGGAAAGAATTTGTGGATTTTGTTTTTCAGCTATAATTTTTGGGACAGACTGTGATAACAGGGTGGACAACTTAAAATAAATAAAAAATAAATAAAAAAGAAGAACAAAATATATTAGGTGACAGTGACATACAGCTGATTGGGCTTAGGCAAGGCATCATACAGCTCCATCAGTTGTGTTGTGTACCGTACAGTAAAAAACAAAGTGTAGTTGCGTAATGTCCAGCAAACACACAAGGGGAAGGGGGAGGGGTGGAGCAGTACAGGACGCGAGAGTAAAGTAGTAGTTCAAAAATTGACTGCAGCAATGGTTGCTGCAGAGGGTGTAGTCAATGATGATGATCCCTCTACTCCAAGGGAGGATGCAGTTTGTCAAGGTCTCAGCAAAACTAGTTCCGGCACCACCAGTGCCAGTAGAAATAAAGAGCCAAGAACACTGAAGACGTCAAATCATACTCAAGTTTTGATGATGCTGGCAATAGCATAATAGAGGAAGGTATAGCAGCTGAACCACCTGCTGCATCAGATAGTGAGATAAACAAGCACCAAAACACCCATCCTCAAAGTCTAGCCTTTGACTAAAACACTGTCAGCAGTTTTAATACCATTGTTTTACTCAGGGGAAAACCCCTGCAATATATATATATATTTTTTTGCATTTTAAGTATTACTAACCCTTTAATATTTATTCTTCCAGAAAGAAAAATCAGAAAAAATTCACCATTCTATAAGTAAACATATTGTATACTAGCAATATTGGCAAGACTTTGCTTGTGCGGTTAGTAAAACAATGACTGCTTTAATGACTTGCTGAATTTTCAGTGCTTAGCCCTTTCAGGTCCAAAACAGTATGTAACACATTGCAAAGCACTGTGTTACACAACTCTCCGTGTGTGAGTGAACGTGCGTATGAGCATGTGCGTGAGCATGATTGAGAAACAGCGTGTAAGAGCGTGTTTGAGAAACAGCGTGTAAGAGTGTGTGTGAGCGAGAGCGTGTGTGAGCTCATGTGCTTTGTGTGTATTGCTTACAGTGTTTTGAGTATTGCTCATTACCTAATAGCATTGTGCTTATTGCGTTTGGAGTACCGAGTTTTGCATATAGCGTTTAGAGTTTGCTGTATAGAGTTTGGCATACAGCATATTACTTATACTGCTTTTCCTATAGCTTTTGGTGTTTAGCATATAGCATTTGCTATATTACGTATAGCGTTTGGCGTATTGTGCATGGCATATAGTGTCTGGAGTATTACGTATAGCATTTCCTGTATAATGTTTGGCATATTGTGTTTGGCATATAGCTTATATCGTTTGACGTATTGAGTCTGGTGTTTGGTGCACTGTGTATTCCATTTGATATGCAGCATATTATGTATAGCACTTTGCGTATAGAGTAAGCATATGGCATGTAGCATTTGGAATATAGCATACAGCATATTACATTTGGAGTATAGAGCTTTGCATATAACGTTTAGCGTATAGCCTTCTGATGTATATCGTTTGTTGTATTGCGTATAGTGTCTGACAGTTTGGCATTTGGTGTATAGTGCTTGGTGTATTGCATATAGCATTTTGTTTGCCATATGGTATATGGTATTTTGGCATATTGTATATAGCATTTGGCCTATTGCATATAGCATTTAAAGTCTTGTGTATGGTATTTGGTTATAGATTTGTCATATAGCCTTTGGCGTATCGTGTTTGTTGTATTGCATATAGCGTTTGGTGTATTGCTTGTAGTGTTGTGTTTTACTTACCGAGTTTGGCCTATTACGTTTGGTTATTGTGTATAGCGGTTGGCGTATTGTGTATATAGTTTGGCGTATAGCGTTTGGTGTATACTACCACCCCTGGGTGTGCATGCCAGGCACACAAAAGTCTTCTTTTACATATATATATTCATACTGACATTTTTTTAAACTCATTTTTACCCCTTAAGGACCAATGACATGCCGGGACCATCAAGGTGATCCTGCACTTAAGGACCGGTGATAGTTCTGGCACATCATGGAATTCAGGGGACCCCTGAATATGATCCGCTAATAAAAAAAAAAAAAAAAAATGCCCCATGGTCCCTAACTGTCGGCCGTGTGACCAGTTGTTAAGGGGTTAAACAGATTTTGAACACACTTTGCAATTATACTAAATCAGTATCTCTCTGGATTTATTAAGTTGTCTGTTAGGAATAGCTTTTAACCCTTTTGAATGCCAGAGGGATATGCAAAGCATTGTGAAGCAGTGCAATTTGAACCCTTCAGGCACTCAGAGGGTTAAGTTCTATCACTACATATATCCATTGTGTGTGTGTGTTAGTCATTTGTGATCTATTTCTTTATTAAAAACTAGTTGAAGAGCCCGTGTACACAGGCCACAGGCAGCAACGGCCTCAGTGCAGTCATGCGCGGCTGATAATGAAGCAGGGCGCCACAACGCGGGTAGTCTGTACTGCACATGACTGCAGCATTCCCATCCATCTGTACTGCGCATGACAGCTTCTGACAAACATACATTAGCGAATTATTATATAGGATGCAATACCTATGTATGAAATGTACCAGTCTACATAATGGCATTACTGTTAATAAATACATTTTATTCACAACATTTTTTTCTTAATGCAGTAAAATAAAGACGAAAATATCAATCTAACAGGGTGAGGTTGACACTGAGTTGAACCTGAGCACTTTTGAGCCAAACCAACTGAAGCACCAAATGATTTAAATGGAAAGCTTAATCAAGTGAGTCCTAGCAAGTTCTATGATGTGTTGTGTAGTACTGTACTGTAAAGCCTTCCAGTATTCAGAGGGTTAAAACTACATTTATCTCAAAGGCAGTTGTTTGCCCCTGCATTGCCCCAAGAAAGGAAGTTGGTTTATCCCAGAATTGCTGAATTCTTCTTCATACATAAGCATCAGTAAATAAGTAGGAGGGGGGCTTAGTCACTTACCACATTTGGGATATGTTATAGCCAGCAAATCATCTTCCCTGGCTTCAAAAGATTCCAGTGCTTGAAAGGTGGCTTCACTACAAAGTATTCTGTAAAGCACCCGTTTATAGATCAGCAGCAAGTCTTCTGAAAAGGACCGGCCTGAATAAGGGAGGGACTGCATGGAGTTGGTGACCCCCGCTTTGCTCCTTGCCCCGTTAGTTCCATGATAGGGGTACTGTTGCTTTAAATTTAATTAAATAAATAAAGTCTAAAGGAAGTTTCTGGATGTTAGTATTTAATTCCCGCTTTGTAGTTCTATTGGTTAAAGCAACTTAGCTTGCGCCAGGAAGGCTACAGTGCGGGAAGAAATTCTATTAATAGAACTGCCTTTTTTCTGGTACCTCACAGCGACAAGAGAGTTGAGTATTTGTAAGCTCAGGCTCTGTCATTTTATCCTGAATTATAGCGTCTAGTTCGTCTGAGGAGATGTTTCAGTTCTTTTAAGAATAAAAAAAGAAAGCTCTTGAATGCAGAGCCAGATCTTGGTTAAAAGACTGCCTAAATTTAGCTCCATCTACCTCCATTTGTTATGTGCAGTTACCTTTTGTTGCCACTGAAACGTATGAAGCTAGCGAAGCGTGTCTTGCAGCGACGTCATGTTGCTCGCCTTCAGTCCCACCCAGTCAGTCATCCAGTCAGCCGCAAGTAGAATGCCAGAAGAGAACGTCGCCATTGTCATCATCAAGGAGGAGCTTAAGCACTGGAATGCATATATCTACATGTGTTTCAGCTGAAGGCAGATCAAAAAGAAGAAAGACTCCCAAGCGTCCATTCACGTTTTTCTGGCCTTAGCAATCGCAGAAGGCGCCCTTCACCTCATCCCAGCATTGATTCTATTCACCCCCTCTCCTCCTTTAATAAAGTTTCTCACTCTACTTATTCCCCTCAATCTCCTCAGATTTCCCCTCAATCTCAAATACCATCTCAGTTTATGCAGTCTCAAGTTTATTCTCTTCCTGTGTCTCAGTCTTTTTCTCCTTTTCTCTCGCTTTCCTGTCTTCCTCAACAGGTTTTGCCTCAACCCAACAGTCAGAATCAGCAAATTCATCAGAACCAACAAGCACAGCCAAATCCTCAGCAGACTGAACAAAGAAGCATCCAACAGCAGCAGCAGCAGCCACAAGAAGAAGAAAGCAGAGTTAAAGGGATAGTAATACTTGAAAATAATTGTATTTTATATTGTAGCCCTTAAAAAAACATGAAAAATGATATAAGTCTTATCTCCCAAACCGTTATGGTTTGGAAGCTATTCACATGTAAAATATAGTAAAATGCTCTTTTTCTGGCTGTTTCAGCCAAGTCTGCCATCTAGTGGACAGATTTGGAATTCGGTCTACAGAGCAACCGGCAGCTCTTTAGCAGTGCCGAGATCACGATCTTTGAAAAGAACTACTTAATTGGAACTATCTACAAAGTGTGCCTGGCTTGAAAGCACACTTTGTAGATCATTCCAATTAAGAAATTATTTTTAAAGATGGTGATCTCAGCACTTCTGGAGAGGCACAGCCGGTCCCGGGACCGGATTCCAAATCTGAAGGGTGGAGCAATGACGTCACTCCAGGGGAAACTTTACTTCTGAATATCTCCCAAACCTTACATCATTTTTCATGTTTTTTTAAGGGCTACAATATAAAATACAATTATTTTCAAGTATTACTATCCTTTTAATAACAGCCTTCAAACTAAACAGCAGCAATCTGGTGAGTGTAATGCTTCAAGCAGAACATGCTTTAGGGGAAGTGGTAAGCTCCCTTCAAAAGTTTCTAGATCAACTGAATACTGTTAAAAGTGTATCTAGTGTTTGGGGTTCTAAGTCAAGCACTGGAGTAAGTGAGGTAAATAGTTTACAAGGTAATGTTACTGCAATGCCATCAGCAATAAGAAGAGAAAGCATTTTTAGAGTTAAAGGAGCAGTAAACTTTTTTTATGAAAATACATATTTTACAGAGCATTTCCTGCAGAATAAAACAAGGTCACTCCCATCGCTGTCAGATGTTTTATTCAAAATTTATAGCAGTTTAAATAATCAAGAAGTGAATTTACTGTGTTTACTTCTTGATAGTTCTAACTGACAGGAAGTGAAAGGCAGTTTCTGTCACATTCTGCGGAGAACTGCATGTCTCTGACTTTTCTGACTTCCCTCTCCGTTAGAATCTAACAGGAAATCTAATTAGAATTTGACCACTAGAGGAAACTGCTATTGTAAAAAAACATTGGTTTAAACTGTAATAAATCTGGAAATATAAATCTCTCGGCAGTGGGAGTACCCTTATTTTACTCAAAAGGAAAATCCTTACAATATATATTTTTTCATAAAAAAGTTTACTGCTCCTTTAATGAATCATGTTTAAAGCAATCTATCACTTGTGATTCTTCACCTCTTGGTTTACATCTATCTATTCAAATTAAAGAAATAATATGGAAATGGGAGTTTCTTGATTTATTATTGTTACTCCCAGCATCTAAAGATTTTATATTCAAAAGACGTGAGGATAAGACGGAAATGGATAGACGTAGACCAATAGTAAGATCATTTAATAATTAGTTACAATCATTTTTCATTTATGCTTCAGTAATGAGTGAAAAACATCCTGAACATTGTTCTGGAATTTTTTTAGCATGTTGATATTGTTTTAGAGGCTTATAAAACTTTTGGTGGGCTAGCATGGTTTTCATATGACGAACAGTTTACTCAAAAATTGGCAGTACACAAGTCAGTTAAATGGGGTCAAAAGGATGTAATCCTGTGGGTCTCATTGATGTCCCAGCAGGCATCTAGTGTTTTTCTTAAAACTCAGGGTTCTACATTACAGCAAGGTCCAAAAAAGGGTGTATGTTGGGCTTTCAATGAGTCTCAGTATAGGTTCCCAAATAATTGCAAGTTTAGGCATGAGTGCTTAATACCAAGTAAAAAGATGTCAAGCGCTCCAGAACAAGGAATATGTAAGGGTGAAGAAAAGAACAAAATAAAAAGATCTAAGTGTAGTATGTTGAATAATATAATGTGTGGTATGAAATACACACCTGCAGCTAAAAATGATGATGATAATATTGATAAAATAAAATAGTTGACAATAATAAAATGGCTATTGCGAGGACATAGAAAGTTAGAAATGTTCTATTTTATTAAAACTTGAAATTATAAAACTTGAAAATCTACCATAGATTCTGGTCTGTGATAAGAATAACATATGAATACAACATAGGAGTAATAAATCCCATATTCCCAGGTGAATATGGTTCATAAATATGAGCTAGACCGCGAGGTAAAGCGTGTATGAACTTGTAGATATAATCAAGGTAAAGATGGATAATTACCCTTGATCGTATGACCAAAAACAATAATTCCCATACGACAACTACAGCGTTCCCCCCTTCTCGTAGTCTGCTTACTTGATGATTTCTTGTTCATAATCACTCTTAAATCTGCTCCGAGTCATATTGATATCCAGTCCACTGATCCCGGTCCACGACTACTCCGTTCCTTGGCGGTGTCTTCTAGATCTCGGGTCTAATGCTCATGCAAATATGATTTTATTTCCAACGCGTTTTGGGACTCTTTCACTGTCCCTTCCTCAGGGAAAATTAGTTCAATTGCGTGTTTAATGGGCGCATGCCCCCATCTTGCGTCTATTTACTCTAAAGTTCATGTCACTCAAGCTGAAAATGGGAGGTGTTTATAACATTGTTACAGGGTTACAATGAGTGCTTAATATGCAGCGGTGGACACCCTAGTTTTTGTTGCATTAGGAAACAATTGCCTACACAGCAGCCAATTGCAAAATTTAATTTTCAAAAAATCAATAACCCCAGTGAAATTGATAAACATGCTCCCGTGGCTAGAGTACTGCCCAAACAAGGAGAGGGTTTTCACAATTAAAACTGGTTTTCAAGAAGGTTTTAGGCTACCAAATTGCCCAGAAGGAAAATTATAATGGGTAGATAATTTGCTTTCAGTTGTAAACAGTCCGGAAATAACATGGGGAAAAATAAATAAAGAAATAGAATTAGGAAGGGTTCAGGGCCCATTTATGTTCCCCCTTTCGATAACTTTTGCCTCCATTAGGTTTAGTGCCCAAAAAAGATTCAAATGAGTTTAGGCTCATCCACCATCTCTCTTTTTCTACCGGGGGCATCATTAAATGACCAGATCAGTGGAGAAGACAGTTCAGTGAAGTATGCGTCTTTTGATGGGGCTCTAAAACTGGTCAGGAGATGTGGTCAGGGAGCTCTGTTAGTTAAGGCTGATATTAAATCTGCTTTCTGTTTGTTGCCAATGCACCCAGATAGTTTTCCATCATTAGGATTTCAGTTCCAAGGGATGCTATTTTTTGACACTTGTTTACCAATGGTGGGATCACTTTCCTGATTTTACTTTGAAGAATTCACAACATTTTTAGAATGGGTAGTTAAGTTCAAGTCGGGTATAAAAATAATGTTACACTACTTGGACAATTTTCTTTTTGTTGGGCCAAGTGGTTCAGTGGATTGCCAGAACCTTTTAGACTGTTTTTGCAAAGTTACAAAAGAATTTGGTATCCCATTGGCCCAAGAAAGACGGTTCAGCCATTCACAGAGCTAGTGTTTTTAGGCATAACTATTGACACAATCAATATGGAATTTAGGCTTCCTACAGAAAAAATAGAAAAGTTACGTACTCAAATTCATCTCTTATAGTTGAGTAAGAAAGTAACAGTGAAAGTGCTTTAGTCTGTGCAAGGCTTATTGGCTTTTTCTACAAGAATTATGCCAATGGGCAGACTTTTTTCTAGGAGATTATCAGCAGCTGTTTCAGGGCTTAAGTCACCTAATTGGCATGTCTGGATTATGGCTGAAATGAGAGCAGATCTGGTAGTTTGGGATTCTTTCTTGAAACAATATAACAATAGAACAATAATTCAAGAAGATTTTGTAAATAATTCTCAGATTAACCTTTTTACTGATGCGGCAGGAGCAGTAGGTTATGGAGTGTTCTGGGAAGGTCATTGGAGTGCTTAGGCATGGCCGGAAAGTTGGGGATCTTTAGGCTATATTAAGAATTTAACACTTTTAGAATTATTCCCTATTTTGGTAGCAATTGATTTATGGGGACAATTTTCCAGGAATAAAAGAATAACAATGTTTTGCGACAATATGAGTGTGGTGCACTCAGTGAACTCACTATCAGCAAAGTCACCACCAGTCATTAGTTTATTAAGATATCTGGTCTTAAGATGTTTGGATTCACATGAAGCACATAGCTGGTTATGCTAACGATGTAGCTGATGCACTATCTCTCCTTCAGTTGCACAGGTTTCAAGACCTGGCACCTCAAGCAGATCTACAAGGCTATCCATGCCCGCAACACCTATGAGACTTAGACTAGGGAGCATGAGCAGTTATATTGTTAATTCTTTGGCGCCAGCAACTTGGGCAGTCTATGTAGCTGCATGGAACAAAGGGTATTGTTTCAGGAAAGAGAAGGCAGGAGATCTGCTGCAATTTACTGAAGAAACATTAATTAGTTACATACAACTGTTGATATCAAGAGAATTGTCATGTCCAGCGATTAAGAGATGTTGTCAGGGTTACAATTTTTCTGTAAGTTGTTAAATGTTCAGAATGAGGCCAATAGTTTTGTAATTAAAAGGATTTTGAAGGGTTATGGTAAAGCTAAAATGTCTATAGATAGTAGGAGACCAGTATCTCCGGGTTTATTAATTAATTTGTTTAATATTATCCAAGTGGTTTGTGAGGATAGCTTTGAGGTTATTTTGTTTCAAGCGCTGCTTTTACTTACCTTTTTTGGAGCATTCAGAGTTAGCGAAGTGGTTACTAAGAATAAGAAAGTGGATAGTTTTTTGTTGGATGATCATGTTATTATAAAGAATTCTTTGTTATATATTTTTGTGCAGAGATCTAAGACAGATCAAGAAGGGAGAGGTGAATGGTTCCAATTAAATGGTTCACATATTTGTCCAGTGACGAGTTTATGAAAATATATGCAAATTAGACCAGAAGTGAAAGTCAGTTTCTTTATTCATAACAATGTTTCTTTAGTGTCAAAATTTCAATTTCATAGAGTTTTTTCCTTATGTTTAGTTAAATTGGGTTTGTCTGAGCAGAAATTTTCATTACACTCATTTAGGATAGGTGCAGCAACTGAAGAATTTAATGCTGGTTTGGGAAGTGAGGCTATTAAAAAAAAATAGGCCATTGGAAATCTAATAGATTTAAATTATATATTCGCACCCATCTCAGTTTAAATTAATGCATTGTATATGTAATTATTTTCTTTTAGGTTCAAAGCCTATGGATATTTGGATTATAGGTCATTCGTTTTTATACTAGTCATGGAAAAGGGCAATTATCCAATCTTACAAAGAGAATTTGAATTTTGACCCAGAAGTTTGCAGGTTATGGTGGCATGGAAAGAGAGGGCTTAAATGGCAGCAAATTGTCAGCGAGTTAACCTATTGTTTTAAGAATTTCCCTTACCCGGATTTAATTATATTCCATGCAGGTGGGAATAACTTGGGCTCTGTGAAGTCAATTGAGTTTTTTTTCAAGTCAGAGATATTATGAGAAATATCATGTTACATTTTCCAAACACTATTTTTGGTTTCTCTGAGATTGTTCCGAGATTACGCTGGATCCAAGAGAGACATTTGAGACCATTAGAACGAACAAGAGAGAAAGTTAACAGATTTATGTCAAAAATGTTTTGTCAGATGGGGGGGTTTCACATAGTCATGCTGACCTTGAAAACGGTGGTACTGGCCTTTATAGAGGGGATGGGATTAACCTCTCTGACATTGGTTTAGATAGTTTTAATTTAGAAATTCAATCGTTGATGGAGTCAGTGCCTTGCACAGTGGGTGTGCTCAGCCCTTGAGAGGAGTTGCAAGGCCTGGCTGTGGAGGTTTTTAAATAAACTGTTATTTATATATTTGTGAGTCCTGGCTGGTAGGGCGGAGTCGGTCATGATATATGGAAATTGGATTTACCAGGCTGGTAGGGCTGGTAAGATGGTTTTATTGCAATGGTTATTTAGTTGGTGAACAGAATAAGTTATATTTTGGTTCAAATAAAAAAATGCTGCGGCCTTTAACACCATTTTCACGTGTGAATGTGTCTTTATTATAGTTATGTTTTAAGTTGGGGGAGGGGAAGTGGACCTCCAGCTTCCATGGTGATTTCTTGAGGGCTTCAGAAACTACTCTCTGCATTTCATCCAGGAATTGTTCCTGTTTTGTTTTCTTTTGCTCTGAGCCAGACCTCTTTCTCTAGTGAAACAGTAGTGAGATTTGATCCAAACTCTGAGAGAGCAGCCTTTTTCAGTTAGTGAAAGGGGAGTGTTCTAGAACTAGTATGTGATTGCATAAACACTATGAGAGGCTTGTGTTTGTAGAAATAGTAAGAAAAGGGTGTGTTTGTAGATTGTACAAATTGCAAAAAGAAAATCACTCAGATTAACTCACAATAGATTTTTTCAGTTCCATATATATAGATATGTTTTGATTTGCTTACTTAATTAAAATGCACTTTAAGGGTGTAACTTAAATACACATATTTCTGGTTTACTGAATGCCCTTTCTGAATGAAAAGGACATGAATGGAGATCTGGCCACAACCAGTCAGTCTGGGAGCTATGAGGCTGGTGTACTAAGTAGTACAGTAAAACAATTCCTTAGCAAACCTGGAATCTATTAGTCCCTGGGGGTTTGTCTAATATGCATGGGCTACTTTAACCCTTTAGTAGTGATGATCGAGCACCCCAATGCTCGGGTGTTCGGGTGCTCTGGCCGAGCGCCCCCGGAGGCTCGAGTGCTCGGCCGAGCACCCGAGCCCCATTGAAGTCAATGGGAGGACTCGAGCATTACACCAGGCACCCCCTCCTCTGATGAGGGGAGGGTGCCTGGTTCATAGGAAAAGGTCAGAAAATTATGGAAACACCACAGAAATGGTTCAGGGACAGCATAGGGAGGATGTCTGGATGCATCTTGGACTCCAACGTCGCTGCTGGGAACGATGTTTCGCCCGTAGTACGCCATTTTTACAGACTGACCGTAAAACACACAAAAAGGAAGATAAAAACGACTGTGGGCGAAAAATTGTTACCAAACAGTATTTGCTGTATATTTACTTGTATATCATCTGCAAATTCTGCAAAAAATTTCATTGATTTTTCGGAACTGGGGCCATGATTAAGAGGGAAACGTGCGCAGCGTAAAGCAGGTGTTCAACGTGGTTATGGCCCGGGTAAGGTACAGCATTCAGGAACGGAGGCCGCAGCTACCACAGGTTTTACAACATGTCCGTTTGCCCTTGTTAAGTCCAAAATTTATAGTCGGAACAGTGGGGTCTGATCCATTGAGTAAAAGTGACGAAGTGACTTAGTGGATGAAGCCAAGAACTACCTTCTGCTCTGTCGAACACCCCAGCCCTATTTAATTCAATGGGAGGACCTGAGGCACTCCGATACAACCTGTATATCACAAAATGGAGGGCCTCATTCACATTGTGGTACAATAGTTCAGGTAGTGGTCCAACACTCATAAAGCCTATGCACTAAGTGAAAGGGCTGCCAAAAATTAGACTGAAATGTCACTCCAATACACCCTTTATTACACATAAAGGAGGGCATCATACACAGCCTTGAAAAATTAGGATTAATGGCCTGCTGGTGACCCTCTAAAACATTAGGGGCGAGGGCATGCCGCTAAGCTGACCATCTAAAACATTAGGAATGAGGGTCTGCTTCTGAGCCGACCATCTAAAACATTATGGGTGAGGGTCTGCTGCGGAGCTGACCATCCTAAACATTATATGCGAAGGCCCGCTAGTGAGCTGACGCTATAAAACATTATATGAGAGGGCCCGCTAGAGAGCTGACCCAATAAAACATTATATGAGAAGGCCCGCTGGTGAGCTGACCTATACAAAAATTGTCAAACAGGGCCCGCTGGTGAGCTGGCCCTATATAAAAATTATATCACAGGGCCCGCTGGTGAGCTGGCCCTATATAAAAATTATATCACTGGGCCCGCTGGTGAGCTGGCCCTATATAAAAATTATATCACTGGGCATATGGAAGAGGAGGAGGAGGATGAGAAGATTAAGAGTCAACGATATACCCGTTTTTTGGGTGGAAGGGGTGAATGGGAATACAGAGTATTCCCATCATTGTAAATAACATATCTAAAGTGACTTTATGTTCACCCGGGGCTTTCCACCAGTGGAGTGGAGAAGTCAGGGGAAATCCAGGCCTTGTTCATTTTTATAAGTGTCAACCTATCAGCATTTTCGGTGGAAAGGCGGATACGCTTATCTGTTATGATGCCACCAGCAGCACTAAATACCCGCTCAGACAGAACGCTGGCGGCAGGGCAGGCCAGCACCTCCAAGGCGTAGAGTGCCAGTTCATACCACGTGTCCAGCTTGGACACCCAGTAGTTGTAAGGCACAGAGGGATCATTGAGGACGATGACACGGTCTGCTACGTACTCCTTCACCATCTTCCAAAACTTTTCCCTCCTTGTGACACTAGGCTGCGCATCAGGGTGAGGGTGCTGGCGGGGTGTCATGAAGGTGTCCCACGCCTTGGAGAGTGTTGCCCTGCCTTTGTCGGAACTGCTGTGTGCTCCCCTTTTCTCCCCTTCTCGGTTGGCCAAGGTAGCACGTACTCTGCCGCCAGCGTTGTCAGATGGAAAATTTTGGAGCAATTTTTCGACAAGAACCTTCTGGTATTGCACCATTTTGCTTGTCCTCTCCACCGGAGGAATGAGAGATGAGAAATTCTCTTTGTAGCGGGGGTCCAGAAGGGTGAACACCCAGTAATCCGTGTTGTCTAAAATGCGTATAACGCGTGGGTCACGGGAAAGGCAGCCTAACATAAAGTCAGCCATGTGTGCCAGAGTACCAACAGGCAAGATTTCGCTGTCCTCACCAGGAGGATGACTCTCAATCTCCTCATCCTCTTCCTCCTCTTCTGCCCACCCACGCTGAAGAGATGGAAATAAAGTTCCATGGCTACCCTCTGTAGCGGAGGCAACCGTGTCTTCCTCCTCCTCCTCCTCCTCCGCCTCCTCCAATTGTCGCTGAGAAGACGAAGTGAGGGTGCTCTGGCTATCACCTTGTGTAAGCTCTTCCTCCCCCATTTCCACCTCTTCCACATGCAAGGCGTCGGTTTTAATTGTGAGCAGCGAGCGTTTCAGTAGACACAGAAGTGGGATGGTTACACTGATAATAGCGTTATCGCCGCTCACCATCTGTGTCGATTCCTCAAAATTGCGTAAAACCTCACAGAGGTCTGACATCCATTCCCACTCCTCACTTCTGATTAGAGGAAGTTGAACGGAGAGGCGACGACCGTGTAACAGCTGGTACTCCACTACTGCCCTCTGCTGCTCACAAAGCTGGGCCAACATGTGGAAGGTGGAGTTCCAGCGCGTGCTCACGTCACACAGCAGCCGGTGAGCTGGCAATTGTAAGCGCTGCTGCAGCTTCAACAGGCCGGCTGAAGCTGTAGATGACTTACGGAAATGTGCACACACGCGGCGCACCTTGGTCAAGAGATAATGCAAATTGGGGTAGGTTTTTAGAAATCGCTGAACCACTAAATTAAATACATGCGCTAGGCATGGTACGTGTGTGAGCTTGCCGAGCTCCAAAGCCGCCACCAAGTTACGCCCATTATCACACACAACCATGCCTGGTTGCAGGTTGAGTGGCGAGAGCCACTGCTCGGTCTGGTGACTAATCCACTGCAACAGCTCTGAGGCCGTGTGCTGTTTGTCCCCAAGGCAGATCAGCTTCAGCACGGCCTGTTGACGCTTCCCCACTGCAGTGCTACACTGCTTCCAGCTACCGGCTGATGGGTGAGTGGCGCTGCACGCAGAGAATTCGGAGGTGGAAACGGAGGAGGAGGAGGAGGAGCCAATAACGTAGGTGCTGACGGAAACCCTGATGGAGGTAGGGCCCGCAATCCTTGGCGTGGGTAGCACCTGTGCCATCCCAGGGTCCGAGTCGCTCCCAGCCTCCATGACATTCACCCAGTGTGCCGTCAGGGAAATGTAGCGTCCCTGGCCACAAGCACTTGTCCATGTGTCAGTCGTTAAGTGGACCTTCCCAGTAACTGCGTTGGTCAGGGCACGGGTGATGTTAAGGGACACATGGTGGTGTAAGGCGGGGACGGCACACCGGGAAAAGTAGTGGCGGCTGGGGACTGCGTACCGAGGGACAGCTGCTGCCATCAGGCTGCGGAAGGACTCAGTCTCCACAAGCCTAAATGGCAGCATTTCGATGGCCAGTAATTTGGAAAGGTGTGAGGTTAGTGCTATGGCCTGTGGGTGGGTGGCTGGGTATTTTCGCTTGCGCTCAAATGCCTGGGGTAACGACATTTGGACGCTGCGCTGGGACAGGGAAGTGGATGTGGTCACTGATGGTGCTTCAGATGGTACAGGTGCAGGGCGGGAGGTATGCGGGCCTGCGCCTTCGACAGGCGATTGGCCGGCACCGAAAACAGGGGAAGAGGAGGCAGTGGTGTGGCCTGCAGACAAAGATTGGCGATCCGGGCGTTCCTCCCACTTATTACGGTGCTTGGATGACATGTGTCGGATCATGCTGGTGGTGGTGAGGTTTCTAGTGTTCATGCCTCGGCTCATTCTGGTGTGGCACAGGTTGCAAACTACAATTTTTTTGTCGTCCGCACTTTCCTTAAAAAAACGCCATACCGCGGAACACCTAGCCCTTGGCAAGGGAGATTTACGCAAGGGGGTGCTCCGTGGAACATTTGCGGGCCGGTTTGGTGTGGTCCGCCTTCTTTCTTTAGCCACACCACTGCCTCTTCCAGCCTGTTGTGGTGCTGCAGATGGCTCACCCTCAGGACTGCTGTCATCGCTCGGCTCTCCACCTTCCCAGGTGGGGTCAGTGACCTCATCGTCCACCAAGTCCTCCTCCACTTCCTCACTCTGATCATCCTCCTCATTTCTTGATCCCACCACATACTCAGTCATTGACAACTGTGTATCATCCTCCTCATCAAGGTCTTGAGACAGTAATTGTGGTTGATTTGATGGCAACTGTGTCTCATCATCATCATCATCCACTTCCTTTGACCTTAAATGCCGTTCCCCTCTGTCATCTTCTTGTGATTGTGTACCCTCTAGAGGTTGTGAATCAGGGCACAAGATCTCATGTTCCTCTGCAAGCGTGCTTGGAGAGAGGTTCAAATCAAGGATTGGTGATGAGACGAGCTCCTCACTATATCCCAGTGTGGGATCACTTCTTTGGCCAGACCCTCTATGGTGGGAGGAAGGATGATCAGGGTGAGGATTATGTTGACCAGACTCTTGGCTAGTGAGAGTGGACTTGGTGGAAGACAGGGTGGTGCTTAACCGAATGGAAGCAGTATCAGCTGAAATCCAACCGACCACCTGTTCGCAGTGGTCTGACCTCGAGAGTGATGTCCTGCGACGCCCTGTAAACTGAGACATGAAGCTAGGTATGGTGGATGTCTTTCTTTCTTGTGCTCTGGCACCAGGCACAGTTTCTACGCGTCCTGACCCGCGCCCTGAACTATCAGGATCACGTCCACTTCCCCGTCCCTTTTTACCCGCCTTCTTCATATTACACGGAATATGTGCTGCTAATCTGCGGCTAGGCACACTAAACAGAATGTGACGCTAATCTGCGGCTAGGCACAGTGAACGGAATATGTGACGTTAATTTGTGAATTTGCACACTAAACAATATGTGCCGCTAATCTGCGGCTAAGCACAGTGAACGGAATATGTGACGTTAATTTATGAATTTGCACACTAAACAATATGTGCCGCTAATCTGCGGCTAGGCACACTAAACAGAATGTGACGCTAATCTGCGGCTAGGCACAGTGAACAGAATGTGACGCTAATTTGTGAATTTGCACACTAAACAGAATGTGCCGCTAATCTGCGGCTAGGCACACTAAACAGAATGTGACGCTAATCTGCGGCTAGGCACAGTGAACAGAATGTGACGCTAATTTGTGAATTTGCACACTAAACAGAATGTGCCGCTAATCTGCGGCTAGGCACACTAAACAGAATGTGACGCTAATCTGCGGCTAGGCACACTAAACAGAATGTGACGCTAATCTGCGGCTAGGCACAGTGAACGGAATATGTGACGTTAATTTATGAATTTGCACACTAAACAATATGTGCCGCTAATCTGCGGCTAGGCACACTAAACAGAATGTGACGCTAATCTGCGGCTAGGCACAGTGAACAGAATGTGACGCTAATTTGTGAATTTGCACACTAAACAGAATGTGCCGCTAATCTGCGGCTAGGCACACTAAACAGAATGTGACGCTAATCTGCGGCTAGGCACAGTGAACGGAATATGTGATGTTAATTTATGAATTTGCACACTAAACAATATGTGCCGCTAATCTGCGGCTAGGCACAGTGAACGGAATATGTGACGTTAATTTATGAATTTGCACACTAAACAGAATGTGACGCTAATCTGCGGCTAGGCACACTAAACAGAATGTGACGCTAATCTGCGGCTAGGCACAGTGAACAGAATGTGACGCTAATTTGTGAATTTGCACACTAAACAGAATGTGACAATAATCTATGGCTAGGCACACGTTTAAAATGGCCCTTTTTGTCACTGCGTTGTACAATATTTGTCCCTGTGCACCTAGTACAATGTCACCTTACTAATATCCCACCTTAAAAAAAAAATGAAATTGTGCCCCCCCAAACAAAATATAAATGCTGCCCCCACACACAACAGTCCTAAAAAGGACTTTTGGGTCTTGAACTACTACCAACACTTTTATTCTCCCTACACTGACTTTCCCTGCCTGATCGCATCTCTCCCTGGCTGAGAATGAGCAGAACTCGCGAGTCGGGTGCTATACAGCACCCGATCATGAGTTCTGGCCAGCCAATCAGTGTAATGCCAGCAGCCAACATGGCTGCTGGCATTACACTGATGTCAGAGCCTCCCCGCACGTTTATTGGCTGCGCAGCAGCCGCGAAACGTGCAGGGAGGAGACCCGAACATGGCGGGCGAGCACATGCGGTACTCGTACGAGTACCGCCATGTGCCGAGCAGAGCGATGCTCGAGCCGAACCGAGCTTCGGCCGAGCATGCTCGCTCATCACTACCCTTTAGGTCTCAAAAGAAGTGTAAAACACCTTATGAAACAGTGTGTATAACACCCCTCTGACATTTAAAAAGGTTAATAGTCATTCAATACAATACATTCAACAATTTCTGAAATGTGATGAGTATTATGTGTAATGCTTACATACAAGAAGTGTTTAATTATCCTGATTTGGGACACTCCTCTGGCAATCAAAACTGTTATGCCCTCTCAACCTCACAATCTAATGTGTGCATCCAAAATGCTTACAATTTAAACAGTGTAATCAACTGGAGTAAAAAAGAATTTGAAAACATAATTGATATATAATGGGTTTTCATACTCCATCTTTGTTTTGATTTGGTTACTAGTTTGGCTGTGTCTACGTTGTATAAGCATACTTACAAGGTATTGCTTTAGTATCGCTGTAAGTCACAATATGAACGCATACATAGATAACCACCACCATCTTGTGGTGTAAATAAAAATTGCACTTAAGTACACTGGACCAGATTTATAAAAGCAAACTAGACTTATTCTGGAGTAAACTAACTGTACCATAGGGGATACATAAATGTTTTTCTTACATTAAATTGGACTTTAACCCCTTGAATGCTAGAGGTCTACAATGTATTGCAAAGGGGTTAAAAAGCTAAATACTACAGAATAACACCAATTTTCTTCCATTGTTTTTTAACGTTATGTTTGCATAATTGGGTATTAAATTTATAAACTGTAATAATGTAACATAATGCTGACAGTCGCATATTTTTACATTTTAATTTTTTCAAATTTTTATATGTATAAATAAGTCACACTTGACACAGTTTGTTCACTGGCTGGGGCAGAGGATGATGTTGCTGCTGTTGCAGCTACTGCCGAGGAATCAACAATATATCTAGGACAGGAGTATTGCTGCTGTCAAGTGGAACCTGTCCTAGTCCCGCATCAATTGTTGACCCCATTACCACTGTGTCCATAGTGGTAAGAGGCACACTAGCCTGCTCCTTAGTATCCTGCTGCCCTTGCATCTCAGCTGTAGCAGGAATTAGAGCAGTAGCAAACTCAAATTTCAAGAGCTCACTGCTGGTGGGGGTGGCACCCATACTCATTCCTGTCTCCCATTTCTTCTCAGTTTGTGTTAAAAAGGCCATCAATGTCTCTTCCACCCCAGCTTCTCTACCACCACCACCACCACCAGTCCCTAAGTGCTGCTGCTGCTCTATTACAGACATCTCACTGGTTGGAGGAGGTGATGAGAAATGTGACAGAGGGTCCCCTAATATCACACTTGCCATTTCTTGGTGACTGGAAGAAGGCAGACTAGCAGCACTAGCAGCAGGCACAGGCAGCTGAACTGTGTTCCTGGTGGTGGTATTATTGCTGCTAGGCAACAATTCTACCTTCTTCAAGATCATGTTCCACCTGTACAATGCTGAGATGGGAAGGGGGCTCCCAAGGTCAGAGGAATGGTGTGGGCTCCCCTGACTTCTAGTCTGGACGCTCTGCTTTGCTTCTCCTACCACTCCCCTAATGCTAGTCTAAACAGCTGCTTCACCATCACGGTTACTACCACTAACACCAACCACATCAATTTCAATCCCTGAGTTTTCCTCCTCACAGTCACTAGTAATATGATGATCACCATCGTCGTCACTCCTAACACTAACAATCTGCTGGACCTTCTTAGTAGTAGTACTTGTGGTGGGACTGCAAGTGTGACTTAGCGTCTCTTGCTGTCACACTTGGCATCATCTTCTCCTCCCCCCGTCCTGAGAATTACAAAACACATTGGCAGCAGGCGCAGCACTGGCAGCAAGTTCATGCAGCTGACCTGTCCTGCCCTCACTACTACCCTCTTCTTCCACTCATGAGATTAATATCCCCAAGATCCCTATGGGTGATTTAGGGGGACTGGCAGTTCACGCTTGGTGAATAATTTCCCACGAAAAGTGCAGTTTTTCTGCTTTTTTTTGCCTAATGAATTCAATGGGATCACTGAATTTGCACACAGAAAATTGTATTTTATTTCCCACAGACATAATATAAAACGGGTATGAGGATTCCTGTGTTGGTGGAGTGTGGGGAAGGAATCAGTTGAACAGGCAATTTTTTTGGGGGGGGTTGTTGACTGCTACTGGGGGGACAGTAAAAATAAAAAAATAAAAAATAAGACATGGTATAAAAGGGGTCTGAGGAGGGTGCCTGTGTTAGTGGAGTCTGGGGAAAGAGTCAGTTGAACAGAGAATTTTTTTCTGGGGGGGTTGGTTGACTGAGATTGGAGGAATAGTAAATAAATAAATAAAATAAAAAATAAAAAAATTGTTAAGTAACATTATAGAGACAGTGACCTCCTGATGTAAGCTATAACTTGGGCAGGCTGATACTTGATGGGATACAGTATTTTGCAGAGGATGATATGTAGGCCTAGACTTGTGTTAGGCACAAGCCCTGAAGAAACATTGATTTGTAGGACATACACTTGCTGTGCACAAGCCCTGAGAAAACATTGATTTGTAGGACTTAGACTTGTTAAACGTCCAACCTTTTAGGAAACACTGATTTAAAGGACTCAGACTTGTTCGTCCCAAGCCCTAGGGAGAAATTGATGTAGGACTCTGCTTTGTTAGGGTCACGAGTCCTGAGGAAATATCTATTTGTAAGACGCAGACTTTTTAGGCCCAGGCCCTGAGGAAAAATTGATTTGTAGGACATTGGCTTATTAACATCACAATCCCTAAGGAATCACATGACAGAAAAATTTTGTTTCTCAGGCTTGTGAGCATCACAAGCCCTGAGGAATCACATCAGAGAAATTTTTTATCACTCAGGCTTGTTAGCATCACAAGCCCCGAGGAATCACATCAGTGAAAATGTTTATCACTCAGGCTTGTTAGCATCACAAGCCCTGAGGAATCAGTGATTTGTAGGACTTATTAGTCATACCTCTCACTGTTCTCTGCCTCCTGGTCCTGTTTTGTCCCCTTTGGGGCCATCCATTCTGGTCCTCTTCCTTTAGTGTTAGGCGGTGTGTCGATATCACTCGTCGTTCTTATGTGTCCCTTCTCATCAGGCGCGTGCTCAGTAGCCTACTAGCCTCTGCTCGGCTACCCAGGTGTTCACAAAGATCTTGGCAGTAGCCATGGCGGAATTAGAAAGCAGTGTCAAATTTGCATAGTACCTTACCTAGACGATATACTCATCATAAAGTCATCACAACCAAAAGCAAAAAGAAGCATGGACCTCTCTCTTTACCTTTTGTGAACCCTGGGATGGATTATAAACGAAGAAAAAAGTGCACTTCTTCCATCTCAGAATCTTCTGTTCATGGGAGTAAACTTCAATACAGAAAACGGCATAGAGTCCCTGTCTCTAGAACGTCAGGAAATAATAAAAGATCAAGTACAGTCATTTTTTCAGAGACCAGTACACACGGCAAAATCCTTCTCTAGGTTCCTGGGTCACCTCTCATCGGCTCAACAGGTCATTCCATGGGCCAGAATGCATGCCAGATCTACACAGGCCAATTTCCTGCAGTTTTATTGTCAAAATCCATCCAGTGTCGCTCAGAGGATCCAGGTATCTCTCTCCACAAAAAGGGAGCTCTCCTGGTGGATTCAGAGCAAGAATCTGTCCAGGGGCCACCCCTTCATCGACCCAACATGGCAGATCTTGACAACGGATGCAAGCAGATTGGGTTGGGGAGGGATCTGGAACGGGAACACAGTACAAGGCACCTGGTCCTCCCGAGAAAACAGTGTTCATATAAATGTACTGGAGTTACTGGCAACTGTACATGAACTCTGCCGCACACACTGGCAATATATTCGGAAAGGGTGCTCAAGGCTTCCAATATAAACTGCACAATGATAATGAAAAAAGCCGGGCACTCCAATGTTAAAACTTGTCTTTGCTTTATTACTTAATACTTAAAAATGCCGGTAACAGTCCGACGTTTCAGTCCGTTCTCGGACTTTCATCAGGGACAACTACATTACAGAATACCGGCTTGCTCTACCATTTATACAACTTCCTTTGTCCAATTTGCGCCGGTTCCGTCCACTACGTTGTCATAACAACCATGGAACTAGAGCCGTAGCGAATCGGACTTGCTTAAAAACATACAATAAAGCATACTCATCAAGAACATCAAAACACCAACTCATCAACTGAGTACCAAAGTTCTTAAGCATACATGTAGATGTACATATCTATAATACTGTCACCGTTACAACCTCAGCTTAAATATAATGAATTAAACTAAATTGCTCGTTCAGTCCATTTGGGGATAGAGTCCTTAACCTGTAAATCCAGTACATCTCTCATCTGGATAGCTGTGTCTCTCTATCACCCCCCCGTGGTGACTGCTTAACTACTTCAAACGGGAAACATCTCAAATCCTTGATACTATGTTTCAACCTAATGAAGTGTCTAGCTATTGGGGATCTTTTCAGCTGTTGTTCTGTAGCAGTATTGTTTAAACCCCGTAAAATTAGAGAACGATGTTCCCTCAACCTTATTTTAAAGGGTCTGCTGGTTTTCCCTACATAACACAACGAACAAGGACAAATCAACAAATAAATCACATATGAAGTGGTGCATAAAATTAGATCTTTAACTGTGATGACTACCTCAGAATTTGGTACCTCTAAGGATGCACCAGTAATCATATGCAAGCAGGTAACACAACCTGAGCATTTGAAAACACCCATATTTGAAGCCCCGCTTGTAATCTTATATTTCATTACTGGGTCAGAATTAACTAACATATCTTTAATACTTCTTCCTTTTTTGTACGCAAACATTGGCGCTTGTTTGAACATATGGCCTATTGCTGAATCCTTTTCCAATGATTCCCAATGTTTTAATGTGGTGTCCCTAAATACTCTTGAGATGTCAGAATAAGTAGTGGTAATCACCATCCGATTCTCCAATGTTTGTTTGGGACGCCCTGCATTTTGTAACAAGGCCTCCCTGTCCATTCCATTCACTTGATTCACACAATGATCAATATCACTTCGTTTGTAACCACGATCTACAAATTTTTGACCCATCTTTTCCATTTGAGATGCTGATTCATTGGGATCCGACACTATTCTCTTTACCCTCATCAATTGTGACCTGGGCAATGCTCTCTTTAGTGACCCTGGATGCTGACTTTGTGCACTCAGCAATGTGTTACGATCCGTAGGCTTGGTATACAGCGAAGTCTGAATTCCCGTTGCCTCTTTTTTGATCAGTACATCCAAGTAATTAATCTCCAATGTACTGTAATTGAGTGTCATATTAATAGGTGTATCTGAGCCATTCAACTCATTGACAAATTCATTTAACATTGCTTCACTTCCTGACCAAACCATGAATAGATCGTCAATGTATCTAACATAATATCTAATGTAGGTCCAGTATTTGGATCCCATGATGTGGTTACATTCATAATGCCACATGTATGTATTGGCATAAGTGGGCGCCATAGGGGACCCCATCGCTGTCCCGGTAAAAAAAAAGAAAGTGAACAAGGAGGGGGAAGAGGAAGACCAAAAGTGGCAAAACCGCCGCTACCTCCAGCGCAACAGAACAGATGATTTTTAACTTATCTAGTTACGAGTTATCCGCAGAGGAAACTCGGGTGCTCAATAAGGGGTTGAGTTTTGTGCCTACACAAAGATTAGATAAGTTTAACACGGAGGTGGAGCTATATCGATTAACACGCAAATTAAATCTGCGGGATTACTTCAAGGATGCCACACATGTGGGGGAACATATGGAGAATCTGTTTAAAATCAAGAGTTTCTTTGATCCCAATAGCCACAACATAGCTATAGGGGCATTTACCAAGGTAGTCCATCATGATGTAATGACGGCATTGGACAGCAGCACTGTGAACTATCCCAATATTACTAATATTGAGAGACAGGCTATCACCAAATTGCGGAACAACAGGGACATAATCATACATCCAGCTGACAAAGGAGGAGGGATTGTCATTCAGGACTATTGGAGATACAGGCAGGAGGTAAGGAGACAATTGGGGGACATAAAGTGCTATCGAGAGTTGCCATGTAATCCCACACATGGGTTTAAAATTGAGGTTTTTCAATATATTGACAAAGGGGTAGAGGAAGGCATTCTGGATCTCAAGATAGCTGAATTTTTGAAGGTGCAACACCCCATAGTCCCGGTATTGTACTGCCTGCCCAAGATTCATAAGTCATTGGACAACCCTCCGGGAAGACCCATAGTGTCAGCAAGAGGGTCATTGTTATATCCAGCAGCACAGTATGTAGATAGTATTTTACAACCATTAGTTCAAAATACTACTACTTTCATTAAAGATACCACTCATTTTTTGAATTCATTACAAGGAATAGACTGGGGGACTGAAGAAGTATTTTTGGTAACCATGGATGTCTCCAGTCTATATACGTGTATTCCACATGAAGGTGGTAAAGCTGCTGTCTGGAAACTGCTTGAAGATAGTGGCATTTACAATTCTGAGATGATTGACTATGTAGTGGGATTCATTGATCTCATATTAACACACAATTATTTTAAATTTGAAGATGGGTTTTATGTCCAGCTTACCGGGACAGCGATGGGGTCCCCTATGGCGCCCACTTATGCCAATACATACATGTGGCATTATGAATGTAACCACATCATGGGATCCAAATACTGGAACTACATTAGATATTATGTTAGATACCTTGACGATCTATTCATGGTTTGGTCAGGAAGTGAAGCAATGTTAAATGAATTTGTCAATGAGTTGAATGGCTCAGATACACCTATTAATATGACACTCAATTACAGTACATTGGAGATTAATTACTTGGATGTACTGATCAAAAAAGAGGCAACGGGAATTCAGACTTCGCTGTATACCAAGCCTACGGATCGTAACACATTGCTGAGTGCACGAAGTCAGCATCCAGGGTCACTAAAGAGAGCATTGCCCAGGTCACAATTGATGAGGGTAAAGAGAATAGTGTCGGATCCCAATGAATCAGCATCTCAAATGGAAAAGATGGGTCAAAAATTTGTAGATCGTGGTTACAAACGAAGTGATATTGATCATTGTGTGAATCAAGTGAATGGAATGGACAGGGAGGCCTTGTTACAAAATGCAGGGCGTCCCAAACAAACATTGGAGAATCGGATGGTGATTACCACTACTTATTCTGACATCTCAAGAGTATTTAGGGACACCACATTAAAACATTGGGAATCATTGGAAAAGGATTCAGCAATAGGCCATATGTTCAAACAAGCGCCAATGTTTGCGTACAAAAAAGGAAGAAGTATTAAAGATATGTTAGTTAATTCTGACCCAGTAATGAAATATAAGATTACAAGCGGGGCTTCAAATATGGGTGTTTTCAAATGCTCAGGTTGTGTTACCTGCTTGCATATGATTACTGGTGCATCCTTAGAGGTACCAAATTCTGAGGTAGTCATCACAGTTAAAGATCTAATTTTATGCACCACTTCATATGTGATTTATTTGTTGATTTGTCCTTGTTCGTTGTGTTATGTAGGGAAAACCAGCAGACCCTTTAAAATAAGGTTGAGGGAACATCGTTCTCTAATTTTACGGGGTTTAAACAATACTGCTACAGAACAACAGCTGAAAAGATCCCCAATAGCTAGACACTTCATTAGGTTGAAACATAGTATCAAGGATTTGAGATGTTTCCCGTTTGAAGTAGTTAAGCAGTCACCACGGGGGGGTGATAGAGAGACACAGCTATCCAGACGAGAGATGTACTGGATTTACAGGTTAAGGACTCTATCCCCAAATGGATTGAACGAGCAATTTAGTTTAATTCATTATATTTAAGCTGAGGTTGTAACGGTGACAGTATTATAGATATGTACATTTACATGTATGCTGAAGAACTTTGGTACTCAGTTGATGAGTTGGTGTTTTGATGTTCTTGATGAGTATGCTTTATTGTATGTTTTTAAGCAAGTCCGATTCGCTACGGCTCTAGTTCCATGGTTGTTATGACAACGTAGTGGACGGAACCGGCGCAAATTGGACAAAGGAAGTTGTATAAATGGTAGAGCAAGCCGGTATTCTGTAATGTAGTTGTCCCTGATGAAAGTCCGAGAACGGACTGAAACGTCGGACTGTTACCGGCATTTTTAAGTATTAAGTAATAAAGCAAAGACAAGTTTTAACATTGGAGTGCCCGGCTTTTTTCGTTATCATTCTGGAGTTACTGGCAGCATGGAGATCCCTAAAGTACTTCCAGTCAAGACTCTCAGGTCAAGCAGTCCTGGTCCGCTCGGACAATGTGGCAGCAGTACAGTACCTTCTAAACCAAGAGGGTACAAGGAGAGCGCAACTCAACAAGCTGGCAGTTCAGAATCTGCTATGGGCAGAGAAACATCTACTAGCATTAACTGCATTATACCTGTCAGGGCTGCTCAATGTCCAGATGGGCTTCCTCAGCCAAAGAAAATTGGATCCAGGGGAATGGGGCCTGAACAAGGAGGTCTTCAGGTCCATTGTGTCGGTTCTGGGGTCCCCATCCATAAACCTCATGGCCCCATCCCAAAACCGTCAATGCCAGGGGTACCTCTCAAGATGGCACAAAAAACAGGCATGGGGCCAGGATGCTCTAAGAATACTATCATCATTCCAACTGGCTTACATTTTCTCTCCCATACCTCTTCTAACAGAGGTTCTGCGAAAGATAAAAAGAGACAGGGTAAACATCATTCTCATAGTCCTGGATTGGCCATGAAATATGTGGCATTCGGAGCTGCTAAAGCTATCAGTACTACCTCCTCTTCCTTTTCCAAACATCCCAAACTTGTTGTCTCAGGGGCCAATACTCCATCCCAACCCAGCATTCTTTCAGCTCAAGGCCTGGAGGCTGAACTGGTATCTCTGAGACTTCAAGGATTATCATTCCAGGTCAATAATACTATTCTACAAGGAAGAAGGCCTTCTTCTTGCCTATCTTCTGCAACTCCCAGGGGTTAGATAGACGCTCTATATCACCCCAGAGGATACTTGACTTTCTACAGTATGGATTTGAAAAGGGTTTGAAACCTGCTTCACTAACGCTTCAGCTGTCTGCAATCTCGGCAATCATGGCTATGCCAGTTGCAGAAAATTTCCTTATGAAAAAGTATATGCAGGCAATTTCAAAAATTAAACTGACCATAATGGAAACCATTCCACCATGGGATCTCAATCTGGTCCTACAACAGCTCTCTTCACATCCTTTCTTTGAGCCCCTGGACATTATCTCCATGAAGCACCTTACCATGAAAACAGTGTTCTTAACTGCAGTAACTTCAGCTCGTAGAGTGGGGAAACTTCAGGCTCTGGTATCAGTTCCTCCGTACCTTATCTTTCACCAAGACAAGGTGGTTTTATGCCAAAAACCCACCTTCCGATCGAAGGTGGTATCCCAGTTTCACATTAACAAGGAGATAGTTCTCCCCTCGTTTTGTCCAAATCCTACAGTGGAATTGGAGAAGCGACCTCATAATTTAGACCTGGTAAAATGCCTCCAGATATATCTGAAATGGACACAGATTATTCAGAAAACAGACACCCTTTTTGTGCATCATTTTGGAAAATTCAAGGGTTTAGTTGCTTCCAAGCCTTTAATTTCTAGGTGGATCAGGGACTGTATTCAATTGGTCTATAGTTCGGCTGAGATGGAACCTCCTCAAGGCATCAAAGCCCATTCAACCAGGGCTATATCTACTTCATGGGCACAGAAAGCAGCAGCTTCTCCTGAGGAAATCTGCAAGGCTTCCACATAGTCATCAGTCTCGACAAGCACTATTGGCTTGACCTCCAGGCTTCAGCTGACGCCAAATTTGGAAGGAAAGTGCTGGAAGCCGCCATCCCTGTCTAGTCCATCCTGCTACCCTCTCTAAGTTGCCTGGGGTACTGCTCTGGTAAGTCTCACAGTATGCCCTGGATCGGACACAGAGGAAAGGGGAAATTTACTCACCGATATTTGTATTTCCTCTATGTCCTTCCACGGCAACCCTTCCCTACAGGTGGCTGGTAATGTCTCATTGCCAGGTTTGCTAGTTCCTTTTACTGCCTAGGAGATACAGTATATAGGTTGGCTATGGTACATATGATCCTTCTCTAACCTTCTTTCTCCTTACAGCTTGAACAAATATATAACTGCAGAGGGGAGGATTGTAGTGTAATTTATACATTTTTATTGGTCCTACCAGCTGGGAGGCAGAGCCAATTGTCCACAGTATGCCATGGAAGAACACCGAGGAAATACAAGTATCGGTGAGTAAATTTCACCTTTTTCACTCCCATGTGGCAATGCATAGAGAATATCTCCATATCCATGTCAAACTTGTTCTGCCCACAGACAGTCCAACTCTGAAACATCAGGCAAATCCTCTCCGCACGAAAGAGACAGCAAACATGTTTCAGCCTATATGGGCCTCGTTGCTGTGGTGCAACTGAATTCCTCTAAGCACATGGAAGCCAGGGCCCATGCCTGGGATCCCCTTATACTTAGGGAGACAAACAGTTGTGAGAAGCACCCATCACGAACAAGGTAAATTGTGTTGTTCTAAACATGGTACCCTCTCAATGGTGCTACAACTCACATTCTTCACTCCCATGTGCCAACTGCTCCTGCCCACAGACAGTCAAGCTCTGAAACATCAGACAAATATTCTACACACAACAGACACAGCAAAACCATAGATGTTAATTTCAGCTAATGTGGGCCTCATCAGTGTGGTGCAGCTGAACCATTCTAGGCAAATGAAAGCAAGGGCCTATGCCTGGGATGCCCTTATACTTAGGAAGACAAACAATTGTGAGGAACACCCATCAAGCGCAAACAAGATAAAGGTCTTGATCCAAATGTTTGCACTAAAAAAAGCCAGTAGGGCAAAATGGATACCGACAGACAAAAAGAAAATGTCGGCATTCAAATGTCCTACCGGCTTAAAGCGCAACAGACGTTAGGCCCCAAAATGCCGCTAAATAAAGGCAGTATTGGTAACTTAACAGTAAAAAAAGCTAACGTTTGTGCCTGACATACTGCCAAGCACCGATCATGAAATAATGTGTCTTACACCTACCTGTCATCCACTGTCCTTCTCCTTCTGTCTTCTCTTCTTTCTTCTATCTTCTGCCTTCACTTCATTCTTTCTTCTGGCTGTAAAATAAAACAAAATTATGAAAACGAAGCATTAACGATGCCATCATTTAAAAGTCTGAGTGGCAGAGGCGTACGCAAAGCATTGCAAAGCAATGCGTGGCGTACCTCACTGGCACTCAAAGGGTCAGGGGAGGGCTGGCAACTTGTGGCCCAGGGAGCAAATACATTCAAGTGGCCCATTTCTATCATCGTTCAAGCCCACCCCTTTAAAATTGGCATTAATGGTGTGATGTAAGTCAAGTGATACCACAGAGCTTACAGTTGAAATGGGGCTATACTAGTGTGCTACTACAAAGCTTACCTAGTGATACTATACAGCTTACAAGGGAAATGGATTATGCTACTAGTTTAGCTCCATTTTAATTGTAAGCTCTGTGGTATCACTAGTGTAGCTCCATTTACAGAAACAATTGGGAGATTTAGTGAGGTGCAGTGGCCCACCAGCTCAGACATATGACCAGCCCAGGGGGCAATTGCCCCCCTGCCCCCCAGGCCAGCCCTCCCCTGTAAAGGGTTAAAACATTATTGTGCCATGAAGATTCCATTAAGTAAATGCCTCCATTTAATTCCCAAGTAAGTAAAAATGCCAGAAAGAAATGTGATAAATATTGGCCATGAAGAAATGACATGAATAAATGCCAAGTATATGTACTTAGCTTTAATGATCATGTGTCTGTCTTTGTCTGCGGTGGTAGAGACACTGATGAGCTGGACGGGTCTGCTTCAGTCCTGCACGGGCCGATGCCTATAGCACACTAAGGGAATTGGAAGTGAGCCTGCCTTTATATATGGGCAATCTCACTTCCAATTCCCTCACAATCATTGGCTGGGATGTTCTTACGCACACCCCAGCCAATCAGATTCGATCAGGTGTTCTTTAAACTGATTGGCTGGGATGTGCATAAGAAAAACCCAGCCAATGGCTGTGAAGGAATTGGAAGTGAGACTGCTCACTTCCAATTCCATCAGTGTTCTACGGGCATCGGCTGTGCAGGACTGAAGCGGATCCATGCGGCTCATCAATGTCTCTGCCACCTCCGCCTCTGCAGCCGCACACAGGGGCGGGACATGAACATTAAAGCTAAGTACATATACCTGGAATTTATTCATGACATTTCTTCATGGCCTATATTTATCGCATTTCTGCATGGCATTTTTACTTACTTTGGTATTAAATGGAGGCATTTACTTAATGGAATATTCACTGAACAATAATGTTTTAACCCTTTGCGTTCCAGTGAGATACGCAATGCACCATACCCCTCTGCCACTCAAAGGGCTAAACAATGTGATCGTTAATGCTTTGCATTCATAATTTTGTTTTATTTTACAGCAAGAAGAAAGACGGCAGAAGACAGAAGAAAGAAGAGAGAACAGAAGATGACCAGGAAGCTGAGGACTCTTGGACATCAGGATTAATAGTAAGTGTTACTGGGAATGTTGTTTTTAACTTAGGTTAACCCTAATTATAACCCACTGGCACTCATAGGGTTAATTCTATTAATGTCTGACACATTTTTCATACTTTGTATGTATTATATTGGGCTTAGGGCCCCATATCAAAACATCCACTGAGGACTTTTACTTGTTTTTTTCATTCAAGTTTCTGTGTCGGCTGTTTAAAGAGCCGATAAGAGACTCAAGTAAGAAAAAAAGTGGGCCTTAACTCCTGCGATAACTTGAGTCCCTTATCAGGTTTTCATGGCTAAGGAAGACATTTGAATTGATATTTACAGTGTTTTCATCATTTTATATGGATGAAAATACCTCTTAACTTTATCACACGATGGCTCTTTTTATTTTGCTGGTATTTTTTCACAACACAGGCATTTAACTAGCTTACTTTGCTTGAAAAAAATGCAGTCGGCAGAAAAAAACAGCCATCTCTAACATTTGGATCAAGCCCAAAGTGTCTTGTTCAAGGCATGGTAGTCTCTCAATGGTGCCACTGCAGAAAGGAAATCTCTATATCCAACTGGTCCTGCCCGCAGACAATCCAGCTCCGAAATGTGGGTGTTGTCGGTGTGGTGCAGCTGAATCCCCCTAAGCACATGAATGCAAGGGCCCCTGACTGGGATGCCCTTATACTTAGGGAGACAAACAATTATTAAGAGCACCCATAAAGCACAAACAAGATAATGTGTCTTGTTCTAGACATGGTAGGCTCTCAATGATGCTATAACTCACATTTTTCACTCCCATGTACCATTGCAGAGAAGAAATCTCCATATCAAACTGGTTCTGCCCACAGACAGTCCAGCTCTGAAATGTCCAGCAAATCCTCTCCACATTAGAGAAATAGCAAAACCACAGACATACATTTCAACCTATGTGATCTTTATCAGTTTGGTACAGTTGAACCCCTCTAGGCGCATGGAAGCAAGGGCCCATGCCTGGGATGCCTTTATACTTAGGGAGACAAACAATTGTGGTTACAATTTCCAAGTTTGTAGTTTACAAGGATTCCCAAGTCTTTCTCTGGCAACGAGTCCCCTAAAATTATTCTAAATATAAGTGCAAAATATCAAATTAAATGAATTGTCTATAACATGACATGTGATAGAGGAGTTAAGAAAAATATTATTGAAAGATATTTAAAAAAAATACTGATCTCAAACATTTATGAGCTGCAGTTGAATCAAGCACATATTTAGGTGTCCTGAATGCCATCTATTAGAACAGACATGCATTCTGAAATACTACAAGCACATTGCACTACCTATTGTCTTGAAGAAAACTTTGCATCCCAAGCCCCCAAATGACTCTTACAGCTTACCATCTGGTTTCTTTGATTGTGTAACTCTTAAAATGGTTCAGTTGTGCAAAATGAATCTGCTTCACATAGCACAAAAATAAATATTTCTGCATCCTTATTTAGTAGCTATATTATGTGCAAAAAACATATGCATATATTTTATATGCACAAATATATAAACATTACATTGTTATGTATACTTAAAATAAAATGTTTTCTCTTTTCTAAGAAATCCCAAAAGACATCACAGCTGTCTACTTTCTGAAAGTCATGTAAGATTTTAGATGAAGGAACTCCAGGGAGCTACATGAGTCATGTAAAATTAGGTAGCCACTGCCAGTACAAACCTCCATATGTAAATGTGCCAATCTTATTAGTTGAATGAAGGATGAAGTGGAGTGAATTGTATTGCAACAAGCCTGCATCACAGAAGCCAGAAAAGAAATGTTTGCTACAGTAGCTCTACACCAGGCTTCATGGAGTTAGAACGCAGTGCTCAGGAGATATATATATATATATATATATATATATATATCAGGGCTTATAATTTTAAGTTCTTTGCTACTAGCCAGACCTGGAAAGTTACTCGCTATTGCAAGCCGAAACATACCCACCAGGGCTGAATTTCTACTCGCCAGGTCTAAATTTTCACTCTCCATTGGCTAATGGCGAGTGGAAATTTTGAGCCCTGTATATATATATATATATATATATATATATATATATATATATATATATATAAACACACAGTATCTCACATAAGTGAGTACACCCCTCACATTTTTGTAAATATTTTTATTTTATCTTTCACTGAAAAAATGACACTCTGCTACAATGTAAAGTAGTGAATGTACAGCCTGTATAACAGTGTAAATTTGCTGTCCCCCTCAAAATAACTCAACACACAGCAATTAATGTCTCAACCTTGACAACAAAAGTGAGTACACCCCAAGTGGAAATGTCCAAATTGGGCCCAAAGTGTCAATATTTTGTGTGGCCACCATTATTTTCCAGCACTGCCTTAACCCTCTTGGGCTTGGCGTTCACCTGAGCTTTACAGGTTGCCACTGGAGTCCTCTTCCACTCCTCCATGACGACATCATGGAGCTGGTGGATGTTGGATACCTTGCACTCCCCCACCTTCTATTTGAGGATGCCCCACAGATGCTCAATAGGGTTTAGGTCTGGAGACATTTTAAACAATGGAAGGATAATATACCGGGAGGACAATTCAAGAGAATTAGGAGGAATTGCAATCAAGATAAAGATTATATGGAACAAGGAGAAGTATTAAAACGTAAATTTATTGATAAAGGTTACCCTAAGGAAGAAATAGATAATGTGTATCAGCAAACAAAGGATATGGATAGGGAATTGATGTTGAAGCCAAAGGATGGATTAAATCAGAGAAAGTCGGGACATAAAAGAGTGCCTTTTATTACACAGTATAATAATGCCCATTATAAAATTAGAAACATCCTTAAAAAACATTGGGCAATATTGATGCAGGATTCGGCACTGAATCAACAAATAGAGGTAGTTCCTAATATAATATTTACTAAAAACAAAAACTTAAAAGAATTTCTCTCTAGGAAAAAGGGTAAGAAGAGAGTTTCTGGTGGTATGGAGAATAGAGAAGGCAATTTTTTGCAGAAATTTGGAGTTTACAAATGTGGTATGCAAAGATGTATAACATGTGATTTTCTGGATCACAGGTGCACTACATTTATTGATGCTAGAGGACAAGTTGTCACTATTAACAATCATATTACGTGTAATAGTGTATATGTGATCTATAGAATCACATGTCCATGTTCCGTTAGTTATATTGGGAGGACCAAGAGAAAGATGAAGGAGAGGTTTTTGGAGCATAGGAGGGCTATTATCAACAAAGATATGAAATGTCCACTATCCAAACATTACAAAGAAGTACATCATTCTTCTATGGAGGGTACAGTATTGTTTGCTTTAGAACAAATTTCTGTTTCATTGAGACAAGGGGAAAGGTATGAGCAACTTAGAAAGAGAGAAACTTATTGGATTTATAAATGTAATACCCTGATTCCAGGGGGTCACAATGATAAATTAGATGTATATACATTTATGTGAGGGAATTTTTATTTTATTTTATTTATTTTTTTATTTTATCATTATTTATTATTTTTTATTATTTTTATTATATCATTTTTTATTTTTCAGTATTATTGCTTTATTTTATTAATATTTTTTATTTTTTATTTTTCAGTATTATTGGTTTCATTTAGATGTTAGCACTGGAGTCTTGGGAAGATTAAGATCGATGCTAATTAGTATGTTGGGATGGCTTTAATTATTTGCTCTGTTGATAAAATGGCATTTGGAGACGTCATGATGACGTAAATCTGGCGCTAGATTTAAATAGACGCCGGGACTATTCGCCCATGAAATTCCCTGAGGAAGTGCGTTTTGAGCACGAAACTAGTCGGAAAGAAAATACTATTCTGTCATTGAGAAGAGATATATGCTACATTGTTACTGCTTGTATGCCGTAGGAGTGCTCTAGATTTATTTCTCTTTTACTATGGTCGCATCGGATACAATATAACCGTATGAAAGGATAAGGAGGAGAAGTAAAGAACGGTTAACGGGAGTGTATCCAGTGAATATACTGAAAGTTCAGGAGGAGGGGTTGACAGACGGGAGTACCTGGTGTAAGAAAAGATTGCCTAACTCATACTCTGCCCGCGGATATTAAGGTGGGATCGACATTGGAGGTAACTTTTAATCTTAGGTTGCCAGACTAAATGACCCGCACGATCAGAAAGACTGGTGATCCCATAATAGACGGGAGAGTCTAAGTGTTACGGCTTAGATCTGAAAAGTGACTGCCCGCTAACCCCTACCTCTAGTTGATATACCAACTCTTATTTGATTTATGCGGTCCATATAAAGTTGAGAATTTTTTACCATCTCAGATTGTTACACTCAGACGGATATGACCACTGTGGATTAAGTGCACCAACGTATATTAAGCTCCGGAGCTATAGACGGTCTGTAGTCTATTTATTGGCATTGTGTAGTGGTTTTTTCAGTAACAATAGCATTATATATATGACATAATATGTTATATGTTTTATTGTATATTATTTTAATAAATTAATACAGTCTACTTGAGCGCTCTCCTATAGTATTCGAGTTTGTAGTTTATTGGAGCTCGGGACACTATACGAGCATTGCATAGTAGCGATTTAGTTGACTGTATCATAGAAGAGGTTAATAGTGAATTTATCTGCACACGGATCGCCGTGATCACAGAAGTATATTTGTATATATATATATATATATATATATATATATATATATATCAGGGCTTATAATTATATATATATATATATACTAGTTGAACAGCCCGTTACACGGGCCACAGTGCCTCTGGCAGCCGGTTGCGGTTCAGTCACGCGCAGTGGAGACTGCCCGCGCCACTACTGATACAGAGCTGGACGCTCCTTCGGAGTGCCCAGCTCTGTATCAGCTGCGGCATGGGCAGTCTCTACTGCGCATGACTGCCACACGCGCAGCAGTGTCTACTGCGCATGTCGGGCGTTACACACAACTTAGCGAATTATTATATAGGATATATATATATATATATATATATATATATATCAGGGCTTATAATTTTAAGTTCTTTGCTACTAGCCAGACCTGAAAAGTTACTCGCTATTGCAAGCCGAAACATACCCACCAGGGCTGAATTTCTACTCGCCAGGGCTAAATTTTCACTCGCCATTGGCTAATGGCGAGTGGAAATTTTGAGCCCTGTATATATATATATAAATATTTTTATTTTATCTTTCACTGAAAAAATGACACTCTGCTACAATGTAAAGTAGTGAATGTACAGCCTGTATAACAGTGTAAATTTGCTGTCCCCCTCAAAATAACTCAACACACAGCAATTAATGTCTCAACCTTGACAACAAAAGTGAGTACACCCCAAGTGGAAATGTCCAAATTGGGCCCAAAGTGTCAATATTTTGTGTGGCCACCATTATTTTCCAGCACTGCCTTAACCCTCTTGGGCTTGGCGTTCACCTGAGCTTTACAGGTTGCCACTGGAGTCCTCTTCCACTCCTCCATGACGACATCATGGAGCTGGTGGATGTTGGATACCTTGCACTCCCCCACCTTCTATTTGACGATGCCCCACAGATGCTCAATAGGGTTTAGGTCTGGAGACATGCTTGGCCAGTTCATCACCTTTACCCTCAGCTTCTTTAGCAAGGCAGTGGTCATCTTGGAGGTGTGTTTGGGGTTGTTATCATGTTGGAATACTCCTCCGAAGGGAGGGGATCCTGCTCTGCTTCAGTATGCCACAGTACATGTTGGCATTCATGGTTCCCTCAATTAATTGTAGCTCCCCAGTGCCGGCAGTACTCATACAGACCATGACACTCCTACCACCATGCTTGACTGTAGGCAAGACACACTTGTCTTTGTACTCCTCACCTGGTTGCCGAAACACACGCTTGACAACAACTGAACCAAATAAGTTTATCTTAGTCTCATTGGACCACAGGACATGGTTCCAGTAATCCATGTCCTTAGTCTGCTTGTCTTCAGCAAACTGTTTGCGGGCTTTCTTGTGCATCATCTTTAGAAGAAGCTTCCTTTTGGGATGACAGCCATGGCGAGGCCTGTTCTGGGTGGAACTTGTTCTGTGAAACTGCGGTATGGTCTTGCCCACCGTGCTGCAGCTCAGTTTCAGGGTCTTGGCAATCTTCTTATAGCCTAGGCCATCTTTATGTAGCAATTCTTTTTTTTCAGATCCTCAGAGAGTTCTTTGTCATGAGGTGCCATGTTGAACTTCCAGTGACCAGTATGAGAGAGTGTGAGAGCGATAACACCAAGTTTAACACACCTGCTCCCCATTCACACCTGAGACCTTGTAACACTAATGAGTCACATGACACCGGGGAGGGAAAATGGCTAATTGGGCCCAATTTGGACATTTCCACTTAGGGGTGTTGAGTTATTTTGAGGGGGACAGCAAATTTACACTGTTATACAGGCTGTACACTCATTACTTTACGTTGTAGCAGAGTGTCATTTCTTCAGTGCTGTCACATGAAATAAAAGAAAAAAAAATTACAAAAATGTGAGGGGTGTACTCACTAATGTGAGATACTGTATATTATAAAACAATATTCACTGACTGCTCAGTGTTAAATTTTTTTAACTCTGGAGGGACCTGATAAAGATACAAAATGTTGAAAGCCAGAGGTCAAACCTTAGTCTAAACTATTTTAAAAAATGCCTGAAACATAAAAAATGTAGATTCCTCACAAAGAGGTGACAGATTGCTAATTGATATAAATAATATGATAAAAGCACAACAGGTGATACACGTATACTGCAAGGCAGGACCAAATGGGCCAGATGCTTGTGATCGATGACTAGAGTACATAGCTAGCTGGTGGTGGATGCTCTCTGGGTTGCCTTGCTGTGGCCTAGTCCAAGTTAGAGATGCTGGCCACAAGGCCAGATTAATGCTGACCAGAGCTGCCTGCTTGCACCCTGGATGACAACCCAGATAACACCAACTACCCAGTGAGACCAAAGAGGATACTGAACAAACAAACAACCTGCAGTATAGTTGGAGTTGCTGTGTATGAACACATAGGCCTGGAGCTCGACTGAGAACAGGATGGTGGTTGAGGTGGTCTATGATCATTTGATGGTCGAGGTGGTAGAAGCCCACCAGAAATAAGACAAATGTGAAGTCAGAAAAGTCAGATCAGGAATGGGCAATGCAGTACAAGACAGCAGAAGGAGGAATGGTCGAATCAAAGGATGAGCACGGTACCAAATTGCTGAACAGGAGGGAAGCTCAGGAAGAGCCAGGCCAATACACAAGATAACACTCAGAAACAAGATTGGAAACTCAAGGTCATAACCTGGAATGCTTTGATCATGTCCTGCTCAAAAAGCACAGAGGCTCTATAAAGGCTAAGAACAACCACAAGACAAGGTGGGGGACCAGGATCAGGATAACAAGGGAAAACAAATGGAAAACCAAACAAGGAATCACAAACAGCAAAAAAAAAAAAAAAGAACATGACACTATCGTTCCCTCCCAAGTGACTACCTCTGGGAGTCCAAAGATGATTTAGCCAGGAAGGACCAGTGGAACCAGGGAACCAAAGAAGGGGTATGGTACTGTAAGGAACCGCGGAAAAGATAAGAGCCCAGAATGGCATAAATGATGAATTCTTCAGAATCATTTACAGAGACTGGTGGAAGAGGAGTTGATTAGGAGTGTGAGGCTTTAGCTGACACATATGGCTTGAGTAGGAACACATGAAAGATTGGGTGCATTTTCAAAGTAAAGGGACAGATTAAATCCTTCTGCCCTTGCAAATCAGCAGCAGAAGGAATTAGAGCAGTTGCAAATTCTGCAAATTCCAAACGCTCATTGCTAGTGGGGGTGGTGGTGATGCCCATCCTCATCCCTGCCTCTCATTCCTTCTCAGTTTGGGCTATAAAGGCCATCAATATCTCTTCCACTCCAGCTTCTCCACCATCATCATCACCACCACCACTAGTCCCTACGTGCTGATGCTTCTCTATTACAGACATCTCACTACTGCTTTGAGGAGGTGATGAGCAATGTGACAGAGGGAGACATGAAGAAGGCAGACTGGCAACAGTAGCAGCAGGCACAGGTAGCTGATCTGTGCTCCTGGTGTTGGTGGTGGTATAATTATTTCTGTGCCTGCTATCCCCCAACATTTCTGGCCTCTTCAGGATAATATTCCACTTGGAGACTGTAGTGAAGGGACTCCCAGAGGAATAGTGTGGGTTCCCTCGATCGCTAATCTGAATGCTCTCAAATGCTTCTGTCACGGTAACCAGTACAAATGCTTCCCTTACCACTCCCCTAACACTAGTCCCACCAGCTGCTTCACCATTATGGTTACTACTACTAACACCAACCACATCAAGTTCAGCCCCAGAGTCTTCCTCCTCACAGTCTCGATTAATATGAGGTTATTGATTACCTCCTACTTCACTTCTAACACTAACAAGCTGCTGGAACTTCTTAGTAGTAGTAGTACTAGCACTGGCGGTACTGATTAGGGATGACAAGTGTGACTTACAGTTAAGCACTGGTATCAGCAGGTTCAGCACTGGTAGCAGGCACAGCATTGTTTGCAGCAGGGGCAGAACATCTGACAGAAGGCACAGCAATGGTGGTAGCAGTAGCAGAGGCAGCATGTCTGATAGCAGGCACATGCAACTGACCTGTCCTGTTCTCACTACTGCCCTTTTCTTCTTCCCTTCTCACTAATTTCCCCAAGATCCCTAGGGGTGAATTAGGGGGACTGGACAGCATTGGTTCTGTAGTGCTCATTTCTTCCTCCTCCTCAGACTCAGTGGACACATAAGGGTTCTTCCAGTTCCTCTTTTTACTATTTTTAAACTTTCTCATAGTGATAGCAGTCACTATGAGCCTCTCTTGCCTCAGTTTTGCTACAAGATCACAGCAAAACAGCACAGAAAATCTACCTTGCTCTGTAGCTGCTTCTGTTGTGTTTCACGTCTTGGAATATGTCATGTTTTAATAGTGAAAAACATGTAAACGAATGGGAAAAAACTTTCTAACTATTGAAAAAATGGTGAAAAAATTTTGGCCAATGGCCAAAATATATGAAAATTTTAATACGTCGTTTTAAAGTGAATTTTCCTGCGAAAAAGCAGACAACAACATGGTTTTCACTGGATTTCTGGCTAGAGCTCAGTGAGAGCTTTTGCCCACCCCTAGTAGGGACCTCCATTTTCATCTTGTGATAGGGCATGTTTTTTTACACCCCTGTGTGGAATATAATGTAATGGGAGTACTGCAGGAGCCACTAAAATAGGTGCAGATATTGCAGGCGATATTTCGAATCTCTCGCTGAGGGTTTCAGATTCTGAGAGGAGTCTAGGCACAACTAAATTTAAGACATGGGCAAAGCAGGGTACCTGTACAATTTTGTCTATGGTCAAGTAATACTTTATGTTGGGGCCATTATCAGCAGACACAAAATCAGCCTAAATGGAGTGGGTACAAGCCATTCCTCTACCACCTGCTCTAACTTATTTAATACATGTATGGCTTTGTGGGATTGCCTCCCAAAGCTATTCATGCAGAAATGTGAGTACAGATGGTATGAGGTAACATTACTGGCTGTCACCTGATGTTGCATGCTGTTGCTATCTACAGATGGAAGGGAAACCCAGTAAACAATGACAGTCATATACTCTGTAAGCTCGTCAAAATATCTGTTGTCAGGGGATTAGTCTTGCCATCTAAGGTTTCTAAGCCTTTGCCCACCACACTAACCACCTTACACAATTCTGACACAGCCGTCCTTGAAAAAGACAGCATGTCAACTGCCAACCTTTTGGCAACTTTGACATTTCACTTGCATAAATTGGAATGATATCTTTTTATTCCTTCCCAATAACTCTGTAGGTGTGGGCTGGCAGTAAATAGCAGAAGAACTGTATAATTATATTGCTTTTACAACATGACTTGTGGTGGGGAACATGGCGGTGGTGGTGATGTGGCATGTCTGATCACTCTATGACCCTTGTCATCTCCTCCAAAAAACTCAGAATATTAGTCCTCTGTGTTTGGCATTTGAATGACAGCACAGAAGGAGCCATAGGTGTTACTGCAAATAAAATAAATATTGATACATTGCCTGATACATCCACAGCATGTTAGATGTTGCATGTGTGGCATGCTGCTGCTGGTTTGTCTCCCAATCAGTCCCATGATTGTGCTTCATGTGGGAACTCAATCAGCATGTGCCAATTAGTGATCCTGCTTTCTCCCTGCTCACATGCTTCTTTCACAGACAACAAATATCAACATGTTTAGCTTTTGTATAATGAGTGATATATCGCCATAAAGTGGATTTCATACACTGTAGGGTTCTTGAGGGGCTACTACTACTACTTCTGGGGCTAGATGTTTCATTTGTACTAGTTGGTGTCAAAGGTGCTGCACATACAACAGCAGCAGAGGCACTCCTCATAGCTAAGGTTGTGGATGTTGATTACCTGTGTTGCTGATTATCACTCCAAAAATAGTGTGTGGCTGGGTGTTGGTTATACTTGGAAACACTAACAATGCTGATGATGACTGACAGAATGATTGTTTGTTTTTAGGAATCTGTACTTGTCCAGAGTCAAACTTTCCAGTTGGTTTCTCAACTCCTTATAAACAGGCATAGTCTTCCTTCTCAGTGGTGGGAGATTGAACCATTTCTTTCAATGTATCTCACCTCAGCAGTTTTTACCAGTCCTAATTTCCAGCCAAATGTAAGGTGACATTCCCACAGATTATTTTTGTTATTAAATATAAGACGCTCATTTTTTTTTATTTGGACCATATCTCATAGTAAATTATACTGAGATGTATTGAATAATGTTCATATATTTATCATACAACTCAAAGTCTGGCTTACTTATGCCATTTTGTTAGATGAGTTGGTCTCTTTAAACAACATTTACAATTCATGGTAGCCAAGAAAAACCTTCAACTGTGAAGCAAATACCAACTTCTAATCTGGCAGTATCCATTAACAGGTGATAGGGCAAGGCAGGTAGCAGCAGATAAGCAGGTGAATCAGGTGGTTCTCTGTATCAATACCAGTAACACAGAGGTTATGGAAAATTAAGACAATAGTTGCAAGCTAATATGTGAATTGGAAACATGAGAATTCAGTGTATTTCATAAAAGAAAAATCCACAATCTATTAAAGTAAACTTGTCAGCTCCCCTTTTTATTATAAATACATTAAAAGCTTCATAAGTGGAAAAATAAAGTTGAAATAAGATGCCATAAGGCAGGCTAAAATACTTGATCCAGAGGAAATTAGTCATATACATGTCAAACAATATGCAAAAATTATAAGAGAAACCATTCTGGGGCAAACATTCTGCACCGTAGGGAATTAAAAATTAAATTTAAATCAATGGGAATTTAGGAAATTTTTATTTTGTTAAACATCGTGTAGTTAGTTTTTCTGTGAATTAAGCCACTTTTTTTTCAGTTCCTAAGATGATAAGTGTTTAATACTATAACAGGTATATGACATCATGAGAGATTAACATTTAAATTATAAAGTAACTCATGATAATATTGGAAAGTAACATAACTGATACAGTGTATGCATAAAATAATTAAGAAAAGAGTATGAAATATGACACATAATATAGTAAAATAATATACTTGATACAATCCTATCTAATAATTTACTAAAAGTTTATATGACGCAGTCATGCGCAGTAGTGATTGCTGTGCGTGCTGCACTCATGCGGCGTAGAGACTGCCTGTGACACAACTGATACGGAGCGGGGAACTCCGAATTCAGACCTTGGTCCTCACTTCTCAGAGAGGTCCTTAGGTGCGCAGAGAGGACCACGGTCTAAATTTGGAGCGCCCCGCTCCTTATCAGTCATGTCACGGGCAGTCTCTACTGCGCATGACTGCACCGCGACCGGCCAGCACTCTCTTCAACTAGTGTATTCATAAAAGATTAAATCAATTGAATTGATTAATAAAAGGAGTAAATATTTTTCAGTGTTAAAATTTGTTGATGAGGCTGAAAAAAGACTTGCGTCCATCAAGTTCAGCCCATGCCATACTGACCCAGATCAAAGCAAAAAAGTAAAAACAGTAGGGATGGGTGAAAATTTTCGCCTTATACTGAAATCGGCAAATAATGGCACTTTCCATTTGGAGAATAATTTCTAGCCATAAGTGCCATTTTTCTGCTTTTTCCTGCCTTTTTCAGCCATTGAAATCATTGGGAAGAAAAATATTTCTCCATCACACAGAAGTTTTCTACAGTCATATGAAGATCTGTCAGGCTCTCACAGCATGCCATTTTGTGTTTGTGAGAGGAGAGAACAGTATGGTTTTTGAGCTAGAGAAGACAGAGAGGGGAAAAGAAGCTTAATTTAGGGAATCTTTTAGGTAGGACATTTGTTCTGTTAGGAGAGTCAATGGGGAGAAGAAGGGAGGAAAGGGGTTGAGCCCAAATACTCCAAAATTCCATATTACTGACTGTCAAGACACAGGCAGCTAGGGACCTATTTGCTTGATGATCTTGCTGTTATAGTCTCTGTGCTGGGTAGGGAAGTCTGGTGAAAGAGGTTATTGATTTTGTTTTTCAGTTATAATTTTTTTGACAGACTGTGATAGAACAACAGGGTAGACAACTTAAAATAAATAAATAAATAAAAAATGAATAAATAAATAAATAAAAAAGAATAAAGAACTAAATATTTTAGGTGACAGACAGCTGACTTGGCATAATAGCATGGCATCATACAGCTCCATCAATTGTGTTGTGTACTGTACACTAAAAAAGCATAGTGTAGTTGCATAATGTACAGCAAACGCACAAGAAGAAGCGGGAGGGTGAAGGGTGGAGCAGTGCAAGGACGTGAGAGTAAAGTAGTAGTTCAAAAACTGACAGCAGCAATGGTTGCTGGGGTGTGTGCAATCAATGATGGTGATCCCTCTACTCCTAGGGAGGATGCAGTTTATCAAGATCCCAGCAAAACTAGTTCCAGCACCTCCAGTGCCAGTAGAAATAAAGAACCATATAAGATGAACACTGAAGACGACAACAAGTCACATTCAAGTGTTGATGATGCTGGCAATAGCATAATAGAGGAAGGTGTAGCAGCTGAACCACCTGCTGCATCAGATAGTGAGACAAACATGCACCAAAACACCTGTAGTAGGGAACTTTGTTACAGTAAAAGTAAAAAGAAATTGTTTGGGACCTCCAAAAGCCTAGAGGAATATAAGGGTAGTAGTGAGCAAGAAATGTCAGGTGATGCTGATGCTGCTGAGGATGACCTAATGATGACTGATGATGATACAGATCTAGAATATATCTCTCCAGCATTCTCGTCTTGTTCAGATACAGATTAAGTTAAACGTGAGGATGATGACAGGGCTATAAGGTTAGCAGAAAGTCAAAGGCTGAATCTTCTACCACTTTTAAGAAGCACTGTGCCTGTCTATAAACTGTTTGGGAAGGCCATTGGAAAGTCTGACCCTGGACAAACACAGATGTCAAAAAGCACACAGTCACCCTATTAGTCATCATCAGCATTATCACCTCTTTAAAGTCCAAGTTTCAATCAGCCACACACACTTGTTTTGAGTACTCAGCAACAGCAACACAGGTTAACATCCACAATGTTAGATGTGACGAGTGCCTCTGCTGCTGTAAGTGCTGAACCTTTGACACCTAGTAGTAGTGGCAATAGATATCATCAAGAATATGTGCAAGTGTCACTTAAGAAGAAAGTTAGTGTGGTGGGCAAAGGACAAATGCATTCTGCATGCTAATACATTTTTCAAGCCATATGTTGCTGTAGGACTCACAACTTTGACTTTCAGCCACTTATTTCTAAACTTCAGCCCTCGGTATACTTTTTGTGGTTTGAGAACAGTGGAGCGGAAATCCTTGAGTGAGACAGAAGTGCAGTTTTAGATGTAATGAACATATCTGTATTTCTATGTTTCACATAGATTGTTGAGATATCTTGGCTGGTACACTTAGTGAGTTTGTTGGTGAGTTACTAGAGCTTTCATATTTGTGATATTTGTCAGATAGGTACCTAGATCATAAGTATTTTAGCTATATACAGTGTATGTATCAGTCACATACGTTGGGTTACATTTTCCCTTTCTTCTCTGGTTCCTCCTTGTATTTATTTGATATATTTTTTGGGGCGCAGGAATATTATTTGTTAGTTTATTATTTAGGTTTATTAACGCATAGAGTGGTGGTGTTAGTACTTATGCCTTTGCTGCCCCTCTTTTATATTTAAGATTAGGTGGTGATGTTTTTTCACTTTAGTGGAGTGCATTAAGACATTTTTGGATATCCATTTACAACTAAGCCTCAAGTGACTAAAAAATATTCCTTCTAATCCCCGCTCAATATGGTAGCCAAATATTTCCCCAGAATAACCCCCTATCTGCTTTGAAACCAACTATCATAATTCTGTAACTTTACTGTCCTTTCCGTAAAAAAATCCTCACCTTTAATTTACTCAAAAGCACCTTTCCTCTAGTCTTAATGGATGCCATATTGTTCTTTGCTCAGTTCTATAAGTAAATAGTACCTTGAAAAGTTCTTTGTATTGACCTCAAATATATTTATAAATGGTAATCATATCACCCCTTAGACATCTTTTCTCTAATGTAACGTAACCTAGTTTGGCTAGCCACTCTTTATAACTAAAATCCTGCAATCCCTTTATCAGATTTGCTGCACTTCTCTGCAATTTTTTCCAGTTCAGTAATGTCTTTTTAGAAATGGAACCCAAAACTGTACTCCATATTCTACATGAGACCTTACCAAGGATTTATATAGAGGTAAAATTATATTTGCAACCTTTGCAGGTATACCTCTTTTTAAACAATACTGCAGACTGCAGTGAAGTCTACTTTTTGCCAGAACTCCTAAAGCTTCCTCAAATGAGGATTCCCCAAGTAGATTCCCATTAAGTGTATATGTAGCATGTTTGTTTCTAAGCCCAAATGCATAAACTTACATTTATCTATATTAAACCTCATCTGCCATTTTAACACCCTTTCAGTCAGTTTATTCAAATCTTTCTGAAGAGAAAACACCCTGCTCTGTATATGTTTCTATACACAGCTTATTCTCATTAGCAAAGATTGAGACATTACTTTCAATAACCACTTCTAGATCATTAATAAACAAATTAACACCTTACGGACTGGTGACGTGACAGGACCATTACCTGTTTTCTTGACTAAAAGATCAGTGATGCTCCTGGCATGTCACATATTTTGTTCTTACAGTGCTCCCGTTTGAGCACTGTAAGCACTATCGGGGTCTGAAATTGGCCTCTTCAAGACTGTAGTGGTCTCTCTCAGAACCCCATTCGGTATGACGGGGTCAGCGTGCCGAACATCCTCTATGTGGTAGTTAACTGGAATCCACCCCTAGGATCTCTGGTCCTTAAGGGGTTAAAAGGCATTGGGACCAGGACTGATACATAAGGTCTCATATTTACATAATTTTTTAATCAAAACTAGGGATAGTGAAATGTTCCTCCTCAAAAGAGAAAGAAGCAAAAAATTATACTCCACTCTGTGTGTGAAATTTCCCACCAAAAAGAGAGAGAAAGAGAGAGAGAGAGAAAGCAACACATTTTTGAGCTAGATTAAATAAAGAATGGAATTAGAGTTTGAGTTTAGTTTAGGGAGTCTTAGGGGCAGACGACTTGTCTTCTGTGTTTTGGGGGTCTGGGGACTCTGGGGGAATGTGAAGGAGAAAGAAAAAATAAATAAATAAAAAACAAACAAACAAACAAAAAAAACTTGCTTGACTGATAAATCAGAAACATTCAGACAGACAGGTGATACAATTCCTGGTATACTTTTGCAGACTGATACAGCAAACAGCCAGGATACAAAGAACTGAAACTTTTGTGATCCTTATTGCCATCTGCATATTTTGAAGCTAACAGGTTTGTCCTCATCATATTCTGTACGAATTATGACTTCACTGACGTTGAGAGAGTGAGAGAGCACAGCTGCTGATATTTTGACACTAGCTACAGGAAGACAGATAGGCAAAGAGGGATAAAGGAGTCTCAATTATAGGTAGTGTGTGTGTGTGTGTGTGTGTGTGTGTGTGTATGTGTGCGTGCGCATTCATTTTTTGTTTGTAAACTCTAGACAGTGTCAAAAAGACAGTTTATTAGAAGAAAAAAAACTTTTGCATGATTGGTAATAGAGCAAGGTAGGGGTTGAGGCTGACTGTAGTAGATACTAGAGACAGAAATGTCCATGATATACTATGCTGAGAAGGACAAACACTTCACACATACACAGTTCTGTTCTGAAAAAAATCAACAGTACTTTGGTTTTGTCCAGCAAACATATCAGGGACAAGGACAAAGGGAAATAATAAAAAATGTGCAGGAAAGTGTGTACCACCAGCACCTGTAGAAGTAATAAATATTTTAAGAAAACTGAAGACGACAATGAGTTGCATTCTAATGTTGATGGAACAGAGGAGGAGGGTATATAAGTTAAACCAACTGCTGTTCCTGACAGTGACAGTAAAATTACCTAGTCTCAAAAAGCCTAGATAAATATCACAGTAGTGGGGAGGAAGCAGAGTGTGATGCTGATGATAACCTAATTATTGATAATAAATTGATCTAGAATATCTCCCTTTCTTCTGATGAAGTTGATGGATAACTCAGAGGCATTTGATAGTAGTGCTGTACATATACTAAAGTATGACTGAGACTGGAGTATATAACAAGTCACAGGGCTTGATTTAAAGAGGTTCGACACCAAAAAAACAGCTGATGGCAGTTGTTCAAGAACAGAAAGCAATTCAAAGAACTGAGCTATGAAGAACTGCCAGCAGAAAATTAAGCATATCTGCCGCTAAACTTAGCAGCCATTGCCCCCATTAATCATACTACAAACGCTCTACACTGCAGTTTTTTGGGGAATAGAATCCCTTACTGCATCTTTTAAAGGGATAGTAATACTTCGTTTTATCTTAATTTTATTTATTAGGCATTAAAAAAACATGAAGAACGATATAAGTCTTATCTCTCAAACCTTTATGGTTTGAGAGATATTCACAAGCAAAGTTTCCCCTCCCGCCCCTTTTACCTAGTGTAAGCCATCTCTTCTCAGATGTGGAATGCAGTCCATAGACCAGACAGGCAACAGAAGGGGACAATCTTCTTCCTGTGAGAACAATGAAAGCCCTGCCCCCCTTGACACGTTTTTCAGGTTTTTCCCTTATCTTAATCGAAGATTGTCCCTCTCTGCAATCTACCTGGGCATCTCACTTCTGCTTTGGCTGAGCAGTGTTACATCAGTAAAAGGGGTGGGAGGGGCATACTTTGTCATTGAATTACTCTGGAACTACAACTCTGACAGAATTGAAATAATCTCCAAAGTTCAAATACTATGATGATTAATTAGAGCTGCTTTTATTATGAAACATTACTATCCCTTTAACAGCTGACACAGGAATTGCATGCAAAATGTAGTTAAAATAATGTATCAATACCTCCAAAGTATACCCAAAATGTGTCCAAAGTTAGTAGCATTAACCCTATGAGTGCCTTTGGCGGTATTCTTACACCACCGACACTCATGGTTAACCCGACTAAATTACAAAGCAACAGCCACTGAAAAGTAACACTTATCATTAATCCTGATATCCAGCAGTCTTCAGCACCCTGCTCATCTACTGTACATCTTCTAGCTTCTCTATTCCTTCTTCTCTCTTCCTTTCATTAAACCTGTAAAATCAAAATGAGAGCCATATATAAATATTCCTTGAAAAATAACCCTGCACATCTATGCATGGTTTAACCCCATAATGTCCAACATGGTGAAAGTTCCTTAAAGGGATAGTAATACTTCGTTTTAACTTTATTTTATTTTGTAGGCATTAAAAAACATGAAGAATGATATGTCTTATCTCTCAAACCTTTATGGTTTATGAGATATTCACAAGCAAAGTTTCTCCCTCCCGCCCCTTTTACCTACTGTAAACAATCTCTTCTCAGATGTGGAATGCAGTCCATAGACTGGACAGATAACAGAAGGGGACACTCTTATTCCTATGAAAACAATGAAAACCCTGCCCCCCTTGACAAGCTTTTCAGGTTTTTCCCTTATCTTAATTGAAGATTGTCCCTCTCTGCAGTCTACCTGTGCACCTCCCTTCTGCTCAGGTTGAACAGTGTGACATCAGTAAAAGGGGAGGGAGGGGGACACTTTGTCATTGAATTACTCTGGAACTACAACTCTGACAGAACTGAAATAACACTCTCCAAAGTCCAAATACTATATTGATTAATTAGAGCTGTTTTTATTATGAAACATTACTATCCCTTTAAAGCAATCCCTATTAAATATATGCCCATCATTTTCGCATACCTGCAAAAAATTGTCCAAATAAAAAAATGTTAATATCCCTTTCTCCGCCACTGTTGGTGGCGGCAGGGACAGAAAAATGCAGAAGAAGCACCCCCCTTAGGACCTTACAGACCGATGCCTGTTCCATTGAGAGGGAATTTGAACAGAGACTGCCTTTATATATGGCCAGTCTCTTTTCAAATTCCTTCTCTACCATTGGCTGACACACCTCCCAGCCAATCAGCTTCAAGTGGGGGATTGGAGGTGCATAAGCACACATCCCAGCCAGTGGCTGTGAGGGAATTTGAACAGAGACTGTCCATATATAAAGGCAGTCTCTGTTCAAATTTCCTCACAATGGAACGGGCATCGGCCCATAAGGTATTGAGGGGTGCTTCTTCTGAATTCCTCTGCTGCTGTTGACAGCAACAGCAGCAGAGAAAGGGATAATAACATATTTTTATTTGGGCAATTTTTCACAGGTATGCGGTAATAATGGATATATATTTAATGGGGACTGCTCTTGGGAACATTGGCCATGTTTGAAATTATTGACCCGTTCCTCTCTGTGTATCTTTACCCTTTGAGCTCCAGAGAGGTACACAACACATTGCTCTGGCTTTCTTTTGGATTTTACAGGTTTAATGATAAAAAGATGGAAGAGAGAAGAAAGAAGAAGAAGAGAGATGATAAGAGAAAAAAGAATGAAGATAAAAGGTCAGTGCTTGACGATCTAATGATCTGTGCTTGATAGTACCTCAGGCACCGATCGTTAGCTTTTTTCCTTTGATGTTGCCATTATTACCGCTATTTAGCAGTGTTTTGGGAACCTAATGCTCAAAATGGACCTTTGGTCACAAGTCTTTTTCTGTGGCCTAACGTCCGTTGTGCTTTACACTGGTAGGGACATTGAATACCAACATAGATATTTTATTCTGTCGGTCGGTAGTCAGTTCAGCCCTACTGCATGTTTTACTGCACTCCTTTAAATTGAGTCCATAGAGTGCCTATACCTGCTGCCACCAGTACCACCACCTTCACTGCCACAAGTCATGCTGTTACAGCAATAAAGTTACATAGTTATTTTACTACACTAAATTCTTAGAAAAGAGTCAAAACCTGCACATACATATGAAAAGAAATGTTAATTCAAATGCTGCCCTTTTCTTTTGTTGAAAATAAAGGTTTTGAAGAACTGGCTGTAACAGGGCCCTACATTCCACCAGTAGCTTGGGAACTGTGCTGGAGTACAAAGCTAGAGAGCAGTGTTGTTGAATGGCCTCCCTTGATGTAGCAAAAGCTGGATAAAGGTGTTGCTGATGAACCAGAATGTTCCTACCAGCTGAGCCAGGAAGAAACCAGGATGGGATAACCAGACACCGGAGAGGAGGACCTAATGCTCTAGGAAACCAAACCCAATATGCCTGTCCCAGATTATTCGGCCACTACATTCTCCCCAAGTTACAGAAAAGAAAGAGAGAAAAGAGAAAAACAAGAGGGATAAGATTCAAGGAGTAAGAGAAGAAACCAAGGGGGTCAAAAACTAAAGATAGGGAAAGACTATAGCAAGAATAAAGTAAGGGATGAAAGCAAAGCCAGGAGATACCAGAAGGGGGAGCCAGAAGCAAGAAAGAGCACTAAAGAACAAAGAAAAAAGAGCGCACTACCAGTAATAAACAGAGAGGGAACAAAGAAGCAAAAGACTAAAGATATGAATATCAAAAATGGCCAGATGAGGGATCCAAGAGGTGAAAGTTGAGACTACAGCAAACTAGGACTAAGAGAACTAAGTGTGAGAGAGGGGCTGTTCAAGAAGAAGCAGGAAGAAGAGGCAGAGTGAACCAGTAGGAGAGAGAGAAATACCTGATAAGAAACGAGGGCCAGATTCCCAAAAGCCCCAGCAAACACAAGGGAGCACAGTAGCATGGCAAGAGGAAGCCTGGAGACACAGGAAATGCTCATCGTTGGGGTAAGCCATGGGTCCAAACTGGAGGGATTTAAGAGATGGTGACAAATTGAAGAGAGATTAGAGTAGTCAAGTGCAAGCCAGAGTCAAACCATAAGATCGCAGGAAAAGGTACAGAATCTCAACAGCAGGGACAGAGTCAGGAAATCAAAAAGTCAGATTACTCATAAGTCACTAGCAGAGGAACACAATGTACGTTGTAGAAAGGACACAAGATGGAGTGTAGGTATATAAGAAACCTACAGAAAAAAGAAAGAAAGAAAACAATTTATTGAAAGCATTCACCAAAACATGTTCATTTGAGAGTAGACTATTGAGTGGCATTGAGTGGCAAAAGTTAATGGCAGTTACTCTTTTACTATTTAAAGGGATAGTAATGTTTCATAATAAAAGCAGTTCTAATTAATAATCATAGTATTTGGCTTTGGAGAGTGTTATTTCAATTCTGTCAGAGTTGTAGTACAAGAGTAATTGAATGATAAAGGTTCCTCCTCCTGCCCCTTTTACTGATGTAACACTGCTCAGCTCAGAGCAGCAGGGTGTTTCTAAGTGGATTGCAGAGAGGGACAATCTCAATTAAGATAAGAGAAAAACCTGAAAACCAGTCAAGGGGGGCAGGGTTTTCATTGTTCTTACAGCAAGAAGTGTGTCCCCTGCTGTCAGCTGTTTGGTCTATAGACCAGATTCCACATCTGTGGAGAGATGGCTTACATTAGGTAAAAGGGGCAGGAGGGGGAAACTTTATCATTCCATTATTCTTGAATCACAGCTCTGACAGTATTGAAATAACACTCTCTATGGCTCATAAACTATGAAAATTAATTGGAGCTGCTGTTTTTGTGAAACATTACTATCCCTTTAACATGACTCTGTCATGGGCCTGCTCTGCTTTGTTTAAACTGTTTGCTGCACTATTAGTGTGAAACCCGTTGGATTGCTTGGACGTTGTGACGGATTTCACATGTATGTTTTCTGATGAATATTTTCAGTACATTGTTTTCTATCTAATGATGTTTTTTCTGGTACAAGTGTGGTTTCTTCTATATCTACATTGCCCAGAGAATGAGCGGTTCTGACAACTTGCACCTGACAGATAACCACTGTAGAAGGTGAGTTTACAAATGACTCATCTACTTAATTTATCATGCACAAATAGTGCCACAATTTGCTTATTTTTTCTGGGATTACATGTATGCCAGAGGGAGTGGGCAGCTGTCCTGTAAAGGTCAGATGGCCAATGGTCATAATGGGGAGGAACAGATGCTTGACAGCAAGGGCCATTAAAATAGGAAACCATGACACTGATGTCTTATGTTGCACTATGCTGACATAACCCAACCTGCAGTTACTTTTCAAGGATGACTGTGCCAGAATTACACAAACAGGTGGTTAGTTTTGTGGGCAATGGCTAAAGGGACATAGCCTGCCAACAATTTTTGCAAGGCATATGTTGATATAGGACTTAGCCTGTTTACAACTTTCACTTTCAGCAGTTGATTTCTCCATTCAATCCTCAGCGGAAATAATATTGTGATGAGACATTTTATAGCTGTAGAAACCGTAAGTTCTAATGTAAAATATATTGGTAGTTGTGAAAAGGTGGAAATATTAAGAACTTTCTATGGGCGGAAGCTGGAAAAGCAGGAAATTATAGGTTTTCTGCTAATATTTCTGCAGAATTTTTTTTTTTAATTTTCTCCCATCCCTTATCAAAAGTAATAAAAAGCTTTATGGACTGGTCCACAGTGGACTTCTCCCTCATTATCAAGTAATCTTAAATGTAGCACTTTCCCACCCTTGGCATTGACATACGACTGTGTTGTTTGACATTACATATTTATTCATTATTAACCACGGGAGTCCATCCCGTGGTGAGCTGGGTAGTCCGATGGAGACCCTATCTTTCCACACCCACTCCCCCCCTTTTTTTTTTTTTACCTTTCCCCCTCCATTACCTTTTAATTCCTCTCTTTCTATGCTCTTCATGAATATTCCCTTGAGTATATTCCGATACACGTTTTCCCTTCCTCAAGTTATCTAAAAGGGATGTTTGCCTGTTTCATGTTAAATCATCATATAAGTTCATGTATTCAACCTTCATTCTATATTACTTCGCTATTACTCCACCTGTATGTATCTATATTCTAATGATTGTTATGATTTTATCTCTTCTTTATTGTACTGTTATTTCATTTTTTCCTCAATAAAGTCTTTAAAAAAAAAAAAGCCTTATGGATAATTTTAATTTTTTATGTAATTCTCCATAGGCTATGTAGGTTATTTATGATTATTCCCAGATTTTTCTTTTTATATTTTTTTGTGATTATCTTAGAAAATGCTAATGAATTGCAGTACAACAAAAAACTATTTTATGATAAAATGAATTCCTTCCCTAACAATATCAGATTTCTTTGTTATTGAACGTTAACTATTCTTTAATTCTAATTATGTAAAAGTGATTTTCCCAAATAAAAGAAACACAGTAGGGTGGAAAGAAACATGAATATAAAGCAGGCATTTCTAACCAATTAATGACATGCATTATAATAAATTGAACTGAAGCTAGGTCATGCTCTTAAATACAAAATTACAATTTAATGTGCTATATTTTTGGAACTTTTTAGAGTAAACACATCTTTATTATTAAACATTCAGAGTTAAATGAACACATAATAAATAACATTTAATTTAAACATCAAATTCTACATTTTTCTTTCACACTTTTTTAGTGTGTGTGTGTGTGTATTTAATGTTTAAGTATAGGCACTATTAACGTGGATATAATATTATCAGATAGTGTAAAAATTTCAAGTACCAAATTTTACCTGTGCTAGCTAATAATGATTACCTGGATTTCCTTATAGCTGTTAACTTTTTCAATGGTTTCATCAAAAAAATTCTCCATACTCTTCTATAAAGGTCTGTTAAACCAAAATATTGATACAATTTATCAACTGTAATGTAAACTATGTCAATGTTGTAATTTCCATTATATTCTTTATCATCAAAAAAGGTTACACATGATGTTACCTGTATCAGTTTCAAGTAATAATAATTAATTTTTTTTGTGTGATGTCAACAGTAATCTTCCCCATTACATGCCTGGCTGAGACTGTATTTATGTCTATATGCATTAGCACATATGAATTCTAATAGCAATATTCAAGTGTATAGTACAGTCAATGGGATAGGGGAGTACGATTGGAATCTGATGTCCCACAGAAGAATTATTAATCAAATTGCATTGCTATTTCAGATATCCCTTATAATGGAAGATGGCAAATGTAATCAATGAGTAATGTGCCACAGAAATATTTCTGTTCCTGTCTGTGGTCGATTCATCTTTTAGCTATAGACAAATGTATTGTGGATCTCAGTTTCATCCACAAATAGCTAATTCATCTTTTCATTGCACAGCATACCCCTCTGTGTCTCAGATGGTTAAAGGGATAGTAATGTTTCATAATAAAAGCAGCTCTAATTAATCATCATAGTATTTGGACTTTGGAGAGTGTTATTTCAATTCTGTCAGAGTTGTAGTTCCAGAGTAATTCAATGACAAAGTGTCCCCCTCCCGCCCATTTTACTGATGTCACACTGTTCAGCCAAAGCAGAAGGGAGGTGCCCAGGTAGACTGCAGAGAGGGACAATCTTCAATTAAGATAAGGGAAAAACCTGAAAAGCTTGTCAAGGGGGGCATGGATTTCATTGTTTTCATAGGAATAAGAGTGTCCCCTTCTGTTATCTGTCTGGTCTATAGACTGTATTCCATATCTGAGAAGAGATTGCTTACACTAGGTAAAAGGGGCGGGAGGGGGAAACTTTGCTTTTGAATATCTCATAAACCATAAAGGTTTGAGAGATAAGACTTATATCATTCTTCATGTTTTTTAATGCCTACAAAATAAAATAAAGTTAAAATGAAGTATTACTATCCCTTTAAAGGAGAAGTAACACTTACCTTACTACAACTAGAAACTCCTATTGATCCCTATGAATTTTGCTCTTGTGCCTTTGTTCAAGAGATAACATCATCAATCTGCCTAAGGATGCAGACATGATAGTTGCTGACAGATTTTAAAAGGGAAGTAGGTAGAGTGGTATGCAATGCATTGTGCATCTCTAGTGTCCTAAAAGGATTATGATTACCATGTGCAATAGGTGGTGTTGTGTCCTGTGGTCCTGCTAGTAACTGTCATGTCTGCCTCCACTGACATGACCTACAGTGTCTTACTCATTATGTTATTGCTTGCAAAATTCATAGAGGCAATTAGGATTGTTTTGTCACAACAAGTGAGTCCTTTCATGGGAAGGCTAGCTTATTTGACAGCGCAAATCCCATATAGTTTCTGGAAAACTGTTCACAGGAAACAAGCACAAAATGCAAAATATGTATAAATTGCCTTTTGGAATGTTCAATAGCATTGACATAGCAATCAACAAACCCAATTTACTTCAAAATGTGAATGTGTAACTAGAGACTTTTACTGGGAATATATTAAAGAGAAATATTAAATATGAGAAATAACTTAAAACTTTAGCAACAATTTGAACCATATAACCACTTCACTTCTAAGCCTTTTTACCTCACAGAGCTAAGCATGTGTTCATACTCGTGTTGCAGTTTACAGTCAAATTATTTTTTTTTCTGTGAACAAACCACATGTCACAAAAAAGAGTTACTCAGAATACAAGTGCTTAATTAAAATTCCAGTAAATTGAAACAGTATTTTCCCGTGTTCCACTAGTAAATGCTTATGGTTCTGAGTTTAAAGATGAAATGAAAGGTGAAATGTGATTGGGAGAAACCAACAGGTGGTGAACAACCTTATTCTGACTATGTGGAGTGTATAGTCAGTATGGGTAAACAATGAGTAATATAAGTCATACAAAATAAGTACTCGCAACAATGTTAATATGTGAAAATAAATGGTGAACTGATATCACAAATAAAGACAAAATTCTAAATATTGTTAAGATGAATGGGATATGGGCAAGTTAGAGTCTGTTAAATGTCCCCACAGTAATAAGTCAAAAAGTAAGTGCATACAGTTCAGGTGATAAAATGGAGATAATATGATATTTCAAATAATGATATCACAGATAACTAGAAGTCACAGATGATGGAATGGTAATGGAGAAATTGATGGTAATCCCAAAGATGAATGGGAGTATAATGAGATGGACGAACCGGTCCACTGATGTATATGGAATGAATCTATAGTAGTCAGATGAGACTAAGTGCTTAACATTGTATACACTGGATCTGATTTCTCTGTTGTGTCTCTGTGCAGCTGAACTTAGCCTGGAGTCCGCTCAGACAACAATAACCACAAAAAAGAGAAAAAACAGAGCACAAAAGATCTGAGTGCATTGTTTATTTAAATAAAATCATTAAAAAATACACAATAAATGCTTGAAAAGGTATGGGTATTACTGCATTTTTGTCAGGATGCCGGAGTGTAAAAGATTCTGAAAATGGTGGGTCCATTTATACTGACCAGTGGTCACTACAGAAGACTTTTACATACAAACAGTCCTTCCCTAGGCCAGTCCCCACCTAGATACCTCCTTGAGCGTTATTGACATCCTTTACAGTCCATATTTTGTACTGTATAATAATTTTCCCCCATTTTTACGCTATATGAATTTTAGTAGTATGTTTACTAGTTACTAGTCATCTTTGTTATTTTATTTTGGATATTTTCTCTTAAATAACTAATATTTTATTTCCCAATATACCATTGTGGATTATGGATTTGAGGTGTTATACCCACACCATTTCTTGCATTTATTGTGTATTTATTAATGATTTTATTTAAATAAACACTTCACTCAAATCTCTTGTGCGCTGTTTTCTCTTTTCTCTTCTATGTGGTTCTAATTTTAGCATTAACTTGCTTTTCTAAAAACACAAGAAAGTAATTTACATTTCTTTATTCAAGACGGAAGGTGCTTCTACGTTGTATTAAATATAGTTGATTAAAGGGATAACTCACCAGTGTGAAAAAAGAGGAATGCTCACTTGTATCCAGCCGGTGCTTCGCAGCAACAGGTTTCCCAAGCCTGAAAATAAAGTAGCTAACATCAAAGATAGAGGTGGCATAGGCAAGAAGAAAACATCCAACTCTCAATGAAACATAAAAAATAAAAAGATTTATTCCTTCATTAAAAACTGCACATGGACTGACATTATCGAAAAAGTGGGACAGATGCAGGCATACTAGATCATCACAGGCAGCCTAACATGTATCGCGCTCACCTATAGCTCTTAATCATAGACTCAAATTCCACTATTACAAGGTCAGTTATATACAAACTTAAAATCAATAATTGTGAAAAACCTGTCGTTGATCTTAAAGGGATATATATCAGCCAATCCGAACTGAACCATCAGATGGCTCCATTTCACCCTTTGTATGCCTAGAGACCAAAAAGATAAGGAAAAAACATTACACATATAAATCAAAGAAAACAAACAGTTATAAAATATGACTAATGTCCCATTCGGAGTTTAAGCCGTCTGGGACCCTAGTCCTAAGTTTAAAAATCCACAATGCCTCACACCTATCAATTAACTGCTGCAAATTCCCACCTCGCCAAGGTAATTTAACTTTTCCAATCCCTTGGAATACACAGCATGTATAATCACCAGCGTGGTTGATCTTAATATGTTTGGCTACTGCAGAAGTAGGTTCTTCCTGACCTATTTGATATAAATGTTCCCTTACTCGCTGCTTCAGCAACCGTGTGGTGCGACCCACATATTGCACCAAACCCAAGGAGCAAGTGAACAAGTATATCACATTGCAACTGTTACAATTTATGTATTCAGAAATCGGATAACGTGTTCCATCTACAGAGCCTATAAATTCATGAGACACCTTAGAAACCTTGCAACATTTGCAGTAGTTAGATCCAAACTTAAAGTAACCCGTACTACTTAGTCAAGTTTTGTTTTTTACCGAAGGGTTAGTAAAAAGGAAACTAGGGGAAATCCGATTACCTATAGTAACTACACGCTTGGCTACAAAGGAACAACCAGGTATCAATATTTGTTCTAACCTGGACTCCGAATCTAAAATAGGGAGCAAATTCCTCACCAACTTACAAATAGCTGTATACTGTGGACTATAGGTGGTAATAAACCTAACTGTATCAGAGCTATTTTTCTGTACCTTTGAGTGCCGTTTATTCCTATTCTTAGATTGAAAAGCACCTATTAAGATCTACCCTTGATGTTAGTGAAGCATGCTCCAGTTTAGCTTAGACATCCTTTCTGGTGCAAACCTGTGGCTTTGGCTGACTACCCGCTCCGTGTATGACCTGGCTTGTCTGACTACCCATCCTGGTGTTGACCTGGGGCTCTGTCCACCGCGCATCCAGCATACCAACACTTTAGTGGATATCCTATCTGGTGCAAACCTGTGGTTCTGGCTGACTACCCGCTCTGTGTATGACCTGGCTTGTCTGACTACCCATCCTGGTGTTGACCTTGGGCTCTGTTTGTTTCCTATGTGTGTTGGCTCCCGCTGCACAGACATCCATCCTAGTGCAGTCATGGGGCTGTATCAGACTCCTATCCTACTGACTGCAAGCATGAGTCAGTAGTCTCCTTGCTTGTGTTCATTATTGGACACATCTCTCCTAGACTGACTGCAGGATGAGTCAGTGCTAGTCCTTTGGATTTTTCTCCATATACAGAGACTATAGTGGACTGAGGCCTAGTCTCTAGCAGTAGTGGTGGATGTTTTGGCAGACTCCTATTTCTAATAGAGTCGTAGTCTCTTCTGTCACCCTCTGCCTGTTACTTTCTTTTGCATTACTGTTATTATTATTCTAATAAAGGTGATCTTAACTTTACCGTCTGACTCCTTGTCTTGCTTGCCTTTGTTGCACGGGCATATAAGCAAATATATCACAAATGCCGATGTGCATGTGATGTGATCCCTCACACTTATCTCACATTTGACTGATGGACTTTTAATCAAAATACCTGTTATTATACGACTACAGGTCACACAGCCTGCACATTGATGAACACCTTTGTTAGGACAATCCTTGATGCTCATATATTTATTTATGGGATCTAACTGATCACTCAAGTTTCTACCTCGTTTAAATCCAAACATCTGGGTTTTGATATATAAATGTCCTATCGTAGGATCCAATTCCAACAGTTTCCAATTGTCTCTTACTGATTTTTTAAATCTGCCAGAGACATCTGAGAAAGTGGTGGTAACTACCATCTTGTCTAGGGGTTTCTCTTCTCTTCGCATATTTTCTTTAGTAATTCCTCCCTATTTAGATTCTTAATTTTATTTATACCACTCTCAATCTCCTTCCTACGATAGCCTCTATTGACAAATTTATTAGCTATTCCCCCCAAAGATTTTTCTGAACTTTCCTCATCTGATACAATTCTCTTCACTCTCATTATTTTAAAATAAAAGTTACGTTTTAGACGAGAAAGACGAGTGTGCCTGACTAATTACTTTGGAGGTACCCTTTCAAAGGAACCAAAATGTTTTAAACCAACATATTCCTTTGCAGCTTCTCTCCTGAGCAAAAAGTCACCTCACTGATAAGAGAAAGGGTTGCCAGAAGCACGAAACTACCCTTATTTGTTGTTTTTCCTAACATTATTAAAATATGTTCTCCTTGTACTAAAATAGTTGTAGCAAATATAATTATGAAAAAAGGTATACAATGACCGTTTTGGAAAGAACACAACCTGCTGCATCAAAGGGGGTCACTTATCTTTCTACTTCTAAGCTGGTGAGCACACCATTGTGCAAAAGTCTTAGTCAGGTGCAAAAAAATGCTGTTAAGTGAGAATGCCTTCAAATATAGACATGTTAATAATTTATTTTCAACAATTAACAAAATACATAGTGAGTAAACAGAAGAAAAGTCTAAATCAATGAATATTTGGTGTGACCACCTGCAGGATTGGTTGGTAGGAGAGTAGGAGCAGGGAATTCTATCTCTTGCCAGACACCCTTACCAGGTGGTCCACAGAGGTAGACAGGTAGAGCACCTTGATAGGAATGACAGCACGGGGGTGCAAGGGTTAAACAGAAGCGAAGTCAGAATGGCAGCACGGGGGTGCAAGGGTTAAACAGGAGCAAAGTCAGGAACAGTCCAAAAGGTCAGGGCAGACGGCAATCAGGCAAAATCCGTAGTACAGGCAAAGGTCAGGAAACAGACAGGCAGGGTAGTCCAGCAGGGAGGACAAAGGTCAGGTAATGGATAATCAAGCAAAGGGTCTGCAGCAAGGCAAGAGTCACTGAGAACTAGAGGAACCAAAGCTCTGGAACACTAGAGCAAAGCCTGAGGGTTTTTTTTTTTTTAGTGCTGCAGGTCTTAACCCCTTCCCTATGCTGGACAAACCCCCCACTGGATTGGCCGAGGCTGCGGCCTACTCCGCAATCGCAGAGCACCCAGGAGGCCCACAGAAGTGATGGACGGCTGGGGCTCAGAGGTAAGGACTAGAGGGGCATTACACCACCATTTGTCTCCAAAACCGCATCAATTCATCTATGTAAACTTGGACACAGTTTGTTAAGGAACTCAGCAGGTACGTTATTCTAAACATCTTGGAGAACTAACCACTGTTCTTCTGTGGATTTATGCAGCCTCAGTTGCTTCTTTCTCTTCATATAATCCCAGACAGACTCAATGATGTTGATATCAGGGCTCTGTTGGGGCCATAACATCAATCCCAGGACTCCAAGTTATTCTTCACGCAGAAGATAGTTCTTAATGACTTTGGCTGTATGTTTTCAGGGTCATTGTCATTCTGCAAAATCTGAGGCCAGTCAGGTGCCTCCCTATTGATATTGCATGATGGATAAGTATCTGACTGTACCTCTCAGCACTGAGGAGTCCATTAATTATGACCAAATCCCCAACTCCATTTGCAGAAATGGAACCCCAAACTTGCAAGGGACCTGCACCATGCTTCACTGTTGCCTGAAGACACTCATTCTTATACCTCTCTCCAGCACTTTGGCAAACAAACTGCATTCTGCTACAGCCAAATATTTCAAATTTTGACTCATCACTCCAGAGCACATACTACCATGTTTCTGCACCCCTGTGTTTTCATGTATAGTTGAGTCGTATGGCCTTGATTCCACGCTGGAGGTATTTTTTTTTTTTGGCAGCAAGTCTTCCATGAAGACCACTTCTGACCAGACTTCACCAGACAGTAAATGGGTGTACCAGGATCTGACTGTTTTCTGACAATTCTGAACTGATGGCACTGCAGGGCATCTTCCGGTTGTGAAGAGAAGTAACAATGATGTGTCTTTAATCTGCTGCACTAAGTTTCCTTGGCTGACCACTGAATCTAAGGTCCTCAACGTTGCCTGTTTTTTGTGCTTCTTCAAAAGAGCTTGGTCAGCAAATCTGAAAACCCTGCTTTGAAATCTCTACCTGGGAGAGACCTTGCTGATGCAGTATAACTACCTTGTGTCTTGTTGCTGTGCTCATTCTTGCCATGGTGTATGACTTTTGACATTAAACTGTCTTCAGCAACCTCACCTTGTCAGCTGAGTTTGTCTGTTCCTCAACCAATTTTATTCCTCCTACACAGCTGTTTCTGTTTCAGTTAATGATTGTGTTTCAACCTACATATTAAATTGATGATCAATAGCACCTGTTTGGTATAATTCTTTAATCATACACCTGGCTATATGCCTACAAAATTCTTGACTTTGTGCAAGTGTACCTAGAAGAATCAATGCTGCTTTGAAGACAAAGGGTGGTCACACCTAATATTGATTTGATTTAGATTTTTCTTCTGTTCACTCACTATGCATTTTGTTAATTGGTAAAAATAGTAAAAAATATTAACATGTCTATTTTTGAAAACATTCATACTTTGTATCTGTATAGCATTTTTTCACACCTGCCTAAGACTTTTGCACAGTACGTATGTGTGTTTGTGTGTATATATATATATATATATATATATACATATATATACACACACACACACAAATACATTTTCTATCTATATATTCTGAATATATGAAGTTAAGCATATGTACTGTGTTAAAGTAGATAATAAAAGTTGGACCAGGATTGCTAGCACCATCAATGAATTAAATCATCATTAGAGGATCATTATCGAGCAAAATATAAAAAGAGCATATTAAAATTTCATTAGAACATCCTTATGCTATCCTTTTCTAAAAACATCAACCTCCCAGCAGAGAGAGTTTTCTCAGCATTCTAATTATTCAGTATGAATAATACATTGCTCTATTCTTTAACATGCATTTTACAAGTCATTATACTTATTTTTTTCATTGCGTCCAAAATGGCCCCCTACTGTATAAGAGTTTTCTGCATTTCTTCTATTCATTCAGTAGGGATGTTTGTCTTTTCATGCCTGCACCTCTTATTAATTTTGTGTAATTCGTATTTTTATGTATTATGATATTACAATAATTTTTTGTTGTTGAAAAGATTATTTTGAAATGTTGGTGTCTTTTGACATATACATGGGTGATAATCGAAAGGAAAGAAAAAAATCTTCATAGATCTAAGAGCATAATTCAGCAAGTTCAAGTGAAGCAAGTCTGGGGTAAAACAAATGCACAACAAGGGACAAATAAAAATTTCCATTGATTTAAATGAGGCTTTATAACACCTCGAATGCTAGAGAGTTCAGACCTCTTTAGTAGGTATGGGGGAAAGGTCCCATCATGTTCCTGTGAAAAATCCTCAAATATGTGGTTGTCCAGTTTTTCACAGGAAAATCTGCTTTAAATAAAGCAATGAAAATCTTTGCTGTTTATGCCCTTGCAAAAATGTATTGCTATTTTTTCAATGGCTAGAAAATTTTCATCTAATTAATCATGTTTATCATAATTTCTCTATAAAAACATGCCATTTTCCAGGAAGTGAAACACAATATAAGCAGCTACAGGGAGAGAGGGAGAGGTGCTAGACTATAGTGCTGTATGTTAATAGCAAAACTGAGGCAGGAGAGGCTCATAGTGATTGCTATCACTATGAGCAAGTTAAATAATAAAAGGAGGAGCTGGAAGGATCATTATGTGTCCAGTGAGTCTGAGGAGGAGTAAGTGAACACTAAGAGCATTGAAGGGTCTGGATGCCCGGGTTCCCCAGACCCAATGATGGCCAGTCCTCCTACATTACCCCAGGTATCTTGGGGAAATTTGTCAGCTACCTGCACCTGCTGCCAATGCTACAACTGCTTTGAATGCTGCGCCTGCTGCCAGTGTTTCTTGTAATTCTCGGGGGGGGGAGGATATGATGCCAGTAGGGGACACTAAGTCACATTTGCCATCCCCAAGCAGTCCTGCCACTAGTACTACTAAGAAGGTCCAGTAGCTTGTACAGATTTTTAGGAGTGAGGGATGGTGTGATCATATTACTAGTGAGGAGGAAGACTCAGGGACTGAAATTGATGTGGTTGGTGTTAGTAGTAATAACAGTTTTGTTGAAGCAGCTGGTGGACCAGCGTTAGGGGAAGTAATGCAGAGTGCCCAAATTAACGGTCAAGGGAGCCCACAACATTCCCCTGACGCTGGGAGTCTCCCCCCCCTCCGCATTGCCCAGGTGGAACATGATCCTGATGAAGGTAGAATTGTTGCCTAGCAGCAATAATACCACCACCAGCAGGAGCACAGATCAGCTGCCTGTGCCTGCTGCTAGTGCTGCCAGTCTGTTTTATTCAGGTCAACAAGAGATGGCAAGTGTGACATTAGGGGACCCTCTGTCACATTTCTCATTGCCTCTTCCAATCCGTTAGATGTCTGTAATAGAGCAGCAGTAGCACTTAGGGACTGTTGGTGTGTTGATGATTGTCATGGAGAAACTGGTGTAGTAGAGGTATTAATGTCCTTGTTAGCCCAAACTGAGAAGGAATGGGAGACAGGGATGGGGATGGGCATCACCACCACCACCAGCAGTGAGCTTTTGGAATTTGAAGAGTTTTCTACTGCTCTAATTCCTGCTGCTGAGTTGTAAGGGCAGCAGGATGCTGAGGATCAGGCTAGTGTGCAATAGACCACTGTGGAAACAGTGGGAATGGGGTCCAGTGATGAGGGACTAGGACAGGTTCCACTTGCCAGCAGCAATAATCCTGGTCCTAGTTGCAGTGCTGATTCTGAGGCAGTTGCAGCGAGAGTAGCAACATCATCCTCTGCCCTAGCCAGTAACTGGGAATGTGGAGGAGAAGAAGGAAGAGGTCATTCTTCTCCTCCACCCCCTTTCCCCTGAGGTCCTGGGTGTTGGAATATTTTTTTCTTGGGGCAGGCACAGTGCAGTCATCAGCAACTGCACTGTACATAATTTGTGACAAGTCAATGAAAAGGAGAAAGGAGGGAATGCACCTTGGCACAACCACCCTGATAACATATGTGAAACACAGACACCATGAAAATGTTCTAGTATAATAAGACACCCATGATTTTGGAGGAGGGGTAGGTGGAGAAGCATTATTGGCCAACTACTTTTCTTCACATATATCTGAAATGGCAGGGGCTAGTTATGGTGCTGCTACTGTCTCAGGCGCATCACTGGAACTAGTAGTGGCAAGTGGAACCTTCATCATCCATCACCCATGTTACTGCTGTTGTTGATTCCATTCCCTTTGTGCTGCATAATCATCATGCTTTTTAAATAACTCAGCAGCAGCAGCAAGAATAGCAGTCACAAATTCCACAATTACACCAGGGCATTTGTATCATGGTGCCTGTGATTGCTGCCTTTTCCTGTCAGTTACCTGAGGAGGCTCTCCATTGGCTGCCTGCCTTCAGCCCGCCCTGTATTGCCTATTTGGACTGAGCTTAGGCACCCTTTGGTTGCCCTTTCGTGTTGTCTCTATGTTGCCTACACCTGCATTGTGTTCCTGAGCTTCCTGGAGCGTTACTCTATCCTTGCTCGTCTGTGATCACCTGAGTTCCTGTCTGACAGCTTCCTCGGTTCCAGCATCCGTTCCTGATCCGGTTGGGGTTGTTGTTCCTGTTGCTGTTTCCTGCTGCCGTTCCTGCTCCGGTTGACTGCCATTGAAGATCTGTTTCCTGTCCGTTACCGGCTGTGTTCCTGCTCCTGGATCACCTGCAGTGTGTCTCTCTCTCCTCCAGTCACCTTGGCGACATTTTCATTTACTTGAGTTGTGCTCTCCAGTACGCGGGTACTGGTTCACTCCCTGTATAACCGGCTGCTTGTTGCACCGGTCAAGGTTTTGTATCTCCAGTACGCGGGTACTGGTTCACTCAACGTATAACCGGCTGCTCATTGTCATCCAGACAGCACCGGTGTGATTGGGTACTCCAGTACGCGGGTACTGGTTCGCTCCATACACAACCGGCTGCTTGTTGCACCGGTAGAGGTTATGTCACTCCAGTATGCGGGTACTGGTTCGCTCCATGTATAACCGGCTGCTCATTGTCCTCCAGATAGCACCGGTGGTGATTGGGTAACTCCAGTACGCGGTTACTGGTTCGCTCCATACACAATCGGTTGCTTGTTGCACCGGTAGAGGTTTTGTCACTCCAGTACGCGGGTACTGGTTCGCTCCATGTATAACCGGCTGCTCATTGTGATTCAGACCGCACCGGTAGAGATTATGTAACTCCAGTACGCAGGTACTGGTTCGCTCCATGCACAACCGGCTACTCGTTGCACCAGTAGAGGTTCTGTCACTCCAGTACGTGGGTACTGGTTTGCTCCATGCATAACCGGTTGTTGTTCAATCCTAGACAGCACCAGTAGAGATTCTGTCACTCCAGTACGTGGGTACTGGTTCGCTCCACGCATAACTGGTTGTTGTTCAGTCCTAGACAGCACCGGCAGTGATTGTTTACTCCAGTACGCGGGTACTGGTTCACTCCATGTACAACCAGCTGCCTGCTGCACCGGTAGAGATTTTGTTACTCCAGTACACGGGTACTGGTTCGCTCCACGTATAACTGGTTGCTTGCTGCGTTTCTCTCAAGCACCAGTAGAGATTGCGTACTCTAGTACGCGGGTACTGGTTTGCTCCATTATTCATTGGGTCCCTACGATATCCTGTTAGACCAGAGGGCCTCAGTCTGTCCATCTCAAGTGACTGGTCTATTACACCTTACGCCAGCCACTGAGGCCACCTTTGCCGTGATCCAGTACTTGCAGCCATAGGCTGCCTTGCCCGGTATATTGGTAAGGCCGGTAGAACCTATTCCATCTTGTGCCAACCTAAGGTTGCCTTACCCGGTATTGGCAAGGCCGGTAGAGCCTCACTACTCATTGTACCAGTCTCAAGGCTGCCTTGCCCGGTATATTGGCAAGGCTGGTAGAGCCTTATCCACTCGTTGTACCAGTCTCAAGGCTGCCTTGCCTGGTATATTGGCAGGGCTGGTAGAGCCTTCTTCTCCTTGTTGTACCAATCTCCAGGCTGCCTTGCCCGGTATATTGGCAAGGCCGGTAGAGCCTCCTTCTCCTCAGTTGCTAGTCTCCAGGGCTGCCTTGCCCGGTATATTGGTAAGGCCGGTAGAACCTTTTCCCTCTTGTGCCAACCTAAGGTTGCCTTACCCGGTATTGGCAAGGCCGGTAGAGCCTCACTACTCATTGTACCAGTCTCAAGGCTGCCTTGCCCGGTATATTGGCAAGGCTGGTAGAGCCTTATCCACTCGTTGTACCAGTCTCAAGGCTGCCTTGCCCGGTATATTGGCAGGGCTGGTAGAGCCTTCTTCTCCTTGTTGTACCAATCTCCAGGCTGCCTTGCCCGGTATATTGGCAAGGCCGGTAGAGCCTCTTTCTCCTCAGTTGCTAGTCTCCAGGGCTGCCTTGCCCGGTATATTGGTAAGGCCGGTAGAACCTTTTCCCTCTTGTGCCAACCTAAGGTTGCCTTACCCGGTATTGGCAAGGCCAGTAGAGCCTGTTTTACATTCTGTGTACCACTACTCACTATACTATGTATTGTCGTTATTTGTTCTATGTATATGCTACCCGCAAGGGTTCCCTTTAAACTTTTCAATTAAGTTGTGTTTTATCTTAACTCTGTGTCTGAGAGTCATAACAATCCGTGACAATTTGACAGTGGGCACTGGCCACGACAACATGACCTTCTAGCACTAAGCCAGTAGGGCATTCTTTTTTTCCCTCAGGGCTTGTTGTTTACAAAAAAATAAACCGAGGGCCTACAAAAGAAAACAAAAACTGGGGGGCTTGTTTCTAACAAGCCTAAGTCCTACAAATCAGTGTTTCCTTAGGGCTTGTGCCTAACAAGTCTAAGTCCTACAAATTAATGTTTCCTCTGGGTTTGGGCCTAATACAAGTCTTATTTCCTATAACTAATCAATGTTTCCTCAGGGAGTGTGCCCATGGGCACTTGCCCCCCCCTACAATTACCCTCTCCATGTAAACAAAGGGGCTGGATGGGCTGTCCTGGGGGTCATATTATGGCTTTGCTTCCCCAGAAAAATGTCTACAGACACCACTGCTTGCGACTTTTATAAGTCTAAGTCCTACAAATCAATGTTTCCTCAGGGCTTGGGACTCAAACAACAAGTTCTACAAATCATCCTCTACAAAATACTCTTGTTCCGTCAAGTACCAGTCTGCTCCAGTAGTTTAAATCAGGGGGTCCCTGTCTCTGACATGTTACATACCAATTTCTTATTTTGTTTCATTTTTACTTTTATTTATTTTTCTTAACTGCCCCCCAAATACCAGTCAACAACCCCCCAAAAATTCCCTTTTCAACTGATTCTTTCCTCAGACACCACCCACCTACACAGATACCCTCCTCAGACCCCTTTTATACCATGTCTTATTGATTTTTTAACTGTATTTATTTATTTATTTATTTATTTTTATTAACTGTCCCCCCAATCCCAGTCAACAAAACCCCCCAAAAAATTCCCTGTTCAACTGATTGTTTCCCCACACTCCACCAGCACAGGCACCCTCTTACCCCTTTTATACTGGGAAATGAATTATGTTTAAATCCAATGTTAACACTGATCTCAAGGGAATGAAAAAACTGCACTTTTCACACTTATTTGCAAGCAGGAAGTTACATTATTTGTCAGTTTTGATTTGAGGTGAAAATTTTCACCCATCCCTACTCTTTATCTTTCAATATGTTACAATGTCCCAAATAAATCTAATTCAATTTAAGGAGTTTTCATTTGTCCCTTTGAACCGATTAGTTTGCTCCAGAATCGCTCTACTTAAACTTGCTGAATTATGCTATAAGACACCATAAAATATATGTGTTAAACAGTGATATTAGCATATCTGAGAATTTGTCAAATCTGATCTGAGGATTGTACGTAAATCCTGTGTCTCCAGGGACAGAGGTTAAGTTTCTGGGCTATAGACAGTGTATTCACATCTGTGGGAATCAAATTCCCATAACTTAAAACTAGCCTTTTCACTCTCCATTACCCCTGCAGCTCGTGGCTGGGTGACATAATCACTTATGGAAGAGGAAGCAACATTACTATGCTCTCCATAGAAGCGCCATGTTGGAAAATCCTCTGTTAATGGGCTTCTATAAAGAGTATAGAAGTACTGAGCCTGGTACTGACATCAACAGATCTCAGTAATCTGCTAGGGTAATGGAGAGGGAACAGGTAAATGATAAGCAAATTTCATGCAATTCTCAGTTCCACTGGACACATGTGGTCTTAAAGATATATTACTTTGTGCATGCCCTACAGGTATGTAGTTTCATGCATGAAGAAGTATAAAATATATTGGATACGTCTAAACTTGACGAGGCAGACAAGCTTGAACATATTTTGACCAATCTATGCAACTAACTGCTATGGTAATGGAGAGGGAACAGGTGAATGTTAAGCTATGTGAAAACACTGCCTGTAGTTGAAAGCAGTTGATAGTCATCCTTTACTGCCCCTTCAATTGGGATTACAGCTATGTGCAAAACAAGGATAAAGGGAGACATCATAAGAGTACAAATAGTGAAGCAAATCATACAATTTTTAAGAGGTTAAATTGCACCCAGACGTGTGTAATTTACAATTGAGATTTTCCTTAGTGATATTAGTTATAAGTGAATTTAATACAATTCTCATTTCCGCTGGACACAGTGGTCCTAAAGACATATTCCTCTGTGCATTCCAATCTGTGCATGACCAATCTATGCAAATAATCTTCAACTTGTAAAAAGAGTGCGCTAATGTGTGGGTTTTATAAGTAGTGTGTATTAACCAATTGAATATCAGAGGGGTGTACAACGGGTAGTGGACTGGTCACAAGAAAAGTGTAAGTAGTAGGGATGCATAAGTGAGAACTAGAGATGGAGAGGGGTCTGTGAACTCCAACAGCAAAGAATGCTTTCAGAGTTTAATGCATGTGGCAAACAACCACATTAAATTATAACACACAAACATGAATATGACAACCAGCACATAACTTTATATTGCTCACTTGTTTATTTTACACAGTCTATTTTCGCTTTTGGATTGAGGTTTATAGCCGTTTCCTTTACTATTTTTTCTAAAATATATATCATCTTTGTATTTTATAATCTACTAGTGTAGAAGCCCGTGTACACGGGCCAAAGTGAATGGCACTGAATGGGTTAAGATAACCGTGCACCCACCAGTCCCTGCACCTGCGGCCTCAGTAACAGCAGCGTGTGAGGTACCAGGAGAGGGAGAGTGCCTCTACCTTGTCAGTCTCGGGTAGGCGTGCAGGAGCGCACTTTGACCCACAGCAGGGAGTTTGTGAATGTGCCTTGCATCTCCGCGCACAGATAGACACCGCTCAACTGGGGCGAGGGCTCCCTCACACATCGGGATGGACACAGGGCTGGGAGAGCGGCTGGGAAGATGGCGCGTTTGTCCATTCGGGCAGTCTGCACTGTGCATGACTGCATCGGCAGTCTCTACAGCGCATGACTACATCTGACAAACATACATCTGGCCTTTTAAATAATAGGATTATATATTTATTTTTACATTTTATATTTATTCAGCATTCTAGAGCTTACTTAGATATTTTCTTGTTACATGAATACGACATTGGCTTATTAACCTGCATTTCCATATGGAAATGAGCCATTGTCATGTTTATTGCAAAACTGCAAAGGCATGGCTTATTCATGACGATGATTATGATTGGTGGTGGGTTGAAGGGGATATGATGGAGAAAACATATTAGTGCATGATGGCGATGTGCCTTTGACACAGATCCCTTAGAGAACTTTAGTGCATCCCCCCAGTTTTGCTAACATTGCACTGAGTTCCAGAAGAACCCTTGGATGTATGCCATTAGGACAAGGTGCTTTATGAGTCTTCATTTTGTCCAAACTTCCCTTGACCTCTTCTTTTGGTAACCTTATTTCTTATAATGCTATGGCTGTACTTGTAATTTGTTGAGGGTCTTGTACCATTTTGTGAAAACAGTGTTCAGAATATTAGATTTTTCCTTATCCTCCCTAATCAACTCATCTATATCAGTCCAATACCCTTCCTCTGAAGTTTTTTTTCTATTTATGTATCTGAAAACCTTTTCTGGATTAGTCTGGCTCTCCCTTGCAAGTAAAGTTTCATTTTTTAATTTTGCTAACCTATTTGACGTTTTGCAATCTTTGTTGCACTACCTGTATTTCAAAAAAGAAGTATCTGTTCTTCAGATTTAAATTGTTTAAATGTTTGATTTTTCCTTTCCATTTCCTACCATACATACGCATTTACCCCCATTGGTTGTGATCTACTTCTTTTGCATTTGTTGAATATGAATATATTTCTGCAACCTAAACTTAAAAATTTTCCTCAGTATATTTTATTTTAATAATTCAGCCCAGTCTATTTGAAGGTGTCCTTTTTAAAATTAAGATGTTTTGTTTAAACATGTACAGTTTTGCTTTTCAAACTGATTTCAAATGAAAGCATGTTTTGATCACTGTTTCCGGAATGTTCATCTATTTTAATATTGCACTCCATGTCTATGTTATTTGCTTTCATTAAGTCCAATATATTGGTAATTCTTCTAGGCACTTTCATCATTTGTGTCATGTAGCTATCCCTAAGCAACCTCACAACCGTTAGCAGTCGAATGGGTTTCATTACGTCAGTTTAAATCTGGATAGTTAAAATCTCCTATAAATATATTATGCCCAAAATGTGCAACTTTTTAATAAATCATGTCAAAGATATGTTGGAAACTACTTAATGTAAATACAATCTCTCCTTCAATTAAACTAGTTAGAGACATTTGTAATTAAAAATAATGTTTAGAAACCAGATTCGTAACACATGCCAGGAAATCATTAGCATGACAAAATGCTACATATAAGCAATGGAGTAGCAAATAGGTTAAATTGTCATATATGACATGTTCCAGGGCTCATATCCACTGCAGGGAACAGCTATCATTGTTAACCTGCTTCTAAATGCTGTGAAACAACCATGTTTATTCCCAGCAGCAAAAATTGTTAAAAAGGCCCAGAAATGTGATTACTCTGAGTTAAAGTCACAGTCATTACATTTAAAAGAGCAGTGATATTCCCCTGTGACTGTTTGACGTTAAGGGGGCAGGCTGTTACTGATAACCTGTACATCTAAAAATGAATAAAACATTAAATAATTAAAATATATAAAGTAATATAAAGGTAGTGTCGCTTTTATAATATAATGCACTTTTCCTCTGGGAGATTAAGCTTAAAAAATAGAATATGGGGTCTTGAGCCCCCACATTAAAGGGATAGTAATACGTAAAATGTAAAAAAAAATATGTTGTAGGGTTTATCCCCCTGAGTAAAACAAGAGTACTCCCACTGCTGAAAGGTGTTTCATTCAAAAGTTATTAATTTTCAAAGTTGAATTTTTTAGGTGCAATATCAGAGTGGCCTGAAATTGTACAGTGGTGCTGTTGCTACACGATCCTATGGACAGCTCTGGTAAATCTCCATAGGATCGTGTAGCAACAGTACTCTTGTTTTACTCAGGGAGATAAACCCTACAACATATTTTTTTTTACATTTTAAGTATTACTATCCCTTTAATATAAAAAAGTAAAAGGAAGGGTTCCCTGACCCCTCCATCTAACTTTCTTAGGGGTGAGGAATTAAACAAAATTAATATGGGTCTGGGCCCCCCATATTAATCCCTTCAATCCCATTAAGGGAGAGGGTATGTTAAAATCTATTAATACTGGGTCCAGAGCCTCTACATTGTCATGCATCCTGAGGAAGAAGTCCCAGGACCCTTTCCTCTAGTCCCAAAGAACGAAGGCTGTATGTGTGTGAGAGAGCCTTGGAGGAAGGGGTCACAATTTTATAATATGTGACACCTTCTAGCAGCTTAGAAGAAGGTGTGACACATGTACAAGGCCTAGCCACAGTACTAAAGGATGCCTCCCACAGACTTTTCCTTAGATTGCCAGGGTACAGTACACAGTGCCTGGGGATCTTGGTAATGATTTAGCTCCACAATTTAAAACCCCGTTGCAGTAACCATTTGAAGTGTTGCATAAAATGACACTTTTTTGCTGCGTCATTTGAAGTGTCGAATTTAAAGTTTTGCTGCATAAAGTGATGCACATTCGCTCCGAATGGTGCATTTATCATTTTGTGCGTTAACGTGTTGCAATATGGGTGCAATATTGACGCATTATGGGTTCAATAAGGATGCAATATGGGTGCAATATTGGCGCATTAAGTACGCAATATGGGTGCAATAATGATGCAATATGGGTGCAATATTGACGCATTATAGGTGCAATAGGGGTGCATTAAGGACGCAATATGGGTGCAATATTGATACAATATGTGTACAATATGGGTGCAATAATGACCAAATTGGGTGCAATATTGGTGCAAATTGGGTGCAATCTTGGTGCAATATGGACGCAATATGTGTGCAATATGGGTGCAATAATGACGCAAATTGGGTGCAATATTGGTGCAATATGGGTCCAATAATGACACAAATTGCGTGCAATATTGATACAATGGGAGTGTAATATGGATGCAATAATGACACAAATTGGGTGCAATATTGGTGCAATATGGGTTCAATATTGGTGCAATATGGGTGCAGCTAGCTCAGGAACACAGGAAATTAGCCAGCTCAGGAACACAGGGAAAACAGCCAGCTCAGGAACACAGGAAAACAGCCAGCTCAAAGAACACAGGAAAACAGCCAGTTCAAGGAACTCAGGGATGCAGCCAGCTCAAGGAACTCAGGGTGCAGCTAGCTCATGGAACTCAGGAATGCAGCTAGCTCAAGGAACTCAGTGATGCAGCTAGCTCAATGGACTTAGGATGCAGCTAGCTCAAGGGACTCAGGATGTAGCTAGCTCAAGGAACTCAGGGATGCGGCTAGCTCAAGGAACTCAGGGTGCAGCTAGCACAAGGAACTCAGGGGTGCAGCTAGCTCAAAGAACTCAAGGTGCAGCCAGCTCAAGGAACTCAGGGTGCAGCTACCCCAAGGAACTCAGAGGTGCAGCTACCTCAAGGAACTCAGAGGTGCAGCTACCTCAAGGAACTCAGGGTGCATCTAGCTCAAGGAACTCAGTGATGCAGCTAGCTGAAGGGACTCAAGGTGCTGCTAGTTCAGGAACACAGGAAAGCAGCTAGCTCAGGAAAACAGGAAAACAGCCAGCTCAGGAAAACAGTCAGCTCAGGAACACTGGAAAACAGCCAGTTCAAGGAACTCAGGGATGCAGCCAGCTCAAGGAACTCAGGGTGCAGCTAGCTCAGGGAACTCAGGAATGCAGCTAGCTCAAAGAACTCAGTGATGCAGCTAGCTCAAGGGACTCAGGATGCAGCTAGCTCAAGGAACTCAGTGATGCAGCTAGCTCAAGGGACTCAGGATGCAGCTAGCTCAAAGAGCTCAGGGGTGCGGCTAGCTCAAGGAACTCAGGGTGCAGCTAGCACAAGGAACTCAGGGGTGCAGCTAGAGCTAGCTCAAGGAACTCAGGGGTGCAGCTAGCTCAAGGAACTCAAGTTGCAGCCAGCTCAAGGAACTCAGGGTGCAGCCAGCTCATGAACTCAGGATGCAGCCAGCTCAAGGAACTCAGGGTGCAGCTAGCTCAAGGAACTCAGGGATGCAGCTAGCTCAAGGAACTCAGGGTGCTGCTAGCTCAGGAACACAGGAAAACAGCCAGCTCAAGGAACACAGGAAAAAAGCCAGTTCAAGGAACTCAGGGATGCAACCAGCTCAAGGAACTCAGGGTGCAGCTATCTCAGGGAACTCAGTAATGCAGCTAGCTCAAGGAACTAAATGATGCAGCTAGCTCAAGGGACTCAGGATGCAGCTAGCTCAAGGGACTCAGTGATGCAGCTAGCTCAAGGGACTCATGATGCAGCTAGACCAAGGAACTCAACATTTCCCAAAAATCCCATCTATTTCAATGGGGCTTTTAACCTCTTGAATGCAAATAAAAATTCCATGTAATTCAATTTTGTTTGTTTGTGGTTTTCCCCTTTTACTCCATGCTCTTCATAGTACTGTACATTATCTTAATTAGGAATAGGGCTGTCAACTGTCTGATTCTGACACATGCAGTCTGTTTTTAAGGGTGCCTGTCCAGGGCTTTACTGCCTCTCCATGTTTCAATGGTACTGAAACCTGGACAGATTAATTCTCTCTTTCCTGTGATATGGAGAAGTGCATGGTGCTGTGAGAGTGAGTCTTCTAAAAAACAATATCCGCTTACTTGCAGGGACTCCTTGCAACCATCAAACTGCAAAAACCTAGTAAGAGTGCAGAAGTCTGGATAGTTCCTGCTGGCAGTTTAGGATCACTCTGGTGTGGGTCTGTAAGATTATATGCCCTTGCCCATAACAAATTTATTTATTTTGTTACTCAAATCTTCACTGCTTCAGACCTGCTTCTTCACTAATAAAACATACTAAACTGAATCTAATTCTCATTTAGATTACAAATGAAAATAATTGTATACACATAGGGGGTTAGTGTGAATATATAGCAATACAACACACACCGAAAGTGTGTATATGCATTAACACACACAAATACATGCTTATAAACCTTTACCCTGTTTATGCATATAATGTGTATGTATCTGTATGAGTATATGTATGTATGTGTTTATGTGTGTGTGTGTGTATGTATGTGCGTGTCAGTGTGTATGTATATGTGTGTGTGTATGTGTATGTGTGTGTGTGTATGTGCATAGATAGATATTAGATACATATATAATTGTGCATAGTTTTGCTTTATATGCATCACTTCTAAGATATATCAGTTTCACCACAGGGGCAAAATAAACATTTCCACTAATTTAAATACAGGTTTCAATCCCCTTGATTATTAGAGGTCTCCAATGCATTACATTGAAATGGGTTTTTTAGAACTCTCCAACATTCAAGGACTAAAATTCCATTTTAACCTTTTGAGTCTCAGAGAGTGTGTTGCAATTAATTGGATACCACTCTGACACTCATCATTGGGATTTGGGAAATTGTTATTTGTCCCCTGTGGTGCAGTAAGTTTGCTCCAATATTGGTGCATTTATATGTAAGACCCAATGAGGCCGGTGCACTACTGTGGTGAAATTATGGATCAAACTGCCCCATATGCAAGAAATAAAAATTCCTGTTGATTTCATGGTGCTTTTAATTCAATGGATGCTAGAGATGTCTCCTCTCTGGCAATCAAGAATTTAAGAGCCCCATATAAACCAGTGGAAATTTGAGGAACTTTTATTGATGCAGCTGGTTTGCCCCTGAATTGTGCCATTTCTTAGTACATCAGCCTCTCTTTCTCACTCTTTCTCTCTCTTCTTCTTTTCACACATACATGTAATGAATGAATATACACACATGCAATTAATGAATATTGCAGATTTCAATATAGAGGAACTCCATTTATATTTAGAATTACTTTTTTATTTATTATGTATAAACTGCAATACACATTCCTCTTGTATCTATACTATCTATGTTGCATCATCCAGTACCCTCCTTTTATGTGTAAGGAGTATTTTAAGTGCTGACACTTTTAAAGCAATAACAACTCTCATTACCTTCAACAGGCCAATGGATGACTGAGAATGACTGGAGTTGTAACCCAGCAATAGATGGAGAGTCATATTTATGTGCAGTAAATACAGAACAGAACCAGTATTTTTTTGCTTATTATACATAGAATTTGACGGCATATAAGAACCATTCGGCCCATCTAGTCTGCCCATTTTCCTACTGTAAAACCCTCTTGTCTTACGTTAAGGACAGCTTTATGCCTATCCCATGCATGCTTAAATTCTGTTACTGTATTTACTTCTACCACTTCTGCTGGTAGGCTGTTCTACTTATCTACTACCCTCTCAATGAAATAAAACTTTCTTACATTATGTCTAAACCTGTGTCCCTCTAGTTTTAGACTATGGCCTCTTGTCCTAACATTTTTACTCCTTTGAAATACACTTCCCTCCTGCACTTTCTTGAATTCCTTCATGCATTTGAATGTTTCTATCATTTCCACTCTCTATGTTCTCTACTACAAGCTATACATGTTCAGATCCTTTAGTCTATCCTGATATTTCTTTTCCTGTAAACCAGTCACCATTTTAGCCCTTCTCTGAATTTTCTCTAGAGTATCTATATCCTTCTGGAGATGGGGTCTCCAGTACTGTACACAATACTCTAGGTGAGGTCTAAATAGAGATCTATAGAGTGGGATGAACACTTCCCTTTTTCTGCTACTAATTCCCCTAGCTATACAACCCAGGACCCTGCTTGCATTCCCTGCTACTTTATTACATTACCTGCCTACCTTTAAGTCATTAGAAATAATTACTCAAAAATCCCTTTCCTCTGTTGTCTCTGACAGCACAGTACCATTAACTGTATATTTTTCCTTTGTATTTTTATGTCCCATATTCATTATTTTACATTTATCAACATTAAACTGCAGCTGCCACACTCTTGTCCATTCTTCTAATTTACCTAAATTATTTGTCATTTGTAGTGATGATCGAGCACCCCAATGCTCGGGTGTTCGGGTGCTCTGGCCGAGCACCCCCGGAGGCTCGAGTGCTCGGCCGAGCACCCGAGCCCCATTGAAGTCAATGGGAGGACTCGAGCATTACACCAGGCACCCCCTGCTCTGATGAGGGGAGGGTGCCTGGTCCATAGGAAAAGGGCAGAAAATGATGGAAACACCACAGAAATGGTTCAGGGACAGCATAGGGAGGATGTCTGGATGCACATTGCCCCTTCCTCAATGCCCCCTTCATCTCCACACTGCCCCTTCATCTCCACAATGCCCCCTTCATCTCCACAATGCCCCTTCCACACTGCCCCTTCATCTCCACACTGCCCCTTCATCACCACATTGCCCCTTCCACAATGCCCCCTTCATCTCCACAATGTCCCCTTCATCTCCACACTGCCCCTTCCACAATTGCCCCTTCATCTCCACAATGCCCCCCTTCATCTCCACCATGCCCCTTCCACAATGCCCCTTCCATCTCCACACTGCCCCTTCCATCTCCACACTGCCCCTCCATCTCCACACTGCCCCTTCCACAATGCCACCTTCTCCACACTGCCCCTTCCATCTCCACACTGCCGCTTCCACACTGGCCCTTCCATCTCCACAATGCCCCCTTCATCTCCATCTCCACGATGCCCCTTCCACAATGCCCCTTCCACAATGCCCCCTTCATCTCCGCAATGCCCCTTCCACAATGCCCCCTTCATCTCCGCAATGCCCCCATCTCCACTTCACCTCCACATTGCACCTTCATCTTCACATTTCCCCTGGTGGTCTAGCGGTGTACTTGACAGATCTGTGCCTCCTTCGGCACAGATCTCTTTGACTGAAGCTCCCGGCGCCGCTGTAGTAATGCAGAGGCTGGGAGATGATGTCATCTCCCAGCGCTCTGTATTACTAGAGCGGCGAGATGAGTGAGAGATCAGGTAAGCTGCGGGCGTGGGGGTTGAATCTCCCGGCCAAATGAGGGGGGCCCGGAAAGCCTCATTCAACTCGTACGAGTACCGCCATGTGCCGAGCAGAGCGATGCTCGAGCCGAACCGAGCTTCAGCCGAGCATGCTCGCTCATCACTAGTCATTTGGCTTATTCCCCCTGGAATGTCTACCCTATTGCAGATCTTTGGATCATCTGCAAAAGGCATATCTTACCTTGAAGACATTTTGCAATATCTCTAATAAAAATATTAAAAAGAATGGGCCCCAGTACAGATCCCTGAGGTACTCCACTAGTAACACTCCTTTCGTCCGAATATTCTCCATTGACTACCACCCTCTGTCTCCTGTCACTCAGCCATTGCCTTATCCATTTAACTATTTTTGCATCCATACCCAAACACTGCAATTTATTAATGAGTCTTCTATGAGGGACAGTGTCAAATGCTTTACTGAAATCTAGATAAGCTATATCTACTGCTCCCCTTGGTCTATTATTTTAGTTACCCAGTCAAAAAAAAAACCTACACCCAGAGCTCAAAATGTTTATGAGAAGTGACCCAGAATTTACACTGTATGTAAATCTGGAGACACAATCTCTGCCACCTAATGATAAGGAAATCAGTAGTGGTATTTTAATAAATTGAGTGCCAGAGAGGTACTCAACACATTGCAAAGCAATATGATGCATGCCCCTCTGGCATTCAAAGGGTTACTACCTGGTGTCAGCCAGGGGTTTCCAGTTTCAGGAGGGCCTCATCTTGGGTTCCCAACAGTCCCAGTTTTACAGAAAGCAACTAGTTTAATTTTATGGGCAGGTGGTCATAGAGGAGTGAGGCTGTTCTGGGGAAAAAAGGGATGTTTTCTCAAAAATAAGAAGGAAAAGGAAGGTTAAAGGGATAGTAATACTTCATTTTATCTTTATTTTATTTTGTATGCATTTAAAAAACATGAAGAATGATATGTCTTATTTCTCAAACCTTTATGGTTTGAGAGATATTCACAAGCAAAGTTTCCCCTCCTGCCCCTTTTACCTAGTGTAAGCCATCTCTTCTCAGATGGGGAATCTGGTTGTAAGACCAGACAGATAACAGCAGGGGACATTCTTCTTCCTATGAAAACAATGAAAACCCTGCCCCCCTTGACAAGTTTTTTAGGTTTTTCCCTTATCTTAAATGAAGATTGTCCCTCTCTGCAGTCTATCTGGGCACCTTCCTTCTGCTTTGGCTGAGCAGTATTACATCAGTAAAAGGGGCAGGAGGGGGATACTTTGTCATTGAATTACTCCTGAACTACAACTCTGACAGAACTGAAATAACACTCTCCAAAGTCCAAATACTATGATGATTAATTAGAGCTGCTTTTATTATGAAACATTACTATCCCTTTAAAGCTAAAATAAAAAGGATTCTAAATTGTGTCCTGTATTTGGGGGCCTCCACTCACAATTCCATCTGGGCTTCATGGGTTCTTAAAATTGCACTGGTAATTAGATGGCATATCATTGTTCTCATCTAGCAATGCAGAAGTTAATATGATTACAAACAGTAAAACTAATAGTTTGTGCAATGCTGGATTAGAGAGATCTGTTACCTAATGGCACAGAAACCATATTAACTTTTGTAGTGCTAAAAAAGACAGTATTAATTATTGAATTCCTCCTTCAGCACTGCTGGAGCTAATAAGGTTACTGTCTGGGCAATGTGGTAATGATATATTGCTCTGATGTTTTCTCACAGAAGGGCTTATTGCACTGTTTGTATATCAAGTAATGGTGTAGAGCCAAGCTGGTCTTGCATACTGGTTTATTGTCTTACTGGTCTCATGTAATGGTTGCCTTGCTGGTATGGTATAATAATGTTTTGTACTGATGGTAATGGTGTTTTCCATTGCTGATATCATGTAATGGTGTAGTGCTGTGCTAGAGCTCCCCCTCCCCTTAAATAAGGATACAGCTTGATTAGTGTGGCCCAATACACTCTACAGATGTTCTGTTTTCACAAGTGCAAATGGTGCCAACCCTAATTAGGCCTTGTGTTTCAAAGTAAACAAGAGCAATCATGGGGCAGACCAAATGATCCACAGATGACAAATACAATTTTCTTAGCTTACCATAGATTTAAAAGGGCTTTCAACCCACTGAATTCTAGAAAGATCTACCCCTACGAGTTTCATAAAGATGGACTGCATATCTAAAGAGAGACGCCTCCATACAAAACTAAAATATATCTTTTATTTACAAAATGAAAGAAAACGTAATTAAAAGAAAACATTATGCATCTACTTGGTGCAATTCTCGGTCAAACCAAATGCACCTCAGGGATGCAGTTTGTGCACTCCAAGTGGTCTTAATTTTAGCTATTTCTCTCTCTCTCTCTCTATCTATCTCTATCACTATATGTATCTCTATATATAGCCATTATGATTGCCTGACTATAGTAAAGTAAGCAAGCAGGCTTATTATTAGGATGTATTAATTTATCTTTAAACAAATAAAGAAATAATTAATAAATAAATACTTAAAGACATAAATAAAATAACTCAGCTGGTTAATACGCTGGCTGTAGAATCTGGTGAAACCTAAGGGTCACAGGTTCTAATCCTGGCAATGTCAGCTCAGCCTTTCATCCTTCTGAGGTTGATAAATGAGTACCCAGGATATACGTGAAAATGGGAGCAAATCTCAATGTATCCTTCCTGTTAACATGCTTTCATAACAAAATACATACATACATGCATAAATAAGAAAAGAATAATTACATGTACAATTTGTCCAGAAATATAATTGCAAGTGGTATCAGCTAGCTTGGAGATAATATACAATTACAAATGACTACTTCATGGAGAGAAGAGTAATGTTTATATCCTGACAGTAAAATGTCTTCCTAATCAATAATAATGCATTAAATTGGTAAAAGCCATTTAAATCTCTAAACTTATTCAGTTCCCTAGTCCTCAAGGTGAAGTGATTTTCATTGCTATTGATTAAGAAACCCTGTTCTCAAGAGGTGCTTGAAGGGATTCAGACACGATGCTAGAGCACTGGATATATTCTTAAATGATAACATTTACAGATCTTTTTATCTTCTTAATAAAATTTACAGATCTCTTCTTTATTAAATTTGTTTTATAACTTTGCAATGTTTGAAGTTGTTGGAAGTAATTTAAATATTGCAGTTCTTGTATTCTGTCAGTCTGTTGTTATCTGTAAGTAAAGGAAGACAGTGTCAGTGGTAGGCATCATTTACAGTTGTGAACTGCAATTTCCTTCATTCCCGATCAGCCATTGGCTGTCTGGGGATATTGGGAGTTATTGTTTCCAACAGCTGAAGTGCCAAAGGTTGCTTTCCCTGGTATTTGTGTTCTATAGGTTACAAAAATTGGGTTCTGGAGAGATCTATTGCACTTGAAACAGTGTCCTACATTTTTGTTTAGGTAGCTCGGCTCAAGATTTTATAATGCAAGATGTGTTATTTATAATTAGGATAATATTATTAATTCAACCTCTTAACCCTTTGAGTGCCAGAGGGGTACGCAAAGCATTGCATAGCAATGTGTTGCATACCCCTCTGCCACTCAGAGGGTTAAAGGCATAGTAATGTTTCACAATAAAAGCAGCTCCAATTAATCTACCGTGGGCAATGGAGAGTGTTATTTCAGTACTGTCAGAGTTGTAGTTCAAGAGTAATTGAATGATAAATTATCCCCGTCCCTCCCCTTTTACTGATGTAACACTGCTCAATTCAGAGAAGAAAGACTGTCCTGATGGATCGCAGACAATGACAATCTTCTGGGGGGAAAACCTGAAAAATCTTTCAATGGGGGGAGGGTTTACCTTATTCTCACAGTAAGAAGATTGTCCCTTACTGCGAGCTGTCTGGTCCCAGGACCAGATTCCACATCTGAAGGGAGGTGGCTTCTGCTAGGTAAAAGGAGCTGGAGCAGGACACTTTATCATTCAATTACTCTTGAACTACAACTCTGACAGTATTGAAATAACACTCTCCATGTCCCAAATACTATGAAGATTAATTGGAGCTGTGGTTTTTGTGAAGGGCATATTCAATAAGATATAGATGGTCACTTATGCAAGGAACAATAACAAATTCCCATGGGGTCTCTTCAGTAAAATAGCAATATATATATAAAAAGCAATGAAAATGGCCCATTGCACTGTATTTGTTAACATTAGCACCAGTAATTAATAAAAAAAGAAAAAGCTGCTATCCACCAGTTCAGCCAGCTATCACTTTGTTTTCCCAGCATTGTTGCATAGTCCCAACCTCATGGCATGCCTCTACCACAATGACTAGTAGTTAGGTGACCTGCCACAGTTGATGATCCTGTAACTTGTATTTGTTAGCTGACAGTAATTTTAATATTGTTGTACCCTAGACATATCATGTTGTGTCTTCCAGCAAACAATTCAGTGTTAAATGTTTTATAAAGCTACCAGCCAGTCTGCCCAGCCAACTACTTGAACATCATGCATGAAGGCAGCATTCATTTTTTTCTCTATTAGTACCAGTCCTTGAAGTTACAGGAAAAAAAATAGCATATATAAAGATGAGAAAGGCATGACTCTCATGAGGAGTCAAACAGCATAGGTATATAACTATGAAAGGGTGTGGGCCATCAACTTGTGCTGAATCCCAAGGAGAAATTAAAACAGCTGGTACTGTTAGAACTGTCAGAGAACTGCTTACGAACATCCATGGGAATTTCACAGTGCCGCGAGCAGGGACTATCTAGTAAAGAATTGCAAATGTATTCAGCAAGAGAGGATAGAGAGTGAGAAAGGGGAGAGTGATGTGGGTAGGGCAATCTACCCAGTCAGCTCAGAAAGAGGAAATAACCATACAGAAAAGGAATGTTAGACAGAAAGGAATGGAGAATAATTTAGCTAGGGAGGTCTAAGGAGGGGAAGGAAAGAGGAAGGGGTGTCCAACACGTAGCTAGTTAAACCTATATACTTACAGAGTGTATGCAGGGTCATCTGAGACATATAATGTCCAAGGGGACCATAGGGCTTCCAAGTTATTTAATCTGTTGTTTGCAATCGCATATGTTTTTTAGACTTCAAACACATAGTTTACCCTCTTAATCCATTGGTCCTTAGAAGGAGGTAAGGGGGACTTCCACATGAGCGGGATTAATCATTTGGGTGCATTGGTGGGGAAACAAAATAGTCTCATAGCTTCCCCAGGAATGGGGGAGAGAGAAGGGGGGACATTTGTGGCAAAAAGAAGTATCAAGGGTCCAAGGGGAGAGAAAGGTTTAAACTAGTGTTGAGCGAGCGTGCTCGGCCGATGCTCGAATCGGCTCGAGCATCGCTCTGCTCGGCACATGGCGGTACTCGTCGAGTACCGCCATGTGCTCGCCCGCCATGTTCGGGTGGCGGGGATCTGTGCCGGAAGAGGCACAGATCTGAAGACGCTCCGCTGGACCACCAGGGACTGGAGGTACGGGGGCATTGCGGAGGTGAAGGGGGCATTGCGGAGATGAAGGGGGACATTGTGGAAGAGGGGCATAGACTCTATGCCCCGCTTCCACAATGTCCCCCTTCATCTCCGCTATGCCCCTCTTCCACAATGTCCCCCTTCATCTCCTCTATGCCCCTCTTCCACAATGTCCCCCTTCATCTCCGCTATGCCCCTCTTCCACAATGTCCCCCTTCATCTCCTCTATGGTATAGAGGAGATGAAGGGGGACATTGTGGAAGAGGGGCATAGCGGAGATGAAGGGGGACATTGTGGAAGAGGGGCATAGCGGAGATGAAGGGGGACATTGTGGAAGAGGGGCATAGCGGAGATGAAGGGGGACATTGTGGAGATGAAGGGGGCATTCGGAGATGAAGGGGGCATAGCGGAGATGAAGGGGGGCATTGACCAGGCACCCTCCCCTCATCAGAGCAGGGGGTGCCTGGTGTAATGCTCGTGTTGCCCCATTCATTTCAATGGGGCTCGGGTGCTCGGCCGAGCACTCGAGCCTCAGGGGGTGCTCGGTCAGAGCACCCGAGCACCCGAGCATCGGGGTGCTCGCTCAACACTAGTTTAAACCTATTTTGATGGCCGAAAGGACTTCTTTTCAGAAGGATTGGAGCACACGGCAGGATCACCACATATGTAACAGTGTCCCAGTGTTTAACTTGCACCTCCAACACAGAGGGGAATAGGAGGGGTGAATTATAGTCAGTCTCTGTGGCATAATTTGTAGTTACACTCCCTTGTGGCAATGTCAACCGCTGAGAGGTGTAATGGATTGCCATTGCATGGAGGTATAGGTATTTCCCAAATCTCTCTCCCATTCCCCAAGGAAGTAAGGTTTTGCAGATTGAACATTTATCATAGGAGAAGTAAACAACTTCTCAAATGGAGAATCCAGGTGCAAATGAAAACCAGGGGGCATGACAGACAAGAGAATGTGTCTGACTTGGCAATATTGCCATTGTGTAGCCTTAGTGGGTAAACCACAACAACGTAACATTCCAGGGAGAGTATCGTACCATCCTCAGTAAGGGATTGCAAGGTGTCAAGACCTACTTTCTTCCAAATATTGAACGGTGAAGGTATAAGACCCAGGGGAAAGCAGGGTTGCCAAGGATAGAAGTCCTCCAAGAGGAGAGGTGCAATCTGTCATTCACCCATTTCCATGTGGAATGCAGGTACAAAAGAAAAGGATGATTCAGTATAGATGCAGGGAGTGGGGACAGGTCCAACCAGACAAACTGAGTCAGATCCACATCAGCTGCGAAGGTGCAGAGAACCCATTCTTTAGGGCCTGTGGTGTGCAATTCAGTGATTTGGACCAAAGCTGCTGCTTCATAATATGCATAGAAATTAGGAAGGCCTACCTATCCATTTCAGGCAGGGGGTAAAGGTAAACGTAAACATATTTAAGACATAATAAGAGAATGAAGCTTCTGAAGATAAGCCCTAGGAATGGACAGAGGGATATATTTAAAAATGACAGAACTTTTAGCAGGACTACCATCTTAATTATGTTAACTCTCCCAAACCAGGAAATAAAAAGCAAGTCCCATCGTCGAAGATCCTCAGAGATTGTGGAAAGAAGTGGATCAAAGTTTACACTAACCATATTGGAGAGACATGGGGTCAGATGGACTATAAGATATTTAACAGAATTGGGCTGCCATTTTAGTGGGTACCATTTTGCCAAACTGGTGGCAACTGAGCGGGGCACCATCAGGTTTAGGAGAGGTTTATCTTCAAGCCTGAGAAGGAACCAAGTCATCAAAGATGCAAAGCAGGGTAGGGATCAATTGTTGTGGACAAGATAGAAAGAGTGAAATGTTATCCACAAGACACATCAGTCTGATTTCGCCTGGGTGCATTGCGAAGCCCAACATAGTTGTAGAGAACTGAATCATGTTTAGGAGGGGTTCAAGGGTGATAATAAAAATGATTGGCAACAGAGGTCTGCCCTCCCGTTAGATATATGAAAGGCTTCAGATAGGTATCCATTTATGATTATCCTGGCCGAGGGCACAGTATACAAGCTTGCAATAGCTCCGACTCCCTTTGGGTTAAGCCCCAGATGTTGTAATAATTCCTGCATGTAAACCCAGTTGACTCGGTTGAAGACCTTTTCTATGTCTATAGTCATTAGCAAGGCCGGGATCTGTTTTTGGATCTTTGTATACATTAAAGCAGTGGTCTTTGCGATATTGTCTTGAGTTTGTCTTTTAGGGACAAATCCTGACTGGTTGGGATGCAACAAGGAAGGGAGATACAGCTTTAAGCGATTCCACAAGAGCTTCACGTGAAGTTTCACATCTACATTCAAAAGTGAAATAGGCCTATAATTGCCACACTGGGAAGCATCTTTCCCAGGTTTCAGTATAAGTGTAATATGGACTTCCAATGTATGTTTCCAGAAAGAAACACCCAAGAGGACCAAGTTGAAGGTATCTAACATGTATGGGAAAAATAGGAAGGGGTGGGGAAGAAAAAAAACACAAGTGCCTCTGTGCAGGATCAAAATGACTTCAATGGCCACCACCAAACACCCATAGGTGCGTACTCACAAATAGAGATGTTGGACAGTGGTATATACCAGTTCCAGCAAAATGAGCAGCTGAGGATTGTAAACTGCCCTCAGATGCAGTATCTTGAACCTTTTTGTGCTCTGAGAAAGCAGCTATGTTGCTGTGAAATTCATAAGCATTTAAGCCTGCAATTGTATTGTTTTTAATTCATCTGGATACAAAGATTAAAGTTTTATACTTCTTTGGAAGCAACCATCCTGTTGTGCTTCTGAGCTCCTGTCTGTGGATCACCATTCCCCCGAGTGGAGATGGGTGAAATTTCTCCACAAGCCTGGGTGTCAGATTATCACAGTGCCTGTGATTCCTGTCACTCTCTGTTGTGGATGTCACTGATTTGCTGACTGAGTTTGACCCGCCTCCTGATGACCTTTTTATACCTGGCTATCTCTTATGTCAGTTGCCCTTTCGTGGTGTTCCTGAGCCAGTAGTGCTTTTGCTGTGTTCCTGTATTCTGAGTTCCTGTGTACCGATTCGGCTTGTCCTGACCATTCTCCAGTGTTCCTGCCTGTGTATGACCCGGCTCGTCTGCGGACCACCCTTGGATCCTGACCCGGCTAGTTTGACGTTCCTGCCTGTGTATGACCCGGCCCGGCTGACTTCCTGCTCCGAAGATCGACTTCCAGCTTGTTCCAGTGACCTGCGTTCCAGTTGTCACCGCCGCGACATTTTCCAGTCCCTGCTGCCCACGTCTGTGCCATTGCCTTGCCTGGTGATTCCTTCGATAGTGCTGTGCCTCGTTCTAGTGCAGAGCTGTGTGTATTCTGTGGGCCTTCCTCTCGTTGCAGAGCCTGATCGTAGCGTTGAAGCCTCGAGTAACGTTACAGAGCCTTGCAATTGCGCTGAAGCCTCGAGTAAACGTGCATTTTAACTCTTGCAGTGCTGCCTCATATTCACTCTCTCTGTCTCCTGTACGAGCCTCGTTGCAAGTGATACTGCTGCTGAGTTGGCCGCTCTCCATTGGCAACTCTAGTCTAACGTTGCAGAGTGTTCACAAAGCTTGGGCCGTTTGGGCGCTTAAGGCTCTCCGGTGTTGGTTACCGACGAGATCATTGACACAGAGTGTTGGCAGAAAGGCTTCAGTGTTGGCTTATCCGGTACTACGCCCGAGGGGGCTAGTGGCTCTGGCTCTAGTATTACTGCATTCGATTACACCTGAGGAGGCTATTAGCTCTTGCATTGCAGGCCGGTTTCCATATTGCCCTAAGGGGCTATTAGCACTTGCACATACTAAGCAGTTCCTGTAGCTACGCCCGTGGGGGCTAAGTTGTTACCCATTCTGCTTATCATCTACCACCTTGGCAAGGCAGCTCGTTCCTCAGCACCTGATGAACATCGTCTGTACAGCACAGCCTATTTAACATCCAGGGCGTGTCAAACTTCCACATCTGAGACTATTATTTGGACTTTAACCCCTTTGGGGTCAATATCATCCTAGTGCATACTGATTTGCATTTATGTCCATAATACTATTTTTCCTGTATTATCTCAGTTTACATTCTCTGTGTATTACCTACCGCCTCTAGAGGGCGTAATTGTACATTATTCACTTTAATAAAGTGTGTTTTATTTTCACTTATTGGTCTGAGAGTCCTAAAAACCGTAACAGTACGAAAGGGCCATGACCTCAGACGGTAAGGGTGAAAGTAATCCTCTGAACATCCACTGGAGAATGGATGTCCAGGAGCAGCGCCTGGACCAATTGGCACTGGCTCTACAAACGTTACTTGAACGTACAGTACATTTGGACAAGTCTGGTCCGAATCCGGTGGTCCCCCCAGTCTTGACACCGGAGAATCCCTCTGTATCTCTCAGTACTAACACAAGAGGGTTATCGGCAGCAGTACCGTTACCCCTAAGATATGATGGCGAACCCTCCTTATGCAGAGGTTTTATTAACCAGTTGGAGATATTTTTGGAATTGGCACCCCAGGCATTTCCTAACGACCGTAGCAAGGTCGGCTTTATGATATCTCTGTTGACGGGCAAAGCTTTGGCATGGGCAAATCCGATATGGGAGAGTGCCAGACCCTGCACACTGAACTTTAGAGAATTTGTGGTGAAGTTCAGACGTGTGTTTGAGGTTCCTGGTAGGTCTGCCTTTGCTGCCAAAAGGCTGATGGAGATTCAGCAGGGCGAACGCTCTCTGGGCGAATACACTATCGAATTCCGGACCTTGGCAGCAGAGGTAGGCTGGAACGATGAGGCCTTACTTGCTGCTTTTACTCAGGGTCTCGCTGAACAGATCAAGGACGAGATAGCAGCTCGAGATGTACCCAGCGAGCTGGACGAGTACATTGACTATGTCATGCTAATAGATTCTCGCATCCGGGAGAGACGCTTGGCTAAAAGGACCAAAGCAAAGAGTTATGGCCAGAACCAGTTCCTTAACCCACCCACTCCACCCGTTCTGCCTGAGCGAACAGCTGACGGCACTGAACCTATGCAATTAGGTTTTACTAGGCTCACTAAAGAGCAGAAGCTGTATCGTAGAAGGCAAGGCTTATGCCTATATTGTGGCAAACCAGGTCATATATTACGCAATTGTCCTGTAAGGCCGGGAAACGAACGCACCTAGGGTACCTTGGGGGACAGGCCCTAGGTGGTGTTGAACAGTCCCTAGAGACTTGCACCACTAAACCCACCATCCAGGTGGCTTTTGCTTGGACTGACAAGGTCATAAAAGTCTTAGCATTGGTGGACTCCGGGGCAGCCGGATACTTCATGAATCAGTCCTTTGCTGAGTTTCAGGGCATTCCGTTATGTAAAAAGGACTCTCCTGTGGCTATAGAGGCCATTGATGGCAGACCCCTGGATCCTGCTTTCATTACCTTCGAGACTATCCCAGTGTCTATGACTGTGGGGGCTTGTCACAGGGAGCAGATACAATTTCAGATCATTCGTTCCCCACATCATTCAGTTATTTTGGGGTTCCCGTGGTTGCAAACACACAATCCCCAATTTGACTGGCAAAGGTGTGAAGTTAACTCTTGGTCGGAGTACTGTAACAAGAATTGTCTTTCTCTCCCTGTTAAGATTATGTGTACCTCTCCAGCTGTGCCAACAGAATATGGGCAATTCAGTGACGTGTTTAGCAAAGGAGAGGCCAGCGCATTGCCTGACCATAGGCCATACGATTGCGCCATTGATTTGTCTCCAGGGGCCGTGCCTCCTAGGGGACGTACTTACCCACTGTCCTGTGAGGAAAATAGAGCAATGGAGGAGTATATCACAGATGCCCTGGAGAGGGGAATCATTCGAAAATTTTGTAAAAAAGAAAAGTGGGGAACTCAGGCCTTGCATTGACTACCGTGGGTTGAATAAGCTGATGCCCAAGAACGCCTATCCCATTCCACTTATTACAGAATTATTCGACAGATTAAAGGGCTCTTCGATCTTTACCAAACTTGACTTACGAGCCGCCTATAATCTAGTCAGAATTAAAGAGGGTGACGAGTGGAAAACGGCGTTTAATACCAGAACAGGGCACTATGAATATCTGGTGATGCCATTCGGCCTATGCAATGCGCCTGCAGTATTTCAGGAATTGATTAACGATATTTTACGTGACTTGTTCCAGTCCTGTGTGGTTGTGTATCTAGATGATATACTAATTCATTCTGCTAATCTTGCCCAACACATTAAAGATGTCTCAGAAATCTTGCTCCGACTTCGCAAGCACAAGTTATTCTGTAAATTAGAAAAGTGCGAATTCCATACTTCTCAAGTACCATTCCTGGGGTTCATTATATCCAAAAGTGGCATTGCCATGGATCAGGAGAAGTTGGCTGCAGTTCTGCAATGGCCTCGGCCTAAGGGATTAAAGGCCATTCAACGATTCCTAGGTTTTGCGAATTATTATAGGAAGTTCATCAAGAACTTTTCCACGATTGTAAGACCATTGTCAGACTTGACTCACAAGGGCGCTTCTCCCTCTCAGTGGTCTGAGGCAGCTGAAAACGCATTTGTTACCCTGAAATCTGCCTTTGCATCTGCTCCTGTACTGTCCCACCCTAATCCCTCCCTGCCGTTTACTTTGGAGGTTGACGCTTCAGATGTTGGGGTTGGGGCGGTGCTCTCCCAACGTCCTGTGGGAGGTGGAGCTTTAATGCCTTGTGGGTTCTTTTCTAAGAAATTGTCCAGCGCCCAGAGTCATTACGAGATTGGTGACAGGGAACTGTTGGCCATCATACTGGCACTGAAGGAGTGGCGACATCTCTTGGAGGGCACTCAGACTCCAGTACTAATTCTTACTGTCCATAAGAATCTAACCTATCTCTCAGAAGCCAAAAGACTGTCTTCTCGACAGGCCAGGTGGGTGCTGTTTCTGTCCCGGTTCAATTTCTTAGTATCCTATCTTCCTGGTTCTAAGAATATCAAGGCCGATGCGTTGTCACGTCAGTTCGCTTCTGACACTGAGAGGGAGGAAGTCCCGGTACCCATCATTCAGCCAGATCGGATCCTGGCTACTATTCGTACCACTATAACCTCGCCACTGGGGGAGGAGATACTGGCATCACAATCACGGGCACCTCCAGGAACCCCAGTGGGGAAGTGTTTTGTAGAAGAGTCATTCCGTACCCGTCTCTTGGAGACCTATCACGCCTCTAAAGCAGCTGGGCATATTGGTAGGGACCAATTAGCATGGTCTCTTTCGCAACTATTTTGGTGGCCTACGTTGAGAGCTGACTGCGCCGCCTTCACGGCAGCTTGTACCACTTGTGCCCGTGCCAAGACCCCTAGGCATCTCCCTGTGGGCTTATTGCAACCTGTGCCTAACGGAGACCGTCCATGGTCGCATATATCCATTGACTTTTTGGGAGAATTACCGGCATCTAGAGGTTACAAGTTCATTCTTATGGTGGTCGATAGATTCTCTAAGATGGCACATTTTGTGCCTCTGACTGGCCTTCCATCGGCTCAGGAATTGGCGACAGTTTTTGCCAGAGAGGTGTTCCGTCTGCACGGAGTGCCCAGAGTAATTGTCTCCGACCGTGGGAGCCAGTTCGTTTCTAGGTTCTGGAGGGCATTTTGTGGTCAGATGGGCATTCAATTGTCATTCTCCTCCGCCTACCATCCCCAGACGAATGGGGCCGCTGAGCGTGCCAATCAGGGACTGGAACAGTTCCTGCGCTGTTTTGTCACCGATCATCATGATAATTGGGCTGACCTGTTGCCATGGGCAGAGTTTGCCAGGAACTGTGCGGTTAACTCATCGTCCAGGAGCTCCCCGTTTTTCGTGAATTATGGGTTCCAGCCTTGTCTGCTCCCGGACTCCTTTCAGGCACAGCAGATCCCGGCTCTAGACGAGCATTTGGCACGATTTCATTCCACTTGGGCACAGGTTCAGAGGTCCCTCAATCAGTCTTTCAGACGGCAGCAACGGCACGCTAATCGCAGACGCCTTCCAGCGGTCTCATTTCAAGTTGGGGACAGGGTATGGCTGTCATCCAGAAACCTCAACTTACAAGTCCCATCCAATAAACTGGCTCCCCGGTTCATTGGTCCATTTAGGATTATCCGCAAGATTAATCCGGTTTCTTATGCTCTGGAGCTTCCACCCTCTATGCACATTCATAATGTGTTCCATGTGTCTCTTCTGAAACCCTTGGTGTGCAATCGTTATACTACTACGCCAGTGATTCCTGGGCCGGTGGACGTCCAGGGCCAAGAGGAATATGAAGTCCAGAGTATTATTGACTCCAGGAGATTTAGAGGAAAGCTGCAATATTTGGTTCATTGGAAGGGCTATGGCCCTGAGGAACGCTCTTGGATTGATCAGGGGGATCTCCATGCTCCAAGATTAGTACGCAGCTTTCACTCTAAATATCCTTTGAAACCCAAACCTCAGGCTAGGAGAGGGGGTCTTTGAGAGGGGGGTACTATCACAGTGCCTGTGATTCCTGTCACTCTCTGTTGTGGATGTCACTGATTTGCTGACTGAGTTTGACCCGCCTCCTGATGACCTTTTTATACCTGGCTATCTCTTATGTCAGTTGCCCTTTCGTGGTGTTCCTGAGCCAGTAGTGCTTTTGCTGTGTTCCTGTATTCTGAGTTCCTGTGTACCGATTCGGCTTGTCCTGACCATTCTCCAGTGTTCCTGCCTGTGTATGACCCGGCTCGTCTGCGGACCACCCTTGGATCCTGACCCGGCTAGTTTGACGTTCCTGCCTGTGTATGACCCGGCCCGGCTGACTTCCTGCTCCGAAGATCGACTTCCAGCTTGTTCCAGTGACCTGCGTTCCAGTTGTCGCCGCCGCGACATTTTCCAGTCCCTGCTGCCCACGTCTGTGCCATTGCCTTGCCTGGTGATTCCTTCGATAGTGCTGTGCCTCGTTCTAGTGCAGAGCTGTGTGTATTCTGTGGGCCTTCCTCTCGTTGAAGAGCCTGATCGTAGCGTTGAAGCCTCGAGTAACATTACAGAGCCTTGCAATAGCGCTTAAGCCTTGAGTAAACGTGCATTTTAACTCTTGCAGTGCTGCCTCATATTCACTCTCTCTGTCTCCTGTACGAGCCTCGTTGCAAGTGATACTGCTGCTGAGTTGGCCGCTCTCCGTCGGCAACTCTAGTCTAACGTTGCAGAGTGTTCACAAAGCTTGGGCCGTTTGGGCGCTTAAGGCTCTCCGGTGTTGGTTACCGACGAGATCATTGACACAGAGTGTTGGCAGAAAGGCTTCAGTGTTGGCTTATCCGGTACTACTCCCGAGGGGGCTAGTGGCTTTGGCTCTAGTATTACTGCATTCGATTACACCTGAGGAGGCTATTAGCTCTTGCATTGCAGGCCAGTTTCCATATTGCCCTAAGGGGCTATTAGCACTTGCACATACTAAGCAGTTCCTGTAGCTACGCCCGTGGGGGCTAAGTTGTTACCCATTCTGCTTATCATCTACCACCTTGGCAAGGCAGCTCGTTCCTCAGCACCTGATGAACATCGTCTGTACAGCACAGCCTATTTAACATCCAGGGCGTGTCAAACTTCCACATCTGAGACTGACTATTATTTGGACTTTAACCCCTTTGGGGCCAATATCATCCTAGTGCATACTGATTTGCATTTATGTCCATAATACTATTTTCCTTGTATTATCTCAGTTTACATTATCTGTGTATTACCTACCGCCTCTAGAGGGCGTAATTGTACATTATTCACTTTAATAAAGTGTGTTTTATTTTCACTTATTGGTCTGAGAGTCCTAAAAACCATAACACAGATTGACTGATAACAGCTCTCTTACCATTATAAAACGTGAGTGAAACTGACTATAAATGCTATTCTCAATTTTATTAATTGTATTACACTATTTGGCGCCTCTTTTCTTTTTGTTTTTTATTTTATATCATTGTTGCTTGAAACATGTGTGGGAGAAGCAGGTCGCCAAATTTTTTATAGTAGGAAACCACCAATCCACGGAGGCCCAGACTACTAAGTAAGGCCTGGCACAGTTCAGAAATGGTGAAAGGCTACTTAAAAGCTAAGGCAGCATCCGGTGGTAGGAACCGTAAGCCCAAAGTAGTGAGGAAGTCACAAATTTTCCTAGATAGGGCATCAGCTTCTTGAGATAGAAGGAAGCAGGTGTACAGTTTTTGGAAGAATTGTACGAAGCTCTTGGCAATGTGTGGGAATGCGGTATGTTTTGTTCCCAAGGTGTCACAAATACTATGGATGTGTCTAGATAGTTGTTTGATTTTGATGACCAGCTATAGTGTCTTCCCATACTTTTTACCATTCAGATACTGATTATAGTGGGTCCAGTGGAAAGACTTGTGTACTAAGGCCTTAAGGTGGGCTGCCAAATCTTGGCAAGCAGACAGGAGCTGAGAAAGAAGAGTGTTGGAGCGGTTTGTTTTATGTTGTGTTTCTAGAGAGTACCATGTCAGAAAGTGCTAGTAACTTTTTCGTGATAAGTTTCTTCTTGTAAGCTCCAAATTTGATAAATTCCCCCCTGACTACACATTTGTGTGCCTCCCACACAATGGGGAGGGGAGTGTCATAAAAAAAGGAGCAAATGGTATCAGTAAGAGATGAAATGACATGAGGGTCATCAAGAAGAAGTGAGTTGAGCCACAATGCAGACAATTTAAATTTAGGTGGGGTCAGATTCAAAGTGAATACAATCGAGCATGATCAGACCAGGATATCACATCTATAGCAGCAGTACCAAGAATGGGGAGAGCAAATTGGCCAATAAAAAAATAATCCAGCCTGGAGTAGGTTCCACGGCAGGCAAAGAAAAACATGAAATCTTTTTTGGGAAGGGTGTAGAAATATCCAAGCATCAATAAAACACATATTATGGAACAATTGAGTTACTTTCTTCAAATATTTAAGTCTGGTAAGGGATTGCCCTGAGGAGGAATTTAAAGATGGGTCTAGAGTAAGATTAAGGCCACTGCCCACTGCCCGCCTACTGCCCACTCTGAAATCTTCCAGCAGTGAAAGAGTTTTAGTGTAAAAGGATACCTGTCCTGTGTTGGGTCCATAAATGTTAGCAATAGTAAAATGGGTACTACCAATCAAACCTTTGATAAAGAGGCACCTGTTGTCAGGGTCATGCAATTCACCTTCATGTATCCATGGCAGATGTCTACTCAACAGAATTGCATCCCCTCTTTTCTTTTCTCCGGTGGAGGCAAGCCAGCCTTTGAGATACCTGTAGTTAGAAAATTTAGGTTTTGCAGCAACATCAAAATGCATCTCCCGAAAGAGAACAATTCAAGCTTTATGTCTGGCAGCCTCATTCAAGGCTAAGGAGTGTTCCTCCTGGGAGTTTAGGCCATGTACATTTAAGTAGAGGAACGTTAGGTTTGGAATTGCCATGTCCAATAATGGGACAGATTGTCAGTTGACCATCTAAGTCACTGTAGATACCACAAAGTTGCTGGACACCGGGAGTGGGAAGGGGTAGGGAGGTGGGTAAAAGGAAAAGTAAACAGAAGAAATCAAAGGTAGTTAAGAGAGGAAAACAGAATGTAAGCAAACAATATCATAAATCGTTAGAGGTCCAGATGTTTGAATGTGTGTAACATACACAAATTATCAGGTGAACATTACGGTGTGGGCCCGAAGGCTTAGAGGGGAGGAAATACATGTAGTAAATCTTATTGAAGTAAGCAAACTAATGCTTGAGGTCATTTCCATAATGAAATACTATGTAAAGGCATAGAATCATGACAGAATGGAGACAGTAATCTACTATGATCATGACATAAGTGACAAATATAAACAACAGGAATCAAGGATTCTTGGTGGGGACCGACAGGAGTCCTACAGGCCACCAGTGAAGACCAGTAAGGTGAATAGCACAGTGTGGCAGGTAAAAAGGTGTCATACTGTGGGTACAACACTCAGGGGATAGTATTGGGTGAGGGAGGGGTCATAGTACCCAATGGTACAGGAGACAAAAGAATAGGGATTGCATAGAATTATTTGGGATATGAAGAATGAAAGTCCTCCAAAGCGGGTAGTCCCCTCTTAGCACCATGGTTGTATATATGCACTTTTTTTACTTTTTTTATTTATTAATTACTAAGTAAATAACCAGTACTATTGACAATGATTAATGTAACTTTCTATTATTATGCTTCAGGGGTGTATTAGTGTCTCACAACTACAAAGTTGGAGAAATCTTAGTGCATTGGATCCATACAATAACATAGAACTTGGAGAAGTGATATCACTGGAGAAGTCATCTCCACTTTATCGCCTTTTTTATCACTCCTTAGTGCATCTCCATAAAAGGTTCTAAGATACTAATCATATATTCAACCTGAATTGCAGACTAGGGGATTGGGTAGACATCAAGCAAGTGTTTGTCTGAATAGAGAAATCAGCGGGGCCTTATTATCCCAAGTAGAGACAGGTGAATGGGAACTTGGGCAATCATGTAAGAAATAGCTCAGTTTTGGGCATAATAAACAACCAAAGCAAACAAGTGACCAATACCAAACTAACATTCTATACTGAGCTTCATCCCAAAGAAAAGCCTCATGTTGTCTCATCTAGCAACTTCAGAGGGTTAAGGCACGCCAGGTGGCATTAGATGTAAAAAAAAAAAGCTGAGGGCATGATGGGGGGAGAGCTAGATAATGAGACCTCAGTAGGTCTTGTGGGTGTGACTCTTTCCCATCTGGTCAGGAGTTCTGGAGTAGACCTTGGATGTGAAGTCTCCATTGCACCATCCAAGAGGGCCATTTACTCAATGCCTAGGCTTTTACAGAAGTCTGGTAGATCTGCCTGAATGAGAATATTTGATGATCTGTCATCTGAGGTGATATATGGGAAGCCCCAGATGTAGATGAAGATATTGTGATGCAGTTTATAGGTAATAGGTCTTAGAAGTCTCTGTTAGATTAAAGTGTCCCAAGAGATGTTGAACTCAATGTTGCTTTGGGTAATGCCTTCCATATTTCTGGAATTACTGAGGATTATGGGCTCTATTCAAATGTTGGAGTAAAAAATGGTGGTAGGGCAAAATAGATACAAAATAGAATGTCTTGGTCGGTAATCAAATGTCCTACCGGCATTAAGCTCAACGGACGTTAGGCCACAAAACTGGTGTTGTGTAGGGATGAGCGAGCACCCCGATGCTCGGGTGCTCGGGTGCTCTGACCGAGCACCCCCTGATGCTCGAGTGCTCGGCCGAGCACCCGAGCCCCATTCAAATGAATGGGAGCACTCGAGCATTAAACCAGGCACCCCCTGCTCTGATGAGCGGAGGGTGCCTGGTCAATGTCCCCCTTCATCTCCGCTATGCCCCTCTTCCACAATGTCCCCCTTCATCTCCTATGCCATAGCGGAGATGAAGGGGGACATTGTGGAAGAGGGGCATAGCGGAGATGAAGGGGGACATTGTGGAAGAGGGGCATAGAGTCTATGCCCCTCTTCCACAATGTCCCCCTTCATCTCCGCTATGCCCCTCTTCCACAATGTCCCCCTTCATCTCCTCTATGGCATAGGAGATGAAGGGGGACATTGTGGAAGAGGGGCATAGCGGAGATGAAGGGGCACATTGTGGAAGACGGGCATAGCGGAGATGAAGGGGGACATTGTGGAAGAGGGGCATAGAGTCTATGCCCCTCTTCCACAATGTCCCCCTTCATCTCCGCAATGCCCCCTTCATCTCCGCAATGCCCCCGTACCTCCATTCCCTGGTGGTCCAGCGGAGCGTCTTCGGATCTGTGCCTCTTCCGGCACAGATCCTCTTCACCCGAACATGTCGGGCGAGCACATGGCGGTACTCGTACGAGTACCGCCATGTGCCGAGCAGAGCGATGCTCGAGCCGATCCGAGCATCGGCCGAGCACGCTCGCTCAACACTAGTGTTGTGTCTAAACGTCCATTTTGTGCATTAAGGTCCCAAAACTCCGCTAAATACTGGCAGTTTTGGGAACTTCAAAGGAAAAATAACTAACAATTGGTGCCTTACATACTGTTAAGCACCAATCATTACCTAATCAGGGTTACACTTACCTTTCATCCACTGTCTGTCTCCTTCTATCTTCATTCTTTCTTCCTTCTGTCTTCTTTCTGTAAAAAAAACCCAGACAATCAGTTTAAAGCACAGCCGCTCAAAACTGTGTGTAAGCATATCCCAGCCAATGGCTGTGAGAGAATTGGAAGTAAGACTGCCCATATATAAGGACAGTCTCAATTCCAATTCCCTCAGAGCGGAGCGGGCATCGGCATGTGCACATGAGGAGGGTGGACTGTGGTGCATGATTCTGTCTCCCCCACTGCCTCAGAGGCCGCACACAGAAGAGGAGGCAGTGTTTACAATTTTAAAAAGCTATGTATAATTTTGGGATCTTTTCTTATGGCAATATGATTTAGTTGGCTTAACTTGGAGTAATGTATTATTCTTTGGGGGCATTTTTATATTGAAAACCTGTCACACTACTGAATAGTTTAACCCTTTTGAGCCCCAGAGAGGTACGCAACGCGTTGCTTTGCATAACCCACTGGCACTCAAGGGGTTAAACTATGTATTGGTGTGCTGGATATTTATGCTTTGGTCTTATACTTGTCTGGTTTTATTTTACAGAAAGACGACAGAAGTGAAAAGAAGATAGAAGAGAAGAAAGAAGACAGAAGTGAAGATAGAAGAGAAGAAAGAGGGACAGAAGATGATCAGCAGGCTGAGGACTCCGCTGGACATCAGGATTAATGGTAAGTGTTACTTGTAATGTGATGTTTTTTTTACTTAGTTGGGTTAACCCTATGAATGCTGGCGGGGTAATTATACCCCACTGGCGCTCATAGGGTTAATTCTACTAACTTTTAATACATTTGTCATACTTTGAATGTATGATATGGGGCTTAGAGCCCCATATCAATACATCCACTGAGGACTTAGGGTTTTTTTTTCATTCAAGTTTCTGCGTCGGCTGTTTAAACAGACGATAAGGGACTCAAGTAAAAAAAAATAGGTCTTAACTTTCCTGCAATAACTTGAGTCCCTTATTGGATTTTCATGGCTAACGCAGACATTTGAATTGATATTTACGGTGTTTATATCATTTTCAATGGATGAAAACACCTCTTAACTTTATCACATGACGGTTCTTTTTTTTTGCCGGTATTTTTAACAGCACAGACATTTGAATAGCTTACTGTGCTGGAAAAAATGCCGTTGGCAAAAAAAACAGCCATCTCCAACATTTGGATGGGGGCCTAAATCCTTTATTAGGAAATACTGGATTCTGCAGAAAACAAAAAGGTAATTCCAATAGAAAGCATCTTGTTCTCAGTGCTATAGGTACTCTTTCAAGTTTAAGAAGTGTTTCAGGCAGCCATCTCAGCATGGAGTTAAGGATTGCAGAGATCATAGTTGTTAGGTTTTCCTGGTCCACAAATTCTGGAAAGGCCTATAGTTTGATGTTGTGGTGTCTCCCACAATTCTCCAGGTCATCAATTTGGTGTTATACTTCCAAGAATTGGGAACTCTGCATCAAAAGAGTGGCCTTAATGACTGAGAGGCTATTTGTGATTTCCTCCCTGTGTTCCTCCATGTTTGTTAAAGAGTGACTGAGAAGGTGGAAATCTGCCTTGACCATTGTTATCTCTTGTCTGCAAGTAAGCTTCTCTTGGGTCACTAAGTTTTCAAAATAAGACTTGAAAAACCAGGTATGCATATGTGGTAGCACAGAACAAGCCCTACAAGTTAGGTGGTTCAGGATGGAATAATTGAAAGGCTGTTTCCTTACAAAAGGCAGGATTTGATTTCAGTTGATACATATATCACTGATTTTTTTTCTCACAATTTGTGGATTAAACCTTTGATAAAGTTATCAAGTGCAGTGGAAAACAGGCCAATGTTGGTGGATTTGTAAGAGAATCTAGATGGTTTATCTGAAATTTATTTAGTTCATTTTCAATTCAAAATACTGACTATATGTTTAATCATGGATGATATGTTTCAATTGAATGCAGTTGACTAATATTTTGAAAAGTTTATATCAGAAGTATTTTGAAATGAGCTTGTCATCTTCTGCACCTGTTTTTCCCACATTGATAGTATGTTTCATTTAAATATAATGTTTCACTGTCTTTCACTGTCAAAATAACTGGTGAGTTCTACAGCTGTGATTCATAATGACAAAATCCTCTCTGTTGCACAGGAATTATGTGGTACTTGCTATTCTTACAATTATAGATTGCCCACCTATGTTTTCCATAATGCAAGATTTCCCAGCATAATACTACTTGTTCTAAGGGCTGAAGTGGAGAAATAAACATCTGAAAGTAAAATTTGTGAGTCCTACAGCAACATATACCTGTCTGAGTGTCTTTGTCCTTTTCCCACAGCACTCCTGCTTGTGTAACACTGTCACAGCCATCTTTGAAAAATAACTGCGGCTTGGAATATTCTATCAGTCTGCAACACGTGATCTCAGTTCTTTAAAGCCTTTGTTTTCAGCAAAAGAAAATGGCAGCATGTCAACCACCAAGATTTTGTCAAGTTTACTATTTAACAGGCATACTTTTGGATTTTTACACAGACAGTAGATAGCAAAATATTTAACTTATGGATCACTAGTTAAGTATCTCCATACTGTGGACTTCATACACTGAGCGATTCCTGAGGAGCTGCTAGTACTTGGGCTAGATGTTGCTGAAATTGTTCTACTAATAGATATCAAAGGTGATATACTACCAACAGCAGCAGTGTCACTCATCATAGGTAGGGTTGTGTTGTTGCTGGCTACTCAACATTAGTGTGTGTGTGTGGCTGAGTGGGGCTTGAACTTGGAAGATGTGATGATGCTCTTGATGACTGACAGGATGACTATGTTTTTTGGCATCTTTGCTTGTCTAGGGTCAGACTTTCCAATTGTTTTTTCAAACAATTCATAAACACGTGCAGTTCTTATCTTCACTGTTGGAAGATTGAACATTTGCCTTTCAGTTAATTTTCTGGACATGCCATTATCTCTCCCACTCTCCTTCATCTGTATCTGAAGAAAAGGAGGATGCTGGATGGATATGTTCTCAATCTACATTATCATCATCATCATCTTCAATAATTAGGCCATGCTTACCATCGCCAGCTGCATCATCCACACTACTTTTATATTCCTCAATGCTTTTAGAGGCCTCAAACAATTTCTTTTTACTTTCCCCTTTGTGGGATTATCAAAACATTTGCTACTACTTTAAGGACAGTTGTTATGCTTGTTTGCCTCACTGTCAGATGCAGCAGTTGGTTAAACCTTTACGCCTTCTCCCACCATGTAATCAACACTAAAATGTGACTCATTGTCATCTTCAGTATTTTTAGATAGTTTATTAATAGTACTGGTGCTGGTGGTAGTGGAAACTGTCTCCTCAGAAGGAGAGGGATCACCATAATTTATTGCATATGCTGCACCAACCATGTCTGCAGTTAGTTTTTGGACTACCATTTTACTAACACGTCCCTGCACTGCTACTATTCCTTTCACTCTCTTCTTACCCCTTGTGTGTTTGTTGCACATTCTCAACTACTGTTTCACAGTGACAGTCACATTAGAACTGATTGTATGTAATGTCTTATCCTGTACAAAATACTCTCTCTCTTCTAGTATAAGTCTACATCGGTTACAGCTCACGTCAGTTACCCATCTATCAAACCATTGTCATTTTTATTTTATTCATATATTTGTTTATTAATTAATTTATTTTTTAACTGACCCTTATCCCTATCATTGTCAACAAAAAAAACACTGTTCCACTGATTCTTTCCCCAGACTCCTCTAGCACATATCAGAATGAAACTTGGATTGTGGCTGCCCACAAATTTTGGGGGCATTTGGGGTAAATCTCCTTTGCTCCTTTCTCATATCTCCAGATAGGGATGGGTAAAATATTTTGCCTCAAAAGAGACACAGGAGGGAAATGGCACTTTTCTCTAAGAGGTAAATTGTTTGCAAAATGTGTCTGGATTGAAATCCATGAGAAGACTGAATTTCCCCCACCAGAAGGCAATTTTTCCCTATTTTTCTGCATGAGTAGTATAAAATGGATGTCAAGATTCGCACAGTATGCCATTCTGTGTTTGTGAGTGAAAGAGAAAGCAGTACATTTTTGAGCTAGAGAAGACAGACTAATAAAGTTGAGTTGAAGCTTAGTGTAGTTTAGTCTTTTAGGCAGGAAATTTGTTCTCTGTATTAGAGGAGTCTGGGGTACTCTAGGAGACAGGATGTGAGAAAGGAAGTTGACCCTAAATTCCTAAAAATTCTGGTTGACTGACTGGGAAGACACAGGCAAAGGTGATCCAAGTTCCTTCCTGATCTCGCTCTTATCTCTGTGCTAGGGGAGTCTGCTGGTCTGAGAATGGAACAAAGGAGAATTATCCCATATACCCCAAGATTTTGTGTGACTGAATGGGAAGACATAGGAAGCTGTGATCCAAGTTTCTTCTTGCTCTAGCTGTTATCTCTTTCCTAGGGGAGTATGGCTGGGGCTGTGAGAAGGGAGCAAAAGAAGGTTTACCTCAAATACTCAAAACTTTTATGATATCAAGTAGACATATGCAACTGTGATCCTAGATCCATCCTGATTTGGCTGTTATCTCTATGCCAGGGGAGTCTGGGTGTGTGAGAAGGGAGAAAAGTAGCTTTAACCCATCTTCCCCAAACTTTTGCATGACCAAGTAGACACAGGCAGCTGTGATCCAAGTTAGTTCCTGATATGACTGTTATCTTTGTGTCGGGGGAGTCTACGGGTGTGAGAAGGGAGCAAAGGTGAAGTATCCCAAATACCCCTAACTTCTGTGTGACTTACTGTGAAGATATCGGCAACTGTGATCCAAGTTTCTGCCTGATCAAGCTGTTATCTCTGTCTTAGGTCAGTCTGGGAAAAGAAACAGTTGAACAGGAAGTGTTTTTGTTGTTGTTGACTGTGAAAGAGATGGGGGGGCAGTTAGTTAAACTAAATAACTAAATATCATAAAACAAATTGATAAGTGACAAAGACAGGGACCCTGACATGAACTGTGATATATACTGATATTAGACAAGAGTATTTTGTAGAGATCTAAGGTAAGACATCACACACAACTTGTTGTATTATGTACTTAACAGTAAAAACAAACACACAGTAGTTTAGCATTGTCCAGCAAATGCATAAGTGGGGAAAGGGAAAGGAAAAAGGAGTAGGACCAGTGTAGGGACATGTGACTAAAGTGATAGTCCAAAAACTGACTACAGCCATGGTTACTGCAGCATGTGCAGTAAATGATAATGACCACTCTTCTCCTGAAGAGGGTGCAGTTTGTCAAAGTCCCTCCAAAAGTTCCACAGCCAGCAGCACCAGTACCATTAATAAACCATCTAAAACATGAAGTTGACAAGTCACATTCCAGAGTTGATAGTGTAGTGGAAGAAGGTGTAGCAGAACAACCAACAGCTGCAGTTGATAGTGAGACAAACAATTACAAAAGTACCTGTCCTAAAAATAGTAGAGAACATTGTCAAATCCCTCAAAGGGGAAAGTAAAAAGAAATAGTTTGAGACCTCTAAAAGCTTAGGGGAATACAAAAGTAGAGGGCAAGAAATGGTGGGCAATGCTGAGGATTAAATAATTAGTGATAATGATGATGCTGTAGAGCTAGTATATATCACTCCAGCGTCTTCCTCTCCTTCAAATATAGATGAAGTTGAGAGTGAGACAAGCCTGACAAGTCTGTCCCTGGACAAGCAGATCTAAAAAAAAATACACAGTTATCCTGTCAGGCATCATGAGCATCAAGACCACTTTCAAGTCCAAGTCTTACTCAAACACACACACTAATAGTGTTGAGTAACCAGCAACAACAAAGGTTATCAGCAGCCGCAACCTTAGCTATGATGAACAATACTTAAATGACAGTGTGTGCAATTAAAAGCAAGTCGGAGGAACAACTATTTTGAAAGGTGTAAAAAGAGGACTTGCCTGATATAAAACTTCCTTAGGGCTACTAAAATGGTGACTGGTTTACAGGAAAAGAAATATCAGGATATACTAAAAGAACATGTATGTATAACTTGGAGGAGAGAAGAGAGAGAGGGGATATGATTGAAAAATTCAAATACATGAAGGGATTCAACAAAGTGCAGGATGGAAATGTATTTCAAAGGAGTAAAAATGTTAGGACAAGGGACCATAGTCTAAAACTAGAGGGACACAGGTTTAGATGTAAAGTAAGAAAGTTTTACTTCACTGAGAGGGTAGTAGATAAGTGTAATAGCCTACAAGCAGAAGCGGCAAAAGTTAATACAGTGACAGAATTTAGCATGCATGGTATAAGCATAAGGCTGTCCTTAACGTAAGAAAAGACCAAGGACCAAAAAAGGTTCGAGGTTTTTATTGTTGGAAAATGGGCAGACGAGATGGGCCGAATGGTTCTTATCTGCCCTCAAATTCTATGTTTCTGTGTTTCCCTGCCCTGCAGGAAGTGGATACTGGCAAAAGAGGATTGTGGGGCCTTCAATCCTATTTATAAACCAGAGTTTACCACCCCCACAGGCCACATGAGGAATAGCAGTTACAAACAGGCACATTGAGTGAAAGCAAAAAGCAGGCCAAAAAAACATGCCTTTAAGGACCTTTAAGAAAACTGTGTAGATATGAAATATTATTATATGTGTAGTAGGTGAAAAACAATTAGAATGAGCAAAGGAGAACTGTAGAAACAAAAACAGAAAAAAAAGCCCACCGTGCTAGCTCATCATATTATATACATGTAGTGATTTAAGTAAGAAGAATCCTATCCTATATAATAATTTGCTAAAACATGTGTAACGCTGCAGTCATGCGCAGTAGAGACTGCCCATGTCGAGGCACGGGCAGTCTCTCCTGAGCATGACTGCACCGCAACTGGCTGACACTGTATCAGCTGCGGCGTGGGCAGTTTCTACTGTGCATGACTGCCCCGCGACAGGCTGGCAGTGGCACTGTGGCCCGTGTAACGGGCTCTTCAACTAGTATTAAATAACTGGCATCTAGATAGCAGCAAGGAATTAGACACTTCTCCAGTACCACCAAAACATTAGACTGAAAACCAGTTATTATATATGCCTAAGTTAGGGCACACATTTACACATTGGTATGGAGGAGCACAGATTTGTTCTTTGTTTTGTATGTGCACTTTGGGTTTCAAAACCTTATATTTTCAATTTTTATTTTTAATTTAGATAAGGATTTAAAGGTGCATTAGAGTAGGTACTTGCCAGATTCTTGAGGTACCTTGAGGAGGATGGCAAGCTTAAGATTCTTTGGCCAAATTATGGACTAAATCCTCATATTTATCAACACATTTATATATGCCTAAGTTAGGGCACACATTTACACATTGGTATGGAGGAGCGCAGGTTTGTTCTTTGTTTTGTATGTGCACTTTGTGTTTCAGCCTAATGTTTTTGGGGTACTGAAGAACTCTCTCATTCCTTGCTGCTATCTAGATGCCGGTTATTTAATACTTTTCCTATTTAATTCACTACATGTATACATTATGGCGCCTAATGGCGTAATACAAGAAATAAAGGCATTTTTGTGCACAGATAGATTTTGCACATGTTCTAATCCAGAAAGCTAAATACTGAATGCTTCTTGAATTGCGCATAAAAAATTCCATTTTACGACAACAGTACACAGACGTATAAATTAATTTGCAATAGCAGTTCTTGCGTTAGGCGTATTCGCTATTCCACTTACACAGATTCGTTAATCTTAGCCACGCCCACAAAAAAATAAATATACCCAACCATTCGCTAATCTTGAATTTTCATGCACAATTCAACAAAATCATGAGCAAACCTATTCCCTAGTGGTTTTCACATGGGAAATAGCAATTGCGCACATTTCCTGCATCGCGCCATTAGCGCTGTGGGCTTTTTTTGTTATCCTTTTTACCACTGCTAATATATTTCCTGCTGTAAATTTCTCTGACATTTTGCCCATCCTTACCCACAGACTTCCATAGCCAGATAACAGCCAAATCAGGATGAAACTTGGATAAATGCTGCCTGTATCTTCCTAGTCTGTCATGCACAATTTTGGGGTATTTGGGGTAAATCTCCTTTGTTCCCTTTTTGCACACCCAGACTCCCCTAACACTCTGTGATCCAAGTTCATTCCTGATCTGGCTGTTATCCCTAACAGCCAGTTCAAGAATTAACTTGGATCACAGTTGCCTGTGCCTTCTCAGTCACACAAATCTTTGGGGTATACAGGTTAACTTTCCTTTGCTCCCTTCTGACACCTCAAAACTTCCCTAGCACAAAGATAACAGCCATATCAGGATGAAACTTGGATCACAGCTTCCTATGTCTTCCATAGACAGTCACCTAAAATGTTGGGGTATTTTGGGTAAATCTCCTTTGATCCCATCACACATCTAGACTCCCCTAAACAAGAGAACAGACAAGGAATGAACTTATATCACAGCTGCCGATGCAGTTGGAGTAAATCTCCTTTTCTCCCTTCACACAGACCCAGACTCCCCTTATATATGGATAACAGTCAGCTCAGGAAGGAAAGTTAATCACAGCTGCCTGTGTCTTCCCAATAAGTCTCATATAATTTTGGGATACTTGAGGCATCTCCTTTGTTCCCTTCTCATATCCCCAGTCTCCCCTATAGCAGCCAGATCAGGAAGGAACTTGGATCATGGCTGCCTGTCTTAGGCAACCAAGGTTTTATGGTATTTCTGGTCAAGCTCCATTCTCTCTTCTCACTCTCCAAGAGTCTCCAGACTCCCCTAACACAGAGAACAAATGTCCTACTTACAAGACTCCCTAAACTACACTCCAATTTTTTTATTTGCCTTTCCTATCTAGCTGCAAATTTGTGCTGTTTTCTCTTTGTCTAACAAACACAGATTGGAATACTGGGCACCTGACACCCCTTTTATACTATGCCTGTAGGAAAAGAAGGAAAACTTGCCACAACGTGGGTAAAATTCAGTCTTACTCTTGGATTTCAATGCAATGAGCCAGGTGGAACGAAGCAGTAAATCGTCACTTTCCCTCTCTGTAGGAAATTACATTTTTTGCCTGTTTCTCTTTTGAGGTGAAAAGTTTCACCCATCCCTTCATAAGATTATACCTTGAATATCAACAAACTCCTGGAGATTTCCTTTTCTGATTTTCTGGTATGATGTATATGCATGTATATCTCTGAGCATGTATGTATCACTCATTGTTTTTTTTAAAGATGTGAGGAAACTTACATTTGGTAAGTCGGTCATTTTACTGGATGCTGAAAAATTTCTGGTTGCTGCTCAATTGATTCCTGATGAATCAACACAGTAACATACCACTTTGACAGTGTTGTTCACAGTTAAATGGTAATAACCCTCTCCAGCAGTTCTCAGTTAATTTTTCTGACATACATCATCAACTTTCTCGCAAACATTTGGGTTTAATGACAAATAAAATGCTGTATGAATCACCTTTATTCCATGTTTTGGTCTTGTTCTCACCTCTATTTCCAGTGGAGAACTGACATTCTTATTAATATCCCTTACCTTACTATGCTCAGAAAATCCTAATGGCTCCAATCAATGTTTCCCTTGTGCCTTTGCTGAAAAGATAACATCTTCAATCAGTTCTGAATGTGATGTCTATGGCAACAAACATGTTGGCAGTTGTTTTTTCAAACTGAAGCAGGGAGAGTATATTAGCAGGGAGTACATTTTGAGGCCCAGCTTCCATGTCCAATATCATGAACACTAAATCCAAGACTAAATGAAAATGTTGACCAAACAGACAAGGGCGACATTTAAGCAAACACTTTCCATTTAGTATATTTACAGCAGCTTTGGCATAAGGTCAGTTAAGGTATATATTGAAAGAAAGAAAAAATCCACTTTGTTTTACAATGTTACATTTTGCAAAGTGCAATCAAAAGTATCTAACATTTAAAATGCATAGAGTGAGTAGACAAGAAAGCAATAAATAACATCAAATGTTCAAACTAGTGCCCCATCTGTGCCTGACAAATATAATTGAACTAGTGCAATGCAGTGCTCCAACTGATTAAAAATAGCATAATTTCAATGAGGCTGTATGCTTTCAGAAGCAACATTTTCTGATTTCAATTCTTTATCCTTAGTTTGACATCATAGAGCATGACATTGCCATTTTATCTCTATGGCAACATATTAATCTTTATGGTTACTTAAGTGAGTAAGGAAAATTACACTATACCTGTGCATACCAAGCTTTAATTTAAAAGCCTGTCCATCAGTGTTCTGTTTCTCATCTTCTGAGGCAAGGCAGAACATTAAAATTGAAAAACTGCAACCTTCAGACTTGAGAAGAAATATCAAGTGGTTACTATAATTTTGACTTTCCGGTTGTTGTCCCTCAAGTATTTTTCAGCCAGAAATAAAGAAAATGGCTTATATTGTCTCTTAAACAGGAAGTCATTATCTGACAGATAAATTACATCTAGTGATTTTGTTGGAAATTATGCTCCACTCGTGATCAGATATGAATTAACCAGCAGAAAATTACCAAATGCAAAAGTAATCCATAGTGTAATAATTACCTCAAAATTTAATTAAAGTGACAAAGTTATGATGCTTCAATTTCTTCAAAAATAATACTATTTATTATAATTAACAGTGAGGCAGAAAACCTTATTTAGTTCCCATGTGAGATCTATACAGGCACCACAAATAGATTGTAGGCTTTAAGGGTCAAACACTCACTGGCTTTAAAACATTTTTTTAAACTTGGACCTTCTATTGTAAGATTAGTTTAGTTGTTTTTGAAGATGATTAAAAACTGACTTTACTGTATGTTGTATTAACAATATGTTTGTGATATAAATAGTTTTTCAGTAATTAACCTTCATATAATGGTGGCACAGTGTGGAACTTTATACAGTTATTTTCTGTCTTGGGCAACATTATTGTGATTTTGGACAAAGCCTACATACTGGGGGCATTTCTAAGTACACAGCAAGTTGTAACATTGGCCTGGAACAGAACAAATTAGCACATTGAGCAAGAAATTTCAATTAAGAGCCACTCTATGCTATCAAACTATTCAATGTTAATTTCTCAAAAACAATTAATTTTAGAGAAAAATAGCTAGTACAACATAAGCATACAAAATGTGAGAGGCTTCTGAGAATGTAAAAACAGCACAATGGCCTGTTCTATAGCTAGTCACCAATCAGAAGCATCACGTTTTAGCTCTCTAGTGCCATTATAGAGGGGAAATTTCACATACATATTAGGCTAATCCCACATAAGATGGTGGGCCAGTTCCAAAATGATGGTTAAGTCTCCTCTGCATGGGAATACTAGCTAACCCCCGACTTATATTTAGGCCTCGTTGGGGAGGTGCAGCTGGATTCCCTAGGCACTGAGACTCCCTACTCTCTGACCCTCAACACTGAATTCTTTTCAAAGAGTCAATTTAGTGATTTTTAGTTTTCATTAAATGATGGGCAAGATACTTCAGCCTGTGATGTAGGAAGCCCACGAGTGTGTGTTGCATGGGATCCTCATTCAAATGGGCTTCAGGAAACTTAAAGGGACAGTAATGTTTAAAAATAAAATCAGTTCATATTAATCTTCCTAGTATTTGGGCCATGGAGGGTGTTATTTCAATAATGTCAGAGTTGTAGTTCAAGAGTAATTGAATGATAAAGTATCCCCCTCCCACCCCTTTTACTGATGTAACACTGCTCACCTCAGAACAGAAAGGTGGTGTCCAAGTGGATCACGGAGAAGGACAATCTTCAATTAGCTGAAAAATCTCTGAAGGAGGGCAGGGTTTTCCTTATGCTCACAGTAAGAAGATTGTCCCTTGCTGTGAGCTGTCTGGTCTCAAGACCAGATTCCACATCTGAGGGAGGTGGCTTACACTACGTAAAAGGGGTGGAATGGGGATAGTTTATCATTCAATTGCTCTTGAACTACAACTCTCACAGTATTGACATAACACTCTTCATGGCCCAAATATTATGAAGATTAATTGGAGCTGCTTTTATTTTGAAACATTACTATCCCTTTAAGGATAGCAATAGGAAGCTGCATGATCTTTTCAAATCGGAACTATCATCTTTACAAAATTGCCCCCCAAAACATTTCTATTATAGTGACAGGTACAGGCATACTTGTATTATGTTTAATACATCAGCGTTATTGAAGTAATCCACCTCCTTCTGCAGGCATCCAGTGGACAACAGAGCAGGCAGCTTAGAGGAAAATTGCCTCTGAGTCTGTGCTGTCTGTCCCGTGCACTACCCGGATTGGTAGTGATGTCCTTTGGTTAACAGGTAACAGAAGTGGCTGTCTGCACAGGCACACAGAGCTTCTCTTGTAATCTCTGTGCCCTGGTTGCCAGCAGAAAAAGGTGGATTACTTCAATAGCGTAGACTTATTAAACATAATAAAAGTATTCCTTTGCTTATCGCTATATTACTAATGTATTGGGGGACAATATTATGAAGATGATAGTTCCACTTTAAGATGGATACAAACCTTACAGTTTTTCAATAAACTCTCTCTCTTATGCCTGATCATCTATCCCACCTCATGGCTCTTCACCAGTGGAACAGGATGGCTCTCAAGTAAGCATTTAATATATCTGAGTTGCTAAATGTCTCTCCTGTTCATCTCAGGTGGGCCGTAGTGAGATGTAGATTTAAGAATATAAATTTAAATAGGGTGTTAGATGGTGGTTTTGCTGGACAAAGTGGCTAGTAGTAGGTGAACTTTTCTACTTTAGAGAGTGTTAATTTTCTTTGAACAAGAGATTAGTCACCCCAAGGGTAATAGGGGGAATCCAGCATTGGACCCCTTGCTCACATTGCTTAGTGAGATCAGATACACCTCACTGATGAGGCCCAACAAGGCCAAAACATACGTCTGGGGTTGGCTGTTTCTCTTGTTCAGAGAGGAACTGCCTAGCATTTCGTGGTTGGACTGCTGTAATGGCAGGATCAATATGATGTGCTTTAGGATATTTCTTCTCTGTGAAAGGTGCTAGTGGGCTAAAAGAGACTGCACCCTGGGTATGATACCATTCCTATAGAGCCTGAAAATTTGTATTGCAGGCTTGTTCCTAGTTGAGCTTCTCTGACTCCCAATCTGCAGAATATTTCTAACATCAGAAATTCCAATATGGCCCATTATCTTTCTGCTATAAAGGCTTATAAGACTGTTCTTCAGGAGGCAGCCCCATTCAATATTAGTATGCAATCATTTAAATGGTTTACCCAAGCCACTAAAAAAGGGTAATGTTTTTGCCATATTAATAAAATCTGCTAGAGGTAAAAATAGTATATACTATCTTCATCAAGGAGATACAATCATAACAAATAACCTTATGTAGCAAAGACTTGACAGACAAATCACAGAGTGCCAAGTTAATCTTGGACCTTTCTCTTCCAACTCTAATGGCAACCTGGGAAGAGTTATTAAAAAAATCCAATAAATCAAAACAAAGTAGTTATAACAATTAAAGATCTTAAAAATGGGGAATCGCCTCGTCTGGATGGCCTTCCACCAGATTTCTAAAAAATCTTGACCCCTGAGATCCTGGAATCCTTAACAACCTCAGACAGCCTTGCTGGCTGCCACACTTTTCTCATGCTCCTGCCCTCTCCAGGAATTACCTTCATTTTAACCTCCTTACTTTCAAACTTCACCAAAAATATTCCAAAGACCAATCTCGACTCCACAAAAACTCAAAAACACAAAAAATAGTCAACTATATATTTTCCTGAAGCATATTGGTTTTGAAATACTGAAATCTGACCTGCATGCATGCTTTCTTATCTGTTTTCTACAAAGCAACCTGAAGTGCAAAATTCTACACTTCACACTAGCCTCCATCCGATAGAAAAGGACAATGTGATCATCCCCCATAGCTGACATCCCTGCAAAACTCAGAGTCTATTTTAACCCCTTCACTGCTGAGAGAATGATCACCTATATTCTTTCATATCTGTATTTCTTACAACCCCAAAAAGCGGTCTCTCCACTCAGTCCCTCGCAAGTGGTTAGGTTACCCTAAAATCGCTTGGCACTTACAAGGGCTGCCATTCCACCACTTTGAAGTGATGCAACCCAGAAGCCACAAAAAATGCATAATCAAATCAAGGAAACCTCTTTGTGTGATGCCCATAAGAAAACACACCATTTCTAAAGTACAGAGCAAGAACTCAGAACAGCAAGACTGCCATATCAGATCAATCCTGTGCAAGCCAGATCATTAAAGAACAAAACAGCTATTATCGCCGACCTTATTGAAACATGCAAATTAACATAAATTACAGAATAGTGCCTAGATGACAATGCGGAGCCTATCCTAGAAGCAGCTATTCCAGGCAATTATACGGTGTTCCACTGCCCGAGACGAAAGTAGGGATGGGTGAAAATTTTCGCCTCAAACTGAAATCAGCGAAAAATGGCACTTTCCGCTTGGTGAATAATTTCCTGATATCGATTCTCCTTCACCACACTGGCATGTGTGTTTAGTGCACCACAGAGTGCGCAATGGGTAGAGAAGACCTGCCACATCCAAACATCAACATAGTGGCTATCATTTTGCGTGGGAGGTAACAATGAACGAGGTGGACTGGCAGAAGATGTAGTTGTTACCCTAGAGGAAGAAAGTGATGGTGATGGCAAGCTAGTTGTTTCACTCATCTTAGAACTTCCAGTCTCTGTCAGAGTTTTGCTGTTCTTCCTCCCCTTTGATCTCCACCTCACCTCTTTTTGCCTTTCTGGAGAGTCAGGGGTACAGTAACAGTGGTGGTTGATTTCTGTGCTGGGTGTTTGGCTTTAACATGTTTGACATAGATGTCATGGTGTCTGTGTTTCATGTGTGATATAAGGGAGGTTCTGCCAAGGTGTGTTCCCGCCTTTCCCCTTCTCACTGACTTGTCACAAGTTGTGCACAGTGCCGTTGGTGATGACTGCACTGTGTCTGCTCCAAGTGAAAAATAGTCCCACACCCATGACTTCAGGGGGGAGGGAACAGGTGGAGAACAATTGCCTCTTTCTTTGTGTCCTCCACATGTCCCTTCACTGTCTGTGCTGGCAGTGGATGATGTTGCTGCTCTTGCTTCTACTGCAACTAGGACCAGGAGTATTGCTGTCCTAGTCCCACATCACTTGTTGACCCCATTCCCACTGTGTCCTCGGTGGTCCGTGGCACAGTAGCTTGCTTCTCAGCATCCTGCTGCCCTTGCATCTCAGGAGCAGCAGGAATTAGAGCAGTTGAAAATTACACAAATTCCAAAAGCTCATTGCTAGTGGTGGTGGTGGTGGTGATGCCCATCCTCATCTCTGTCTCCCATTCCTTCTCAGTTTCTGATAAAAAGGCCATCAATGTCTCTTCCTCCCCAGCTTCTCCATCATCATCATCACCACTACCACTAGTCCCTATGTGCTGCTGCTTCTCTATTACAGATATTTCACTGCTGCTTGGAGAAGGTGACGAGCAATGTGACAGAGGATCCCCTGATGTCACACTTGCCATTTCTTGGTGACATGAAGAAGGAAGACTGGCAGCATTAGCAGCAGACACAAGCAGCTCATCTGTGCTCCTGCTGAGGACTTTAACCTCTCCAGGATCATAGTCCTCCCTAAACCCAAATAAACCCACATTTAGGCCTCAATTAAATTCCCCCAATGCAAAAAAAAATAAAAAAAACCCCGCTAATGGCATTTCTTTAAAGGGATAGTAATACCTAGTTTAAACTTTATTTATTATTATAGGCATTGAAAAATATTAAGAATTATGTAAGTCTTATCTCTCAAACCTTTATGTTTTGAGAGATAGGCAAAACTAAAGTTCCCTCTTCCTGTCTGTTTTAGTCAAGTCTGTCATATAGCTGATAGACTTGGATTCTGGTCCGCAGACTGGCCGGCAGTTCTTCAGCAGAGTCGAGATCACGATCTTTACAAAGAACTACTTCATTGGAAAGGTCTACAAAGTGTGCTTTCAAACCAAGCTTACCCCACTGACACTCACAGGGTCAATCTGACTAAGTTAAAAAACAACCCTTGAAAATAAACACTTACCAGTAATCCTGATGTCCAGTGGAGTCTTCAGCACCCTGGTCAGCTACTGTCCATATTCTTCTTCAATCTTCTTTTCTCTGTAATCTTCCTTCTTCTTTCGTATCTTCTTTATATTTCTAATCTGTGTGTGAAAATAACAAAAAACTTCAATGAAAGATGTTATTTTTAAAAAAAAGTGCCCCAAAGATATGCCTGACTTAACCCTTTGAGTGTGTAGGGGTAACTCTCTGGCACTCAAATGGTTAAATGCAGTCTGGCATATCTGTTAAAAATGATTCTCTGTCATTCCAGTTTAGAAAAACTGTAAGGCTTTTGTTTGGTTAATAAATAAAAGGCCTTCCAAGGGTTAAAAATATCTCAGCTGCTGCCACCTCCACCTGCTATGCTGGCGGTGGCAGGAATGCATAGTGAAACAGTCCCCAGTTAGAAGCTGATTGGCTGGCATGTGTGTAAGCACACAATCCAATCCAATTGTATACTGGAATCCATTTTGAACATAGACTGGACATATCTCTGTTCACAATTCCCTCATTCAGACTTGGACAAAGGCCCAAAAGGTATGGGAGGGCTGTTTCACTATGCATTCTTCCCACCGCCAGAGGAGCCAGTGGAGACTGCAGCAGTGGAAACTTTTTAACTCTTGGAAGACCTATTATTTATTAACCAAACAAAAGCCTTACTCTTTTTCTAAACCAGAATGGCAGCATATTATTTTTAACAGATATGTCAGACTGCATTTAACTCTTTGAGCACCAGTGGGTTACCCTCTACCACTCAAAGGTTTAAGCCAAGAATATCTTTGGGGCATTTTTTAAATAACATCTTACACTGAAGTGTTTTTAATTTTCACACACAGATTAGAAAGAAGAGAAAGAATATAAGAAGAAAGAAAGATAGGAGAACACAGAAGAAGACGGAAAGTGGATGACAGGTAAGTGTTACAGTTGTGGGTGTTAGGTGAGTGTTAGGGCTAGCATTGTTGCATGTTAATATTAGGGGTAGTGTAGGCTTAGTGTTTGGGGGGGTGACTGTGTTTGAGCTTGCAGTGTGTCAAGCACAGCTCTTTTCTTTTGATGTTCCCATTACTCACAGTATTTAGTGTGCATTTTGGGGACTTAACACAAATGACATTTGACCACAAGTCCGTTTCTATGGTCCAACGTCCATTGTGGTTTCAGTTGGTAGGACAATTGAATACCAACTTGGACTTTTTTGTTGTTGGCCTGTAGCCAATTTTAACTAGCCGCATGCTTTAGTAGGATTCATTGAAACAAGCTCTTAGTGTCTCCATATCGCCCAGTCTCTTTTGTAAATGCAGACCTCAAAATAATAAGCACATTTTAGCAACTATATTGAAACCCATACTTCCCACAGTAATATCCAATAATATCTGATACCCAAACAGGATTTATCCATTCCAGACACTCAGTAACAATTACATAACCACTATTATATAACCTAAACATTCATTTGATGCCATGCTACTTAGGTTTGATGTGTAGAAGGTTTTGGATAGCATCTCCTGAAGTCACCTCTTCTGCTTCAACATCAACAATTTGTCTCACAATTTATTAGCTGTATAAAGCTGATCAACAACACTCAGAAAGCAACAATTACTATGAATACTAATAACTATCCTCTTTTTTTTAGCCCAAAAAAGCACCATACAGGACTGTCCTCTGTCCCTACCATTGTTTGACTTTGCACTTATCCCACTAATATGATATCTTATCACCCTATCTATTTTAAGGACATAGCAGTTAGTAACAATGAAGTTAAAAATCACAGCATTCACATATGACATTATTTTTTTATCAATAACCCAGAATTAGCCATCACAGAGATTATCTGGGTATTGGAGATATTAGGGAAAGAAAATACCTGGTTTGTGTATAAATCTTGAAAAGTTGAAGGCATTTTGGTTAGCTGATGGCCCAGTGACATGTCTCTATCCTTTATCTAGGCTCTATAAAATATGTAGGCATGCAACTTACTAAAGACTTACAAGTTCTGTAATCAACAAACTTGGCAGCAGACTTCTGTAAAATGCACACGGACGTCACAAACTGGTCTAAACTAACCATTTAGTTTGTTGCTAAGAGTCACTTAATCACAATGGTCACTTTTCCTCGCTTCTTAAAGGGATAGTAATACTTCATTTTAACTTTATTTTATTTTGTAGGCATTAAAAAAACATGAAGAATGATATAAGTCTTATCTCTGAAACCTTTATGGTTTAAGAGATATTCACAAACAAAGTATCCCCCCCTGTTCAACCAGATCAGAAGGGAGATGCCCAGGTAGACTGCAGAGAGGGACAATCTTCAATTAAGATAATGGAAAAAGCTGAAAAACTTGTCAAGGGGGGGAGGGCTTTCATTGTTTTCATACAAAGAAAATTGTCCCCTTCTGTTATCTGTACTGTCATACAACCAGACTCACATCTGAGAAGAGATGGCTTACACTAGGAAAAAGGGGCGGGGAGGGGAACTTTGCTTGTGAATATCTCATAAACCATAAAGGTTTGAGAGATAAGACTGATATCAGTCTTCATGTTTTTTTAATGCCTACAAAATAAAATAAAGTTAAAACGAAGTGTTACTATCCCTTTAAATATTTAACAAATGCTCCTCATATACCTCACTAAGAGGGGTGTGGATCTTGTGGACTAATACTTATACTGAATGGCAGAGAGACCAACCAATTACCCCTAATTTAGATTTACATTATTTGTTACACTCATCTTCCTCCAAAATACCTACACACTGTTTGACAAATATGCTAACTTTTAACGCATGGCATATGTCTAGCTACATTCTCTTCAAAGACAGGCAGAACTCAGTGATTATACCATTTCCTAATGGTTTTTGCTGATGACACAAAATTAAGTAGGGTAATAAAGTCTGATCTGTATGTGTCTTCATTACAAGGGGATTTGGACACATTGGGTAACTGGGCAGGCAAATGGCAAATGATATTCAATATAGACAAGTGTAAAGTTCTGCATTTTGGTTATAATAAAAATGCAACATATAATTTAAATGGTGTTTCTTTGGGGAAATCTACTAATGAAAAGGATTTGAGAGTAATGGTAGACAATAGACTTAGCAGTATTGTGCAGTGCCAGCTGGCAGCTGCAAAGGCCAATAAGATATTGGCATGTATTAAAAGGGGTATTGACTCAAGGGAGGAAGATATTATTCTTCCTCTTTACAAGTCCATCGTAAGACCCCACCTAGAATATGCTGTTCAATTCTGGACACCCTTTATGAAAAAGGACATTATAGAACTAGAGAAAGTGCAGAGGAGGGCTACAAAACTAGAAAGGAGGATGGAAAGTTTTAGTTATGAAGAAAGGCTAGAAAAGTTAAACTTGTATACACTAGAGAAACTGCGTCTTAGAGGGGATATGATAACATTATATAAATATGTTCAGGGTCCATACAAAGGTCTCTCCAAAGACCTGTTCATTAACAGAACAGTACAAAGGACACGGGGGCACCTGCTTAGAATTGAGGAAAGGAGATTTCATCTACAACAGCGGAAGGGATTCTTCACTGTAAGGACAATAAAGGTATGGAATTCACTGCCTGAGGAGGTGGTGCTATCGAATACATTAGATGCCTTTAAAAAGGGCCTGGATACTTTTTTAAAAGAGCAGCACATAGAGGACTATGTATGTTAGTATTGAGATTGATATTTAGTTAGTGCTTGGTGATCCAAGGAGAAATCTGATTGCCATTTGGAATCAAGAAGGAATTTTTTCCCCCTATTCAATGCAGAATTTGAAATTGCTGTATTGAGGGTTGTTTTGCCTTCTTTTCGATCAACGATGGTAAACAGGAATAGGAAAAGGGTTGAACTTGATGGATGCAGGTCTTTTTTCAACTAAATTGCTATGTTACTATGTTAATGACCCTAACTTTCAGGCTAAATGTTACACTATATAGGAGATATGTGCAATACTGAGTTCTCAATAGGTAATCCTGCATTTTTATTTGGTGTCTACACATCACCTTGACCACTGAATTGCCACAACTCTAAATTAATCAAAATAGTAATTTTAGTGGCTGTTAAGTGTACTTTAATAAACCGATAGACACCTAACCAACACTCAAACATTGGTCTGAAAAAGTTATCTACTTTTTAAAACTCTTTTGGCTTTTGCAGGATAAGTCGTCGGAGGGATTTTTGTTATTATGGGAACCCTTCATAAAAACCTTACCAAAAGTAACCCAATGTCAGCTATACACAAGCTTCCAGTGATGGCCAGTCCACCGACATCGTCTCTTGGGATCTGGGGGAAATTTGTGAGCAAATAAGCATAGGCTCATGAAGAAGTGGGTAGCAGTGTGAGATCAGGACAGGTCAGCTACCTGTGCCTGCTGCTACTGCATTTAGTGTGCCTTCTGATATGAGGAGAAGGAGATGATGGCAAGTGTAACAGCAGAGGACCCTAAGTCACATACCTTCCCCAAGCAAACCCACTACTACCATGCAGCAGCTACTGAGTGTTGGGGGTGAGGGAGGCAATGATGATGGTGATGATAGTGAAGCAGCTGGTGGTGGAACTAGCATGACAGCTGTATATGCTCCTGCTGAGGTGGAAGGGGAAGTGTTGCCAAGCAGTCAGACAAGGGGCCAACAGAGTCCACAAAATGCCCCTGAACCAGTGATCCCCCGTCCCCATGAATTGTGCTTCTTGGACCGATGCTGAGGAAGGCAGAACTGGCTAGTAGCATTATCATCAGCAGAGATCAGCTTTACATGCCACCTACCAGGGCTGCCAGTCTGCCTTCCTCACCTCAAGAAGAGATGACAAATGTGAAAGTAGGGGACCCTCTGTCTCATTTGTCATTATCGTCAACCAGTGTGACTCTCTTAGAGCAGCAGCAAGGAGGGACTGGTGGTATTGTATTGTATTGTATATTTTTATTTATATAGCGCCAACCGGTGTACTTGGCACTTTACAGATTAAATTTAATATAGCAGGGGTACAATAAGTGCAATGATTAAGTGCTTATATAGGCAGTCATAAGGGGAACGACAGGTGAGTATACATTAGGATAAGAGGTCCCTGCACCGTAGAGCTTACAATCTAAGTATAGGATGGGTGACATACAGATACAAGCTGGTAGAGGAGGAGGAGGAGGAAGTGCAGTGTTTTGCTTATGATAATAATGGTAATGTTTCCATATTCTGCTGTTGCTAGAGATAAAAGGTGCTCTTTTAGTTTAGATTTAAAATTGTTGAGGGTTGAGGCTTGGCGAATACTGGGTGGTAGGGAGTTCCAGAGGTAGGGGGCAGCATGTGCGAAAGCGTTCAATCGTGAAACAGCAATAGTGGTTAAAGGGGCAGTGAGTCGTCCAGCATGTGTGCTGCGTAGTGGACGTGCAGGAATATGGCGGGATATCAAAGATGAGATATAAGGTGGGGACAAGTGATGGAGAGCCTTGAAGGTAATGAGGAGGATTTTGAACGTGATACGCCGCTTTATGGGAAGCCATGACAGTGATTTTAAGAGTGGTGGGGTGAGTACTGTTCTGGAGGAGAGGAAGAGTATTCTGGTGGCTGAATTAAGAACTGATTGAAGAGGAGCGATATGCTTAGTAGGAAGACCAGTACGTAAAGAGTTGCAGTAGTCCAAGCGAGAAAGGACAAGAGTATGCATGAGGGTTTCTGTTGTAGAGTGAGAAAGGAATGTCTGGATTTTTGCAATATTCTGAAGAAAGAAGCGACAGGTTTTGGTAACGTTGTTAATGTGGGTGGAGAAGGAAAGAGAAGAGTCCAAAGTTAGTGGTGAATATGAGGGTGATGGTGGAGCAGCTGGGGTGGAAGATAAATTAATGGTCGTTTTAGCAGAAAGTAGTTGTGATGTGGGACTAGGACAGGTTCCACTTGCCAGCAGTACTTCTGGTCCTAGTTGTAGTGCTGATTCTGAGGCAGCAGCATCCTCTGCCCCAGCTACTGAAGGGGATTGTGGAAAAGAAGAAAGAGGACATTCTTTTCCACCTTTCCCCTCCCCCTGAGGTCATGGATTCAGGACTTTTTTTTCTTGGAAGAGGCACAGTGCAGTCATCAGCGATGGCATTGTACACTTTATGTAATAAATCAGCGAAAAGGGGAAGGAAGGGAACACACCTTGGCACAACCTCCTTGAAAAGACACTTGAAATTCAGACACCATGACATTTATATGAAGCATGTTAAAGCAAAACCCCCACAAAGGGACCCGGGAGCTGATGTTGCTGTACCCCCTGTCTCTCCTAAAAAGAAACAAGAGTCGAGGTGGAAATCTAAGAGGGAGAAGAACAGAGAAATCTAGGCTGAGTCTGAAAGTTCAGTGGTGAGTGAAACACCTGGCTTGCCATCAGATTCTGACTGTCACGGTTATTATGACTCTCAGACACAAGTTTTAGGTAAAAAAAATCAATTTTATTGAAATAATAAATTGATAACTTAGGATGGCAATAACATACATATATATAGATATACAGAATATAGCACAGACAGAAGGCAGACTCTACCGGTCCTGTCAATATACCGGACAGGACAGTCTTTAGGCTCTACCGGCCTTGCCAATACCGGGTAAGGCAACCTGCAGATGGAATAGCATAACGGTTCTACCGGCCTTACCAAATTCCCGGGCAAGGCAGCCTCAATAGATACACAATGTAGGCTCTACCGGCCCTGCCAATACCGGGTAAGGCAACCTCAGATGGAATGTGGCAAAAGGTTCTACCGGCCTTACCAATACCGGGCAGGGCAGCCCAGAGATAGTAGCAGCAGTCAGATGAAACTGGCAAATTAGCAGAATCGTTAAGCAGCAAGGCTTTGGAGCAAACCAGCGTCCGCACGCTGGGAACAACACTGAATAGTATAGCCGTTAGGCTTTGCGAGCAAACCAGTGACCGCACACTGGAGTAACAAGTGAGTAGTATAGCCGCAAGGCTTAGGAGCAAACCAGCGTCCGCACGCTGGGACCAACACAGAATTGTATAGCCGATAGGCTTTGGAGCAAACCAGTGACCGCACACTGGGGTAACAAGCGAGCTTGTATAGCCGCAAGGCTAGGAGCAAACCAGCGACCGCACGCTGGGACCAACACAGATTTGTATAGCTGATAGGCTTTGGAGCAAACCAGTGACCGCACACTGGTGTAACAAGTGAGTTTGTATGGCCGCAAGGCTTAGGAGCAAACCAGCGTCCGCACGCTGGGACCAACACAGATTTGTATAGCTGATAGGCTTTGGAGCAAACCAGTGACCGCACACTGGGGTAACAAGCGAGCTTGTATAGCCGCAAGGCTAGGAGCAAACCAGCGACCGCACGCTGGGACCAACACAGATTTGTATAGCTGATAGGCTTTGGAGCAAACCAGTGACCGCACACTGGTGTAACAAGTGAGTTTGTATGGCCGCAAGGCTTAGGAGCAAACCAGCGTCCGCACGCTGGGACCAACACAGATTTGTATAGCTGATAGGCTTTGGAGCAAACCAGTGACCGCACACTGGTGTAACAAGTGAGTTTGTATAGCCGCAAGGCTTAGGAGCAAACCAGCGTCCACACGCTGGGACCAACACAGATTTGTATAGCTGATAGGCTTTGGAGCAAACCAGTGACCACACACTGGTGTAACAAGCGAGTTCGTATAGCCGCAAGGCTTAGGAGCAAACCAGCGTCCGCACGCTGGGACCAACACAGATTTGTATAGCTGATAGGCTTTGGAGCAAACCAGTGACCGCACACTGGTGTAACAAGCGAGTTTGTATAGCCGCAAGGCTTAGGAGCAAACCAGCGTCCGCACGCTGGGACCAACACTGAATTGTAGCAATGTCACCAACGCGACCAGGCAGAAGGTCGCCAGGATACTGAAGACAGGTGATGAGATGACAGGAACCAGCAACCATCAGTCAGGTCAGGAAACAGCAAAGAAGAAGTTCAGCAGTAACTGCAACACCAGAGACTAGGCCGGAACCAGGACTGGAGTAACTCAGCATCCAGGAAACACTGGAACAGTAGAGATCAGGAACTCAGGAACACAGGAGATCAGGAACTCAGGAACACTGGAACACTGGAACAGAGGCCCAGCTATCACTAGCATAGTGATAGCAAGAAGGTCAGAAACAACACGAAAGGGCACTCAAAGGGTGCCCAATCCAGGTTTAAATAGTCAATAAGAGGCGGGCTATCTGCAGACAGCCAATAGAAGCCCCCTACTGGTGACAGACAAGTAACTGCAGCAAATCACGGGCACCATGATACTGACTCTAGGGTCCGGGCCCAGTAAAACATAGCAACATCTTCTGGTGATCTACCACTGTCATTGTTATTTACCCCATCAGCTGATAGTGATTCCGTATCTGCTAGGATGTGGCAGTTCATGTCCACCCATTGCATCAGGGGCATGGAATCAAGCAGCACCTGAGAAGATTCCATCTCACAGAATACATTAAGCTGGTAGAAGGGAGGACAAAGGGCATAGTGAAAGCAGAAGTACTGGGTTCTGGGGGGGGGGGGGTATTGATTTGACCTAAGCATCAAGGTGATTGCTTTCAGTTGTGCCAGTTGCTTGATGTGAGTGTTGATATGTCAATTGTTCACAGTCCTTCCATTATTTCCTCCATACACACTGTGCACATTTCAGTTGCTGATAAAAGGCACAGTTCCTTCCTGCCATCAAGGGAAAAAAAATATTTTAACACACCCATTATTTTGGAGGAATTGCAGGAGGAGAAGCATTATTGGCCAATTTCTTTTCTCCACATATACCTGAGGTTGTGGGGCAGAACAATGCGTTGTGTTCCTGTCTGGGACTCAAAGGGTTAAAGAATGCACAGATGTGTGGGTTATGTCATTCATAAAATGCCTCCAATGCATATAAGAATCGTCCCCATGAATTCTTATAGTACAAAACATATTTAATAAAATATAAATAGTGACAAACATTTTTAATAAAAATATAACATCCATTTACCATTTCTCTGCCTCTGTGTGCGGCCGCAGTGGTGGCTGTGGCAGAGAAAGTGAGATGCTGCACTACCCCCCCCCCCACTGTACCATGCGGGCCGATGCCCATTCCAATGTGAGGGAATTTGAACAGAGACTGTACCTCGAATGGAGGTGCTTGAAGCTGACTGGCTGGGAGGTGCATTAGCACACATCCCAGCCAATGACTGTGAGGGAATTTGAACAGAGACTGTCCATATATAAACACAGACTATGTCCAAATTTCCTCACACTGGAACGCGCATCAGCTATATGGTACAGAGGAGGGGTGTGTGGACATTATATTTTTATAAAAAAATATTTGGCACTAATTATATTTTTATTAAATACATTTTGCACTATTAGAATTCATGGGGACAATTTTTATATGCACTGGAACCATTTTATGAATGACATATCTCACACATCTGAGTTTCAGAGAAGTACACAACACATTGCTCTGCAATGCGTTGTCTACCCTTCTGGCACTGAAGGGGTTAAACTATAGATAGATGTGTGGGTTATTTTCAGGGAACATTTATGTATGGATTTTTTTTTTAGCTACAGGAAAAGAAGATGGAAGACAGGAAGAAAGAAGAGAGGAGAAAGAAGAGAAAGAAGGAAGATAGAAGGAGACAGACAGTGGATGATAGGTAAGTTTAACACAGATAATTTAATGATTGGTGCTTGACAGGCTCCGATAGCTTTTTTCCTTTGATGGTCCCATTTTTAACGCTATTTATTAGCATTTTGGGAGCTTAACACACAAAACAGACCTTTGGCCACAAGTCCTTTTCTCTGGCCCAACGTCCATTGTGCTTTCAGCTGGAAGGGAAATTGAATAGCTCATTAGCACTTTTTGCTAACAGGCCATATCCAATTTTGCTCTACTGGATGTTTTACGAGGCTCAATTGAATCAAACCCTGTATGTGTTATCTCCTCTTTATGACCTCTTTATCACATCTTAGTGACTAACCCGGCAAACCAAGGGGACAAAAACAACTTTCCATTGATTTAAATTGTTACTTCTTGAATGCTAGATTAGTCCTTTCTAGCATACAATGGATTAAAAAGGTCATTTAAAATATTTTTCCCCACAATTTTGCCATTGGTGTGCTCTAGAATTGCCATAGTTTTGCTTAGTACATCAGACCCATAGCAGGAGAAATGAACTAAAATTAATTTGTATTTAAGGCTGACATTGTGCCTGCTTTCCTGGGTCACCTTCTAATTCAGTAAAACAAACAAGACGCTAAATCAAGAGAACGTAATTTGTTAATTTATCAAGGGTGACTGTGAGAAGTTTCAACAGCATGCACTTATCAAATGTTTGGTTAAAATGTGTGTTTATTTTACTAATGGAGGTGGGAGGAAACATGAATAAAATGAAAAGGTTTTCTTGCCAATATTGAACAAACATTGAATTTAGCAGACACATTTTTTAACAGAGAAATAAAGTCAATATAAACATATATATATATATATATATATATAAATATATATATGTATATTTATTTATTTTATTTTTTTATTATTATTTTTAATGTTTGTATTTAATTACAAGCAAAATAAACATAGTAACCACATTCCACAAAATTAAAATTTACCTTGATTTAATGTTATAAAAAAAATAATCCATCTATATCAGACCAATAATTTGAGATATATTTGGAAGCTGATGAGCTGAGAAGTCCTGGGGCAGATACACTATAGTGTGATAACGTAGTGATAAAGAAGAGTTAATATCCCCAGTGTGATAAACTCTCTAATTCCTATGTTATTCTATGGAGCCTGTGCAATAAAATTCTCTCAAGCTGTCAACATCTTAATGTATAGCCTCCATGGAATAACATAGGTATTGGAGAGTTTATCACACTGGATAGTTTATCTCCTTTTTATCACATGTTTACTACCCATTAATACATAACTGCCTGGAGTCATTCTGGAACAAACCAACTGCACCATTTAAATGGGGCTTTTCACCCATGAAATATGTCCAAACTCTTTCTGAAGCAATGCATTGAAGGTGTTGCTAGCATTCAGAGGGTTAAAGAGATAGTAATGTTTCATAATAAAAGCAGCTCTAATTAATCATCATAGTATTTGGACTTTGGAGAGTGTTATTTCAATTCTGTCAGAGTTGTAGTTCAAGAGTAATTCAATGACAAAGTATCCCCTCCCACCCCTTTTACTGATGTAACACTGTTCTGCCAGATCAGAAGGGAGGTGCCCAGGTAGATTGCAGAAAGGGACAATCTTCAATTGAGATAAGGGAAAACCCTGAAAAACTTGTCAAGGGGGGGAGGGCTTTAATTATTCTCATAGAAAGAAGATTGTCCCCTGCTGTTATCTGTATGGTCTTACAACCAGATTCACATCTGAGAAGAGATGGCTTACACTAGGTAAAAAGGGTGGGAAGGGGAAACTTTGCTTGTGAATATCTCTCAAAACATAAAGGTTTGAGAGATAAGACTTATATCGTTCTTCATGTTTTTTTAATGCCTACAAAATAAAATAAAGAGAAAACGAAGTATTACTATCCCTTTAAAGTCCATTTAAATGAAAGGGAATTTGGAGAATGTGTGTTAGTTCCTGTGGTGCCGTTGGTTTTATATTAGAATTGCTCCAGTTTTTCAAAGTACATAAACCTTAATATCTGATTTTTGGAATTGCTTCTAACATTATTCAGACTCTTTAATTTACTAGGAAACTGTTGTTGTTTAGAAAGAGTCACAATTTCATGTTTGATCCCTTAGCGACCGTAAACGTTTCAAACAAATAGGCTTTTCACTCTCAAATTGTTTCCCTTTAGATTAATAGAAAGACCTTGGGCTCAGTCAATTGTATTAGGGCAAGTGGGTAAAAATAGTGAAGGCAGATGTGAAGTCATAGGCCCAATTGTATATAAGCAAACTGGAGTTATTGTAATGTAGCTGCACCATAGGGTACAAATGAACACTCCTAAATTCCCATGCATTTGCATATACATGTTTTTAACCCCTTGAATATCAGAGAGGTCTCTAATGCATAGCTTTATAATGCATTGGAGAACTCTCTATCATTCAAGTGGTTAAAAACCCAATTTAATTGGAATTTTTATTTGTCCTATATGGTGCAGCTGATTTACTCAAGAATAACTCCAGTTAGTTTTTATAAATATGGGCCAAAGTTTCGTATTCTATTACCTGCACTGTGACCAACAAACAAGAGTAATATGCATGAGGCCTGCTAGATTTATGACCATAGATATTAATGGAGCAGCCCAAGCCATTGCCAATGTACTGTATTTGGTGATTGTTACCACAGATAGAGGGGATACATTTTCTGCTGGAATTTCTGTGCCACTCAAACCCAGGTGTAGAGTCCCCTATACATGTTAAAAACCACCCTCATACAGAAACTACAAGATGAATTAATATGGGTGTAAAAACCTCATATCAATCCCCCTTACCCTCCCATAGCAGTAAGTACAGTACAAACAGTAAAGGTAACTAAGCCCCAACTCACCCGAACTTCCAAAGAACAATCCAACATTAAAGGGAATAGAAAGTCCTGACTCCCCCACCCTCCCAAACAGAACGCACATTTCAAACAATGAAGTCTCTTGATAAATGTGTATATTATTCTATGGAGACTATGCACTAACATCTCTCAGGCTGGAGCAATATTAGTGCATAAGTGCTCTAGAATAACAATTGAACTAGAGAGTTTATCACACTGGGGAGATAATATCATATTTATCAAACATAAACATACCTGGGAAATTTCAGTTGAGGGCTACCCGGAGGGTAGTCCTCTGTTCAGCAGGGGGTAACAAAAATGACGCTAATTGCGTCAAAAAGGGGCAGGGCTTAACTTGAGTGTTGGGGGGATTTAACCCTTTGAGTGCCAGAGTGGTAAGGAATGCATTGCAAAGCAATGCATTCCGTACCACTCTGGTACTCAGAGGGTTAAATGTGTCACACACAAGGCTGGGAATGGAGGCACAACGGGAGAAAAAGCAGATGTGGCAGAGTTTCAATAGAAACTCTCCACATCTGGAGGAATCAGCCTCTGCCCCGGAGACCCGGTAAAGCTCTGTCAGAACCGGAGTCTCTGGGGCAAATCCGGAGAGTTCTCAGGTATGAACATAAATATATAACCTTCCTCCCTACAGCATCCACCAAAATCTAAGCCCCTTTCCCCTACTCTCCCAAACAGAATGCATATTCCAAACAATGAAGTCTCTTGATAAATGTCTATATAATTCTATGGAGACTATGCACTAACACATCTCAGGCTGGAGCAATATTAGTGCATATGTGCTCTAGAATAACAATTGAACTAGAGAGTTTATCACACTGGGGAGATAATATCACATTTTTCAAACCTTTATATATAACCTCCCTCTCCCCAGTTCTTCTTAGTACATCAGCTTCTGAACAATCATAATCTTGTTCAATTGTACACTTTAACACTTTAAGTACCAGAGGGGTCTGGAACACATTGCATCGTAATGTTAAAAAGCACTTTGCATGCTCAAAGGTAGTACAAAATCCATTATCTGAAACAGAAGTCAATGTAATGTCCAATCAAAATAACAGTTACATCAGTAGTTAACACAATTAGTCAGCGAATGCACGTCATAACAGAAATTCACTTTTTGCTTTGCTAACTGCCTATAAACAGGCAAATCTCTAATGACATAAGGCAAAAAAAGACTGGTGTCCGGAGTGAAAAATGATTAGAGGTAATTGGGGTTTTTCTAACCTTATCAGCAGTCTGAATAGACCACAGAAAATTGCTCTAAATTCCTCCTGTGAATGTCAATGAAAAAGTAGTGCAGAAAAATGTGTCATCTTTTTTTTTTTCTTGTGTGGGAGTTAAAAGACAATTGTGAGTGATGTGGGATGATTGTTTTGAAACATCTTCCCAACCCTTTCATCTACAGGAATGAAGCAGATGGCACTGTGGGTGCCTTATGATTATTACTAGTTTATTACCACCATTATCTGCTTGCTTGCTACTTTGCTCTACAAAGATGGATAAAATATGGGTTATATAAAGATATTATGAAATTCATTGCATTAAACTCATTAACCACATGCATTAGCTCACTAAAAATCTAGTCAATTTGTAAATAGGAAAATAATTCTGAATGTGTGATACATCATTTTAGCATATGAACTACAAATGTGTACCTAGAAAAACATTGCAGCTATGAGCATGTCATATGCTGGCCGACCGGTGCATATACTAGCATTATTTAGAACAATTTTAGAACATGCATTAGCTCACTAAAAATCTAGTCAATTTGTAAATAGGAAAATAATTCTGAACGTGTGATACATCAGTTTAGCAGCTGAACTACAAATGTGTACCTAGAAAAACATTGCAGCTATGAGCATGTCATATGCTGGTGGACCAGTGCATATATTAGCATTATTTAAAACAATTTCAAAAAGCATTGGCCTGTTCAGGGCTACTTTCAGCAGAAGGCAAAAATGAGCATATGTCACTGAAAAAAAGCAAAGATACTGCACCTAGCTAGCACTTATTATCCTGCTACAGAAGCAATAAACAAAATATAACTTTATTAACAAGAAACATAAATTATTCAAAAATAAGATAAAATCCTATCATACTGCAAGACAGAATTTTTCATAGTTTGAGAATACTTAATGAATTATTCCTGGTAAAACACTTTCTAATTAAATTAAATTAAATTAAATGAATACATGAATAAATCATATAATTAGTAGTGTATTATATACACTGGTTGACCAATCACTGGAATTAGCAAAGGTCTGCCTTTTTTTTGTTGATCTAAAGGGCTACACTCTGAAGACTGACTAATGTCACTACTTGATGCCTGGATTATTTTGCAGTTCATGACTTTAGGTAAGGTAAAACCAATGCTAACTCTCATCAACTGTAATATAATCCAGGCCTTGTTTTGTGGCATGGGAGTTTTATAAAGTATGGTGATAAACCAATTTTTTTCCTTTACTGATACACCCCATCTACAAATACACTGTAATGTAATTAATCCCTTTCTCTTTTATCTAATGTGGAACACAGGAACTGTGGGGTAAAGTATTCCTCTGCCAGGCAGCCACATTCTAAGGGTCGGTGGTAGAATCGCTATTTCTGCCTGTAACATAAGCTAAGGATGCCAGGTTGTCCCTAGCCGTCGTTCCGGTCCACTCTCTCTCAACATCGGTCAGCCAAATCTGTGTCTCCCGGTGAATATATAGAGCTCTACGATTCGACTCCGCCAGAGGTCGCAATCCAGCCTTTGAATCCCCAGTTGTCGGAGGATGATAGGCTGTCATTGAACCTTTGTGGTTCGACCGGGAATCGAATAGTCGGGCAGGGTCCGCCAATCTCCCATCGGAAGTCGAGTCCTCAGCTCTCAGGGTCGCTGACTAAGCTAGCAGGCGAAGTTGGAGTTCCCAGTCGTAGTTGGTGCTGTGGAGCAAGTGAATTCAGCCCTTGGATGGGAGTCAAAGAGGACTCTTTAAACCACCCAAGTAACAAGACGCTTCCTTCGTAGTTCAAAGCAGTAACACACTTTAATGGGAAAACCCACACTCTTTCATACACAACTGGTGAACAATAAAGCAATGGAACAGTAAACAGTATGAACAAAAGACACAGTATGATTAAATTAACTTAACATAATTGTATCTGGGTTGCTCCAATTCCAACCAATGGGAATAGGAGCAACATAGCTAAATGTAACCGACTGGCTTATTCATAGGCCCAATGGGCTTTGAGCCTATGGCTGTCGAACCCTTTTGTCCTTAACAAAGTCTTAGTCCTCGAGCGACCCTCTACATCACTGTGGTCGACAGCCAATCCAAGGGCAGCCTACTTGGCTGTCTGACTAAGTGGGTTCCTTACGACTCAAGGTCGATAATAAGCCCTTCGTCGACTGAGAGTCAGCAAATCTAATTCCTAAGACCCTGTGTTGACAACAAAACCCATGTACCCAGGAACACTAGAACCTGCTTCTTTGTCGTGGGAGTGGGCCAGTCCAAAATGACAGCTATCTTGGCCGGCTCATGGCACTGGCGGCCACTACCTACCTGGTGGTCCAGGTATTGTACCTCTCCCATCCCTACCTGGCATTTATCAGGTCTAATGGTGAGCCCTGCCCGGTGGATCCTACCCAGGATAGCCTCTAAGTGTAATAAGTGGTCCTCCCAGGTGTCACTGAAGATGGCTATGTCATCTAGATAGACACAGGTAAATTCCAGCGCTCCTGCCAACAGATGATCCACTAGCCTCTGAAATGTGGCTGGGGCAGTCTTCATCCCAAATGGCATGACCTTAAACTGGTACAGGCCATAAGGGGGGATGAAGGCCGATATCTCCACCACCTCAGGGTCCAATGGTATCTGCCAGTACCCCTGACTAAGGGTGAGGGTAGTGACAACACCAGCTCCAGCGAGCCTGTCAAGGAGTTCATCTACCTGGGCATAGGATATGCGTCTGTAACAGTCCAGTCGTTGAGCCTCCGGTAGTCAACACAAAACCAGGTAGTGCCATCTTTTTTAGGAACCAGCACCACCGGAGCAGCCCAGGGACTTCCGGATGGCTCAATGATCCCTAGGTCTAGCATGTCCTGATTCTCCTTCTGCATATCTTTCTTTACTGGTTCCAGAACCCGATAAGTGGGTAACCAGAGTGGGGCCTTCCCTGGGGTCTCTATCTTGTGGTGGGTGACGGACGTAAGGTCAGGTAGGAGTGAGAAGAGCTTGGGCCATTTCTTAATGATATCCTGAACCTGACTCTGCTATATGATGCTTAGGTAAGAACCTAACTGGAGAGGGCTTAGGGGCTCAGAATTGTGTATTGGGTCCAGGAGATCAGGAATACCCTGTTCTTCTGGATCGTCTCCCACCAGGGTACAGATGGCTGAGGCTTCTTCTGCCTTGGGGTGGTAAGCTTTCAGGGAGTTGACATGGCAGGTCCGTTGGTCCTGCTATCTAGCCCCTCGAGCAATTACATACGTGGTTTCCCCTTGTCTGTTGATTACTTGGTAAGGCCTTCCCAGGCTGTCTGCAATTTATTATGTTTAACAGGGCGTAGTGCTACACCCTGCTGGCTCGGACTAAACTCTTTGGGGCCGGTCTGTTTATCATAATAACTCTTCTGATGGGTCTGGGTGTCCTGCAGATGCTGGCGGGCCAGTCCTATGAGAGTTTCTAGCTTGTTCCGGAGGTCCTTGACATACGTAACCACCGGGGTTTCCTCCGACTCACATTTGCCCTCCCAATACTCCCAGAGGAGGTTCATGGGCCCACAAACCCTCCGCCCAAACAAAAGTTCAAAGGGGGAGAATCCTGTGGACCCCTGAGGCACCTCCCAGTAGGCGAACAAGAGATGAGGCAAATACTTCTCCCAATCTCGCTGTGAGTTGGTGAAAACCCAGAGCATCTGCTTCAGGGTTCCATTGAACCTTTCGCAAAGCTTTCCATAACTGTTGTAACAGTTCGGAGGTAAATTGGGAGCCCTTGTCTGATAAAATCTTGTGCGGGAAGCCTACGCGGGTAAATACTTTGACTAGGCGTCGGCCACTGTCTCAACTGTAATGGTTGCTAGGGCGACCGCCTCGGGGTACCGAGTAGCAAAGTGCACTATGGTGAGGATGTATTTTTTCCCCGTGCAACTAGGCCCGGGCCAAGGGACCTCTAATGTCGACAAAGACCTTCTGGAAAGGTTCCCTGATTATGGGTAGGGGTTGTAAGGGTACCGGAGGTCTGTCTCGTCTTTTCCCGACCCACTGACAAATGTCGCAGATGTGGCAAAACTGACAGACATCCCTGGATAAACGGGGCAAGAAAAAGGCTCTAGTTAGGTGATACTCAGTGTGTCGTGCACCCAAATGGCCAGCTAAGGGGATCTCATGGCCCAGGTGTAGTAGGGCAACTCTATGTTGCGAGGAAACTAACAGTTGAGTGAGTGTGACCTGGGTTGATCCCTGACAACATGAGAGAGTCTTTCTATACAGAAGGTCGTTAACCCAAACAAATTGCTTGCCTCGGGAACCCGTTTTCCCCATGTCCGCTAGATTCCTATACCCCTCTAAAGTAGAGTCAGTCCTTAGGGCCGTGCAGAAGGCGTTGGGGGGTAACCAAGTAATGGGTGGTACATCCCTAGGGTGTGTGGGTAGGTCATTGGGGTGGCTTACCGTCGTCCGCCGGGCTGTGGCCCTGGTGAGAACCTGACACTCTTCCGGATCTTCATCTGGAGTGAACCGGCTTTGTAAATATCCCAGGTCGTTGCCCAGTAGTACATCTGCTGGCAATCCAGGCATGACTCCTACAATCTGGGATCCCTGGCCTGTTCTCCAATCCAGGTGTACTTTAGCCATAGGGAGCTGATAAATCTGGCCCCCCGCAATGTGTACTTCTACCACTTGGTCTACGCGTGAGAAAGGAGCCACGCAGTGAGGTTGTACCAAGGTGATAGTAGCACCGGTATCCCTCAGTCCCTTGGCTGGGCACCCGTTCAGATGTGGTTCTGACGGTTGTCGGACCCTGACCCATGTGCTAGGGACACCTCCTGATACTTTCCCCAGTTGCTGGGCTCCTGGGTCAGGACCGATACCTCCATAGGGGAAGGCCAGCCATCTTCTTCAGATCCTCGTGGTGAACCGTAGTCCCTGGGTCCTTCGTCTGACAGGTAATGTGCTTGACGCACCTGGAGTCATTGGGATGGGCCTGAAATTCCAAACCGTGGGCCCCCGGTATGCTTAGGGGGTCCTGTACGAATGTTGGGGCAATAGCGTTGGATGTGCCCTCGTTGGTGACACAAGTGGCATTCTGGCCCAGAGTTCCCAAATCGCCGTGTTGGTGAACGTGGCCTTGGGGTGGTTCAGGGACCCGGACGGGAGGAAGCAAATAGATCCATTGGAGCCCGTCCGGGAAGTCCCCCCGTGGGACGAGAGGGAACAGCCGGGCTGGGGAACCGTGGGGTACTCATCTTACAGGTATCTTCGTACTTATCAGCCAGCTGGGTGGCCATGGCTAGCGTGGAGGGTTCCTCATCCCGCAACTAATCTCTTATAGGGTCCTTGAGGTTAAGGTAGAAATGTTCTAACAAAATCTGTTGGCCGCACTCCTCCAAGATTTGAACTTTGCAGTCCTGCATCCAGTTCCTGAAATCTCTTTCAAAGACATAAGCCCATTCCACGTGAGTGTCATGATCTTGCCTCTTGCTGTCTCTGAATTTCCTACGGTAAGTATCCAGTGTGATCGCTTATCTTTGTAACAACCATCGTTTCACCTCCGGATACTTATCATTGTCTGACTCTGGATGGCTTGATAAGCTTCTGATGCTCTTCCAGATAGTCTCCCCACCAGGATAGCAACCCAGTCCTGGTAATCGATGTGTAATAAGGTACACTGCTTCTCAAATAGTTGTAAAAACCTATCAATATCCCCTTTTTTATCATCAAATAGGGCAAAGGCATGCTATGACCGAGTTTCACTAGCAGGGCTGGGGGCAGCTGCCTGTACCTGGGTCAATTCTGACATATTCTGCCTCAGATATGCCCACGACCTCCAGTGATGGATTAGGCCCATAAAACTGCAGACGACGTTTCACCGTCCTGGTGACTGGGTCCTCATCCCACTCTGGACGCTGCATCAATTCCAGATGCTCAGAGCATGTGGAGTGAGGACTCGGTCTGTTGTCTGTGGGTAAATATGTACTCTGCGCCAAGCGTGCCATTTCATTGTCCATAGCTTGAAGGATCTCCATTAACTCCTGCTTCTTTAGTCCCATGACACTGCGTCCTTGTCGAGCAACCAGCTCTTGTAGTAAGGCCACGGTTAGCTGCTTATAGTGGTCGGCTATGTTCCTCTGATTGCACTACCCAACATTCGTAAGTAGAAGACGAAATCCCGCTGCGCGCCACCAGTGTAACGGAAGCTAAGGACACTGGGTTGTGCCTAGCCATCGTTCCGGTCCCTTCTCTCTCTACGTCGGCCATCCAGACCCGTGTCTCCCGGTGAACGCATGGAGCTCTACGATTCAACTCTGCCAGAGATCGCAATACAGCCATCGAATCCCCAGCTGTCGAAGGATGAGAGGCTGTCGTGAACCTTCATGGTTCAACCAGGAGTCGAATAGTTGGGAAGGGTCCGCCAATCTGCCGTCGGAAGTCGAGTCCTCAGCTCTCAGCATCGCCGACTAAGCTAGCAGGCGAAGTCGGAGTTCCCAGTCCTAGTTGGAGCTGTGGAGCAAGTGAATTCAGCCCTTGGATGGGAGTCAGAGAGGACTCTTTAAACCACCCATATAACGAGACACTTTTCCTTCGTAGTTCAAAGCAGTAATGCACTTTATTGGGAAAACCCACATTCTTTTATACACAACTGGTGAACAATAAAACAATGGAACAGTAAACATTATGAACAACAGACACAGTATGATTAAATTAACTTAACATAATTGTATTTGGGTTTCTCCAATTCCGACCAATGGAAATAGGAGCAACATAGCTAAATGTAATCCGTCTGGCTTATTCATAGGACCAATGGGCTTTGAGCCTACTGCCGTCGAACCCTTTTGTCCTTAACAAAGTCTTAGTCCTCGAGCAACCCTCTATGTCACTGTGGTTGACAGCCAATCCGAGGGCCGCCTACTTGGTTGTCCAACTCAATGGGTTCCTTACGACTCGAGGTTGATAACAAGACCTTCGTCGACTGAGAGTCGGTGAATCTAATTCCTACGACCCCGTGTCAACAACAAAACCCCTTGTTGACTAAGAGTCGGTGAACTCAGTTCCCTTTAGTCAAAATAACCTCTCCATGAGGTGCCCGGTGGCCAAGTGAGTCCTACTAGAAAATGTTCCTTTTGGGTAACTCGGGGAGCCTTGGAACAGTCCCCCCAGTAAAGACCTATGGCCCGTTACACTGCCCTCTGTTCTTATATATTAACCCCGTTCCCCTTCCCTTCTCTTGAGGGAGGGCCTCCTTCTTGACAATAAATATTATTTGTTATGGTCCAGTGGCATCTTTGCAACATGGCCACTCGTGGTGGCCATATTGAATGAGACATTGACAGCAAAGTTAAGATTTCTGCCACACTGGGTGGATTCACTGGCAAAAGTGGGATTATTCTTATACCCTTTCTTACTACAGATAGTGGATGCCTGGATCATGGAGTAGGAAGGGGAAGTCCTATGCTTCCATACTGCTCAAAATCTGGAGCTACTGTCCCCTACCTCACTTTTCATGGAAAAACACATCAAATATATCAAATAACATAAGCACTTTCATGCATGTACATCTTGAGAATATTACATAACCTAATAAAATTACTATAATATCTTTAAATAGGTAAAATCTAAATTATAATTCATGCATGCATGTATATAAAATAGCAATATATAACTTGGGGCCCCCAAAAGAAAAAAAAATATATAAAATATATAAAACAAATATTAACACCATATTTACCTCTCTGTTACATTTCTTTCTCAAATGAAAAACTGATAGCAGTCCAAATTAACCAAATTATGTTAATGAAAATGTTTGATGAATTGAAGAATTTTATCAGGTCCCTTGATACAATGATTCTGTCACCCAGTATATGATTAGATGTAACAACTCCTATTATGTCAGTGAATTTCTACAGATTAGTATAAACCCGGTGTGTGTGTATATGTACTGCATGTCCAATTTTTCAATAACAATGGAGTGTACTAATTGATATTACATCTCACCTTAGAGTTCAGCTGTTTGGATGGCTGTAATGGACCTGCAGCCATTACTGCAGCCCAACCCCAAGGACCAAAGGAACTGGCCATCCCTGTATGTGGAAGGCCCTGCCACAGTACCAAAATGCGGCCAGCATTCAGAATTCCCAACCACCCATGTTAAAAAGTAGACAGCTTTCTGATTGTCCACCTACCATTCTATGTTAAATGTAACGTGAATGTTTAAATGTGTTGTAATGGACCTGCGGCCATTACCACAGTCCAGATTTGAGGACCTTAAGTGCATCTGTTATATAGATAACTGATGCTGGACTACTGTTTTAAGAAATTGTTTGGCCTACAATCTTATATGGGCATACCTGGGAACTTCTTACTTGGGGCTGCCCGGAGGAAGCCCTATAGTGCTGATGAGGGTAGAGAAATGAACCGATTTGCGTCATTAAAAATGGGTGTAGCTTATTCAAGAGGGGGCAGGACTACTAAACATGAAAAAATATATAAAATACACTAGGGAAGTGGTAGAAGATGGTGAGGAGTGGGAGGAACAGGGTGGGATTGAGCGCAAGTGGGCAGGGTTTCCCCACATCTGGAGAATTTGACTCTGCCCCGGAGACTGGTAATTCATTGTCAAACCTGGAGTCTCCGGGGCAAAACCGGAGAGTTCCCAGGTATGTATATGGGCCTGCAGGGGTTAATTGTTGTATTTTTGTATGGCATCACCTTATGCTGTCCAAATTGTATCTGTCTCACTGTCTGGTCCAGGTTTGATTAGGTGTTACTTTTCTAATCCCTTCCCCACTGTTATCTGTGTGATGAGATTAGTCTGGTGTCTTGGTTGTCTGTAAAACCTGCTTTCATTGTGCTATTTGTTAATTGTATTAATCTAATTGCATTTCACATTCCTATCCCCCTGACAATGTGGCTATATAAACCCTAATCCCACACACCAACAGAAACCAGTAAGAGAGGGAAACAAATAGAAAGCTACCCCCTCTACTGGAACTGCTACAAGTAGCTCATTAAATGGAGGCACACACAAATCCAGTGACAAAAATAAATACAAAAATATAACAAATGTTTATTAGAAGACCAAATTACACAGTACATTTAAAATCATTTAAAAACACTGCAGAAAAAACAATTATTGCATAATCACAGATTTCTCATCCATATCTGATAAATAATCTATACATATCCCCAAAATTGTACATAAATTGACACTAAATCATTCAAAAACATGCAAAAAAGATTGAGATATCAACTCTAAATCAGTCAAGTGTAAGATATACTTATCCTAAATCAAATAACTAAAAGGAGAGAAATCTGAGAAATCCGTATAAAGCATCAAACACCGAGGCACTACATCCTCCACATGGCCCTCCCAATGCGTATCACCATATTGGCTTAGTCAGGGGAGTAACGGTCATGTGATTGCTGCCCCAGTTCTCCTGGGGCCAATAAGTGAACAAGAAAATGCCATATGTACAAGAGCAGGGAGCGAAAAAATCAAATCTCAAGCCAAACAGGCTAGACACACCCACCTCATAATTCTCACAGTGTTCCTAAATTATATAATATTTTATCAAAAAGTGTATGGATGCCATAGATATTACTACCATAAAGAAGAATATATACTGTTGTTAGCCACAAAATATATGTGAAACGACAAACGTACATCATGTATATTACCACAACAAAGATGGCGCCCATACACTGTATATTCAGTTTCCATAAAGGTGGCAAATATTTATTTAAAAGAATGAATATTGAAGCGGCGAATGTACATCATATATATTACCACTACAAAAATCAATCATACTAGATTGATTGCTATATAAACCCTCGCCACTTCCAACAAAAGTCAGTATTCATTGTGGAATAGAACATGTGTGGTGTCTTTTTACAGGAATGGTTTAAAGGGTCCCTTTGACCCCCATTTCTTGGAACTCTGTTCTGCAAAACCGTCATGGCTGCCCTCCTGTAGCCACTTCAAGGAGGAGAAAGGACAGCTAAGGACAACTCGGCGTCTTTAGCTTGCATTACAATGACATCTCACAACTTCTATAAGCCTCCACTGATATAAAGACTAAAGTAGCATTTCTCTTCTATTACCATCAGAGGTCCCTCTGCCGTTGGGATGGCAATCTGGTTATTCTGGGTAACAGTCATGATGGACTCCAGCCTGATAGGCTAGGACTATCTTGGGCCTTCAGACAGATCAGGGACTTTGGACCAAGATACAAAGCCTTCTGCTATTACTGTGCGTGAGCGCTTTGATCTGTTTAGCTCTGCTTCAATGAGCTCATTATATCTAGGGTTTTCCCATGATGACTCTGACAATGAAGTGGTGGTGGCCTATATCAACCACCAAGGAGGTACCAAGGGTTCAGCCGTGTGGTCAGAAATTCGGCTGATTATTATTTCAGAGGAAGCTCATGTGCAGGCTCTTTCCACCTTTCATGTTCCAGTATATAGATCCCAGGAATTGGGAGCTCAAACAGACAGTGTTTGACTCCATAGTTCGGTGGGATTTTCCCATGGTGAATGTGTTTTCTTCATTCCCTTTTATTCCCAGGGTATTAAAGAAAGTCAGGATAGAGTGGGTTCAACTAATTCTGATTGCCCCATTCTGGCCTTGCTGGGTCTATAGCAGTGTCATTTAAGCTTCCACTCCTTCCAGACCCCTTAGCTTAGGGTCCTCTATGTCAACCAGAGGTGGAGAAATTGGCTTTGATGTCTTGGCTCTTGAAGCAAACATCCTGTGGAAGAAAGGTTTCTCGGATTCTGTCATTGCAACTATGATGAAGGCTCATAAGCCAGTATCCTCCAAGACAAACTGTAGATGATGTTCCTAGTTCAACAAGTGTTGTGAAGACCATAGGTCATGGCTATGCCCTTTTTGACAGGATGCTCTTCAGAAAGGGCTTAATCTTAGCTCTGTTAAGGTCCAGATTTCTGATCTACTTATACTTATTTCAGATGTGTATCGCCTTACTACCTGATGTGCAGACCATTGTGCAGGGGGTTGATCATGCCTACTCAATCCTTCTGGATATCTCTCGTCCATGGGACTAGAACTTGTTCCTGGGAGTGCTTCAAAATGCTCTCTTTGAGTTTCTGTCTTCTGATTCCTTTTGTTCCTGGACTCTTAAGACAGCTTTCCTGGTGCTGATTGTATCTGTTCAGCTGTGCCTAAGGTGACAGTGGTTTCCTTGTTTAAGGGAACCATCCACCAGGCCTATGTCCTCAGGAAGAGTCCTATGTGCTGCAAGGTCATGGCTCATTCAACTAGAGCTCTGGTTGTCTCCAGAGCCTACAAAAACCAAGCATCTGTGGAGCAGCTGTGCAAGGAAGGGATGTGGTCATCCCTTCACACATTTAGCTAAGCAACTACATTTTCAATGTCCGGGTTTTGGTTGAGGCCAGTTTTGGACATAAGGTCCTCCAGACCATTGTGCCCATGTATGTATCCTTCTTATGTTTATTACTAGTAACCTGTTTTTTCCCGTTACTTGGTTTGGTGCATAGGTGTCAGTTAACACCTGAGGTACATATTTGTTCTAGTTTGCCTATGTTACAACTGTCTTGAGTTTTTAGGTGTTTTTCATCTCCCTTCCTGGAATTGTGGTGGAATAGCTTTTGATATCCCCATAGTTCCTGTTTTCCACAATGGTCAATGGACAAACAAGAAAAGATGATTTTCATGTACTCACAGATAAATGATTTTCTTAGTCTCTTAGTCCTTCCCTCTTGGAGAAATATGAGTTGTTTGCATTCCGGGCAGGGGGTCTTTGGGTTCTTTTGTTCTTTTGTTCTCCTGCCTCGCTACTGTTTTCTGTCTTTGATATTCATTAAACCTGAGCATTTTGCTTAGGGTCAGAATGGAGTAGCGAAGGAGCCTTCACCTCCAGAAAGCCTTCTGACCATAGGGTGCTTTAACTCATGGTTTCTGAGACTAAGAGAAATGATTTACCCAAGAGTACGTAAAAATCTTTTTTTTCCTATGGAAATGACTGTGCATAGATACCTTATTACATTTTCACCTTTTCCCTAACCCCAAAACATTTTCAGTGAGATCTTTGTTGGATTCCATTAATGCACAAGACATCATGTATTCAGACTTAGCATTCATAATTTTATGGCTACCAGTGCAGTGAGAGAACAAGGCTGGGGCTCAGAGGTCAGTATGTCTGGTTCTATTGCTACCAGTGCAGTGAAACAAAGAAGAGCATGATCAGTATGTGTGGTTCTACCAAACCAGTTCAGTGGAAAAAGGATGAAGGTTTATTACTAGTGTTGAGCGAGCGTGCTCGGCCGATGCTCGGATCGGCTCGAGCATCGCTCTGCTCGGCACATGGCGGTACTCGTACGAGTACCGCCATGTGCTCGCCCGACATGTTCGGGTGAAGAGGATCTGTGCCGGAAGAGGCACAGATCCGAAGACGCTCCGCTGGACCACCAGGGAATGGAGGTACGGGGGCATTGCGGAGATGAAGGGGGCATTGCGGAGATGAAGGGGGACATTGTGGAAGAGGGGCATAGACTCTATGCCCCTCTTCCACAATGTCCCCCTTCATCTCCGCTATGCCCGTCTTCCACAATGTGCCCCTTCATCTCCGCTATGCCCCTCTTCCACAATGTCCCCCTTCATCTCCTATGCCATAGAGGAGATGAAGGGGGACATTGTGGAAGAGGGGCATAGCGGAGATGAAGGGGGACATTGTGGAAGAGGGGCATAGACTCTATGCCCCTCTTCCACAATGTCCCCCTTCATCTCCGCTATGCCCCTCTTCCACAATGTCCCCCTTCATCTCCGCTATGGCATAGGAGATGAAGGGGGACATTGTGGAAGAGGGGCATAGCGGAGATGAAGGGGGACATTGACCAGGCACCCTCCGCTCATCAGAGCAGGGGGTGCCTGGTTTAATGCTCGAGTGCTCCCATTCATTTGAATGGGGCTCGGGTGCTCGGCCGAGCACTCGAGCATCAGGGGGTGCTCGGTCAGAGCACCCGAGCACCCGAGCATCGGGGTGCTCGCTCATCCCTATTTATTACATGTGGTTTTAAGGCCACTGTGGGATAATGCTGGGAATTGGTATGTGTGATTTTATGACTACTAGTCCAGTGGTTCAAGGCTGGGGGTCAGTTTGTGTGGTTCTATGACTGCCATTGCAGTGTGATAAAGCTGGGGGATCAGTATGAATGTCTTACACAAAAGCTGAAAACATTTCTTTGGAATTCACAAGGAGGGTGAAAAGTGTCCACCTTCCCTATATGTAATCAATCCTATCAGAAAAATGATAAAAATAAAGTAACATTATATTGAGCAGAAGTAAAGTGCAACTTAATGGTATACAATGATGTAGCTACAAGCTATATACTCTTATTTTGCAGATTTACTGAACAAATGTTTTTACTTCTTTAAACATCCAAAAACACATTTTTTTATTGCACAGGCTTTATAATGAAAAGCTCTTGGTTTAACAAATTATGGGCTGGATCTCATTACATGTGTAAATATTTGCAGAATGACTTTTCTTTAGCACTGGCAAACATTTCCAGCTGCACAATTTTGCAATCTCTGAGGGCTAGATTTGGATTGTTTAGTGGTATTTTCCTTATGCAGTCAGTCCCATTTAGAATCTTTTTGGAAAGCAGAATTAAAAATGTGCCAAAGTGACCCCAAAGAGAGGCTCAAGATGTCAAAGGGAAATAGCCAGATAAAACAGGTCTACCAGGAGATTGACATAGCCCTCTGTCTTATTCCCAATATTGCCAAACTTCCTCCCCACACCATACCACAAGTGGTTAACACCTTGATTGCCATATCAGAGGGATTTTACTACACTGGCAAGGGAGGTACTTATCCGTCATTAAAATAAAAAAAAAAAATTAAACCACTATACCATCACAAAAAAAACCCATTGCTGGATAACTGCACTTTTACTGCTCCAGCAAGAGGGGTTAAAAATCATGTAAAAAGAAGAGAAAACAAAACAAAAAAAACCCATCCCTGCAACCCACCAATAATAACCCTTCCGCTGGTGGACAGGCTAAAGTAAGCTAGACTGGAAATAGTGGGGTTTAACCAGTGTGTTTAATACAGGGCTCAAAATGACTTTTGTAAAAAAAAAAGGGATAACTATCCCTTCAACAAATTCAGTTAGTTGCAGTGCCAAGGAAAAAGACTAGACTTGTGCAAATTCATTCGGAGACATTCGGTTTTCGTAAAAAATGGGGTCATTCGGAGACATTCGGCCAATCCGAAACTCAAGGGTCATTCGGCAAAAATGATCCGACTCCGAACAGCCCAGGACCGAAATTCGTCGAAACTTTCGGAAGTTTCGGCATTCGACAAATTTACAAAAGTTTTGACTACTTTCGACCAGGACTTTTTTGTACTTCCTGTGCGCGCTCAATTACTTTGCCTCCATAATTTTCCCTCCATGTCTCTAGTCCAATTCCATTCTCCATTTCATGCACTACTTCCCACTTTTGTCTGTATTCCAATAGCCTTCTTCGTTTCATGATGGGGGTTGGACTAATGACACAGTCACACAGACAGACCGCCTGCATTTCCTCATTGCGTTGTTGGAGCTCAGAGAGAGAAGAAGAGATTAGAGAGTGTCCAGTTGTTGTGTAGGCAGACAGGTAGCATTAAGCTAGGCATAGGTAGGCAGCAAGCATTAGTTCCAGTTATTGCCACTGCAAGAGCGAGTAATATTTGTTCCTGTGCAAAATATAAAAAAATATTAGATATTTGTTCGAATAATTTTCAATGTCACATCAACCAGTCTGACAGTCCTATAGGAAGGCAGGGTGCCTTTTCACCACCGCAAGGGGGTCATCTGTGTTTCTTAAAAATAAATATAAAAAGTACAAGTCATTTGTTTGAATGCTCTTCAGTCACACTGCCAGTGTCACAGTTGTATAGGCAGGCAGGGTGCCTTTTCGCCACCACAAGGGAGACCCACATGTGTTGGTTTTAGTAAAAATATAAAAAAATACAAGTGATTTGTTTGAATAATCTTCAGCGTCACACTGCCAGTGTCACAGTTGTATAGGCAGGTAGGGTGCCTTTTCGCCACCGCAAGGGAGACCCACATGTGTTGGTTTTAGTAAAAATATAAAAAATACAAGTGATTTGTTTGAATAATCTTCAGAGTCACATTGCCATTGTCAAAGTTGTATAGGCAGGCAGGGTGCCTTTCAGCCACAGCAAGGGAGACCCACATGTGTTGGTTTTAGTAAAAATATCAAAAATACAAGTGATTTGTTTGAATAATCTTCAGCGTCACACTGCCAGTGTCAAAGTTGTATAGGCAGGCAGGGTGCCTTTTAGCCACCGCAAGGGAGAGTCACATTTGTTGATTTTATTAAAAATATAAAAAATACAAGCTATTTGTTTGAATAATCTTCAGCGTCACACAGCCATTGTCACAGTTGCATAGGCAGGCAGGGTGCCTTTTTGCCACCGCAAAGGAGAGTCACCTGTGTTGGTTTTATTAAAAATATAAAAAATACAAGTTATTTGTTTGAATAATCTTCAGCGTCACACTGCCAGTGTCACAGCTGTATAGGCAGGCAGGGTGCCTCTCTTTCCTCCTCCATGCTGAGGTAATGGATCAGCAGCACACCTCAGATAACATTCGCAAAGCACTGCAGAACATGGTTGCGTAATGGCTAGGGGAGCAGGCAGGCACACAGGTGCAAATGGGGTTTGTGGTTACTGATGGTGCAGCTAACATGATCAAGGCTCTCCGGGATGGCAGATTTGTGGGTGTGCGCTGCTCAGCGCATGTTCTGCATCTAGTAGTGAAGGCTGCTCTTGAGGATGGCAGTAACACTGGAAGGTTGTCAGCACTTCTGGAGTCGTGCCGACAAATTTCTGGCCACTTCCATCGGAGAGTCAAAGATAGCCAGCTACTCAGGGAGGACCAGATATGCTAGAGCGTATCCTGGAGCAGAAAAAGGCAATTCATGCAATGTCATGTCACCATTTCATTGGCAGTAACAGAACACTGGGCAGGGCTGACTGGGCCCTGATGGAACAGGTAGTGACAGTCCTTACGCCTTTCCGTGCTTTGACAGAACTTTTGAGCAAAGAGAACGCTAGTCTGGCAGAAGTCATTCCCCTCTTCACGCACCTCTCCTTAAAACTGGATGATTTCCTTTCCCATAGGGAAAACTTGCCTGGTGCTGAGGGTAATATACTTCCAGATGTTGCTGCCCTTCTAACAAATTTGAAGAAGGAACTTACTCGGCGCATGGAAGAGCGCATGGACAATTGTCCCGAGTTAATGCTTGCCAAAATTTGCGATCCTCGAATCAAAGGAAAGTTGGCACTTCGTTCCAATTCTGTTAGTCTCTGAGAAGGGTTAAGTGAGGTGATGATTTAGCACAAGATTAACCCCTTAATGACCGGCCGCGCGCGCACGCGCCCAGCACTTAACGACGGATTTTTCTTCTTCTTCATTCTAGCGAATGACTTCCAGGACTTACCAGGTACGTCCTCTGTCACTAAGTGACAGATTTTGCGGGACGTACCTGGTAAGTCACTTGTCGCGATGAGGTTAATGTATTTTCAATACACAAATTAGTTTAGACACACATACTGCAGTTTAAACAATCACTGATGTTTATTTTTGATGTAGTATGAAACACTACAATGTATATACACATAGACTTAGCTAATATGAGGGGAAATCAGGATAGGAAAATGAGAGAGAGGAATTTGGGTACTAAAGAGGGACAGTAGGGTAGGAGGCTGGTACCAGAAAATGAAACCTTAACCTTTACCAATGTACTAACATAGAATGTGACATGTAGTTTGTCCATGTTCGAGTCGACCACTTATGTTGAGTAGGATGTGACAGGCATGGGTTTTCGATGTTCAAGCATTTGCTAAATTGAATGACAGGCATGGGTTCTCGATGTTCGACGTTTGCATTGTGACTGGCATCCCATGCTGGAGTAGAGGTGACATGCACAGACTGGCAATGTACAACAATGTCCGTTTTTGGGATGGATTTTTTTCTAAATGCACACCCTGTCTGCAAAGAATGATAGCAGCATGCACGGAGGTGCACTGCTATAATTTAACCCATGTTAAATTCGGCCGAATAATTCGGAATGGATCAGAATTTCGTTCGAATTGAATAGGCCCGGTCCAAAATTAGGATCATCCGAATTAGAAAAAAAAAAAATTTGTCCGAATTCGAATTTAATTGAAAATTTTGCCCATGCACAAGTCTAAAAAAGACATTGAAGAAGCTGGGAGAATACATGGCATATTAGTAATAGCCCTGCCCCAGATTCCTAGCACTAGATGACAACTACTTACGTGGCATTGTCTTTGTTCTAAGCTGTCGCCGTGTTCCCTCTGGAAATTTTGTGAAAACCATGTTATCTGCTTTTTCGCAGGAAAATCTGCTTAAAATTAGCTGTTAAAATGTTCGCATTTTTCTCACATTGGCACAAATTTTTCGACATTTTTTCAATGGCTAGAAAGTTTCTGTCCATGGATTTACTTTGTTTTCGCACTACCATTATAAAAACGTGATGTTTTCACTGAAAGCAGACACAATAGAAGCAGCTACAGAGCGAGATAGTTATGCTGTGCTGTTCTCTAGTGATATTTTGCAAAAAGTGAGGCAGGAGAGGCTCATAGTGACTCCTATCACTATGAGCAGGGTAAAAAATAGTCAGTGGAGGAGCTGGAAGGACCATTATGTTTCCACTGAGTCTGAAGAGGAGGAGGAAGGGACCACTACTGTACCAATGCTGTCCAGTTCCCCTAAATCACCACACAGTATCTTGGGGAATTTAATGGGAAGGGAGGGAGAAAAGGGAATGGGAAGGAAGGGAGAAAAGGGAAATGGGTAGGGAGGGAGAAAAGGGTAGTACTAATGAGAGCAGGGCAGGTATGCTGCCTGTGCCTGCTGCAGGACATGCTGCCCCTGCTGCCAGTGCCACCATTGCCGTACCTGCAGCCACTAGTGTTGTACCTGCTGTCATATGTGCTGCCAGTGCTGAACCTTCTGCCAGTGCTAAACCTGCTGCCAGTACTGAACCTGCTGCCAGTGCTGAACCTGCTGCCACCAATACTTTGCCTGCTGCTAGTGTTTCTTGTAGTTCTCAGGGGGGAAAGAGAAAATTATGCCATGTGTGACAGCAGGGGACCCTCTGTCACATTGCTCGTCACCTCCTCCAAGCAGCAGTGAGATGTCTGGAATACAGCAGCAGCAGGTAGGGACTAGTGGTGGTGGTGGTATTGGAGAAACTGGGGTGGAAGAGACATTGATGGCCTTTTTATTAGAAACTGAGAAGGAATGGGAGACAGGGATGAGTATGGGCATCACCACCACCACTAGGAGTCAGCTTTTGAAATCAGCGGAAATTGCTATTTGAAGTGCTAAACCTGAGGCAGTAGCAGCAACAGCAGCAACATTATCCGCTGCCACAGAAAGTGAAGGGGAATGTGGAGGACAAGAAGAAAGAGGCCATTCTTCTCCACCTGTTACCTATCCCTCCCCCAGAAGTCATGCGTGTGAGACTATTATTCTCTTCCGGCAGGCACAGTGCAGTCATCATCAACAATGGTACAGTGCACAATTTGTGACAAGTTAGTGAGAAGAGGAAAGGAGGGAACACACCTTGGCACAACGTCCATGATAAAACACATGAAACACAGACACCATGACATTTACTGCAAACATGTTAAAGCTAAACACCCATTACAGAAATCCAGCACCGCTGTTACTGTACCTCCTGAATCTCCAGAAAGATGGAGATCAAAGAGGAAGAAGAATAATGAAACCCAGACAGACACTGGAAGTTCCATGACGAGCAAAACAACTAGCTCGCCATCAACATCATCTTCTTCCTCTAGTGTAACAAGTACATCTCCTGCCAATCCCCCTCATTCATTGTTACCTCCCCTGCCAAATGATAGCCACTTTGTTAATGTTAGGATATGGCAGTTCATCTTTACCCATTGCACACTGTGTGGTGCACTGACCACACATGTCAGTGTGGTGGAGGAGAATCGATACCAGGTCATCAGGTGGCATCTGAGGAGCTTCCATCCCGCATAATATGCTAGGATTCTGGCAGGGAGGTTTCATCATTACTATTAAGCTGTCAGCAAGTTGTCATCTGTCCTTATCGGGCCTGGACAAGGGGTACAGTGACAGTGGCAGTACTTTGTTTCGGGTGTCATGGTGTTTGGATACAGTTGTACCCCCAGATGTTATTTACCACACACACACACTGTGCAAATTGCAGTTGCTGATAGAAGCCACAGTTCTTGTTCTCAAGGGAAAAATATATATTCTAATAACAAAACACCCATGATGATTTTGGAGAAGGGGCAGGTGGAGAAGAATTAATGGCCAACTTCTTCTTTTCTCCACATAGACTGGGGGCTAGTTATTGTGCTTCTGCTGCCTCAGGAGCATCACTGGAGCTAGTTGTGGCAAGTGGAACCTTCATAATCCATCTTCCATGTTACTGCTATTGTTGATCCCATTCCCTTTCAGCTGCCTAATCATCCTTGCTTAAACAACTCAGCAGCAGCAGTACGAACAGCAGCTGCAACTCAGGAGGACATTTGACAGTGGCTACTGGCCAACATGACCTGCTGGCATTAGGCCAGTAGGGCATTTTTATTTTTTTCTCAGGGCTTGTGTGTTGAGAAAAAAAAAACAGTCCTACAAAATAATAAACAATTTTTGGAGGGTTTGTTTCTAACGCACCTAAGTCCTACAAATCAATGTTTCTTTAGGGCTTGTACTAAACTAGCTTAAGTCCTACAAATCAATGTTTCTTTAGGGCTTTTGTCAAACAAGCTTAAGTCCTACAAATCAATGTGGGACTCTAATAAGTCTAAGTCCTACACAGGCCTCTAACAACAAATTAAACAAATCATCCTCTACAAAATACTCTATCAAGTCAAGTATCAGTCCACCCCAGTGGCAGCTTATGTCAGGGGGTTCCTGTCTCTGTCACTTTATGTACAAATGTCTTATTTTGTTTTATTGTTTTATTGTTTTATTAACTGTCCACCCGATAACAGTCAAGAAAGCCCCCCAAAACAAATTTCCTCTTCAAATGATTCATTCATTCATCAACACAGGCACCCTCCTCAGACCCCTTTATACCATGTCTATGGTTTTTATTTTATTTTATTTAGGATTTCTTTTTTATTAAGTGCCCCCCAATCCCAGTAAAGAACCCCCCAAAAACATTCCCTGTTCAACTGATTCTTTCCCCACACCCCACCAACACAAGCACCCTCATGCCCCTTTTATACAATGCCTTTGGGAAATAAAATATTATTTGTAATGTGTTGTGTGCAACGTGTTATGTGTAACTTCTATGTTCCCATTGATTTGAATGGGCGAAAAAAGCGGGAAATTGGCATTTTTCGCGGGACATTTTTCACCAAGCAGATAATGCCATTTTTTGCCAATTTCGGTTTGAGGCGGAAAGAGTGCCCATCCCTAGTTGCCTCATTCCTTTTTTGTGTGACATTGTTGTGGATGAGAATGGACAGTGAGCACATTAGCAATAGTACCTTGAAATTCTCTTGGGGGATGGATTCACATGCTCCACATGCACCTCAAGGTGGTTAGATTGCTTGTTTTTTATTAGGATATATACGTCTTAATATGTATGACCCCTCCTGCCCCCCCCCTTCACAAGTTACCTTACCACAGAGTGTGCACATGATTGCTATCAAAAAAATGTATTCACACATGGATTATTTCAGTGGGCTGTACAGAGAAGGATCTTCTGGACTGCACACCCTATCCCTAGTTACACCTTAAGTGTCTTGAAGTTCTGCTGCTTCATTTGCCTCACTAGTAGTGTTAAGTGGAATGTCCATCTGTCCCATATCACTGCTGGTACTTCATTACCACCACCACAGGCTGTGGTATGGATGATGTCCCTACTCTGAATTTAACTAATACCAGAGCCCAGCATTGTAGACAACATAGTCCTGTTGATGCTAGTGGAACTGGGAGTCAGACAATGCTCCAGCAATAACTACAGGAACTACTATATCACAGAACCACATCACATCATTGCTAATGATATCAATTCCCGCAATTTTTCTCTCCTACCCCTAATTTGCCTGAGCTAGGAAAGCTCTCAACATCATGTCTGAATCACCACAACCATCCTCATAAGCAGAATTACCACCCCATGTTCTTCCTTTTCTCTGGCTTGTTGTGGTGGTTGTGTTGATAGTGACTGTGAGATCAGTGTAGGTAGTACACCTGGTGTCACATTCACAGACAAAGCAGGAGCAGGCTCAGAATCAGGCAGCTGCAACTCTGGGCTGCTACTGATGCACACAGCCACCTGGAGATATACGCATATAAGTATATCAGCTGCTAACACAGTATCTGGTGAAAGACTGGAGGTGAAGTTATTCCTGGCTTCTAGACTGTCATTGCAACTAGCCCTAAGGGATGGAGGATTTCTCATATCGGATGGGAGATCACCCATGGATGGTGAACAAGTAGCTATCTGCCTGCTCAGAGGATCCAGTCTCTGAGGACAAAAGAGCACATTCCCATAAGCGGCTACACTAGCGATATAGTCAGGAGTGGATATGGATATGGAGATGTGGTAAGGCAGCTAAAACCGGCTTACTCTGTATGCTAACTTTTCATCAGCATCATTCATTCATCTTGCTTATCTATCAGTCCATCCAATAACTAATATATTACTGCTACATTGACTGATTTTGGTTACAAGAATGATGTTGTGAAGGGAACAACATCTATTGACAGATATTAGGAATGATTATTCAGTATTAATGCAGTATTTGGTTTTAAACATTTTACATATTTTTATATTGTTGTTATATGTGATTTATATCATTGTAAATGTGTTGACATGAATTACATAGGATTATAGCTTTCTTCTCTGCTTACCTGTTTTTACGGGTTAACCCTTTAGTATCCTCCTAGAATATTTGGTGGGTTGCACTCACATGGAATAATAGCACTGTACTCTTATTATAATACAATATATTATATCTCTATATTCTTCTCTCTCTCTCTCTCTCTCTCTCTCTATATATATATATATATATATATATATATATATATATATATATATAGATAGATAGATATGTGTATGACATGTTTATTATGGATTAGCACCCAGGCCAGAGGCTTAATGTTACATAGTAACATAGTAATTTAGGTTGAAAAAAGAAAGACTTGCATCCATCTAGTTCAACCCTTTTCCTATTCCTGTTTACCATTGTTGATCCAAAAGAAGGAAAAAGAAACCTCAATACAGCAATTTCAAATTATGACTTGACTGGAGGGGGGATTCCTTCCTGATTCCAAATGGCAATCAAATTTTTCCTTGGATCAACAAGCACTAACTAAATATTAATCCCAATGCTAACACACATAGCCCTCTATGTTCTTCTCTTTTTAAAAAAGTATCCAGGCCCTCTTTAAAGGCATCTATTCAATAGTACCACCTCCTCAGGCAGTGAATTCCATACCTTTATTGTCCTTACTGTAAAGAATCCCTTACAAGTGAGTGCACATTTGTGGGGATTAATATTATATATATATATATATATATATATGTACAGGTGGGGAAAGCACTTACTCCAAAAATTGCTTTAATGCCCAGGTGCACAATCCCTATAACACTGTAGATAATAAAGAAAGGATGGGGCAGCACCCGTGGGACTTTTCAGTAGACATTAAATAAGAAAGGCAAAAAGTATGGTCAACATTTCAGTCCTATCTGGACCTTTCTCAAGACTTGAGAAAGGTCCAGATAGGACCGAAACGTTGACCATAATTTTTGCCTTTCTTATTTAATAAGTCTACTGAAAAGTCCCACGGGTGCTGCCCCATCCTTTCTTTATTATCTATATATATATATATATATATATATATATATATATATATATATATATATAAAATATTAGCGTTATAGGGGGAAGGGCACAGCTTTTCTTTCCCATTTAGGGTGGTCTGCTTTTATGTTAAAGTCAAACACCCACCACAGAAATTAAACACTGCTGTTGCTGTACCCCCTTACTCTCCAGTAAGGCAACAAGAGGTGAGGCAGAGATCAAAGAGGAGGAATAATAGAGAAACCCAGGCAGAGTCTGGAAGTTCCATGATGAGAGAAACAACTAGCTCGACATCACCTTCTTCCTCTAGGACAACTGCATCTTCTGCTAATCCACCTCGTTCATCATTGCCTCCCCCACCAAATGATAGCCACTCTAACAACAAATCTAACAAATCATCCTCTACAAAACACTCTATCAAGTCAAGTATCAGTCTACCCCAGTGGCAGCTTATGTCAGGGAGTATCTGTCACTTTACATACAAATGTCTTATTTTATTTTATTTTTTTTTTATTAACTGTCCTGCCAATACCAGTCAAGAGCCCCCCAAAACAACTTCCCTGTTTAACTGATTCATTCCCCAGACTCCACCCACCAACACAGGCACCCCCATCAGACCTATTTTATACCATGTCTTATGGGCTATTTTTAATTGTATTTAGGATTTATTTTATATTAACTACCTCCTCAATCCCAATAAACAATCCTCCAATTTCTCTACACCCCACCAAAACAGGCACCCTGATGCCCCTTTTATACTATGCCTTTGGGAAATAAAATAATACTTATGTGTTGTGTTTGAATTCAATGTTCCCATTCATTTCAATGGAATGAGCTAGGTAAAAAAAAAGGGGGAAAACTGCACTTTTCAATGGAAATTATTCACAAAGCGAAATTTTTGGCTGATTTAAGTTTGAAGCGAAAACTTTCACCCATCCCTATTTAAATGGTCGCTACATATGTAAAATTTTGAAAGCCATTAGTTTTATCAATCAAAAAATAAGATAAAACCATGGTAACAAAAGTTAGGAACTGTAATAAATGCTCTTTGTGGGGATGAAGAGTCAAAAAGATAAAAATGCAACACCGCTAAAATTTCCTTCTACAACAAAATGTCTCATGAACAGATGTTTCACAGTTTAAGGGCTAATAAGGATGATTAATAATGGAAGGTTCATAATTTGACGCATCATTAAGTTTTCCTGGTACCAAGCTAATGTGATTACTTCCATTATATACTGTTGGTGAAAAATTTTAAACTGCTGAAGTGGACAGTGTGTTGCTGCTACTGAATATACTTCTAATTTATAAAGAGCATTTTCTGCCAATATTAAGTTAACTTGTTTTAGCTTTTTGGTCCCTTTCAATCTTTAAAGTGATAGTAATGTTTCACAAAAACAGCAGCTCCAATTAATCTTCATAGTATTTGAGCCATAGAGAGTGTTATTTCAATACTGTCAGAATTGTAGTTCAAGAGTAATTGAATGACAAAGTATCCTACTCCCACCCCTTTTACCTAGTGTAAGCCACCTCCACTCAGATGTGGAATCTGGTCTTAAGACCAGACAGCTCACAGCAAGGGACAATCTTCTTTCTGTGAGAACAATGAAAACCCTGCCCCCCCTGACAGGTTTTACAGGTGTTTCCCTTATGCTAATTGAAGATTGTCCTTCTCTGCAATCCACCTGGATATCACCTTGCTGCTCTGAGGTAAGCAGTGTGACATCAGTAAAAGGGGCGGAAGGAGGATACTTTATCATTCAATTACTCTTGAACTACAACTCTGGCAGTATTGAAATAACACTCCCCAAGGCCCAAATACTATGATGATTAATTAGAGCTGCTTTTATTATGGAACATTACTATTCCTTTAATCTCTTAACAGCAGGGTGATCCAGTGGAGTGAGTCCATTAAGGACCAAGGCACTGTTTTTTTCTTCGAAATGTTTTCAGAGGTGGCAGAGCAGATTGCAGCTGTGCTACCATCCCAGAATTCCAGGAGTCAAGTTCTTGGCACATCATACATCATTAAGGGGTTAAACATAATGCTGTCACTGGGACAGTTTTAAAGTGGACCTGTGACCCTAAGAAAAGTTTAGATAAACTGAAAGAGAATTCAGAATTGTCTGTATGTTTTAGGCATTTGTTTCTAATGTAAACGTTTTTGAGAAATAAATCTTTGTTTGCTGACACTTTATACTAATTAGTTTGTGTTGAGTAAATATTTTCCCACATTGTGCTATGAATTAATCTAGACCAGTGGTTCTCAATCTTTTTTGTTTGGGACACCCCTAACACATAATCTAGAATATTTGGGGCACCCTTAACATATTTAATGTACTTTATCAAGGGCATACAAAGGGTACAATACATAAATATACAGTTATTATTATGTTTTATAATCATAATAATAAAACTAGATATTTTGTGCAGAACAATTTCTATAAATCTTTATTTCATAGAAAACTTGGGGCACCCTAAGTTGATGTCCGTGGCACACCAAAGTGCCACGGCACACTGGTTGATAATCACTGATCTAGACAAAGCTCACTCACTTGAGGCTTTTCTAATAGAACAGTCACAGATAAGTTTGACCTACAACAATTACCATACATTAGCATATTCTGCAGGGAATTAGCATAAAACCAATCATAAAGGTTATTTTCTCAAAAAATTATATAAAATGGCTAGTAAAGTGTATATGCATGTTTTAATTCTCTATAAAATAAACTTTCTTAAAGTGACAGGTCAACTTCAATAATAAACATTCTATGTAGGAAGGAATTTTATCTATATTTAAAGCTGAACTTTCAGTTCATACTTAGTCGCCATGCATTCATTAAATGCATGACAACTAGCTTTCAAATAGAGGTCTTACCTTTAAAAAATAGCCCAGTCTAAAGGAATCCTTCCAGTTTGGAGAGTGGAACCCAGGCTACAGCGCAGACATCTTGTCTGCGTGCCTGCGCTGTCAGTCCCAGTCTCCATTAAGTAGCACTGCAGTGCACTATACAGGAAGGAACTGACTATGCATGCACACGGATTGCACTAACCTGCCCGTCAGTACCCAAATGGGAAGGATTCCTTTACACTGGGCTATTTTTTAAAGGTAAAACATCTATTTCAAAGCTAGTCACCATACATTTAGTGAATGCACGGCGACTAAGTATTAACTGAAAGTTCCGCTTTAAAATATGTGCCACTGCCAATATACCACATATGAACATTTCTTTCCTCTCAACTCATTTCTAACTAGTGAAGAAAATACATGAAAACATTACAAGAATAGATTAGGAAAATTGTTTTCACATTTATAGAGACTCTTCAATCAATAATTTATTGCTTTATGATCTGAAGGCTGACTTATTGTTTTAATTTTGCTGTTTACAGTCATTAAATCTGAAAGAGAATCATTGTTCAAATATGACAATCCAAAGCACTTTCTTCAAGTACGTGTAATAATTGATATGTTTTTCTATCCATCTTATTATTACAGTATTTTATTGATTTGAGATGAGAACAATATTTCAATTCTATTTAATGTATGCAATCAATTGTTATTTCCTGAAATAAGCTTCCATGTTGTGTAAGCTAAATGATGAGAAGCTTTAAGAATAACTTGACCTTCTGTAGAAATATATATATATATATATATATATATATATGATCTTGTAATATATAAAGAAACTCTAATAAGAAAGTACTAAACCTTTGATATGTTTGGTGTTTGAAATAACCATGTTAAGTATCTATGAATATATTAATTGAGTTTGATCTACTAAGTAGGCCAGGGCAATTTGAGAGGGAAAACCAATTGCAAATTAGTAGACAAATCAATTTACCTATTCAGTTAAATGGAGCTTTTAACACCTCTGAATTTTAGAGACACCCCCACCATGCCAACACATGTATAAAATGCATGTTAGAACACCATGGAACAGGGATACACTGTGGAACAGGGACAAAACCCACGGGCCATAACAGAGATATCTAAAATAAATGCTAGAACCGAGTCAACTGATCCAAAAATCTTAATATCGTCAAATAAAGATAAGAAACAAAATATCATCACATATAGGTTTCTCTGGTTAAGGTCATGCAGTGTCTCCCTGTTCCATGCCAATTCTCACAAATAATTTTGGTGCAGGTACAGAAGTCTATGAATAAGTATGGGTGCCCACATGAAACACAGGAGTTAAACATTTAGTAACATTGATACCTTTATTAGCTAACTAAATCTATTTAAAATGCAAGTTTTCAAGACTTCTTAGGTCTCTTCCTCAGGGATGTTATACAGATAAATATGAAAACATCAGCATCAAAGGATTTCTACATTTTCTTAATTCACTTAGGTAACATAAATTATTTTATCATGTTGGTATTCCCAATCTTCCTTCCCTAAGTGAATTAAGAAAATGTAGAAATCCTTTCCTTACAGACCAATCCTTTTATTGTGTTGAGTAAAGCTAAACAACCCGTATAAACAAACAGAGTAAATTGAGAGTAGTGGCGGCTTTAAATTCAAAAGAAACGGTACCAATTGAATATTTACATTTTCATTTGTTCGAGATTTATGTCAAAATGTATATGCTGAGAGCATCTAGGGCAGTGTTTCTCAACTTCTGTCCTCAGGACCCACGAACAGGCCAGGATTTGATGATTTTCTTGTTAGAGCACAGGTGAGTTAATCAATGTGAATGAGCCTCTGATCACCACACCTGTGCTCTAGCAGAGAAATCCCTAAGTCCTGGTCTTTTAGTGGGTCCTGAGGACAGGAGCTGAGAAACACTGTTCTATGGGTACTATATTAGAGATGGGCAAAACTGTTTACCTCAGAAGTGAAACAGGAGACAAATGGCAATTTCTGCTGAGTTTTCCCTCCTAGCTCATGGTAAAACTGAATTTCCCCCACCATGTGGCAACTTTACCTTCGTTTCCCGCAGGCATAGTATAAAGGGATGTCCGGTGCTTTCAGCTTGTCATGTCTGCATTTTTGAGAGATAGAGAAAGAAGCACAAGTTTGCAGCTAGTTAGGATAGGCAAATAAATTAATACTGGAATATAGTTTAGGGAGTCCTGTAAGAAGAAAATTTGTTCTCTGTGTTTGGAGAGTCTGGGGGACTCTGGGGGAGAGGAAGGAAAAAAGGAGGTTAACCAAAAAAAACAACATTTTGTGTGACTGACTGGGAAGACACAGGCAGCCATGAACCAAGTTCCTTCCTGTTCTATCTGTTATTTCTGTGGTAGGGGAGTCTGGGGGTGTGAGAAGGGAACAAAGGGAATTTACCCCAGATAATCCAAAATTCTATGTGACTGACTGGGAAAATACAGGAATCCGTGATCCAAGTTCTTTCCTGATCTGGCTGTTATCTTTGTGTTAGGGGAGTCTGGGGGACGCTGGGGGACTGTAAAGAGAGTAAGGAGGTTGACCTAAAATATCCCAAAATCTTGGTCTCCTGAGACAGGCAGCTGTGATCCAAGTTATTTCTTCATCTGTCTCTTATCTCTCTGCTTGGGGAGCCTGGGGTGTGAGAAGGTAGCAAAGATGAGTTACCCCAAATAAACCAGCATTTTATGGGACTGAGAAGACAGAGGCAGCTGTGATCCAAGTTCCATCCTGATCTGGCTGTTATCTATGTGTTAGGGGTCTGGTGGTGTATGAAGGAAGCAAAGGAGGTGTACCCCAAAATACCACCAAATTTAGTGTGACTGAGTAGAAACAAGCAGCTGTGATCCAAGTTCCTTTCCTATGGCTGTTATCTATGTGTTAGTTGAGTATGAGGGTGTATGAAGGGAGAAAAGGAAATTCACCCCAAAATACCCCAAAAGTCTGTGTGACAGAGAAGGCACAGACAACTGTGATCCAAGTTGCATTCTGGTGGATATTCTCTTTGTTAGGGGAGTGTGGGGGCAGAAGTAGTTACACAGGGTCGTTATTGTTTTTCGTTCCACATTGATAGCGACAGATAATTTTTTTTATAATGAATTAAAAAATTGTTTGACTGATAGGTGACAGGGACCCTGACCTAAGGTGTGACTGAAGCAGACAGATATTAGAAGAGATAGAATATTTTTATTATAGATTTTGACTTTTCCCTATTTATACTGGACAAATATTCCCTAATTTCCCCTCAATATTATTGGTTTTAGACATTGAGGAAGAAAATGAGAGAATGTCCAATTCCATCTTTAAATTCTAGATTCATAGTGCGTTCAATGTATAGATATCAAACTATTAGTAAGGGTATTCTTGTTCACAAGTTGAGGTGTATTGGATCTTAAATTTCAACACACAAATATAAAAAAAATCCATTTCCAAATTTTATTTGGTCTCTTTGTGGATTTAATCCCTCTTCTTGATAAGATTAAATAATACTATGTTAAATATTACTGTAATGAGATTTAAAGGGATAGTAATACTTAAAATGTAAAAAAAAATATGTTGTAGGGTTTATCCCCCTACATAAAACAAGGGTACTCCCACTGCTGAAAGATGTTTCATTCAAAAGTTATTAATTTTCAAAGTTGAATTTTTTAGGTGCAATATCACAGTGGTCTGAAATTGTACAGTGGCGCTGTTGCTACACAATCCTATGGAGATTTATGGTCCCGGGACCAGAGCTGTCCATAGGATCATGTAGCAACAGCATCACTGTACAATTTCAGGCCACTGTGATATTGCACCTAAAAAATTCAACTTTGAAAATTAATAACTTTTGAATGAAACACCTTTCAGCAGTGGGAGTACCCTTGTTTTACTCAGGGGGATAAACCCTACAACATATTTTTTTTTACATTTTAAGTATTACTATCCCTTTAAAGAGCTGAGCAAAAAACAAAAAACAAAACAAAAAACCTGAGGTCATCCAATAAGAATAGACCAAAGGCACTTTTGATTAAAAGAAAAGTAGGGTGTTTATTTACAGTAAGGTTATGGAATCCTTTGCCTCAGGATATTGTGTTTTCAGATACTACTGTTAAAATTTGAATTGGATACCTTTCTAGCTCAGAACAATACTGAGAAATATGATAGTTAGTTTTGAAGCAGATATTATATTGATTCAGGGAGATATATGACTGACTTTTGGAGTCAGAAAGTGGCTTAATTTTTGTCTTCCTCTGGATCAACAAAGTTGATATGACATGAGCTGAACTTTATTCAGCCAGATCAATTGTTTTACTATGTAAGAGGAAACTAATTTTCAATAGTGGGTACATTATTTTACACAGTATCCAGTATAATGTTCTTGACTACTGACTTTCACTTTCATTTTGATTCTTTTATGAAGTGATTTACTTCCCACTCTTTAGTCACATAAACTCCATTTAGAGCTCTCTGTGGAGGGATTGCACCTATAAGGAGAAGTAATAATGTAAGGCAGGTATTTACACTCTAATCTATACCTGATATCATAAGAAGGTCCATGAACAATCACCAGAGGTGTGAAAAGTACTAACTCCCTCTGATATATTGCAGGGCTTACCCTTGTCCATCTGTACTGATTTTATAATTTTCAACTGGATCACACTTAGAGGGATTCCTTGCTCTGTCCCTATTCTTTTTATGGACCTGTATATAAATGGCAGTGAAGAGTGACTTGCTAGCCAGAATGTTGTACATAATTTCTGAAGCAAAACATTCCAATTACACCCTATACCAATACCCTTTACTAATTGCAAGTTTTACTAGTTAATTTCATTCATATAGTCATTATTTTATTTGTAATAATATAATAATTGATTATCCAATTGATTGATTATTTTGTAACCATTTAATTTTTAATCAGTTAATCACAATCTTTACACATCAACTTCCATTAAGGATCACACGTTCAGTATCAGTATTATTTTTAATTATCATTATTATGTGGTATGTACAAATAACTCCTCTTCTTAAAGGGATAGCAATGTTTCACAATAAAAGCAGCTCCAATTAATCTTCATAGTATTTGGGCCATAGTAACACAGTAAACATAGTTACATAGTAAATTAGGTTGAATAAAGACATAAGTACATCAAGTTTCACCTTTGCCTCATACCCCAGTGACCTGAGAATTGTATAGCTGTCCTGCTACCAATAAATGACTAACTTATCAGGTCTTCCTGATTTGTCTAATAATATACAGTATAACCCTGTATGTTCCCTTTTGAAAGAAATGTATCTAATCTTCTCTTAAATGTATCCATTGCATCTGCCATAACCACGCCCTTGGGCAAGGAATTCCATAATTTAACAGACCTTACTGCAAAAAAACCCTTTCTCTGCTGAAGTCTAAACCTCCTTTCCTCTAATGTCAAGGGGTGTCCCCTGGTCATTTGATCAGGCCTTGGAATGAATAGCTCATTACTGAGATCCTTGTATTGACCTCTCATATCCTATATAATAATTCACTAAAACGTGTGTAATGATGCAGTCATGAGCAGTAGAGACTGCCCATGATGAGGCTGATACAGAGCGTGACGCTCCAAAGGAGTGTCCAGCTCTGTATCAGCCGCGGTGTGGGCAGACTCTACTATGCATGACTGCCCTGTGACCGGCTGGCAGTGTGCACTGTGGCCCGTGTAACAGGCTCTTCAACTAGTATGTGTATAATGTGATAAGATCTCCTCTTAGTTGTCTTTTCTCTAGAGTAAATAAACCAAGTTTGTCTAGTTGTTCCTTCTGCGTCAAGTCATTCATTCCCTTAATTAAATTTCTTGCTCTTTGCTGTACCCTCTCCAATTCTTTTTTCGGAACTGGTGCCTAAAACTGAATTGCATATTCGAGGTGATGGAGAGTGTTATTTCAGTACTGTCAGAGTTGTAGTTCAAGAGTAATTGAATGATAAAATATCCCCATTCCCGCCCCTTTTACTGATATTGCATTGCTTACCTCAGAGCAGCAAGACTGTCTGGATCTATTGCAGAGAGGGACAAACTTCAGTGAGCATAAGGAAAAACCTGAAAAACCTGTCAAGGTGGCAGGGGCGGCCTGGCCCGGGGGGCAGGGGGGAAATTGCCCCCCGGGCCGGTCATAATTATGGCTGATGGGCCGCATCCTCCCTTCATCACCTACTTGCTCCCATCAGAAGGTGCGCACGAGACTGGTTGCTGGGCTGGCGGTATGCCGTATTTGTTTTATTAGCCCAGAGCAGGCAGCTCAGGACTGCCATCAATTAACGCAGGACATTTGTCCTGTGCCCAAAGCAGAATGAAGAGGAAAGTTGGAGGTGGAGTGGCGACGATCAGTTGCCTAGCAACTAACACATCCTTGTACAGGCCAGTTGGGAAAGGGAAGTGAGAGAAGGCAGATATGTGGTGAGTGTGCACAGCGCGGGGGCAGTGACTGGTGCCAGGAGAGCCCTGCGAGGCAGGTTATGGGGCTTTTGCAGCTTTATTCAGACAGAGTTGCTTGATTCGAATAATGGGCTCAGCACCCAGCTAAAAGTAAGAATGTGAGATTGTATTTTTCAGTGTCTATTTATGGATCACTATGTGACTGTATTTGAGGTTCTAAAGTTTAACACTTGTGTGCTAGTGTATGCATTAGTGTTCTGGGGAATTAAGGTGCATGCATGCGTGTGTTATTGTATGTATGTGTGTGCCAGGGTGTGAATGTGTGTGCACCAAGGTGTGAATGTGTGCGCTAGTGTATTCACTAACTTACACATGGATACACTAGCATACACATGCATTCAAGAGTGTTCCAGTGTATGCATGTGTGTGAATTTGTGCTAGCATAGGCATTCATGTGTGTACCATGGTGTGATGAATGTGTGTTCTAGTGTATGTGTGCATGTGCCAGGATGTGAGAGTGTGTACTAATGTATGCTCCAGGGTGCAAATGTGTGTGCTAGTGTATGTGCGAAAAGGGATGAGGGAGGATATCTCTGATGGATATAAAACAGAGGAGTGTTGGTGGTGTCTTAAACTTCACTGCCTAAAAAAGGAGTTGGTGAATGATCATTGACGCCATGATGGTAAAGCAGTAAATAATATTAGGATGACTAAAGTATGGTCACTTCTGCTCTAGAGAATGCAACTCTGATATAGTTAATTTGCAGATTGTAATCTTTAGGCATTATTTATGAGAATCAGATACAATTGTCAACAAAGAAAGAAAGCCAAGGTATAACTAGTGTAGTTCCATTTCAGTTGTAGGTTCTGTGGTATCGATAGTGTGCCATCATTTAATTGTTGATGTCGGTGGTATCACTAGTATAGCTCCATTTCAATTGTAAGCTTTGCGGTATCACTAGTGTAGCTCTATTTCAGTCATACACTCCATGGTATTACTTGCTTTAATTCACAACATTGATGTCAATTATAAAATAATGAAAATTGGCTAGACTGGGCTGGAAAGGTGGGCTGAAGAGAGTAGAAATGGGCCACTTGATTTGTACTGCCCCCCAGTCCGAAAGTTGCCAGCCCTCCCCTGCAAGGTGGGCACAGTTTTCCTTATGCTCACATTAAGAAGATTGTCCCTTGCTGTGAGCTGTCCGGTCAAGAGACCAGATTCCACATCTAAGGGGAGGTGGCTTACACTAGGTAAAAGGGGTGGGAGGGGGGAATTTATTGTTCAATTACTTTTGAACTACAACTCTGACAGTATTGAAATAACACTCTATCACGGTGCCCGTGATTGCCATTTTCAGGTGACATTTACTATCACTTCCTGAATGTTGCGCTTATGCGCATTCGTTATTCTTATAGACCTGTGGTAATTGCCAGAGTCAGTCTCCGCCTAGTTGCTAGGCCTTATAGGCCTCATTCTGCCAGTACTCCTTTGCCCTTTCGTGGTATACCTGTGCACTAGCTCTTGTGATTATTTCCTATGCTCTGATCAGTGTATGACCTCTGTTTATGTTTTACTCCGGCTACATTTGATCCCTGACTTGTTGCCTTCTGCACTGGTCTGACCCTTGGCTCCGTCTGACTACCCGCTCTGTGTTGACCCCGGCTCCGGCTAACTATCCGATATGGTACTGACCTTTGCTTGGCTGACTAACCGTTCTGTGCTGACTCCGGCTGACTATGCAGTATGGTACTGACCTTGGCTTGGCTGACTAACTGCTGTGTGCTGACTCTGGCTCCAGCTGACTATCCGATACATTTCCGACCCTTGGGCTGACTGACTCTGCTCCTACACTAGACCGTCGTCTAGCTTGTATAAGCTGTCCTCAGTATCCACCTGCTGTGCCAGACTTTTTCTCTGGCTATCCTATACTGCTTGATACCGACAGTTAGTGCCTTTGGGTGCACCCTAGTGTACTAGTCACCGTTTCCCGTAGCTACCCTAACGGTCTGGGGAATTCTAGTCGCCACTGCCTGTAGGTTTGCCCTAGCATTCTAGGGCATCCAAGTCCATTACCTTGGTGTACTCTAACGTTCTAGGGGAGCATTTCTCATTTTTGTTTGGGCGATTCTGCTTTACCTGCACTAGTAGCTACTGCTATCCTTGCTACCTTCCCATTCCGTAGTCAGATTGGGTTCAGTTCCTGTTCCATCAGTGGATCGTGTGCTGTCTCCACATCTTGTCCTGTGAGTGTTGGGGAAGTTTTTGTGAACTGTCTCCACACCTGGTCCTGTGAGGGTTGGGGAAGTGCTTTCCGTATTCATTTTTTTATCTAATTTTAATAAAGATATTGATTTTACTGTATCCTTATTTGTCAGTGTCATTATTCCATAGTCACTCTGTGACAGTACCAAAGGGCCATGACCTCGGAAAGTACAGATACTGGTAGCCGACAGTTGCCTAATATCCTTTCTAGAATGGATATTCAAGAACAGCGTATTGACCAGTTGTCTATGGCGATGCAGACGCTCCTTAACCATACAACACATCTCCATAAGCCTGCACAACTACCGGTGCCTCCCATGTTTCGGCATCGGTAGTAACCACTCATGTGGAAAACACGATTTATAGAGGGTTGTCCGGAGCCGCTCCACTCCCTCTAAGATACAATAGGGAACCCACGTTGTGCCGTGGATTTATAAATCAGTTCGAAATTTTTTGGAACTGGTACCTAATGTATTCCAGAGCGAAAGAAGTAAAGTGAGCTTTATGATTTCAAAGCATTGGCGTGTGCCAATCCGTTACGGGAGATGGCCAAACCCATAACTTCTAAATTCATAGAATTTGTGGATGCCTTTCGTAAAGTATTTGATGTTCCAGGCCGAGCAACCTCTACCGCAAAAAACTGATGACCATTCGTCAGGGTGCCCGTACAGTAGCAGAATATGCTATTGAATTTTGTACCTTAGCGGTAGAGGTAGGCTGGAACAACGAGGCTCTGGTGGAGGCCTTCTCACAAGGGCATAATGATACAATCAAGGATGAGACGGCAGCCCGTGAGCTGCCTGAGGATCTGGATCAGTTTATTTCCTTTGCTATACTGATTGATACCCGCATCAGGGAAAGATCCCCTTTTAAAGACTGTAAGCCAAGGCTTGTGTCTCAACTAGCACCAAACTTGGGGCTCCTACCCATGTCTCCCTCACCTCCCATACCTCCTAGTGCCGAGGTCAGTAGGGCTGAGCCCATGCAAGTCGGTTTTACACACCTGTCCAAGGAGAAGCGGTCCTTCCGTCGGAGAGAGGGTCTATGCCTGTACTGTGGTAAGGCTGGACATATGTTACGAGCTTGTGCTGTGTGTCCGGGAAACGCACGCACCTAGGGTCTCTGAGGGGACAGGTCCTAGGTGGCGTAAGTCAGTCCCCACACCAAGAGCAGAACAAGCCCATTTTACAGGTGGCAATATCTTGGGCAGCCTGCTCTGTTGTGACACCAGCCCTGATTGATTCAGGAGCCGCAAGTTATTTTGTTGATGGCAGACTTGCTAAGCAACACAATATTCCCCTGTTGCCTCGTGTCTCTCCATTGGCTATTGAGGCGATTGATGGTAGACCGTTACAACCATCCCATGTCACACATGAGACCTTTCCATTGTCTCTTAGAGTAGGAGCTCTCCATGTGGAGACCCTACAGTTTCAGGTCATTCAGTCTTCAGACTATGCTGTCATTCTGGGTTTTCCTTGGCTTCAGAAACACAACCCCAGAATGAACTGAAAAACCTGTGACATCATGTCTTGGTCCGATTATTGTAAGAAGTCTTGTCTACAGTGGTCCCACTAAGATATTGTGTATCTCACACTTTATACCCTCAGAGTACCAGTTGTTCAGTGAGGTAGTCAGTAAGGGGGAGGTTAGCACTCTGCCGCAACATAAGGCATACGACTGTGCTATTAATTTGATGACAGGCACTATACCTCCTAAGGGACGCACCTACCCTCTGTCGGTAGAAGAGAACTGGGCCATGGAGAAGTACATTACTGATGCCCTGGAAAGAGGAATTATCAGGAAGTCTTCCTTGCCCACGGGGGACAGGATTATTTTTTTTTGTAAAGAAAAAAGATGTGGAGGTTAGACCCTGTATTGACTATAGAGGTCTAAACAAGCTGATGCTTAAAAATGCGTACCCCATTCCATTGATAACTGAGTTATTTGACCTCTTGAAGGGCTCCTCAGTTTTCATAAAGCTTGATTTGAGCATAAAAAAGGGATGGAAGCTGTACGGAAGGCATTGAGTAAACAAAACTCCCTAAGGGAGAAGCAAATTGCTTTCCTAATTGACTGTATAGAATTTATCCTGACCAAGAATTATTTTTGAGTAGAAGGGGATTTTTATTTACAGTTACTTGGTACAGCGATGGGGAGCAAGTTTGCTCCCAGCTTCGCTAATATTTTTATGGGAGAATGGGAGGAAAAATACATTAACCATCCCAATGAATAAAATAAGGATGTAGTAATATGGAAACGCTACATTGATGATTGCATCTGTATATGGAGAGGTTCAGAAGATACATTGAATAATTTTTTATCTTACATTAATCAAAATGATATGGGTTTGAAATTTACATCGGTTTCCAGCAAAGTTAGTGTGCAATTTCTAGACTTAAAAGTTTATATAGAGGATAATTATATAAAAACTTGCACATATAAAAACCTGACAGACACTAACAGTTATGTAAATCTTAAAAGCTGCCATTATCGTCCACGGATCAATAATGTTCCACTTGGCGAATATAGGAGGGTGCAACGGAATTGTACTGAGGAGGATGTATGTAGGGTACAAATTGAAGAGATGGAAAAACTATTTAAAAGTAAAGGATATAATGCTGAAAGCTTAAAACATGCTAAGACCACAGTTTTAAGAGAGAGAGAACCCAGGTTCAAATAAATAATATATGTAAGAGAAATTAATTTGGGAAAGATTAGCCTAAGTTCATAACGAGATACAGTAATGACAGTAAATGTGTGGAAAGGATTTTTTAAAAATATTGGCCTGTCCTCCTTAAAGACCCAGAACTGAAAATAATATTGCCAGAAAAACCAAATATAATTTATAAGAGAGCAAAAAATGTAAACGAGTATTTGATGTCTAGTTTTATTAATTATAAACAATCTAAGTCATCTTATTTTAGAAAAGACCTGCGGGGCTTCTTTAGATGCAATAGGTGCATGGCTTGTAGAACATGTAAAATTGAATCTCGAAATATACAAAGTTTCAATGGAAAGCAGACAAATATTGTACATGACTTTAAGAAATTTATTATGTGCAACAGTAAGAATGTAGTGTACCTACTGGAGTGGCCGTGTGGCCTCCAGTATGTGGGTCGAACTACTAGGAGTGTACATATACGTATAGCGGAGCACATTAGGAATATAAAGAAGGGTCGCATCATTTCACAAAGAAGCATAATAAGGATCCCTCTTTATTGAAATTTGTTGCTATAGATCAAGTTATGAAAAACTGGCGAGGTGAAGATATTATAGTGAAGGTATAAAAAAAGGAAACTGAATGGATCCATCAACTCAAAACTCTAACCCCGAGGGGGTTAAATATAAGTATAGATTTAAACTGTTTTTTGAAATAAGCATATTTGGTAGGACTTATGATGGCTTTAATAGTTTTAATAATTTCAAAAATTCATTAATAACAATGTAAGGATACATGGAGCTCCGAAGGGGTTAACTGGAAGAATTGTGATATGTGATTTGATTGGGTTGATAAAGTTTTAATTAATTTGAACAATGCGTCCAGATACATTGACGTTAGGGCATTTATCTTTGAATAGATGTTTGTTGGGATAAACTTATGATTGCCCCTGAAGAAGTGCCTTTGCACGAAACGCGTAGGGTGTATTGTATAAGTGTCTACCCCAGTAACAGACGGACAATAAGAAACTCGTGAATCTTCAGTTTTGGTTAAATAAGAGACACGTGGTAACAGAGTGTATGACAGTGCGGCTCACTTCAGAACACTCTAATATCACCAGTCCATTTGAATTGGGAGTAGATACTAGTGTATATGTAAATATTAGTGTTGAGCGAGCACCCCGATGCTCGGATGCTCGGGTGCTCTGACCGAGCACCCCCTGAGGCTCGAGTGCTCGGCCGAGCACCCGAGCCCCATTGAAATTAATGGGGCGACACGAGCATTACACCAGGCACCCCCTGCTCTGATGAGGGGAGGGTGCCTGATCAATGCCCCCCTTCATCTCCGCTATGCCCCCTTCATCTCCGAATGCCCCCTTCATATCCGCAATGTCCCCCTTCATCTCCGCTATGCACCCTTCATCTCCGCTATGCCCCTCTTCCACAATGTCCCCCTTCATCTCCGCTATGCCCCTCTTCCACAATGTCCCCCTTCATCTCCGCTATGCCCCTCTTCCACAATGTCCCCCTTCATCTCCTCTATGCCATAGAGGAGATGAAGGGGGACATTGTGGAAGAGGGGCATAGCGGAGATGAAGGGGGACATTGTGGAAGAGGGGCATAGAGGAGATGAAGGGGGACATTGTGGAAGAGGGGCATAGCGGAGATGAAGGGGGACATTGTGGAAGAGGGGCATAGAGTCTATGCCCCTCTTCCACAATGTCCCCCTTCATCTCCGCAATGCCCCCTTCATCTCCGCAATGCCCCCATACCTCCAGTCCCTGGTGGTCCAGCGGAGCGTCTTCAGATCTGTGCCTCTTCCGGCACAGATCCCCGCCACCCGAACATGGTACTCGTCGAGTACCGCCATGTGCCGAGCAGAGCGATGCTCGAGCCGATCCGAGCATCGGCCGAGCACGCTCGCTCAACACTAGTAAATATCCTTGTTATTTTATTATTTTATACTTGAATAAAGATAATTTTAAATAACCCAGTGGATATCACTAGTGTTGAGCGAGCATGCTCGGCCGATGCTCGGATCGGCTCGAGCATCGCTCTGCTCGGTACATGGCGGTACTCGTACGAGTACCGCATGTGCTCGCCCGCCATGTTCGGGTCTCCTCCCCGCACGTTTTGCGGCTGCTGCGCAGCCAATAAACGTGCAGGGAGGCTCTGACATCAGTGTAATGCCAGCAGCCATGTTGGCTGCTGGCATTACACTGATTGGCTGGCCAGAAACCGTGGTCGGGTGCTTAATAGCACCTGACCAGCGAGTTCGGCTCAGTCTTAGCCAGGGAGAGATGAGGATAGGAAGGGAAAGTCAGTGTAGGGAGAAAAAAAGCAAAATTGTGAAAAAAAAAGAACCAAAAGTCCTTTTTAGGACTACTGTGTGTGGGGGCAGCAGGTTATTTTGTGTGGGGGGAAAAAAACAAAAAAAAAAAAATTTCATATATTCTGTTTAGTGTGCAAAGTTGCAGATTAGAGCACATTCTGTTTAGTGTGCAAAGTTGCAGATTAGAGCACATTCTGTTTAGTGTGCAAAGTTGCAGATTAGAGCACATTCTGTTAAGTCTTCAAACTAAAATATCAAAGTCACATATTCCATTCAGTGTGCGTCGCCGCAGTTTAGCAGCACATTCTGTGTACTGTGCAGAGTTGCAGAATAGGAAGAAATACTGTTAAGTCTTCAAACTAAAATATCAAAGTCACATATTCCATTCAGTGTGCGTCGCCGCAGTTTAGCAGCACATTCTGTGTACTGTGCAGAGTTGCAGAATAGGAAGAAATACTGTTAAGTCTTCAAACTAAAATATCAAAGTCACATATTCCATTCAGTGTGCTTCGCCGCAGTTTAGCAGCACATTCTGTGTACTGTGCAGAGTTGCAGAATAGGAAGAAATACTGTTAAGTCTTCAAACTCAAATATCAAAGTCACATATTCCATTCAGTGTGCTTCGCCGCAGTTTAGCAGCACATTCTGTGTACTGTGCAGAGTTGCAGAATAGGAAGAAATACTGTTAAGTCTTCAAACTCAAATATCAAAGTCACATATTCCATTCAGTGTGCGTCACCGCAGTTTAGCAGCCTATTCTGTGTACTCTGCACAGTTGCAGAATAGGAAGAAATACTGTTAAGTCTTCAAACTCAAATATCAAAGTCACATATTCCATTCAGTGTGCGTCACCGCAGTTTAGCAGGCTATTCTGTGTACTCTGCACAGTTGCAGAATAGGAAGAAATACTGTTAAGTCTTCAAACTAAAATATCAAAGTCACATATTCCATTCAGTGTGCTTCGCCGCAGTTTAGCAGCCTATTCTGTGTACTCTGCACAGTTGCAGAATAGGAAGAAATACTGTTAAGTCTTCAAGCTAAAATATCAAAGTCACATATTCCATTCAGTGTGCGTCACCGCAGTTTAGCAGCCTATTCTGTGTACTCTGCACAGTTGCAGAATAGGAAGAAATACTGTTAAGTCTTCAAACTAAAATATCAAAGTCACATATTCCATTCAGTGTGCTTCGCCGCAGTTTAGCAGCCTATTCTGTGTACTCTGCACAGTTGCAGAATAGGAAGAAATACTGTTAAGTCTTCAAACTAAAATATCAAAGTCACATATTCCATTCAGTGTGCGTCACCGCAGTTTAGCAGCCTATTCTGTGTACTCTGCACAGTTGCAGAATAGGAAGAAATACTGTTAAGTCTTCAAACTAAAATATCAAAGTCACATATTCCATTCAGTGTGCTTCGCCGCAGTTTAGCAGCCTATTCTGTGTACTCTGCACAGTTGCAGAATAGGAAGAAATACTGTTAAGTCTTCAAACTAAAATATCAAAGTCACATATTCCATTCAGTGTGCTTCGCCGCAGTTTAGCAGCCTATTCTGTGTACTCTGCACAGTTGCAGAATAGGAAGAAATACTGTTAAGTCTTCAAAGTAAAATATCAAAGTCACATATTCCATTCAGTGTGCGTCACCGCAGTTTAGCAGCCTATTCTGTGTACTCTGCACAGTTGCAGAATAGGAAGAAATACTGTTAAGTCTTCAAAGTAAAATATCAAAGTCACATATTCCATTCAGTGTGCGTCACCGCAGTTTAGCAGCCTATTCTGTGTACTCTGCACAGTTGCAGAATAGGAAGAAATACTGTTAAGTCTTCAAACTCAAATATCAAAGTCACATATTCCATTCAGTGTGCTTCGCCGCAGTTTAGCAGCCTATTCTGTGTACTCTGCACAGTTGCAGAATAGGAAGAAATACTGTTAAGTCTTCAAACTCAAATATCAAAGTCACATATTCCATTCAGGGTGCTTCGCCGCAGTTTAGCAGCCTATTCTGTGTACTCTGCACAGTTGCAGAATAGGAAGAAATACTGTTAAGTCTTCAAAGTAAAATATCAAAGTCACATATTCCATTCAGTGTGCGTCACCGCAGTTTAGCAGCCTATTCTGTGTACTCTGCACAGTTGCAGAATAGGAAGAAATACTGTTAAGTCTTCAAAGTAAAATATCAAAGTCACATATTCCATTCAGTGTGCTTCGCCGCAGTTTAGCAGCCTATTCTGTGTACTCTGCACAGTTGCAGAATAGGAAGAAATACTGTTAAGTCTTCAAACTAAAATATCAAAGTCACATATTCCGTGTAAGATGAAGAAGGCGGGTAAAAAGGGACGGGGAAGTGGACGTGATCCTGATAGTTCAGGGCGCGGGTCAGGACGCGGAGAAACTGTGCCTGGTGCCAGAGCACAAGAAAGAAAGACATCCACCATACCTAGCTTCATGTCTAATTTTACAGGGCGTCGCAGGACATCACTCTCGAGGTCCGACCACTGCGAACAGGTGGTCGGTTGGATGTCAGCTGATACTGCTTCCAGTCGGTTAAGCACCACCCTGTCTTCCACCAAGTCCACTCTCAGTAGCCAAGAGTCTGGTCAACATAATCCTCACTCTGATCATCCTTCCTCCCACCATACACGGTCTGGTCAAAGAAGTGATCCCACACTGGGATATAGTGAGGAGCTCGTCTCATCACCAATCCTTCATTTGACCCTCTCTCCAAGCACGCTTGCAGAGGAACATGACATCTTGTGCCCTGATTCACAACCTCTAGAGGGTACCCAATCACAAGAAGATGACAGATGTGAACGGCATTTAAGGTCAAAGGAAGTAGTGGATGATGATGATGATGATGAGACACAGTTGCCATTAAATCAACCACTATTACTGTCTCAAGACCTTGTTGAGGAGAATGTTATACAGTTGTCAATGACTGAGTATGTGGTGGGATCAAGATATGAGGAGGATGATCAGAGTGAGGAAGTGGAGGAGGACTTGGTGGACGATGAGGTGACTGACCCCACCTGGGAAGGTGTAGAGCCGAGCGATGACAGCAGTCCTGAGGGTGAGCCATCTGCAGCACCGCAACAGGCTGGAAGAGGCAGTGGTGTGGCTACAGAAAGAAGGCGGACCGCACCAAACCGGCCCGCAAATGTTCCACGGAGCACCCCCTTGCGTAAATCTCCCTTGCCAAGGGGTAGGTGTTCCGCGGTATGGCGTTTTTTTAAGGAAAGTGCGGACGACAAAAGAATTGTAGTTTGCAACCTGTGCCACACCAGAATGAGCCGAGGCATGAACACTAGAAACCTCACCACCACCAGCATGATCCGACACATGGCATCCAAGCACCGTAATAAGTGGGAGGAACGCCTGGATCGCCCATCTGTGTCTGCAGGCCACACCACTGCCTCCTCTTCCCCTGTTTTCGGTGCCGGCCAATCGCCTGTCGAAGGCGCAGGCCCGCATACCTCCCGCCCTTCACCTGTACCATCTGAAGCACCATCAGCGACCACATCCACTTCCCTGTCCCAGCACAGCGTCCAAATGTCGTTACCCCAGGCATTTGAGCGCAAGCGAAAATACCCAGCCACCCACCCACAGGCCATAGCACTAACCTCACACCTTTCCAAATTACTGGCCATCGAAATGCTGCCATTTAGGCTTGTGGACACTGAGTCCTTCCGCAGCCTGATGGCAGCAGCTGTCCCTCGGTACGCGGTCCCCAGCCGCCACTACTTTTCCCGGTGTGCCATCCCCGCATTACACCACCATGTGTCCCGTAACATCACCCGTGCCCTGACCAACGCAGTTACTGGGAAGGTCCACTTAACGACTGACACATGGACAAGTGCTTGTGGCCAGGGACGCTACATTTCCCTGACGGCACACTGGGTGAATGTCGTGGAGGCTGGGAGCGACTCGGACCCTGGGATGGCACGGGTGCTACCCACGCCGAGGATTGCGGGCCCTACCTCCATCAGGGTTTCCGCCAGCACCTACGTTATTGGCTCCTCCTCCTCTGTTTCCACCTCCGAATTCTCTACACGCAGCGCCACTCCCCCATCAGCCAGTAGCTGGAAGCAGTGTAGCACTGCAGTGGGGAAGCGTCAACAGGCCGTGCTGAAGCTGATCTGCCTTGGGGACAAACAGCACACGGCCTCAGAGCTGTTGCAGGGGATTAGTCACCAGACCGAGCAGTGGCTCTCGCCACTCAAACTGCAACCAGGCATGGTTGTGTGTGATAATGGGCGTAACTTGGTGGCGGCTTTGGAGCTCGGCAAGCTCACACACGTACCATGCCTAGCGCATGTATTTAATTTAGTGGTTCAGCGATTTCTAAAAACCTACCCCAATGTGCATGATCTCTTGACCAAGGTGCGCCGCGTGTGTGCACATTTCCGTAAGTCATCTACAGCTTCAGCCGGCCTGTTGAAGCTGCAGCAGCGCTTACAATTGCCAGCTCACCGGCTGCTGTGTGACGTGAGCACGCGCTGGAACTCCACCTTCCACATGTTGGCCCGGCTTTGTGAGCAGCAGAGGGCAGTAGTGGAGTACCAGCTGTTACACGGTCGTCGCCTTTCCGTTCAACTTCCTGTAATCAGAAGTGAGGAGTGGGAATGGATGTCAGACCTCTGTGAGGTTTTACGCAATTTTGAGGAATCGACACAGATGGTGAGCGGCGATAACGCTATTATCAGTGTAACCATCCCACTTCTGTGTCTACTGAAACGCTCGCTGCTCACAATTAAAACTGACGCTTTGCATGTGGAAGAGGTGGAAATGCGGGAGGAAGAGCTTACACAAGGTGATAGCCAGAGCTCCCTCACTTCGTCTTCTCAGCGACAATTGGAGGAGGCGGAGGAGGAGGAGGAGGAAGACACGGTTGCCTCCGCTACAGAGGGTAGCCATGGAACTTTAGTTCCATCTCTTCAGCGTGGGTGGGCAGAAGAGGAGGAAGAGGATGAGGAGATTGAGAGTCATCCTCCTGGTGAGGACAGCGAAATCTTGACTGTTGGTACTCTGGCACACATGGCTGACTTTATGTTAGGCTGCCTTTCCCGTGACCCACGCGTTATACGCATTTTAGACAACACGGATTACTGGGTGTTCACCCTTCTGGACCCCCGCTACAAAGAGAATTTCTCATCTCTCATTCCTCCGGTGGAGAGGACAAGCAAAATGGTGCAATACCAGAAGGTTCTTGTTGAAAAATTGCTCCAAAATTTTCCATCTGACAACGCTGGCGGCAGAGTACGCGCTACCTTGGCCAACCGAGAAGGGAAGAAAAGGGGAGCACACAGCAGTTCCGACAAAGGCAGGGCAACACTCTCCAAGGCGTGGGACACCTTCATGACACCCCGCCAGCACCCTCACCCTGATGCGCAGCCTAGTGTCACAAGGAGGGAAAAGTTTTGGAAGATGGTGAAGGAGTACGTAGCAGACCGTGTCAGCGTCCTCAATGATCCCTCTGTGCCTTACAACTACTGGGTGTCCAAGCTGGACACGTGGTATGAACTGGCACTCTACGCCTTGGAGGTGCTGGCCTGCCCTGCCGCCAGCGTTCTGTCTGAGCGGGTATTTAGTGCTGCTGGTGGCATCATAACAGATAAGCGTATCCGCCTTTCCACCGACAATGCTGATAGGTTGACACTTATAAAAATGAACAAGGCCTGGATTTCCCCTGACTTCTCCACTCCACTGGAGGAAAGCCCCGGGGGAACATAAACTCACTTTATATATGTTATTTACAATGATGGGAATACTCTGTATTCCCATTCACCCCTTCCACCCAAAACATGGGTATATGGTTGACTCTTAATCTTCTCATCCTCCTCCTCCTCTTCCATATGCCCTGGGATATAATTTTTATATAGGGCCAGCTCACCAGCGGGCCCTGTGATATAATTTTTATATAGGGCCAGCTCACCAGCGGGCCCTGTTTGACAATTTTTATATAGGTCAGCTCACCAGCGGGCCTTCTCATATAATGTTTTATTGGGTCAGCTCTCTAGCGGGCCCTCTCATATAATGTTTTATAGCGTCAGCTCACTAGCGGGCCTTCGCATATAATGTTTAGGATGGTCAGCTCCGCAGCAGACCCTCACCCATAATGTTTTAGATGGTCGGCTCAGCGCACGTTTCCCTCTTAATCATGGCCCCAGTTCAGAAAAATCAAGGAAATTTTTGGGAGAATTTGACTTTGCGCACGTTTCCCTCTTAATCATGGCCTCAGTTCAATAAAATCAAGGAAATTTTTGGGAGAATTTGCCTCTGCGCACGTTTCCCTCTTAATCATGGCCTCAGTTCAGAAAAATCGAGGAAATTTTTGGGAGAATTTGCAGATGATATACAAGTAAATATACAGCAAATATTGTTTGGTAACAATTTTTCGCCTAAAGTCGTTTTTATTTTCCTTTTTGTGTGTTTTACGGTCAGTCTGTAAAAATGGCGTACTACGGGCGAAAGATCGTTCCCAGCAGCGATGTTGGAGTCTAAGATGCATCCAGACATCCTCCCTATGCTGTCCCTGAACCATTTCTGTGGTGTTTCCATCCTTTTCTGCCCTTTTCCTATGGACCAGGCACCCTCCCCTCATCAGAGCAGGGGGTGCCTGGTGTAATGGTCGAGTCCTCCCATTGACTTCAATGGGACTCGGGTGCTCGGCCGAGCACTCGAGCCTCAGGGGGTGCTCGGTCAGAGCACCCGAACACCCGAGCATTGGGGTGCTCGCTCATCACTAGATATCACAATTTTTCTGATTGGATTACTTTGCAAGATTTAACGGAGCTATGGAAAGGCTTTGACAACTGTAATACTGCAAAGAGAATCCACGCTGGAGAATGGACATTTAACAAGTGAGTGGATACATTGTGTCTTTGAGTAATTGGACTAACATTGTATTGACTGGATTTTGTGTATCTATACTTTTTATTATCAGAGTGGTGTGGAGGATACGATCCTGTTTTAACTTCATTGATAACGGGAGTTTGTCGAGATATCTGTCTAAAGGAGGCAATCGATGTGAAATAAGAGTAACTGAAATGTAAGTGGCTACTATTGGATTTCTTTGTGATTTGAATACTGAGATTCTGATTGGACTTTCCTTTGTTTGTTTACATATATCGTGCAACTCGGGAGGAAAGAACACTTTCACACGCAACAGGATTACACATATCCCCTAAAGGACATTTGTGATTGATTACAACTAGTAAGGGATCATCTGGGTTAATTTATATGTTTATGAGAATCTATTTTTGAGTAAGGTAGAAATTTGGGCTGAACCCGGTAACTAGCTGTTTCAATTCCATCAGCAGAATAGAGATACAGTGCCGTTTCTTCTTTTTATATTAAATTTTGATTTGCGGGCAGGCTACAACCTAATTAGAATCAAGGAGGGCGATGAGTGGAAATCTGCATTTAATACTCGTAGTGGCCATTATGAGTACCTGGTCATGCCCTTTGGGCTGTGCAGTGCTCCGGCAGTGTTCCAAAAATTTATCAATGATGTACTGAGAGACCTGCTAAAGTCCTGTGTCGTAGTCTACTTGGATGATATCCTGATACGCTCTCCTAATATTGAGGCACATCAGAGGGATGTTGCTACCGTGCTGCAAAAATTGAGAGAAAACAAACTGTATTGTAAATTGGAAAAGTGCAAACTCCATAAAGATCGAGTTCCATTTCTGGGCTATATAATCTCTGCTGAGGGTATTTCCATAGATACAGAGAAACTCTCGGCGGTTCTGCAATGGCCTCGTCTGGTGGGCTTGAAGGCCATACAGAGATCCTTAGGATTCACAAACTATTATAGGAAATTCATACAAAATTTCTCTACGGTAATCAAACTCTTGACTGACTTGACTCATAAAGGGGCTAATCTCTTGGCTTTGTCTCCTGAGGCCAGCAGGGCTTTTGAAGCATTGAAGTCTGCTTTTGCTGAGGCTCCAGTATTATCGCATCCCAATCCTGCCTTGCCTTTTACCCTGGAGGTGGATGCATTGGAGACAGGAGTGGTTTCTGCTCTGGTCTGACCCTTGGCTCCGTCTGACTACCCGCTCTGTGCTGACCCCGGCTCCGGCTGACTATGCGATACGGTACCGACCTTGGCTTGGCTGACTAACTGCTCTGTGCTGACCCCGGCTCCTGCTGACTGTCCAATATGTTTCTGATCCATGGCCTGAGTGACTCCACTTCTACGCTAGACTGTGCTCTAGTTGATCTCTCTGGTACAAGCTGTGCTCAGTAACCTCCCTCTGCGCTGGACTATATATTTGCTTTTTTTTTTTCAAATCAAAACAAACATGCAACAGTTAGATTTTAACATACTATATTAGACACAACCTAACTGTATGTTATGTTCCCAGTGTCAACAATTCCTTATGATTTTAGATGTTACTTTATCTCCCTGTGCCAAAAACTTAGGTTGTAATCTCTATGGGCAGGAACTTTCTGTGCCTGAAAATTCTGCATACTAATTGATAGTTAACAGAATAAAGATATTATCCTTAATAAAACTGAAATGCTAAAAATGTGCTAAAACATGTAAATACTTAATCTTAATAGCATAATCTTATTAAGTGAGATTTGTCATTCTTTCGAAAGTTCATTAATATAGTGTACAAAATCTGCACATTTTTGTTATATTGACCATAAAGATAGTTAGCTTGTTGTAGACTGCTCACAGTGCTCATTCATGAAAACAAATTATTGTACTTGATTCTGTTTTCTGTGTTACATTTAATGTTTTTTTCTACAATTTTCCTCAATGATATATAGGATTTTTAATGTAAAACCTTGTTATAGAATCAAGTGTAATGTTTCACATTGCACTAGTCAATGACTAACCTCACAATAACGAGCCATTTGTAGAGTAAATCAGCTGCTCGTGAGGCTCTTTATTCCCACCAAGTCTTGTGTTTTAAGAATTAATTTTATAGGTGCAAAAAAACAGATCCATAGGAAACGCTCCCTTCTATATTGCACATGTGCTAATAAGAATCACCTGGAGTTTACATATGTTGATACTATATTTGCTGAGTCTGCTTTTTCCCTTTGTGAAAGACCAGGTGACTGATTCAATGACTACAGCGTAGCGGTGTGCTTTCCAAGAACGAACCCGGTGACAGGGTTCTTTCATTCTACACAAGAGCTTGATGCTACAATCTGCTTATATAGCCGCCGGCAGCATCAAAAAGACAGAAAATGCCTTTGGAGTCACCCCATGGATCATCTATCCTTTTGGATAGATGATCCATGATAGGTGGGCTATCAGGAGGGGTCCTGATGCCCCCATAGAGGTCTGAAAGTTTTATTTAATTATAAAAGCCGCATATAACCTATGTGAAAAATAGGTTATATGCCCTTTAATAAATGGGCAATTGTCACCCCCATGATAGGGGGGTGCCATGAGGTGTTATGATTCCTCCCTTGAGGTCTGATGTTTGTTTAATAACTTTAAAAATGTATTAAAATTTTTTTACATATATACGGGGCTATTAACAATGCCTTCCTACCTCTCTGGTACTCAAAGGGTTAACTGTCGAATAAAGGACAGGTTCTGTCGAATAAATGGCAGTTCCTGTCCAATAAAGAGGGGAAGTTGAATGAGTCAAATGGAGTTAGTATGTCGAATATATGCAATATATGTTAGCATTCTATGTGGTGGGGATATGTCGAAATGGGGGAGCATTGTGTAGAGCTTGGTGTACTTTTTCAGTTTATTATAACCCTTTGAATGCCACAGGGGTGAGCAATGCACATCCCTATGGCATTCAGTGCTGTCCTTGGTGCCAAAAACTATCTCTTTATTCCCCTACTGGCTGGGTAGTGAATCACAGAGAATGCTGTTCAGAATTGTTGTAGTGCTTGTGATGTATGAGGGGAGGAGATCCCTTCCACACCGACAATCCTGTATGCTAATAGGAAGCTTCTCCAACCCTCCCCTTCCATCCGGCAATTTTGGTGAATGTCGATGTGGGTGCAGATCGAATTGTTGGAGGGTTTCGAACACATCGACAATATCATACCGACACCACATCAACTTTTAATGCATCTAGGCCATTGAGATTGTCTCTCCTTTTCAAGTATGTACTTGAATCATTTTATGTACCTCAGAAGGGTAAAATGTTGAGCTGACTTTGCGGGCAATAGAACCTACAACATTGCGGCTTGAACAGATTCTACAGCTGGTGCATTAACCAATTTTCACTCACTGAATTTTCACTCATCACATTGAAAATGGCCTATTTCCATATGGAAATGAAGCATAATGACTCATCTTCATATGGAAATGCAGGATCATGAACCATTTTTGTATTCTTTATAAGTTAATATGGCACTTTTCTGACTTTTCGCTCCTATTTTTTCTGCAAAGAAAAAGACATCCTTGTCTCTACGCATTTCCTTATACATTTTAGTGTTATCAGCATGAATGAGATACTACTTTCAATTTCCATATCAGGATCATTATTAAACAAATAAAAATACATTGGACCAGATATGAACCCTGAGGCACTCTACTTACAACTTTAAACCAACTTAGAAAGGTTCCACTTACAACAACTCTCTCTCTTTCTCTGCAATGTATTTAAAGGGGAACTACCACCGCGCAATAACCAAGTGGCTCCAAAAGGGACTGACAGCGCAGGCGCACGGACGTCACTGTGACGAGATGTCCATGCTTCCTGCTCCTGTGACCGTTGGAAAAATGCAAAAATCTTTGGAACCGGGTAATATTGCTGGCGACTAGCGCTATTAAGCAGCTAGTCGCCAGATGAAGACTCATTTCAGGTTAAGTTATTGCAGGGTGGTAGTTCCCCTTTAACTTGCTTTCTTCATAAATACAGTATCACCTCCCAAAGTGAAGCTTTTTAAATTATGTAGTAACCTGTTGAGAGGCACGGTATCAAATGCTTTTATAAAATCCATATATAGCAACATAGTTGTTGAGACTGATAAAAAAAACATGCGTCCAACAAATTCAGTCCATGCCATATCACACCTGTTGGTTCCGGCAAAAAAAAAAAATACATTGACATCATTTCCTAATTAAGCCCCATAGGAGTGAAAAAAAAAATGTTTCCTGACTTGAAATGGCAATCGGATATTTCCCTGGATCCTATCTGTTATGAATTAAACTGTCATAATTATCAATATTGTTCTGTGCTAGACAGGTATCCATTACTTTTTGAAAATAGTTACAGTATTGGCAAGCACAGGATCCTGAGGCAAATAATTCCATAACTGCCCTTACTGCAAAAATTCACTGCCTTTGTGTTAGTTGAAAACATCTTTCTTCATGGTTAATAAGATGAACCCTTGTTTGCTTATCTCTTTGAATAAATTGTTTTAAATGAATGTGTTTTGGTATAAGTAGCTTAGTAACTTGGTATGAGACAGGCATATGGTTAGAAAATACATTCAAGTGCCTGGTTCAGTGTAAACTCATATTCAACCATTCAGTTAATAGTCTCCAACAGCTGGTGAGCCAAAAGTTACAAAAATTTCAGGGAGCGTAAAAAATATAAAGAGTGAAAAAATGTAGGCGTATGGCCAGCCCCTTAGCATGCAACCAAAAAATACTGAATGTGTAAAACACCTACTATAATAGTCTAAACAATCTCTAAACAATCTCACAATAATACTACCCACACACTTACCTTGTTATGAACAGAAAATCTTAATGGACCCATGTGCAACATATAGCATTTTCTGTTATTTCTAGATGGAGGCAGGCATGACAGTTCCTTCAAGATAACAGGACACAATGTCTTCCAACTGTACATGGTAACCTTGAGCCTCTAAGGTCAGAAGGGTTCTTTGCAATGTGTTGCACTTCCCCTTGTCCTGAAATAGTTAAGTAGGCTTTTGCTCTGCCAGCAACTGTCATGCCCACCTCCATGAAAAGTGAATAGATACCACTAGTTTATGTACAAGAACTATAGTAAACTAAACCATAGAAATCATATACAGGGTTATAATAAATACAACAAAATAAGAATCAATGCTAAGAAGAGACTATTAAGAACTGTAAAAATGGACTTAATCAATATTTTCATTCATGTTATCTGTTTATAGTGTTTGCAATATGAATACTCATAAAGACTTCTATTGACAGGGCAGTTAAAATATATTTGATAGTGGTGATTTACAGATAATATGCTTAGTACTGAGAAACGTAAAAGTATACGCAACTAGTAAACATGTCTAGATGCAATGGATGATATTTATTAGGTTCTTAATGACCAATGACATGCCAGGACCATCACAACAGTCCTGGTGTTAACGACCAGTGACAGTCTTAGCACATAATGAAAATTCATGATCATGGCGTGCCTACAAGGTAGCTGTGATCAGCCGGCAGGTGGTACAAAAAAAAAAGGTGCATTGGTCCTCCAGCGCACCCCACCCCTGAAAAGAGCAGTCCTTAAGGGATCAGAGTGCAAAGAAAAAGCATTTCCATGCTGACATACAACCAAGCTCATATTCTTTAGGAATTTATGAATGATCATGCACTGTTTAGTGCATGCTTGTATATTAAAGGCAAGGGATTATGCTGCAAAATCAGCTTAAACATGAGCTATGCACGTGTAAGCTGTACTTATCAATATGCTTTAGCATTATGCTTTAGTCATTTGCAATGCTTTGTACCTACTTTGTTCACCTTCATCTTCTTGAAGGGTTCCAACCCTTCAAATCTCATTAACATTCTATCTAATAAACAGGAGCGCACTAAATCTTGTACATAAAAAATATATGATATATTCAAGGAGTGAAAATGAGGAAATGGATATAGAGACTTTATTACAACATATGTATAACAAAATAGGTATACCTGTAATACATTTACATTAAAGACATTAGGTAGATACAGCAGAAGATTGTGATACAATAATAAAACTGTATACAGACTGTCCATCTAGGTCTTAACTCTAGTGTATATCATTAGACTGTATTTATCTGTGGGACTGTTATTCAATGGTTTCAGTATTCATAATATAATATTTTATCTACAGTTTTATTATTGCTTTATGATCATATGATTTATCTAATTAATGTTTTTAATGTAAATGTATACCTGTTTTGTTACACATATGTTGTAATAAAGTTTTTATGTCCCATTTCCTCATTTTCACTCCTTGAGTATATCATATATTTTTTAAGTACAAGATAGTGTTCTCTCCCGTTTATTAAATATTTTATTTTTTCCCCTTGACCATTCACTGTATGGCTAAAATGGGATAGTAGCTGCCCTTTTCTTTGCTCTTCCCTTTTTTCGTTGGGTTTATTATAGATGGATAACCTTTATCACTATTTTTTGTGTTCTCATAAACATTCCCCTTCTTCCATTCTTCTGCGCTCTTTTGAACACCCACTTCCTAGATAATAAATCAACACTTATTTATGATTATTTCTGTGAGCAATCCCTGCATCTGTTTGTCTTCACAGAATCTTGGTTGTCTGTACATGACAGAGGTCGAGGCTGCACTCTCTTATGGTGGGTTCCACTTCTCAGACACACCTCGCTCTACTGATTGGGGTGAGGGTGTTGTTATCCTTCTCCCCACCCACTACCACTTCCAGTCACTTTTAAACACACCATCTGTTCACTTTTCTTTTGAAGTACAGATGTGGCCAAAGGTTTTGAGAATGACACAAGTATTGGTCTTCACAAAGTTTGCTGCTTTAGTGTTCTTAGATATTATTGTCAGATGTTACTATGGTATACTGAAGTATAATTACAAGTATTTCATAAGTGTCAAAGGTTTTTATTGACAATGACATTAAGTTTATGCAAAGATACAATATTTGCAGTGCTGACCCTTCTTTTTCAATAACTCTGCAATCCCCCCTGGCATGCTTTCAATTAACTTATCGGCCACACCCTCACTGATGGCAGCCCATTCTTGCATAATCAATGCTTGGAGTTTGTCAGAATTTGTGAGTTTTTGTTTGTCCACCCCCTCTCAATGGGATTAAGGTCTGGTGAGTTTCCTGGCCATGGACCCAAAATGTCAATGTTTTGTTCCCCGAGCCACTTAGTTATTAATTTTGCCTTATGGCAAGGTGTTCTGTCATGCTGAAAAAGGCATTGTTCATCACCAAACTATTCTTGGATGGTTGTGAGAAGTTGCTCTTGAAATATGTGTTGGTACCATTCTTTATTCATGGCTGTGTTCTTAGGCAAAATTGTGAGTGAGCCCACTCCTTTGGTTGAGAATCAACCCCACAGCTGAATGGTCTCAGGATGCTTTACTGTTGGCATGACACAGGACCGATGGTAGCGCTCACCTTGTCTTCGATGGATAATGCTTTTTCTGGATGCCCCAAACAATCGGAAAGGGGATTCATCAGAGAAAATTACTTTACCCCAGTCCTCAGCAGTCCAATCCCTGTACCTTTTGCAGAATATAAGTTTGTCCCTGATGTTTCTCCTGGAGAGAAGTGGCTTGTCTGCTGCCCTTCTTGACATCAGTCCATCCTCCAAAAGTCTTTGCCTCACTGTGAGTGCAGATGCACTCACACATGCCTGCTGCCATTCCTGAGCAAGCTCTGAAACAGTGGCGCCCTGATCCAGCAGCTGAATCAACTTTAGGAGATGGTCCTGGCACTTGTTGGACTTTGTTGGATGCCTTGACGCATTCTTCACAACAATTTAACCTCTCTCCTTAAAGTTCTTGATGATCCTATAAATGGTTGATTTAGGTGTAATCTTACTAGCAGCAATATCCTTGTCAGTGAAGTCCTTTTTGTGCAAAGCAATGATGACAGCATATATTTCCTTGCAGGTAACCATGCTTAACAGAGGAACAACAATGATTTCAAGCACCACCCTCCTTTTAAAGCTTCAGGTCTGTTATTCTAACTCAATCGGCATAACAGATCTCCAGTCTTGTCCATGTCAACACTCTCACCTGTGTTAACAAGAGAATCACTGACATGATGTCAGCTGGTCCTTTTGGGGCAGGGCTGAAATGCAGTGGAAATGTTTTTGGGGATTACATTCATTTTCAATGCAAAGAGTGACTTTGTATTTGACTGCAATTCATCTGATCACTCTTCATAACATTCTGGTGTATATGCAAATTGCCATCATCTAAACTGAGGCAGCAGACTTTGTGAAAATTAATATTCGTGCCATTCTCAAAACATTTGGCCACGACTGTACATGCAGTCCAGCTCTATCACCCTTGTCTATGTGTGTGTGGCCGTCATATACAGGCCAGCTGCTAACTCCTCTGCTCCTTCAAGCTTTCGCTCAGATTTTGAATTCTGGTTCTCCTTTTGTTCTACTGACAATCCTATCCTTATTCTGGGTGACGTTAGCTGTCATATTGATGACCATACTGTCCTTTGTGCTTCACATCTTCTTGAGCTAACCTCTTCATTTGATCTCGGTTATGGACTGACTTTGCCACTCACAAAGTTGGTCACTGCCTGGATCTTGCCTTTATCAAGAGCCTGGATCTTTCCTCTTTCAAAGTTTCCCAATTCCCTCTATCAGACCACAATCTTATATCCTTCTCTTTCCCTCACTCTGTCCCTTCCCCATCCCCCCCACCAACATGTTTATAAGGGATACCTGATCACATGATCTCCCTGGGATGAACACCTCACTTAACTCAAACCTTTCCTCTATCTTGTCCATTTCTGACACAGACATTCATCTTAACTCCTATGACCCAATCCTATCCTCTACAATTGATTCCTTTGCCCCTCTGAAATAACAGCAGGTTTGTCAAGTTAATCCATGACTCTGGCTTAACTCCCACACTTGCTTCCTACGTTCTTGGACTTGCTTTGATGAACATGTCTGGAGGAAATCTCATTCAAATGCAGATTTCATCCACTTTGAATTTCTGCTATCCTGCCTACATTGTGCCTAAAGCTAAAAAGGAATACTAGACCACACTAATCCACAACAACAAATCTAAACCTCACTGTCTCTTTGCAGCCTTTAACTCCTTGTTCAATCCTTCTTTCACAGTTTCCTCTCATTCATTATATTTAACAAAAGATTTTGCTGAGCAATTCAAGGAGGAATCAATTCACAAACAGATTCATATTCTTCCATCAGTCTCCAAGATCTCTCTCCCCAAACCCCCTTAATCCCATTTTGACCATTTTACTCCAGTCACAGAGGCAGAATTTTCTCAACTTCTCCTATCCACTCACCTCACCATCTTCTCCTTTCACCCTATGTCCTCTCACTAACTTAAACCACTTGCACCAGTTCTTACTACTATATTTCAACACCACTCTCTCCACAGGCACCTTCCGTTCTTACTTCAGACCTGCACAAGTAAAACCCCTACTCAAGAAGACTAACGCTGACCCCTCCTGTTTCCTCTATCTACCAATGTTTCTTCTACCTCTTTCTTCAAAACTCTTAGCACTCATGGGGGTTATGCAATAAGGCGTGATGAGATGACAGCCTGTGATGACCTCGGAATCCACCCTTGTAGATTGGGGGATACCTACCAGGTCATTTATAAGTGACTGGCCTCAAGGGACCACCAGATAGTTCTGTGCCTCTTGCCACTGGAATTTGTTGCACCACTCAAAGGAGAGGCAGTCAACCACATTAGAAGACCTTCAAATGTAGCTAGCCCACTTAGTGCAGTGACCTGGGTAGGCACTCACAATTCTACCCACTGGAACATGTCACTGGAGAGCAGGTATTAACCCTCTGCTTTGATAGCACAACACCAGCTTTAGCAAGGCACTTTTGGCTACACATACCCAGTGGTCTCAATACCCAACCTCCATAACAGAGCCTAGACATATGCAGTGTATTGCATTACAATACCTGGCCTTTCATAGCCTACAGTGACACTACATACCTTTAAACAAAATACCATAACACATAGAATACAAAACATATAACTAACATGACAGAATAACATATTATTGGGGTGGTGGATGGGGATAGAATTTAGGCATTACAGACTGGAGTTACAGAACTGGCAACAGTAAGGGATTTGCATATTGCCTGGCTATTGGCCACTAGCCTTGGACTCACAGGCCATAATGCTATTCATGGCCTCAACCAATAGATGGCAGTTCACAGGATAGATAATCCTTGTGCTTCCATGACAGGGTTAATCCAATAGATGGCAGTTCACAGGACAGGATAATACAGGGTTCAACCAACAGATGGCATCAGTGCAATACTGCTCTGCAGGATTCAACCATTAGATGGCAGTTCAGAGGGACAGGATAATATCTGTGGTTCCACAACAGGGCTCCACCAATAGATGGCGTCAGTGCAATTTTGCCATGCAGGGTTCAACCAATAAATGGCAGTTCAGAGGACAGGATAATATATGTGCTTCCATAACAGGACTTAACCAATAGATGGTGACATTGGTGATGGCAGTCCCACTGTTCATATAGTCAGAATTATTACACTTCTCTCCCCTCCCAGAAAAGAGGGCAGATTTGGGTGGTCTTGTTCAGACCCGACAATACCATCCGATTGTGACGGTACCAGGATTTACCGGACCCTTTTGGGGTCGTCGGTTCCTGAACCGCCGCTGCTGCTGCCCCTCTTCCCCGGCTGGCTGGAGCCCTGCTGCTTCCTGGATGCTGGATGCTGCCTCCAGGCAGACTGGCAGAGCTAGTGAATTTAGCTGCAGAATCTTAGGTGGGGTTTCCAGAGGCCTTACGCCAGTAGACCGGCGAGGCAAGTGAATTCGCTCCTGCAGTGGCTAAGGTGAGAATCCCCAGCCCAACCCCCTCCAGAAATACAACCAAGACTTGTATTAAGGAGGGTAGAACAGAACAGCCTTTATTGATAAATCACACTGCTTATATACACTTCCAGACACTCTTATCAAGATCAGAATACAAATTAGTGCTTGAAAAAGGGACATTTTAACTGGTCCATAATAACCTCCCCTGACTGGTCAATGAAGCACAGCAGGAGTCAATTCACATTCCTTAGCACATGGGGTATTCTTTAAACAAGCCAGAGTGCTGGACTTAACAGCCCACTCTGCAATCTGATTCCCCAGATTTACCAAATGTCACACAATGTACAAAACAGTGATCAATTTTTCAAATGTTATATTTCTAAATTATTCCATCTGGTCACACCGATAATACATCTTTAATAGCCCTCTTGCGGGGAGAGACCATCAGCATTGCTGTGTGCATGACCCTACCTGTACTGAACTTCAAAACTGTAAGGCTGTAAGGGCAGGCTCCACCACATTAAGTGGCCATTATCCCTGGAGACCTGGTTGGTCAGCACAGAGGGTTGTGATCTGTCATAATTGTAAAATCTCAGCCAAAGAGATAGGGCTGGAACTTTTGAGTGCCCACACAAGAGCTAAGCATTCCTTCTCGATGGCCACCTATCTGACCTCCTGGTCCAGTAGTTTATGGCCCAGGTAGGGGACTGGATGTTACTCTCCTTTGGAGTTCACTTGGCTAAGTACAGCCCCTATGCCAAACATGGAGGCATCAGTTTGTACAAGGAACCGGGCCACTTGCCACTGGAACTTGTTGCACCACTTAGAAGAGAGGTGTTCAACTAGTTTGGAAGACCTTGAGGTGCAGCCAGCCCACTCAGTGCAGTGACCTGGGTAGGGACTCACATTTCTACCCACTGGAAAAGGCCACTGCAGAGCAGGTATCATTCCCTCTGCTTCAACATCTCTTTCAGGCAGACACTAACCCCTCTTGCTGCAAAGCAGATATTGTCCTGTCTGTTCCAACATCTCCACTAAGCAGGTACTTACCTCACTGTCTTGATAGCACAAGGAGCTGTTGGCTACATAGACTTTGTTGTCTCAAAAAAACAAAGCCCAAACATCTACTACTGGTGAAGGAAACCCCGGTCTTAGTTTATTAAAAATACAATACCTGCCCTTTAACAGCCTACCTTTAACTTAGGGTGACACTACATGCATAGAAACGAAATACCATAATGCATAGAATACAAAATATATAACAAACAAAACACAATATAATATTATTGGGGTGTAAGATGTGGATATAATTTAGGCAGTACAGGCTATTGGCCACTAGCCTTGGACTCACAGGTCATCCTGCATGGCCTCAACTAATAGATGGCAGTTCACAGGACAGGATAATGCTTGTGCTTCCATGACAGGGTTCAACCATAGATGATATCAGTGCAAAACTGCTATGCAGGGTTCAACCAATAGATGGCAGTTCACAGGACAGAATAATACAGGGTTCAACCAATAGATGGCATCAATGCAATACTGCTATGCAGGGTTCAACAAACAGATGGCAGTTCAAAGGACAGGATAATAGCTGTGCTTCCATAACACAACCAAAAGATGGAGACATTTGTTATGGCAATCCCACTGTTCATATAGGCAGAATTATCACATATATAGAAAGGAAGCAACAATGGTGAGCTATAGGCAAACAGACAAAACCACAGAAATTCCTTCACCATGTACATGACTTACTGAGGACAAAGCCAAAAAGAGACTGGAAAAGGTTATGGTGAATAAAACACCTGGACCTGATGACATATTCCCAAGGGTCCTTAAAGAACTTAGTTCAGCAACAGCAAGACCATTATATATAACTAGTTGAACAGCCCGTTACACGGGCAACAGTGCACTGCCACATGGTCGCGGGGCAGTCACGCTCAGTGGAGACTGCCCGCGCCATGGCTGATACAGAGCTGGACGCTCCTTCGGAGCGCCCAGCTCTGTATCAGCCACGGCGTGGGCAGTCTCTACTGCGCATGAATGCAGCACGCGCAGCAGTGTCTACTGCGCATGTCGCGGTGTTACACAAGATTTTGCAAATTATTATATAGGATATATATAGATTCTGTTTCATTAGGCATAGTGCATTGTGATTAGAGGAAAGCCGATGTAGTACCATTGTTCAAAAAGGGGGCAAAATCTTTGAGCTTCACTTCCATAATGTAAATCGAAAGAAAGATTAGGGCGGCACTCCAAGAAAGGTAAGGCATATTAGCAAAAATGTAATCTTTCTTTGGATTAACACATGCAAACAGGTCTGGAGAGCTGATGGGCAGAAAAGTGGCAGATGAGGTTTAATGTAGATACATTTAAGGGTATGCATTTGGCTGTAGAAACAAACATGTTACATATATGCCACATATTTGCTAAATGGAAAGAAATAGAGAAATATTTAGGAGTACTCCTTCAGAGCTCTGAAAGCCTGGAATAACCCATTCAAAAAATAGCGGATCTTTTCCCAGTCTTAAGTTCCTAGCAAATAACTGCTTCTTTGTATTTAAAACAGTACAGTGCAAAAGTCTTAAGCAGGTGTGAAAACATACTGTAAACAAAGAAGGCTTTCAAAATACATAAGTTAATAGTTTATTTTTATCAATGAACAAAACGATAGTGAATGAACAGGAGAAAAATCTAAATCAAATCAATATTTGGTGTGACCACCCTTTGTCTTCAAAACCACATCAATTCTTCTAGGTACTCAATTTGGTAAGGAACCCGGCATGTAGGTTGTTCCAAACATCTTGGAGAGCTAATAGTTCTTGTGTGGATTTATGCATTCTCAGTTGCTTCTCTTTCTTTATGTAGTCCCAGACAGACTCAATGATGTTGAGATCAGGGCACTGTAGGATCATACCATCACTACCAGGTCTCCTTGCTCTTCTTTATGCTGAAGATAGTTATTAATAAATTTGGCTGTATGTATGGGACTGTTGCCATTCTGCAGAATTCATTTGGCACCAATCAGATGCCTCTTTGATGACATTGCATAATGGATAAGTATCTGCCTGTACTTCTCAGCATTGAGCAGACCATTAATTCTGACCAATCCACAACTCCATTTGCAGAAATGCAATCCCAAACGTGCGAGGAACCTCCACCATGCTTCACTGTTGTCTGCAGACACTCATTCTTGTGCCACTCTCCAGCCCTTTGGCAAACAAACTGCCTCCTGCTACAGCCCAAAATTTATAATTTTGACTTATCAGTCCAGACCACCTGTTGCCATTTTTCTGCACCCCAGTTCCTGTGTTTTTGTGTATAGTTGAGTCGATTGGCCTTGTTTCCACATCAGCGGTATGGCTTTTTGGCTGTAAGTCTTCCATAAAGACCACTTCTAACCAGACATCACAGGACAGTAGATGGGTGTACCAGGTTCCCACAGTTTTCTGCCAATTATAAGCTGACGGCACTGCTTAACATCTTCAGATTGTGAAGAGAAGTAAGCATGATGGCCGACCATTGATTCTATGGTCCTCAACGTTGCACGCTTTTTTGTGCTTCTTCAAAAGAGAATGTACAGCACATCTGGAAACCCCTGTCTGCCTTGAAAATTCTGCCTGGGAGAGACCTAGCTGATGCAGTACAACTACCTTGTGTCTTGTTGCTGTGCTCTGTCGTGCCATGGTGTATGAGTTTTAACAGCAACCTCACCTTGTTAGCTGAGTTTGGCTGTTCCTCACCCAGTTTTATTCCTCCTACACAGGTGTTTCTGTTTCAGTTAATGATTGTGTTTCAACCTACATATTAAATTGATGATCATTTGCACCTGTTTGGTATAATTGTTTAATCATACACCTGACTATATGCTTACAAAATCCCTGACATTGTGCAAGTGTACCTATAAGAACTGATACTGTTTTGAAGGCAATGGGTGGTCACATCAAGTATTGATTTTAGACTTTTCTTCTGTTCACTGACTATGGGCCACATGGTCAAAAAAGCAGAGGATTTGCTTTTGTCATTTGTAACGAATTTTCAAAGTATAGAGTCGTTGGGATCATTAATATTTTCGTGTCGGTTGTGATTGGAAATATGTCGTTTGTCCTGACTGAAATTGTCGTATATAATGACAAAAAAAGTCTTACCTAGCAATAAAAATTTCTTAAAAAATGTCTTAACTAACGACAAAAATGTCTTAACTAAAGACAAAATTTCTCACATTCAGAACACATTCCCTCCACTTTTTTCTTAACGTACAAATTTTGTCTTTTGAAAGACATTTTTTGCCGTTAGTTACGACAAATTTTCTTTTCCTCTATACCACACTGGAAATAGTTTAGCCACGCCCTTGCCCCACCCCTTTACCCGTCAGTTCTGGAGATGTGTCGTACACAATGGATATTACTAGTTTTTTGTCGAATACTCTACAGAAAATATGTCGTTCATGCATTCAATTACTTATTTCTGGCATTCATACGACAATTTTTTGTCGTGATCCCTTTGAACATACGGCCCTATGTATTTTGTTAATTGATGAATATAAACTATTAACATGTCTATTTTTGAGAGCATTCTTACTTTACAGCATTTTACATACTTGCCCAAAACTTTTGCACATTACTGTGTGTATGTATATATATACATATATATATACAAACTTATTTGCATATGCCCACCCAGAATCCCTTGCAGTAGTAACAATACTGCAAAAGTGTGATTTCTGTGGGAACAGCAAGTCTTATGGCTTGACTGGTATGTCAAATTTTGTTTAACATTGTATCTACCACTCACCAAATTCAGGTGGAAGGGGTTTTCATTAACTTTTTTCCCCACTATAACCTTTTCAGTTTGTGCTCCACATGTGCACCAAGCCTCAATAGCAAGCCAGTAAAAACAACCTTATGCTGAAGAGTTGCATTGACAACGAAACAGCTGTCCATGAGTGGACCAACCTCATGCTGAAGAGTTGCATAGACAACGAAACAACTGTCCATGAGTGGTTAACTGTTGCTTATTGCCAACACCCGGGGGAGATTAATGCTTGTAGTGGTTCCGGCCACTGCGTAACAACGGTGAGGTTAGAGAAGCACAGTATTCCTAACGGAAGGCACTTCCTCCGGCGGCAGCGAAGGCTTCCATCTGATGTTTATTCGCCAACACCCGGGGGAAATTAATGCTGGTTGGGCTCTGCCCCTTCCTAACACCGGTGAGGTAGAAGACGCTCAGAAGCCCTTTTGGGAAGGCACACTCTCAGGCGGCGGTAAGAGCTCCGAAGGGAACAATCTACAAGCCGAAGCTTGAGAAAGCAAGGTGCTAAATGGTGAAGCTGCGGAAGTGCTTGACAGCGCACGAACAAAGACTGCACAGGAATCTTGTGCACTTGAAGTTTGGTGTAGCCTGAACCACAAGCAAGGGACCACTCAAGAATAGTTGAGCCTAAACTGCGAATACGTGAAACGGCGGAAACACCAGTAGAGCTGCACAGAGACACTGCGCGAGGCACATCCTTACAAGGAAACTTGCATAGCAAAATCTGATAAAGCTCCAGAAGGAATTGCCAAAGAAAGACCAGTTACAATTCGGAAAACGGCGATTACGCCAGAAGCAGAGCAAAGACACAGGCTCCGACACAAGGCTGTGAAAGAGGGAAAGATGGCAACCTGCGCACCCATCAAGACCTCTACAGACCTTCAAGCACACACTAAGGAGAAGAAGAACCCCCAGAATGCCGCAGTAGGAGGAGCCAGGGCAGCCAGCACCAATACAGTGGAGAAGGCTGACACGGAAGCCAAACCCAGAAGCGAAGGCACAACTGTTGACTCAGTTCAGAGCTCTGGCAGCGGAAGTAGTCAACCCAAGTCCAGTAATGGAAATGGAGCGGACAACAGACGCAGCCCTGGGAGTGTACCCACCCTAGAGCCATGGATGAGGCAGACTGTGGTGCTGAAGTTGAAGGAAGTGGAAGGCCGGACCCCTGCTCTGGACTGTGAGACTTTCAGTAAAGAAATGGTGCTGGACCGTGGCTTCTCCGTAGCAGAGACGCTAAGCATACAGAATCTCCTGGGCGGTATTTTCTACATCACCTTCATCTCTATGAATGTGTGCAAGCGGTACTGGGACATGGTGCAGACAAAGAGACATGAACTCCCCTTCTCCCGCTTTTTGGGCAACTGCCCTATTCAAAGAGAAGAGAGACGGGTAACTGTCTCAATGAGAAATCCACACACACCAGGACATGTCATCTCTGCGTTCCTGAAGTGGTTCTGCATGGTGGTAACAGAGCCCTCCCAGATAAAGAACAGACGTGGCTTCTGGACAGGAAAATGGTCCCTTGTTGTGCGCCTCAGACAGGACAAGGGATCTCCAGATGGGTTGCAATATCTACCCCCGAGTTTCACCCTAGGCAACTCTGCAGGCATCCTCTTTTATCAGGACCAACCCCAAACATGCAGGAAGTGCAGCCAGACCGGACATCAGGGGAAAGACTGCAAGGAGAGTGCATGCAAAAACTGTAGAGTGGCAGGGCATGAAACAAAGGACTGTCCAAGGAAGATGACCTGCAATCTCTGTGTGGAGGCCAATCATACGTTTAAGGATTGCCCACAGAGAGCAAAAAGCTACGCAGCAGCGGCAGGAAAAGGCCTCCAAAAAGCTGGTCCCCCACCAAAACTGCCTGGTAGCAAAAAGAAGGAAACCCCAGCACCAGAAAAAACTTCAGTGGGTAAGACTGAAACTTCCCAGAACCCCTCCCCTCTCTCCCAGGAAGCAGTGAAACTGGCCCTCCCAGCTCACAATGCCACTAATCCTCACACCTCCACTAATCCTCACACCTCTTCTAAACCTTTAACCTCCCAGCTCTCTTCTAAGCCTCTTTCCTCTGACACCTCTTCTGAAACTAACAGCTCTCCACTAATCCCCCTGAAGCAGCTATAACAACCTCCCCAGCTGCCTCAGATTCCTTCCCTCCCTTGTCTTCTGTTTCTTCTGTTTCAGGCCCACCTTTGAAGGAGCAATTAAAGAAAAAATCTGGAAAAAGGAAAAAAGACAAGGAGGAGAGCCCTGATAAAGGCACCAGACAGAAAAGAGTGCCTCCAAAGGACAGCACCCTCCCTGAGACAAAAGAGGACAGCAACATAGGGGACATGGAAAAAGCAATGAGCCCCCCTGGACACCCAGCCTTAGAGGGAAAAGGACAGTATTATGCTGACATCCTGGAGTTCTTGGAGTCTGTCCTACAGACTGATGAACCTCCAGACCGGGGAGGAGGAGAGAACCCAATGGTGGAGAGTGGTAACTAGTGTCACTGTCTATATGTCCTATCTAACCTATTCTTCTCCCAACTAATGGCATCTCTTTCAGCATTTACCATTAATGTGAGGAGCATTAGGGACCAGTACAGGCGACAGGGAATACTAACTTTTCTCTCTTCCCAGGGAAGCAATATATATATGTTGCAGGAATGTGCCTTACCTTTTTCTCAATCCTACAGGCATCTAATGCGGCAATGGCCCCATGGCCCCTCGTACTGGTCGGGTGGGGGCAGCTCTAAGTCCGCAGGTGTAGCCATTTTGATCAGAGGGGGGCGTTTCACTTTTGATTCTGTCCAGGAGCTAGTCTGCGGCAGACTTCTTGTCATGGATGGCTCCTGGGCAGGTGAGCCTGTGCGGCTCATCAGCGTGTACGCCTCCCCTGATAGAAATGAGCGACTGGAACTTTTCCAGCGTCTGCGGACCCAGCTCGCTACCACCAGGGCAGTGGTGATGGGTGGGGATTTTAATTGCCCAATTGAGGAGGATGGGCGCAGCTCCTGCCATAATGCAAAGCTGGATAAAACATCCAGGTTACTGATAGAGATGGTCAGGGAGGTGTCCTTGCGGGACGCGGTGGGCTCAATTGGGGCGGGCTCCGTTAATTATACTTGGAGCCACCCCGATGGCTCAACGCGTTCTCGGATTGACTTCCTGTTCACCTCCAGAACAGTAGAGCACAAGTGGCACTCTATGGTCCCCTGCTACTTCTCTGACCACAGGGCCATTCACTTCCAGGGGGTCCTGGGCAAAGGGTTTCCTCCCGGTCCAGGCTCCTGGAAGTTGAACTGTGACCTGCTGGAAAGAGAGGAGATTGTAGAGGAGCTGCGGGGTGCATATAAAATGTGGACACTATATAAAGTGTACTTCCCCACTGTGGCCCAGTGGTGGGAGTTTATGAAAGTTAAATTCTGCAGTTTCTTTCAGGCGAAAGGCAGACACCAGGAGTGTGAGAGGAGGAGTGAACTCAGGAGACTTCAAAAGAAACTGCACTCCCTGCAGGACCTCCAACTCTGTGGCTGGGATGTGAGAAAGGAGCTGGATGAGACCAAAGAGGGCCTGAAAAGGAACTTTGAGGAGGAGTCCAGACGCATTATCTTCCGTTCCAAGATGCAACACCTGGAGAAGGGTGAGAAATGTAACTCTTTCTTTTTCAGGAAGCTCCACTCTGCACACACTCCCCTGATAGAACTGAGGGATAGAGATGGCAGAATCCAAGAGGGGAAGGAAGGGGTCATGAAAGTGGTCACAGACTTCTACAGAGACCTCTACTCCCCCAAAGACACAGATACAGACCAAGCCGATAAGTTCCTGTCAGGTATCACTAACTCTGTTGATCCCGCAGGTAGAGCAGCTATGGACTCCCCCCTGGCATTGGAGGAGCTGTTCTCTGCTGCCAGATCCTTTAAGTCAGGCAGGACCCCAGGCTGTGATGGTCTCCCAGCTGAATTTTATATAAAGCTGTGGGACCTCATAGGCCCGGACCTGCTTGAACTATACGAGGAGATGGTGGCGGAGGGCAGAATGCCTCCGATGCTAAGGGAGGGGATGATCACGATCTTGTATAAACAGAAGGGAGAGAGATGCAACCTTAAAAATTGGTGACCCATCTCTCTCCTGAATGTGGACTACAAGATCCTTGCCAAGGTACTAGCCAACAGGCTAAAGAGGGTCATTGGTCAGATTGTTCACCCAGACCAAACCTGCGGCATTCCCGGTCACAGAATAGCAGATAACCTTGCCCTAATCAGAGACGCGGTCCACTATATCAGAGACGGCCGTATAAAGGCAGCCCTGGTCAGCCTTGATCAGGAGAAGGCCTTTGACCGTGTCTCTCATGAATTTATGGGCAGGGCACTGCGCAGATTTGGGCTGGGAAAAATGTTCTGTTCATATGTTAACCTAATGTACCTTGACATTTTCAGTATGGTTCTGGTGAATGGCTGGAAGACTGACCCCTTTCCAGTGCTTTCTGGGGTCAGACAAGGTTGCCCTCTCTCACCACTTCTTTTTGTCTGTTGTATAGAGCTCTTCGCTGAATGCATCAGACGGAATCCAGAGATCAGGGGGATCACTGCACCAATACATGGCAGACAAGAGGCAAAGTGCTCGCTGTACATGGACGATGTAACCATCTTCTGCGCTGACCAGCAATCAGTGAAAGAGCTCGTCCAGACATGTGAGGACTTTGGAAAAGCTTTGGGTGCAAAGGTCAACTGCAGGCAGGGCCGGATTTCCCAATAGGCAGACTAGGCACCTGCCTACAGCTCCACATTTTGATGGGCACCTCAGATGTGCTGGCCACACCCACATTTTGTATTGTGGGTGGGGCCAGAGCAATCTCTGTATCCATGCAGTAGCTTATACACCCCTTTACAGGCTAGTATTTAACCCCTTGGATGCTAGTGATATCTCACAATGCGTTGGAGATCTCTCTAGCAGCCAAGGGGCTAAAGCTTTTATGTCTTTGCTTGTTGTAGGCCAAAGGTTTATTCTGTGCCAGGAAACAGTGGATGAGACTGGTGGTGTGGTCATGTGAGGAGAGGGGTGTGGCCATCGGCGGAGCTAAGGGTGCCCAGATTGCCTTGCCTAGGGGAGCCTGGAATGTAAATCCGGCCCTGACTGCGGGAAGTCAGAGACCATGCTCTTCGGGGAGTGGCACCTGTCTTCTGACCCCTTCCCTTTCCCCATCAGGACAGGCCTCATGAAAATCCTGGGAGTCTGGTTCGGTGGAAAAGGTGCAGCCCTGAAGTGTTGGGATGAAAGACTAGCAAAAGTGAGACAGAATTTGGATTATGGGACCTCAGGGACCTCACCATAGAGGGAAAAATACTGGTACTGCAGAATGAGATCCTTCCAGTTCTGTAGTATATGACCCAAGCTTGGCCACCCTTGGCAACAATTTGCAAAGCCATCACAAGGACAGTTTTTCACTTCATCTGGGGCTCCAAAATGGACAGAGTGAAGCGTGAAGTTATGTACAAGGAGCCCCACAAAGGAGGAAAGGGGTGCCAGACATCCCCACCATGTTGCGGGCCTTCTTTGTGTGCAACTGTGTGTGGAGGACCTTAAGAGAGAGCGACCAGGGATCTGCCGGTAATGCCATGTCCCATTTCTTCCTGCTTCCTCTTTGGAGGGGACTTGGTTGGGAGAGGTGGGACAGCTCCATCCCTTACAACTGGACTACCCCCTGGTTCTACCAGGATGTTGGTAGATTTGTAAGGGAGAACCAACTGGAGGGTGTTAAACCAGAACTGTGGACCCCAAAGGTCATATATAAGCTCATCAGAGCAAAAGTCATTATAGAGACAATTTCAGGACTCCCAGCTGCCACTTCCAAGATGGTATGGCAGCACGTGTCATAAGGGAGACTCACCAACAGACACAAGGACACTGCATGGATGGCCATTCAGGGGGGTCTGTCTCTCAGATCATTCATGCATGCAAGGAACCTATGCAGGTATAGACATTGCCCTAGAGGATGCGTGGCAGAAGAAACTGCCCTGCATGTTTTTTGGCAGTGGCCCTTTGCCCAAGCTCTGTTGGATGACCTGGAAAATGAACTCAAAGACTCTGTTCCAAAGAGACACTTGTCGTACCACTCGGTACTGTATGGACTGTTTCCAGGGACACACTCGTATGGTGCTATCCAGGAAGCCTGGCGCATTATGTGCTGTGTCAAAGACGCTCTGTGGTTTGCAAGGAATCGTCTGGTGCTGAGGAGAGAACAGGTGACAACACAGGACTGTCGCAGACTGATCCACAGTCTGCTAAGAGACTATAACATCTTGGACAGCCCTGAAGAGGAGGACTAGCATCCCCTCCAATGGCTCAATATCACTGTCACCTCCCCTTGGCCACTTGACCTACCCTGACCCATGCCCCATATCCCACCCCCCCAGGCGAATGCCCACAGAGACTTTAATACAGTGAAATAAAGTACAAGTGTTGAGTTCAATAAAGTGATGTACCTGTGCGCTGCCAAAGTACACTGCGTTGCAGGTATTAAGAATGTTATTGTTTTAAATGTATGAATGCACTCTGTATTGGAAAGCATTACCGGACAAAGAAATGTTGTATTGTATTTTCCATGTCAAAATAAAGATTATTTTTTCAAAAAAAAGCTGTCCATGAGTGGTTCACTGGCTTTGCATCTTTCCCTGAGTTGTGTCCTAAAGCTGTTACTCAGCATACACATACTCTGAGGAATCCATGTATAAAGTGGAATTTGAGGCAAAAAGGTGATTCCTTGTTAAACCTATTTGCATATGCTTACCCAGAATCCCTTGTAGTAGTAACAACACTGCAAAAGTGTGATTTCTGTGGGAAAAGCAAGTCTTATGGCTTGACTGGTATGTCAAATTTTGTTTAACATTGTATCTACCACCCTATATATATATATATATATATATATCTTGTTTTGTTTGTCTATTTGAATAAATATGTCATCTTGTACTTTAAGCACTTTCCAAAACATATTTGAAGATGAGTGAAATCACAATGTATTTTTCCTGATAAAAACACTTTCCATATAAGTATATGCATATAGATATATGCCTGAATAAAAAAAAAAAAAAAAAACAATAGCTACAGAGGTATGCTAATGTCATTTTTCTTCTAGCACTTTGGCATAGCTCATTTTTGCCAGTGATACCATGAATGAAAGAGCATTCATCAGTTGTGAGTCATGCAGTGAGCCATTTATGGTTTCCCTTTTTTCTCTACTATTTAGTTTAATAATAATGACCACATCTATAATAAAACAAGAGCAAATGGAATGAAAATGATACAATTTATTTATTTAATAATCACATCAAACTATACACATAGTAACTGCCTAGAATAAACTGTTTTTAACTTTACTATTTGATAGCAAGTAAAACAGTAAAGTAAAGCAGAGTTGAATGAATTATAATATTTAAACAATACATACATAAAAGGTGAATCGTCAGCCATTGTCGATCCACTGCAGGATGAAGGCCTCCTCAACAAGCCTCCAACTACTTCAGTCCTGTGCATTTTGTTGCCACTGTGTACCAACAAATGTGGTAATTGGTCTTCTTCTTGGGTGTTTAGTATTGAATGTAATCATTCCATAATCTGATTGGTCCATCTACTGTCAGGTCTTCTTGCTGTGTGGTCTGTCCATTTCCATTTCAGGTGCTTTACTCTTTCAATGATGTCATAGACCTTTGTTTGCTGACTAATTGATACATACATTTTTCTGTCCCATTTTGTAGAATTTGCCGCTCTATACTTCTCTGTGTAACCTAAAGTTTTGTATGGCTTTGGCATTCGATGCTCATGTTTCACATGACTTGTATTTTGTTGATATCCATCTTCAGACCAAAATGTTTGCTTTCCTGCTGTAGCTCTTCAGTTTGTTCTTTCAGTTCCTTAGTACTACTGGCAAAGAGTATGATATCATCTACAAAATGTAAATGATGTAGGAAGTGTCCATTGATCTTAAGTCTTTTTTTGCCCCTATTTACTTTGAAGAAAATTTCTTCTAAACAAGCAGAAAATAGTTTTGGGGAGATTGTGTATCCTCGTTGGATACCTTTTTCTATGTTGATCAGGCCTTTATCATTGTTGATCTGTATTGATAAAGTTGCACTTTCTTGTATTGAATGGAGGATATTGATGTAAGCTCTGTCTATTTCTAGGCTGATCAGGACATCAATTAATGCTTGTTTTTTCATTGAGTCAAAGACCTTTTTATAGCCAACGAAGGCTATGCACAATGGAAGGTTGTATTCATTATGGCACTCTATAATTTGTTACACTGTCTGGATATGGTCCATTGTACTGATACCACTCCTGAAGCCTACTTGTTCTTTACGTTGTGCCTCATTAAGGATGTGCCCATTCTTCTTGAAAGTACCTTTGCGAAAACCTTACAGACGACTGGAAATAGGCTTATTGGCCAGTAGTTTTTTCTTAGATCTGCCTTATCACCATTTTTGTTTCAGGCACTTTGATGAATAAATTGTTTTTTTCTTATTTTACAGTAGGTACAAGGACATGGGCAGTGTCTACAAAAGTCTCAATAACTTTTTCATTGTTGGTTGAAACATCTATGTTGGGAAGGTCTTGCAGCATATTGAAGCAATTAGACAGTGCTAACTCAACATTTTTAGGATTTTTCAATAGCTGGCTAGTGTCGACCTTCAAGTTTGTTGGCTTAATCATTTTCTTTCTTTCTTGCAGTCAATTTAGATTTTTGCTCTCACTAGACAATGGTCACTTCCAGCATTAAAATGATTTAAGACTGAGCAGTCAGTGAATATCATTTTATTATTTGCAAGTATGAAACTGATTTCACTTCTATTACCATTAGGCTTTTACCATTTGCATTTTCTCTGGGTTTTTTTGTGTAGAATGAATTCATGATGGATACGTTTTTTTCTCCTGCAGATTCGATCAGATGGTTTTCCAGTTAAATCGTCATAAATCGTCATAAAAGTCTTCAACTTCATCATCACTGTGGCTACTTGTAGGAGCATAAACTTGAATAATTTGAAGAACGTAGAGACTGTTTCGTTTGCTAGCACAGGAAGTAATTCTTTCAGAAATACTTTCTACTTTTACAAATAAATAAGTCAGACATTTGTTAATCAAGAATCCGATTCCACCACATCGTCCATCATTGGTTCCTTTATAGTACAGCCAGTGTTCAGCTTTTAATTTGACTAATCCTTTACGAGTCTCACATAAGCCAATAATGCCGAGCTGATGTTTTTTGGTTTGTGTACCAGTTCCTCGAAGCGTGAAACTGTACTCATAGATCAAATGTTAAATGCTCCAATGTCTATACACCAGAGGCAACCTGACAGAACTCGGTAATGCTTAGCACCATCTGCCACTGAGTCTTCCCGTTGGTATAGGAAGTAGCTTATAAGCCTCCAGGGAATGAGGGCCATTGTTTTTCTTGTGAAGACATTCTGAGGTAATTGACCATAATCTACCATGCTGGATCAGTGAAGGCTGGCAAATTTTGGCTGGTTTCTTAGCTTTGGTCTATCCACTTTGTGTGACCCTGTCAGGAGTATATTGTAGATCTATATCATCATCTACATCAGTCATCCACTTTGTGTGACCCTGTCAGGAGTATATTCTAGATCTATACATCATCTACGTCAGTTATCATTAGGTCATCTTCAGCATTGCTAGGCAACTTCTTACCCACTACATTTACATTCACAAAGTTTGCTACTAGTTTGAAGACAGGTGTTTTGGTACTTGTTTGTCTCACTTTCAGACACTGGAATGTGACTCGTTGTCATCTCCATTGCCCTTAAATGTTTTTTTTTATAGTACTGGTGCTGCAGTCAGTTTCTCAGCTACCACTTTATTTATTCACATGTCCCTGCATTTCTCCTACTCCTTTCCCCTCCCCCCTGCCTCTTATGCATTTGCTGGACATTATTCAACCACTGCGTGTGTTTTTATCGTAAAGTACACAACAGAACTGATGGAGTGTGATGCCTTGACTTTGCCTTCAACAAAATACTCAGTATCAATCAGGTCTGCCTCAGTTATACAGCCCATGCCAGGGTCCCTATAAGCTGTCACCTGTTTATTCTTCCTGTGAGTATAAGGAAATCCTGCCACTCCTTAACAAGTTTTTCAGGTTTTTCTTATGCTTACTGAAGATGGTCCCTCTCTGCGATCCATCCGGACAGTCTTGCTGCTCTGAAGATAGCAGTGTGACATCAGTAAAAGGGGCGGGAGGGGGATATTTTTTCAATCAATTACTCTTGAACTGCAACTCTGAAAGTATTGAAATACACTCTCCATGGCCCAAATACTATGAAGATTAACTGGAGCTGCTTTTTTTTGTGAAACTTTACTATCCCTTTAACTAATACTATATATATGGCCTTCATACAATATAGTTGTTTTAATGATAAATATATTCATGTAATATTGAATTTAGTATTTGCATAGTGTCAATTGTGAAAATGTTAACTGAAAGTGTGCAGTCTCTCTTTCTTCTTTACTTTTTATTGGGAGGGGGTATATATACAATACTGGATTGGGTTACTTAGTCCCACACCTTCCTATAATGCCAATTTAGCAAGCTACTTAAGCTGTAAAGTTTCAATTTAAAGGAACAATAACACAGTTATAGAAACTCTATGCTTTAAAAATTCTGTTTTCTGAGACCTAAAATGTAATGTTTGATATGATCTGTTGGGGCTCACATTCCTATATTTTTCCAGGGCACCTATTACCATAGATATACTGATAGGTTGTCTTAGAAGTGATAGTGTTCTATTGACTGTAAACAAGTTGAGATAATATACCAGCCTTTCTACACAGAAGAGTAGTGGTTACTAATCTTCATACAGTTGCCTCATTAGTTCGACAGACACACAGTTAAACAAATTATTCAAGTGTATAATATGTAAAGTCAACTTGGCTTTATGTTTGTTTTTTCAACTTAACCTATTTTTAACACTTATTTCCCTGACAGTGATCTCCCTTAATTTCTTTTATTTATGATAGGGGCTGTGAAACCATGGACACTGATACTATGTAACACTATACTTGCAGCACAAAAAAACCCTGCCTCCCTTCTATTAAATGTAGCATACAGACCACTCAGTGCTGCAGTGATATCGTTCAGTTGTATCACTATGCCTGCTTTTACAGGCCCTGACAGACATCCATAAACACAGAAAATGAGTGAGCTCTCTGTCAGGAAATTAAGTGTAGTGTTTTCAGATTTTAGTATGTTTGCACAAGCAATCACAATCAGCATACTGCAACAAATTGATCTCCCAGATTTTTGGAATTCCCTGTCCTAGGATCTGTTCTCCAGGATAAAGGAAATACATACAGAAGCAGGTTAGGTAAATGTGAGTTGCCTGGTTTATTTAAAGGGATAGTAATACTTAAAATGTAAAAAAAAATATGTTGTAGAGTTTATCCCCCTGAGTAAAACACTGCTGAAAGATGTTTCATTCAAAAGTTATTAATTTTCAAAGTTGAATTTTTTAGGTGCAATATCACAGTGGCCTGAAATTGTACAGTGGCGCTGTTGCTACACCATCCTATGGAGATTTATGGTCAACTGACCAGAGCTGTACATAGGATCGTGTAGCAACAGCGCCACTGTACAATTTCAGGCCACTGTGATATTGCACCTAAAAAATTCAACTTTGAAAATTAATAACTTTTGAATGAAACACCTTTCAGCAGTGGGAGTACCCTTGTTTTTCTCAGGGGGATAAACCCTACAACATATTTTTTTTACATTTTAAGTATTACTATCCCTTTAAGCTCCCAGACAGTGGAACTTCAGCATAGAAAAAAAAACAAAATGAAAAATAAGAATTATAAATCCTGACTATGGTCTGGCAGCTTATCAGAATAAAAGGCACACATTACCTCTTGTATGTAAACTTGACCTTCTGAGAGCAGCCCAGCTCTCACACTGTTGATGGAAAACTCCTGAGTGAACTGTACACTGAGAAAATTGAGGACTGAAATTCAGATATACACACACCTATGTGAGATGGTCCCTAAAATAAATATACTTACTCTGTAGGGAATGAGGTGTTCAGAATCCTGGGTCCTATGTTACTGTTTTCCACAACAATATCCTGTATTCTGTCAAAATATATAAGCACAAAAATGAGTGTTGTTAATATTGCATTTTAGTTTAATAATAAAGGATGAATTTTAAAATATAATACCCAGTTTTATTTCTGTACAGAACAGGCCTCTAAGGGGAACGGTGCATATTTGGTTTCATAAACTACAGATCAGACAGGTCTGGTAGTACTCCAATAATTCATTTGTCCTTATCCTTACACCCTTTTCCTTTATCCTTTTTCTTTGGTAGACGTTTGTTCAAATCTTGCATGATTCATTCTTGACTGATTTTCACCTATGCAGAATTTTTCCTTAGTGAACCCTTTATTCATCCTTTATTACTAAACTAAAATGCAATATTATCAACACTCATTTTTGTGCTTATGTATTTTGTTCATGGAGGCAGACATGACAGTTATTAGCAGGACCACAGAACAAAAACTTTGCCCACTGCACATGGAGATCTTAAATCGATATGGACAAGAGGTATGTGCAATGTATTGCTTTTCAATGCATTTTGCACTTTGTCTGAAAAACCTGCCACCAACTTTCTTGTCTGCAGCCATGGACATAATATCCAGGAATGATTGACTTCTTGATATCACTTGAACAAAGTGAAAAATCATAGGGGCCATTAGAATTTTCTGGCTATGGTAAGTTACATTTTGGGGGGATATTATTATTAGACAGTGTTGCTACTCTTTTAATACATGTAAAGTGCTCGATCATGTGCATTACATGTTATCCCTTAGATTTCTAAGATGAAAATAACATTGTACACATGACCTATCTTACAGTGTCTAAACAAATAATAATAACCTTAGACCCATAGTAGCTGTGATAAAATACAATTTCAGAACAGTTTGCCGAAAGGCTGTTATGTCCACAAAGAAAAGGTTATAGCTTAGGATTTTGTTATTGCACCTGAGTACATTGTTTTAATAGTGATATGTGATGCCAAAGCATATTTGGAAATAATAGGCTTTAAGAGGTATTGCAGAGATTAACCTTAATCTCATAAAAAGTGAACTCTCAGGGTAGATTGTGAAAATTAATTGAAAGACTCTAGGAGCCACATTTTAATCTTTAAGCAGTTTTTGTTTTATAAGGTAAAATCCCATTACCTGGAATTCTTTCATAAAATAATTTATTTTGACGTTATTCTGGAACACAAAATTGTGTTTGTTATTTTTTTAGTTAACCCCTTTGAGTAATAAAAACAAAACATCTGGCACTTGGTAAGAAATGATTTAACAGCACATTTTACCATTTTCCTTGATGTTTGGCTTTTATTATATGAACGCTAACACCCCCTAATAATAAACTTCCACTTACCATAATCAGGTTAAAAAATTCTAATGGTTCCTATGAATCAGTTCTGCATGGATTGATTCCCCAGAATCTAAAATTAATACTGGATACAATATGCATGGAGGCAGACATTTTTTGATACCAGACTCCAGTATTAGGGATTGGAGAAAAGTCAAATTTTTTTCTCAATGGAACTTTCATGGAAAACCATCAATTTCCCACAAAAATATTTTCTTGTTAACCCCAAGATATTTTCCATGGGAACTGCCAAAGTTCAAGCGGTTGGTTGGACTCAGTATGTAAAGGTCCTGATATATCAGTTCAGTGGATGCTCTGTCATAGACTTCCCAACACACAGGCATAGCAGGTCAGAGAGAGAGAGGAAGACCATGCATCAGAGAGGGTAGTAGGGTGGGGTGTCAGGTGGAAGGGATAGCAAGTCAGAGAGGATGGAGAGTCAGAGAGTCTCCATCCTCTCTGACATGCTATCCCTTCCACCCCACCACCCTCTCTGATGCCTGGTCTTCCTCTCTATTTCACACTATCTCACACTCTCTCTCTGACCTATGTCTCTGTGTTGAGAAGTCTATGACAGAGCATCCACTGTTCAAGACCTTAGCAGACTGTTTTCTCCTTTTTGAGATTCCAGTATTTGGATTGAAGTTTGCTTTAAAGGTCTTTCTGCTGAATGATGCATGATTTTATGTGTCCCCGAAAGGCAGCAATATTTCTCAATAAATAAATAACTTGTATCACTTTGAGGCTGATGTGATAAGAAGAACTAAGTAATTACTAAGTAATTTTGTAGCAAACCATCTGTACCATAGATGACAGAAAACAATTCCCATTGATTTAGATGGGGTTTTTTTTAAACCTTGTAATGCTAAACAGGTTTCCAGTGGATTGCCTCACAATGCATTGGAAACCTCTTGCAATCAAGCGGTTAAATGCCAAACTGAAGTTGTCACATCATCTCAGCCCAGTGGACTGCTCTGATCTTTATCCTTTGCCCTGTTCCCAATGACCACAATATACTAGTGGGGTAGTGGTATGCCCTTCAATAAAGGTCAAATCCAGCATTCCACTTTCTGCCATAAAACTGGCCTCCTGTTCATGTCCCAGTCCAATTAGGAGTGATTCCCTGTTTAGTCTGACTGGACAGATGGGAAGCACTGCTACAATATGGACTGCACCCACTTTGAACATGACTGAAGTAGGGCTATCTGAGTCTGGATAACTATCAGTTAGTGATAAATCACCAGTACCTAGAAGTCTGCAAATACTCAGAGATACCATTGCCTCTAAGCATGTGCCATAACATCCCCAGAATAATGGCTCTCCCTCCAGGGGGGCATCAGGCCTGGAAGGACATGTGGGCTGAGGAGGATATGTCCCATCCCACACACACATAGGGAGACTGTCAGCAGCCAGATCAAACTAATGGAAGTGTCAGCTTGTTTGTATCTCCCAGTGGTGTACCTAATTCTGAAATAGTATCCTGAACCTCAGAGTGGTGAATCTGGGGGCTGTAGCCAAGGTCGGCATGCAGGGAACGCGGAATGAAAGGACAGTGAGTTGTACTGTTTGTGTGAATTTTGTTATAGGATTTACAGGGTGGGCACAGACCGTGGTTGGGCTCCAACACCCCATCTGCTGAAATTCTTTTTAATAAATTAAGTTTGAGACTTAAGACTGATCTGGATTATTTTCTCAGCATCCACAATGAACCCATGGTGGAATTCCAGTTCCATCTTGTGATTTTTATCATATAAATCCATAGGAACATGGAGGAATTGTTATTTGCCCTTTACGGTGAAAATTATTTAGTCAGAATTGCATACGTTCTTTTTAGAACATCAGAATCCTTTGCCCTACACATTTCAAAAGAATGCACGCCATTATCATTAATGATATTATAGTACATAAGCAATCCATAAAGTTTCATTACATTCAAATAATAAACTACACACATCTTATGGGTTTTGGTACCTTTGGTTTAAAAGGCACCTGTCCTGTTAGACCAACACTGGCATTTCTATGCAGAGACTTCCTGGTATCTTATTTGACTTTTAAGATTTGGTTTATTACTATTTCAACATTTGTTATCTTATTCTTTTAATACAGGAAACTTTTGACAGATAAACATTCATGGCAGAACTGGAACCACTGCAGTCCTAGAACAGAGTGAATAACCTTTGTCTCTTCCACTGATTATATTTTAGAATTCTGATCATCGTTAGCCAGTCTTCAGCTTTTATTGGACTGCAATGTCCATTATCATGATAACACAACATATGTTCTTTTGTGCAATTGTTGGTTCCTGAGGAAAGAGTGTGTTGCTCAGAAATGCGTAGAACCACTTGTTGCAAAATTATTTTTTAGATGTTATTGTTTTCACAATAAAGACAATTTTTTGATACTTTTAAAAAAAATGATTAATCTTGTATTTGAGATTTGAAGTACCTGTGGATACATGGGAGTTTCCCCAACAGGACGGGTTGTGTTCCTGCACACGATTAACCACCTGTATGAACTACGGAGCTGGCATACAACTAAGCGTGAGCTTCATTTTATTTTAAATAGCTCCAAAGCTGACATTTATTTTATGATTACAGTAAGCTTCCAAATGTTGTGTTTATGTGTTTCTCCTTCTGAGGAACATGGAGGTCTCTTGTGTTGGTGGGGAGCATCTACACACACCGTATGACTGAGTGAACACAGTCAGAATCCTTCATATGTTATTTCTGTCTGTTTTTAAAGGATTGAAATCCAGTAAGTGCTTTGGAAGCAAGGGGAGACTACCTTTTTAAAGGACTTAATGCACTATTAGCTCCCCTCTGTTTTGTATTATCTGTACAACAAAATATGTATTTCAGGAAATGGTGGGTCCCTGAAATTAAAATTAATGCAACAGAGAGAATGCACACTAATATATAACTTCAACACTCCCGTCCCAGGAATCCTAGACCCTGGCTAAACTCAACATGCATGCCATGCACCTGTTGTCAAGCTGCAGAAAGTCTATGGCGGAAGTCTCATTCTGTTGCCGACTTCCACTATTATAAATTCATGTTATCCTTTTTTATTACAGCTCTCACCGAAACTAAACAGCACTACTTCTCTAACCTCATCACTACCCACAAATCTAACCCACGTGACCTCTTTAAAATATTTGATTCTCTTCTCAAACCCCCAACCTTAAATTGCTCCTTCTTCTCCATCACTCCGCTGGACTTTGCAGACTTTTTCAAAAATAAGGTACAGTCCATTCAACAAACCATACCCTCTACATCCTCTCCTCCTATCCTCCTGATTTCTAGTCCACCTCAAGCAACCCATAGCACGTTCTCTCTTATAATAGAGGAGGAGGTATCTCTCTTACTATCCTCCTACCACTACCACTACCACTACCTCGGATCTCATGCCCTCTCACCTTATTAAGGCTCTTGCAATTACTCTTGCTCCCAGCCTTAGTAATATCTTTAACTCCTCTCTTTCTACAAGAACTTTTCCATCTTCATTCAAACATGCAATAGTCAGACCTATACTCAAAAAAAGTCACTCAACCTCACCTGTCTTTCAAATTACCATTCAGTTTCACTCCTCCCCTTTGCATCTAAGATCTTAGAACTCCTTGTATTCTCTCGCTTAATTTCTTTTCTCAATTCAAACTCTCTTCTTGACACATTACAGTCAGGTATCCTTTCCAACTATTCCACTTAGACAGCCCTAACAAAAATTACTAATGACCTACACACAGCAAAGCGCAAAAGACAATATAGTATCCGAATTCTACTAAAGCTATCTGCTGATTTTGACACTGTTAACCATGCACTCCTACTGGACACACAGCATACCCTTGGCATCTGTGACAAACCTCTAGAATGGATTTCCTCCTATCTCTCTAAACATACTTTAATTGTTTCTTTTGCTAACACTTTCTAATCTCACAACCTCTCAGTAGGTGTACCTCATGGATCAGTCCTAGGACCACTTCTCTTTTCCCTCTACACCCTCTCACTTGGTGACTTCATCTTATCTCTTGGCTTTAATTACTATCTGTATGCAGACGACACACTAATCTATCTCTCTTTCCCTGACCTCGCTCCAGCTGTGCAGTCTTGAGTCACTCAATGTCTCTCAGATATTTCATCATGGATGGCCCACTGGCATCTTAAACTTAATATGGCTAAGACAGAGCTGGTTATGTTCCCTCCTAAAACCCACCCAACAACCCCCTTCTCCATCACAATAGACAACTCTGCCATCCACTCAGTATCCAAAGCATGCTGTCTTGGGGTCATACTTAATTCTAAATTAACTTTCTCCTCCCATATCCAAGCTGTCACCAGAACATGTTGATTTGTCATGAAAAATATTGCCAAAATATGTCTCTTCCTCTGCATGTCAACTGCAAAAACTCTTTCTCAGGCAGTCATTCTCTCTAGACTTGACTACTGCAACATTCTACTCTCTGGTCTTCCTGCTTCTCATCTTTATCCACTTCAATCTGCTATCAATTCAGCCGCAAGAATCACCACATTTGATCCCAGATACCTTCCCTCTCATCTCCTCCTGAAATCCCTAAATTGGCTACCTATAAAGTATTGTATTTCTAACAAGATTCTCCTCCTCTCTTGTAAGTCTCTTTGTTATTCAGCATGCTTTTACGTTTCTACTCTTATCTCCCGCTATTAGAGAGTCTGATCTGAATATACCAGTTCGATATTTCAGCTTTTCTGTGATCCAGATATTTTAAAGTTGACTGTGACTTTAAATGTTCAATATGACTTGTGTCACGGATGCATGACAGAGTGTGGACATAATAAAGTGTTGTTGAATTTTTATTGATATTCTGTATTAAGATATTTCTGTTGGAGACCATTTTCCTTAGTATATACAGCTCCGGATTGTTTTTTGTAAATTTAAATGTCTATATTTGGGGGTTAAATGTAGCAGAGATCCCTATTCCAGGCAGCAGTATAATAACATCTGTGCAATTCTCCATATATCACCAACAAATTTGTTTTTTGAAATATCAGCTTTTGTTAAGCACTGTGTACATGTATGGCACAATATAAATAAAGATATATATATATATATATATATATATATAGATATATATAGATATATATAGATATAGATAGATATATAAAACAGTAATAAAACAGTATTAACAGTCAGAACTGTTGCTGTATAACAGGTCTAGTCCTCATTTTAGTACAGTGAATGCAGGATTACAAGTAAAACTCTATGGAAAAGAATTCCCACCCTTTCCTTAGACCGTTCCAGTACTGGAGAGGTTGTTATATGTGCTCAAGTTGTCACTCATAATTCAGGCTCTCATGTTCTCAGATACCACTACTAGACAGTTGGGCCTCCATCCAGTCAGGACCACCAGTATGAAATTCAGTCAGGACAGCTGGTCTCATGGCCATTTGGACTGAACAAACCTATTACCAGGTGTGTTACCAATGACACAAATATTTTGAATTTTATTATATGATTATTCCAGGATCACTTCCATCACCTTAGAAAAAACAAGACAGTCCAAGCCACTAATTGATTTGTTGTGGACTCTCTATAGGCCCTACCTGACACTTATTGGAAGAGATGATGCACATATAATTACGCATTCGTCCAGAACAGCCTGGTGCCATTGCAACCTGCTGTCCACTCAGGCATGCATTACAATGGAGGTGCAGCTTGTACGGGCTAAATGAGAATTGGCTGGCTGAGGTAATGTCAGGCGGAAAGCCTCAACCATTCAGAATTGTACTTTAAAAAAAAAAAAAAATCTTTGCAGCAACCATTACATCCATGTGCGGCACATTTCTCATGGTATGATATTACATTGTATAGTCATGTTTTATATGCATCACCCCTTTGCCCCCTCAAAAAGAGTCATGTGGTGGAGGAGAGGCTTCTCTTCATTACTTAGAAACTGTAGAACCTGAAGTAAGCTATTAACCCTTTCCAGCAGGAGATGGATAAGTAGGGAAGTGCTCCTTACCCCTGTGTTATTGAAAGGGGTAAGTGTGTGAGCGCTGTCAGTGTATAAGCAACACATTGAGGAACAGTGACTTGCTTATCCCTGTCCTTCTCAAAGAGTTACTAACTGGCTTCAGGATAGAGGTCAGTGTGATAAGTGGGCTTAGTTCCCTGATGTGTAATGGGGTGTGTAATGAATGAGATATCCAATGCATTGAATAGGACTGTGGCACTGAAAGGCTTAACAGTTTGATTAGTCATTGAGTGACAAAGAGTTATCCAATGCTTTGTATAGTTTTTTGGTGATGAAATGGCTTCACCTTTGAGTGGCAAAGTAGTATCCAATACAGTGGATAGCTGTTTGCCACTGAAAGTCTGAATGGATTGATTGCCCTTTGAGTGGCGAAGATGTATCCAATGGTTTGGATACTTCAGTGGCACTGAAAGGGTTAATACTGAGTGACAAAGTGATATGCAATGCACTGGATAGTGATTTAGCACCAAACAGTTTGATTGTCCTTTGTGTGGCAAAGAGATGTTGAATGGATTGGACAACTACGTGGCACTGCAAGGGTTAACTCTTAGATTGCCAAAGGGGTATCCAATGCATTGTATAGCAATGAAATGGGTAAAACCGGAACACAGATCTGTGCTCCTCTATATGCTGTGAATGTGTGCCCTTAAATGGGCATATATAATAATCCTTAGTAAATCTAAGTGAAATAAGTGAGAATTTCGTCCCACAAATTTGCCAATCCTTGTGAAAGCTTACCAACCAGGCCAAGGTATCTCTATACTGTTAATACATATATATACACATATACAGAGGGAAACACACACACAAATATACACACACTCATAGATACACACATACATGCAGCACATGGATACATATATACACAGAGACACCCCCATAGATATACTGTAAATACATACCCAGAGACACACCTATAACAAAAAAATGTACATATACTGTACATGCATAAATACATACACAGACATATACATACACATACATAAATTTAGATAGATACATATATACATACACAGAGAGAGAGAGACACACACACATACCCATACACACACTCACACGCTATCAATTTGGCTAGCTGTGGGTGTCTGGGTAATAGGCAAAGCTATGTAATTTACTTTGTGTATATTTCCTGAGGAGTAATGGGGCGTGCAGGCAAGTGGAGGGGAGTGCAGAGTGTATATGTGTATCCAGTTGTTCCCTACAGCTCTCGACTGTGCAGTGTGAATGTGGTTGTCCTTTGATATACACACATACGTCTGATCTCCTTCATGGTTACAGGGAGGCATGTATAGCAGAAAACTGAAATCAGCCAAAAGCAGAAAGAAATAACTCTAACAGATAAATGAACATTCCGGACTCCTCCAGGGCCCTTCGGGAGTGATTTACTGATGGGGGAACATGAAGGAAGTATGGGTACTTAGACACTTTCTCTCTGTCTATTACCTGCAAATAAGGAGCTGGAGTGTTGAACATGGAAGAGAGGGAGCACAAACAACAGAGACAGAAGGGGGTGAAGTGTAAAGGACTGCACTGAAGTGGGGACACAACAGGGATGGGAGGAGGGACAGTTATCCTGCTTATTTCTGTATATATTTGATGTGAAAGTTAGGGCAAAAGGGAAGGGGGTAGAGCAGAATAATAAGAAGCATAGCATTGTTAACCCTTTGATTGTCACTGGCACTCCAAGGGATAAAGGGCAAAAGTGAGCTGGGGAAGCAAAACAGATTAAGTGAGGGAGAGGTAATTCTATGTGCAGGGGAGGGCTGGCCTGGGGGGCAGGAGGGCAATTGCCCCTGGGCCGGTCATATGTCTGGGCTGGTGAGCCACTCCCACTTTCTGCTGTAAATGTAGCTACAATAGTGATACCACTGAAATGGAGCTACAATGCAAATGGAGCAACACTAGTAGCACAACCCATTTCTCTTGTAAGTTCTATGGTATCACTCACTTACATTGTAAGCTCTGTAGTAGCATCAGTGTAGCCCCACTTCAACTGTAAGCTTTGTGGTATCACTTGTCTTACGTTACAACATTAACCCTTTGAGTGCCAGAGGGGTACACCGCAAAGGGTTAATGGCAATATTAAACTTAACAAAAGAGGGTGGGCTGGGACAGAGGGCTAGAGCAATAGTAGAATTGGGCCACTTAATTGTAGTTGCCCTGCAGGCCACGAGGTACCAGCCCTCCCCTGTCTATGTGTATACAGTATATACTGCAGATGTGTGAAACATCTGGATTTTTTTTTTCTTTTCAATGAAGATGCACTGAGAATAGTAGTGGGTTGGAGCAGTGACAGAGAAGAAAAATAGATAGGAACAATGCAAGGGGTGGTAAACTCTTAACAGAGGGTAAATGTGAGGGTGAATGTGAGGAAGTGGTTCTGTGGCAGCAGGCAGCTATAATCTGAAGACATATGAAGTTTATAGCATGTGTATTGTTTTTTGTTTTGAATGAAGGTGTGCTAATTTCCAGTTTAGTATTTGATTTCCAGTTTAGCCTTTGACTGTCTTTCTCTCTTTATCTCACTCACACTCACTCTCTCTCTCCTTTCCTCTCTCTCATGGACCCAGGAGCTCAATGATGGTAATGTATTTAATACTTCAACTGCTTCCTTAAGGAAGCAATTTCTCATTACTCTCTGCACTCCAAGCCATAGAGATGAACTCTTTATTAGAAGGAGGAAAATACAAAGGCACATGTTTTGTGTTGGCTATCTTATAATATTTCAAATCACATCAGAATGCATTGCAGTTAATCTGATCTGTGATTATCAATCATGAACCCACAGTTCCTGAGGGGATATGAACTGTAGACATTTGCGATGGAAAGCAAAATGGATCATTATGCTCTACATTGATTCCCTAAAGGGGTTTAATTTACTTGCTTCATAATTGTCTAATGTTATTCCGCCAGATAGACTGGTACCCTATTTGGATATGTCTCTCTGGCTTCTCCTGAAGCTTTTTCCTGAAATATTATGCTCATCCTTCTTAATAAACATGTCACTGTATAATCCCCCACCTTTCATCAGATACTGGTGGAATATTACAGGTAGTGCACAGCAAGACTGGACCATCAGAAGCACACAGCTGCAATAATTCTTTATTTTTTTGTTGCAGTCCTATTCCAGTTTCCTCTTTCATGCCATTTTACTGCTCCATTGTGCAAGTTCATCAGCTATGATTCCTTGTGGATATGTTTTGCTTGCAGGATTTTACTTTTGATAACTATGTTCATCTTTAGAACATGACTGCACGTATGTTAGAAGGGAGTACCTTTATTTTACTTAGCAGGAAATATTTTACATTTATATTTTTCAGTAATAATTCTGGGAAAAACCAGCTACCTTGCATGGTAGCAACATATAATGGTTTTATGTCAGTAGAGGAATCATGCAGATCACACCTGAGAGAGACCCTTGTCCTTAGGTAGGACAGGGAACATTCTTTAAAGGGGCCTTCCACCTACTTCATCAATAGTTTTAGAACAAAGCCAAACCAGAATGCATCTGACGCTCAAAAAATAACTAATTAAAGGGATAGTAATACTTCATTTTAACTTTATTTTATTTTGTAGGCATTAAAAAAACATGAAGAATGATATAAGTCTTATCTCTGAAACCTTTATGGTTTAAGAGATATTCACAAACAAAGTATCCCCCCCCGTTCAACCAGATCAGAAGGGAGATGCCCAGGTAGACTGCAGAGAGGGACAATCTTCAATTAAGATAATGGAAAAAGCTGAAAAACTTGTCAAGGGGGGAAGGGTTTTCATTATTTTCATACAAAGAAAATTGTCCCCTTCTGTTATCTGTCTGGTCATACAACCAGACTCACATCTGAGAAGAGATGGCTTACACTAGGTAAAAGGGGCGGGGAGGGGAACTTTGCTTGTGAATATCTCATAAACCATAAAGGTTTGAGAGATAAGACTTATATCATTCTTCATGTTTTTTTAATGCCTACAAAATGAAATAAAGTTAAAACGAAGTTTTACTATCCCTTTAAGGAATGTAGTCTCTGTGCTGCCACTGAAGGAAAAAATATCTGTCTGCCTTTCTAGGTTTCCAGGCACCACACTTGAGAGAGATATCAATGCAAACACCTAACAGAGAGTTTAAGTAACAATTATCTTCAGAACTTTATGGTCTAATATAGCCTCTACAGATGCTTGAATTTACATTCTGTAATGCCATATGAAGGTATGGATGCTTTGCAAGGCAGTAGCCCAATAAGCCTTTATCTTGTTTTGAGGTTCTTTTTCTTGAGAAGTATAGGCTTCAAATTTGGCTGATCATAACTATTTTACAATTGTAGACCATTTGAAGGACCAAATAAATTCTCAATGGAGAAATTTTCCTCAAGTAACTTGTTCTATTAAGATAATATTTAGCCCTTTGAATGCCTAAGAGTTAACAAATGCATTTTGTTGCAAAGCATTGGATACCTTTCTGGCACTCAAAGAGTTAAGATATCTGCTGATTTATTTCCTGACTCTTATGGAAGGTTGAAGATGCTATTTTGGTGCAAATTCAGGGGGTAACCTTATCATTATTGAATCTTGATTGGCAACCAAATAAGATTTTCTGTTAGAAACTGCTTGAAACTTGCTAACTCTTTTTGCTGATGTAAGCTCAAGTAGCAAGAGTGTCTTGAAAGAAAAGAACTTCAAGGAACATGAAGACAAAGGTTCCAAAAGACTATCCAATAGTGCTGATAGTATTATATTTTTATAACACAGGGAAATGGAAGGTATGATCCTAGGGCTTAGTAATTTTATTGATTTGCTAAATCTCTTGACTACTAGATGATGATCTGTAAAATGATGACCCAAAACACTTCATAAGTTACTAGTGTCACATCTTGGACCCTGTGAGTGGTAGGATACAATCCTTTCTTGTGTCTATGAGACTGTAAATCTAGCACACAAGTAATAGAAGAAGACAGAAATTTCTGTGTTGAAATAAGTAATTTCTTCCAGGTTTGGTTGTATGCGCATGATGTACCTTAGACAGAGACAGAGACCCCCAAAGGGGACCTTGTCACATAAAGGTATCACATAAAGGTATCACAGTCACCTAAAACTATTCTATCCCCTTCTAATATCTTACCCACTATGGATGTCAAGGTTACAGGTCTATAATTTCCTGGTTTGGATCTTGCCCCCTTTTTAAACAATTTAACTACATCAGCTTTCCTCCAATCAGGCACTATGCCTGATGAAAATGAATCAATAAATATTAATGGTCTTACTATTACTGCACTAAGTTCCTTAAGTATCCTCGGGTGTATACCATCAGGTCCCCGTTCTTTATTCACCATAAAGTTTTCCAATCTCTTTTGGAATTTGTCATCAATAAGCCATGTACATAATGGAGGTGGTTTGGCCTAGTTGCCCATATCCTGTCATTGTTGCTTCCTTTGTATATACAGAAGCAAATAATGTATTTAGATTGTAGCTATAGCCTTATTCTCACTAATCAATTCAGATGTCTCAGACTTAAGAGGACCGATATCAACCTTAATCTACAATTCTTTAGGATTTTTCTTGCTCTCTTTTGCAACACTTCTCTCATTTTCAGTTTTAGCTAGCCTAATTGCTTGTTGGCAGATTTTATTCTTTATATTTTGTAAATGATGCATCTGACCCATCTGACGTAAACACTTTAAAAGCCTACTTCTTATTTATCATTTCCCTGCAAACCTCATTATTAAGCCACATTGGTCTCAATTTACTCCTCTTGTGCTTATTCCTCGGTGGTATTGTTACGGTTTTCTGACACTCAGACCAGGATATGAAGTAAAAACACAGTTTTATTGAAAATAAAACAATGCTACTAGCGGCCAGTACAGAAATAGCAATACTGGTAATAATGACAAAGTGAATGCACACAACGATAGTGATAGGTGCTATAAATGGATAGGGAGTATTCTCCCAAAGGGTTAACAAATGAAATGGGTGAGATATAACAAGATTGGCCAACGCCCGGGATAAATAGCAGTCTCTGGAATACAGTCTCTCAGTAGCTGGATAGAGCAGTAACTGCACTGAATACACTTTCAAGTTGGTATAGTAGCGCAAAAAAGTCCAGAGCTGAGCCGGTACCACCACCGTGGGCTACAGAGGAATGCTATTGCCACGCCGTAGTGATCAGAACCAAAATCGCCCTTAACTGGAAAAGTAGTAACCCTGCGTGTGCCACTTGAATTGTGACTTGACACCCCTTGGGTGCTGTACTGATGGTGACTGCCCAAGCTGGAGTAGAGCCGGCGCCCTCTGGAGTGCAATGGGAATGTACCTTCAGCGTCTGTGGGCCTGAGCCCGAATCTGAGCACGGAACAGACAAGGCTCTGATGGTGAATGAGGCCACACAGAAGCACTCAGAGGAAAGGCTCACGTCAGAAAATGTATGCTTGGCAAGATATCTCGGAGGCACTAGACCGGAGACTACAGGCACTGCAAGGGTTAAGTGGTTCTGCACAGGAGCGAGTACCTTGGCAACCAGCAACAGGCAAAGCAACCTCAGGCTACAGCTACTGACAAGTGAGAGGAACAGTGAGTCGCTTAAACAGTTCAGAATGTCGCCGAGGTGACCGGAATGATGCAGGAACACTGGAACAGCAGGCAAACCGGAACGGCAATTGGAACAGCAGGCAGAACCGGAATGGTAACTGGAACAGCAGACAGGCCGGAATAGCAACCGGAACAGCAGGCAGAACCGGAACGGTAACTGGAACAGCAGACAGGCCGGAATAGCAACTGGAACAGCAGGCAGGACGGGAACAGTACTGGAACAGCAGACAGGCCGGAATGAATCACAGAGCGGGGTCATCAGCCAGAACCGGGTCAAGTCACGGAGCACGGTCGTCATCCAGAGCCAGGTCAATTCACGGAGCAGGGTCGTCAGCCAGAGCCAGGTCAAATCACGGAGCAGGGTCGTCAGCCAGAACTGGGTCAAATCAAGGAGCAGGGTCGTCAGCCAGAGCCGGGTCAAATCACGGAGCAGGGTCGTCAGCCAGAACCGGGTCAAATCACGGAGCAGGAGCAGGAGAAGAGTCAGACTAGCCGGGTCGGTACACAGGAGGCACAGGAATATGGCAACAAGGCGCAGCAACAGGAACACCACGAAAGGGCAACTGACAAGTGCCCAAGCTCCAGCATATAACGGCACATCCTGGGCGGGCCAATCAGTCTCCACCAATGCACAGGCAAATCATGTCAGATTGACAAAAAGACACAGGGACCGTGATAGTACCCCCCTCTCAAAGACCCCCTCCCCTGCTGGGGGGTCTGGGTTTCTGCGGAAATTTAGAGTGAAAGTTGCGCAATAATCGTGGAGCATGAAGGTCCCTGTGGTCAACCCAAGAGCGCTCCTCAGGCCCATACCCTTTCCAGTGGACCAAATATTGCAACTTGCCTCTAAATCTCCTGGAATCAATGATACTCTGAACTTCGTATTCCTCTTGGCCCTGCACCTCCACTGGCCCAGGAACCACCGGAGTGGTAGTATAGCGGTTGCAAACCAAGGGCTTTAACAATGACACATGGAACACATTGTGAATACGCATAGTGTTAGGAAGTTCCAAAGCGTATGCCACAGGATTGACTTTGTGAATAATCTTAAATGGTCCAATGAACCGGGGGGCCAGCTTGTTCGTGGGCACTTGTAAGTTGAGATTCCTGGAGGAAAGCCATACCCTGTCCCCAACCTGGAAGGAAACCGCTGGCAGCCGTCTGCGATTGGCATGCCGCTGATGTCTGTGGAAGGACTGACAGAGGGACCTTTGTACCTGTGCCCAAGTGGAGCGGAGCTGCTCCATGTGCTCATCCAGAGCCGGAATCTGTTGGGACTGAAATGAGTCTGGGAGTAGACAGGGTTGGAACCCATAATTAACAAGGAACGGAGAGCTCCCAGACGATGAATTAACCACACAGTTCCTGGCGAACTCTGCCCACGGCAACAGGTCGGCCCAGTTATCATGATGATCAGTCACAAAGCAGCGTAAAAACTGCTCCAGTCCCTGATTGGCACGCTCAGCTGCTCCGTTGGTCTGGGGATGGTAGGCGGAGGAAAAGGACAATTGAATGCCCATCTGGCCACAGAATGCCCTCCAGAATCTCAACACGAATTGACTACCCCGGTCGGACACTATCACTCTAGGAACCCCGTGCAAGCGGAATACTTCTCTGGCAAAAATTGATGCCAACTCCTGGGCTGAGGGAAGACCAGAGAGGGGCACGAAGTGAGCCATTTTAGAGATCCTATCCACCACCATAAGGATGAATGTATAGCCCTTAGAATTAGACAGCTCTCCCAAGAAATCTATAGAAATGTGGGACCAAGGACGGTCACCATTAGGCACCGGTTGGAGCAGTCCCACTGGGAGATGCCTAGGAGTTTTGGCACGGGCACAGGTGGTACAAGCAGCAGTAAATGCAGAGCAGTCGGCCTTCAGTGAAGGCCACCAGAATGTTCGAGATAATGACCATGCCAACTGATCTCTGCCAATGTGCCCATCTGCCTTAGATGAGTGATAGGTCTCAAGTAATCTGGTACGGAAAGACTCGTCCACAAAACACTTGCCAGCTGGGGTTTCCGGAGGTGCATGCCCTTGAGATGCCAAGATTTGCTCTCCCAGTGGCGAAGTGATGCTGGTACGAATAGTAGCCAAAATCCTATCTGGCTGAATTATGGGGACCGGGGCCTCATCCCTCTCAATGTCTGTGCAGAATTGTCTCGACAGGGCATCTGCCTTAATATTCTTGGACCCAAGCAGATATGACACTATGAAATTAAATCTGGACAGAAATAGAGCCCATCGAGCCTGGCGAGATGACAGCCTTTTGGCCTCGGATAAGTAAATCAAGTTCTTATGGTCTGTGAGGATTAATACTGGGGTCCTTGTGCCTTCCAGAAGATGTCGCCATTCTTTTAATGCCATGATGATAGCCAATAACTCCCTATCACCAATTTCGTAATGGCTCTGGGCACTAGACAGTTTCTTGGAAAAGAATCCACACGGCCTCAGGTTACCCCCTTTCTTAGGGCGTTGGGAGAGAACTGCCCCTACCCCAAACTCGGAGGCATCAACCTCTAGTGTGAACGGTAGGGCGGGGTTAGGGTGGGATAATATAGGGGCAGATGCAAACGCCTTCTTGAGGGTTTCAAAGTCCATCTCGGCTGCCTCAGACCATTGAGAGGGATTCGCACCCTTATGGGTCAGGTCAGACAGAGGTTTATTAATGGTGGAAAAGTTCTGAATAAATTTTCTGTAATAGTTGGCGAAGCCTAGAAACCTTTGAATAGCTTTTAACCCCTTGGGTCATGGCCAACGTAGGACTGCAGCCAACTTCTATTGGTCCATAGCTAAGCCATCCTTAGATATGACAAAACCCAAGAAGGGTACTTGGGAACAGTGAAATTCACATTTATCTAGTTTGCAGAACAACTTGTTCTGGCGTAATCTGAGTAAAACTTCGGAAATATCCTGGATGTGTTGGGTTAAACTAGCAGAATGGATCAATATATCGTCCAGGTACACGACCACACAAGACTGTAACAAGTCGCGGAGCATGTCGTTAATGAACTCTTGGAATACGGCAGGTGCATTACATAATCCGAATGGCATAACAAGATATTCGTAGTGGCCTGACCTAGTATTGAATGCCGTCTTCCACTCATCACCGGCCCTGATTCTTATTAGGTTGTAGGCGGCACGTAGATCGAGTTTCGTAAAGATAGAGGAGCCTTTCAACCTGTCAAATAACTCTGTGATGAGTGGAATAGGATACGCATTTTTGGACATTAACTTATTGAGTCCACGGTAGTCAATACACGGTCGTAACTCGCCACTCTTCTTGTTCACGAAGAAGAACCCTGCACCTGCCGGGGAGGATGATTTACGAATAATCCCTCGAGTGAGGGCATCCTCAATGTATTCCTCCATGGCCCTAGTCTCCTCACAGAACAATGGGTATGTCCTACCCCTCGGTGGCACCACTCCCGGGGGCAGATTAATAGCGCAATCATATGCCCGATGCTGTGGCAATGCGCTGGCCTCACCCTTACTGAACACGTCGCAGAACTCGCTGTATTCTGCTGGCACAGAAGGAGAGGTACACAATATCCTGACAGGACGAGACAGACAGTTATCAGAGCAATGATTGGACCATGACTTAATTTCACATGTTTGCCAGTCAAATTGGGGATTTTGCAGCATTAACCAAGGGAACCCCAGAATGACCGCATGATGGGGTGAATTAATAATCTGAAAATGAACCTCCTCCTTATGGAGGGCCCCAACAGACATAACGAGCAGAGTAGTCTCCATGGTAACCAGAGCTGGTTCGAGGGGTCTGCCATCAATAGCCTCAATGGCTAGCGGAGTATCTCTTTTAGACAAAGGAATATTGTGTTTTTCCGCAAATGCCTGATCCATGAAATAGCCTGCTGCGCCAGAATCTACCAGTGCTAGTACCTCCACAGCTCGGTCACCTAGGAGAAAACTCACCGGAATGGTGGGTTTCTTGTAGTCAGCATCTGGGGATGATTGTACACCACCTAGGGCCTGTCCCCCAAGATACCCTAGGTGCATGTGTTTCCCGGACGTACCGGGCAAGTATTTAATAAATGCCCCTTTTTACCACAATATAGGCATAACCCATGTCTTTTGCGGTGAGCCCTCTCCTCCTTAGACAGCCTGGTAAAGCCAATCTGCATAGGCTCCCCTGTCTCAAGCGCCCGGTCAGGAGGAATGGGAGGAGAGGGGGGGTTAAAAGACCTCTCGTGCCCATAGGTCTTGGAACTAGCCCTTTTAGACAATCGTCTCTCACGCATGCGGGTGTCAATGAGTATCACATAGTTTATGTACTCATCTAGATCAGTAGGTACCTCCCTGGCAGCAATCTCATCCTTAATGGAGTCGGATAGGCCCTGTGAAAAGGCTGCCAGGAGTGCCTCATTATTCCAGGCTACTTCTGCTGCTAGAATCCGAAATTCTATAGCATACTCTGCCACAGTGCGGTCGCCCATATGTATTACCATCAATTTTTTTGCCGCACAGATAGCTCACCTAGGTAACTCAAATACTCTGCGAAACTGTTTGACAAATTCGGTAAAGCTTAGAGTACAAGGTTTAGCCTGCTCCCATAAAGGATTAGCCCATGCCAGGGCTTTGTCAGTTAGTAGAGATATCATGAACCCCACCTTGCTACGGTCATTTGGGAAAGCATGGGGTGTAAGTTCTAGGAATATCTCTAATTGATTAAGGAAACCTCTGCACAGTGTGGGTTCACCATCGTATCTTAACGGTAACGGTAACGTAAAACTTCTAGAGGGTGCCAACAATTGCCCAGTATTATTGTCCGGTGTCATAACTGGGAGGACCACCGGATTTTGATTGGGTTTATCGAGGTGTACCGTACGTTCAAGCAAGGTTTGCATGGCCAGCGCCAATTGATCTAGGCGTTGCTCGTGAACATCCATCCTCCAGTGGAGGTTCTGTGTATTACTGTCACTTTTCCCGTCTGAGGTCATGGCCCTTTCGTACTGTTACGGTTTTCTGACACTCAGACCAGGATATGAAGTAAAAACACAGTTTTATTGAAAATAAAACAATGCTACTAGTGGCCAGTACAGAAATAGCAATACTGGTAATAATGACAAAGTGAATGCACACAATGATAGTGATAGGTGCTATAAATGGACAGGGAGTATTCCCCCAAAGGGTTAACAAATGAAATGGGTGAGATATAACAAGATTGGCCAACGCCCGGGATAAATAGCAGTCTCTGGAACACAGTCTCTCAATAGCTGGATAGAGCAGTAACGGCACTGAATACACTCTCAAGTTGGTATAGTAGCGCAACAAAGTCCAGAGCTGAGCCGGTACCACCACCGTGGGCTACAGAGGAATGCTATTGCCACGCTGTAGTGATCAGAACCAAAATCGCCCTTAACTGGAAAAGTAGTAACCCTGCGTGTGCCACTTGGATTGTGCCTTGACACCCCTTGGGTGCTGTACTGATGGTGACTGCCCAAGCTGGAGTAGAGCCGGCGCCCTCTGGAGTGCAATGGGAATGTACCTTCAGCGTCTGTGGGCCTGAGCCCGAATCTGAGCACGGAACAGACAAGGCTCTGATGGTGAATGAGGCCACACAGAAGCACTCAGAGGAAAGGCTCACGTCAGAAAATGTATGCTTGGCAAGATATCTCGGAGGCACTAGACCGGAGACTGCAGGCACTGCAAGGGTTAAGTGGTTCTGCACAGGAGCAAGTACCTTGGCAACCAGCAACAGGCAAAGCAACCTCAAGCTACAGCTACTGACAAGTGAGAGGAACAGTGAGTCGCTTAAACAGTTCAGAATGTCGCCGAGGTGACCGGAATGATGCAGGAACACTGGAACAGCAGGCAAACCGGAACGGCAACCGGAACAGCAGGCAGAACCGGAACGGTAACTGGAACAGCAGACAGGCCGGAATAGCAACCAGAACAGCAGGCAGGACCGGAACAGTACTGGAACAGCAGACAGGCCGGAATAGCAACCCGGAACAGCAGGCAGGACCGGAACAGTACTGGAACAGCAGACAGGCCGGAATGAATCACAGAGCAGGGTCATCAGCCAGAACCGGGTCAAGTCATGGAGCACGGTCGTCATCCAGAGCCAGGTCAATTCACGGAGCAGGGTCGTCAGCCAGAGCCAGGTCAAATCACGGAGCAGGGTCATCAGCCAGAGCCAGCTCAAATCACGGAGCAGGGTCGTCAGCCAGAACCGGGTCAAATCACGGAGCAGGGTCGTCAGCCAGAGCCAGGTCAAATCACGGAGCAGGGTCGTCAGCCAGAACCGGGTCACATCACGGAGCAGGAGAAGAGTCAGACTAGCCGGGTCGGTACACAGGAGGCACAGGAATATGGCAACAAGGCGCAGCAACAGGAACACCACGAAAGGGCAACTGACAAGTGCCCAAGCTCCAGCATATAACGGCACATCCTGGGCGGGCCAATCAGTCTCCACCAATGCACAGGCAAATCATGTCAGATTGACAGAAAGACACGGGGACCGTGATAGTTATATATTGATGTGTATATATGTCTAAGAGCATTTTAAATAAATTCCATGATTCTTGCACGTTTTTATCTTTGAACATTATATCCCATTGAATATCATTTAATACTGCTTTTACCTTTGTAAAATTAGCCTTTTTAAAATGTAATGTTTTGGTTAAACCCTTTCTATTCAGTGTCTCATAACAAATTTTAAAGAATACCATATTGTGGGTCACTACTGCTTAAATATTCCTTTACCTGTATACTGTTAATCGTGTCAAGATTGTTTAAAAGCACATAAATCAAGCAATACCTATTTTCTAGTTGGTTATTCTGCTACAATTGTCATTAATCATACTTAAAAAAGAATTTCCCTTTGTTGTGTTGGAAGTCATATTGTTCCATTCAGTTTCAAGGTAGCTGAATTCTTCCATTATGGTTAAATTTTCTGATCTAGAAGCCTTTTCCATTTGTAGTAAAAGTTGTGTTTCCTCAAACTCCCCAATATTAGGTGGCTTGTAACAAATCCCCATTAACATCTATTTATTATGGGCGCCCCCAAAGTAAATTTTAACCCACAGGGTCTCTGCTGGGGTGATGGGGCAGACCCAGTCATGCCTTTCGCAACATTGGAATCACTATTGACAGTCAGAGCGGGAGCAGCAACAGCTATAGGGGCAGCCTGCGCCAGGGGTTGCTGAGGTGGTAGAGCCAGATGTGCAGTACAGAGCAACAAAGTCTGGAGAGCTATTGCAAACTGGTCCATCAGCTGGTCTACCTGGTCCAGCCTGAAAAAAACATTTGGTGGATTACCTGCGCTTTCTGAATTCATGGCCGTTGTGTACTGTTAGGGACCAGGAATCAGACAGACACAAAAATGTAAAGTGGAAAACACCTTTATTAAAATAACAAAAGCAAACAAAGCAAAATCATGATCCAGAAGAGTAAACCAAAAGACAAGCCGGGGGCAGGATCAGCGATGTCAGGAACAAGCCAGGAGTCAGGAGCTAGAAGGGATGTCTGAGGAAGCCAGGTCATGCTCAGGAAATCAAGAATGCAGTAGAACACTCTTGTAGCCAGAAGCAAACACAAGGGAATCAGGTAGTGAGATAAAAAAATATATGTTAAGCACTCACACAAATTAATCATGAGAAGTATACCATGTACAAACATGCATGGAGTGCACAATAGTCTCACCATAAAGTATAATAACCAAAAATCACAAGAACAAAGGATGAGATCATGCTCCCACTTCTTCAAATTTATTGTAAAAAATAATAATATAATTCCTTAAATCGTATCAGGATAGCATTGAACTACAAAGTAACATACCCCAAACAGATTCCTCCCCCAGAGACAATTCCCCATAAAAACTATAATAGAAATAACTGCAAATATAATACACCCTATTCACACTAACTAATGCACTAACTCAGCTAATTACTTTGCTGGCTTGACTAACGGCTTCTTTACATGTTCTTGCTAACATATCGTTACCACCATTGCTTGACACATTGACCGCTCATATTTCACATTTTTTGCTCTTGGTGGATGAAGAGCTATATAAATATATGTATTTTGTATCAACTGAAAGGAATATGATCAAGATTTTTTTGATCGCTAGCCTTTTGTATATGTATGCATACAATGTTATTATGTAGCTTGGGCCCATCTATTTATTTACTTCAGACCAGTATCTTTGGGAATAGGATTTATTATGTTTGTAGTTATTTCTATTATGTTTTTTAGTATTTTAGAAAACTAATTTAATTTAAGGAGTTATATGATTGGTGATTCTATTCTGACATTTCCAATAATTGACTCTCATTTAATCCATTCTTTGTCTCCATTCATCATTTATTAACTATCCATTCACCAGTTCATTTGAGCAGTGGTATTTACACATCATCTATGCGTTATTTTTTTTTATATATGTATTTTTTTATAATATCATATGTTTTCCTGTTATTTTTCTTCTTTTTCATTTATTTATTTTTCATAGAGATTATGGGGAGTGCCTCAGTTTTGTAGAGGGAGGTTTTTGTACTGTATGGTGTTTTAACCCCTTAAGGACCCTTGACGGTCCTGGTACGTCATGGCTGGATTTGAATTAAGGACCAATGACGTACCAGGACCGTCATGGCTTAAATGATAGCAGCGTGCCTCCGTGCACGCTGCTATCATTAATGCCAGGCTGAGACTGAGCGCTCTGAGACTGGGGCGTTCAGTCTCAGCCCTTCTTGCTTGTGCCAGGTCATGTGATCGCCGTAGCAGCGATCACATGTACTGGCATAGTGACAGACAGAGGCAGCAGAGAAAGCATGCTGTCTGTGCGTGTCTCTTCTGCCTCTGTCTCCCTTGCTATCAAAGTAAGGGAGACAGAAGTAGACAGGAGACACCTAGTGGTGAAAGAAAATACAGCAGCTAGGGGTATTAACCCCTTCACTGTTGGTGCCAGAGGCTTGCTAAATGCAGGTCAATTTCTGACCTGCAATGATACTTTTTTTTTTTTTTTTTTTTTTTTTAAACCACAACACACTTTTTTTTTTTTTTTTACAAAAATATTTTATTAAAAAAAAATAATAATCTAATTAAACAATATTGGAAGTGTGATTTTTGTGGAGCCATGTAATACACTTATATACACCACCAAATGTCAGGGATAAAAAAAGTGTCAAAATAGGGTGGGAAAAAGGGATATGGAGATTTTCACCCAAGGGGGGGACAGCGGCCACTTTAAACTGCACATTTTGTAGGTATGACTGACCGGTCATACCTTTCATGCAGTTGCAACAAAAATTTAACCCTTTGTGCCCAATTGATCCCAAGAGAAAAAACAAAAATGGTGTTTTTTTACCTTTTTTTTTTACCTTTTTTTTATTTTAATAAAGTAAATGGTGGGTTATCCATATAAGTAGGGTAGCAAATGAAAGCCCTATTTGTGCTTAAAAAGCAGTATATAATTCATGGGGGAGGAATAAAAGCCTAAGAGGGAAAACACTGTTGAACAAAGACATAGTCAAAAAGGTCAGAATTGCTCCGGTCTTTAAGTGAAATCCACCTCCGATTTTCTCGGTTCTTAAGGGGTTAAATAAATATATACTGAATGCCACATATTCATATTGGTTTCTTTTGTCACCACATCCAATATCTATTAATATTAGCAGTATTTAGGTGCTTCAAACCAGTTTATGTATTTTAGTTTTCTGAACTCTAGGTGGGGGGATAAAGTTTATTACAGTAGCCCTTCTTCCTTATTTATATCCTTCTCCATTGTTGGCATTAATTGGTTATTTATTATATTATTCAATGGCCAATTTAGTTGTCCACTATGGTTCAAATGGGTTCCTCCAAAATTGTAGTTCTTCTTGTTCATTAGGCTCAAAAAAAGATAAAATGGTTCAATTACCTTGCCCCCTTGACGAAGGAGGGCAGATTTTTCCTTATGCTGACAGGAGATTGTCGCTCACTTGGGGACACCTGAATCCATATAGAGGAAAAAAAAGCTTAGTGGTCCTTAATAGGGGTGGGCGAAATCTCTCACTGAGTTTCCTTGAGAAATTCTGCGAAAACCACATTGTTGTCTGCTTTTTCATGAGAAACTGTGCTTTAAAACTATTAAAATTTTTGCCCATTGGCCAAAATATTTCGCCGTTTTTTCAATTGCTAGAAAGTTTCCGCCCATTGATTTACATTGTTTTCACCTTTTCGCTCTAAAAAGGTGCCATATTTGCGGAAATCAAACACAATAGAAGCATTTACAGAGCAAGGTAGACATGCAGTGCTATTCTGCTGTGATCTTGAGGAAAAATTGAGGCAGGAGAGGCTCATAGTGACTGCTATCTCTATGAGCAGATTTAAGAATAATAAATGGAGGAGCTGTAAGGACTCTTATGTGTCCACTGAGTCTGAGGAGGAGGAGAAAGTGAGCAGTACTGAACCAATGCTGTCCAGTTCCCCTAAATCACCCCAAGGGATCTTGGGGAATTTAATGGAAAGGGAGGGAGGAAAGGAAATGGGAAAGGAGGGAGAAAAGGGTAGTACTAGTCTGAGCAGGACAGGACAGTTCAGTTGCCTGTACCTGCTGCTAGACATGCTGCCTCTGCTGCCACTATTGCTGCCCCTGTTGAAACCAGTGCTGTGCCTGCTGCCAATTCTGAAACTGTTGCCATCAATACTATGCCTTCTGTCAGACGTGCCGCCCCTGTTGCCAGTGCCACCAGTGCTGTGCCTGCTGCCAGTGTTGAAGCTTCTGCCACCAGTGCTGAAGCTGCCAATGTGTCTTATAATACTCAGGAGGGGGGGAGGAGAATATGATGGCAAGTATGACAGCAGGGGACCCTAAGTCACACTTGCCATCTCCAAGCAGTCCCACCAGTGCTAGTACTACTACTACTAAGAAGGTCCAGCAGCTTGTTATTGTTAGGAATGAAGGAGGGGGTAATCAATATCTTCATATTACTAGTGACTGTGTGGTGTTAGTAGTAGTAGTAGTAACAGTGAAGGTGAAGCAGCCGGTGGGATTAGTGTTAGGGTAGTGGTAGGGGAAGCATTTGAGAAGCATAAATGAGCTGCCTCTGTCAGTTGCTAGTGCTGTCAGTCTGCCTTCTTCAGGTCACAAAGAAATGACAAGTGTGACATTAGGGGACCCTCTGTCACATTGCTCGTCACCTCCTCTAAGCAGCAGTGAGATGTCTGTGATAGAGCAGCAGCACTTAGGGAGTAATGGTGGTAGTGATGATGATGATGATGATAGAGAAGCTGGGATGGAAAAGACATTGATGACCTTTTTATCATAAACTGAGAAGGAATGGGAGACAGGGATGAGGATGGGCATCACCACCACCACCACTAGCAATCAACTTTTTGAATTTGTGGAATTTGCAACTGCTCTAATTCCTGCTGCTGCTGAGATGCAAGGGCAGCAGCATGCTGAGGAGCAGGCTAGTGTGACACAGACCACTGTGGAGACAGTGGGAATGGGGTCAACAAGTGATGCGAGACTAGGACAGGTTCCACTTGCCAGCACCAGCAATACTCCTGGTCCTAGCTGCAGTGCTAATTTTGAGTAGCAGCAAGAGTAGTAACATCACCCAACTGCCAGCACAGAGAGTGAAGTGGAATGTGGAGGACAAGAAAAAAGAGGAAATTCTTTTCCACCTTCCCCCTCCCAATGAAGTCATGGGTGTGGGACTATTTTTCTTTTGGGGCAGCACAGTGCAGTCATCACTAGGGGTGGGCGAAAAGTGTTAAATATTTATTGTATAACTTTTCGCTAAAACATGCTGATTTTTCGCTTTTCCCACAAAAATTTCGCCTTTCCGCCTATGCAAAAATGTCCTGCTTTTTACCTGTTTTAACAAATTTTCCACCTATGTAAACACATTTTTTGCCTATTTTAACACATTTTTCACCTATATTTCCTATAGGTACTAAATTTCCCACTGTAATATTACTTCTGAGGACTGAAGTTTAGAAATAAGTGGCTGAAAGTCAAAGTTGTGAGTCCTACAGAAACATATGGCTTCAAAAATGTGTTAGCATGCAGAATGCATTTGTCTTTTGCCCACAACAGTAACTTCCTGTTTAACCCCTTAAGGACCCATGACGGTCCTGGACCGTCATGGGTTGCAATCCCCTTAAGGACCCATGACGGTCCAGGACCGTCATGGCTTAAGTGATAGCAGCGTGCCTACGTGCACGCTGCTATCATTAATTCCAGGCTGAGACTGAGGGCTCCGAGACCGGGGCGTTCAGTCTCAGCCCTTCTTGCCTTTGCTGGTTCATGCGATCGCCGTTCCAGCGATCACATGTACCGGCAAAGTGACAGACAGAGACAGCAGAGAAAGCATGCTGTCTGTGCCTGTCAAGTCTGCCTCTGGCTCCGTTGCTATGAAAGTAACGGAGACAGAAATAGACAGGAGACACCTAGTGGTGAAAGAAAATACAGCAGCTAGGGTATTAACCCCTTCACTGCTGGTGCCAAAGGCTTGCTAAATGCAGGTCAATTTCTGACCTGCAATGATAATTTTTTTTTTTTTTTTTAAAACACAACACAGTTTTTTTTTATTACAAAAATATTTTATTTAAAAAAAAAATAATCTAATTAAACAAAATGGAAGTGTGATTGTTGTGGAGCTATGTAATACACTTATATACACCACCAAATGTCAGGGATAAAAAAAAGTGTCAAAATAGCGTGGGAAAAAGGGACATGGGGATTTTCACCCAGGGGGGACAGTGGCCACTTTAAACTGTGCATTTTGTAGGTATGACTGACCGGTCATACCTTTCATGCAGTCTCCATAAAATTTTAACCCTTTGTGCCCAATTGATCCAAAGAGAAAAACCAAAAATGGTGTTTTTTTTACATTTTTTTTACCTTTTTTTTAATTTTAATAAAGTAAATGGTGGGTTATCCATATAAGTAGGGTATCAAATGAAAGCCCTATTTGTGCTTAAAAAAACAGTATATAATTTATGGGGGTGGAATAAAAGACTTAGAGGGAAAACATTGCTGAACAAAGATATAGTCAAAAAGGTCAGAACTGCTCCGGTCCTTAAGGGAAAACGACCTCAGATTTTCCTGGTCCTTAAGGGGTTAAATGACACTGGCACATATTCATGATGATGTCAAGTAATGAAAAAAATAAAGTACAACCTACAATGTGGCAGATGTGTATTCTAGTGGTGGTGGTGGAGGACTGGCATGGTGTGATTTGTGTATGTGTTTTTACCATTGTCATACTCTATCCTCCTTCTCAGATTATTGACACACATCACTTATCGGTCATAGCAGTGGTCCCAAGTGGGGTAGATGGTGGCAACCCTTCTTCACATCAGTTCTCCACCTCCTCATCTGTGCTGCTGTTAATATATTTGTCCTGGCTTTGTCTGTCATGTGTGGTTTCTGCTACTTTTACTATTACTGGAGCTGGATGTTGATGTAATTCTACTGTCACTACTGCTAGGTGTCAAAGGTACCGCATTTACAGCAGCAGCACCAGAGGTACTTGTCATATCTAACACTGTGGATGTTAAACTGTGTTGCTGTTGCTGGGTACTTAAAACAGGTGTGTGTGGCTGAGTGGGACTTGGTCTTTGAAGAGGCAATGATGCTGATGATGACTGATAGGGTGACTGTGTTCTTTATGACATCTGTACTTGTCCAGGGTCAGACTTTCCAATGGCTTTCTCAAACACATTATAGACAGGTACAGTGTTCCTTAAAAGTGGAGGAAGCCTTGATTTTCTGTTAACCTTATAGCAGTGTCATCATCCTCACTCTCAACTTCATCTGTATCTGAACAAGAGAAGGATGCTTTAGGGATATATTCTAGATCTGCATCATCATCTTCAGTCATCATTAGGTCATCCTCAGCAGCATCAGCATCACCTGACAGCTCTTGCCCACTACTACCCTTATATTCATCTAAGCTTTTAGAGGTCTCAAACAATTTCTTTTTACTTTTTCTGTAACAAAGTTCCCTACTATGTGTGTTTTGGTGCTTGGTTGTAGACAGTTCAGCTGCTACACCTTCCTCTATTATGCTATTGCCAGCATCATCAACAATTGAATGTGACTTGTTGTCATCTTCAGTGTTCTTCTTATATTGTTCTATATTTCTACTGGCACTGGTGGTGCTGGAAATAGTTTTGCTGGGACCTTGACAAACTGCATCCTCCATTTGAGTAGAGGGCTCATCATCATTGATTGCACATGCTGCAGCAACCATTGCTGCAGTCAGTTTTTGAACTACTACTTTACTCTCACGTCCCTACACTGCTCCACCCCTCCCCCTTCCCCTTGGGCATTTTCTGGACATTACGCAACTACATTGTGTTTTTTCACTATACGGTACTGATGGAGCTGTTTGATGCGTTGCTTAAGCCCAGTCAGTTGTCTGTCACTGTCACCTACGATATTTTGTTTTTTATTCTTTTATATTTCTTTTTATTTTTTTTTTACGTTTGTTTTTTATTTATTTTTTTAAGTTGTCCACCCTGTTGTCTTATCACAGTCCATCCAAAAAAAAATTATAGCCATAAAACAAAATCAACAACGTCTTTACCCAGACTTCCCCACCCAGCACAGAGACAATAACAGCAAGATCAGCAAGCAAATAGATCCCTAGCTGCCAATGTCTTACCAGTCAGTCACATGGAATTTTGGAGTATTTGGTTGTTAACCTCCTTTCTCCCTTCTTATCCCCTAAAGTACCCCCAGACTCCCCTAATACAGAAGACAAATGTCCTACCTAAATGACTCCCTAAACTAAGCTTCAATTCCCCTTTATTTGCCTATCTCCTCTAGCTCAAAAACATGCTGCTCTCTCCTCTCACAAACACAGAATGGCTGCTGTGAGAGCTTGAAAGGCTTTTATATGGCTGTAGAAAAATTCTGTGTGTTGGAGAAATATTCTTCTTCCCATTGATTTCAATGGGAGGAAAAGGTGGGAAAAAGCGGAAAAACTGCAGTTTTCACAAGAAATTATTCGCCAAGCGGAAAGTGGCATTATTCACCCATTTGCACAATTTGATATAAGTCAATGAGAAGGGGAAAGGAGGGAACACATCTTGGCACTACCTCCCTGATTTCAAACATGAAACACAGACACCATGACATTTATGTCAAACATGTTAAATACAAACACCTATTACAGAAATCCAGCACCACTGTTGCTGTAACCCCTTACTCTCCAGAAAGGCAATAAGAGGTGAAGCAGAGATCAAAGAGGAGAAAGAATAGAGAAACGAAGACAGACACTGGAAGTTCCCTGATGAGTGAAATAATTAGCTCACCATCGCCTTCTTCCTCCAGGGTAACAACTACATCTTCTGCCAGTCCACCTCATTCATCGTTACCTACTCCGTCAAATGATAACCACTCTGTTAATGTTAGGATGTGGCAGTTCATCTCTACCCATTGCACACTGTGTGGTGCACTGACCACACATGCAAGTGTGGTGGATGAGAATTGATACCAGGTCATCAGCGCCATCTAAGGAGATTCCATCCTGCAGAATATGCTAGGATGGTGGCAGGGAGGGTTTATCATTACTATTAAACAGCCCAAAGATGTTGTACTTTTCCCATCAACACAACTGCAGAGGTTACAGTGTGAAATAGAAACCAACATAAAACATAATGAGTATACATGTATCCAACAGATGCCAAAGGAAGACTGTTGAACAAAAGATATGTTGCAAAAAATAATAAACTCATTTTCCGATACCTTTGTGCTATAATTGTGCAAAATATAATATAATAATTTTACATAAAGAGTAACCTACAGGCATGCAGGCTTCCAAAAAATCTGCCCTGAGAGTGTGATATATTCCATCCCTTCCTATACATTTAAAGGGATAGTAACACTTTGATTAAACTGCATCTTCTTTATATATTTTTAAACACATAGAGCTATATTTAGTTACATACAATATTGTAGTTAAAACACTATTCCTGCAGAAAGGTTTCCTCTCCCATCCTTTCTGGCCTCCTCCCCTAAGATCTTGAATCCAGTTGTGGGCCTGGATGGATGTAGTGAGGGACAATCTTAACACAGTAAGTATAAGGAAAACCCTGCACCCCTTAACGAAGGAGGTCAAGATATTCCTTTGCTTACTGAAGATTGGCCCTTGCCTCTCTCCATCCGGACCAGCAGAGAGGATCAGTGACGAGGCCAGAAGGGGCGGGAGGGGGAACCTTTCGACAACATTGTAAGTAACTAAATATAGCTCTGCATGTTTAAAAATATATAAAAAAAAGACCCTGAGCTGTATTGAAGGAAGAATTGGAAATAATATTATTAACTAACATCCTAATACAACATCCGTGCAAACATTTATATTTCTCCTAAAGAATATTTGGAGGATATATCTCTCTGACATGGATACCCCTATTATTCAGGATGCAGGGGAAAAAGAAGGTGGAACAGGAGTTAGCATTAGCCGGTGCTTCAGAGCTACTGAGAACAATCTATCAAACAAGCCAATATCTTGAAAGTGTTTGATGAAATACAAGAATGTGATAAGGAAGTAAAACACATGTCTGAGCAGGAATTGTTTAAAGACCTAGAAAGGTTAATGTCTAAGGAAACACAGATTTGGTGGGAGATAACAACTCTTCAACAATATTTAAAGGTGAAGAAAATACCAAGAGATTTAAGAACACAGAAAATTCCCACTCTTACGATTGAAGATGCATCATTTTTGCAGAGCTGTAATGAGGCACTGACTCTGTGTCCAATACTTTAATGGATCTGGTAGTGGAATATATGCAGAAACTTTTGTCACAACAGACCAAAATTACTGAGAAACAAAATCTGGTCAAAGTATATAAGAACTATACTGGAAAATCTGGAAAAATCAGTTATGGAGTTGAAGAAAAATACGTTTCAGAGGCATTAGGATGATTATGAAAAAGATCTATAATATCATTCTCTCCATGGGAAGCATTGATCTATTGTAAAGCCACGTACAAGAGAAAAAAGAGTGAGTTTCACTAGCATAGAGGCGGATAACACAGATATTGAAACTGGGAGAGAGTCTCTTACTCTGTCAGTTGGATCCACTTCAGTTGCCTCAGTCTTTTCATCTTTTTTTTAATCAATGAGGAGTGAAGACATGGCAGCCACGATATCACGAGCACGGGCAGTCAAGAAATAAAAACGAGACCACAGGTACAAAGAAGAATATCTTCAAGATCAAGGATATCAAAGAAAAAAGAAAAATACAAGAAGAGGAAGAAGAGGATTCAGGCCAAAAAACTGGAACACAGAAGATGCCTATCAAGTTCAAGAAGATGGGACCACAATTAATCTTTCACATTGAGAATAAAGTCCTGAAAAAGGGACTGAATTTTGTTCCAACTAGACATTTTAATCTTTTTGATATTATCCTGGATATAAATAAATTTCAAGAAAACTTCACCTTGAAAAAGTATTTTGTAAGGATGATGTAGATAGTGATGATATCATTCACTTTGAAGCAACTGTTGTCACCTACACTGCAGAACATAGGGAAACCACCAATCTGTCATTTAAAAATAAGAGCTGTTTAATGGATATGGTGGATATCCTACATGAAGGGTCCAGTTAGGGTAATCCAGACATTGACCTCTTGTTCTCAGTGCCTAAGGAATCCAGCTGCACCTCACTGATGAGGCCCAACAAGACTGAAATGTACGTCTGGGGTTAGCTGGTGTTCCCGTACAGAGGGGGCATGCCTCAAATTTTGGATCTGGACCACCCTTTTTGGCAGGATTCGTGTAATATATATGTCAAAATTTCTCCTCTGTAATGTCACTAGAGAGCTAAAACATGATGCTGCTGAGCGGTGATTAGCTGCAGAAAAAGCTGTTGTTCTTTTTGTTCGTTCTTAGAGCCTCTCACATTTTTATATGTATATTGAATACTTTTAGGGGTCTCCCTGTGAGTGAAGGGTAATCCAGACATGAACACCTTGCTCTCAGTGCCTAGGGAATCCATCTGAACATCATTGACGAGGCCTAACAAGGAGAAAACATATATCTGGGGTTAGCTTGTGTTTCTGTGCAGAGGGAACTTACCCTTCACTTTGGTTGTGATTAGTCTAATAAGTATGTGGAGATTTATCCTATGTAATGGCACTAGACAGCCAAAACCTGATGCTTCTGAGCAGTGACTAACCATAGAACAGGCCATTGTGCTGTTTGTTCATCCTCAGAGCCTCTCACATTTTGGATATGCATATTGAATACTCTTAGAGGGTCACCCTAAGTGTGAAAGGTAATCCAGATGTGGACCACTTGCTCTCACTAGGGAATCCAGGTGCACCTCACTTACAAGACCCAACAAGGCCGAAACGTACATCTGGGTTTAGCTGGTGTTCCCTTGCATCTGGGACTTGATGTCATTTTGGAACTGGACTGCCATTTTGGGTGTTATTAGTCTAATATGTACTTGGAAATGTATCCTCTTTAATACCACTAGAGAGCTAAAACTTGAGAGAGACCAAGGAACTTTTAATAGTGTTTCTTCTGTTGCTAGATATTGTATATCTGACTTGTTGCTGCTTGTTTGCCCAAATCAGACCTGTGATTGGGCTTCAGGTTGAGCCTCAATGAGGATGTTCCTATGTGTGATCCTGCTTGCCCTTGCTCTCATGTTTTTTTTACACAGACAGCAGATAGTAACATGTTTAGCTTTTGTATCATAAGTATCTCATTACAGTACAATTCATGATCTGAAGGGCTCCTGAGGGACTACTACTGCTATTACTGGGGCTAGATGTTTCAATTTGTATTAATATGTTTAAAAGGATTGTGAATGCTGATAACCTGTGTTGCTGATTACTCAACAATAGTGTGCCTGGCTGAGTGTGAGTTGGACTTCAAAACAGTGATGATGCAGATTATATAGGTAAAGCATGGCTCTGTGTTAGCCATAGAAAAATCAGGAGACTGGCAGAGTAAAAATGATACCTTTATTGGCTAACTGAGTAGAACAGACACAGAGGACATGGACAATATATTACAGCTATATAATAGGAAACTACAAATACTACTTATACACTCAGTCAGAAAATAAAGGATACAGGCAATGACTGGATGAGTGTGTATTTTTAAGCATCTTTAATTGTCATGAGACAGACTTTACAATTGATTTGTCAAACAGTTTATAAACTGGCATAATGCTCCTTTTCAATGGGAGAAGATTGAGCCTTTTCCTTTTTGCTACATTTATGGACACAGAAGAGAATGTGGATGCTTCTAGAGATATATATTCTATAAATAATCAGGTCATCCTCAACATAGCCTGCCTTTTCTTCACCACTACTTTCATATTCCTCTAGACTTTTTGAAGGCTCAAACAATTCCTTTTTACTTTTTACCTTCTTACCTACTTTGGAGAATTGTTCTTTTTACTCTGTCATGCACAACAGTTGATTGAACCTTTACACCCTCATCCACTTTGCCATCAACACTATAATGTTTCTATTTTTCACCTTCAGAGTTTTTAAATGGTTTATTAATACTACTGGTGGTGGAGAAATGTTTTATGTCACTTTCACAAACAGTCTTCTCATGAGGATAAGGACCATCATTGTTTATTGCAAATGCTGAAGAAACCATGGCTGTAGTCAGTTTTTGGATTACCACTTCACTATCAACTCCATGCCCTGTTCCCACTCCTTTCCCCCTACCTCTGTATCACGGTGCCCGTGATTGCTGCCTTTTCCTGTCAGTTATCTGAATGGGCTCTCCATTGGATGCCTGTCCTCAGCCCGCCCTTTATTGCCTATATAGACTGGGCTTGGGCACCCTTTGGTTGCCCTTTCGTGGTGCCTCTATGTCACAAACACCTGCACTGTTTTCATGAGCTTCCTGGGCCATGACTGATTCTACTACACTCCAGAGATTGCCTGTGTACCTGCCTGACAGATTGCTCAGTGTCTTGGTTCCTGCCTCCGTTCCTGATCCGGTTTGGGCCGTTGTTCCTGCTGCTGTCCCTGATCTGGTTGGCTGCCGTTATTGTTCCTGTTTCCTGTCCTGACCTGGCTGTGTTCCTGCTCCTGGATCGCGTGCAGAGTGTCTCCTCCTTCAGGTCGCCTTGGGCAACATTCTTATCATTCAGTGACTTGTGTAGTCCAGTACGCGGGTACTGGTTCGCTCCATATATATATAAATAACCGGTTGCTTGCTGCGTTCCATACAGCACCGGTGAGTCTTGTGTATCCAGTACGCAGGTACTGGTCTGCTCCATGTATAACCGGTTGCTTGCTGCGTTCCATACAGCACCGGTAGAGTCTTGTGTGATCCAGTACGCGGGTACTGGTTCGCTCCACTCATAACCGGTTGCTTGCTGAGTTCCATACATCACTGGTAGAGTCTTGTGTAATCCAGTATGCGGGTACTGGTTCGCTCCACGCATAACCGGTTGCTTTCTGTGTTCCATTCAGCACCGGTAGAGACTTGTGTAATCCAGTACGCGAGTACTGGTTCGCTCCACTCATAACCGGTTGCTTGCTGCATTCCATACAGCACTGGTAGAGTCTTGTGTAATCCAGTACGCGGGTACTGGTTCGCTCCATGCATAACCGGTTGCTTGCTGCGTTCCATACAGCACCGGTAGAGACTTGTGTAGTCCAGTATGTGGGCATTGGTTCGCTCCATATATACCGGTTGCTAGCTGCGTTCCATACAGCACCGGTACAGTCTTTGTAATCCAGTACGCGGGTACTGGTTTGCTCCATATATAACCGGTTGCTCTCAGTATCCATATAGCACCGACAGTGTCATATTAAATCCAGTACGCGGGTACTGATTTGCTCCATCATTACACGGTGCTTGTTGACACCTATACAGCCACGGCAAGGCCTCTGTGTGCCCAGTATAGGCGACTTGTTTACTCCACCAATATTCTAGTCGCTGAGGCCATCTCCGCTTATGCACCAGTACTTGCAGTTCTCTGGGTCTAGCGAGGCTGCCTTGCCCGGTATATTGGCAAGGCCGGTAGAGCCTCCTCTCTCATTGTGCCAGTCTCAAGGCTGCCTTGCCCAGTATATTGGCAAGGCCAGTAGAGTCTCCTCTCTCGTTGTGCCAATCTTTAGGCTGCCTTGCCCGGTATATTGGCAGGGCCGGTAGAGCATCCTCATTGTTAAGCAAGCCTCCAGGCTGCCTTGCCCAGTATATTGGTAAGGCCGGTAGAACCTTTTCCCATATTCTGCCAGTCTTAAGGTTGCCTTACCCGGTGTTGGCAAGGCCGGTAGAGCCTATTATCACCGTACCACTATTCACTATTGCATTGTACTAATCACGTGTGGTTATATGTGTATGCCAAACCCGCGAGGGTTCTCTTTAAACTTTCAATAAAGTGTTTTTATCTTAACTCTGTGTCTGAGAGTCAAAACAAACCGTGACACTCTGCTCCTAGTTTATTTGCCAGACATTATGAAAGAAATGCAGATTTTAATAGTAAAGTAACAGAACTGATTAAATTTAATGTTTTGCCCTTTACAAAATGTTGTATCATATGTTGTAAGTATCTGTCTCTTCTAGTATCTGTCATGGTCAACTCAGTCACAGCTCCTATCAGGGATCACTGTCTCTTTCACCTATCAGTCAAAAATGTTTTAATTTTATTTTCAGTTTTGTTTTACTAACTGACCCTATCTGTCACTGTCCATAAAAATGTTTAAAAACGTTGCCTGTGCAAGTGTTTTTTACACATTGCCTGTAGCTATTGTTAAGATTATTTAACAGTACAGGATGATGATAAACCTTAATCAATATGTGGGCCCCTGTTCATTTGGCTGTTGTTGGAGTCAGTGTCAGTTGAACTTGTCTGTCTATTCAGTGTCAGTCTGCAAATTGTTCAGTCAGTTAGTCAGTCACAGAAGCTCATTATCACGGTGCCCGTGCTTCTGGTGCTGAGCGGCGACATTATTATTCTCTGCTGTCTTCTGATTGGCTGGTCTTAATTGCTACCACTAGGGCTTGCCTTTATATACCCTGGGATGTCCTCCCTTAGGCACCTTTTCATGGTTTACGAGTTCCTGAAACTATTCCGCACTTATGCTGTTTCATGTTTCGAGTTTGTTCCTGAGTTCCTGTTGCTACACTCTGTTGCTGATTGTATCGTGGCTGAGAACCTGCTCCGTTGCTGACCGTGTCTGGCTGAGAACCCGCTCCATTTCTGACTGTATCTGGCTGAAAACCCGCTCCGTTGCTGACCGTGTATGGTTGAGAACCTGCTCCGTTGCTGACTGTATCTGGCTGAAGAACCCGCTCCATTGCTGACCGTATCCGGCTGAGAACCCGCTCATTTGCTGACTGCTTCTGGCTGAAGAACCCGCTCCATTGCTGACCGCATCTGACTGTGTACCTGCTCCATTGCTGTCTGCCTCTGGCTGTAGAACCACTCCATTGCTGACTGTATCCGGCTGTAGAACCCGCTCCGTTGCTGACCACATCAGACTATAGGACCCGCTCCATTGCTGACTGCTGGTGGCGCTGTCCTGCTCCGTTGCTGTCTCCTGTTATCGGTTTACTGGCTCTGGTACCAACCGTGTCTGGTTGTGCCCTGGGTGACCCCTTGTGGTCATTGTGATACTGGGCCTTGTATTACTTATAGTGGTGCGCCGCGTGGCACTATTCCTTGTCGACCAAAGGCTAAGCTTTATTTTGTAGGCATTAAAAAAACATGAAGAACGATATAAGTCTTATCTCTCAAACCTTTATGGTTTAAGAGATGTTCACAAGCAAAGTATCCCCCCCTGTTCAACCAGATCAGAAGGGAGGTGCCCAGGTAGACTGCAGAGAGGGACAATCTTCAATTAAGATAAGGGAAAAAGCTGAAAAACTTGTCAAGGGGGGAAGGGCTTTCATTCTTTTCATACAAAGAAGATTGTCCCCTTCTGTTATCTGTCTGGTCTTACAACCAGATTCACATCTGAGAAGAGATGGCTTACACTAGGAAAAAGGGGCGGGAGGGGAAACTTTGCTTGTGAATATCTCTTAAACCATAAAGGTTTGAGAGATAAGACTTATATCATTCTTCATGTTTTTTTAATGTCTACAAAATAAAATAAAGTTAAAACGAAGTATTACTATCCCTTTAAGCTGCTCCTATAACCGCTGCTGGCGGTGTGCACATTTGAAGTACCAGTACAAGTTTTCTTACACTGACTGTGTTACTCTGATCTCTCTTTCTGTGGCCTCCCTACCTTAACGCTGTGCTCACTCCCTTTGGGAGTTTTCAGTAAGTCTCTGGGTACCTGGAGAGTCCATGTAAGGGCTTATACTGTTCACTGCAGTAACCTCGAGCTAGAGCCAGCATTGTACATACCATGCGGTAGGTTGAGTGGTCACTGGTTGTGTTACAGTTTCCTATTGTCACCTCGATCCACCCCTAGCGTTCTAGGGTCTGTCTCTAGCAGCTGCCTTGGTCTCCATTACCCTTCCATAGGGTAGTGTTGCCATTCCACAGTTGCTCGGTATATGCTGTCTGAGCCTTGGGTCTGAGTTGCCTCGTTACCATATCTGAGCCTGGGTCTGAGTTGCTTCATTACCATATCATACAGTCTGGGTCAGAGTTGCCTCGTTACCATATCATACAGTCTGGGCCAGTGTTGACTCGCTCCTCCTGGTTCGGTGCCCAGGCGTCTGGGTTGTGCCAGTTCTGTTACACGTGCACCTCCGGTGTACGCTCACTTATGGTCAGCTCTCGAACGGGTTCCCTCCAACCTCTCTGATTCTGCCAGAGTCTGCACTACCAGTTTGTATTCTGTTGTTCCAGTCCACCTATTCTGGTACTGCGGGCGACTTCCTATGTGTATTAATATATTGCTGTTTGATTTGCCTTGTGGGCCCCAGGGCCTAATTCCTTGTATGCTCTTGTTCAATAAATTAATTTTAACCTTACCATACTGTCTAAGTGTTCATCAAAAAACCGTGACACTCATCAAGTTCATGAAGGAACTTGTGTCACCTGCCTGTCTCTACTCAGTCAAACAATATTTTGGAATATTTCAAGTAAATCTTCTTTCTCTCTTCACACACCGCCAGACTCCCCTAACACAGAAAACAGCTAACTCAAGGAAGAATTTCTGGTCACACCTCCTTTTTTCTTCTCAGTCAAACAAGTTTTGAGAGCATTTTGGTTAAATCTTCTTTCTCCCTGTGCACACACACCCTTAACTCCCCTAACACAGAGTTTCAGCCAGCTCAGGTCGGAACTTGTATCACCTGCCTATCTCATCTAAGTCTAAGAGCTTGATCCATCTGTTGCTGTAAAACTGTTGGTAGGGTAAAAATGGATAACTGTGTTACCATAGGTATCCAATTGCCCTACCAGCAGAAACCACAACGAACATTGGGCCACAGAACCTGACTTTTCACTCAACATCCAACGTGTGTTTTTTTGTTCCCAAAACTAGAGCTAAATAGTCTGAGAAATGGGAATATTAAAGGAAAATGGCTAAAGCTTGGTGTTTGACACACTTTCAATCACCAAGCATGAGCTAAAACAGAGTTGCCCTCTCAAACACTAATTCTACACTACCCCTAACAATAAAGTAAAACAATACAAGCCCTAAAACTTTCCTAACACCCAAGCAGGGGGATGAAGAAGCTGATTAGCTGGGAGGTGCGTAACCCCACATCCCAGCTGATTGTAGTATGAGGACCATTTTTGAATTTTATTCACAGAATGGCTCAGGCAACAGCCTGAGAGGTAACTTTGGGGTGGGGATACTTTTTGGGGGGGATTTTTTTGTCTGCAATCCTGCTGCAGTTAGCTGAGTCAGCAACGGAAGCGTATAATTAAGTATTGGCGTTCCAGCAAACATCTATTCATTGGAACACCAGCATACAATTAACTCTTGGAATGCCAGAGGGGTACACAACGTACCCCTCAGGCACTCAAAGGGTTAAGGCCAGCATAGCTTTATATCTTTGGGGTGTATCTATAATTTGGACTTTTTTTTTAAATACAGTGCATTATATTTGTGACAAGACTCAAGAATAGAAGACAGAAGAGAAGAAGAATGAAGATGAGAGGAAAGCAGAAGACAGAAGAGTAAAGAAAAAGACTTACACTGGATGACCTAGGTGTTGAAGACCTGGCTGGACATCAGGATTATCAATGTTGTTAACTTTAGGGGGATTAACCCTGATAATGCCAGTGTGTATGCAACTCTCTGCAATACATTGCATACCCCACTGGAACTCATAGGGTTACATTTTTTAACATTACCCAATTTTTTTCAGTAATTTGGATGTACTGATACCTTCAAGCATCAACAGTTTAAAACATCCATTACGGAACTCTAATTCAGAAAAAGTAGGCACGGATTCCTGGCTATAAAATGCATGTTGCTACTCAGTGCATGGAATTGAATTGGAAATTTACAATCTTTTTAATTACTTCCAATGAGCAAAATAATTAGTGACCGATGTGCTTTTACTTCATGTGGCTGTTTTTCACAGCACAGGTAATTGGATGGCTTACTGTGCTTGAAAAAAAACATCAACTTTTTTTTTTAATGGGGTCTATTATATTATGTCATGAGTCTCTTCTAAAGGTGAATCCTCTTTCCCACTTCATACTCCCCCCGGTGTCCCTAGACCTGCCCCAAAAAAACTGCCTGACCAAAAAGACTCCCTAAATTAGACTCCAACTCCACTTTCTTTGCCTGTCTTTTTTAGCTACAAAATTGTGCTGCTTTCTCTTTCTCTAACAAATACAGAATGACATGCTGCAGAAACCTTACACCCCCTTTATACTATCCTGGCAGGAAAAGAAGGGAAACTTTCTACTTGGGTTGGGGGCAGGCCAAAGGCAGTCTTACCACTCATTTCAATGCAATAAGCAAAGTGGTAAAAAGTCAAAAATGGACACTCCCGATGAAGGGACGTGCCATTTTTTTGCCCATTTCCCTATTGAGGCAAAAAAGTTTGCCCATGCCTACATATGATCATAGTCTGTAGTGAATGGGCTTTATTATCTATATAGTCTCTTTGAACTTAGATTTCCCTTATAATTAGACACAATTAAGCAATTTAATTTAATCATATTTAATTTAGCTGAAAATCTAATTGCCCCCTGACAGTGTACTCTGTGTTAGTACATTTGCATAAAACTCAAAAGACAGAAATTTCAAAAAGAATGGTAAAAGGAAAGGGCAGATTTTTTAAAGTTAATTTAGCACTAACACTTACTAATAATAGCAGCCCTCCACTTATCTTACGGTGAGAAGATCATCATAATGGCCCTATGAATTTCACCCTTATATCTTTTTTCAGGAGACAACATCTTCCATCAATCATAGATGTCCTATCCATGGAGGTCAGCATGGCAGTTGTTGGAAAAGTATTTGAGCCTACTTACGATTGCTATGCACAGTGAGCAGAGTTTGAAGTGCTGTGGTCAGACTGAAGTTTGGAACTGCTGTGTCTGCATCCATGGACATGAAATACAGAATTGATTGAAGATATCTCTTGAATAAAGACAAAACACAAAATTAATAAGAGATGTTAGGATTTTCTGGCCACAGTAATATCAGTAAGTGTTAGTTTTAAAAGGATAGTAATGTTTCTAAATAAAAGCAGCTCCAATTAATCTTCATAGTATTTTGGCCATGACGAGTGTTATTTCATTACTGTCAGAGTTGTAGTTTAAGAGTAACTGAATGATAGAATACCCCCCTCCCACCCCTTTTACTGATGTAACACTGCTCACTTCAGAGCAACAAGACTGTCCAGATGGATCTCAGAGAGTGCCAATATTCAATTAGCATAAGGGAAGAACCTGAAAAAACCTGTCAAGGGGCCAGGGTTTTCCTTATGTTCACAGTAAGAAGACTGTCCCTTGCTGTGAGCTGTTTGGTCACAAGACCAGACTCCACATCTGAGGGAAGGTGGATTACACTAGGTAAAAGGGGTGGGAGTGGGATACTTTATCACTCAATTACTCTTGAAATAACATTCTCTATGGCTCAAATACTATGAAGATTAATTGGAGTGGCTGTTTTTTGTGAAACATTACTATCCCTTTAAGAAGTATGCTACACTAATAAAGTTTATTATATTTTGGTTACACTATCCTTTTAAGGAACACAAAATATGTGTACATTTTTTTAATTTATAAAAGGAATTGCTGTTATAAAATCAAAATATCAGTGGTTGCCTTTGAAAAGTTTGAGTGGGTCAAAGTACCATGCATTTATGTCATTTTACTTACGTTTAATTTCATGTATCTTAAATAGGCTAGCAATTTGTTTCTATATATTACATTTCTTATCCATAGAGTTGAAAAAACCTATTAGTTCGATAATAGAACCCTGGTAATCACAGAGTTCTGGGAAACATTTACAGAGCTGGTTTCTGACAAGCACATTGTTAATTGTGGAGTAAAACTACTCTGATAATCAATGTTAACCTTATAGTTCAGTTTCTATTCATCTGAACAGTCATGTTAGAGCAAAGAAGCATATTAATATAAATTATAGCTTAATGTAGGAGACTTTAATAATAGCTTACTCTCGCAGTTGGAAAACAAAAATTTTAGTGGACAGCCCAAAAAGCCATGAAGGCAGCAACTAATTCAGGGGCAGACAACCATTGGCTCTGAGCTGTTGAGGACTACAACGCCCATCATTCCAAACTAGCCCCTGACTGCTTGAGGATGATTAAAGCTGTAATTAGGGATGAGTAAAAAGTAAAATGTTATTCCCGCAGGAAATTCTGCAAAACAAGATGTTTCTGCTTTATCCTGTAAGCATGAGAGTGTTCTAGAAGGTGACAAATAACAACTGGAGGAGAAATCTGTAGGGGCTGGATGTTACCACCATCACCAACCCCAATACTATTGAAAGTAGTTAGCTGTAAGTTTAGAGTAGCATGATCCTCATCAGGCTGCTGCTGATGCATACACCTTGCCCAACACAGGTGCAAGTATTGGTGGTGGTAGTAGTGGTGAAGAAGATTATGGTAGATTTCCATTTAATGGTAGTTGCAGGGAGCATGCAGTGGTGGAAACAGTTGTTCCCCATCCTAGTGCTTTCAGTAGTACCTTTGAGGCAGACACAGCATTTGCAGAAATTTCAGCAGCAACACCACAAAAAGACACTTGAGATGGTGACATTCAACAGCCCAATCCCTGTACACCTTCCCTGCACTGAAATCATGGGTATAGGATTATATTTCCTTAGGGGAAGGAACTCTTCAATACTCAACATTAGCTTTGAGCACAATGTGTGAAAAACTTGTGAAGAGGAGGAAGGAGGGATCATAAGATGGCACAACTAACCTGATAAAGAATATCATACTCAATTACATTATAGTGCACCATAGACATGAACAGTTCCACTCCTTAACCAAGCCAAAGATGTTACATGTTGCAGATGTGACTAGGTCCCTACTTATCCTTTTGCAATGTGGAAAACATGCATGTGAACATCTTAGCCAAAAGACAGCAAATATGCAACCTTTTCACAGCAGGCTATTGCAGGCGGCTCTACTCACAGGCGTCAGGCAATTGCAAATGGTCTCACTCCCAAGCAGCAGGCAAAGTCAGTTGCCAGCATGCCAGTAACAGCAATCCGAGTTGTCACCAGCAAATGGCAGTAGTAATGCCACCACCACCCCAGCCACCTACAGATAGTGCCTGTTCAGATCTGAGGATTTGGTAGTACTTAACCTACATGTACATATATACACTGTAGCACACACACTTCACACTATGTGGTGCCATGATAACACAAAGCAAGGCACATCTGCAGTTGATACACCCTGATGAATATGCCAAGGTGATAGCTAGGAAGGTATACTATATTTGTAAGTCTACAATAATTCATCAACCCACCATGAAGTGACTGTATTATATGTTGTGGAATGAACAAGGCCCTCAGTCAGAGACTGACAGCGCATGATTTCTTTGGGGTACTATTTAATATATCCCGCACCACTTTGATTTTGATGTTGGTAATTTGGAGGTGATTTATGAGTTCTGTTGATGTGCCATTTGTGGATCCCAGTCCCTTAACAATATTTGTTTTTACAAAATGTGCACATTGTATTTCTTGAGAAGTGCACATTTCAATCCTGTCACAATCTGTGCCCTTACCCTGGTGGCCACTGGTTCGTGCAGGTGGCCACTTCCAGATGTACCAATGTCACGAGTCATGATGTCAGACACACTCAAGGCCTATAAGAAGCCCATTGGGTAGGATTCGGAGCTCTGATATTGAGCTTGTCGTGGATTTTCCTCAGTGCGCTTATCATTACCTGATTGATTAACCCTGTTAATGTCAGTGGGTATTAATTTAGCAACCTGCTATCATCTGTACTACTCCTATTGTACAGAGACGTATTCAGGCTACTAACAATTCCTGCTTCAAAGGAAATTTGTTCCAACACCCATGATTTTAGGGCAGTGGGAAGAGATGGAATATATTAACTATGCCTGAAGCAGGTTGTGCTGTTGTTGCAATTCCTGCTGCTGTCTCCATTACACTAGGGCTAGTACTAGGAAGAACTATGACCCCCACCAACACATGTCCCATGTCACCGTAGCTGAAGGAATCCAGTCACATTGCTCTCATAACCATAACTAACACTTTTCATGGGCAAGCTGCCATGGTATGTGATAATCAGATGACTCAGCAACAGGATCTAAATTAGCAGAAACACCTTAATGTCAAAAATGTGTGGCATATATTCTTGCTACTACTAGCCTGGCTTGGCTTCCACCATTTTTTAAAGGCTTACTTACCTGCAACACTGCTTCTAGTTTCTTCAAAGTTTGCAATATTATACAAGCATTCTCCTATTTTTTCCAAAGTATACACTGATATGTAAGCCTGAAAACAGTAATGCAGATAACAGTGTTGTAATAGAGAATATATGAGGATAGCACTGGCCCCATCTGGTGGCTGGCAATAGCCTGGCAACTATGCACATCTCTCCTAGTCATCATGGCTGTAGTTAGTTGTACATTCCTTGTTTGCTCCAGTGACTGATGTGTTTCTTTATACTTGTGCTAAAGCTGATGGTATCAGATTCTGGTTCATATGTGTCTGTGTGTGCCTGTGTAGACACACATAAAGATAAAGTATTACTATCCCTGTAAAGTACAAATGCTGTCTATGTTACTGCTTCATTTGACCTGAAAATAACCATGGTAAGCACATTAACTTCTGCAGATATCTATTATACTACACTCTGATTACAGAATCACCCATCATCACTTTTTAGTGTTGACATTTTTCTACGGAGCGCATTCTATTTTTGTAGATACCAATAAGAAAAGGAATAAATAAACAAATCTAGCTTCAATAAAGCGTGACAATTTATTTAGATTTCTACTATGAAAAGAGACAAAATACAATAAATATAATGATGCTTAACATAAGCAGCACTTCACTCTTTTGAAATGACTGGCCTCATATCCCTACAGTATAATACTAAGTAATGTTTTACAGCTGAGATATCCTGAAAAAAGGGCCACAGTGCCCTGAAATGTGTTAAATCGGCTGTATTTTCATTGTTTATTATAGTTTTATTAAATCTTTATTTAATGGAAGACAGGTAACATACAATAATAAGATCTGTTGATGTTGAAAAAAGACTAACACACTTGTTTTTGTTGATACAGAAGTAGACTAACCCCCCCCCCCCTATAATTTTCAGTTGTCCCCTGACTAGGTAAAAAAAACTCTTCCTGACTCAAAAAGGGAATTGATAAATATCATATCTGCATTGTAATCAACTGTCAAAATTCTTTATATTGTCCTGAACTAAAAAGGTTTCCAATATGTTTTTGAAAGTCTGCACAGTATCTGCAGACACAGCCTACTGAAACAAGGAATTCTACATCTTTACTGTCCTTACTGTAAAAAAAAAACCTCTGAGATTGTTGTAGTTCAAAGTACCTTTCATTTAGCCTTTTAAGAATGCCCCCTTGTTTTAGCTCTGCTAACAGATAAAGATTTGCCCAGTACAGTACTCTGTGTTGGTGTTGAATATATTTGTAAATAGTAATGATATCCCCCCTTAGACAATCATTTTTAATGTAGATAATACCAATTTTGATGCTTATTATAACTAAAAAATGTCCACATTTCTCATCAGTTCTGTTGCGCTTCTTTGTACTTGGTACTTCAGTGTATATAAAATATCACTCATTTACTGCAGATCATTTCCTAATAAGGGGTGGGCTGGTTTCTTGTTTTTTTTACTGGTTTGTGCAAGTATGTATGAGCATCTATTCCATCACACAGCTATTTGTGCGTTACATACAGTGCCTTGCAAAAGTATTCAACCCCTTGGCATTTTTCCTGTTTTGTTGCATTACAACCTAGAATTAAAATTGATGTTTTGGGGGTTTGTATAATTTGATTTACACAACATGTTTGCCACTTTGAAGATGCAAAATATTTTTTATTGTGAAGCAAACAAGAAATAAGACAAAAAAAAAACAGAAAACTTGAGTGTGCAGAACTATTCACCTCCCCAAAGTTAATACTTTGTAGAACCACTTTTTGCAGCAATTACAGCTGCAAGTCTCTTGGGGTAAGTCTCTATAAGCTTGGAACATCTAGCCATTGGGATTTTTGGCCATTCTTCAAGGCTAAACTGTTCCAGCTTCTTCAGGTTGAATGGGTTCTGCTGGTGTACAGCAATCTTTAAGTCATACCACAGATTCTCAATTGGATTGAGTCCTGTGATTTGACTAGGCCATTCCAAGACATTTAAATGTTTCCCCTTAAACCACTGGAGTGTTGCTTTAGCAATATGCTTAGGGTCATTGTCCTGCTGGAAGGTGAACCTCAGTCCCAGTCTCAAATCTCTGTAATACTGAAACAGGTTTACCTCAAGAATTTCCCTGTATTTAGCGCCATCCATCATTCCTTCAATTCTGACCAGTTTCCCAGTCCCTGCCAATGAAAAACATTCCCACAGCATGATGCTGCCACCACCATGCTTTACTGTGGGGATGGTGTTCTTGGGGTGATGGAAGGTGTTGGGTTTGCTCCAGATGATGGCCAAAAAGCTCCATTTTAGTCTCATCTGACCAGAGTACCTTCTTCTATATATTTGGGGAGTCTCTCACATGCTTTTTGGCAAACAGCAAACATGTTTGCTTATTTTTTTCTTTGAGCAATGGCTTTCTTCTGTCCACTCTTCCGTGAAGCCCAGCTCTGTGGAGTGTATGGCTTAAAGTGGTCCTATGGACAGGTACTCCAATCTCCACTGTGGAGCTTTGCAGCTCCTTCAGGGTTATCTTTGGTCTCTTTGATGCCTCTTTGTTTAATGTCCTCCTTGCCTGGTCTGTGAGTTTTGATGGGAGGCCCTCTCTTGGCAGGTTTGTTGTGGTGCCATATTCTTTGCATTTTTTAATAATGGATTTAATGGTGCTTCATGGGATTTTCAAAGTTTGGAATATTTTTTTATAATCCAACCCTGATCTGTACGTCTCCACAACTTTGTCCCTGACCTGTTTGGAGAGCTCCTTGGTCTTCATGGTGCCGCTTGCTTGGTGGTGTTGCAGACTCTGGGGCATTGCAGAACAGGTATATATATACTGAGAGCATGTGACAGATCATGTGACATTTAGATTACACACAGGTGGACTTTATTTAACTAATTATTTGATTTCTGAAGGTATTGGTTGCCCCAGATCTTATTTAGGGGCTTCATAGCAAAGGGGTCAATACATATGCACTCACCACTTTTCCATTTTTTATTCTTTAGAACTTTTTAAAACAAGTTATTGTCTGCATTTCACTTCACCAATTTAGACTGTTTTGTGTATGTCCATTACATGAAATCCAAATTAAAATCCATTTTAATTCCAGGTTATAATGCAACAAAATAGGAAAAATGCAAAGGGGAGTGAATACTTTTGCAAGGCACTGTAGCAATGCTGTTGAGGCGGCTCAGTTGGTTAATGTACTAGCAATAGAAACCTCAGGGTTGCAGGTTATAGTCCCAGCAGGGACAAATCATCCTTCTGAGGTAGATAAAATGAGTACCTTTAAATTGGCTAATAACAACATCTCTACTCCAGGACATACTCAAAGCAAAAACAATATCACCCTGGTAAAATGCTTTAATAATATTATTAATAAAAGACATACTCCCCAATACACACACAGTAGTTTTTCATTCACTAATCTGAGGGATGGATCATTTTGATTGAATGGTTACAGCTGATCTGCAATTGATACATGCATGAACTTTCACCTTTAATACACTTTGGGCCGTATGTTCAAAGGGATAACAACAAAAACTTGTCGTATGAAAAACAAAAATAAGTAACTGAATGCATGAATGGCGTATTTTCTATAAAGTATACAACAAAAAAGTAGTAATGTTCATTGTGTACGACACAACTCCAGAATTGGCGGGCAAAGGGGCCTGGCTAGGACATGGCTAAACTATTCTCCAGTGTCGTATAGAGGAAAAGAAAATTTGTCATAACTAACGACAAAAAAGTCTTTCAAAAGACAAAATTTGTACGTTAAGAAAAACGTGGAGGGAATGTGTTCTGAATGTGAGAATTTTTCTCTTTAGCTAAGACATTTTTAAAGACATTTTTGTTGTTAGTTAAGACATTTTTTAAAGACATTTTTGTCATTAGTTAAGACATTTTTTTGTCGTTCCATACGACAATTTCAGTCAGGACAAACGAATTTCCAATCACAACCGACATTCTCTGAAAATATTAATGATCCCAACGACACTGTACTTTGAAAAGTCGTTAAAAACGACAAAAGCTATTTTGCTACTTCTTTGAACATATGACCCTTTGTCTCATGTGATTAAGCTAGTAAAATGGTATGTGGATTGACTTTTTTTTCTATGTACATACTTTAGTAGATATTTGCTCTAAAATGTAGACTTCATGTGGGCACTTCCTCATTCTGCGGCACTGTCTATTGTCAGTACATCGGTTCAGGTATTCCCAGCCCTCACATTCTCCTCCTACCTCCCTCTCAGCTCTCCCTGGGAACGCATTCACACTTCCCTTCTTATTGATGTGTATCACATCTATTGTACCAGCAAGCTCTGTTTGTCATTATATGCTATAGGGTTAGCAGACATAATAAACAGCATAGTCAATACTGAAGCAGGATAACATGAACAAAACTAAGAAACATTATTTTGTGATATTGTTAGATAAATTTATTAACTGACTAATGGGTTACTGCAATGAACTAAATAATCTAATTATATAATTTGTTTTACAGTCTTTTACATCTGTACAACTCAAGAACATGCTAGGTATTTCTGCCTATTCCCACTAACAATCTGTGCTTGTGTATTTCCCACCATCAATCTGTCTTGTGTTTTTCCCTTAACCCCTTGAGTGCTAGCGAGGTATCCAACTGATTGCTATATCTGTTGCTGTATACAGAGAGGGTGTATGTATTGCCTGTATAAACTGATATGTTCCTGTTTGTGCAGTTAATATATTCCTTCACTTTTTGTTTATCTATATAATCTTCAGCATACCAAGAGGGTAGGATGTGCACTAAATGCATAAAGATAAATCAAGCACTGTCAGTATATAAAGCTACAGAGAGAGGATGAGGAGGAACAATGTAGGGGGTTAATTAAATAATGCCAAATGCTGTGTGGATTAAAAATAACAAAGGTTTTTAGTGTTTATTTGTTAAGCAGGGGGAAACAGAGGATGAGTATAAACTGAGACGTAAATAGCCCATCATTTGAAACATATAGAGGTAGAATCATTATGCCATAATGAATAATAATAATAATAATTTGTGATTTTTATAGCACTTTTCTCTCTGTGAGACTCACAGCGCTTTACAAATCTATAAAGAGACATAAAATGTAAGAGTTCCTTATGGTCACATGAGTTGACCAAATACCTAATAAAAGAGATGGGTCTCTGTAGTCTGTAATGATGGTGCTCATAGTAACTGCTATCACTATGGGCAGGTTTAAAACGAATAAAAGGAGGAACTAGAAGGACCCTTATTATGTGTCCACTGAGTCTGAGGAGGAGGAGGAGAAAGTGACTAGCAGTACTGAACCAATGCTGTCCAGCTCCCCTAAATCACCCCAATGGATCTTGGGGCGTTTAATGGGAAGGGAGGGAGAAAAGTGAATGGGAAGGAAGGGAGAAAAGGGAATGGTAAGGGAGGGAGAAAAGGGTATAACTAATTAGAGCAGGACAGGTCAGATGCCTGAGCCTACTGCAAGATGTGCTGCCCCATCTGCCAGTTCCACCTGCAGCCACTAGTATTGTACCTGCTGACAGATGTGCTGCCACTGGTGTTGTACCTGCTGCCAGACATGCTGTCCATGCTGCCACCAATGCTGTATCTGAAACCACCACTGCTGTATGTGCAACCACCATTGCTGAACCTGCTGCCAGATGTGCTGCCCCTGCTGCTACCAGTGTTGTACCTGCTTCCAGTGCTGAACCTGCTGCCACCAATACTTTGCCTGCTGCTAGTGTTTCTTGTAGTAATAGGGGGGAAGGAGAAAATGATGCCAAGTGTGACAGCAAGGGACCCTAAATCACACTTATCATTCCCAAGCAGTACTGTCAGTGCTAGTACTACTGCTACTAAGGTCCAGTAGCTTGTTAGCATTAGGAGTGAAGGAGGGATAATCAACAATATCCTTGTATTACTATTGACTGTGAGACTGAGGAGGAATACTCTGTGTCTGAACTTGATGTGGTTGGTCTTAGTAGTAGTAGCAGTAATGGTGAAGCAGCCGGAGTGGTAGGGGAAACATTGGAGAGCGTCCAGACTAGTGATCAAGGGAGCCCACACCATTCCTCTGGCTCTGGGAGTCCCCTTCCCTTCACTACAGTGTCCAACTTGAACATGATCATTAAGAGGCCAGAACTGAATTAATACCATCAACACCAGCAGGAGCACAGATCAGCTGCCTGTGCCTGCTTATAATGCTGCTAGTGCTAGTATGCCTTCTTCTTCGGTTAAAAAAGAAGAAGGCCCTCTGTTACATTGTTCGTCAACTCCTCCAAGCAGCAATGAGATGTCTGGAATAAAGCAGCAGCACGTAGGGACTAGTGGGGGTGGTGATGATGATGCTGGAGAAGCTGGGGTGGAAGAGACAGGTTCCAATTGCCAGATGCAGCAATACTCCTGGCCCTAGTTGCAGTTCTGAATCTGAGGCGTTAGCAGCAACCGCAGCAACATTATCCACTGCCACAGACGATGAAGGGGAATGTGGAGGACAAGAAGAAAGAGGCCATTCTTCTCCATCTGTTCCCTTACCTCTGAGGTCATCATGGGTGTGGGACTATTTTTCTCTTGGGGCAGGCACAGTGCATACATCAGCAACGGCACTGTGCACAATTTGTGACAAGTCAGTGAAAAGAGGAAAGGAGGGAACACACCTTGGTACAAGCGCCCTGATATCACACATGAAACACAGACACCATGACATTTACTCCAAATGTGTTAAAGATAAACACCCACCACAGAAATCAAGCACCGCTTTTGCTGTCCCTCACTCTCCTGAAAGGCAACAAGAGGTGAAGCAGAGATCAAAGAGGAGGAGGAATAGAAAAACCCAAGCAGATACTGGAAGTTCCATGATGAGTGAAACAACTAGCTTGCCATCAACTTTGAGGGTAACTACATCTTCTGCCAATCCACATTATTCATCGTTACCTCCCCTGCCAAATGTTAGCCACTCTGTTGATGTTAGGGTGTGTCAGTTCATCTCTACCCATTGCACACTGTACGGTGCACTGACCACACATGCCAGTGTGGTGGAGGAGAATCGCAAGCAGTGCATCAAGCGGCATCTTTGGAGATTCCATCCTGCAGAATATGCTAAGATGCTGGCAGGGAGGGTTCATCATTACTATTAAACTGTCAGCAAGTTGTCATGTGTCCTTAGCGGGGTCTGGACAAGGGGTATAGAGACAGCGGCAGTACTTGGTTTCAGGTGTCATGGTGCTTGGATACAGTTGTGCCCCCAGATGTTATTTACCCCACACACAGTGTACATTGCAGTTGCTGATGGAAGCCACAGTTCCTGTTCTCAAGGGATAAATGTATATTCTAATAACAACACACCCATGATTTTGGAGAAGGGGCAGGTGGAGAAGAATTTCTTCTTTTTTTCTCCACATATACTGGGGGCTACTTATTCTTCTGTTACTGCGTCAGTCTCATCACTGGAGCCAGTCGTGGCAAGTGGAGATTTCATCATCCATCTTCCATGTTACTGCTATTGTTGATCGCATTCCCTTTCAGCTGCCTAATCATCCTGCTGCTTAAACAACTCAGCAGGAGCAGTACGAACTAGACTTGTGCGATTCGGGTCAGCGACATTCAGAATTCATGGAAAATGGGGTAATTCAGCGACATTCGGACCTTCTGACAGGCAAGGGTCATTCACCAAAAAGAATACGAATCCAACTAGCTTGTCTAAACTTTCGGAAATTCTCTGTTTCATGCGCAACTTGCCCGCTTTGTCTCTATTCCATTTGGCTTCTTCGTTTCATGATCGGGCTTGAACTAATGACACAGACACCCAGGCAGACAGCCTGCATTTCCTCATTATGTTGTTGGAGCTCAGAGAAGAAGGAGATAGAGAGTGTCCAGTTGTTGTGTAGGCAGGTAGTTAGCATTAGGCATAGTCAGGCAGCCAGCATTAGTGCCTTACTGCCACTGCAAGGGAGAGTCATCTTTGTTCCTGTGCAAAACATAAAAATATTAGGGATTTGTTTGAATAATTTTCAGAGTGACACATCAGCCAGTCTCACAGTTCTGCAGGCAGGCCTAGTACCTTATTACCACCGCAAGGGTCACCTGTTTTCCTGTGTTAAATACTAAAAATACTAAACTAGTAGGGATTTGTTTGAATAATTTTCAGAGTGACACTTCAGCCAGTCTCACAGTTCTGCAGGCAGGCTATCACAGTGCCCGTGATTGCTGCCTTTTTGTGTCAGTTACCTGTAGGGGGCTCTCCATTGGCTGTCTGCCTTCAGCCCGCCCTGCATTGCCTATTTAGACTGAGCTTGGGCACCCTTTGGTTGCCCTTTCGTGTTGTCTTTATGCTGCTTGCTTCTCCATTGAGTTCCTGAGCTTCCTGGGCCCCTGGTTATGTTCCTGATAGCCTGAGATCGTCTAGTTCCTGAGAGACCAGTTCCTTGGTTCCTGTTTCCGTTCCTGATCCGGTTGAGGTTGCTGTTGTGTCGCTGCTTCCTGCTGCCAGTCCCCGCTGCCGTTCCTGATCCGGTTGACCGTCTGGAGTGCTGGTTCCTGCTTTCCTCCGCTGTGCTCCTGATCCAGTATCACCTGTAGTGGGCTAGTCCTCCATAGTCGCTCTGGCGACATTTCTATCCCTTGCTGGTTACTCCAGTACGCGGGTACTGGTTCGCTCCACATTCACCCGGTTTCTGTTGCACCGGTAGTATTGGGTTTCTCCAGTACGCAGGTACTGGTTCGCTCCACAGTCATCCTGCTGCTGATGCACCGGTAGATAATTGGGTTCCCAGTACGCGGTTACTGGTTCGCTCCACATTCACCCGACTGCTGTTGCGCTGGTAGTTCTTGGGTTTCTCCAGTACGCGGGTACTGGTTCGCTCCACCTTCACCCAGCTGCTGTTGCACCAGTAGATATTGGGTTTTTCCAGTACGCGGGTGCTGGTCCGCTCCACAGTCACCCAGTTGCTCTTGCATCGGTAGATATTTGGATTCCCAGTACGCGGGTACTGGTACTGGGCTACACTAGGCTGCTGTCGCACTATTGGTTTGGGTTCCCAGTACATGGGCACTAGTTCGCTCCATACGCACTCGGTGTTGCGGTTGCACCTTTAGAGTCATTGATCCACAGTACTCGGGTACTGGTTTACTATACATTCAACCGGCTGCTGTGCACCGGAAGAGAGACGGTTTCCCCAGTACGCGTGTACTGATTTGCTCCACCAACAACCGGCTGCCGTGCGCCGGTAACCATTATTGGTTCCGGTATGTGGGTACTGCTCACTCGTATTTCACTGGCTGCTTTCACACCGGATGAGAGATTGGTCTCCCCAGTACGCGGGTACTGGTTTGCTCCACCACATCTGAGTATCGTTGCATTGGTTGAGAGATATTGGGTCTCCAGTACGCAGGTACTGGTTCTATCTATGCTATACTATTGCTGTCAAGTCCTAGGCAGCTCCGTTGGTTCTCCAGTACGTGGGTACTGGTGGTCTCCTGTAAATGTCCTTGGCTTGCCACCTTTACTCCTTATGCCTTCGCATGTCATCTGTGTGACTGGTGTTGCCACCTAGCTAGGCTTTAGTGATTGCCACCTACTCTGTATTAGGCTGCCTTGCCCGGTATATTGGTAAGGCCGGTAGAACCTATTCCTCTCTCTACCATCTTGGGTTGCCTTACCCGGTATTGGCAAGGCCGGTAGAGCCTTATAGTTGCTGTCTGTCTATAGGCTGCCTTGCCCGGTATATTGGCAGGGCCGGTAGAGCCTTCACGTTTTCACTACATCTATCTCTAGGCTGCCTTGCCTAGTATATTGGCAGGGCCGGTAGAGCCTCCTATTTTACGTGTACCAGTCTCCAGGTTGCCTTGCCCGGTATATTGGCAGGGCCGGTAGAGCCTCTTTCCTCCTTACCATTCTCCTGGCTGCCCTGCCCGGTATATTGGCAGGGCCGGTAGAGCCTGTATCACTATTCTCTGTCATTGCTATATAAACTTTTCAATAAAGTTGTGTTTTTACCTAACTTTGCTTCTGAGAGTCTTAACAAACCATGACACAGGCCTAGTACCTTATTGCGTTCGCAAGGGAGAGTCACCTTTGTTTCTATGTTAAACATTAAAATTAATATTTGCTTGAATAATTTTCAGAGTGACAATTCACCTGTGTTCCTGTGTTAAATATTAAAAATACTAAACTAGTAAGAATTTGTTTGAATAATTTTCAGAGTCACACATCAGCCAGTCTCACAGTTCTATAGGCAGGCCTGATACCTTATTACCACCGCAAGGGAGTCATCTGTGTTCCTGTGTTAAATATTAAAAATACTAAACTAGTAGGAATGTGTTTGAATAATTTTCAAAGTGACACATCAGCCAGTCTCACAGTTCTATAGGAAGGCCTGGTACCTTATTACCACCGCAAGGGAAAGTCGCCTTTGTTTCTGTGTTAAATATTAAAATTAATATTTGGGATTTGTTCGAATAATTTTCAGTGACATATCAGCCAGTCTCATAGTTCTGCAGGCAGGCCTAGTACCTTATTACCATCGCAAGGGAGTCACCTGTGTTCCTGTGTTAAATACTAAAAATACTAAACTTTTTACATTAATATTTATAATTAATTTTCAAAATAAATGGTAAGTTTAGCGCTTTGAGTTTCTCTTTTCCTTTTTTCTTTGCTCCTTTATACACTCTAGCTGCTCTCTCTCACTATATTTTCACAATATAATCACTTGTAATTTATTTCAATATGACATTAATATGTATAAGTTATATGTAACAGTCACTTAAAGGCAATTTTTAAAAATATTGACTTCTTTACACTGTTTCAAATACACAATCACTTATATATAATTTAGTTCGCCCTGTTATATCTATCCATTTAAGTATATATCTTAAAGGGGTTTCTTTTTTCTTATACAGCAAATGACCATGCTCTTTGATATTGCTCCAGCTAGGATATCCCTTTAAGAAGAAACGCATATGTCATGTGGCTTGCCTGTGTGGGGGAGCACATATTTATAGATGGACTGGACAACCAGGTCCTGTGTTTGTGTGTTCTTCCCACCCACTGCAGCCATTTTGAGTATGTAAGTCAGCATGTCTCCTTCCATTGTGAGTTTTTGAGGGGGGTTTGGTTGTTTTTAATTAGGTTAGAGTATGAGGTTTTATCCTACTTATATAGCCAATTGAGTGAGGTTTTGCAGTAATTTGCAGGTTGGGTCCAACCTTTGGAGACTTTCAAAATTAGAAAAGATGGAGTTTTTGTTAGGGACTCGCTGAAATTGGGGTACCTTGGCGTGGTCAGCGAGCTTAACCATAATTTGGCCGTTTTATGTGCGAAACCCCCATATTTAAGATTTTTTTTGATCATATGAATCATGAAATATTTTTTGATATATGCTGGTTACAGGGCGGCTATGTTTTTTAGGTATTAGAATAGATAAGCGCATGATGTTTTCATTTCTTCTGCTGGAATTAGGGCATTTTTATATTTTCTCAGGGCTTATGCTTTGAAAAATAAAAAATAAATAAATTAAAAAAAAACAGTCCTACAAAGAAAATAAACAGTTTTTGGGGGGTTTGTTTCTAACAAGCCTAAGTCCTACAAATCAATGTTTCTTCAGGGCATGGGCCTCTAATAAGTCTAAGTCCTACAAAGGCCTCTAACAACAAATCAAATAAATCATCCTCTACAAAATACTCTATCAAGTCAAGTATCAACCCACCCCAGTGGCATCTTATGTCAGGGGGTTCCTGTCTTTATCACTTTACATACTTTATTTTGTTGATTTATTTTATTATTAACTGTCCCCCCAATAGCAGTCAAGAACCCCCCCCCCAAAACAAATTCCCTGTTCAAATGATTCATTCATTCACCAACACAGGCACCCTCCACAGACCCCTTTTATACCATTTTTATTGTGTTTATTTTATATTATTTAGGATTTATTTTTTATTAACTGTCCCCCAATCCCAGTAAATAACCCCCCCAAAATCATCCCCTGTTCATCTGATTCTTTCCCCACACCTCACCAACACAGGCACCATCATGCCCCATTTATACTATGACTCTGGGAAATAAAATAATATTTGCTATGTGTTGTGTGCAACTTCTATGTTCTCATTGGTTTCAATGGAATGAGCTAGGTGAAAAAAGCGGAAAATCAGCACTTTTCGATAGAAATTTTTCACCAAAACGGAATGTGCCATTTTTTGTCGATTTCAGCTTGAGGAGGAAATTATCGACCATCCCAAATTTTAATGTAAGACGGTACTATGGAATGATGGCAGAATTATCAGTATCCTCTAGTCTACAAAAGGCCCCCCAAGTAGTCATCAAGTCACTTCCCATTCCTTAGATTGGCTCCTCTGAAGATCACTGTTTAGCTACACTTTGAATTAACTCTTTGAGTACCAGAGAGGTATCCAACACTTTGCAGTGCAAAAAATGATATACTTCACTGGCATTTTAAAGGTTGTGGCTTGCAAATGTAGGCAGAAAAAGAAGTAATACATTAACTACTGTTCTTCTTTGAGACATCTAATCTTTGTTACTTTATTTATTTTAATCCCTTAATGGAGCAGTAAACTTTATTTTACGAAAATGTATATGTTATAGAGTTTTTACTGCTGAGTAAAACAAAGTCACTCCCACTGCTGGCAGTTGTTTTATTCAGAACTTACAGACGTTCAAATAATCAGAAGTGAATTTATTGTGCATTTACTTCCTGATAGTTCTGACAGGAAGTATCAGGCAATTTCAATCACATTCTATGGAGAACTCTAAGTCACTGACTTTCCTCTCCACTAGAATGTAACAGGAGAACTAATTGGAATTTGACCACTAGAGGGTACTGCTAATGTAAATAAACACGGGTTTAAACTGTAATAACTCTGGAAATATGCATCTGTCAGCAGTGGGAGCACCCTTATGTTACTCAACAGGAAATACAATATATATTTTTTTCATAAAAAAGCTTACTGCTCCTTTAACCCCTTAAGGACCCATGATGGTTCAGAACCATCATAGCTTGTTTTCAACGGTCCTGGACCGTTATGTAATTCCAGGCTCCCTGCGTGGCTGCACACTGTTCGGGGAGTCCGGTATCGGATTCTAAAAAAAAAAAAAATGGTCCCTGGTCCTTAAGTGACCGCACCATGCGTGCGCGGCCAGTCCTTAAGGGGTTAAGTATTAAAAAATGTGTGCACACCAATCTGGTCTTAAAGGGGTTAATGACAGATTCCTTTTTATTTCTGCTACTATTTTTGTGTTTAGCTATATAATGTTTCAATGTTAAACAGATTTTTTTTTTCTTAATTACAATTAGTTCTTTTTTTTTTTTTGGTGTCTGAAATTATAAAGGTGTTGAAAAGATATAGGCCCCTGGTGACCTGTGTTTCTGAATTTATATACATGTATTTTGGACCTATTAAAATCTCAACTGACTGCTTTGGCAACTATCCTCTATAGATACAGGGACCACAGGGATGCTCATACATATATACACTAAAGCTTGTGTGCTCTCATGCATATTCACTTACCTCAAATTCCAATGTAAAGATGTCAGGGAAACAGCATTTTAACAGGAATTGCCAAAAGAGGGGAATCCAGCAATTTTTATTTTTTCTCAACGTGAGTTTATTTTATCCATCTTTAATTGAGCCTGACAGTCAATGGACCTCTAAGGTTAAGGAATTAAACTGCTTTGCCATTAAGAGTGCTTGTTTTTTTAGTTGTTTTTAGAAGATGCAAATAAATATGTATCGTATGATTAGCTGCTATAGTTTGCAAGTATAAAATCTAAAGACAACAACAAACATCTTCGTGATAGTTTCTTTTTAAAATGTTTGTTTCCACAATTAAGTATATATGTTAATATTGTAATATCTGAATAATATGCTATATAAATATGCTAGGCTGCGAAGCTCCCTGTGTGCGTAACCGCACATGCGCAGTAGAGACTGTTGGAATGATGCAGTCATGCTCAGTAGATACTGGCCAAAATCGCTGATCCAGAGTGGGGCACTCCGAATGGTTCACCATCAGTCTCAGCTCCCGGCTCTGGGGCAGCAGCTGAGGCCACTGGGTGGCACTTTAGCCCGAGTACATGAGCTTTCTTACTAGTGTTTTTATAAATACATTTTAAACATGTCTACATCATTTATTAGCATTTCATAAATGTATACTTGCTTGAATATTATATCTTATTTACTTAATATCAGTAGGTCCAATAAGTCTTAATTTCTAGTTCCTTCAATCATGAAATCTATAATTATTCTTAAAAACCTGATTGCCTTACAGCTACCGCAAGTTCTAGTCTGGCACTTTAAAACAGAAATAAGCACCTACTGATCGTCACTGGATTTGCCTGCATGGAGTGACAGACGTAGCATAGTCTCTAATGGCGTGATGCAAGAAACATGTGCAATCTCTAGTTCCTGTGTGAAAACCACTAGGGAATATTTTTGCGTATGATTTTGTTGAATTGCGCATGAAAAAATCAAAATTAGCGAACAACTGCACATATTTATTTTTTGTGGGCGTGGCCAGGATTTACAAATCTGTGTGAGTGGAATAGAGAATGCGCCTAATGCAGGAAGTGCTATTGCGAATGAATTTATACATCTGTGTAGTGTTGTCGTAAAAAATTATTTTTTATGTGCAATTCAAGAAGCGTTTGGTATTCAGCTTCCTGGATTAGAACATGCGCAAAATCTATCTGCGCAAAAAAATGCCTTTATCAGATGCTAACATTTCGTGCATTGTGCCATACGTGTCAATTGGTAAATAAATTGCGAAACCCATAGCTGATTTGCATTCTCATCCATTTTTAATGGATTAAAAACTCCATTTAAAACAATGAGGATTTTTATTTGTCCCCTATGGTGCGCACAAGCACCTACACAGATACATGCATACACTAATTGCTCCATTTTCTGAATACATCAGATACACAGTGAAGTTGATTTATTAAGAAGATCTAGAATAATTCTGGATCAAACCATCTGCACCTTATTGCACAACTACAAATTCAGAGAAAATAAAAGGCATGTAACACTACGGAAGGTTTTCCCTTCCTAGCTGATAAAACTCTTGTACTTGACACCTCCACAGTGCTCCTGCACACACCTTTTTTGAATCAATGATGAACAATTGCCCAAACTTACTGCTGGTTGTGAGATCTTGACTTGTCAAGCAAATTATTGTAGGAGATTCACTAAGCAGTGATAAAGTAGTGATTAAGTGGAGATGACTTCTCCAGTTTATCATTCCTCCAGTTCCTATGTTATTCTATATAGCCTATTCACTAGGATCTTGAAAGTTGAAGAAATCTTAGTGCATAGGCTCCATAGAGTAACATAGGAATTGGAGAAGTGATAAACCAGAGAAGTCATCTTCACTTTATTACCTCTTTAGCACCGCTTAGTGAATTTCCCCCCTTTTGTTCTTTTATTTGAAATACTCCCAATATTACCATTAAAAATTGAGATTTTAATCCTTTAAGTGCTAGAGGGTGATCTTCAACCCATTCCTTTGCAACAATCAATTGTTAAAAGCCCCATTCAAGTCCCCTCCTTCAATGTCACTCTATAGGGCAGTTGGTTTGCTCTAGCATATAGATAGCAATTTTAAAATGTTTCTGATATAGCAATCTTCAAGCTGAACTACCACATTTAACAAAGATGGCCCCAAATAATTCCTACTCTGATGACTAGCTGCTCAGTAGCGCTAGTAACCAGAATTATTACCTGGTTAATGCGAATTATTCACTGCTCTGGGACTGACAGGACGGAGCGCAGACATCTTTCCATAGTGATGTCTGCGCGCCTGTGCTGTCAGTCCCGGCTGGCTCTAGGAGGCATTGCCAGGAGCCGTTCGTCTCCAAAAGGGACTGACAGAGCAGACACACAGACGTCACTATGGAAACATATCTGCGCTCCGTCCTGCCTGTCAGTCTTGGAGCAGTGGATAATTCTCATTAACCAGGTAATAATTCTGGCAACTAACACTACTGAGCAGCTAGTCACCAGATGAGGAATTATTTGGGGCCATCTTTGTTAAATGTGGTAGTTTTGCTTTCACATTTTGGAGGACACTGGAGCTAATGTCATCTTATATTTATACCTGGAATCTTCCAGTTGAGGGATTCCCGGAGGGGAGTCCTCTGTTCAGCAGAGGGTGACAAAATTATGCTAGTCATGTCAAAAAGGGGTGGGGCTTAAATGTGTTACACAGAAGGCTGGGGACGGAGGAACAGTGGGAGAAAAAGCAGATGTGGTAGAGTTTCAATAGAAACTCCCCACGTCCGTGGGAATCAGCCTCTGCCCCGGAGACCCGCTAAAGCTCTGTCAGGTATGCTTATATTATTTGAGAATCATGATTATGAATATGACTGAAAGAGATTGTTAACAATGTTCATATAACAATTTAGAAATGGTATGTATTGTTTTGTCTACTCATTATGCTATATGGAAAGTTCATTAGCTGTTTTCTTTCAAGGCAAAAATTAGAAAAGCATTAACCTAGATGGACTTTTCCATACAAGTAGCCACACAGTCATCTCACTAAATGTAAAAGAAATCCATAAATCACATTCATCCAGACTGAATAATATGTGTAATAGACTGAACTGACATGAACCGTCATATAGCAAAGTATCCTGTACAGTCACGTAAATATGACGGATTTCACATGTACATTTGTTTGTTTTAATCATTTTATTTCACTATTATACAAGATTAGTATGCACAGACTAAGGTTGCACGACCATAGCAGAATACTGATGTAAGCTCTGATGGATGCAAAGGTTGAGAAGGAAAGCTAGTAAAGAAGTAATTTAACTTAGTAAATAACTCATAGGGCCTTATTAATCATGAAAAAAGAGGAGCAATTCTAAAGCAAACCAAGTGCATCTTGGGGGGGGGGGGTTGAACAATTTCATTGGTTTAAATGGGGCTTTTAATCCCTTGAATGATAGACAGGTCACCCAAAACATTGCACATAAATTCAGGGGACTCAAAACCTCATTTAAATCAAAGGAGATTATGATATTTATTTGTCTTCAATGGCACAGTTTATTGGCTCTGGAATTGTACCTCTTCAGCTTGATGAAATGGCACCTTGTGCCTTGAACAGAAGCAAAAGATGTGCACCCAAGCATTTTGCAGTGTTTATATATATATATATATATATATATATATATATATATATATATACTAGGCAGTCTGTACTGTGCATGACTGCAGCGCGCGCAGCCATCTCTACTGCGCATGATGGCTTCTGACAAACATCCTTTGCAAACTAAAATATCCTATATAATAATTCGCCAAGTTGTGTGTAACGCCCGACATGCGCAGTAGACACTGCTGCGCGTGCGGCAGTCATGCGCAGTAGAGACTGCCCGCACCGCGGCTGATACAGAGCTGGGCGCTCCGAAGGAGCGTCCAGCTCTGTATCAGCCGAGGCGCGGGCAGTCTCCACTGCGTGTGACTGCCCCACGACCGGCTGCCAGAGGCTCTGTATCAGCCGAGGCGCGGCCAGTCTCCACTGCGTGTGACTGCCCCGCGACCGGCTGCCAGAGGCACTGTGGCCCGTGTAACGGGCTGTTCAACTAGTAGGATATAAATAGGTAGATAGATTGATAGATTTGTATAAATATAGATATATAGATATGTATTAATATAATATCATCTAGTTACTTATATATAATATTAAAAAATATGGAAGTATATAAAAATACTTTCATAATTCTGTCCCATATTGTTTGCATGCAGTAAGTACAGTATCCATAGAATTTCTCAAATTAAATTCCCTTAGCTCTGCCATTTATTGTAAATAAATATATAAGATAAATGAAAAAAATTAGATGTGTTCATTTTTTCTTTCTTCAGAGGGTACAGACAGTAACCAAAGCCTGTCCCTTTAATCTGGGATATGCACTTAAGCATGTCCCTGTTCTTTTAAATGTGTGTGATACCAGGGGGGGATATGCACCAAAGGAAGATAAGAACTTAGGATGGCTATGTTGCAACTGGATATTTGTCAAAAGGACATTGCCAATTATTTGCCGCCATATACCCTTCAATCTGTCACCAATCAACCACAATCTGTTGACATCAAAATGAATCTGCCATGCCTTTGACAAGTTAGCTATTTTGCTCAACAATGGCTGTTTGCCACATGCACTAATCTCTGATACAGTAGCAGCCACTGATTTTGGAGTTCACAGTCCGAACATCACCATCATGAGGTTGGCAAAGAAAAAAGAGACACTTGTAGTGCCTCAGGAATCAAAATATAATATATACCACCTTATAGTACTTTATCAAAACATAACATACACAGACAAAACAAAATAGTCATATTATATATACTGTTGTAATATATTCAAGGTCACCCTATTTTAAATAGTCCAAAGTCCATTAAATTTCATCAATAATTTATCCAGTATCCTCTTTGATCGAATACTTCCTTCTTGCAACTGATGTCAAATATTGCACTTCAACTTGTATCATACAATAGAAAGAGAATGACAATTTCTCAATAAACGATATATCACTCCAAGATACAGTGTATTTCCTGACTTACGTCTGGGTTAGGTGTAATCCACTTCACTTGAATAGGCCCTTGATACGAATAACAAGGGCCTACACTAACTTGTCACAAATTGTGCACAGAGCCGTTGGTGATGACTGCATTGTGCCTGCCCCAAGAGAAAATAGTCCCAAACCCATGACTTCAGGGGGTAGGGAACAGGTGGAGAAGAATTGCCTCTCGTCTTCTCCTCCACATTCCCCTTCACTGGCTGGGGCAGAGGATGATGTTCCTGCTGTTGATGCTACTGCCTCAGAACAAGCATTGCAATTAAAACCAGGAGTATTGCTGCTGCTGGCAAGTGAAACCTGCCCTAGTCCCAGATCACTTGTTGACCCCATTCCCACTGTGTCCACGGCGGTCTATGACACACTAGTCTGCTCCTCAGCATCCTGCTGCCCTTGCAACTCAGAAGCAGCAGGAATTAGAGCAGTAGCAATTAGCAAACTCTGCAAATTCCAAAAAGCTCCTGGTGATTCCTATCCCCATCCCTGTCTTCCATTCCTTCCCAGTTTGGGTTAAAAAGACCATCAATGTCTCTTCAACCCCAGCTTCTCCACCATCATCATCATTACCACCACCACTAGTCCCTCCGTGCTGCTGCTCTATTACAGGCATCTCAATGCTGGTTGGAGGTGGTGACAAGAAATGTGACAGAGCGTCCCCTAATGTCACACTTGCCATTTCCTGTTGGCAGACTGACAGCACTAGCAGCAGGCACAGGCAGCTGATATGTGCTCCAGGTGGTGGTGGCATTATTGAGGTGGTAACAATTCTACCTTCTTCAGGATCATGTTCCAAATGGACAATGAGGTTGGGAAAAACAGGACTCCCAGGGTCAAGCATCCGCTAGTCTGGATGCTCTCAATTGCTTCCCCTAACACTCTCCAAACACTAGTCCCACCGGCTGCTTCACCATCACTGTTACTACTACTGCTAACACCAACCACATAAATTTCAGCCCTGAATCTTTCTCCTCACAGTCACTATTAAAATGATGATTACCCCCTCCTTCACTCCTAATGCTAACAAGCTGCTGAACGTTCATAGTGGTAGTAGTAATACTAGCAATGGCAGCACTGCTTGGGGATGGCAAGTGGGACTTAGGGTCCCCTGCTGTCATACTTGAAATCGTCTTCTCCTTTGCCCCCTCCTGAGTATTACAAGACACATTGGCAGCATCTTCAGCACTGGTGGAAGCAGCTTCAGCACTGGCAGCACATCTAACATCAGGCACAGCTCTGGTGGCAATAGAGGCAGTACTGGCAGTAGGAACAACACTTGTGGCATCAGAGGCAGCACGTCTCACAGCAGACACAGCACATCTTACAGCAGGCAAAGCATGTCTGGCAGCAGGCTCAGGCAGCTGACCTGTCCTTCACTCACTACTACCCTCTTCTTCCTCCCTTGAGTTTAATTTCCTCAAGATCCCTAGGGTTGATTTATGGGGACTGGCCAGCATTGCTTCTGTAGACATATGGGTTCTTACAATTCCTTCTTTTATTACTTTTAAAATTTCTCATACTGATAGCAGTCAGTATAAGCCTCTTCTGCCTCAGTTTTGCAAAACGATCACAGCAGAACAGCACAGCATGTCTACGTCACTCTGTAGTTGCTTCTGTTGTGTTTCACTTCCTCAAATACATCAGGTTTTTATAACAAAAAGGTGAAAAACACGTAAATCAATGGGCACAAACTTTCTAGCCATTGAAAAAATGGTGAAGAACTTTGGCCAAGGGGCGAAAAATGCAAAGATTTTAATTGTTGATTATAAAGCAGATTTTCCAGCAAAAAAGTGGACAACAATGTGGTTTTCATGGATTTTATCATGGGAACATGGGGGGACCTTTCGCCCAACCCTACTTTTAAGATGTAAACTCAGTTGACAATTACGTATCAGATATTTATCAGGTAACAATAGTAAAGTAACAAGATCAATATATTAATTATATACAAGCAGTATACTTATGTCGCATATGCAGTTTTTCTATACATGTCAAGAATTAGTACTGACTACATTTGACCTTCCTTGTCACCCTTCACTCCCTTTCTCATCCCCTCACTTTCTATTGGCTCTGGCTAGCTTTTAGTCTGGAGTAGACATGTGCGAATTCATTCGGAGACATTCGGATTTCGTCGAAAATGGGGTAATTCGGAGACATTCGGCCAATCCGAAACTCAAGGGTCATTCGGAAAAAATGATCCGACTCTGAACAGCCCAGGTCCGAAATTCATCGAAACTTTCGGAAATTGCGTCAATCGGCACATTTCCAAAAGTATTGACTACTTTTGACCAGGACTTTTTTGTACTTCCTGTGCGCGCTCAATTACTTTCCCTCCATAATTTTCCCTCCATGTCTCTAGTCCAATTCCATTCTCCGTTTCATGCACTACTTCCCTCTTTTGTCTGAATTTGAATAGCCTTCTTCGTTTCATGATGGGGGTTGGACTAATGACACAGTCACACAGACAGACAGCCTGCATTTCCTCATTGGGTTGTTGGAGCTCAGAGAGAGAAGAGATTAGAGAGTGTACAGTTGTTGTGTAGGCAGGCAGGTAGCATTAGGCTAGGCACAGGTAGGCAGCCAGCATTAGTTCCAGTTATTGCCACTGCAAGAGCAAGTAATATTTGTTCCTGTGCAAAATATAAAAAAATATTAGGTATTTGTTCAAATACAGGGCCGGTCCTTACATGGTTCCCAGTGGGTCCATGGACCCAGGCGGCACTTTGACAGGGGCGGCAATTTGCCGTCCCATAGCATGTTTATTTTGTGCTCTTCCACCATTTCTGTGTTGCAGGGTGTCCCATCAGTGTGACTGTCAGCAGCCGGGCAGCCCTATGCTCACTCAGTGGCGATGCCTGCTGGCTGCTTCAGTGACGTGAATTATGTGATAGTGAAACATTATGCCTATTTTGTATTGTTTATCGCCCACCTAAAGTCAAGACTTGAGTAAATAGGTCTACCGTCCCAGATTTGCTAGAGAGGTTTTACAAATACAGGAGGATGCCCCCTGTACAAAATGAATCTAAACATTTGGGATCCCTAGTATGAGTGCACAACAGTGCATGATGTGTCCTGAACAGGATTGCTGTGAGGTGTCTCCACCCAGAAGGTGCTGGCCGGGCTGAGTTTCAACATTGCGACAAGTGACCAACTAAGAGCACCGTGCCGTGCAGCCATAGCATCACCCCCTCCTACTCTCCGGGTCCCGCTGACTGGCAATAACAGGTGAGTCACTAAGAGATCTGAAGCCTTTCTGGAAGTCCTTTCACTTGGAAAGGGGCTAGGTATTACTTGGGGGAGTTGCCTCGTGTGTAAATAATTTCTAGGTGGGAGATGAATGTGCATCACTTATGTGTTTCCTAACAGTAGTTAGAATACAACTCCCATCATCCCCTGATTATGACATTGGGAAATGCCCAGCAATTACCGTAGAGCCCTGTATTGCACACTCACGGAAAACGGTGATATTGCTATACTAAGACAATGCTGTGGACCCCTCTTCAGTATAGATGTCAAGCATTTTTTTTTATTTCTCTCCTGTGTTGCAGTTTGTTCACAACAGAATGTCTCAATTTTTCTTTTTAACACATTACATCTATCACATTACAATCATTGATGTTTATTCTTGATGTAGTATGAAACTCTACAATGTATATACACATAGAGTTATCTGATATGAGGGGAAATCAGGATAGGAAAACAAGAGAGAGGAATCTGGGTACTAAAGAGGGACAGTAGGGTAGGAGGCTGGTACCAGAAAATGAAACCTTAATCTTTACCCATGTACTAACATAGAATGTGACATGTAGTTTGTCCATGTTCGAGTCGACCACTTATGTTGAGTAGGATGTGACAGGCATGGGTTTTCGATGTCGAGCATATGCTAAATTGAATGACAGGCATGAGGTTTCGATGTTCGAACATATGCTATATTGAAGGACAGGCATGGGGTTTCGATGTTTGAACATGCTAAATTGAATGACAGGCATGGGTTTTCGATGTTCGACGTTTGCATTGTGACTGGCATCCCATGCTAGAGTAGAGGTGACATGCACAGACTTTCAATGTACGACAATGTCCGTTTTTGGGATGGATCTTTTTCTAAATGCACACCCTGTCTGCAAATAATGATAGCAGCATGCACGGAGGCGCACTGCTATAATTTAACCCATGTTAAATTCGGCTGAATAATTCGGAATGGATCAGAATTTAGTCCGAATCGAATAGGCCCGGTCCGAAATTAGGATCATCCGAATTAGAAAAAAAAAAAATTTGTCCGAATTCGAATTTTACCGAAAATTTTGCCCGTGCACAAGTCTAGTCTGGAGCTTCTGACATCATCTTTGCCTGATTATTCGAGTTTGCTGTGATGTTGTTGGTTTTTGTTTGTTCCTGATTTGTGGCATAGTTTTTTTTTATCGTTCTTCTGGTGTCGACTTCCCTGCCTTTGATTTTGAATTCAAGTCTATGTTGTTCCAGTTTACCTCCGGTGACATCTGCCCATCCCTCACTTTGAGTTGTCTTTTGATTTGGCTTTGTCACTCTGGACCGTGCTGTGCTGGCTCCAGCCTTGCTGAACCGCCGCTATGCAAGGTATTTATTCTCCCTAGGAGATTCCCTATTCCCCAGCCATGGTTTGCTTGGACCCACTTTTCTGTATGTAGGGTTATTTATCCTGAGTGTCATCCAGTGAGTCACTTGAGGTTTCCCGACAGGTGGCTCATCCGGTTACGCTTAGATATTCTCCCTTGGTTAAAGGAGTCCAGCCTCGGCATTGAGAGGGTTTATAGGTGTTTTGGGTTTACGGTTCTCTCTGCCTTATTGGCAGCAGGTTCCCTTGGGTTTGCTTCTGCCCAGCATCTGTGACTGGTTGTGTTGCTCAGACTCACTAGGACTAGGTATTACCAGGTTGAGCGGTGTAGCAGATGTTAAGTTGCACTCTGTCTCAGATAGACATATCTGTGGTCTTCCTGTGGGCCATGGCTAGGGTATGAGGATGTGCCTATTGCCCAGAGTACCTATAGAGACCTGTGCCTAGGGTCTGTGATGGTGTTGTGGAGGTTTCTGTAGGATTGCCTTGCTCTGTTGGTGGACTTGTCCTGACGGAGTTATTTTACTAGTATTCTAGTTGCCTTACTAGATTGACACCAGTCATCGATCTCCCTGTGGGCTCTATCGTATCTGAAATCTTTATATCGGTCCTAGCCCACCTAGTCTCCTCTCCAAAGTTGGGTAGGTCTGCTCCTACAGGGCAAGTAGCTGGAAGTTACTTGTATAAAACTATCTGTTTTTCTTAACTTTTCCTATCCTTGGAACCCTCCTGAGGATAGAGTAGTTTTCCACTACTTATCTGCCCTTTAGGTACTAGTAGTTTTTTGGAGCCATTCCTATACAGTACTTCTTTCTCTCTCACCTGCGAGAGATACCTGTGCACTGATACTCTCTTTTTTGCAGCACAGACCTCCACACTGTTCTTTTGATTATCTGCAATTGGAGTCTGTACTACTTGCATCTTTGGACTGGATCACTCCCTGGTTCGCAGCTTTCCCATCTGGTCTGGGCCCTGGCTTCTCTGGGGTCAGATATCTGGCTTTGCATCCAGCACCTTTACCTCAACTTCGGCTACAGCAAGGGAAGGGATTTGACTGGCTATGTTCTCAAACTTCCCTCTATAGCGTCACTCCCCAGCTACTCGATCCAGTGAATTGATCTGTGTAGGCTTAGAGGTTAACTTACTACTTTTTGTAACAGACAATTGCACATCAGTGGCACTACTATTTGACCAGTTGTGTGAATAGTGGTTTTACATAAGAGCATAATCATCACTTAATAATTATGTCAGCACAGATGAAGGTGCCTAGACACCACTCTGTAGGCCTCCTGCAACCTCTTCCCATGCCAGCTCTTCCATGGAGACAAATCTCAATGGATTTTATCTTGGACCTACCTCTTTCTTCCGGCAATACTATCATCTGGGTGGTGGTGGACCGCTTCTCTAAACAGGGACACTTCATCCCTCTGCCCAAACTCCCCACCCTCAGCGAATTGGATGAACTGTTCATCTGTGAGATCTACACATTACGTCAGATCGTGGCACGCAGTTTGTGTCTCGTTTTTGGAGAGCCTTCTGTTCCAGGGTGGGTTTCCGTTTGCAGTATTCCTTTGCATATCACCCCCAGACAAACGGCCAGAAGGAGAGGCTAAACCAGAATATGGAACAATTCCTCTGATGTTACTGCTCTCAGCAACAGGATGACTGGACCCGGTTATTGCCCTTAACCGAGTTTTCTTATAACTCTCTCTTGCAGTCATCACTGAAATGCTCACTGTTTTTTGTAGCTTTAGGGTATAATCCTCTGGCTCTTACTCTCTGCCCTCCCTTGTCTGATGTTCCTTCTGTGGAGTCCTATACTAAGGACTTGGAGACTTATTGGCAGGCAATACGCTGCACCCTTCTTTCCTCCCAAGTGCTTCAGAAAGAAGAGGCTTACCGCCATCGATCCTTGGCTCCTAGGTTTGATCAGGGGGATTTGGTTTGGTTGTCAGCCAGAAACATCAATCTCCGGCAACAATCTGTCAAATTGGGACCCCAGTATTTGGGCCCATTCAAGGTTATGTCTTGTCTCCTCCCTTCTCTTACCATCTGACCCTTCCATCCGGTCTTTCATGTCTACCTTCTGAAACCATACGTCAAAGCTTCTACCTCTCACCCCCCTTCTGCTCCTCCGTCTCCTGTGTCTGCGGATGACACCGAGTTAATTATTGATGCAGTTCTTGACTCTCATTTATACAGTGGTGCCCTCCAGTACCTCATCAACTCGAAGGGTTTTGGGCCTGAGGAATGCTCCTGGGTGGTTGCCTCAGATGTCCATGCTCCAGCGCTGGTTTGCTGGTTCCATCTTTCCATTCTATCTAAGCCTTCTAGGGCCTCCCGGAAGTAGTCCTTCGGAGGGGTACTGTCATGATTTTCAAGGTTTTTCTGTTTTTTCTACCTTGTTCACGCCCTTGTTTAAGGTCTATATCAAGCAATGATGCCCTTGTGTCAGTGTGCGATCAAAGTGTTTTGAGTCTTTGTGATGGAGTTTCCAGTGTTTCCTGTTATTGACCCAGCTTTCCTCGACTTTGTTTCTGTCTCCTGATTTGGCCCTGACTCCTTTGTAGATCTGACCCCAGCCTGTTTTATGACTCTTCTCTTGCCTGCTGATTCTGTACCATGTTGTCCGACTGGTTATGACCCTGGCTTGCTCGACTCTTCTTCTGTCTTATCCTCGGCACCGTGTATGTCCGACCTAGCAAGATCCCCAAGGCCCAGTGTACTGAGCTCGACATAATCAACTATCTTAAAGTCCCAACTCCTTGTTTCAGTAATCCTCCGAGTCCGGTGTCATCTTGAACTGGCTTCGTAAACTACAGTTTGCTGGACTTCTTATTGTATGGTAAATATACAAACCTCAGCACTGCAGACTCAGTATTCAACATACCTGGAACCCTAGCTTCTGGCTCACTGGGGCCTATCCTGTAAGTATCCTATACTTGCCTGCTATTGTCAGGTCTTTATTATCCATGTTAATTCAGCAGTCTTCCATATCTTTGTGGAATTCCATTTCTGCAGGGGGTGTCAGACCTCTTAAATTGGGTGCTTCGGTAAGATCATTACAGATATACAATCTGTCCCATTAGTCAATACCATTAAAGTAGTTTAAAAAATACAATTTAGGGTAGACACTTTGAGAAACAGACATCTGCGGACCCAAGCTTACCTTACTACTTATGCTCTGATGAAGCCACTGAGAAGATGATGTATATTGTGCTGGTGTAGATTGACAATACATGACAGATCCCTGTATTACCATACCTCTGCTTCTATTATTTCAGCTCTGCTTCCATTGGTAATCTGTTTACTTCTTTTTGTTCACACTGATCAATTTCTCTGGCATAGGTCTGGTCCCATCCCTTTCACTGCCAAGAGGTGTGCAGTGCATGTCCCTATGTCACTGAGATGGTTAAGGGAAGGATACTGTTTGTGGTGCTTAAGTCTGAGTTTATTCTTTTAGCTCCCCCAGTGGTCAAGTGAGGGAGCAGAGTTAATTTTCTCAGGCTTCAAACTGTTGAACTGATGGCATCCCTTCCACATCGCCAGCAGTTTAACAACCTTCCAAGCTAATGAGGATTCCCTCATTACATACCTAATTCTTAGTGCATATGGTGATGTGTGTTTCTATCACAAAGGTGATGTGCTCATGAACATTAGCAGACACACATCGTCATAACTCAAACTTTAGTCCATCTCCCACCTATTGATTGATCTCTACTGGGAATCAGTAAACAGTAGATAGAAGAGTAACATGATATTACTGTCAGCATAATCACGTTCCAGGCCCATTACATGGGTGTACACTGTCACAGCTAGTCCCTTGTGGTTGCCCATGCAGTCCTCCAGATCTTAAAGGGTTATATATGTATATATAAAAAAAAAAGATGCGCAGAGAGACAATTAGTGGCTATTTGTAGTTGCAGGAGACTCAGGCTGTCATGCATAAAGGCTGGGTATCAGAAAGTTAGTGCTGTTTATTAACTGCACTATGGAATAAATCCTTAGTACTGTTCCTGAAAGGCATAAGAGAAAATAAAGGGCTAAGGAGGTAGAATTCTATGTTAATCAATCTCCTTCAAAATATTAATAGTAAATTATTATTATTTGGTAAATAAATAAATAAATTTTGAAAACACATTTATGTCCACCATAACCATGCTAAAATAACCAAGTCTCTGTTAGCTGGGGCATAATATGGGGCCCTTTATATTTATAACCTTTATCATGAAGCAAATTGTTGTGTACATTAATGATAAGGAGAGTGAAATGCAAATACAAAACAAGAACTAATTGCCTATTCAAGCTATATAGTATGTTTACACACGATCAGTTCTGATAAAGTCTAAAATGTCAGATTGAATTTAGATTGCTAAACACCATGATACGTTTGAAAAACTCTCATGTTCATTTATGTGTCTTATCATAAAAAGATAATTTATTGATGTTTTATGCATAAATACAGAGAATTTCTTGAAATTATTCTGTTCAACACAGCCTTTGTAGAACCTAGTCTTTAATCTAAAATGTGTATTCCATATAGATTTATGAAATGCATATATGCTTGTAAGGCAGGTCAATATGAATTATTTATGTTGATTCTTAAAGGTTATTTAAATACAATATGCAATATGGGTTTGATGACTCATTAGTTGTGATTTTTTTTCACATTTATTAGATTAATACATGTGATCTGGGCAAGTCTGCTATTCCATAATAATTTGGCTTATTTTCATGATTGACTTTTTCTCAAGTATCCCATTTTGGTCTTTATGCAAAACCTATTTCATTGCATGTATTTACCAGTATATAAGTGTCCTTTATCATTACTTTTGCTCAGTCTGGTGTAGTAGAAGTGATGGCTAGGCCCAAAACCTGGTGACAGATGTAAAAAGTAAATAACCCCTTGTTACTTTATCTGACCTCCCGACAACATGCAGGACTTCTTGTTGATGGATGTCCCCTGACCACTGAATTCCCCACGTCTTCTGCTTGCTTTACTCATGGCTTCTCTAAACTTTTGAGAGCCCAAGATATCTTTTACTAACACAATCTTTAACAATGCAAGGACCTTGCGACCTTTTCAGCTGCCTATTTAATAATACCTTGATAATAATTAAAAATAGGACAACTATCCCAGTCTCAAATTTAAGTAAGAGATATTTAATCAAACTCCCTCCCTAGCAGCGGTTGTGGTTTGGCCACCACCTACCGACAAAAAGGGAATTCAGAGCTTCGTGGGATTTGCTAACTTTTAGCACAGATTCATCTGTGACTTTTCCCATATCATTCAGCCTATCACAGCCTTGACTGCAAAATATTCACGTTTTCTATAGACAGACCCAGCACAGGAGGCATATCCTACTCTGAAACATCGGTTTACCTCAGCACCTGTGTTGATGCTCCCTAACCCCCACAATCCAAATGTGGTGGAGGTTGATGCCTTCCAAACAGCAGTAGGAGTGGTCCTTTCCCAGAGAGAGGGAGAGAAGGAGTTACTCCATCCTGTGGCTTTTATTTTCTTTATATATGGGAAGTCTCAGTTCCAATTCCCTCACAGCCATTGGCTGGTATGTGCTTATGCAGCTTTGTAAGACGCAGGGCATGTGCTGCATAGTACTGTCTCTGCTACCACATCCTCAGTGACCACTAAGCTAAGTATTTTATTAAAGCTAAGAATTATGTTATTATGGCATTTCTGGATATATTATTTGGAACAACTTGGATATTGTTGAATAACTGGAAGCATATTCATATTTATGGAACTGGACAGTAGTACCATAGTAACATAGTAAATTAGGTTGAATAAAGATACAAGTCCATCAAGTTCAAACTTTGCCTCATACCCCAGAGACTGAAAATTTTATAGCTTTCCTGCTACCAAATAAGCTAGTCTTTATCAGACCTTCCTGGTCTGCCTACTAAAAAACTGTATAACTCTGTAAGTTCCCTTTTGAAAGAAATGTATCTAATCTTCTCTTAAATGTATCCATTGTATCTGCCATAACCATCTCCTTGGTCAAGGAATTCCACAATTTAACAGACCTTACTGTAAAAAAAACGCTTCCCCTGCTGAAGTCTAAACATCCTTTCCTCTAATCTCAAGGGGTGTTCCCTGGTCACCTGATCAGGCCTTGGAATAAATAGCTCACCACAGAGATCCTTCTATTGGCCTTTCATATACTTGTACAATGTGATAAGGTTTCCTCTTAGTCGTCTTTTCTGTACAGTAAATAAACCAAGTTTGTCTAGTCGTTGTTCATACGTCAAGTTCTCCATTCTCTTAATTAATTTTGATGCTCTTCTCTGTACCCTCTCTAGTTCTATTATATCCTTTTTCAGAACTGATGCCCAAAACTGCACTGCATACTCAAGGTGAGGCATGGTTCACACTGGTCTGTTTCCAAGTTTGTTGTTGACAAGGATACCCAGGTCTTTCTCTAGCAACGAGTCCCCTAAAATGATTCCATTAAGTTTATAATTAGCCTTGGGATTGTTTCCTCCCAAATGCATGACTTTACACTTCCCCATATTAAACTTCATATTCCATTTCTTTGCCCAATCTGCCATTTTATGTAAATCCCTATGTAGAGAGAAAATATCCTGTTCTGAATTAATGACTTTGCATAATTTAGTGTCATCTGCAAATATTGATAATTTGCTTTCTATATCTATTTCATGGTCATTTATAAACATATTAAAAAGCAGCGGACCTAATACTGAACCCTGAGGTACCCCACTCTCCACTTTAACTGTATTGGAGAATTTTCCATTTACAACCACACACTGTTCTCTATCCTTCAACCAGTTTTGTATCCAGTTGCAAAGGTTTTCCCTTAGCCCCAGTTTCCTTATTTTATACCCCAGCCTTATGTGTGGCACTGTATCAAATGCCTTTGCAAAATCTAGATATACTACATCAACTGCCTTGCCATTATCAAATGCATGCCTTAACCCTTTGAGCCCCAGACAGGTATGTAACACATTGCTTTGCAATGCGTTGTGTACCCCTCTGGCACTCAAGGGGTTAAACTATGTATTAATGTGCCACATATTTCAGCATTGTATTTATACTTTTCTTTTTTTATTTACAGATACAAGAAAGAAGAATGAACAGAAGACAGAATATACAAGAAGGAAGAAAGAAAGACAGACAGAAAATGACCAGCATGCTGCACAGCAAGATTAATGGTAAGTGTTACTTGTAATGGGATTTTGCTTTTTTTTACTTAGTTGGGTTAACCCCACTGGCATTTATAGGGCTAATTGTATTAACTTTGAACACATTTTAGGCACTTTGGATGTATTCATGTGGGGCTTAGGGCTCCATATCAATACATCCACTGGAAACGTAGGTTTTTTTGCCTTTTAATAGCTGCGTCAGCTGACTAAAGATTCGATAAGGGACTTTAGTAAAAAAAAAAAACTTGTGTCTTAAATTTTATGCTCGAAAGTACCTTATTGGATCTTAAAAGCTAACACAACTTGTAGTGTTTTTCTTAATTTTTTTTTTCTGGCATTTTCTCAGCACTGATCTTTAAATAGCTTACAGTGCTTGAAAAAAATGCCATCACTTGTTTTTTGGCTATCGGCTGCCTTTAAAGGGATAATAATACTTAAGTATTACTAATCCCTATAGGAAAGTACTACTAAAAAAAAACATATTGCCCCCAGTGTCATCTCTCAAACCTTTATGGTTTGAGATATGATCACTTTTAAAGTTGCCCTCTCCTTCCCCCTTCCCCGTAGTCAGCATTCTAGTTGACTCAGGGAAATCCGGTCATAGAGCATCAGGCGGCTCTGCAGCAGAGCCGCGATCGAGTTAATTTAAAATAAAACTTTCACTAAAACGGTCTTCTACGTATGCTTGCAAGCCAAGCACACATAGAAGACCATTTCAGTGAAAGTTTTCTTTTTTAGGAACGCGATCCTGCTGTGCTGGAGAGCCGCCTGAAAGTCGTACGACTTTCTTCTCTTCAGTCAGCTAGCATTCTGACTACGGGGAAGGGGGAGGGAGAGGGCAACTTTAGAAGCGATCATCTCTCAAACCATAAAGGTTTGAGAGATGACACTGGGGCAATATTTTTTTTTTAGTAGTACTTTGCTATAGGGATTAGTAATACTTAAGTATTTTTATCCCTTTAAATCTGGCCCATAGTGTCCCAACATTTTTTATTATAAGCAAATGGTATGTGAAGTGAATATTCCTATGCATGGTAATTATATTATATATTTATATATTTTTTATTAATTTTCTTATTAACGTTGTAGATGATTCAGGATATGGGGTTGCCCTGGGCTGCTAACACCTTTATTAAATCTACAAACACCCACTGAGCTCCATTACAATGAAGCCCATTGATATCTTCCTTGGTTATTTGAGGAAACATTAAAAAGTCCCAGGGGGTTACTGGGTAGTTTTACAATTGTTCCAGCTCTCTGTCCCAGACCCCTCCCGCTTTTTAATTTTAAAATTGCCATTAACCCTTTGAGTGCCAGAGGGGTATGCCACGCATCACAGAAAGGTGGTCATTATCCAGAGGTAAAAGACTTTACCCTGCTGTGTTTGTGACTCATTATGTGCTATCACTCTGAACTCTGATCAGATATGAAGGAATTAAAGGAAGCTCAGATGCACCAACAATACCTATACTGAGTATTTACAAAGATGGTGCCTACAGGAACACAGCATATGTTAAAGAGTTGGGGAAAAGATAGCCCCAGGAAAGGAAACCTGTTTTAGAGTCACCCATCTATGTATAAAATATAATTTTATTAATTCAATTAAAATAAGTAACAAGGATTACAAAAAGAAAAGAAATAACTGAAAAAAACCCACCTATGTCAGGGGCTATAGGGTTAAACTCACCTTTGAGAGAGTGGATATGAAGAGGGGAATAAGTATTTCCTTAATGTGAGCAACTGAATATTAGTTCTTCCTTTAATAGAGAGATTAGTTCAACACTGAGTCGGTGATCTTATTTACAGTGACTAACATAGTAAAAGAGGCAATGCAAAGAATGTTAGTCAATTAATAATAATAACCCTGTATTCTGTTATTAAGTGCACAAATAAAGTATTCAAGCACACCAGAATTGTTATATAGCTGTAATTTGCTTATTCAATGCATGTAACCTTAATTATAGTACAGCACAGCTCCCATGAAAACTGATGTTTACAAAACATCAAGTATAGACCTATAGGAAACATATCACGACACATAACTACTTAGTTAAGTTTAATATTTGGTCACAGATCTAATGCAACCACAGGGACACTATTAGAACAGAACAGTTTTGCTTATGATTTGGGAAGAATACTGTTATTCTGTTTATCTGCACATCGGAATTAAAGGGATAGTAATACTTGAAAATAAGTTTATTTTATATTGTAGACCTTAAAAAAACATGAAAAATGAAAGGAATTGCTGTATAGATATAATTTGCTTATTCAGTACATGTACCCTTAATTATAGTACATCACAGAGCCCTTGAATTCCACTGAAAACATAGAGTAACGAGATACCAAGATTGTACAGGTTATTGTAAGCTCTACTTATTGTATATTACGGAGCTCATTAAAGGGATAGTAAAACTTGAAAATAAGTTTATTTTATATTGTAGACCTTAAAAAAACATGAAAAATGATATAAGTCTTATCTTCCAAATCTTTATGGTTTGGGAGATAATCACATGTAAAATATAGTAAAATTCTCTTTTCCTGGGTGTTTCAGCCAAGTCTGCCATCTAGTGGACAGATTTGGAACTCGGTTCACAGAGCAACCGGCAGCTCTTTAGCAGTGCCGAGATCACGATCTTTGAAAAGAACTACTTAACTGGAACTATCGACAAAGTGTGCCTGGCTTAAAAGCACACTTTGTAATCTATTCCAATTAAGAAATTCTTTTTAAAGATGGAGATCTCAGCACTTCTGGAGAGGCACAGCCGGTCCCGGGACCGGATTCCAAATCTGAAGGGTGGAGCAATGACATCACTCTAGGGGAAACTTTACTTCTGAATTTCTCCCAAACCATAAAGGTTTGGGAGATAAGACTTGTATCATTTTTCATGTTTTTTTAAGGTCTACAATATAAAATAAACTTATTTTCAAGTTTTACTATCCCTTTAATGAGCTCCGTAATATACAATAAGTACAGCTTACAATAACCTATACAATCTTGGTATCTCGTTACTCTATGTTTTCAGTGGAATTCAAGGGCTCTGAGATGTACTATAATTAAGGGTACATGCACTGAATAAGCAAATTACATCTATACAGCAATTCCTTTCCGGTGTGCTTGAATACTTTATTGATGTGCTTAAAGTGATAGCAATGTTTCACAAAAACAGCAGCTGAAATTAATCTTCATAGTATTAGAGCCATAGAGAGTGTTATTTCATTACTGTGAGTGTTGTAGTTCAAGGGTAATTGAATGATAAAATTTCCCCCTCCCGCCCCTTTTACCTACTGTAAGCCCCCTCTCCTCAGATGTGGAATCCCTTTCATAGACCAGACAGCTCACAGCAAGGGTCAAAATTCTTACTGTGAGAACAATGAAAACCCTGCCCCCCTTGACAGGTTTTTCAGCTTTTCCCTTATCTTAATTGAAGATTGTCCCTCTCTGCAATCTAGTTGGACACACCCGGCTGCTCTAAGCTGTTCAGTGTTATATCAGTAAAAGGGGCAGGAGGGGATACTTTATCATTCAATTACTCTTGAACTACAACTCTGACAGTATTGAAATAACACTCCCCAAGGCCCAAATACTATGAAGGTTAATTAGAGCTGCTTTTATTATGAAACATTACTATCTCTTTAATAACAGAACTTGTACACAGGGTTATCCTTAATTGACTATAATTCTCTGAATTGCCTCTCTTACTATGTTCAATCACCGTAAATAAGGTGACTGACTCATATGCTGAATTAATCAGTTTGCTAAAGGAACAACTGTTATTCAGTTGCTCACATTAAGGAACAATGTACTTATTTCCTTCGTACTCACTCTCCCACAGGTGACTTTAACACTATAACCGCTGAGATAGTAGGGTTTTTTTTGTGGGTTTTTTTACATTTTGGTTTTTCACTCTTATTTTCTTTTCTTTTTGTAACCCTTGTCATTTACTCTAATTGAATTAGCAAAGTTATATTTTATACTTAGATGGATGTCAATAAAACAGGTTTCCTTTCCTGGGGCTCTTTTGTCCACAACTCTTTAACACAGATACATACATGCATACTTGGGAGGCTACTACTGCTGTTTGTTTCTGTTGCTGCCATCATGCCTTCATGCCAATAAACTGAACTGGCCAGCTACACATTTATGAAAGGCACCTCGGCTGTGTATGACAATTCATGCAACGTGACATCATGACAGTCACATCTCTGCAGCAACGCTGATTAGATCTGGCAGGTCAGGGAAGGCTGGAGAATGGGGAAGCTCTGAGCAATATGAGTCACAGGGGGTGGCCAAGTAGGGAGGCGCATAGAGGGCATGGCACCGGCAGTTGTAATACAGGCCTATGCCAACATACACAAAATACGCCACCATTTTCTTTTACAAATAAAATAAGGTCCAATCGGGGCATCTAAAATGGGCAGTGGGTGGGCTGGGGGCATGACTGGGCCATTGGAGGGTGCCCCATAAAATTGGGTGCCCATGGCAAATGCCTAGTTGACCTATTGATAAAATCAGGCCTGAGAGGTGACACACCTTGGTACATTTGCCTTCCTTAAGCACATGTAATGTAAGCATATGTAATGCATGGAAAACATATGAATCCCTCCCCCCCAAAAAATGAAATTGTGTGCTTTTGTAAATCTGATCATTGTCTCTCCTCAAGGGCACAATGAAAGTGAGAGAATGGTCTCACAATACACTGGTGAATATAGTGTGCACAATATAAAGAAAGGAGCAGGAGTTTCAAATATACTTAAAGGTATAAATGTATTTATATATATATATATATATATATATATATATATATATATATATATATATATATATATATATATATATAAATTATATAAATACAAGAATGTAATACAAGGTAGAAATTACACCAATATCAAATCTGCAACATATGTAATGATTCTGGTACCAGAACAGTAGGTAAAAGTATAAAAGCAAACATATAGGAGCATAAATCAAACCCAGCGGGTAGACCAATGTCCAAAATCAATTGCAAGCGGGCAGGTAAAATAACTGTTAAAGGCTGTCTCTCACGACCTTGTAACACAATTTCGTTTCTGGGAATAGGCAGATATATATCTGCACCAAGACTATCTTCCTGTTATGCTACCATATAGTCTCACCGTGGATGAAATCAAACGTCTGTGTATACAGCGCTTAGAGTTCTTTCAGCTTGATCTTTGCAGGTATAATGCCTCAGTGCTGTTTAGACAGGGCAGCTGTAGTAATTAGTAGCATAATGTGAACACGGGCAGAGTGCCTACACAGATAAAATCCTCCTGTCTGTGTTAAAGATGCTCCAAATTGGGAATATTAAAACATAGTGCTCCACACTGGTGTCGGTTAAAATCAACGCGTTTTGTACCACTCTCTTGGGTGCTTCCTCTAGATATGTCAGCTGTGTATCTAGGTGCCACATTTAAATCTTGTCTCCATTATAGGTAACCTATAGGATAACTACTATTTAATGGTAGAATACACATACGCTGGGTGGAAGTTCAAGTTAGTTAACTCTATAATTGCTGAACTAAATAATACAAAACACCTCTATACTGATGTAGATATGCTCAGAGGAATACATGCACATAATATATATATATATATATATATATGTGTGTGTATATATATATATATATATATATATATATATATATATATATGAAGATAACATATATAATAATGAAATAAAAGTAAATATAAAAATAAATAATAAAGAAATAGGAAAATAAAAAATACAAAAATATTTAAAACATAAAAAATATTTAAAAAAAATAAAACAAGTAGGAAAAAAATTAGATATGTTATTATTTTTAGATTATTATTATAATAGCTATCAGACCATAGAAGGCATAATCCAATCACTACATATAAAAATCTATAAGAGGGGAAACGAACAGGCAAAAATAGTCATCAAACCAAAAGGGACATAAACTCTAAATATATGTACTCACATCTAGCTTGTCATTATGTCCTGCTGGTGTTAAAATGTTGCAATGGTATATCCAATAGCTTTCTCTTCGGCACAGCTTCTGAAATCTCTGACCTGACACTAAACTTGTTGGTATCTGTATGTGTATTGCACACAAAAAGAAAGATAGCCGCTTTCAAAGTTCCCCCTCCCTTGATGTCAGAGCTCTAGCTGACTGCAGGGGAATCCGGTCCCTGAACAAGCAGCGGCTCTGCAGCAGAGCTGAGATCGCGTTATAGAAACAGAAATCCTTCACTGAAATGGTCTTCTATGTGTGCTTGCAAACCAATTTCTGTTTCTATAATGCAATCTCGGCTCTGCTGAAGAGCCTCCGCCAGTCCCGGGACCGGATTCCCCTGCAGTCTGGTAGAGTGCTGACGTCAGGGGAGGGAGAACTTTGAAAGCGTCCATCTCTCAAAACATACAGGTTCAAAAGATGCCGCCAGCCTCATTTAATTTGTATTTTTAAGGGCTACAATGTTGTTTTAAAGTATTACTATCCCTTTAAGTTGGAAGTTTGTCTAGTGAGTGCCACTGTCAATCTGTGCATATATATATATATATATATATATATATATATATATATATTATAATTAGTAAATCCAGTATAATTAGCAGAGTAAAGAAAGTAAAATGTTTGCAATAATATAAATATAATATACCATTAGTCTTGCATCTAGTATCTCTCACTTTCTGTTCATAAAAACAATACATCTCTCTGTTATATAAATAAGGTGAATTATTATTGCACTTTGCCATGGCTTTTCTCTTGTTTCTGCACACTGCTCTATTATATGGTATATTGATGGATGTCATTTGCTTATATCATATCATTACCTATATCATTAACACATTTGTGCACTAGAATGATAACCTTCAATAGGGTTAAATCCCCTTTGAAGCATTTATCTGTGAAATAGATAAAAAAAGAGGCTTTATAAGCACATCGTAGATTAGGCAGAAGATGATCTATAAATAAAAAGATATGATAAGGTCTTCTTAGACAGGGCCAGACATCACATGCCCTTGAAGGTTTGTAAAAAATTAAGATAGCACACTAACAGTCTATTGAATATGACCTTGTTAAGAAAGAAAAAATTAAATCTGTGTAACACATTCTGCAAATGACCTTTGTACACATGCAATGCTACAAGAACATCAGTATTTTAAACAGACTAATGCATTTAACCATTGCATATACGGGTGAACCATTGGGTATCCTTTTAAAATATTGCATTTTTAACACCGCACGGCTTGGAGCCACATTAAGTAGGTCGCCACGTTGAAAAGGGCGACACGAGAATCTCACCCTGCATATAAGTGTGAGATTCTCATGTTGCTTCTTTTAACAGCACTTTCGCCTGTGGGTTTGAAAAAAAAAAAAAATTAAAATTGAGCATGGTGTCCACTGCCTTTCCTGGAATAATAAACTGCTTTAGCTTTGCAAAATGTTTTGAAACTTGGGTCTCCATAGAGGTATTTACTAATGATTGAATTGTGCCTCTCTGTGTGTGTCATTAACCCTTTTAGTGCCATAGGGATATGCAATGCATTTCTTTGCAATGAGTTGCGTACCCCTCTGGCATTCAAAAGGTTAGTTAAAATTAAAGCTGAACCAACCACTGAATAACCAGAATTTAATGTTATTGATTTTGTTTATTGCCCATGACAATAGTAACATACGCTTATATATACTGACAAAAAGCATCAACACAACCACTCATGACACACACTGACACACAAACAAACACACAGTTCAAAACACTGACACACATACACACACACATACAAACACAGTTCGAAACACATAGAATGACACATATACACATACACTGATACAGACAAACATACACTGACTCACAAAACCTACACATATACTGACACATATGACACACACACACATGAGAACCATGAGAAGGTGGCATGTGAGCCATGGGGGATATTGTGAGCCATGAGAAGGGGGAGGGGGTATGAGTCAAGAGAGCAGAGGAGGGAATGTGAGTCATGGGTGGACAGGGAGTGTGAACCTTGAAAGAAATCCTGTCTGGCTCAAATACATCAGAACCAATCATACAGAATCAGCACAGGGTGGGGGGAGGGGCATTACCTCTCCACAAATGGTAGCTGTGCTGGATGGAAGACCCTAGGGAATACCACCAATGGCAGCTGTATGAGGAAGAAAGGGGAGCAGGTGTAGGGCAATGGGGAACAGGTGAAATTCTAGGATGCAAGTGCGTGGCACTGAAGAGTAGGTGAACACTACTATGGGGCAGGAGATGGATACTGGGGAACAGATGTGTGGCACTGGGGAGTGATGAAGCTACTGGGGATTTACTGAAGAATACTCAGGAGCAGGGGAGGGACACTAGGAAGATGGTAAGGGACAATTGGGAGTTTGTGATCAACACTGGGGAGCGGAGGAGGGATATTAGATAGTGGGTGCAGACTATTGGGGAGCAGATTTGAACTATTGGGGAGCAGATGAGGACTACAATTAACTCTCAGGTGGAATAGGAGATTAAGAGACTTGCAAGTTGTTTGACAAGATGGGAAAGGGTCCAGAATTTTTCCATTTCTCCTGAATACATCAGCTTCACTGAATTGTTAATTTACACATCAGTCCATTATCAGTAGATAATCTAACAGATTTAAAAGGCAATTGCCATGCTTTACTATGTCTACATAGTGGGATCAGTAAAAAAAAAACAGGGCTGCACTGTGCATTCCCAAAAAAGATTCCATTAGACATTTTAGGGGCTAGAAAACTGATCTTCCCCCGTCAGGTTTTCAAGCCTAATTCAGCAGATCAGTAGGGATCTCCATTTGCACTGAACAAGAAACTGTCCTGTGCAATGCAGTGCAGATACACCAGGGCATCATTGGGCTATCTACTTTAAAACCCCAATTACTGATCCTCCTTTGGTATACTGGGACTCACAATGCAGACTTAGCTTAATTGGCAGGTCTGTTACCAAGACAGCAGATCTTCCGATAGAGCTACAACCTCATCTTAGAGTTTAAACTTATACTTAATGTATAAAACATATATTAAACACCTCCCTTTCCATCAACCTAGAATCAGCACGGTCTTCTATTCCTTTATGCCAATAAAGTATTTCAGCAGTCTGCATTATTTATAATAGAAGCATGAATGTATAGTCAAGACATTAGTACTATTAGTAGAATGCAGTTTTGTCTGAATTGAGGACTGTGATGCAAAACCCTGCATATTATTGAAAAAATTGACATATTTTATCTTGTTTTACCTGAAAACTTAAAGGTGAAATATATTTTGAGAAGTATACTAATATATACCTACATCTTTTAAAAAAAATGTAAGTATTCCTGTTTCAAATTTATTCAAGCGACATATTCGATAATGGTGCATCATTGCTGTTACTATGGCAACTTGTACTAATGGAGCAATAATAGAGCATTTTCCATGCATTTTGTTTTGCAATAAAATAACATAATTCACAAGGACATTTCATGTATGTTAGTAATTGTAGATATCTGTAATGTCAGTTTTCTGTGAATGCATTTAATGTAACTATGAACAATGTTTTCTTGTATTCTATAAATTAAATAAAAAATGGAGTCAATATAGTGAATACTGGAACAAATTATTTATATCAAGTGTAATGAACCTGGCTGTCAGTTTAAAGTAATACAAAACTACAGGAAAAGTATATGTATGTGTAAATGGTTCCATATCATGATAGATGCTGTTGTATTTTTTTTGTTCATTTTTCCAGCTATGGGAAGCTAGACTGATGTCTGCTGTGTAAGAAAAAAACAGGAAGTTATCATGGAAAAACTGTACCCTTCATCATATACAGGTGTAGCCAAATTCACTATAACTTAGTTTTATGCTTTCTTTGCAAATGTGTAGAGTAGAGTAGCATTACAGGAACTACCTATAATAGTGAATCATGACTGTCCATTTTCAAGTTTTATGGCATTCATCTACCATTTAATTTCAGTTGATGATTCTGTGCATGTTTCACAGTGTCCGTGTTCCTGGGCTGACGGCGACATTGTTACTGTGCATAATTTCTGTGCTGCCTTCCCATTGGCCTGACATCCTTGCTCCACCCAGGGCTTACCTTTTTATATCCTGTCACATCTATTCTAAGGCACCCTTTTGTGGTGTATCTGAGCCTGACGTTTTGTTGCTGTGTTGCTGTTCGTGTATGACCCGGCCTGCCTGACGACGTTCCTGTGTTTCCCGTGTATTTCTCCGTTGCTGAACTGATCTGGCTGAGAACCTGCTCCGTTACCGACTGATCTGGCTGAGAACCCGCTCCGTTGCTGAACTGATCTGGCTGAGAACCCGCTCCGTTGCTGAACTGATCTGGCTGAGAACCTGCTCCATTACCGACTGATCTGGCTGAGTACCCGCTCCGTTGCTGAACTGATCTGGCTGAGAACCTGCTCCGTTACCGACTGATCTGGCTGAATACCCGCTCCGTTGCTGAACTGATCTGGCTGAGAACCTGCTCCGTTACCGACTGATCTGGCTGAGAGCCTGCTCCGTGGCTGAAATGATCTGGCTGAGAACCCGCTCAGTTGCTGAACTGCTCTGTCTGAGAACCGTTCCGTGGTTTAACAGATCTGGCTAAGAACCCTCTCTGTGCTAGTCTGCCTGGCTATTGAGCCTTGCCTGTGCTCCTGACCAGTCTGTGCTTTCCTTTTGTTTGTAACCAGTCCCAGCTGAGCCATTGTCCCGTTGCCATCCATGTATGGCTGTGCCTCCTCTGTTGTCTTACTGGCCAGCATTACATTCAACGGATTCCGGTTGCCTTGTTGGGGTGCAATGCGTGGCACTAATCTTATTTTGTCAACCATAGGCATAGCATTCAGGCTATAGCCACTTACTCCTACTGCCTGTGGCAGTGTGTACATGCGAAGTACTGGTACAGTGCTAGCAAGTGCTGACTGAGTTACTCTGATCTCTCTGTGTCTCCCTATGCGCTAATTCCTGGGCTCACTCCCTGTGGGAGTTCCTGTGTATCTCTGAGCATCTCCTGTTAACTAATTCAGTGCCTAGACTGTCTAGGCAATCCTTGTGCTCCTTCGTTTTGCAGTGCCTGGGTGAGGACCAGCACTTGCATTGCCACACACTACATGGTGTGTGGAGACCCTGAGCTCATATTCCTGTCTAGTGGCCAGTGGGCCTAGAGCCAGCATTTACTCTTGTTCCACTGTCCTGTGAGGGGACACCTGTGGCCTTCCAGTGTTCACCTACGATCCACCCCTTGCGATCTAGGGTTTACACTTTGTAAGTGGTTGCCTCGGTCACACTGGGACCCCTGTCCCGTGGTCAGTGTTGCCTCATTGCCTCTTTGGGTTCTGTGCCACCCAGGTGTCTGAGTCTTGTGCCTATTACCATCTCCAGGACTTTCTGCCATCCTCTGTCCTGCTGTCAGCCAGGGTCCTGTAGCCTGATCTCCAGGTTCTCTAGAGGAGAGGAGACCTCTCATAAGATCCTTAAACAGAACAAAAGACAACAACCAGAAGGGGCGCAATCCTCCAATGATATAAAGAAAAAACATATAAAAATAATACTCACTTATTAGTCCCAACCAGCCTATAGTAATAGAACCGGTCAGTATAGCATGCAGGGAGTAAACTATCCGCCCTGCTCGGAGTTCCACCTCCAGTTCAATAACATAGATCCACTTATATAAAAATACAAACTGGAGGTGGAACTCCGAGCAGGGCAGATAGTTTACTCCCTGCATGCTATACTGACCGGTTCTATTACTATAGGCCGGTTGGGTCTAATACGTGAGTATTATTTCTATATGTTTATTCTTTATATAATTGGAGGATTGCGCCCCTACTGGTTGTTGTCTTTTGTTCTGTTTAAGGATCTTATGAGAGGTCTTTTCTGCTGGACAGCTGCATCCTGATCTATTTGTATTGACTGAGTGAAGGCAGTTTTGAATCCCTCACCTGTCCTATTGACCACTCGAAGTGGTTGTCTACATTGTAAGTACGGTGGGGATCTGGTGAAGGTTATCTTTACCCTACTGTGTTACACTAGGAGCGCCCCTCCTGTTTGTTCTGTTCCATTCCCTTTCAGCTGCCTAATCATCCTGCTGCTTAAACAACTCAGCAGCAACAATAAGAACAGCAGTTACAAATTTCACAATCATGGACTCAGCAGGACTGGAGGATATTTGACTAGGCCAGTAGGGCATTTTTATTTTTTTTCTCAGGACTTGTGCTTTGAAAAAAAAAAAAAAAAAACATAGTCCTACAAAAAAAAAAAAAAACAATTTTCGGGGGGTTGCTTCTAACAAGCCTAAGTCCTACAAATCAATGTTTCCTTAGGGCTTGTGCCAAGCAAGTCTAAGTCCTGGACCTCTAACAACAAATCTAACAAATCATCCTCTACAAAATACTCTATCAAGTCAAGTATCAGTCCACCCTAGTGGTAGCTTATGTCAGGGGGTTCCTGTCTCTATCACTTTATATACACATTTCTTATTTTTATTGATTTATTTTTTATTAATGGTCCCCCCAATAGCAGACAAGAACCCCCATAAAAAATTCCCTATTCAACTAATTCCTCCCCCCGGGAAATTATTCGCCCAGCGGAAAGTGCCATTTTTCGCTGATTTCAGTTTGAGGTGAAAAGTTTCACCCATCCCAAGTAATATGTCATGTGTTGTTGTTCATCTGAGGCTGTATTTACCTAATTTTAGACCTGCTAAGGAACAGATGATTGTTATTATGTCCTGATATGTAAAAGCATAGAATTCAAAGAGGGTGTGATTTCTTTTTCATACGACTGTGTATATATATATATATACAGGGGATATAAAAAGTCTACATACCCCTGTTAAAATGCCAGGTTCTTGTGATGTTAAAGAATGAGACAAAGACAAATCATGTCAGAACTTTTTCCACCTTTAATATGACCTATAACGTGAACAATTCAATTGCAAAACAAACTGAAATTGTTGAGGGGGAAAACTAAAAATTAAAATCTCACAATAGCTTGCATAGGTGTGCACACCTTCTTATAACTGGGGATGTGGCTGTGTTCAGAATTAACCAATCACATTTAATCTCATGTTAAATAGAAGTCATTACACACTTGCCATCATTTAAAGTGACTCCGATTAATCACAAATAAAGTTCAGCCGTTCTAGTAGGATTTTCCTGACATTTGCTTAGTTGCATCTCAGAGCAAAAGCCATGGTCCACAGAGAGCTTCCAAAGCATTAGAGGGATCTCATTATTGAAAGATATCAGTCAGGAGAAGGGTACAAAATAATTTCAAAAGCATTAGATATACCATGGAACACAGTGAAGACAGTCATCATCAAGTGGAGAAAATATGGCACAACAGAGACATTACCAAGAACTGGACATCCCTCCAAAATTGATGAGAAGACGAGAAGAAAACTGGTCAGGGAAGCTTCCAAGAGGCCTACTGCAACATTAAAGGAACTGCAGGAATTTCTAGCAAGTACTGGCTGTGTGCTACATGTGACAAGAATCTCCCATATTCTTCATATGAATGGGCTATGGGGTAGGGTGGCAAGACGGAAGCCTTTTCTTACAAAGAAAACATCCAAGCCTGGCTGAAGTTTGCAATAACAAACATCAAGTTCCCCAGAAGCACGTGGGAAAATGTGTTATGATCTGATGAAACCAAGGTTGAACTTTTTGGCCATAATTCCAAAAGGTATGTTTGGCGCAAAAACAACACTGCAAATCTCCCAAAGAACGCCATACCCACAGTGAAGCATGGTGGTGGTAGCATCATGCTTTGGGGTTGTTTTTCCTCAGCTGGAACAGGGGCCTTAGTCAGGGTGGAGGGAATTAGGAACAGTTCCAAATACCAGGCAATTTTGGCACAAAACCTTCAGGCATCTGTCAGAAAGCTGAAGATGAAGAGGAAGTTCACCTTTCAGCACAACAACGACCCAAAGCACACATCCAAATCCACAAAAGCATGGCTTCAACAGAAGGAGATTAACATTTTGGAATGACCCAGCCAGAGCCCAGGCCTGAATCCAATTGAACATCTGTGGGGTGATCTGAAGAGGGCTGTGCACAGGAGATGTCCTCACAATCTGACAGATTTGGGGAGCTTTTGCAAAGAAGAGTGGTCAAATATTGCCACGTCAATATGTGCCATGCTAATAAACTCCTACCCAAAAAGACTGATTGCTGTAATAAAATCAAAAGGTGCTTCAACAAAGTATTAGTTTAAGTGTGTGCACAACTATGCAACTGGGTTATTGTGAGTTCTGTATTTTTTATTTTTGCCCCTCAACGATTTCAGTTTGTTTTGAAATTGAATTGTTCACATTATAGGTCACATTAAAGATGGAAAAAGTTCTGACATGATTTTTCTTTGTCTCATTCTTTAACATGACAAGAACCTGGCATTTTAACAGGGGTGTGTAGACTTTTTATATCCACTGTGTATATACATATATATATATATATATATATATATATATATATATATATATATATATATATATATACATATAATACTATGCAGAAGTTTTAGGAAGGTGTGAAGAAACGCTGTAAAAAATAGACATATTGATAGTTTATTTTTATTCATTAACAAAATGATAGTGAGTGAACAGATGAAAAATCTTGATCAAATCAATATTTGGTGTGATTTAATTTAGATTTTTCTTCTGTTCACTCACTGTCATTTTATTAATTAATAAAAATAAACTGTTAACATGTCTATTTATTACAACATTTTTTCATACCTTCCTAAGACTTCTGCACAGTACTGTATATATATTTATTTATTTTTATGACACCAGCATATACAGCTGCCATATTAAGTGTAATGTGTTTTAATGTTTTTTTCATTTATCTCTTTTAACCCCTTAACGATCGGGGAATCCGGACCCGGACACGACTGAATGACAACGGAGCATTTTTCTTTTTTATTGCTCCGTTGCATTCCGGACTCCCCGAACGGCGCGCAGCCGCGGGGGGAGCCCGGAATTTGATGACGGTCATAGTACGTCATCGGTCGTTCAGTCAAATCGACCCTTGACGTACTATGACCGTCAAGGGTCGTTAAGGGGTTAAATAATGGTTGATATAGCAGAAGGCTTATAGAAAGAAAAACCTTCAGAATAATGAATTGCAGAATAACTGAAAGACAAACCTTCAAAATATTACACAAAGGCTAGCTTTAAAAAATTGACTGACTGACTGACTTACAAAAAACATGGCCTTGAATACATTTGTTTGCAGACTTCAGAATTGTGAAAAACAAGGCCTGAAATAAATTTGTATCCATGGCTTTAGATGTGCAAAAACTAGGCTGAAAAAATAGTATGCAGACTTCAAGCTTCCAAAAAAACAAGGCCAGAAAAAAATTGTTTCCAGGCTTCAGGCTTGCAGAAAAACATGAGATAAAAACAAATTGTCCACATTGCTGACCTTATGCCAGTGCTAGAAAGTAGAGGCAAACCACCATATGAAATAGTATGCCACCTGGAACTCACTAGAGATATTATGGCATCTGTTACTGATGTAAATCTTGAAGCTGAGCTGTGTAAGCATTAGTATTAGGCTGCTTTATTGGACTGGGATCATCAGTGGTACAATGGTGGTTCCACTTCCTACATACCTTTATTGCTTCTGGGACAGCATCAACACCACATCAAGCCCCACAAATTCAAGTGCATCTGGTGGTAACACTAAATATTGATTTTATGTGTATTTTTCTTCTGTTCACTCACTATCATTTTGTTACCTGATAAATGTAAACTATAAACATGTCTATTTTACAACATTTTTTCACACCTGCCTAAGACTTTTGCACAGTACTATATGTAGAGGATATATAGTACCTATACACAATCTATTATAACTAACAGTATAAAAATATGATCATTTCTTAATGAAGTGTCATTTGGAGACATAAAATGCAATGGAAGGAAAGTGAGGCCCACATTTGTTTGCACATTTTTGGATCTGCCCTAGTGTTGAGCGAGCACCCCGATGCTCGGGTGCTCGGGTGCTCTGACCGAGCACCCCCTGAGGCTCGAGTGCTCGGCCGAGCACCCGAGCCCCATTGAAATGAATGGGGCGACACCAGGCACCCCCTGCTCTGATGAGGGGAGGGTGCCTGGTCAATGCCCCCTTCATCTCCGCTATGCCCCCTTCATCTCCGAATGCCCCCTTCAGCTCCGCAATGTCCCCCTTCAGCTCCGCTATGCCCCTCTTCCACAATGTGCCCCTTCATCTCCGCTATGCCCCTCTTCCACAATGTGCCCCTTCATCTCCGCTATGCCCCTCTTCCACAATGTCCCCCTTCATCTCCTCTATGCCATAGAGGAGATGAAGGGGGACATTGTGGAAGAGGGGCATAGCGGAGATGAAGGGGCACATTGTGGAAGAGGGGCATAGCGGAGATGAAGGGGCACATTGTGGAAGACGGGCATAGCGGAGATGAAGGGGGACATTGTGGAAGAGGGGCATAGAGTCTATGCCCCTCTTCCACAATGTCCCCCTTCATCTCCGCAATGCCCCCTTCATCTCCGCAATGCCCCCGTACCTCCAGTCCCTGGTGGTCCAGCGGAGCGTCTTCGGATCTGTGCCTCTTCCGGCACAGATCCCCGCCACCCGAACATGGCGGGAGAGCACATGGCGGTACTCGACGAGTACCGCCATGTGCCGAGCAGAGCGATGCTCGAGCCGATCCGAGCATCGGCCGAGCACGCTCGCTCATCACTAATCTGCCCACAAAAGTAGTAAGACATCAGTGAATTCAAGTAGAAGAGACTTCAGCGAGAACCACCTTCTCTGCCCATACAGACAGCATTGAATATTTCAAGCTGGGTGAGAAGAAGCAAGGTCCATATTTTTACCGGATTAAGCATACACCTCTGTTTACAACAGCTTAAATCAGAGGACTACACACATTAAGGACTGGAGAACAAATGACTTGTGTGCCTATTAAAGCCCACTTGGGACATGAGAGCTACACTAGCATCAGAAAAAGAGCATTGTTTTAACTATTATTTACTACATGGAACTATTGCTTTTATAGACCGGAGATCCTTGTCCAATGATCATATTTTAATAATGTTAGTTATACTAGATTGTATGTAGGTACCATATATTTTATAAATTGAATTATAGAATTTTTTTTATTTAAAGTCTGAGCTTTACCACATAGACATTGAGAGTAAAGGGTATTACAGACATCTAACCACAAGTGATTCTGTGCGTTTGGTGTACATTTGCAATATCATATACAAATGAATGTGGAGTGCATTGAAAAGGATTTTTGGCAAATAACTTTCTATGATCATCTTATCCATATCCAGACATCACTATTATAAGTTTCATTATACAGCTCTTCATTCCATCCTTCTCTTCAGTTACATCCATATTTGTGAGGTACGATTTAGATGGTTTTCTAGACTGTCAGAGTAGCATTGCTCAGATTTGTTGTGTTTGCTTACTGAATATGCCTGGTTGGTTTAATCTCTTCATAATCGCAATGCCTGTTGGAGGTTACATTTGGAAATTGGATGAATATGATACCTTTCACATTGGTACAATGCAGTGTAAGAGCTTATAACAAATGTTTGGTATAGTGGTTTCTGGTAGATAATCAAAAATATTTTATTACAACATTTTATCAACTACCTGCCAGATCATACAATGTTTTGACTCTTAATCACAATGCTGAAGTTATTTGATTTGTCTACTTGGAAACATATTTCCTATATAGCATGTGTTAATTCTTGATTATGTTATGTTATGTTATATATTAGATGTATATGATAGATGCACACTACATTTTAAACCCTTGAAGGGATAGTAATGTTTCATAATAAAAGCAGCTCTAATTAATCATCATAGTATTTGGGCCTTGGAGAGTGTTATTTCAAATCTGTCAGAGTTGTAGTTCAAGAGTAATTGAATAATAAAGTATCCCCCTCCCTCCCCTTTTACTGATATAACACTGTTCACTTCAGAGCAGCAGGGTGTGTCCAGGTAAATTGCAGAGAGGGACAATCTTCAATTAAGAGAAAGAAAAAGCTGAAAAACCTGTCAAGGGCGCAAAGTTTTCATTGTTTTCACAGTAAGAAGATTGTTCCTTGCTTGTATCTGTCTGGTCTATGGACCAGATTCCACATCTGAGGAGAGGGGCCTTACACTAGGTTAAAGGGGTGGGAGGGGGGAACTTTATCATTCAATTACTCTTGAACTACAACTCTGACAGTATTGAAATAAGACTATCTATGGCTCAAATACTATGAAGATTAATTGGAGCTGCTGTTTTTGTGAAACATTACTATCCCTTTAAGGACCATGCAGTCTGGGGGTGGGTAGCCTTGGAGGGCCAGGTCACTCTTTTTCTTTTTTACTGATGCATTCTGGTTGTAAAGCCCATACATTGCAGTATTGTATTAATATAATATTTATGCTACTTATTACATTTTTCATCTTATTCACAATTTCTGTAGCACTGTAGCTTATACGTTAATCCACTGATTTATATATTTTTTTCACCTTGTTGGGAAATGGTAATTATTCTACTACTAATTGGACATGATTATTGTTTGTTTTTTATTTCATCTAGTGCATAGAAATTGTATGTAGTTATTACATTATTGCTGAGCATTAATTGGTAGTCTTAGCAGTGGTGCCTACTGTGGTAAATGGTAGCAACCCTTTTATATCTTTCTTCCTTTTCCTCTGTGCTGCTATTAATAGTACATTTGCAGTGGGCTTCTATGTCTTTTGTGTTTTTGTCCACGTCTGCTACCTGATACTCAGATGGCATTAGATGCTGGTTAATTTTGTAAAAATGTAAGTCTACCAACACTGCCGCTTGATAGCCATTTCCTAAATGTTATGGTGGTCTTATTGACGTTGTTGTTGCAGATTCTGATGATGGTATATAGCCTTTTCTTACGCTTTTTCACTATGCTTTTGTATTCGTTTTTTCTTTACCATTCTCTCTCTCATATTCCATAATGCAACAGTTCTTTGGTCTATAAGCATATCGTTATATTCTTTCCCACAATACAATTTCTCAGAGAGATACTGCTGATTATTCCTTGGTACAAATTCAGTTATTTTATGTTTAAAGTGGGACTTCAGCAAAGTAGCAAGAATGAATTCCTCTTTACTTTTAATGGACACTATGCAGTGATCCTGCTCAAGACATGCTAACATATAATTCACTAGGTGGTACATGTCTGTGTTGTCATTACTGTAAGATCTATCAGTCATGTGCCTCAGTTTTTTCTGCAGTAAATAGTAAGCATGGACGAAAGGCCAAGTTGTGTTCCTGTAAAAAAAAAATCTGCAAAAACCTTGTGGTTGTCTGCTTTTTTTGTGGGAAAATCCACTTTAAATAAAGTGATTAAAATCTTTGCCATTTTCACTCATTGGCAAAAATGTTTCCCTATTTTTTTCAATGGCTAGTTATATATTTCCTTTAATCACATGTTTCACCTTTTCTCTATAAAAACGTGCCATATTCCAGGTAGTGAAACACAATACAAGCAGCTTCAGAGGGAGTGAGAAGTGCTAGGCTTTTGAGCTGTGAGTTGGTTTGCAAAATTGAGGCAGGAGAGGCTCATAGTGACTGATATCAATATGAGTAAGTTTAATAACAATAAAATGAGGAGCTGGAAGGACCGTTATGCATCCAGTGGTTGTGAGGAGGAGGAAGTGACCACTACCACCAACATGAAAGGGTCTGAATGCCCTCGTTCCCCAGACCCAATGATGGCCAGTCCCCGCTACATCGCCCCCTAGGGACCTTGGGGACATTTTTGTCAAGGACAGAAGAAGAAGAGGGTACTAGAGTGAGTAGGACAGGTCAGCTACCTGTGTCTGTTTTCAGTGATGCCCCTGCTGTCAGTGCTGCACCTGCTGCCAGTGTTGCACCTGCTGCCATGTGTCTTATAATTCTCAGGGGGGGGAAGATGAGGCCAAGTGTGACAGCAAGAGACCCTAAGTCACACTTGCAATCCCCAGTACCGCCACTAGTACTACTACTATGAAGGGCCAGCAGGGTGTTAGGAGTAAAGGAGGGGATGATCATATTACTAGTTAGGAGGAAGGCTCAGGGACTGAAATTCATGTGGTTGGTGTTAGTAGTAGTAACAGTAGGCTTACCATACCTCACCTTTAAAAATGGACTCTCATGAAAAATGCATACTACAGGGTTGCTTTGATTTTGCTGCACTCCTGAAATATGCCTATTTCTTATGTGTCCCTTTTTAAAAGTGAGGTATGGTCAGCCTAAGTAACAGTGATGGTGAAACAGCTGGTGGGACAAGTGAGCCCCCTTCCTCCCACTGCATTGTCCAGGCGGAACATGATCCTGAAGAAGGCAGAATTGTTGCCTAGCAGCAACAGTACCACCACCACAAGGTACACAGTTCAGATTCCTGCACCTCAACAAGATATGACAAGTGTGACATTAGGGAACCCGCTGTCACATTTCTTATTACCACCTCCAAACTGTGAGATGTCTGTAATAGAGCAGCAGCTGTAAGGAGGGATTGGTGGTGGTGGTGATGATGATGGTAGAGAAGCTGGGGTAGAAGAGAACTGAATGGCCTTTTTAGCCTAAAATGAGAAGGAATGAGAGACAGGGATGGGGATGGGCATCACCACCACCACCATCAAGCAGTGAACTTTTGCAATTTATGGAGCTTGCTACTTTTCTTATTCCTGCTACTGCTGAGTTGCAAGGGCAGCAGGATGCTGAGGAGCAGGTTATTGTGCACAGACCACCATGGCCCCAGTGGGAATGGGGTCAACAAGTGATACAGGACTAGCACAGGTTACACTTGCCAGCAGCAATACTCCTTGTCTTAGTTACAGTGCATATTCTGAGGCAGTAGCAGCAACAGCAGCAACATCATCCTCTTCCACAGCCAGTGAAGGTGAATGTGGAGAAGAAGAAAGAGGACATTCTTCTCCACCTTTCCACTCCCCCCCTGAGGTCCTGGGTGTGGGACTATTTTTCTCTTGTTGCAGGCATAGTGCAGCCATCAGTGACGGCACTGTGCAGAATTTGTGCACCTTGGCACACCACCCTGATAATGCACATAAAATGCAGATACCATGACATTTATGTGAAACGTGTTAAAGCCAAATACCCACCAAAGAAATAATGCACTGCTGTTGCTGTACCCCCTGACTCTCCACAGAGGCAACAGGAGATGAGGAAGAGATCAAAGTGGAAGAAAAACAGAGAAAATCAGTCAGAGGCTGTAAGTTCGAAGGTGAGCAAAACACCTGGCTTGTCATCACCTTCTTGATCTAGGGTAACTACATCTTCTAGAGAGCCCCCTCATTCATCTTTACCTCCCCCACCGGTTGATGTCAGTTTGTGTCCACCCATTGCACACTCTGTGATGCACTGACCACACGTGGCAGTGTGGTGGAGGATAATGGCAAGCAGGACATAAAGTAGTTTCTGAGGAGATTCCATCCCACAGAATAAGTTAAACTGTTACATGCCTTTTAGTGTGGGAGTGAACAAGGGGCATAATGACAGCACCAGTAACATAGTTGACTGGGCTGAAAATGACATGTGTCCATCAAGTCCAGCCCATGCCAAAATACCCCTGTTGATCCAGAGGAAGGCAAAAAAAAATGCAGTACTTGGTTTCTGGTGGGAGGATTTCACATTGGGGAGGGACACTAAGCTTTTTGGTGTTTAGTTACAGTTATGCCAGTTGTTTTATGCGAATCCAGATGTGTCCATTGTTCCCAGTACTTCCCTTATTTATCACACACACACACTGTACACATTGCAGTTGCTGATGAGAGGCACAATTCCAGTTCACAATGGAAACATTTCTATTCTTAACACACGTATAAGGGGCAGTTGGAGAAGCAACCCTTTGCCCACCATACCAACTACCTTGTGGTACAATTATGGCACAGTCATCCTTGAAAAATAACTGTGGCTTAGGATATGCCAGAGGAGTGCAACACATGACATCAATTGTTTAAAACCTCTGTTTTCTACAACAGAATAAGGCAGCATGGTAACTTACAACATTCTGACAACTTTGTCATTCCACAGGCATACTTTGGGATTATTTTTGTAAAGCTTTTGACTCCTTCCTCAGAACACATTAAATGTGAGCTGGTAATACATAGCAATCCCACCATTTTTACATATTATATTATTAATATATTTAGGGCGAAAAGATTTGCAAAATGTTTATTTAATACTCTACTCTGCTCAACTGTATCACCAGAAAACAAATAGGAGATTCACATGAAATTGCATTCACGTATGAAGGAAAACATGAGAATCACGAGATTTACATCTGAGACAAAAATGTATATAGAACATTTTATTCAGTAGTGTGATGGAATGGTTGTCACCCCGAGAATGAAACGTGTCCGTTTTCTCAGTGATCTCCATTGATTTCACATGTGTTCCCATTCCAGGGCCGGATTTACATCTCAGGAGCCTGTAGGCACAGATATCTAACCCCACCCCCGGCCATCTCCATAATGCTCCAAATCTCCATATTGCCCTCACATTGCCCCCATAACCTTCACATTGCCCCCATAAGCTCCACATTGCACCCCATCAGCTCCACATTGCCCTCATATTGCCCCATCATCTCAACATTGCCCTCACATTAGCTCCACATTGACCCCATCAGCTCCACATTCACCCCATCAGTTCCACATAGCCCTCATATTGCCCCATCATCTCAACGTTGCCCTCACATTGCCCCCCCATCAGCTCCACATTGACCCGATCAGCTCCACATTGCCCTCATATTGCCCCATAATCTCATCATTGCCCCATTCAACTTCATATTGCCCTCACATTGCCCCCCCATCAGCTCCACATCGCTTGCCCCCCATCATCCCCATATTGACGTCACATTGTCCCCATTATCTCCAAATTAAGCCTCATTCTCTCCCCCACATCCATTTTCTACCTCCCTGGTGGTCCAGCGGCTGGAGAGATCTGTGCTTCTGCACAGACCTGCAGCTTCTGGAGCTCCCGCACGGTCTTCCCTTTAGTAATGCAGAGCGCTGGGAGATTTCTCACAGGGAAAATCTGACCTGCAGCAGTTTGATCCTCTTGTCCATGTTATGTTTGTTAGTTAACATTATTATTGATGTTGTCTTACTCTAAGAATTCCATGAAACATTCCACAGCCAAAAATACAGTGTTAAACATCTTCAAAGCTAACTAATGGTCTCAGATGATGACCTTTTTTCTGATCTAACCTGTTACCCATATGACCCATCCTAATGGAATTGTAATAATGTATATAAATATCAAACAGCTTATTGCTTAGTGCAATTTGAATAACCCTATATGACCTTCCTGATGTTGTAATTTCAGTTTTGAATAGTGTATATGATATGATATTATATTGCATTAGTCCATTTCAGAAATTATATGCTACCCAGTGGAGATTACACAGACACACACACACACAAACACACACAGACACACACACACACACACACACACTGGAAGATCTATTTGTGAGGTTGCAGTGTTTTTGGAGGTGGAACCCAGTGCCTGGTAATTCTGATTCCCACAGGGGCAACCACTCTCACTCTTAGGTAGAGCCCCAAAGGTTGTGAGGCTATCAGTGGTCAGAAAAAAATCCTAGGCACAGCACAGAGGAAAAAGCATAGTCACATTGTCTGAGGCCAGGGACAGGCAGCTCAGATTCAGAATTGGTAAACAGGCAGATAAGGTGGGCCAGGTGGGGCTGGCAGCAGTAAAGAAGAGTCCAAGGTAACAAGTTGGATCAAGATCAGAAACTGTAGAACAATGTCAATAGCAATGAAGTAGTCAAGAAGACAATTGCATTTAATATAATCATAAACTTTTTCTCATGTTCTATAAATAAAATTAAAACAGAGTTCCTATAGTAAATACTGAAATACATTATTTATTATCGCATTTAATGAACTGTGGCTTCAATATTTTTTATCATAATATGTTTTAACATTTTCAAGATTTACAAGCAATGGGCCCAAAGGATCCAGAGATAGTAGCGTTACAAATGCCTTACAGGCCAGGAGATTACAACAGTAGCAGAATGATTAACAATAAGAAGACAACAACAACAACATCAAGGTGTTAAGTTCACATCTTAGAAGCAAAGTCATACAAAAACAAAACAACACAGGGACAGGGGAGCTGGCATCCCACACTGGAGGATTTTATAATACTCTGGTATTATAAAAAATGTTTTATTGAAATAATTACATAATTTATAGCAATCACACATATGGATACAACTATTCTTAGTATTCTGAATGCATCTTGAAGTTACTAAAGAAAGGATATTTAAAGATCAAATCATCTACACATTTGTGCTTTTAATTTGGATTTACTAATTTGAAAAATAATTTTCCAGCAATTAAACACAATTTATTTTTACTTTTGTTACTGTGAGATAATTTCACTATTTAATCATCATTTTCTAGAACTGTTGTAATCAGAGTAGAACCTATTAGATGGTTATCATATTTATTCATGGTTGATAATTCACATTGATGCCTTTTTGATTCTGTAAAATTGCAGTTATTATTTTTCACACTGCAGTAAACAACATGCACATTTAAACGTGTAGTTAAAGTTGAAATGTATTAAATAATAGAGAGAGCAGTATATCATACTCTGTTCTTTGCTGCAAACATCCATAAATAGAGACGAGCAAAGTAATTCTGTGATTTCAGTTGTTGTCTGAATGTTGCTGCTGTGTAAACAAATTTCAAGAAGCAGATGTTTCATAAAATGTTTCATACATCATTTAAACCAATAGAGAAAAGCATTCACATTATTTCATGAGCAGCAAAAATAACAGCTTTACATATCACCTATGTTATTCTAAATAGGTCCCTGTCTGGCTTACGACTTGTGTGGACAAGGTAGGAGACGAGTGGTTTAAACTCATGAGGACAAGTGTAATGTACACTTTTGGATGTGATAATAATAATTTTTACCCTACTATATAGAATTGGGATTTTGTTGTATGCAGCTATGCCAGTTTTCAGATTATTTTAAAGAAGAACTGACACCTCCTAATAAGAATTACCTCTCTCTTATCTTACTATGGCCATTAATTTCTAATAACATTTCGGCCCTTTTGACTTTGTTCAAAAGTTCAAATTCTCTCCCATTCATGGATGTCATGTGATGTCTTTGGAAGCAGACATGACAGTTGTTGGAAGTTTTTTCAAACTGATAGAGGTAGAGAGCATGAGCCTTCTTAACTCTGTAAAGGCCAGCATGGTGCGCAATGCATTGAGAAAAAAATCATATAGGCCATAGAATTCTCTGGTCATGGTAAGGTAAATGGGAGAATATTATTAGGAGATGTGAATATATATATATATATATATATATATATATATATATATATATATATATATAAAAGAGAAAGCCTCATTGCATAATTTATGGTTCGTCACACACAGAACATAATTTATGTCTCCTCAGAAAACATACACGCATTGCTCAGAATGCCTCATTACATAATTTATGTCTCATCAGGAGACACAACTCCCATTGGGAGATTCAATGGAGACGTTACTGCTCCCATTGGGTGATTCATTGAGGGCATGTTTGTCATACAGGGAGTTGCCCCCCCCCCTCCAGCCCGCCTACCACTATCCAACTGACAAAAAAATATAGCTGCCACTCGCTCCTGAAGTAGGGGATATCAATAACTTCTCCCGGTCCACACACACTCTCACTCAGGATCATGACCCCACAAACACACTGTTTCACCTCCCACAGATAATTGTAACCCTCCATACACTCTTGTTTCAGTACGAGGGTGTAATGTTTCCATAAAATACAAACGCAGGGATAAACTTAATAGCAACTCTTTTATTTAAGTCTTTTCATCTCTTCAGTCAACCTCACTAACTGTCTGTTTTCAACTGTCACTCCTCCACTTCTTGCTTCCTGCTTCCCGCCCTTTCTCCTTAAAGGGAGAGAGATGCTTTGCTGTATGTTACAGAGAGCAAGCCTCAAACACCACTTTCTATTTGTTTCCTCAGCATATTGCTATGTTTCCTCAACTGAAGAGCCACCGTGTGTTATATTGCTATGTTACCTCAGCTTAAGTAAGGAGGAGTTACTGCTCCCACTGGGTGATTCAATGGGGAAGTAATTTAAATCATGCAGGGAGTTGGCCTTCCCCCACTATCTAGCCCGCCCACCACTATCCAAGTGACTGAAAAAACAAAATGGCTGCCACTAGCTCCTACACCACAGACACAAACACACACACTCACACACATTCACACACACACTCACACTCAATCACACATACCCACACTCACTCACACTCTCACTCAGTCATACACACACTCAGTCACACACACTCACACACACTCATACTCAATCACACACACTCTCACTCACACACACTCACTCACACACTCTCACTCAATCACACACACTCACACCCTCACTCACTCACACTCTCACACACACACTCACTAACACACTCTCACTCACACTCTCTCACTCTCACACTCTCACTCACACTCTCACTCACACTCGCACTCAATCACACACACTCAATCACACACACACACACACTCACTCACATACACACTCTCACTCACTCTCTAACTCACTCATACACCTTCTCACTCACACACTCTCACTCATACTCACACTCTCACACGCACACTCTCTCACACTCTCTCACATTCACTCACACACTCACACACACTCACGCAATCACTCACGCGCAATCACTCGCACTCACACGCACTCACACTCACAACCCAGGAGCCAGCATGGTCCACCTTCCACCATAGTCTCACTCACACTCACTCCCACTCACTCACACCCCGGGAGCCAGCACAATCCACCTTTCACCATAGTATGTGCAATTACCACATGCATTTCAACTACATGAATGAATGCCACTCACTCACACACTCACTCACACCCCGGGAGCCAGCACGATCCACCTTCCACCATAGTTTCACTCACACTCACTCACACCCTGGAAGCCAGCACGATCCACCTTCCACCATGGTGTGTGCAATTACCACATGCATTTCAACTACATGAATGAATGCCACTCACTCACACCCCAGAAGCCAGCACAATCTACCTTCCACCACAGTATGTGCAATTACCACATGCATTTCAACTACATGAATGAATGCCACAGTGGAGGCATAAGTACAAACACAAACTCATTACAATGACACATAAGTCACCACCTTATGACTCACTTCTGTGTGTGCATCTCTGTGTGTGCCTGTGTGTTTCTCACTGTGTGTTGCATGTCTGTATCACACCCTATGTGTCTGCATGTTGTGCATTGCATGTATGTGTGTATGACTGTGTCGCTCTTTATGCATCTCAGCGCATGCGTGTGCATTTGCGTGTGTGTCTCTGTGTGTGTGTGTCTTGCATCCGTGTGTGTGCTTGCATTAATTCCCTATATAGCCTGACGGGCAGTGCCGTCCCACATTGCTAGTACTTTATATGTTTCTATGGGCAACACAAATACTATGGTTTTGTCAATGGGAATGGTACAGATTAAATTAATTGAACATGTAGGCACATATACGATTGAAATCAGCCACTCACTTGATCATTGCTTCTTTGTAAATATCCAGGAAGAAAATTATACTGTTTACGAATAAGAGATTGACCAATATAATCTGGAAAGATAGTATCTGCCTTTGTCTGAGAAAAGATGGCTTATAAATTATAACTGTTTCTAATTAGTGATGAGCGAGCACCCCAATGCTCGGGTGTTCGGGTGCTCTGACCGAGCACCCCCGGAGGCTCGAGTGCTCGGCCGAGCACCCGAGCCCCATTGAAGTCAATGGGAGGACTCGAGCATTACACCAGGCACCCCCTGCTCTGATGAGGGGAGGGTGCCTGGTCCATAGGAAAAGGTCAGAAAATGATGGAAACACCACAGAAATGGTTCAGGGACAGCATAGGGAGGATGTCTGGATGCATCTTGGACTCCAACGTCGCTGCTGGGAACGATGTTTCGCCCGTAGTACGCCATTTTTACAGACTGACCGTAAAACACACAAAAAGGAAGATAAAAACGACTTTAGGCGAAAAATTGTTACCAAACAGTATTTGCTGTATATTTACTTGTATATCATCTGCAAATTCTGCAAAAAATTTCATCGATTTTTCGGAACTGGGGCCATGATTAAGAGGGAAACGTGCGCAGAGGCAAATTCTCCCAAAAATTTACTTGATTTTTCTGAACTGAGGCCATGATTAAGAGGGAAACGTGCGCAAAGGCAAATTCTCCCAAAAATTTCCTTGATTTTTCTGAACTGAGGCCATGATTAAGAGGGAAACGTGCGCAAAGGCAAATTCTCCCAAAAATTTCCTCGATTTTTCTGAACTGCGGCCATGATTAAGAGGGAAACGTGCGCTGAACCGACCATCTAAAACATTATGGGGGAGGGTCTGCTGCGGAGCTGACCATCCTAAACATTATATGCGAAGGCCCGCTAGTGAGCTGACGCTATAAAACATTATATGAGAGGGCCCGCTAGAGAGCTGACCCAATAAAACATTATATGAGAAGGCCCGCTGGTGAGCTGGCCCTATATAAAAATTATATCACAGGGCCCGCTGGTGAGCTGGCCCTATATAAAAATTATATCACAGGGCATATGGAAGAGGAGGAGGAGGATGAGAAGATTAAGAGTCAACCATATACCCGTTTTTTGGGTGGAAGGGGTGAATGGGAATACAGAGTATTCCCATCATTGTAAATAACATATATAAAGTGACTTTATGTTCCCCCGGGGCTTTCCTCCAGTGGAGTGGAGAAGTCAGGGGAAATCCAGGCCTTGTTCATTTTTATAAGTGTCAACCTATCAGCATTTTCGGTGGAAAGGCGGATACGCTTATCTGTTATGATGCCACCAGCAGCACTAAATACCCGCTCAGACAGAACGCTGGTGGCAGGGCAGGCCAGCACCTCCAAGGCTTACAGTGCCAGTTCATACCACGTGTCCAGCTTGGACACCCAGTAGTTGTAAGGCACAGAGGGATCATTGAGGACGCTGACACGGTCTGCTACGTACTCCTTCACCATCTTCCAAAACTTTTCCCTCCTTGTGACACTAGGCTGCGCATCAGGGTGAGGGTGCTGGCGGGGTGTCATGAAGGTGTCCCACGCCTTGGAGAGTGTTGCCCTGCCTTTGTCGGAACTGCTGTGTGCTCCCCTTTTCTCCCCTTCTCGGTTGGCCAAGGTAGCACGCACTCTGCTGCCAGCGTTGTCAGATGGAAAATTTTGGAGCAATTTTTCGACAAGAACCTTCTGGTATTGCACCATTTTGCTTGTCCTCTCCACCGGAGGAATGAGAGATGAGAAATTCTCTTTGTAGTGGGGGTCCAGAAGGGTGAACACCCAGTAATCCGTGTTGTCTAAAATGCGTATAACGCGTGGGTCACGGGAAAGTCAGCCTAACATAAAGTCAGCCATGTGTGCCAGAGTACCAACAGGCAAGATTTCGCTGTCCTCACCAGGAGGATGACTCTCAATCTCCTCATCCTCTTCCTCCTCTTCTGCCCACCCACGCTGAAGAGATGGAACTAAAGTTCCATGGCTACCCTCTGTAGCGGAGGCAACCGTGTCTTCCTCCTCCTCCTCCTCTTCCTCCGCCTCCTCCAATTGTCGCTGAGAAGACGAAGTGAGGGTGCTCTGGCTATCACCTTGTGTAAGCTCTTCCTCCCGCATTTCCACCTCTTCCACATGCAAAGCGTCGGTTTTAATTGTGAGCAGCGAGCGTTTCAGTAGACACAGAAGTGGGATGGTTACACTGATAATAGCGTTATCGCCGCTCACCATCTGTGTCGATTCCTCAAAATTGCGTAAAACCTCGCAGAGGTCTGACATCCATTCCCACTCCTCACTTCTGATTACAGGAAGTTGAACGGAGAGGCGACGACCGTGTAACAGCTGGTACTCCACTACTGCCCTCTGCTGCTCACAAAGCCGGGCCAACATGTGGAAGGTGGAGTTCCAGCACGTGCTCACGTCACACAGCAGCCGGTGAGCTGGCAATTGTAAGCGCTGCTGCAGCTTCAACAGGCCGGCTGAAGCTGTAGATGACTTACGGAAATGTGCACACACGCGGCGCACCTTCGTCAAGAGATCATGCAAATTGGGGTAGGTTTTTAGAAATCGCTGAACCACTAAATTAAATACATGCGCTAGGCATGGTACGTGTGTGAGCTTGCCGAGCTCCAAAGCCGCCACCAAGTTACGCCCATTATCACACACAACCATGCCTGGTTGCAGGTTGAGTGGCGAGAGCCATTGCTCGGTCTGGTGACTAATCCCCTGCAACAGCTCTGAGGCCGTGTGCTGTTTTTCCCCAAGGCAGATCAGCTTCAGCACGGCCTGTTGACGCTTCCCCACTGCAGTGCTACACTGCTTCCAGCTACCGGCTGATGGGTGAGTGGCGCTGCGCGCAGAGAATTCGGAGGTGGAAACGGAGGAGGAGGAGCCAATGACGTAGGTGCTGGCGGAAACCCTGATGGAGGTAGGGCCCGCAATCCTCGGCTTGGGTAGCACCTGTGCCATCCCAGGGTCCGAGTCGCTCCCAGCCTCCACGACATTCACCCAGTGTGCCGTCAGGGAAATGTAGCGTCCCTGGCCACAAGCACTTGTCCATGTGTCAGTCGTTAAGTGGACCTTCCCAGTAACTGCGTTGGTCAGGGCACGGGTGATGTTACGGGACACATGGTGGTGTAAGGCGGGGACGGCACACCGGGAAAAGTAGTGGCGGCTGGGGACTGCGTACCGAGGGACAGCTGCTGCCATCAGGCTGCGGAAGGACTCAGTCTCCACAAGCCTAAATGGCAGCATTTCGATGGCCAGTAATTTGGAAAGGTGTGAGGTTAGTGCTATGGCCTGTGGGTGGGTGGCTGGGTATTTTCGCTTGCGCTCAAATGCCTGGGGTAACGACATTTGGACGCTGTGCTGGGACAGGGAAGTGGATGCGGTCGCTGATGGTGCTTCAGATGGTACAGGTGCAGGGCGGGAGGTATGCGGGCCTGCGCCTTCGACAGGCGATTGGCCGGTACCGAAAACAGGGGAAGAGGAGGCAGTGGTGTGGCCTGCAGACACAGATTGGCGATCCGGGCGTTCCTCCCACTTATTACGGTGCTTGGATGCCATGTGTCGGATCATGCTGGTGGTGGTGAGGTTTCTAGTGTTCATGCCTCGGCTCATTCTGGTGTTGCACAGGTTGCAAACTACAATTCTTTTGTCGTCCGCACTTTCCTTAAAAAAACGCCATACCGCGGAACACCTACCCCTTGGCAAGGGAGATTTACGCAAGGGGGTGCTCCGTGGAACATTTGCGGGCCGGTTTGGTGCGGTCCGCCTTCTTTCTGTAGCCACACCACTGCCTCTTCCAGCCTGTTGCGGTGCTGCAGATGGCTCACCCTCAGGACTGCTGTCATCGCTCGGCTCTACACCTTCCCAGGTGGGGTCAGTCACCTCATCGTCCACCAAATCCTCCTCCACTTCCTCACTCTGATCATCCTCCTCATGGCTTGATCCCACCACATACTCAGTCATTGACAACTGTATATCATCCTCCTCATCAAGGTCTTGAGACAGTAATAGTGGTTGATTTGCTGGCAACTGTGTCTCATCATCATCATCCACTTCCTTTGACCTTAAATGCCGTTCCCCTCTGTCATCTTCTTGTGATTGGGTACCCTCTAGAGGTTGTGAATCAGGGCACAAGATGTCATGTTCCTCTGCAAGCGTGCTTGGAGAGAGGTTCAAATGAAGGATTGGTGATGAGACGAGCTCCTCACTATATCCCAGTGTGGGATCACTTCTTTGGCCAGACCCTCTATGGTGGGAGGAAGGATGATCAGGGTGAGGATTATGTTGACCAGACTCTTGGCTACTGAGAGTGGACTTGGTGGAAGACAGGGTGGTGCTTAACCGACTGGAAGCAGTATCAGCTGACATCCAACCGACCACCTGTTCGCAGTGGTCGGACCTTGAGAGTGATGTCCTGCGACGCCCTGTAAACTGAGACATGAAGCTAGGTATGGTGGATGTCTTTCTTTCTTGTGCTCTGGCACCAGGCACAGTTTCTACGCGTCCTGACCCGCGCCCTGAACTATCAGGATCACGTCCACTTCCCCGTCCCTTTTTACCCGCCTTCTTCATATTACACGGAATATGTGCTGCAAATCTGCAACTTTGCACAGTAAACAGAATGTTCTTCTTAACTGCGGCTCGGCACAGTGAATGGAATATGTGACTTTGATATTTTAGAGTTTGCACAGTTAACAGAATGTTCTCCTAATATGCAACTTTGCACACTTAACAGAATGTGCTTCTTAACTGCGGCTCGGCACAGTGAATGGAATATGTGACTTTGATATTTTACAGTTTGCACAGTTAACAGAATGTTCTCCTAATATGCAACTTTGCACACTAAACAGAATGTGCTTCTTAACTGCGGCTACGCACTGTGAATGGAATATGTGACTTTGATATTTTACAGTTTGAACAGTTAACAGAATGTTCTCCTAATATGCAACTTTGCACACTAAACAGAATGTGCTTCTTAACTGCGGCTACGCACAGTGAATGGAATATGTGACTTTGATATTTTACAGTTTGAACAGTTAACAGAATGTTCTCCTAATATGCAACTTTGCACACTAAACAGAATGTGCTTCTTAACTGCGGCTACGCACAGTGAATGGAATATGTGACTTTGATATTTTACAGTTTGCACAGTTAACAGAATGTTCTCCTAATACGCAACTTTGCACACTAAACAGAATGTGCTTCTTAACTGCGGCTACGCACAGTGAATGGAATATGTGACTTTGATATTTTACAGTTTGCACAGTTAACAGAATGTTCTCCTAATATGCAACTTTGCACACTAAACAGAATGTGCTTCTTAACTGCGGCTACGCACAGTGAATGGAATATGTGACTTTGATATTTTACAGTTTGCACAGTTAACAGAATGTTCTCCTAATACGCAACTTTGCACACTAAACAGAATGTGCTTCTTAACTGCGGCTACGCACAGTGAATGGAATATGTGACTTTGATATTTTACAGTTTGCACAGTTAACAGAATGTTCTCCTAATATGCAACTTTGCACACTAAACAGAATGTGCTTCTTAACTGCGGCTACGCACAGTGAATGGAATATGTGACTTTGATATTTTACACTTTGCACAGTTAACAGAATGTGCTTCTTAACTGCGGCTACGCACAGTGAATGGAATATGTGACTTTGATATTTTACAGTTTGAACACTTAACAGAATGTTCTCCTAATATGCAACTTTGCACACTGAACAGAATGTGCTCTAATCTGCAACTTTGCACACTAAAAAGAATGTGCTGCTAATCTGCAACTTTGCACACTGAACAGAATGTGCTCTAATCTGCAACTTTGCACACTAAACAGAATGTGCTGCTAATCTGTGGCTAGGCACAGTGAACAGAATATGTGAAATTTTTTTTTTTTATATCTCTGCCCCCCCAAACGAAATAAACTGCTGCCCCCACACACAGTAGTCCTAAAAAGGACTTTTGGGTCTTTTTTTTTACAAATTCGCTTTTCTTCTCCCTACACTGACTTTCCCTTCCTATCCTCATCTCTCCCTGGCTAAGACTGAGCCGAACTCGCTGGTCAGGTGCTATACAGCACCCGATCACGGGTTCTGGCCAGCCAATCAGTGTAATGCCAGCAGCCAACATGGCTGCTGGCATTACACTGATGTCAGAGCCTCCCTGCACGTTTATTGGCTGCGCAGCAGCCGCGAAACGTGCGGGGAGGAGACCCGAACATGGCGGGCGAGCACATGCGGTACTCGTACGAGTACCGCCATGTGCCGAGCAGAGCGATGCTCGAGCCGAACCGAGCTTCGGCGGAGCATGCTCGCTCATCACTATTTATAATGTAGGCAATCGGTAGAACAGTGTTAACCATGGATAAATTAGGAGACTAACAGAGTAAAAAAGTTCCATTGGTATGCTTAATAGTGATGAGCGAGCATCCCAATGCTCGGGTGTTCGGGTGCTCTGACCGAGCACCCCCGGAGGCTCGAGTGCTCGGCCGAGCACCCGAGCCCCATTGAAGTCAATGGGAGGACTCGAGCATTACACCAGGCACCCCCTGCTCTGATGAGGGGAGGGTGCCTGGTCCATAGGAAAAGGGAAGAAAATGATGGAAACACCACAGAAATGGTTCAGGGACAGCATAGGGAGGATGTCTGGATGCATCTTGGACTCCAACATCGCTGCTGGGAACGATCTTTCGCCCGTAGTACGCCATTTTTACAGACTGACCGTAAAACACAGAAAAAGGAAAATAAAAACGACTTTAGGCGAAAAATTGTTACCAAACAGTATTTGCTGTATATTTACTTGTATATCATCTGCAAATTCTCCCAAAAATTTCCTCGATTTTTCTGAACTGAGGCCATGATTAAGAGGGAAACGTGCGCAGAGGCAAATTCTCCCAAAAATTTCCTCGATTTTTCTGAACTGAGGCCATGATTAAGAGGGAAACGTGCGCAGAGGCAAATTCTCCCAAAAATTTCCTTGATTTTTCTGAACTGAGGCCATGATTAAGAGGGAAACGTGCGCAGAGGCAAATTCTCCCAAAAATTTCCTCGATTTTTCTGAACTGGGGCCATGATTAAGAGGGAAACGTGCGCTGAGCCGACCATCTAAAACATTATGGGTGAGGGTCTGCTGCGGAGCTGACCATCCTAAACATTATATGCGAAGGCCCGCTAGTGAGCTGACGCTATAAAACATTATATGAGAGGGCCCGCTAGAGAGCTGACCCAATAAAACATTAGATGAGAAGGCCCGCTGGTGAGCTGACCTATACAAAAATTGTCAAACAGCGCCCGCTGGTGAGCTGGCCCTAAATAAAAATTATATCACAGGGCCCGCTGGTGAGCTGGCCCTATATAAAAATTATATCACAGGGCATATGGAAGAGGAGGAGGAGGATGAGAAGATTAAGAGTCAACCATATACCCGTTTTTTGGGTGGAAGGGGTGAATGGGAATACAGAGTATTCCCATCATTGTAAATAACATATATAAAGTGAGTTTATATTCCCCCAGGGCTTTCCTCCAGTGGAGTGGAGAAGTCAGGGGAAATCCAGGCCTTGTTCATTTTTACAAGTGTCAACCTATCAGCATTGTCGGTGGAAAGGCGGATACGCTTATCTGTTATGATGCCACCAGCAGCACTAAATACCCGCTCAGACAGAACGCTGGCGGCAGGGCAGGCCAGCACCTCCAAGGCGTAGAGTGCCAGTTCATACCACGTGTCCAGCTTGGACACCCAGTAGTTGTAAGGCACAGAGGGATCATTGAGGACGCTGACACGGTCTGCTACGTACTCCTTCACCATCTTCCAAAACTTTTCCCTCCTTGTGACACTAGGCTGCGCATCAGGGTGAGGGTGCTGGCGGGGTGTCATGAAGGTGTCCCACGCCTTGGAGAGTGTTGCCCTGCCTTTGTCGGAACTGCTGTGTGCTCCCCTTTTCTCCCCTTCTCTGTTGGCCAAGGTAGCACGTACTCTGCCGCCAGCGTTGTCAGATGGAAAATTTTGGAGCAATTTTTCAACAAGAACCTTCTGGTATTGCACCATTTTGCTTGTCCTCTCCACCGGAGGAATGAGAGATGAGAAATTCTCTTTGTAGCGGGGGTCCAGAAGGGTGAACACCCAGTAATCCGTGTTGTCTAAAATGCGTATAACGCGTGGGTCACGGGAAAGGCAGCCTAACATAAAGTCAGCCATGTGTGCCAGAGTACCAACAGTCAAGATTTCGCTGTCCTCACCAGGAGGATGACTCTCAATCTCCTCATCCTCTTCCTCCTCTTCTGCCCACCCACGCTGAAGAGATGGAACTAAAGTTCCATGGCTACCCTCTGTAGCGGAGGCAACCGTGTCTTCCTCCTCCTCCTCCTCCTCCTCCGCCTCCTCCAATTGTCACTGAGAAGACGAAGTGAGGGTGCTCTGGCTATCACCTTGTGTAAGCTCTTCCTCCCCCATTTCCACCTCTTCCACATGCAAAGCGTCAGTTTTAATTGTGAGCAGCGAGCGTTTCAGTAGACACAGAAGTGGGATGGTTACACTGATAATAGCGTTATCGCCGCTCACCATCTGTGTCGATTCCTCAAAATTGCGTAAAACCTCACAGAGGTCTGACATCCATTCCCACTCCTCACTTCTGATTACAGGAAGTTGAACAGAGAGGCGACGACCGTGTAACAGCTGGTACTCCACTACTGCCCTCTGCTGCTCACAAAGCCGGGCCAACATGTGGAAGGTGGAGTTCCAGCGCGTGCTCACGTCACACAGCAGCCGGTGAGCTGGCAATTGTAAGCGCTGCTGCAGCTTCAACAGGCCGGCTGAAGCTGTAGATGACTTACGGAAATGTGCACACACGCGGCGCACCTTGGTCAAGAGATCATGCAAATTGGGGTAGGTTTTTAGAAATCGCTGAACCACTAAATTAAATACATGCGCTAGGCATGGTACGTGTGTGAGCTTGCCTAGCTCCAAAGCCGCCACCAAGTTACGCCCATTATCACACACAACCATGCCTGGTTGCAGGTTGAGTGGCGAGAGCCATTGCTCGGTCTGGTGACTAATCCCCTGCAACAGCTCTGAGGCCGTGTGCTGTTTTTCCCCAAGGCAGATCAGCTTCAGCACGGCCTGTTGACGCTTCCCCACTGCAGTGCTACACTGCTTCCAGCTACCGGCTGATGGGGGAGTGGCGCTGCGTGCAGAGAATTCGGAGGTGGAAACGGAGGAGGAGGAGCCAATAACGTAGGTGCTGGCGGAAACCCTGATGGAGGTAGGGCCCGCAATCCTCGGCGTGGGTAGCACCCGTGCCATCCCAGGGTCCGAGTCGCTCCCAGCCACCACGACATTCACCCAGTGTGCCGTCAGGGAAATGTAGCGTCCCTGGCCACAAGCACTTGTCCATGTGTCAGTCGTTAAGTGGACCTTCCCAGTAACTGCGTTGGTCAGGGCACGGGTGATGTTACGGGACACATGGTGGTGTAATGCGGGGATGGCACACCGGGAAAAGTAGTGGCGGCTGGGGACCGCGTACCGAGGGACAGCTGCTGCCATCAGGCTGCGGAAGGACTCAGTCTCCACAAGCCTAAATGGCAGCATTTCGATGGCCAGTAATTTGGAAAGGTGTGAGGTTAGTGCTATGGCCTGTGGGTGGGTGGCTGGGTATTTTCGCTTGCGCTCAAATGCCTGGGGTAACGACATTTGGACGCTGCGCTGGGACAGGGAAGTGGATGTGGTCGCTGATGGTGCTTCAGATGGTACAGGTGCAGGGCGGGAGGTATGCGGGCCTGCGCCTTCGACAGGCGATTGGCCGGCACCGAAAACAGGGGAAAAGGAGGCAGTGGTGTGGCCTGCAGACACAGATGGGCGATCCAGGCGTTCCTCCCACTTATTACGGTGCTTGGATGCCATGTGTCGGATCATGCTGGTGGTGGTGAGGTTTCTAGTGTTCATGCCTCGGCTCATTCTGGTGTGGCACAGGTTGCAAACTACAATTCTTTTGTCGTCCGCACTTTCCTTAAAAAAACGCCATACCGCGGAACACCTACCCCTTGGCAAGGTAGATTTACGCAAGGGGGTGCTCCGTGGAACATTTGCGGGCCGGTTTGGTGCGGTCCGCCTTCTTTCTGTAGCCACACCACTGCCTCTTCCAGCCTGTTGCGGTGCTGCAGATGGCTCACCCTCAGGACTGCTGTCATCGCTCGGCTCTACACCTTCCCAGGTGTGGTCAGTCACCTCATCGTCCACCAAGTCCTCCTCCACTTCCTCACTCTGATCATCCTCCTCATGTCTTGATCCCACCACATACTCAGTCATTGACAACTGTATATCATCCTCCTCAACAAGGTCTTGAGACAGTAATAGTGGTTGATTTAATGGCAACTGTGTCTCATCATCATCATCATCCACTACTTCCTTTGACCTTAAATGCCGTTCACATCTGTCATCTTCTTGTGATTGGGTACCCTCTAGAGGTTGTGAATCAGGGCATAAGATGTCATGTTCCTCTGCAAGCGTGCTTGGAGAGAGGGTCAAATGAAGGATTGGTGATGAGACGAGCTCCTCACTATATCCCAGTGTGGGATCACTTCTTTGACCAGACCGTCTATGGTGGGAGGAAGGATGATCAGAGTGAGGATTATGTTGACCAGACTCTTGGCTACTGAGAGTGGACTTGGTGGAAGACAGGGTGGTGCTTAACCGACTGGAAGCAGTATCAGCTGATATCAAACCGACCACCTGTTCGCAGTGGTCGGACCTCGAGAGTGATGTCCTGCGACACCCTGTAAACTGAGACATGAAGCTAGGTATGGTGGATGTCTTTCTGTCTTGTGCTCTGGCACCAGGCACAGTTTCTACGCGTCCTGACCCGCGCCCTGAACTATCAGGATCACGTCCACTTCCCCGTCCCTTTTTACCCGCCTTCTTCATATTACACGGAATATGTGCTGCAAATCTGCAACTTTGCACAGTAAACAGAATGTTCTTCTTAACTGCGGCTCGGCACAGTGAATGGAATATGTGACTTTGATATTTTACAGTTTGCACAGTTAACAGAATGTTCTCCTAATATGCAACTTTGCACACTAAACAGAATGTGCTTCTTAACTGCGGCTCGGCACAGTGAATGGAATATGTGACTTTGATATTTTACAGTTTGCACACTTAACAGAATGTTCTCCTAATATGCAACTTTGCACACTAAACAGAATGTGCTTCTTAACTGCGGCTACGCACAGTGAATGGAATATGTGACTTTGATATTTTACAGTTTGAACACTTAACAGAATGTTCTCCTAATATGCAACTTTGCACACTAAACAGAATGTGCTTCTTAACTGCGGCTACGCACAGTGAATGGAATATGTGACTTTGATATTTTACAGTTTGAACAGTTAACAGAATGTTCTCCTAATATGCAACTTTGCACACTAAACAGAATGTGCTTCTTAACTGCGGCTACGCACAGTGAATGGAATATGTGACTTTGATATTTTACAGTTTGAACAGTTAACAGAATGTTCTCCTAATATGCAACTTTGCACACTAAACAGAATGTGCTTCTTAACTGCGGCTACGCACAGTGAATGGAATATGTGACTTTGATATTTTACAGTTTGCACAGTTAACAGAATGTTCTCCTAATATGCAACTTTGCACACTAAACAGAATGTGCTTCTTAACTGCGGCTACGCACAGTGAATGGAATATGTGACTTTGATATTTTACAGTTTGCACAGTTAACAGAATGTTCTCCTAATATGCAACTTTGCACACTAAACAGAATGTGCTTCTTAACTGCGGCTACGCACAGTGAATGGAATATGTGACTTTGATATTTTACAGTTTGCACAGTTAACAGAATGTGCTTCTTAACTGCGGCTACGCACAGTGAATGGAATATGTGACTTTGATATTTTACAGTTTGAACACTTAACAGAATGTTCTCCTAATATGCAACTTTGCACACTGAACAGAATGTGGTCTAATCTGCAACTTTGCACACTAAAACGAATGTGCTGCTAATCTGCAACTTTGCACACTGAACAGAATGTGCTCTAATCTGCAACTTTGCGCACTAAACAGAATGTGCTGCTAATCTGCGGCTAGGCACAGTGAACAGAATATGTGAATTTTTTTTTTTTATATCTCTGCCCCCCCAAACGAAATAAACTGCTGCCCCCACACACAGTAGTCCTAAAAAGGACTTTTGGGTCTTTTTTTTTACAAATTCGCTTTTCTTCTCCCTACACTGACTTTCCCTTCCTATCCTCATCTCTCCCTGGCTAAGACTGAGCCGAACTCGCTGGTCAGGTGCTATACAGCACCCGATCACGGGTTCTGGCCAGCCAATCAGTGTAATGCCAGCAGCCAACATGGCTGCTGGCATTACACTGATGTCAGAGCCTCCCTGCACGTTTATTGGCTGCGCAGCAGCCGCGAAACGTGCGGGGAGGAGACCCGAACATGGCGGGCGAGCACATGCGGTACTCGTACGAGTACCGCCATGTGCCGAGCAGAGCGATGCTCGAGCCGAACCGAGCTTCGGCGGAGCATGCTCGCTCATCACTATTTATAATGTAGGCAATCGGTAGAACAGTGTTAACCATGGATAAAGTAGGAGACTAACAGAGTAAAAAAGTTCCATTGGTATGCTTAATAGTGATGAGCGAGCATCCCAATGCTCGGGTGTTCGGGTGCTCTGACCGAGCACCCCCGGAGGCTCGAGTGCTCGGCCGAGCACCCGAGCCCCATTGAAGTCAATGGGAGGACTCGAGCATTACACCAGGCACCCCCTGCTCTGATGAGGGGAGGGTGCCTGGTCCATAGGAAAAGGGAAGAAAATGATGGAAACACCACAGAAATGGTTCAGGGACAGCATAGGGAGGATGTCTGGATGCATCTTGGACTCCAACATCGCTGCTGGGAACGATCTTTCGCCCGTAGTACGCCATTTTTACAGACTGACCGTAAAACACACAAAAAGGAAAATAAAAACGACTTTAGGCGAAAAATTGTTACCAAACAGTATTTGCTGTATATTTACTTGTATATCATCTGCAAATTCTCCCAAAAATTTCCTCGATTTTTCTGAACTGAGGCCATGATTAAGAGGGAAACGTGCGCTGAGCCGACCATCTAAAACATTATGGGTGAGGGTCTGCTGCGGAGCTGACCATCCTAAACATTATATGCGAAGGCCCGCTAGTGAGCTGACGCTATAAAACATTATATGAGAGGGCCCGCTAGAGAGCTGACCCAATAAAACATTATATGAGAAGGCCCGCTGGTGAGCTGACCTATACAAAAATTGTCAAACAGCGCCCGCTGGTGAGCTGGCCCTATATAAAAATTATATCACAGGGCCCGCTGGTGAGCTGGCCCTATATAAAAATTATATCACAGGGCATATGGAAAAGGAGGAGGAGGATGAGAAGATTAAGAGTCAACCATATACCCGTTTTTTGGGTGGAAGGGGTGAATGGGAATACAGAGTATTCCCATCATTGTAAATAACATATATAAAGTGAGATTATGTTCCCCCAGGGCTTTCCTCCAGTGGAGTGGAGAAGTCAGGGGAAATCCAGGCCTTGTTCATTTTTATAAGTGTCAACCTATCAGCATTGTCGGTGGAAAGGCGGATACGCTTATCTGTTATGATGCCACCAGCAGCACTAAATACCCGCTCAGACAGAACGCTGGCGGCAGGGCAGGCCAGCACCTCCAAGGCGTAGAGTGCCAGTTCATACCACGTGTCCAGCTTGTACACCCAGTAGTTGTAAGGCACAGAGGGATCATTGAGGACGCTGACACGGTCTGCTACGTACTCCTTCACCATCTTCCAAAACTTTTCCCTCCTTGTGACACTAGGCTGCGCATCAGGGTGAGGGTGCTGGCGGGGTGTCATGAAGGTGTCCCACGCCTTGGAGAGTGTTGCCCTGCCTTTGTCGGAACTGCTGTGTGCTCCCCTTTTCTCCCCTTCTCTGTTGGTCAAGGTAGCACGTACTCTGCCGCCAGCGTTGTCAGATGGAAAATTTTGGAGCAATTTTTCAACAAGAACCTTCTGGTATTGCACCATTTTGCTTGTCCTCTCCACCGGAGGAATGAGAGATGAGAAATTCTCTTTGTAGCGGGGGTCCAGAAGGGTGAACACCCAGTAATCCGTGTTGTCTAAAATGCGTATAACGCGTGGGTCACGGGAAAGGCAGCCTAACATAAAGTCAGCCATGTGTGCCAGAGTACCAACAGTCAAGATTTCTCTGTCCTCACCAGGAGGATGACTCTCAATCTCCTCATCCTCTTCCTCCTCTTCTGCCCACCCACGCTGAAGAGATGGAACTAAAGTTCCATGGCTACCCTCTGTAGCGGAGGCAACCGTGTCTTCCTCCTCCTCCTCCTCCTCCTCCTCCTCCGCCTCCTCCAATTGTCGCTGAGAAGACGAAGTGAGGGTGCTCTGGCTATCACCTTGTGTAAGCTCTTCCTCCCCCATTTCCACCTCTTCCACATGCAAAGCGTCAGTTTTAATTGTGAGCAGCGAGCGTTTCAGTAGACACAGAAGTGGGATGGTTACACTGATAATAGCGTTATCGCCGCTCACCATCTGTGTCGATTCCTCAAAATTGCGTAAAACCTCACAGAGGTCTGACATCCATTCCCACTCCTCACTTCTGATTACAGGAAGTTGAACGGAGAGGCGACGACCGTGTAACAGCTGGTACTCCACTACTGCCCTCTGCTGCTCACAAAGCCGGGCCAACATGTGGAAGGTGGAGTTCCAGCACGTGCTCACGTCACACAGCAGCCGGTGAGCTGGCAATTGTAAGCGCTGCTGCAGCTTCAACAGGCCGGCTGAAGCTGTAGATGACTTACGGAAATGTGCACACACGCGGCGCACCTTGGTCAAGAGATCATGCAAATTGGGGTAGGTTTTTAGAAATCGCTGAACCACTAAATTAAATACATGCGCTAGGCATGGTACGTGTGTGAGCTTGCCGAGCTCCAAAGCCGCCACCAAGTTACGCCCATTATCACACACAACCATGCCTGGTTGCAGGTTGAGTGGCGAGAGCCACTGCTCGGTCTGGTGACTAATCCCCTGCAACAGCTCTGAGGCCGTGTGCTGTTTGTCCCCAAGGCAGATCAGCTTCAGCACGGCCTGTTGACGCTTCCCCACTGCAGTGCTACACTGCTTCCAGCTACCGGCTGATGGGGGAGTGGCGCTGCGTGCAGAGAATTCGGAGGTGGAAACGGAGGAGGAGGAGCCAATAACGTAGGTGCTGGCGGAAACCCTGATGGAGGTAGGGCCCGCAATCCTCGGCGTGGGTAGCACCCGTGCCATCCCAGGGTCCGAGTCGCTCCCAGCCTCCACGACATTCACCCAGTGTGCCGTCAGGGAAATGTAGCGTCCCTGGCCACAAGCACTTGTCCATGTGTCAGTCGTTAAGTGGACCTTCCCAGTAACTGCGTTGGTCAGGGCACGGGTGATGTTACGGGACACATGGTGGTGTAATGCGGGGATGGCACACCGGGAAAAGTAGTGGCGGCTGGGGACCGCGTACCGAGGGACAGCTGCTGCAATCAGGCTGCGGAAGGACTCAGTCTCCACAAGCCTAAATGGCAGCATTTCGATGGCCAGTAATTTGGAAAGGTGTGAGGTTAGTGCTATGGCCTGTGGGTGGGTGGCTGGGTATTTTCGCTTGCGCTCAAATGCCTGGGGTAACGACATTTGGACGCTGCGCTGGGACAGGGAAGTGGATGTGGTCGCTGATGGTGCTTCAGATGGTACAGGTGCAGGGCGGGAGGTATGCGGGCCTGCGCTTTCGACAGGCGATTGGCCGGCACCGAAAACAGGGGAAAAGGAGGCAGTGGTGTGGCCTGCAGACACAGATGGGCGATCCAGGCGTTCCTCCCACTTATTACGGTGCTTGGATGCCATGTGTCGGATCATGCTGGTGGTGGTGAGGTTTCTAGTGTTCATGCCTCGGCTCATTCTGGTGTGGCACAGGTTGCAAACTACAATTCTTTTGTCGTCCGCACTTTCCTTAAAAAAACGCCATACCGCGGAACACCTACCCCTTGGCAAGGTAGATTTACGCAAGGGGGTGCTCCGTGGAACATTTGCGGGCCGGTTTGGTGCGGTCCGCCTTCTTTCTGTAGCCACACCACTGCCTCTTCCAGCCTGTTGCGGTGCTGCAGATGGCTCACCCTCAGGACTGCTGTCATCGCTCGGCTCTACACCTTCCCAGGTGGGGTCAGTCACCTCATCGTCCACCAAGTCCTCCTCCACTTCCTCACTCTGATCATCCTCCTCATGTCTTGATCCCACCACATACTCAGTCATTGACAACTGTATATCATCCTCCTCAACAAGGTCTTGAGACAGTAATAGTGGTTGATTTAATGGCAACTGTGTCTCATCATCATCATCATCCACTACTTCCTTTGACCTTAAATGCCGTTCACATCTGTCATCTTCTTGTGATTGGGTACCCTCTAGAGGTTGTGAATCAGGGCATAAGATGTCATGTTCCTCTGCAAGCGTGCTTGGAGAGAGGGTCAAATGAAGGATTGGTGATGAGACGAGCTCCTCACTATATCCCAGTGTGGGATCACTTCTTTGACCAGACCGTCTATGGTGGGAGGAAGGATGATCAGAGTGAGGATTATGTTGACCAGACTCTTGGCTACTGAGAGTGGACTTGGTGGAAGACAGGGTGGTGCTTAACCGACTGGAAGCAGTATCAGCTGACATCCAACCGACCACCTGTTCGCAGTGGTCGGACCTCGAGAGTGATGTCCTGCGACGCCCTGTAAAATGAGACATGAAGCTAGGTATGGTGGATGTCTTTCTTTCTTGTGCTCTGGCACCAGGCACAGTTTCTCCGCGTCCTGACCCGCGCTCTGAACTATGAGGATCACGTCCACTTCCCCGTCCCTTTTTACCCTCCTTCTTCATATTACACGGAATATGTGCTGCAAATCTGCAACTGTGCACAGTACACAGAATGTGCTGCTAAACTGCGGTGACGCACACTGAATGGAATATGTGACTTTGATATTTTAGTTTGAAGACTTAACAGTATTTCTTCCTATTCTGCAACTGTGCACAGTACACAGAATGTGCTGCTAAACTGCGGCGACGCACACTGAATGGAATATGTGACTTTGATATTTTAGTTTGAAGACTTAACAGTATTTCTTCCTATTCTGCAACTGTGCACAGTACACAGAATGTGCTGCTAAACTGCGGCGAAGCACACTGAATAGAATATGTGACTTTGATATTTTACAGTTTGAAGACTTAACAGTATTATTTCCTATTCTGCAACTGTGCACAGTACACAGAATATGCTGCTAAACTGCAGCGAAGCACACTGAATAGAATATGTGACTTTGATATTTTACAGTTTGAAGACTTAACAGTATTTTTTCCTATTCTGCAACTGTGCACAGTACACAGAATATGCTGCTAAACTGCAGCGAAGCACACTGAATAGAATATGTGACTTTGATATTTTACAGTTTGAAGACTTAACAGTATTTTTTACTATTCTGCAACTGTGCACAGTACACAGAATATGCTGCTAAACTGCGGCGAAGCACACTGAATAGAATATGTGACTTTGATATTTTACAGTTTGAAGACTTAACAGTATTTTTTCCTATTCTGCAACTGTGCAGAGTACACAGAATGTGCTGCTAAACTGCGGTGACGCACACTGAATGGAATATGTGACTTTGATATTTTAGTTTGAAGACTTAACAGTATTTGTTCCTATTCTGCAACTGTGCACAGTACACAGAATGTGCTGCTAAACTGCGGCAAAGCACACTGAATAGAATATGTGACTTTGATATTTTACAGTTTGAAGACTTAACAGTATTTTTTCCTATTCTGCAACTGTGCACAGTACACAGAATATGCTGCTAAACTGCGGCGAAGCACACTGAATAGAATATGTGACTTTGATATTTTACAGTTTGAAGACTTAACAGTATTTTTTCCTATTCTGCAACTGTGCACAGTACACAGAATATGCTGCTAAACTGCGGTGAAGCACACTGAATAGAATATGTGACTTTGATATTTTACAGTTTGAAGACTTAACAGTATTTTTTCCTATTCTGCAACTGTGCAGAGTACACAGAATGTGCTGCTAAACTGCGGTGACGCACACTGAATGGAATATGTGACTTTGATATTTTAGTTTGAAGACTTAACAGTATTTCTTCCTATTCTGCAACTGTGCACAGTACACAGAATGTGCTGCTAAACTGCGGTGACGCACACTGAATGGAATATGTGACTTTGATATTTTAGTTTGAAGACTTAACAGTATTTCTTCCTATTCTGCAACTGTGCACAGTACACAGAATGTGCTGCTAAACTGCGGCGAAGCACACTGAATAGAATATGTGACTTTGATATTTTACAGTTTGAAGACTTAACAGTATTTTTTCCTATTCTGCAACTGTGCACAGTACACAGAATATGCTGCTAAACTGCGGCGAAGCACACTGAATAGAATATGTGACTTTGATATTTTACAGTTTGAAGACTTAACAGTATTTTTTCCTATTCTGCAACTGTGCAGAGTACACAGAATATGCTGCTAAACTGCGGCGAAGCACACTGAATGGAATATGTGACTTTGATATTTTACAGTTTGAAGACTTAACAGTATTTTTTCCTATTCTGCAACTGTGCAGAGTACACAGAATGTGCTGCTAAACTGCGGTGACGCACACTGAATGGAATATGTGACTTTGATATTTTAGTTTGAAGACTTAACAGTATTTCTTCCTATTCTGCAACTGTGCACAGTACACAGAATGTGCTGCTAAACTGCGGTGACGCACACTGAATGGAATATGTGACTTTGATATTTTACAGTTTGAAGACTTAACAGTATTTCTTCCTATTCTGCAACTGTGCACAGTACACAGAATGTGCTGCTAAACTGCGGTGACGCACACTGAATGGAATATGTGACTTTGATATTTTACAGTTTGAAGACTTAACAGTATTTCTTCCTATTCTGCAACTGTGCACAGTACACAGAATGTGCTGCTAAACTGCGGCGACGCACACTGAATGGAATATGTGACTTTGATATTTTAGTTTGAAGACTTAACAGTATTTCTTCCTATTCTGCAACTGTGCACAGTACACAGAATGTGCTGCTAAACTGCGGTGACGCACACTGAATGGAATATGTGACTTTGATATTTTAGTTTGAAGACTTAACAGTATTTCTTCCTATTCTGCAACTGTGCACAGTACACAGAATGTGCTGCTAAACTGCGGTGACGCACACTAAATGGAATATGTGACTTTGATATTTTAGTTTGAAGACTTAACAGTATTTCTTCCTATTCTGCAACTGTGCACAGTACACAGAATGTGCTGCTAAACTGCGGTGACGCACACTGAATGGAATATGTGACTTTGATATTTTAGTTTGAAGACTTAACAGTATTTCTTCCTATTCTGCAACTGTGCACAGTACACAGAATGTGCTGCTAAACTGCGGTGACGCACACTGAATGGAATATGTGACTTTGATATTTTAGTTTGAAGACTTAACAGTATTTCTTCCTATTCTGCAACTGTGCACAGTACACAGAATGTGCTGCTAAACTGCGGCGACGCACACTGAATGGAATATGTGACTTTGATATTTTACAGTTTGAAGACTTAACAGAATGTGCTCTAATCTGCAACTTTGCACACTAAACAGAATGTGCTCTAATCTGCAACTTTGCACACTAAACAGAATGTGCTCTAATCTGCAACTTTGCACACTAAACAGAATGTGCTCTAATCTGCAACTTTGCACACTAAACAGAATATATGAATTTTTGTTTTTTTTTGTTTTTTTCCCCCCACACAAAATAAACTGCTGCCCCCACACACAGTAGTCCTAAAAAGGACTTTTGGGTCTTTTTTTTAACAAATTTGCTTGTCTTCTCCCTACACTGACTTTCCCTTCCTATCCTCATCTCTCCCTGGCTAAGACTGAGCCGAACTCGCTGGTCAGGTGCTATACAGCACCCGACCACGGGTTCTGGCCAGCCAATCAGTGTAATGCCAGCAGCCAACATGGCTGCTGGCATTACACTGATGTCAGAACCTCCCTGCACGTTTATTGGCTGCGCAGCAGCCGCGAAACGTGCGGGGAGGAGACCCGAACATGGCGGGCGAGCACATGCGGTACTCGTACGAGTACCGCCATGTGCCGAGCAGAGCGATGCTCGAGCCGATCCGAGCATCGGCCGATCATGCTCGCTCAACACTAATGCTTAACATTTGACCTATGGGTACAGTTTTAAGTTTAGAGGAACTAGTACAGGAACTGAATAACATAAATTTGGACATTATAATTTTATGTGAGACTCGTAAAAAAGACATAGCTTATGTTAAATTAGAGGATGGACACTGGCTATGCTATAAAGGAACCAATGATGGATGACGTGGAGGAATCAGATTCTTGATTAACAAAAGACTGACAGACTCAATCATAAAAGTAGAAAGGAATTCTGAAATTATAGCTTCCTGTGCTATCAGTCTAAACTGTCATTATGTTCTTCAAATCATTCATTCGAAACATGGCCACACATAGGGTTCAAATGTCAAAAGCAAGATGGTACAACAGCAAAAAAAAAAAAAAAATTTATTCAAATCATTATAAGGATGAAGTGCAACAACTGGATGTAGTGCCACCAGAGGCTGAAGTTTTGATAGAAGAAGTAGAAACTGCAATAAAAATCAATGAAAAATAGCAAATCAGCTGGACCTGAAAAAGTTACTATTGAAGTGTTGAAAGCCAGAGGCCATCCCTTATTCAAAGCCCTAGCTAAAGTATTTTCAAAATGCCTACTGCTCAACAAAGTGTCTGCAGCGTAGAAATATATAGAATGCATTCTGCTGCTCAAAAAGGTAATAAGGTGGATCTGAAAAACTACTGACCAACAAGGCTATTGTCAGTCATCTGCACAAAGGTACTATGAAGAATGGATATAATACTTGATGTGGCACAACCTAAACAACAAGAAGGCTTCAGAAGTGGTTTCAGTTAATAGACCATATCCAGACACTACAAAAGTTATAGAGCGGCATGCATAACCTTCATTGCCTGCGAAAAGACCTTTGAGCCAGTGAAAAGGCAATGAATAATCAATGCCTTGATAAACAAAGGTGTACACGGAGCTTACAACAATATCTTCCAATCAATATATGAAAATGCAACTGCATTAATACAGGTCAACAATAATAAAGTTCAGATCAACATAGAAAAAGGCATCTGTCAAAGAGACACAATCTCCCTAAAGCTATTTTCTCCTTGTTTAGAAGACAATTTCTGCAAACCAAATTGTGACAAAAAGAGAGGTAAAGCAGAACTATCACCCTAAATAAAGTCCCCCCAATAATTAGGCATATAGCGATATGCTTAGAAATAGTGCTATTATCGAGTATAAGTACAGCGTTATGAAGAAATCCTTCTGTTTCTGAGACTGGCGGCCAGGCTTGTGTGCAGATAGCTTGTCTTTGAGACATCTGTGTGTCTACGATGTCCTTCCGTGGTCTCTTTCATGGTACCTTAAGGTAACAGGAAGGGACTGATGGAGCAGACGCCAGATGCTTCTAAAGTAAGAAGCCTGGTCATCAGTCTCAGAAGAAGAAGGATTTCTTCATTATGCAGTACTTATGCTTGATAATAGCACTATTTCTAAGAATATCACTATATGCCTAATTATTGGGGGGGGGGTTATTTAGGGTGATTGTTCCACTTTAAGATAAATGGAAATTATCTCCATCACTTTTGTTTTGCTGATGATATTGTACTCTTTGCCAGTAGTCATGAATCACTGCAACAAAGAGCTGAAGAACGACAACAAGAAAGCAAAAATTTTGGACTCAAGACAGAGGGATGTCAGCGTGACCTGCTGAAAAGGGGTGGGAGGGGGAAACTTTTAATTGGATTTTCAAGCTGAATATGAAGATAAGTAAATTGCAGAACATATTTATCCATTATAAAAAAAAGTATATTGAACAATCAGATGTAGGCTTATTTTTGGACATTAATAATAATAACAATAATTGGACATTCCCTTTAAATAGGACACCTGTGTTTGATTATCATAAATTATTGTTTTCAGGAGCAATTGTAAAAATGCTAGTGTGGTCACAGAACAATATATTGTAACACAGAGAGGCTGATCTACTTTGAAGAACTGGAACAATTCTGAAGCAAACCAGCTGCACCACGACAGATCACAGTTCCCTAAAGTCCCATTATTCAAAAATGATCTTATTCTGATCTAAGTATACTATATCTAAATATAATAAATATATAATACAATACCTAAACTTAATGTCATATTAGCATAATTTTATTATTTACTGTTTCATTGCATTGATTGAAAGCATAGTTTCACACCCCAGTTTCACACCCCGCTGGCACTCAAAGGGTTAAGCCGGAATGCTGAAAACCATTAGGTAATATATATGAAAATTTGACCACTGAGCATTGTTTTGACAGAAAATGGGGAAAACAAACATTCTTTAGGATTCTATGTAAACAACAGAAAATAGAGATAGCCGAATGGTGCAACAATGTATAAATCAATGTTGTTGACAATAGGGTACTCACATAACACTGTGGTCAGATCAATGCTTCCACAGAGTCTGACAACCAAGCATGTGGAGATCATAAGCCCGTTTCCATTCGAGACACATAAAAGCTAGTACTGCAACAGTGAGTCCTGATAAAACAAGTGGGACGTTCAGATCTTCTTTAAAAATAATCATTTATTAAAACATAAACAAATATGTGTAATTGGCTTAATGCTTACGCGTTTTGCAGTTGGAGACTGTTTTATCAAAGCAACAAGCCACTTAACAAAGAACAAGTGGCTTGTTAAGTGGTTTGTTGCTTTGATAAAGTGGTCTCCAACACGTAAATGTTAAGCCAATTACACATATTTGTACATGTTTTAATAAATGGTTCTTTTTAAAGAAGATCTGAATGCCCAACTTGTTTTATCAGGATTCACTGTTGCAGTACTACCTTTTGTGTCCTGAACGGACATGGGCTTATGATCTCTGCATGCTTGGTTATCAGACTTTGTGTAAGCACTGATCTGACCACAATGTTATGTGAGTACCCTATTTGCTTATATTTTCAATAACATTGATATTGATATTGTTGTACTGTTGGGCACTCTCTCTTTTCTGTTGTTTCCATATGTTTATGCCATTTGGAAGAGCGAGTATATAGAGACAGCATCCAAATATCGTCTACCAGTGTTACTGGACCCCTTCTGCTGGGACCAGTTATTTAACCAAATGCATATTTGTTGGTATTAGCATAAGCTACTATCTAACCAATCCCTTTATGAGCATATGCCTGAAGGTGTTTTTGATGACAAGCAAATGCAATACAATATAGGACTGTATACAGTAATGTGCACTAATTCTAGAGAGGTCCAACTTCCCTACAAAGGAGAAATTAAAAAAAAAAAAAAAAAGAAAATCAAAATTGACTTAGCCTATAGAGTGCCAGAGGGGAACGCAATGCATTGCACACCCCTCTTGCAGTCTAAAGGTTAAGTGGGGGTTGTAGCACTTTAAATGCTAGAAAGGCCCAAAACAAATTGTGAAATAAGAAGTTGTAAACTGCTTTATCACTAAAAGGGATACAAACCTAATTTATATTAATGTAGTTTTGGGGATATTTATTTCTCACCTATGGTGCTCATGGTTTGTCCCAGAATTATACCATATTTCTCGTTTTACAGCAATGTCGGCATTAAAACTGGTGTTAGCAATGTCACTTTTAACGTATTATTTATTTTGATGTTAGGATGATATATGGCCTCTTTTAAGCCCATTTATCTAAAATTGTCTATTGTGTTAATTAATAAAAAAAGACATCTTTTTGAAAATCTTCTTTTAGAATCAATTTTTCATTTGATTGATAGAGATGACTCAGGCTCATTCATATAGATCATCAGAACAGCTGATTAATTCAAAATATGTCCTCATACAATTTCAAACATCAGTGAATACTCCCAGTATAGCAACAGTCTTTAAAGTGTTAGTAATGTCTGAGCACAAATAGTTATAATTTTGTAAACTTGAGTTAAATGCAAAAAAACCCCTATCTCTCAAACCGCTATGGTTTAAGAGATATTCCCTGTCAAAGTTTGATGTTTCCTGCTGTCAGCTGTAAAGCTGACAGCAGGAGATCCTTGTCGCCCGACACGAGGAGGCCCTGCAGCAGAGCTGCAATCGTGTTATTTAAAACAAATTACTTCATTGGAATGGTCTACAAAGTGTGCTTGCAAACCAGGCAAACTTTGTAGACCATTCCAAAGAAGTAATTTGTTTTAAATAACACGATTGCGGCTCTGCTGCAGAGCCACCAGTTGCTCCCCAGACAGGATTCCCCTGCAGTCAGCACAGCGCTGACATCAGGGGTTTACTACTGAAGCGTTGCATGTAAAGTTTTGCGTCATAAAATGATGCATGTGTTTTGCTGCATCATTTGAAGTGTCGCATTTAAAGTTTTGCATCATAAAGTGACACAAATTCTCCATTTCTTGTCGCTTCAAATGGCGCATTCACTATTTTGTGCATAATGATGCAATATGGGTGCAATATTGATGCATTATGGGTGCAACCAAAAACCAACCCAAATGCAACCAAAAACCCACCAAAACCAACCCAAATCCAAGCCAAAACTCACCAAATCCAACCCAAAACCCAACCAAAAACCGACCCAAAACCAACCAAAAACCCACCAAAACCAACCCAAATCCAACCAAAAACCCACCAAAACCAACCCATAACCCAACCAAAAATCCATCAAAATCAACCCAAATCCAACCCCAAACCCACCAAATCCAACACAAAAAAAAAAAAACCCAACCAAAAACCAGTCCAAAATCCAACCAAAAAGCCACCAAATCCAGCCCAAAACCCAACAAAACCAACCCAAATCCAACCCAAAACCCAACAAAGCCAACCCAAAACCCAACCAAAAACCAACCCAAATCCAACCAAAAACCCACCAAATCCAACCCAAAAACCACCAAAACCAACCCAAATCCAACCAAAAACCCACCAAAACCAACCCAAAACCGAACCAAAAATGCATCAAAATCAACCCAAATCCAACCCCAAACCCACCAAATCCAACACAAAAAAAAAAAACCCAACCAAAAACCAGTCCAAAATCCAACCAAAAAGCCACCAAATCCAGCCCAAAACTCAACAAAGCCAACCCAAAACCCAACCAAAAACCAACCCAAATCCAACCAAAAACCCGCCAAATCCAACCCAAAATCCACCAAAACCAAACCAAAACCCAACCAAAAATGCATCAAAATCAACCCAAATCCAACCCCAAACCCACCAAATCCAACACAAAAAAAAAAAAAAACAACCAAAAACCAGTCCAAAATCCAACCAAAAAGCCACCAAATCCAGCACAAAACCCAACAAAACCAACCCAAATCCAACCCAAAACCCAACAAAGCCAACCCAAAACCCAACCAAAAACCAACCCAAATCCAACCAAAAACCCACCAAATCCAACCCAAAAACCACCAAAACCAACCCAAATCCAACCAAAAACCCACCAAAACCAACCCAAAACCGAACCAAAAATGCATCAAAATCAACCCAAATCAAACCCCAAACCCACCAAATCCAACACAAAAAAAAAAAACCCAACCAAAAACCAGTCCAAAATCCAACCAAAAAGCCACCAAATCCAGCCCAAAACTCAACAAAGCCAACCCAAAACCCAACCAAAAACCAACCCAAATCCAACCAAAAACCTGCCAAATCCAACCCAAAATCCACCAAAACCAACCCAAAAACCAACCCAAATACAACCAAAAATCCACCAAATATTGCACCCAATTAGTGTCATTATTGCACCCATATTGAAACCATATTGCACCAATATTGCACCCAATTTCTGTCATTATTGCACCCATATTGCACCAATATTGCACCCAATTTGCGTCATTATTGCACCCATAGTGCACCAATATTGAACCCATCGTGCACCCTTATTGCACCAATATTGCACCCAATTTGTGTCATTATTGCACCCATATTGCACCCAATTTGTGTCATTATTGCACCCATATTGCATCCATATTGCACCAACATTGCACCCAATTTGCATCATTATTGCACCTATACCAATATTGAACCCAATTTGCATCATTAATCACCCATATTGCAACAATATTGCACCAGATTTGCATAATTATTGCACCCAATTTGCGTTATTATTTCACACATATTGCACCAATATTGAACCCATATTGCATCCATACTGCACCCATATTGCACCTAATTTGCTCCATTATTGCACCCATAGTGCACCAATATTGAACCCATATTGAACCCATATTGCGTCAACATTGCACCCAATTTGTGTCATTATTACACCCAGTTTGCACCCATAGTGCTCCAATATTGAACCCATATTGCACCCAATTTGCGTCAATATTGCACCCATATTGCACCAATATTGCACCCAATTTGCATCATTACTGCACCCATATTACACCAATATTGCTCCCAATTTGTGTCATTATTGCACCCATATTGCATCCATACTGCACCCATACTGCACTTAATGTGCGTCATTATTGCACCCATAGTGCACCAATATTGCACCTAATTTGCATCATTATTGCACCCATAGTGCACCAATATTGAACCCATATTGCATCCATATTGTGCTCATATTGCACCTAATTTGCGTCATTATTGCACCCATAGTGCACCAATATTGAACCCATATTGCACTCATATTGCGTCAACATTGCACCCAATTTGCGTCATTATTTCACCCATATTGAACCAATATTGCACCCATACTGCACCCAATTTACGTCAAAATTTCACCCATATTGAACCCATATTGCACTAATATTGCACCCAATTTGCATCAATATTGCACCCATATTGCAGCTATATTATTATTATTATTATTATTATTATTATTATTCTTTATTTATATAGCGCCAACTAATTCCGCAGCGCTGTACAATTGGGAATAGACATACAGAGGTATTAAATAGGACAATCAGATGTGGAGAACAGGAGGATCAGAGGGCCCTGCTCGTGAGAGCTTACAGTCTAGAGGAAGGTAGGTTTGATACAGAAGGAGCAAGTGCATTGCGTTTAAGTGCCTCCTGCCACATGAACTGCCAGTCTGTGGGTGGGAGTGAGAAGAGCCGTTGAGTGCAGCAGTCCGTGCAAGGGGTGAATCTTGGTGATGATGTTTATGGAGGCAGTTGATAGGCCTCCCTGAAGAGGTGAGTCTTCAGGGAGCGTCTGAAGATTTGAAGGCTGGGGGAGAGTCTGATGGGGCGGGGGAGGGAATTCCACAGCTCAGGTGCAGCACGGAAGAAGTCCTGTAGGCCAAAATTGCACCAATATTGCGTCAACATTGCACCCAATTTGCGTCATTATTGCACCCATATTACACCCATATTGCACCAATGTTGCACCCAATTTGCATCAGTATTGTACCCATATTGCACCAATATTGCACCCAATTTGAGTCATTGCACCCATATTGCGTCATTATTGCACCCATATTGCACCCATATTACGTCCTTAATTCACCCAAATTGCACCCATAATGCGTCAATACTGCACCCATATTGCGTCATTATTGCACCAATATTGCACCCATATTGCATCCTTATTGCTCTCATAATGCAGCAATATTGCACCCATATTGCATCATTATTGCACCCATCCTGCAACACATTAACGCACAAAATGATGAATGCGCCATTCGGAGCGACGCAAAATATAGAATGTGCGTCACTTTATGACACAAAACTTTAAATGCGATACTTCAAATGATGCGGCAAAACACATGTATCATTTTATGACGCTAAACTTTACAAGCAACACTTCAAATGGATACCACGTCAGGGAATGGGGATGGAGGAGGGAACTTTTAATAGGAATATCTCTCATAGCGGTTTGAGAGATAGGGTTTTTTGCATTTAGCTCAAGTTTTTAAGCACTCAAAGGGTTAAAGGAATGCTAACAACTATATTGCACATGATGTATTATACATTTTGTTTGTCAAAGGAATGTCCAATGTATTGCTCCGTAATGTCTCAGACATCTTTGTGACATGCAAAGAGTTAAACGTCGTACTCTAAGAGAGTTTGGGTAAAAATATATTATTTTACATACCTAAATCTTATACCAACTTGTTCCACAGATAGATGTGTTGACAGATTATTGTTACGTAAATCAGGGCTTAAAATTGGAAGTCCTTTGCTACTAGCCAGACCTGAAAAGTTACTCACCACTGCAAGCCAAAACATAACCACCAGGGCTGAATTTCTACTCGCCAGGGCTAAATTTTCACTCGCCATTGGCTAGTGGCGAGTGGAAATTTTGAGCCCTGCATAAATTCACTATTTGATTACTTTGGTTTATGCAAACCTGTAATAAGTGACCATGTTTAAGGTACTTATTTATTGAGTACTCAATCATTTTTTCTTATCTCTGAAATTTTAAAGATATTACTACATAATCACTTTTGAGACACCTGTCAATCTTGAAAATAATGGTCTATAAGACTTTTGCAGGGCTGCTCCCATCCTAGGGGACTATACCATGCTCTATCAGACTATACCTTAGCCTAGGCCAGACTATTAACTGGTCCCTGAAAACACAACGCTTCAGGGAAGCCTATCAGATTCCATATCTCATAACTTCCTCCACAGTTAATAATTAACATATCTACTCTTCCCTTCAATGTAATATCATTCCTCTGTTACTCCATATTGCTTATTGGCTGGGTGAACTTCACTTCACATACCCTGGGATAAGCTGTTTTACTTGTCTCTGTTGTATTCCAATCTATATTACTATTTAAATGTTCTTCCATACAGTTACTTATAGAAGTATCCCAGCAGTGGTTAACAAGTACCGCTAACAGTGCAGGTTTTTAAGGATTTTTTTGTCTGAGCATGGCTGTTTATTTAGTGGATCATACATTCTGATTAGTTCATCTGTGCTGGGGCAAGGAAGCCCTGGTATGGGTGCTTGAGGGCTGCAGTAGAGAAACTCTTCCTTGTAGGACCTGTCAATTTCCTCTTCCTGTTGTGAAAAAATATGTGACTGGACTATTCGGCATCTCCAAGCACAATCCCTCACATATAATACATTATAAGCTCTAATGACTAAGTTCCCTTATCCCTCTGTCTTCATTATCTTTTTACTTGATTTTATATATCCTGAACATTGTATATCTCACTTATAAAATAATATATTGTCTTGTGGTCTTTTGTACAGCACTGATGAATCTGTTTACATTATTTGTAATTAATGATGATGAAGATGATGGTATTAATAATAATAAAAGAGATTGGCAAAAAGTCAGTGTTTTTGACACTTTTCCATGAAAATTCCAATGAACTGAAAACTCATAAAATGTTTATGTTTCTGCTACCACCTTCGACTTTCTCACAAGAACTTTGCAGTTTTCCCCAATGCTTTCTATGGCTGAGATAATTTCCTCCCTACTGCTAAAAACTTTGGATCTTTCTGATGTTTTCCGATGCTTTTTTTTTTTTTTTTTTTTTTTTTTTTTAGGAAAACTTTCAATTAGATGCTTTATCTGTGAAATTCTGATGTCTAGAATCATTCTAAAATGTCCACCTTTTTGATAACCCCAAAAATATTCCAATATATAATAATAATAACTAGTATTTATATAGCGCCTTTCTCCCAGTGGGACTCAAAGCGCTTTCAGCGCACACTCTTGGAATTAACCAAATCGGCAGCTGAAATAATAGATGTTATTATTACCCAATCAATGGTACTCATTTTATCGACCTCGGAAGGATGAAGGGCTGAGTTGACCCCACTGGGAATTGAACCTGCAACCTTGCGGTTTGAACAGGCTCCATAGTCGGGGACTTTACAATATATGAACTTTGCCAGTAATTTAACTCCCAGATAGGAGTGATCCAGTACGGTAGGTAACCATTCCTTAAGTCATTTTGCATGGAGACTGATTTGAGCCAAGATGCTCCAGTAAAGTCAGTAGAATGAAAAAATCAATCATATGAGATTGTGGGCTCTATACTATTATCACTGCTAAAAAAAAACAGGCCTTGTGTTTTTTTTAAGTAATGTTTTAGTTTTCTCTTACCCAAGTCGTTAAAACAAAACCAGCAGTAATTCTACACACTGCCAGTAAAAAAAGCCCATAAGAAACAACTAAAAACAACGTGCAAGTAGCATACTATTAATAACAGTTAGTATTACTGCATGTTTTGTGGTTAAAATTTCTGCCGTAATCCTGCATAAACCATTGTTGTGTCAATGAAAGCAGCACAGAATACATACACAGATGCTCTCTAAGGACAAAAAGAATGGACAAGTGTCACTTTAACCCCTGAAAACACCCAAACTAATGGACAAGTGTCATCTTGCATAATATTGCTGTGGACACCAGATTATTAGCTGACTTCCACCCTGATCCCCTTGATGTGATACCAGTGCCACAGCCATTGACGGTTAATTCCCCTAGAGGTGGGGAGACACTGGGAAGGGTCCCAAGTAGGCTGACCATACCTCACCTTTAAAAAGGGACATATAGGAAATAAGCATATTTCAGAAGTGCACCAAAATCAAAGCAACCCTGTAGTATGCATTTTTTCTGTGTGTCCCTTTTTAAAGGTGAGGTATGGTCTACCTAGTCCCAAGGGAATGCCTGTGAATAACATGCATACACCCACCTCAAGCCAACAACACCAGATAACCAACATGGCTTCACATTTCCCAAACCTCAAACATGTTTTCTCTCTATTCTCAGGATGATGATCTCCTGCTGGACACCTGCCTTTGCACCTAAGTGTTGTCTAACTGTTCCTCCTGGTCAATTTCTGCAGAGCTGACACTGACACAGCAGCAAGGGCTTGAAACATGCAGTCTGTCACATTCCCAGGACATAGCCTTCAGTGGTTTCAAAGGATCCAGATGCCTTGCAATGGATGGCAACAGGTGAGTCTGCCCAGACACCTAATATGTTTGATATCCCTCAGTGTCAGTTTTCCTCTATGTAACACACCTCACATGTGATTTGTTCACTCTCTCACGTTTGCTTCTCTTTCCCTACAGACCTCTTCATGTCACTAATCTGCAGAGGACCCTGTGGCTCATGGATGCAGAAAAGATGTGTGTGATGCACCTCCCCTTCTTCCTGTAATTGAATGTTTCTACTTCTAGGACTATTAACCCCTTCACGACCAGCCACGCAGCCACGTTGCGGTCACTAAAGGACCATGGAGCATTTTTTTTTCGATTCGGATTCTAGACTCCCCGAACAGCGTACAACCGCGGGGGGAGCCCGGTATTCCATGACAGTCATAGCACCCATGACGTACTATGACTGTTAAGGGTCGTTAAGGGGTTAAAACCTACACTGTGTTTATGAACATGTTATGTTGTGTCATGCTTAACAGGTCTATGCCTTGTGCTTAACCCTATGAATGCAAAGGGGCAACTATGCATTGCTTTTCAACACATCGCTTCACCTCTGGCATTCAGATGAAACATCAACACATGTGAGAACTTAAACACATCCAGTATGACACATTCCTATGAACTCTGCTCCCAACCTGTTCAATAGTAGATATGTCTGCAACACAAAGGTATAAGGAGTGTTACAGATCAATCCACCATACTTGGGGGGAAGTTGCACTAAGGAGTGATAAAGAGGAGATAATGTTTCCAGTGATATGACTTTTCCACTTCCTAGATTATTCCATGGTGCCTAGGCACTGACAAACATCTCCAAAGTTGGCGAAATCTTATTGCATGGGCTCCATAGCACAACATAGGAATTGGAGAATGAGGAACTAGAGAAGTCACAGCTTAGTCAATTCCCCCCCAAGGTGTTGGAGTGTCAGTTCAAATGAAATGTCATAAATACAAATACCATGTTGTATACCCCCACAGATCTGAAGCACCTCATGAGTGTGTTTTTTCCCCAACCACACATCAGTTCACTGCAGCAAGGCATGTTACCTGATCTCAGCACAGACTCTGGAAGTAATCATTGTTCCATGGCCATTGATCACATGTCACCTGTGATGTGCACAACATCACATGTGACACACTGAATGGATCAAGAATACAAGGTGTGTTGGGATGTTTCAGATGAAGTTTGGGGAGTACAGACTCAATGTTTGTTACCTGATTCACTTGTGCTAGTGTGTTTGCATCTGTCACAGATGTCAGTTGGCACGCATATTGCCATCCTGTCATCTGTAAAACATGTTTTGTTGTCCCTACAGTGTCCCAGTGTTACAAATCTGAACCTGCTGAACCCATATGTGGCAAACAATGTGTGTGTGCTTCACTTGTTGTTGACCCACAGCTTACATGAGACCCATCTCTGTCCCACATGTTGATAAGTCCCAGGTAATATGAAGGTCAGCAACAGCTGAGGATTGTTTGTTGCACTTATGCAACACACATGAACCCCAATGGACTGTGGAGTGCTAGAGTGGTGTCCATTGTATTGCTTTGCAATGCATTGGATACCCCTCTGGCAATCACAGTGTGCAACCACAGTGAAAAACACACACACCATTTTACCAAGGAAGAGATGTTTTATTATCATTGGAAATCACTTACTTCCCTTTCTGCCAGGGGGATGAGGGGCTGAAGGGTCAGATGGTGCCCGCCTTCCAGACCACCTTGGGGGCACACCATGTGTTGGGGTCTGGGTTGGTGTTGCTGTGTAGGATGAGGGGGTGGAGGCCGACTGCTGGAGAATGAGCAGCTGGGTTTGTATGCAGACGTGTTCCCTCATCCCTCCCTGACTCGGTCACCACCTCCTGCAACCTCAACATGTTTGGACGTGGAAGGTCTTTCCTCCTCTGGCCCTGACCATGTTTGTCCCCGTGACACCCACACCTTGTTCCACTGGCATCTCTCTCCTTGCCCTGCTTGTGCCTGTCGCTTGGTGGGCCCCCCTCCACCCACCTGCGCTCCCTCTCCCCTCCTTTTCTGCCCAGGGATGCTCTGCATATTTTCCTCAAGTCCCTCGACTCTCCATCTCCCTTCAGCCTCCACTCCTCTCCCTGCCACCTCTCCTCTCCCTCCATACTCCACTCCTCTCCTTGCCAACTCTCCTCTCCCTTTACTTCAAGCCTCCACTCCTCTCCTGGCCATCTCTCCTCTCCCTCTCCCTCCAGCCTCTACTCCTCTCCCTGCCATCTCTGCATTCCCTCACACTAACTCACACATAGTAACTCCTACAGGCACTCACTCATGCACTCAATCAGAATCACCTCTAGCACTCCCTTGAACTCACTCAGTAACACTGTATAAATAAAAAGATAAATGTGTGTAGTGTTGATACATAAAAAATGGGTGTTTGTGATTGTGTGTGGATGCAGTGTGTGCAATATGTTATAAAGTGTAATATGTGTTTAATAATAGTGCAAATCTCTTCTAAATACTCTGCCTCTACCTCTCTCACCACTGTATGTGCCTCTCTCTCTCTCTCTCTCTCTCTCATATCCTTTGCTCCTCAGGCCCTCGGCACTAGCTCATAGAATGTGATACACAGGCAATGTTTGGCAGGTTTTGGAGGCTTTTTATACTTTTTAGGGATCATATTGATACTTTTGCAGCTTGTGATTGGCTGGGCCTTGGATTTGCCCTTGCTAACGCTTAACTTGACTTTTCTTTAATGAAACGTACAGCTGTTTCCTTAAACATTGACCTTTAGTGCGCATTTTGACACGGACGTTTAATGTGTAGTTGAATAAAAACAGTCAGAGCCATTTTGTTAGTAAGGTGACATGCGCGGCCTACGCTGGTTTTGTTTTACCGTGGTTCTACAATAGAAAACTGGTAAAACACATGTTTGCAAAATACACAATGCTTGTTTTTACTGTAACACCGGTTTTGGAGCTGCTAATAGTATCGAGCCCTGTATCCCTTGAGCATATATTGAAACGCTGCACCAACATTTAAATGCTGTGGAGTTCACATTAACAAGGAGCTAGTCAGAGATGCTCAACTAGGAACAAGCCTGCCTTCAACACAGGGTGCAATCTCTTTTAGTTCACTAGTGCCTTTGAACTAACATCATACTGATTCTACCAAAAGGCAGTCCAGCCACAAAGTGCCAGGCAATTTGTCTCTGAACAAGAGAAGCATCCAACACCAGACGTAGATTTCGGCCCTGTTGGGCCTTGTCAGTGAGGTGCAGCCAATCCCAAGGGTAATTTGCATATGAAAGGAGCTAGTCAGAGAGGCTCAACTTGGAATGAGCCTGACCTCGAACTGATGAGGCTCTATAGGATGTATCCTATCCAGAGTGCAATATCTTTCATCTCACTAGTGCCTTTCACAGAGAGTAAATATCCTAAAGCACATCATACTGATTATCACAAAACTAATGAAAGAAACCCGAGTGTGGGGCAAGAACGGGTTTGATATAGTGAGGCCCAGGGAAGTATAGCGAGGAGCTGGGGTGCGGCGCTGGAGTGCGGAGCTCGGGGGCGCTGGTGTCACAAAGTCTTCGGAAGTTCAGCGTGGAGCTGGGGTGCGGCGCTGGAGTGCGGAGCTCAGGAGTGCTGGTGTCACTAAGTCTTCGGAAGTTCAGCGTGGAGCCTGGTGCGGCGCTAGAGTGCAGAGCTCGGGAGCACTGACAGCTGTACCTACCCCCTTGCTGCGGCCGAGGCCGAGAGTAAAGATGCTGGCCGCGAAGCCAGATGTCCGATCCCAGTTGAGCCAGGACCTAGACCAGGATAGGGGTAAGTACAAGCTGTAAACCAGAACTTTCCTTGATAGAGATGGACCCAGATGCAGAGGAAGGAGAAGGGCAGGACAGACTAAGTCCAAATGGCAGAAGAAGGAGATTAAATGAAGACCGGAACCGGAGCGGAAAAAACTCTAGGAGAAGGAACCCACTGGCACAGAAACACCCCTAGCCAGGAAACCCAGACCTAGCGAAGGCCCTCTGAACAGCTATACCCCCCAAGACAGGTAGAGGGACCACCCAGCCTAATCCCCAGTACCCTCAACCCTCCAAAAAGGAGGGGGGGAGGTAGCTGCACAGTACCCCAAAAAGGCAAGGATTCCACTAGAGCTTCGGGAGGCCAAGGCCTGAGGCCTCTTCCCTCCTGAAGCGCAGGCTACACAGGACCACCAGAGCCCCAGGCCAGAGGACAAAATACCACTCATCGGGTGGGCCGAATCCCAGAGGAGGCAGGGATCAGAGAACCCAGGGCCAATCCGGCCCACAGCACTAACCGCCAAAGTCTAACAAGGAAGCACCTCCGGGCATCTCAGTACCCAGGAGCGCAAAGCCTTGGAACCCGTCCCGCAGCAGAGTCCACCTGCTAGGAGTGGAGCAAGGCAGGCCCGTGGGAACCGGGACCTGAAATACAAACAAGAGGGCGAAAAAGAGCTGCTCGGCAGGACCGTGGGTCAAAAACCCCAACACAGAGAGCAGAGCAGAGCCCCAGTGCTGCCGAGGAAGGAGTAAGAGCAGTCAGGAGAGAGAGCGATAGGCACCAGAAGCACCAGGGGAAAATGCAGGCCTAAGGCACAAGAGCACGCTGGGGAGACAGAAGGCAAGAACAGACAAAGTACCAAGTCTTACCAGGGGGAGTCTGGGACATCCAAACCGGCCTGAAGTAACGCGATAGCCAGGAGCAACAGGAACATCCGGAACAGCAACACAGAGAGCGCCACGGAGATCCACTGGAAAGGACAAACGCCAGCACCAGGAACAGAGCACGAATAATCAAGCGCCGATACCCAGGATTGACTAGCAGATAACAGCCACAAAACCAATAGAGAACGAGCAGAGGAGGAGCCAGGAAAACAGATGGCCTGCCCAGAGACAGGTAAACTGCTGGAAATCTGACATCAAAGGCCTGACACTGATCCTACCAAAAGGCAATTCCTCTCTGAACAAGAGAAGCAGCCAACCCCAGACGTACATTTTGGCCTTGTGGGGCCTCATCAGTGAGGTGCAACTCTAGGCACTGTGAGCAAGGGGTCCACGTCTGTATTTCCCTGTTACCCTTAGGGTGGCCAATCCCAAGAGTAATTTGCATATGCAAAGAGCTAGTCAGAGATGCTCAACTAGGAACGATGAGTTCACATTAACCTTTAAAAAAACCCTGCTACTGACTTTACTAGAGTGTCTTGGCTCAAATCTGTCCTTTTCTGATGTGATGTAGGGAATGGTTAGATTTCAGTATTTCGGCTCTGTTGAAGAGCCTCCTCAAGTCAGCTGACAAACATCTCCTGCTGTCAGTTTTGCAGCTGACATCAGTGATGGGGGAACATTAAAACATTCTATCTCTCAAACCATATGCTCCCCAGCTGCCACAGGGACCCCTGCAGCAGAGGAAGATGTATAGCAAGCCACCAAGCCCCAGGGTCACTATCTTTGGAATGACTGACGACGAGGTGATTGATCGCTACAGGTTGAGGCTGCACAGAATCATTGCCTTGTATGAGGTAATCAAGGATGAGGTGGATCCGATTTACATCCACAACCATGCCCTATCTGTCTTGCAAAAATTCCTGTGTGCCATACACTTCATGGCAAGTGGCGCCTTCCGGTCGACTGAAGGATACGCATCTGGCATGTCACAGGCCACATTCTCCAGGGTGCTGGTCCAGGTCTTGCCAGCCCTGAAAAGCAAGGCCAGTAAGTATATCAATTTTCTCACAACAGACATGGAGTGGACACATCTGAAACAGGGCTTTTACGCAAGAGGAGGAATGCCCAGGGTCATGGGTGCAATAGATTTCACCCATGTCTGTATGAAGCCCCAGAACGTGATGCACATATATTTATCAACAGGAAGAACTTCCACTCTATGAATTTGCAGATGGTGTGTGACAGCAACATGAGGATTATGAATGTCTGTGCAAAGTATCCTGGCAGCTGTCATGATTCGTACATTCTCCAAAACTCCTCAGTACACAGAGACTTCAAGAATGGAACTTATACAGGGGGATAGGTTAACAATACTAAATCACACCACATCCTGAGGTGTACACACAACACTGCTCAGAATGCTCTCCACTCACAGCTAGTACGTTCACCTCATAAAACATCATTCACACAAAGTGTGCTCCCTGTCTCCCCATGTCACTGACTTTCCACAGGTGATGCTGGCTATGGCTGCAAATCCTGGCTACAGACCCCAGTCACAAATCCCCAAACTGATGCCCATGAGTGCTATAATCAGGCTCATGACAGAACTCGGAATGCCATTGAGCGGACTTTTGGACTCCTAAAATCACGATTCAGATGTCTATATCACTCGGGGGGAGCACTGCAGTATGCCCCAGGAAAAGTGTGAGATATCATAATACCTGAAGTGCCTGTGGACATTGGCCATGGTGAGGAGACCCTGAGAGGGGTGCAGATGAGATGCAGACTCATCAGGGACCACTTCAGCTGTGAGTATGAGACAGGCATTCACACAGTCTATGCATGTCCATCATTAGTCCTGTGAATTGGTGCCAACACACTAACCACACCGCACATATTTTATGTTTCACCCCACAGGATCAATGACACAGCCTGACACTGGAAGCAGTATGGCCCAAAACATAATCGATACCATGGATGTGGCATATTGTGTCTGGGGATTCCAAAACCATCTTCCATTCCCTTCTCCAAATTGACATTGCTACTTCAAGGATATAATGCATACCTCCAGGAGAACCAAGGTACAATACATAACCCATGTTCAGCATCTTCGAGGCCTTGATTGACAGCAACTAACATGATTTGCCATGATCTTAGCCATAGCAACCATGGTACCCTTGTAGCAAAAGAGTGTTATCCAATACAATGCACTGGATAACACTCTGTCACATCAGGGGTTAAAGGGCCATTGGAGTCAACATGGGACTTGTACTTTGCTAGAGTTGAGAAGAGCAGCAGAGCGATGGATCTACAGTGGTATTGTTACACAACATAGAGATTATGAAACGTGGATCAGATCTCCAGGGACACCATGCTGACCTCTGTGTGTGTGTGTGTGCAGATATGTGCCCCTGACATAAAGACACACATCAAAAATATGTCCTAATAGTTCCATGAAACAAAATTAGTCTGCCACTGTCACTCTCAAAGTGGCAACCAAAATTAATTTGTTTCATGGATGATGTGTGAGTTCATGTCAGGGGCACATATCCCTAGGGCTGGTTCACATTGCCTTTGTTCTCTACATAATGGGTTACAAATGAGTACACAAGACATTACAAAGCAATGGTTTGTGTACTCATCTGTAACGGAAAAGATTAAGGGGATTATGAAGTTGAAGTTGTTGCATGATGATCAGTTTGAAGGTGCTGCTCCAAATCCTCTTGTCCCACAGACATCCATAGCATGATCCATCTGTGAACAGAACAATTTCCATGTGACTGGACTGAAGCCCTGACAACACTTCCATGAAGCTCACTTCCTGATGTTTCAAGTGTTTGTGTTGGTGATGCAATGTTTGATCTGATGTTCACAGAAACCTCTACTGGAACATTCACATATCCACACAAGACACAAATTCATGTGTGTACAAACATCCAGGTATCAAACCTGTACAATAAGAATGCTCATCTACAGAGCTAACAAACTTTGTGCACAACACATGAGCAGTTTAGTAGTGTTTCTAAAGTATTCATATTTAGTTTAAATGTACCTTTAAACTAAACTAAGTGTTCAATGCATATATTGGCAACATACCCAGAAAACACATGTATATTTTAATGTAGTTTGAGACACAATAAAGGAGTACCATCACTATTCTATCTGTGTCTGTATGAATAAATGTTGGATTAGACATGTGTGACGGCCCCCACGGCAGGGACCTGCCCCTGTAGCATTAGGGGGGCGCCTAACAGGTCATTTACACCGGACCGGCCTCAGAGGACCACCGGACAGACCTGGGCCGTTTGCCACTGGATCTAGCTGCACCATCCAGAGGAGGAGCGGTCAACCGGATTGGAAGACAGGTGCAGCCAGCACAATGGGGAGCAGTGACCTGGGTAGGGACTCGCACTTCTACCCACTGGAACAGGTCTACCCACTGGAACAGGTCACCGCGGAGCAGGTATCATTCCCTCTGCTGCAAAGACTCTGCCTTGCGCTGGTGAACAGGTTCAGGTCCCTCTGCAATGCCATCTCCTCTTTGCAGGAACTCGCCCCTCTGCCCAGGTAAAACAACACCACCCTTAACAAGGGTCTTTTGGCTACACGGTCCTGGTGTCATCAAGCCCCACCTCCCCCAATAACAGAGCCTAAACATCTGCTTCATGGGTAGGAAAACACATCTAAGTTTATTAAAATGGAATACCAGGCCTTTCACAGCCTTCATTTAACTTGTGGTGACATGAATATAACAAAATATCACAATACACAGTAGACAAGACATACAACAAACATAACAGGGTCTAACAATTTTAGGGTGTAAGATGGGGGAGTATAATTAAAACATTGGAGAGAAACTGATGGTCCCAGAATGCAACAGTGCCATATTTGCATACTCACATGGGAAACAGCCATGCTGCAATGTAGGTCACCAAACCAACAGATGGCAGTGCATAGCACAATGCTGCAATGCAAGGTTCAACCAATAGATGGCAGTGCATAGCACAATGCTGCAATGCAAGGTTCAACATAGATGGCATTGCATAGCACAATGCTGCAATGCAAGATTCAACCAATAGATGGCAGTGCATAGCACAATGCTGCAATGCAAGTTTCAATCCAATAGATGGCGAGGTTGAGGTCGAAGGACTTGAGACAGGAAAAGTCCATAGCACATGTATTGCTGGAATGCCCATGGAATCCCACAGTCCTCATATATCAGAGGGTCATAAAACTTCAACCTCCGGTTCTTCACAACATGTCTCAATGTGGAACCACACTAAAGGCTAGAGTATCATACATGGGAAGGCATGAACCACATCACAGGAGTCCACTACTTGTTTGGCTGTGAGTGGACTCTGTGATGTATTCATGCAAACAGATGATGGCAGTGATACACTAATGTGTGTTGTGAGGTGATACAGGGGACATACTTCCACAGTGATTTCATATCCATGGTTTCTCTGTTGCTCAGTATAATCAATGTTCTGAGATTTCTTCAGTTTGACATATCTCAGTACATGGGCTACATCAACAAACAACCAGACTAAGTGGATAAGTGTTATCACTGGTGTAGTCTGTTACAACCTTAGTAAAACAACAACACAACTTACTACATAACCCAATGCTCAGCCCAGGATTTCAACGAGTGTGCTACACATTGAAATCTTAGGATGATCATAGGGTTATCCAGTAAGTTAGGCTGTGATTCAAACTTTCATTGTGAAACTGACTTACTGGAGAACCAATGCTCAGGCCAGGATTTCAATGTGTGTGCTACACATTGAAATCCTAGGGTGAACATTGGGTTCCCCAGTAAGTCAGTTTCACAAAAAGAGTTTGAATCAAAGACTATTTTGCTGCATGTTCCATCTGTCCTGCTTGTTAGTTCTCTCCTAAGTCAAATAGCTATTTGTTTGGTTAACCCCTTAATGCAGACGGATGTTCAGTGTTGCACCAGTTGTTGTGCTAAGGGGTATGTTTTGTTGTTCAAATTCAACCCACAGCATCTCCCGTATAACACTGTCATGTTATATTGCTCCAGGGATGGATTACCAGTTGAATTTGTACAACGGTGTGTATGTGAACCCATGTTGTAACATCCCATAGACATGTTACCTAGGCAGAAGTTGTGTTCACTGCATTGCTTGGCAATGCATTAGAGACAACTCTGCCACCCAATCTATCACTAAACACAAAGCATATCAGACAGGATTCAAAAGCACAATGTTCTTTTTATTAAGGGGGAAGATAACAAGCTGGTCAGTTTTTTTTTTGTTGTGGCCCTTTGACTGGGTGCCAGAGGTGGATGCCCTGGCTAATTGCCTTGTCACCCTTTGCACCCTAGGTGTGGCTTCAGGGGTCACACTGGAGGGAGTGGTGGGTGCAGTGGACCCTTCTGTGGAAAGCATCTCTCTCTCCACACTCAGGTTGTCCCTGCAGTTGTGGTCTCTCAACTCCACCAGCACCTGCCTAATCATGTCCATCATCCCCATGTGGTACTGATGGAGTTGTATGTAGATCCTGGTCAGCTCCATCTTCAAGACATGTATCCAATCCTCTATCCTTGAGGTGTTCCTCTGGGATTCCCTTCTGCTCCTTGAAATGTTCTGATCCGTACTGTGGCATGCCTGGAGTAGCCTCCTCTGTAGCACCATTTACTCCACCTCCATCCCCATGATTCATGCAATGCTGGAGGTGGATGTGCATGGTGACTCTGCTGGTGGGGTTGCTGCTGTGTCTGAGTCCTCTGCTGCTGTGGCTGCTGCTGCGGGAGTCCTCTGCTGCTGTTGCTGCTGCTGCTGAGTCTTCTGCTGCTGTGGCTGCTGCTTTTGTGTCTGTGGCTGCTACTGCTGTGGCTGCTGCTGCTGTGGCAGCTGTTGGAGTCGCTGCTGCAGATGATGGGTATATACCCACCACATCTAGGGACTCCGAGCTGCCCAATGATGTCTGTGCTGGTGGAGGTGGTGGAGTGATGTCTTCCCTCAGTAGAGGGTGCTAGGGCTCCACAATCAGGCTCAGGTGTTGGAAGTCCAGTGGCCAAGGGTCATACTTTGACCACTGGTAGGTGCTTGGCCCCCACCTGGGATCATACATGGGGCCATTCTGGGGAGCCACCCAAGAGGGTAGGTCCATCTGGTCTCCATATGTGCCATAATGATGGCTGGCCATTGTCCCTGATAGCCATTGCCTTTCTGGTGGTGGTGGTGGTGGTGATGCTGCTGGAGGGTAGTAGCTCCTGAAGGTGCTGGGATGCATCCACCTCTCCTCCTGTTGCATCCACGCACTGTAATGGGGTGGAGCAGCCTGGGGTGGTGCAGACAGTGGTGGAGCAGACAGTGGTGGAGGAGGTGTGGATGGTGGGTACAGTGACCACCTGCTGGTCCCCTCCTCTGTATACCCCTCACTGGGTATTGATTCCGTCTCCTCCACGGTCTCCTGCTATGCTGGAGGCCCTTAAACTGTGTGGAGAAATGAGATGGTGTGATTAGTAAACGTAGCCATGATAGGATTAACCCCTTAGTGACCAGCTGCGCGTGGACGCAGACGGCACTTAACGCCCGCCGAACTTTTTTCCCCATTAAATTCTATGACCTCCGGGACATACATGTACTTCCTCTGTCACTAAGTGACAGTTTCTGCGGGACGTACATGTACGTCCATTGTTGGGATGGGGTTAAAGGGATAGTAATACTTAAAATGTAAAAAGAAAAATATTTTGTAGGGTTTCTGCCCCTGAGTAAAACAAGGGTACTCCCACTGCTGAAAGGTGTTTTATTCAAAAGTTATTACAGCTCAAAGTTGAATTTTTTCAGGTGCAATATCACAGTGGCCTGAAATTCTAAAGTGGCACTGTTGCTACACCATCCTACAGACAGCTCTGGTCCCGGGACCATGTATCTCCATAGGATGGTGTAGCAACAGTGCCACTGTACAATTTCAGGCCACTGTGATATTTCACCTACAAAATTCAACTTTGAGCTGTGATAACTTTTATATAAAACACCTTTCGGCAGTTGGAGTGCCCTTGTTTTACTCAGGGGGACAAACCCTAAAAAATGTAATAACAAAAATATTTTGAAGTATAACTATCCCTTTATCGGGATAGCAATGGTTAATTTCACCTTGATGTAATATTGTAGGCATTGTAAAAAGATGTGGATCGATGTTAGTCCTATCCCTCAAACCCTCATGGTTAGACAGATATTGCTGTATGTGACAGCTGGAGATTTCAGTCATTTGACCACATGGAGGCTCTTCAGCAGAGCCAAAATTGCCCCATTTAGAGATAAATACTTTATTGGAATGGTCTACAAAGTGTGTCTGGTTTGCTAGCACACTCTGTGGACCCCTACAATGAAGTATTAATCTGTAAATGGAGCAATTTTGACTACGCTGAAGAGCCTCCGTGTGGTCAAATGACTGAAATCTCCTGCTGTCACATACAGCAATATCTGTCTAACCATGAGGGTTTGAGTGATAGGACTAACATCGAACCACATCTTTTACAATGCCTACAATATTACATCAAGGTGAAATTAACCGTTGCTATCCCATCCAAGGTACACAGAAAGAAAAATGGTCAGATATGTATGCGGATATGTACCTTTCATATGGGTACAAACATATCCTTACAAGATACTAACCCAGAGATCAGTTCAGTACGTGTGATTGCCTTACTGTCTATATATGTGCACCCATCAAAAACTTTTACTGATATCATAAAAACATACCTCTTATATCCCATCTAAGTAAGGTGGGATATACTAGGTATGTGTATATTGATGATATCAATAAAAGTTAGTTTCTGATGGGTGCACATAAATGGCCAGTAAGGCAATCACACGTACAGAACTGATCTCTGGGTTTGCATCTTGTTGGGATATATTTGTACCCATATGAAAGGTGCATATCCACATTTATATCAGACCGTTTTGCTTTGGGCACATATCTTTTTTTAACAGATCTGCAGTAGGATTCAAGTGTTATTCATCCTTATCTTATTAGTTTATCCTGTACAATGCAAGATTTTGAAATATTTTACAGTTGACTCTCTGGTTGTCATGATGATATCCTGTGCATTGCATTGTGATGCATGGGATACCACCCTGGCAATCACAGATTGATGAACTTGACAGGATCCTGTCCATGAGGTCTGTTCCAGTTCAATCTTGAAGGGCAGAAATCAAGCCAGTAGTGAAGGATATCTTTGACTGACGCCTGTTGTTTTTCTGGATGAGTCCATCCATCCTTCTGAATGAGGCAGCCGTACTCAATTAGAGATATCCATCATTCATGGCCTGTTGGTGACCAAACTATAATGGTTCATATTTGGTTCCCATGTGTATCCTGCAAATAGTGGCTGGTGTAACATTCATCCATGGCATCACCACTCCTGAGAATCCATGTGGGAATCAAATGTGAGATATATGTCATTTCAAGTTAGAGTAAATGATTGCATACACAGCACCAAGGCCTACTTTTTTCTCCTTTATTTATGGGTATTTATTTTAGGTCTGTGTGTTGCACATACAGCCAGTTATTCTCAGTGGCACTGTGATGGTATCACGGTGCCCGTGTTATCGCTGGCGACATTGTGATTCAGTGCTACTTCCTGATTCTTTTTATTGGCTACTGTGGTTTTGCTCCACCCAGTGCTAGCCCTTAAATACTGAGCCCTGTCACTTCTGCAGTGCCCTTTCATGGTGTTCCAGTTGCTAGCGCTTGTTCCTGACTTCTGTGTGAATCCTGTGTATGACCCGGACTGCCTGACTACTCTACCTTATACGTTCCTGCTCTGTGTATCGACCCGGATTGGCTGACGCTCCTGCTCTGTGTACCGACCCGGATTGGCTGATGTTCCTGCTCTGTGTACCGACCCGGCCTGGCTGACGTTCCTGCTCTGTGTACCGACCTGAATTGGCTGACGTTTCTGCTCTGTGTACCGACCCGGCCTGGCTGACGTTACTGCTCAGTGTACCCATCTGGCCTGGCTATCTGCTCCATCTGGTGATCCGTTTGGAGGACGTGCCTCAGGTACTCTCACTGTCTACTGACTTCTTCTGGTTGCCTCGTTTACTCTGCTCCGGAAGTCCTGCTTACTGTGACCCAGTCTCCGGTTTACGTGCCTCGTGATCCTTACACCCCGGTGTTAGAGATCAGTCAGGTTGCACCACAGTACGCTTGACCTGTTCACCGCTTATAATCCGAGGTTGGTTGGTTCCCTGGGTGCCTCGGTTTTCCACACGGCCTTGCAGCCATTTTCAGGTCTGAGCGTTCGTTTAACCCCTTGTGGGTTGGTGCTGTTGCATTTGGTCACAGTGAATTGCAGGCTACAGTTGGAGTTACTCTGTGCTATACAGGTTCAGTCAACCTCTGACTGTTCTGGCAGTCTGTCAATTGTCCAGGGCCTTAATTTACCTCTGTGTGGCCTCTGTTGCTATTGTGTCATTCTTTGCGTAGAGAGTTTCCTGTGGGCCTCAGTACTATTAGGGCCTGTCTGTATCTCTTGGCCTAATAGCACACAATTCTCCACTGTCTCTTCTAGGATTCACACGAACTGTAACCTGACCTTTGGCAGTGTTTTACCATTGTGTTTCACTGGACCCAAGTGAGTTTCTAAGTACTCTTGTAACCTGACCTGTGTCAGTATAATTTCTGTCAGTATATACTGGACCCGTGTGGGTTACTCTAATTTCTGTGTTTTCAATAAAACTGTGTTTTTACCCAAACCTTCCGTCTCTGAGTGTCCTTAAAACTGTTACAGATGGGTGACCTGCTCCATCCTTTTTGAGATTCAGTAAGAGGTGATGAAGACCTGATAAACTGAACATGATGCTGACTTCTCCAGTGATCTCATTTCCTCATTTGCAATGTTTTCTATGGAATCTGTACAATGGGATCTTAGCAACTTGATTCATGTTATTGAATATTCTCCATAGACTGACACTGGGATTAGTGAAATGAGGGTATGTAAGGGTTAATTTCTCTCCATCATCTCTTTTTCATTTTTAGTGAGTGTCCCCTGTGTAGCATGTAATCGTTAGCCTATTGACTTGTGTTTGTTGTCTGGTTAACCCTTTGAGTACTGGAGGGGTTGCCAAAGCATTGTTAAGCAAAGCATTGATAATCCCTCTAGCACTCAAGGGGTTATGTGCTGGTTTCCCTGTAGGTACATGGATGACATTGCGTTGGAGCAGTTATGATGTTTAACATACAACATTTTTATAAGCATGGTTTGTGTGGATTGTGCGTGATCAGCACAGCAACATAAGGGTTAACCAGGGAGTTGGACAGGTTTGGGCCTTGTTGAACCTTGACATTTGTCCTTGTCTTGTGTCCTGTTTTAACCCTCAGGGTGCTGTGTTGGTGCAGTTGTGTGGATGAATGATGGGCATATGTTGGGATGTGACTGTGTTTGTGTGTAATGTTTGTTTGGTTTGATGTGGTGTGTGGTTATGTGATGATACACTTACCGGTAGTGTGGAGGTTCCTCTCTTCCCCAGTGTCCGGTCATCCAGGGACCCCCTCAATTAGTGTGGAGGACATGGTCTGCCGCAGCATCTCCTCCCAGCTGCTGTAGGTAACATTTGCAGGTGGACCACCTCCGGTGCCTAGAGCGTACAGGGTGGAATTCCCCATCTTCTTTTTTACCTCCCTTTTGCAGTCTCCCCATCTCTTTTTGACTGAGTCAACATCCCGTCTGCAGCAGGCCACCGTATTGACCCGGCTGCAGATCTGGTTCCAGACAGCCTTCCTCCTCGCAGCCAGGCCAGGGACCCTCTCCTTTGGGAAGAGGACACTCTACCTCTCCAAAACAGCTTCCACGAGGACCCTATTCTCTTCCTCCATATAGCGAGGATCCCTTATTCTCTCGTCCTCAGCTGTGGCCTGCGAGGAGTCAGAACCAGAGTGTTCTGCCTGCAATGCCCCTGCCTGTGTGTGGTGGTCCCCAGCAGCTACCCCTCATCCCCCTGCAGCTTCTGTCCCTGGCCTCCGTGTGCCTGCTCTTCTGGGCTGACTCCCCCTCCACCCTGTGGATCTCCCTCTCCCACCCCTACTCTCAACAGGGATGTCCTGCTCTCCTTCCTCCTCCTCCACTACTCTCCACATCCCTCTCTCCTGTCCTCCTCTCCTCGCCATCATTCACCTACTCACACCCAGGCACTCCCACAGGCCCTCACAGACACAGTCGATCCCACTCAGTCCGTGCCACACTCTTTCACTCACAGATTCAGACTCTCAAAATAAAGTTTAAAAAATATGTAACGTGTTATGAAAAAAAAGACTATGTGTATGTATGTGTATGTGTTTGAAAAGGTGTATGTAATATGTGCAAAAGTGCACCTCTCTCCAAATGTGTCAAATTAGCGCACCTCTCTCCAAACTCCTAACAACTCCTTCTACCTCCAATGTCAGCTCCTCTCTCCCTCGCTCTAATCGCTATCCTCCGCTCCTGGGTCCTGTGATCTAGCTCACCAAAACTCGAAACACAGGGTGTGACCATTATTTTGGGATATATATAGGTGTATTTGAAAATGTTTCATACTTTGGGGCCTTCGGATTGGCTGTAGGTCTGAATTTTGTTTGTGCATCTATCAGGCTTGCTAGACAACGTCGGCCGTAATGTTACATTTTGACTTAAGTTGTGTTTTAACGGGTGATTGAGAGGCACAGTGATGCTAAAAAAGGTGCAACGCAGGTTTTTGTGTTACGTGTTTTTATTGTGCCTATGCTCGTTAGCTATTCTTGTAGACTAGCTGTTGGATTTGCCATAAATCATGTATTATTTGCATCCGATAGACCTTTTTTACTTAGCAGCTGTTTTAACATGAGCCTTTAAATCTACCCCTTTGTACTATGTATACTGCCTTTACTAGCTTTATCTAAATGTCACTTAAAAACATGTGGGACGCATTTTTGCCCTTTGTCACGGTGTGTTACTGTTTGTTAAAGAACTCTCAGACAGTTAGGTAAGGTTAAAAGCTTTATTGAAAATAATGCACAATAGCCCCACTCAGGTCCAGATAAGGTCCGTACCAAGTACATTCCAGATCTGACGCAGGTCAGGGTGAAAATACACACACAGTAGTAGCAAGCAAAATAAGTGTGATGATCTTGGACTTGTAGACGGATTCTTAGCAAGGTTCAGGAACAAGAATATCATCGACAGCCCCACACCACAATAGGTGACACAGGCGATGGGTAACTGAAGGGCAATCCCTTAGTAGACTAGGGATAACAAAGGCAGCACAGATAGTGTACAGGTAGACACTAGTCCCTAGACTTCTAGGGTTAACGGAGGTAACACTGGCAAGACACTGGCAGAGGACTGACCCTAGGAGATTAGGGTAAACGGAGGCAACACGGACAGGACTCTAGCAGTGACTGAACCCTAGAACGCTAGGGTTAATCGAGGCAACATATACAGTACTCTGGCAACGGCTTGCCTGTGTCGTCCCAGTCACACTGAATTTTGGGGTATTTGGGGACAAAATCACTTCTCCCTTCCTGTCCCCTAGAGTTCCCCAGACTCCCCTAATGCAGAGAACAGATTTCCTGACTATGACTCCCTAAATTTAGCTTCACTTTATTTGCTTGCCTTGTGTAGCTCAAAAATGTGTTGCTTTCTCCTATCAGAAACACAGAATGGCATGATATGAGAGACTAACACCCTTTTATATTCGTTTGCAAAAGATAATTTTTGCCATGTGTTAAGGAGAAATTCTGCCTTTCAATGTAGAGAGCTAGGTGAAAACAGCAGGAAAACTGAACTTTTCACTTGAAATTTCCTGCTAGTCTGGAAGTGTAATTTTTCACCTATTTATGTGTTGAGGCTAAAACTTTTCCCTGCGTGTGAATGGAGAAAGTCAGAGAAGCATTGGTTGCACTATAATAACAAAGGCATGACTAATGCCATAGATCTACCTATGGGATCTGGCGCTGAATTGTCCTTTCCTTTGTAACTGCTGTATCCACAGATGGTATGCTGGATAGACCTTTGCTGTTCCATCTTCTTGTTCCTGCAACCTGTAGGTAAGAGAGAAAAAAACAAACATTAATCATATATTAAACTGGTGCACTCTGTTTTTAAATCCTAAGAAGACCCTCCCATTATTTTAATGCCACTAGGGGGGAGAAGGGTTCCCCCTTCCCCCTAGCTTCCCATTAATTGAGGGAGGCCAAGCGCTTTCCCTTTGCCCATGGTCTCCACTTCACAACCATGAAGAAGAAGGCAGGAGGGCCCTCTACCTTATGTGGCCTCTGTTAGATACCCACCATAACCTATTTGTAGTTCAAGAATTTGTGTTTGTGTAATTTTGTTCTCAGATTATAGCAGAGAAAGAACAATTTTATAAAGCATATATTTACTTAATTTGTGGGAAAAAAATCAATAAAAGACCTAACATATAATTTAAGTATTTTTTTCTAAATATTCTGAATTTAGATTGATGTACAAACACTACAATCCATCTAGATTTGACATATTTAGCCTTGTTATTTATATCCTACAGATTTATAATTTCCTGTTTTTGCAACTGTAATTTTTTTCATGGTGAAGCTTTGACTAGAAAATGAAAGCTGTTTATAATTGATTAGAGCTGCTATACTTTGCAATTTCCTGCTAATCTCTTGCATTGTGCTTCCCATAAAATAACAGTCATGGATAAAGCCTAGTTAAAATTAATCTATGAAAGTGCTAATCTTTTACTTGTATTAAAGATGAAAATCTTAGATAGCTTTTGCGATGTCACATCCATCCCACAATTCACATATAATTGGAAAAGTCATTCCTCTTTGTTGTATTGTATGGTTAAGTAATATTTATTTTTTTTAAGTCACTATGAAAAGACAAACCTGTAATTAATGCAATTAAATGTCACTTGCTGCCCTATCCAGTAAGATTTATGTACAGATGAAGAAAGGTTACTCCATAAGTCCAATTGATAATGTTAATATATTCTTGATGAATAAGAAGGTTTGCAAACATTTATTCAGTTAATATTTTATGAGACTTTAATTTATTTGATATTGACAAAGTCAAACAAGCAACCATATTTATGTGTTGTGCACAAAGAGCAACCTCATTCTTCCCGTATCATCTAACCACAGAATAAAGAGGATCTTTTCTGTAAAACTGGGATATTGGTAAACAAAGGTGAAGTCCACTGAAACAAGAGGCAGGAAAAGTTGTGAACAGACTGAATACTACAGTAACATATGGCTTAAAAAGATTAACAGACTGTGTCCCATTGTCCTTTGCCCATGAATAATAACTAGAGCTTGTGATATGCCTGCGGGGTTCAAATCATGACCTCTTTTATTGAAAACAGAGGTTTTAAAGAATTGATAAGAGCAGTATGTCAACCCGGCAACATTTTTGCAAGCTTTGCGTTCACAGGTGTATTTTTGGATTATTTTCATGTAGGTTTTTACTCCTTTATAAGAACTTAGTAAGTGTGGGTTGGCAGTACATAGCGGTTATTATTTTAACAACATGATTTGTGGCAGTGGAGGTGATGGTGATGGTGATGGTGGCAGCAATAGATGTGGGTGCTCTATGACTCTTGTCATCTCCCCCAACATCTCCTCCAACGAACTCAGAGTCATACTCCCCCATGTATTTACATAACAGTAGAAGGAGCAAACTGTGTTATTCTAAATGAAGGAAATGCAAGCTGTTGCACATCTGATGTGCTGCTGCTAGTTTGTTATATGGGATTCTGTTTTCCCCCTGCTCACTTTTTTTTTTTATTTTTTATTTTTTTACAAAGACAACAGATAACAACATATTTAGCCTTTTGAATGTGCGTGAATCATATCCATACTGTGCAAAAAAGTATCATGGATACATCCACGAACATGACAGACAGTATTATCTAAAGATTAATTCTGGAGAACCAGCATTGATTCTAAGTGGCTTTAGGATTTTCTGCTGAAATTAAAATAAATAGGGGATACTGTTATTAAATGTTAATGGTCCTTTAACTACTGTGAGAGTATTCTTGTTTTGGATATTCCTGCTGGTGTAAACATCATGGACAGTTTGTCATTTACTTTGTAATTTGTAATCATAATTGTGGACATTATATTTATGTTTAATCTGCACAATTCCGAAAACAGGTGAAGTCCTACGCATTCATTTTTTCTACATTTTAAAGTGCTTATATTGTAATATAATTTGCTTCATTTGTTCCTAATCTAATCATATGTTAAGAGACAGTTCATATATCTTTCTGTTTTGCTCTCTAATTCTTCTTATCACTCTTTTCACATTTTACTTCAGCATTGTTTGTCTGGCTTAATCAATGTTTCTAGAAAAAATAACTTTAATAATAGATTACTCTTTTAGCTTCTAATTCTATATTATATGAGTCCTTAACATGCAGATATTTTGTGAAGGTCGTGAAGCACACTTATCTCAAAACAGTCACTGCTGTTTTGACCCCATGACTAATTTTTTTTATATGTTGGGTGTGTGAGTACTTTAGTCACATATTTGTACTTTACTTTACTTATATACCAACATTTTTATGTGATTCTTGAATTTTTTTTGCAATAATTCAGAATATTTTGTGTCACAAACTTGGTTTATTTACTCTAGAGAAATGATGACTAAGAAGAGATCTTGTCACAATGTAGAAGTATATCAGAGGTCAATACAAGGCTCTCTCTGATGAGCTATTCATTCCAAAGACTGTTCAAATAACCAGGCATGAGTGTGCAGGGGCCCAAAATCTTTGCAACTTCCTCCTGAAGAAAGAAGAAAACATGGTGGCCACACACACATATATACACACATTCCCACTCTCAAAGTGGCCTCAGCCATACCCACAACATGTCACTCACTCTGACTCATGTAGTGCACAACAGAGCAGCAGCATTGGGGTAAGCCTCATCCAAACAGCAGTCTTTGCACTACATCCCAGTAGCCACATTTTCTCTGTCTGCCCTCCCTCCTATTCATTCATATTGAAGTGCCCCATTCTGCTGTCACTGGCTCTGAAGTTTGTCCTATTTTTCCCAATTTTTTCCCAACTGTTCAGCCCCACCCCCACTTTGTGATGCAAATCACATCATTTTTCTCCCCCCAGCGGCATCACAGGACTTCCCATTGGGGAGAGCACAGCTCAAAGTTCCCAGGTATGCCTATACTGAATGCAGGTTGAGCCATGCATTTGCCAAAGTTCATATGCCCAGTGACTGCAAATACAAGTGTATACGTGTCTTACTTGCTTACATTGTTTATAGGCAGACACAGCAGGGATGTCTTCAGAGCTACAGCTTAAACCTATGACTGGCACAGATGTGTTGCTTACCACCTTCTGGCAATCAAAGGGTTAAAGGATGCACATTTCATCCTGTTAACCCTTTGAGTGCCACAGGGGCACACAAGGCATTGCTTCACAATGCATTCACAACCCCTTTGCCACTAAAATGGTTAATGTTGGCTACTCCATGGATAATATGAATTCTCACAACATGTGCTTTTACTTTATAAAGGGAGATGAGTGAAGTATCAGCCATACCCTGCAAGCACACACAACACAAGACCACAACCTCGAACACACATGAGCCAAAAAAAAAAACGGGCAACGCCATCCCACACTGCTGGTTTAAATCTACTTTGAGTTTCTGACAAAGTAGCCACTGGAGTTAAATAACAACATGTAAAAATGGCAGTTTAAAATGATCTTTTTTACTAAGATTTGAGTAAGAAATTCTATGAAAATATTAGTATCTAATGAAAGACTCTAGGAACAATGAGTAGATTTATAAAAAGTGTACTTGCAAACAGAACCTAAAAATGCTGTTATTCCTTATTATGAGTGTTACCATTTATAGCGTATTCTAGGTAGTCAACTATCAGTATGTCAAAAGTATTTTATTAATAATCAAGATAAAAACAACAAAAACAAATTGTGATTTTATTGTTTTTATCTTGATGGCAATTTTCAAATTGTGTTTTTATTATTTTTTTTAATTATTTTTTATTGTTTTTATCTTGATTATTAATAAAATACTTTTTATATACTGATCGTTGACTTTGGAGTTTGGAATACTGAGAAGCGGGAGCCTTAGAGCCCCTGTACAAGGGCAGGTTGACTAATCCCTTGTTGCTATTAACCGATTGTGAGGAATTCAACCGGTATTCTCAAAAATGTGAGTAATCATCTCATTTGAAATATTGGAAACCTGTTATATGTTAAAAGCGCTCCTCTTTGTGTATTTCCATTTCGTGTGTTTTCGCTTTCTCTGTTTGACGGTGTCTACAAGGGAGCTGCTGATTTTAAACCCATCTGCGTGGAAGGCAGTATAATATCCCCCACTTGCCATTTTTGCCACAAGTGATTTTAGTGTGGCCATGAATGCATGTGAGTGCATCTAATTATTTTATTTATCATTGTGAGATCCGTGAGCTTATTAACCCTATGAGCGCCTCCCCTCTGTGTTCTTCTTTCTTTTTCATGTTCCCATTATATCTTTTATGACACCTTGCATTGTGAAATGTTAATATTTATAAGTCATTATTGTATTTACAAGTCTTTTGAGAATATGCTAATGAAACACACACCCACATTGTATACCACACTGGCTCATTAGGATTACTGAAATGCAATAATGCCACTTTTTGGGTGCAGTGTGCAAAATGTAGCATTGATCCAAAAAAACTATTACTGACACTACATATGTGCACCTAAAGTCATATATATATATATATATATATATATATATATATATATATATATATCGCTTCATTTTGCTTTAATTAATGCGTCATATTACACATTCATAAAACTTCAAAACTGTGTCTATTAACACTCTAGGAAATGTAACCTTTAATGTACGGTATAACAAGTAACCTCACTTAAATTATTACATTTTGCTGTAATATGAGTTGCTTGTACAGCAACGGCTTTTCTATTCAGTATAAAAGGTGACCATGAATTAGAGGTAGTCACCATGTCCAGGTCATTCTTTCAGATAGCTCTCATATTTCATTTTGCACAATACATAAAATTGAGCACATAATGACCATTCAAAATGATCTTTCTGCTTCTTTCCACATTTAGCCCTGCAATATCTCATGCTGCATCTCTTTCTTGTATATGTATTCCACTATCGTACTATGCAGCTTACATATTAAGCACAAAAAAAGAAAATGTATTTTTTACCTTCATTTCTTTTTTGATTCCCACACGTGATTAGCATTTTCCCACTATGTCTATAAATGTATATATTTTATACAGGTTTTATATATATATATATATATATATATATATATATATATATATATATATACTCAGTACTTATTTACTGCACATTTGATCTCCCTTTTAGACAAATGCTGGTTATTTCAATGTACAACCTAAAAAAGGCAATTGGACCATTCAAGCCATTAGGGACTATTTAAGTCTATTATATATTGTGCAGAGGAGTATACTAAATGCAGACTTCAGTGGAGATCATAATATACAGGTAGCATGAGATACAAGACAAAAAAAAATAAAAACGTATATATACCTGATGTATGAAGGGTGCCAGCCTTCATACATTAGTGCTTCTATCAAAGAAATTGTGTAAATTATTCCTAGGGTATAGTTACACATATGATTGTCCATTTTATATGCCCATGCCCATTACCACTTTACTTACACTGAGTAGCTATGTTATTAGGTACTTCCTTATCCAATTAAACAACTACTCCATAAGGGACAGTTTCATAAACCTTTATCATGCTATATAAACCAGGTAGTCAGATACTGAGGGACAGTTATGTGTCAGCGAGTGAGTGGGTCATCATGGGGAACTGTGTGACTCAAGGCAAGGAATAGTCAGTGTCAGATGTGATGGTGAAAGGATCCCTGATGGGGGCATCATGTACAGAAGAGTCTATAATATACTAAGACCAACAAACATTCAGTCAATGGAATTCCTGACCATAGACAGATTGTTGATATGAGATGCCAAAGGGGCATGTTAAGAATTTTGTAGTCTAATAGACTGGTTACAGTCAGACAAATGACAGCACAGTCAGATAGTGGTGTAGAAGAGGGCATACTGGAATGCAAAACCAATCAGAAACGTTTATAGATAGGGTATGCATCAGAATGCCTTGAAAGATGCCGCTCTCTTTAGCTAAAACAAGCAGATATGGCTATAGTGGGGACAGGAAGACTGACATTGGACACCAGAGGTATGGAAAAAGGTTGCTTGGCATGGAAAATCATAAAATCAGTTGTTTTCTACTGATGTCAGGATAAGGTATTATGACAGCAGAATGACTCAATAGACTCATCAAAAAAAGTGTCAAAACTGCAGACAGGTGGATGGTATATGGCTTGTTTTGTTGGCATATGTTTGGGCATCTGATATGGTGGAACAAGTCTAAATGCCCAAATCTTCTTGCAGATTGCTGTCAGATAGATGTATCACTTAATCCCTCATAAATATCTAATTTTTTCAGTAGTTTTTCCTCTATGCTTGTTCTTTATTGGCACTTGGAGCCAGGGCCGTATTTACATCTCAGGAGCCTGTAGCCACAGAAATCTGAAGCTCCCCCCCGGATAAAAGTAAAATAAATAGTCGCTATATTATGGAACATCCTTATAAAGATGGGAGTGGAATAACTAATAGAGGGTAAGGCCGGTACTCACCCGCTATTGTTCTTTATTATAGCTTATTGGTACATTATACAGCAAACTTTGCTATCTACAACTTCTACTTCTTATAAGAACTTCCTTATTGCTTTAAAGTCTTTATATGCCAATTTGTAAGTTTATTAGACAGGAATGAGATCTAGCCACACTGTTGTTTTTATTTAAATTTATTTACTATAAATGTATTCATTATGAGGGTACCCTCTTAGCTAAGTATATCTAATACATATTTTATTTAATAAAGATTTTATATTTTAAAATACTGTAGCGCTCTTCACTTTAACCTGTTTGTACACCATACAATTAATTGCAAATAATAAAACACCTACTATCAAAATCACACAAATGAAACTTATATATATTTGTTTTCCTACTATATTGTTGCAAGATGAGGTGAAAAACAGTGCTTTCTCCCTCTGCGATTACTACTTTAGCTCCACTACACTGTGAATATGTAGTGGAGCAAAAGTAGTAATCGCAACGGGATAAAGTACTGTTTTCCGATGTCATGAAGGTGTCAAGCATCCAAGGGAGTTCAGTACTGGCTGATCGCTCTCTTTAAAGAAGCGACATGACAATCTTGTGCTGATGTGCAATGCGAGATTGTCATGCCGCCGTTTTAAACATTGCGACCTACTAAATGCTGCTAACACAAGCGCGATAAAAAATGCACCATTTCTGAAGTAAACCCCCGGGATCCAGTGGCGGTGCACAGCAGGCTCACTTACATTGTTCCTTTGGGACCGGACCAGATCGGCACCGTGGTGGGTGGTTAGAGCAGCTGCGGCTCCCTGCAGGCTGCACTGTGTGGAAGCGGAGGAGACTGGAGGCTGGACTCTGGCAGCGGGGCCGGGAAGCAGCGGTACTGTCTGTTCCGGGTACTGGGTTAATTAAGAGATTCATTCAAGTGAGAGGAGTGGTCTGGACTCGTCACTCACTCTCCTTAACTTATGCGTGGCAGGCAGGCAGCGGCGCTGCTTATCTATAATCTCTCACTGTCTCACTCATTCTTAAGTTTCAGAGTCTCAGAGAGAGGAGTGAACTCAAGTAAAATGTGATAACGTGCGGGTTATGCAGCACACTATCCAGAGACCACAGGCTCATACAGCACATGACACTGTCTCCCCCCCCCCCCGCCGCTTTGTAGTCCACCCAGACGGATCAAAGGCTGGCAGGGTGGCGAATTACAAAAAAAAAAAAAAAAAATCCCAATGGCAGGCACCCCTCGGTGGAGAGCGCCTGTAGGCAGGTGCCTACTCTGCCTTATGGCAAATCCGGCCCTGCTTGGAGCTAGCAAGATAATGTTCCAAGTCACACACTTATGCTATTGATCTTCTATTGATCCTGTTCTGTCTGTGTTGTTAAATAACATGATTGTGGATCTGTTGCTAAGCAACATGTTACTTCAGTGCATTTTTTGTGCTTGGCAGCCTATCCATACTATGAACAACACCATCTAAGCCTCGTTTTGGCTTGAAGGTGTAACTACCATGCTGTATTTCTTCTTTATAGAAATCCACATCTTTAAAATGTGTCTATGATGCACTGATGTGATCAACAGGAGCCAGAAGACTTTGACCTAGTATGAAGACTATAAATCTCATCTATGAGGTAATATGTGCATGAATATTTTTTGTCAGTTTTATTGTATCTGTTCCTAATGAAGGCCTATTTTGCTGAAACATTTGAACTTTTTGTATGTAGCATGTTTTTTGAGTAAACTTTATCTCAGTATTATTCATGAGTATGCACTGTTTTCTTTTTATAAGATAATAATGGGCTTCCATGTCAGTGTTTCACTACCATCTAATCTCAGGAAACTGTGGAGTACAATCAAGTCGGAATGAGTCAATATCCCTGCCAAAACATTCCAGAACCTCATGGAGCCCATGCTATGCAGACTGGAGGCTGCTATGTATGATTGGAAGCTGGTCTGAGGGTCAAAGGAGGCACTAGCAGGCTAATGAATGGGCCACTCTATGTACATTTATCAGCCTTCACATAAGGCAGCGATATAGATTCTTTATAAACACATCCTCAGTCAACTGAACTGCCATATATAAACTATATTTTGAGCCCTATATTCTTACACTTGGCTGGTACTTTGAAGAAATGTTAACCAAGTGATTAAGGAGTTTATGGAGGTTAACTAGGATAAAACTGTAAGTAATCAAATAAGTCATACTCTTCAGATTGTGTTTAAGGGGAATAATATATTAGGAAGAAGTGCCTCCTGATTGGCTTAGTAGAAAAATGTACCTACATAGTTGTTCTGAAACAGCGTTCATATATATCTATTTTTTGCTGATGTTTATCTCTGTTGTAGTCAACTGGGAATTCTTTCAAGTTTAGAATCTGAAAAAGACTGGCGTTGCTTAAAAGTCATCTAGCACTACTGAAGACCACTGCTTATTGTGAAGAGTTTTGACCTAGAGGCAGACATAAACAGAAACCACTGCATATAGGAAACAGAGATAATGCAAGCAATACATAGATTTACCTAGCGGCTGAATGAAAGGCGCCTGTCTAGATAAGTCAATCTATTAGACAATCAAGAGCCTCTTATTTCTAGGGAATAGTTCTCCTTTAAATAAGGGTTGTGCAGAGTTATCTTGAAGTGCCATAAAAAGGCCTGGATGTAAGGAATATCCATATATCTTGGTTGTATACCAACCTTGATGACAGGTTTAGGCAATTCTGTGTTAAAGTGAATAAGGCTGGATTCATGCATACTTTTTTTTAGAACAGTGTTTCTTACTCTATGCTAAATAGAAAAATTGTAACATTGTTATGGTTTGGGCTATTTCCTTTGGCAATTTCATCTTGACACACTGCTTGGGCAGCTAGAGGGTGGAGCTAGGGTCTGAAGCTGGAGAATGGTGAAGCTGATAAATCCCTCCAGTGATCACCAATCCTTAACCCCCACTGACTGAAGAGATATAGGGAGGAGAGAGAGATCAAAAATAGGAAGAAGGAGAGGGAGAGTGAGAGAGAGAAGAAGAGAGAAGGAGAATATTGAGGAAAGGTGAGAGGAAGAGAAAGAGAGAGGTAGAATGGAGAGGTAAATAGAGAGAGAGTAGCAGACCTTAGTGGAGACTGCACTACAAGGCAAGAGATAGGAAAGGAGCAGACGAAGAGAGCCAGGAGGCAGTACGAAAGGTAGGCTAAAACGTTGACTGATAGCCTGAGAACGAGAAGATTTGAGAGAAGACAAAATGGAGACAAAAGAAAAGAAAGAAAAAAGAAATCCTCCAAACAGAGATGAAAGAAAGTGAGGCCATCAGTTAGAGTTGAGAATGAAGCAGAACAGTTCTTTGAAAAAACTGCCAGGAACAGTCTGTGAGTTAGGTATCAGTGGTGAATAGTAGAACAAGTGTGATGCCAAATCAAGAAGCAAGTGGAGTCAGTAGGAAAGCTGGGTCAAACTGGAGGGTCACAGTGCAGTGCCAAATCAAGTTATAAACCAGAGTCAAGAGGATATCTGGTGGGTCACAGGTGCAGACAATTGGCAGGAGAGGAAAGGAGGTTTAAATGGGCCATACCCCTAATAGGATGAGACCAGAGGAAGAGGAGGCTTGGCAAAAACAGCCATTTAAGAGAGCCTGAAACACCTCATTATACAGCCAAAATGCAACTTGATTGATCTTTTGTGTCCAATGCAGGACAATTTCACCTGAGTTTATTTGCATGGCAGCCTATAGCAGCAGTTATGCAGACATATGTTTGGATTACTGAATTGCTCACATCAATGATCCAGTCAATTGCCAGATCATGTGGTAGCAGCCAATAATGTTTTGCTCATGCCCATGTGGGCCGGCCATCTGAAAAATACATCTGAACCTTCCACCACACTGACAAAGATAGGACCTGTAAATGCAGGTGAGTTAAGACAGACAGTTTGATCAGTGCTACAATACACCAAAAGTCCAAAGTCATTGCAATCTGGGTCTTAGGGGCTAACTTGTACTCCTGGTTAATATATTTTATTAACTACAAGAATTTGGCAACAAAGATTCTATTCAAGTTTTCTCATGAAAACCTCAGGCAGTAAATGGAAAGCCACATTTTTTTAGCGTTATAGCCTGTAATTCTGTCTTGAAATAAACCTTCTTAAGTAGAGTCTCCGCCTGGTTCCCTTTATTGGAAGTGTGTAAGAAGCTGATCATCACTGTGTGAGTTCCCCTGAACAGAGACGGGGCTAGTCTCTCCGTAAGCTTGTTTGTCAGAGGATTTTGATATCAAAACCCTGACAATTGTTAAATGTAAGTCATTTGAACACGTATTCTATGCTCACTTTACTTTAATGTACTACAAGATTTGGTGCTTTTTCCTTTTTTCTCTTTTTTGTTTTTTTCAATATTGTGCCGCTGCGGGAGAGTGTGTGTGGTTTTTGTGGATAGCAACCTGAGCCAGTATTCTCTACAAGAAGTGTGATGCTGAGCCTGGAGACAGCTATATTTCTCCAGGAGCTTGGATTGTCGGACTCAGTATAAACCATTTCCCGACACACAATCTTTGTGAGTGCACACTTATAGGGTGAACAGTGGTGGTCTGTAAACAGATTGATTGATATGCACAGGGGCCGTCCTTGTTTGGCTTCTCCCCATTTTTGTTACTGCAGTACATTTTTCAATATTATTTTTGTTGGATAAATTTGTTTCAGATAAAAGTTGTCTTCAACACTAATGTTCTGTTGACTGGTTCTTAAATATTTCAGCTCCTTTCAAATTAAGGTATAACCTGTTGAGCAAAGTGTTGCTACTACTACTGCTAGTTCAGTGTCAGTCACATAATAACTAGGTTCCTTTAAATGCATTCAGGTCTATGGAAGCCCATTGTTTGTTGTAAAAGGATGTAATATACAGACTGATTTCAACTGAGATCACTATACAGAGGGGACTGCAAATATAATGCAAAAAATAAATACACCTGACTGCTAAGTGAAGGACATCTGCCTAGATACATTAGTATCTTAAACAAAAGGATTCACCGATGGCAAAGTAAATTAAGTCAATTCAAATAGCATTTGCTTACAAGGTTATTTGCATTTAAACCTTTGAGTGCTAGAGGGGTACGCAATGCATTGCATTCCCCTCTGGCATTCCAAGGGTTAAGTGGCATATATCTGCTTTTATCTTTCCCAATAATACCTTCCAACATTTCTTATAGCCAAAGAGGGACACTTTTGATTTAGGGGGAATTACCTATGTTTAGGTTACTTCTTGACATATTAACAGCTTCTTATGTAATCAGATAATTGATTGAGAGAACAATCATTTTATTTTACTTACACAAACTAATTTATAAACACATATATTGACGTTTAAGCAAGCATTAATGTGAATTTGATTTTTAGACACTACACATTCTGGTGTCTTAAAAAAGAGGGACCCCCGGGTAGGGAAATGGGACAGAGAACTATGAGTCTCAAAGAGGGACTGTATCTCCTTAATAGGGACCCTTGGGATGTACTCATATACATTACAGAACTTGAGGGAGATTTATAAAAGTGCAGTTAATGGTAAAGAAACATTAAAATGGCTGTAAGAGGGTTGCTTGTAGTTATACAATTATTAAGGACAGTTTAGGAGGATATAACTCCATCTAGTACATTTTTTTATAAAATGGAGTAAGGAAGTTATAAAGAAATGTTGGTATTTGTGACAATTTAGAGACAGAATTTTCAGCAAATATTTAAGGCCACGTCTGACCTGTTCTTATTTTTTGTGGTCACCGCATCCTATATAATAATTCGCTAAAACGTGTGTAACGACACAGTCATGCGCAGTAGAGACTGCTGCACATGTTGCAGTCATGCTCAGTCGAGACTGCCAGTGACGAGGCTGATGCAGAGTGGGGCTCCTGCTCTGTATCAGCCGAGGAGCGGGCAGTCTCTACTGAGCATGACTGCACCGTGACCGGCTGGCACTGTATCAGCTGCGGCTTGGGCAGTCTCTACTGATCATGACTGCACCGTGACCGTCTGGCACTGTATCAGCCGCGGCGCGGGCAGTCTCTACTGTGCATGACTGCACAGCGACCAGCTGGCACTGTATCAGCCGCGGAGTGGGCAGTCTCTACTGAGCATGACTGCACTGCGACCGGCTGGCAGTGGCACTGTGGCCCGTGTAACGGGCTCTTCAACTAGTTTATAAATGTAACTAGAATACGTTATAAATACCAAGACTTATAATAAGGAATAAGGATGTTTTAAGGATTTGTTCACAAAAAGGAATAAGAACATTTTTTAAATATCTCCTTCTCAGTTCTATACAGTACAAAGTTGAACAGTCCTGTGCAAAAGTTTTAGGCAGGTGTGAAAAAATGCTGTAAAGTAAGAATGCTTTCAAAAAATAGACACGTTAAAAGTTTATTTTTATCAATTAACAAAATCCAAAGTCTTGGAGCAGTCAATTTCAGACCCCATTTTCACTCACAACGCTCACGGAGGAGCACTGTAAGTAAAATATAAGTGACGTGCTATGACCATCACTGGTCCTTAAAGCGATAGTAATACTTAAGATGTAAAAAAATATATGTTGTAGGGTTTATGTCCCTGAATAAAACAAGGGAACTCTGACTGCTGAGAGATATTTTATTAAAAAAATTATAACAGCTCAAGCTTGAGTTTTTTAGGTACAATATCATAGTGGCCTGACAATTGTACAGTGGCACTGTTGCTACACTATCCTATGGAGATTTATGGTCTGCAGACCAGAACAGTCCATATGATGGTGTAGCAACAGTGCCACTGTAAATTTTCAGGCCATTGTGATATTGCACCTAAAAAAATTCAAGTTTGAGCTGTTATAATTTTTTAAGTATTACTATCCCTTTAAGGCAAAACCTGTGTGATGGTCATAGTATGTCATGTGGTCCTTATAGGGTTAATGATCTCAGCAGGTAGGTTGTTTCAAATATGTTGAATAACTAACCACGGTTGTTCTATGGATGTAGGCATCCTCAGTTACTTCTCTCTCTTCATGTAATCTCAGACCAACTTGATGATGTTGAGATCAGGGCTCTGTGGGGGCCATATCTTCACTTCCAGGACTCCTTGTTCTTATTTATGCTGAAAATAGTTGTAAATGACTTTGGCTGTGTCTTTGGGGTCTTTGTCAAGCTGCAGAATAAATCTGGGGCCAGTCAGATACCTGCCTGATGGTATTTCATGATGGATACGTGCCTGCCTGTACTTCTCAGCATTGAGAATACCATTAATTCTGAACAAATCCCCAACTCCATTTGCAGAAATGCAGCCCCTAGCTTGCAAGGAACCTCCACCATGCTACAATGTTGCCTGCAGACAGTCATTCTTGAACCGCTCTCCAACCTTTGGTTAACAATCTGCCTTCTGCTACAGCCAACTATTTAAAATTTTGACTCATCAGTCCAGAACACCTTCTGCCATTTTTCTGCTCCTGTGTTTTTGTGCATAGTTGAGTTGCTTGGCCTTGTTTCCATGTCAGATGTATAGCATTTTTACGGCAAGTCTTCCATGAAGGCCACTTCTTACCAGACTTCTCTGGACAGTAGACGGGTATACCAGGGTCCCACCTTTTTCTGTCAATTCTTAGCTGATGACACTGATGGACATTTTCTGATTTTGAAGGTGAAGTAAGCATGCATCAACTATCTTTAACGGTGCCCATTTCTTTGTGTCTCTTCAAAAGAGCTTGGACAGCACATTTGGAAACCCCTGTCTGCCTTGAAATTTCACCATAGGAGAGACCTTGCTGATGCATTATAACTGCCTTGTGTCTTATTGCTTTGTTCATTCATGTTATGGTTTATGGCTTTTGACATTAAACTGTCTTCAGCAACCTTACCTTGTTAGCCGAGTTTGGCTGTTCCTCACCCAGTTTTTTCCTCCTACACAGCTGTTTCTGTTTCAACCTACATATTAAATTGATGATCATTAGCTCCTGTTTGGTATAATTGTTTAATCATACACCTGACTATATGCCTACAAAATTCCTGACTTTGTGCAAATATACCAAGAAGAATTGATGATCTCTTGAAGGCAAAAGGTGGTCACAACAAATATTGAATTGATTTAGATTTTTCTTCTGTTCACTCACTTTGCATTTTTGTTAATTGATAAAAATAAACCTTTAACATGTCTATTTTTGAAAGTATTCTTACTTTACAACATTTTTTCTCACCTGCCTAAAACCTTTGCACAGTACTGTATACCTCAGATCCTCCATTTTATAGAAACACATGCATTCACACACACACAAACGTGCGCACAAATACACACACATGCACATGCATGAACACACACACAAACACACACACTTATGGTGTCCATTTATTATTTGTGTAGAACCTTGTAAGAATTACCATATCATTTATAATCTTAGGCTGTGATTTCTAAAGGGGCAAATGGCTAAACTTGAAATAAAATTCTCTGATTTCCTTGAACAACAGCCCTCTGCCAGTTCATCAGTGGCTGGATACTATATGACACTTGATTACTCATCAGTGGTCAAGTGTTAGATCCACCACGCTCATCTGCCAGCTTCAACACTAGTGGACTCCACAGAAATCTATGGAGCAAAAACCATACCAAAGAATAGGTTAGCAGTGCTGGAGGAAACCAACTATACAAAATGTTAGAAATAAAAATTCCAAATCTCCCACTGATTTCAGTGTGGCTGATAAAAGTTTTGGATATTTTTCTTGCATTCAGTGGGTTAAAATTCCCTTGTCAATCAATGAGAATGTATGTTTGTTTCCCAGGTACTACTGGTTTGCTCCACAATTGCTCATCTTTCCTTTTGCCCATGAATATGTATACAGGGAATGGGTGCAGTAACATCACATTTTTATTGCATTATCTTGCATATGCATTGCCAGTAAATACTATCAATCACCTGAACGTATCTATCAATGACTGAGGGGAATGGCAGCTTATCTCATATGGCGCTCTTACTGCCCCTCACACCACAGAAGGCAAATATAAATTCTCCAGATCCTCATAGATTTAAATGGGGCTCTGAACCCTATGAATGCTAGAAAGGTCCCCTATGCATTGTGAAGCAATGCATTGGAGACCTCTCTAACATTTAAGGTGCTAAAGTACCCTTTTAAATCAATGAAATAAGAAGAATTTACATTTTCTCCCCATTAAAATAAAATGTAGCTTGATTAAAGTGGAACTTTAATCTTTATAATATTGCTTACAAGAGAAGCTCTGTGCGCCTACGCAGGCAGCAACTTCCATTGCCTTAAGGTAACCAGGGAATGTCACCACCAATCCGGCAGTGCACGGGACAGACAGCGCAGACTGAGAGGTAACTTTCCTCTAAAATGGCTGCACTGTTGTCTTCTGGATGCCTGCAGAAGAAGCTGGATTATTTCAATAACGTGGACTTATTCAACATTATATGAGTATTCCTTTGCCTATCGCTATATTAGTAATGTATTGGGGGCAATATTATGAAGATGAAAGGTCCGCTTTAATAATATTAATCCTTTGAGTACCAGAGAAGTATTTAATGCTTTGCAATGCATTGGATACCTCTCTGGCATTCAAGGGGTTAATATTTCCCTGGTCTGCACCTCAGCACATACTGGTTAAGGCAACAGCGTTATTACTGCCCCCTGAAAGGGTAACTCCAAGGAACACTGATCTTCAGAATAAGGGAGACGGTTGTTGTGATATCCACTCTTTAATTAAAAAGTTCTAGGAAAAAATACTTTATTAAAATGACTGAATTGCAGCTCATTTCTAGGTTACAACAAACCTTTTAATCAGACAATTCATAAATGCTATTGCATCAAAATTAAAAATCTAATCATCGCTCACTGGAGTTGCCCGTTCAGGGGAAGTTATAGCTTTGCTGCCTTAAAGGGCCACGGAGAGTGTTATTTCAATACTGTCAAAGTTGTAGTTTAAGAGTAATTGAATGATAAAGTATCTCCCTCCCGCCCTTTTACCTCATGTAAGCCCCTCCCCCTCAAATGTGGAATCTGGTCTCTTGACCGGACAGGTTGCAACAAGGGACAATCTTCTTCTTGTAAGCATAAGGAAAACCCTGCCCCCCCTGACAGGTTTTTCAGGTTTTTCCTCACTGACGATTGCCTCTCTGAGATCCATCTGAACAGTCATGCTGCTCTGAGGTGAGCAGTATTTTATCATTAAAAGGGGCGGGAGAAGGATACTTTATTATTCAATTACTCTTGAACTACAACTTGGACAGAATTGAAATAACACTCTCCACAACCCAAATACTATGAAGAATAATCAGAGCTGCTTATTTTTGTGAAACATTACTATACCTTTAACCGATGTGTACTGACTTGCAAATCTGGGAAAGATCAATGTGATTAATCAAGCTACATTTTATTTTATTGTGGAGAAAACTTAAAGTGCCCCTCATTACTTTTGTATATTGTTTGCATATCGCTTGGCTGGATGGCTGTTCTGTTTGGTTTTAGATATATTGCCATACTAGTGAGGAGCAACTGTATCCTAATATCTGGGTGAGCGGCAGTTTGAATATCCCCCCGCAGGTTCATGAGTTGCTAGTGACTAGTATTTGTATGGCAGTTATGCCATTTGCGATGATGTACTATTTGCTGTAACAATTGTCTTCTCCAACAGACATTATTACTCTACTACTCCCTTTTTGTGTTTGGATATTTTAAATCAATGGTACATTTTACTTATCCCCTATGGTGTAGTTAGTTTGGGTCATAATTATTTTTTTAAGGTCTGGGTTCTATTGCAGTTTATAAATGTATCAAAAATGTTGTTCCCATAGGCCCCTTTCACATGGATGACACCAATGCAGTGATGCTGCCTTGGTTACGTCACCCATTGTGAAAGGTAACCTGCTGAACTATGGCTGCTTTCACGTGCCTCATGCTGCAAATTATACTGTATTATCCCTGTAATGCAGTAAAGTTGCAGTAAGGAAGGTCTGTACAGCGGCACACAAGTGCTGATGAAGACTGAGAGACTCATCACAAGCTCCTATGAATACACACCCACCAGCCAATAATATTGACTGGCTCTAACGTTGGCTTGCTGGCAAGTGGTAGCCTCTCCCCTCCGATTGCTGGTGGATCGAAAGAGATGTAAAAGAAGCAACACTGGCAACATAAGTGTTGCAGGGGGCTGCAACAATTCATTTGCCATGAGAAAGAGGCTAGAGGCTTCAATGGGGATCTGTTCAATAAATTAACACTCATCAACTGTAATGGAATCTAGGCCTAAGTCAGCCTCTTATGTTCTCTGAATAGGATTTGATAATCAAGTGATTAAGAATATATAAAATGATAATTTCAATTATAAACTCCCCACCAAAGTTTTGCAGCTCTACAGTTTAGTGGGTTTTCTCATTTAGCCTAGTTCAGTTTTAAATCTTTGAGAGTTGTTTCTACACATCTTGAACCATGGACCCCAATAGAAGCACCATGAATGGATTTATTACTTGTGAAAATTCTCATTTGCCCACATTGTCCATATTCAGGTTAAAATCCCATTGATAATGATGTGTGCCAATAAACTGGTCACCAAATTGATTATATAGCGTAGTATATGTTGGACACATTGATTTTAATTCTGGAATGGGGTTGAAACAAAGAGACTATGTGTACTAATGAATGCTAATCCTGAATGCAAGACAGGGCAGAAAAAACTACCCCCTATGAATAAAGGTTAAAAAGTGGATCACATATGGGGCAAAATAATCCCACTTAATGAATCAGATAACTAATTCCTTTTTCTTAACCCTATAAGGATTAGAGGCGTTTGTGATGCATTGTAAAACCCTGTGGTCCCTAAACATTAATATTATGCTGTGTCTTTGATACATAAGGTGCAATTCTTTTGCCCAAGATTTGCTTCACTTTTGTCTTGATGTGTAGAGCCCAATTTTTTTGGCATCAGTTTTGCACCCAGAAGATTTTAGTACCTTACTGTAACAGTATTTTCTTAATCCCTTTTGAGGTGTGAGCATACATATTTTGATCCTGAGCACATTGTCCTGTTGTGATTTTCTCTATGGATAAATAGAATACTTATTCACACAATATAACATGCAGTAAAGCCTTTGAACAGGATGTCCATACATTCTTTAATGGAAGCAAATTTCACTATGCTGTCAGCCTTCTATAATTTAGTTTTGAAAATGAACAAAGCATACGGTAATAGATAAAAGTAGTGAAGTATAAAGTAACTGTAAAAATTGCATTATATTTATCCTACCTGTAATCTTATCACTAATCAAACCTACTTTCATCCTTACTGTGTCTTCCACCCACATATTCCAGATATCCTCTAGAATGTGGTTTGAAGTTATAATTTAACTCAGCAGAAACATTGTGACTGACATTCCATAACATGGCATAACAAGTTCGCTTAAAAATATGTTTTATATATGTCATTTTTTAATGTATTTTTCTTTTTTCTTCATTTGTAATTTGGGGTTTCTGGAGAGTCCCCTTATTCCTTGCTACACTTCATGCACCGTGTATTCAGACTATTTTTTTATATATATTTTCTTATCTTCGCCAGATTGGTTTTTATTTTCCATACACATACAGACAAGACCGACTACCAGACTGATGACCAGACAGATAGATACAACTTTTGATCAGAGAAGGTTGGATTGGCAGTCCTTTCAAACCCTAAAAATGTCATACAGATATCCGAAGACCACAATGCTCATAGATACGTTTCCCATCTTGCACTATGAGAAAATGTAATCACACTTTAGCCTAACTTAGCCTAAATTATCAACAAAATACACAGGAAGAATGGCCCTGATGAGTATTGTGTGATTTATTTTCCAGCTAATAAATTAAATCAGTAGAACTAGATTTATTAGCATTTAAAGTTAAGAAACAGGAGAATTTATGGTCATAGTGTAATTGGTACACATGCTCAGTAGAGTACAGCAGAGTGGTCGGGTTATTTAGGTTACTGTAGGCTGCCATCTACTGACGATTGATAGAATTAGCCTCTGAGGTTTTTAACAACTCATCTCTTATTCACTAAATTTGTTACACTTAAATATGCTCTCTTTGACTCTAGCCTACACTGATACCATTGCAGGCTCATTTCACTGCTCACCTGCAGCACTGTGAGGGTATAGCTCTCATACCCACACTGGTCTTCCCTCAAACCATGTGTTTATTGTTAGTTTATTTCATGCCTATGCTTGTGGAAACATAAAAGAGAATTAAGGTTGTGAGTTGACCTTTAATACTGGTGAACCAAGAGTTCTGATTATCTAAAAAAATCTTACATTTGCATTAACTCACCTGTGTGTAACTGTACTAGGAACTTGGAGTGTTCCCACACTGAGTGTTAAATAAATAAATAAGTAAAATTGAGCTAAGGAGAGGTTTGTGCATTGGTATACTATACTTTTAGAACCCCTTTGAGTGTCACAGGGGCATGCAAAACACATCCCTATGACACTCAATGGGTAAGGGAGTGAGTCTGTTTGTGTTGCTAAAGCCTGAGAGGATCCTCTCTGCTCCCCCAGTGAGCAAGTAGGGAAGCAGACAGGATGTTCTCAGACATCAGGGTTGTCTACTGCTGGTGATGTGGAAGGAAGGGCAGTTTGACAACCCTGTATGCTAATGGGGAACTTCTCCTCCCCTCCCCTGTCATACTTACATATGGCGACACATTGCCAGAAACACATCTCCACAACATTGAACCTTAGTGCGTCTCCATCCATGTATTTCTGAGTCCATACAACCATATACCAAGCAATGAAATAGGTTATTATCTTAAAATTTGGTCTGTGTTGGAAGGTGGTTACAGTAGGCAACAATTGTTCATTACACCCATCTAATATCATCAATGAAGAAAGCATGAGCTTCTTATGAGTTAATTGGATAACAGGTTTGTTACATCTCTTTGTAAACAGTTATTCTTAGCTATATAATATTTGCCCTAGTTAGTTAATTGTAGTTACTATGTGTCTTTATCTTAGAAGTATTTATATACTGTGCTAGGCAGTCAATGGGATGAATGAACTAATATATTCCTGCACTAAATCAGGCTCTGAAATTGATTTCCAAGACTTACATCAGCCTAAAGTCACATTGCAATGTTACTTACACCAACATTAATATTGCTTTTGCCAAAAGCAGGACAACTGGGTAATCTAATGGAGTTTTGGGGTGTTCCCTTTACTCTATGCCTTGTTCAATGTGGTGTATTAAACAAGGCATGAGGAAATATTGTGACTTTATTTCATTTTCCTACCTATGCAATGGGGAAAGAGTAAGGGGCTTCCTGGCTTAAAAATCCTAAAAATGGTGGAGTGTGACTTCTGGTATACACTACAGGGATCATACCCTCTAGTGCATATCTTGAAACACAGCTACTGGGGTTGTAGACTAACACCAGGGAAGTTGAGTTGGCATATTTCTATTTTTGCCTCAATGAAATTTACATTGAAATCTTTTAGAGAGCGTGACACACTAGTAAAAAATTAATCTCAGGGATCTTATGGCACATAAAGAAATTAACCACGAACGTTGTGAAATAAATTACTGCCAGAAACAAATCTCTTGAGTTTCAAGTAACATATAAGAGTGGATATACTACAACAGGCCCTGGAATCAAAGTACCACTGTTGCATCTATTGCTTAAAGAGATAGTAATACTTCGTTTTAACTTTATTTTATTTTGTAGGCATTAAAAAAACATGAAGAATGATATAAGTCTTATCTCTCAAACCTTTATGGTTTAAGAGATATTCACGAGCAAAGTTTCCCCTCCCCACCCCTTTTACCTAGTGTAAGCCATCTCTTCTCAGATGTGAATCTGGTTGTAAGACCAGACAGATAACAGCAGGGGACAATCTTCTTTATATGAAAACAATGAAAGCCCTGCCCCTCTTGACAAGCTTTTCAGGTTTTTCCCTTATCTTAATTGAAGATTGTCCCTCTGTGCAATCTACCTGGGCACCTACCTTCTGCTTTGGCTGGGCAGTGTTACATCAGTAAAAGGGGCGGGAGGGGGACACTTTGTTATTGAATTACTCCTGAACTACAACTCTGACAGAACTGAAATAACACTCTCCAAAGTCCAAATACTATGATGATTAATTAGAGCTGTTTTTATTATGAAACATTACTATCCCTTTAAGTACTAAGTTTAAGACTTCATAATGTCTTCCATTTATGTCACTTGTACCAATTGGAGTGCAGTTTGGGAATACATAGGTATTTTGGGGCATTCCTTTCCTTACTGCCTTGATTAATGCCACGTTAAAGAGGAAATAATTTTGAAATCAAGTCTGCATGCTATAGGTCTAGTGTTCGGACCTTGCTTGCATTAACGTCTGAATAATGGGGGAGTGTGCACACAAGTAAGCACAAATTTGATCAGCAGATCTAGTACATACTATGAAATGCAGCGTCATTATTGCCAGATTCATACTTTCACTGTTTTGTATCTAAGTTGATTCATTTGCATTGCAGTAAGTTCAGCACATAAGTGTCTGCAATTGTGGCTTATACTGTTCCCCAACTCTAAGCAGTGATTAGGTAAAAAAAATTGTTTAAATAAATGAGCTTCAAAATTGGAGGAAAGCAATCATCGCTATGCAGTTCACAGAACTATTTAGCCATTTATTATTTATTTATTTTAAGCTCTAGTTCACATAAAGCAAATCAAATTCAACTGCAGGGATACAAGTATGAAAAAAAATATTCGTGCCTATAAAACTTGAATAGTATGCATTGATTGTTTAAAGGGATAGTAAACACCCCAAAAAACTGTAAGCCAAATGATATTTATAATAAAAACATACTTAACACCCTCATTCCGATCTCTCAAACCTTTATGGTTTGAGAGCTGTAAGAAAATAAAGACCTCCACTCCCTCCCCCTTCTCATGCGTCCGCTGCACAGCAGACGTCATGAGATTCTGCTTCCAGGACCAGACGGCGGCTCTTCAGGAGTGCTGTCATCGGGATATCAAGCTATAATTACTTCATCGGAATGATCTACAACGTGTGCTTGCAAGCCAGGCACACGTTGTAGACCATACCGATGAAGTAATTATAGTTAGATATCCCGATGACAGCACTCCTGAAGATCCGCCTACAGTCGGGCGACAGGATTCTGCTTCTGACAGCTTTATAGCTCGTCAGGCAGAAAGGGGAGGGAGCGGAGGACTTTATTTTCTTACATCTCTCAAACCATAACTATCATTTGGCTTACAGTTTTTTGTGGGGTTTACTATCCCTTTAAGGACTTGAGAAGGCGGGTGCAACATGCTGCTTCGCAATACATCACACACCCATTCTGGTCTTTAAAGGTTTAAGGAATTACAATGTTGCAAAAAATGTTTTAGGGTTTTTTTGTTTTTTTTTAATCTTCCTGTTTTACTTACTCTGAGTAACCTATACCCATGTTCTCATATTAAAAACAATAGTTTTTTTTATGTTTTTATGGTGAAACAATCTTCTCAAGGACCAACTGTCCTTCACAGTCAATGGGTTCCACTTGTGAAGAGCCAGGAATTTAATTGTTTGTATCTATACAGTAACAAAAATAGATTTGTGGGTGTAATTAAATATGATATTTTTTAACCATACATAATAACATAAAATAAATATTCTTGTTATAGTTTAGACAGTGTTCTTATAGAAATAATTTGCTTGGTGAAATGCAAGAAAAAAAGGTGTGATATTCTTACTAAAACTTAATTTTATTTTCAGTCAACTCATTTGATAAAATACCTTTTTTGATGGAAAAAGCCAGATCCTCCAAACCACAGATATATAGTGAAACAAACAATTAGCCATGTATTATTTTTCCCAACTATTGGTCACAGCCTAAACTTGAAACCAGGTCTCTATTTCTCAATGAGACAAACAATTGTGAGGACCACCCATCAAGCGCAAACAAGGTAAAGTATCTTGTTCTAGGCATTGTAGCCTCTCAATGGTGCTACAACTCATGTTTTTCACTCCCATGTGCCATTGCAGAGTGGAAGTCTCCATATCCATGTCAGACTAGCCCTGCCCACAGACAGTCCAGTTCTGAAATGTCAGGCAAATCCTCTCCTCACAAGAGAAAGACATAAAAACCACAAAAGTGTGTTTCAGCCTATGTGGGCCTCATTGGTGTGGTGCTGCTGAATCCCTCTAGACACATGGAAGCAAGACCCATGCCTTAAGCTTAGGGAGACAAACAATTATGAGGAGAACCCATCAAGCACGAACATGGTAAAGTGTCTTGTTCTAGGCATAACAACAAAAACAGAAAGGTACACAGCACAAGGTGCTGCAACTCACGTTCCCAGGCATGGGCCCTTGCTTCCATGTGCCTTTATGGTTTGAGAGATAACCGTAAGCAAAGTTCCCCCCTCCCTCCCCCTTCCCTGAAGTCAGTGTTGTACTGACTGCAGGGGAAGTCTGTCGTATGACGGGCTTGCGGCTCTGCAGCTGAGCCGAGGTTGCGTTAGTAAAAAATAATTATGTGTGTTTGCAAGCACACGCAGAAGACCATTTCAGTGAAATAATAATTTTTTACTAATGTGATCTCAGCTCTGCTGCAGAGCCGCCTGATGCAAATAAGACCGGATATCCCTGCAGTCAGTATAATGCTGACTTCAGGGAAGAGGGGGAGAGGGGGGAACTTTGCTTACAGTTATCTCTCAAACCATGAAGGTTTGAAAGATGACACTGGGGGCAATTGAATTCTTCTTGAAATAGCTACACTATGGAGATTAGTAATATTTAAGTATTACTATCCCTTTAAGGGGATATGCTGTCACCTAGTGCACTGGAAACTTCACTAGTATTTAACTCCTTAAGGACCAGTGGTCCTGGGATGTTTCCGTTCCATAAGGACTGCTTTGAACCTTGCCGACACGCCGGTACATGTGACCTGTTGTGTGTATCGGCTCTCTGCTTTGCGGCCTGAAAGTGATCGCTCCAGTCTTGCAGAGGTCAATTTTAGGCCCTATTTTTACTTACAGTGTTCCCTCTGGAGCACTGTAAGTGAAAAGTACATGACGTACTATGACCGTCATCGGTCCTTAAGTATTCAAGGACAATGACGGTCATAGTACGTCATGTAGTACTTAAGGGGTTATAGCTCTGTTTAAATCAAAGGAGATTATTTACTTTTTCCCTATTTGTGCAGTTGATTTGTTTTGCTTTGCAATGCATTGGGGACATCTCTGACATTCTAGGGGTCAAAAGCCCCATTTAAAATAAAAGGAATTTGGAAATTTTTATTGGTTGCAGTTGGTTTGGTTTAGAATTGCTCCAGTCGGGTTATGCAATAAAACATGATAATGTGATGATGACTTTTCCAGTTCCTATAGAGTCCATGCACTAAGATCTCCACAGGTATAATAACTAGTATTTATATAGTGCCTTTCTCCCAGTGGGACCCAAAGTGCTTTCAGCACAGGCTCTTGGAATTAACCAAATTGGCAGCTGAAATAATAGATGTTATTACCTAAACAATGGTACTCATTCATCAACCTTATATGTATGAAGGACTGAGGTGACACTGGTAGGATTCAAACCTGCAACCTTGAGGTTTGAGCAGGCTCAATAGTCAGGGAATTTACCACAAAGCTATCTCACCAACTGAAAGCTTAGTGCAGAGACTCCATGGAATAATATAAGAATTGAAGAAGTGATACCACTGGAGAAGTCATCACCACTTTATCTCCTCTCTATGACACCTTTTCAGATCCCCCCCAGTACATCAGTAATAGATCAATGTAATAAGAAATAGCAATGTGATTCTGGGGCAAACCAATTGCATGATAGGGAACAAATACAAATTCCAGTTGACATAAATGGGGCTTATAACCTCTTGATCATTTAAAGATTTAAAAGTCCTATTTAAGCCATGGGAATGTTTATTTGAGTCATATAATGGCTTATATTTGCTCTTTGATTGCATTTTTTTTAGTACATCAATCTTAGTGAGTCTGTAAAACTAGGATAGCTAACCCTTGTCTTCAAAAGCTAGCAACAGTGCACATGACAGAAGACATCCGCTCAGGCACATATGTATTAGTTAACATGACTTAGTATTTGATATATCCACCTGTGATCAAGCAGAGATATCCTGAAAACCATTATTGGTAGCTCTTGAGGAACATGGCCGGCTATCCTTGCTATAGAAGGTTTCATATCCAATCTGGGTCACTGTAATTGCTTGGTTTTTATTCCAAGCAAACACAGAGAACAATGTCTTGATAATATCCTCAAAGTTCTCTGTTTCATGAAAAGCATTATGCAAATTATATATTGCATAACTATTACATAAACCAAACGTGAAAGCTGAACTACCATGTCACAAAATGTTTAGCTTAACTAAGTCCCCTTCTGGCGACTAGCTGCTTAGTAGCGCTAGTCGCCAGAATTATTACCTGATTTAATAGATATATGCTTTATTCCCCAGCTGTCAGTAGGATGGAGCGCTGACATCTTGCCAGAATGACGTCTGCACGCTTTTGCTGTCAGTCCCAGCCGGAGCCAAATGGCTCCTAGCAACACCTCCTAGACCCGGCTGGGCCTGACAGCGCAGGCATGCAGACATCATTCTGGCAAGATGTCCGCACTCCGTGCTACTGACAGCTGGGGAATAAAGCATATATCTATTAAATCAGGTAATAATTCTGGTGACTAGCGCTACTAAGCAGCTAGTCACCAGAAGGGGACTAAGTTAAGCTAAACATTTTGTGACATGGTAGTTCCGCTTGAACTAGAAAATAAAAGTGTATGCCTATTTATCACTTGCAACATAGGAGACCAAAAAAGTCTCTACATTTCCATTGCTTTCAATTGAGCATATAACTCCATGAATCCTATATAGGTCTTTAAAGCATTCAAATGAATGCATTGAATACCTTTTGTAGCATTCCAGAGTTTAAAAGCTCAGTTTAAAGGGATAATAATAGTTTGAAATAAACAGAGTTTATATTCATCTGTATATCTTTTGCAGTATGTAGAGTGCTATAACAATCCTATCTGAGTTGTAGCTCAAGAGTTATAACATTATAAAGGATACCCCCCGGCGCCCTTCTACATATGTCACACTGCCTCTCTTGCAGGCCCGTATGTAGTGCAGCAAAGGACAATCTTCAATGAGCATAAGGAAAATCCTGCCCTCATTCATCAAGGGCATTATACTTACTGCATGAAGTTTGTCCTTTGCTGAGAGCTGTCCGGTCAAGCAATCGGATTCCACATCTGAGGGGAGGTAACAAAACATAGGTAAAAGGGGAAGGGGGGGATCGTTTATATGTTATAACTCTTGAACTACAACTCGGATAAGATTGTTATAGCATTCTACATGCTGCAAAGGATATACCGATGAATATAATCTCTGTTTATTTCAATCTATTACTATCCCTTTAAAGTAACATTAAAAGGTAAACATGAATTGGTATTATAGAAACGTAAATATCTTGTTCTCAATCCTAGTACCTGTAACAATTCTCTGTTTATCTTCTGAAGCCTAAAATCTGCACTTACAATCCATAGGGTTTCCCTTCCCAGTGCAAAAGCAATCTTATTAGCATAGCTGGGAACTCTCTGAATTTGCCCCGGAGACTCCGGATTTAACACTGTATTAACGGGTTTCTGGGGCAGAGTCTAATTTGCCGGATGTGCCCACTCCTCATCCTATTCTCCCACTTCCCCACACAATTCCGCCTATTTTTTTTTTTTTCTGTGTTTTTTTAGTCAACTCCCCTTGTCACAATTAAGCCCCGCCCCTTTTTCTGACTCAAATTGCGTCATATAGCTTACCCAGGTATTGTAAAGTTCCCAGGTATGCTTATTAGGATACCTAAGAAGTGATTTTTCTGCATTGTCTTTAAATGGAGTAAGATAAGGGATACCATTTAATGAAATTAGAGCACAGAAACCCAGAGGTTTTGGATTAAATTGTATGGATCTAAGATAAGATAACTACATTTCACAGAGTATAGATTGATGTACATGGTATTTAAAATTAAATAGCCCAATTTGATTTTAGGTATAATTGTCTCTATATATCAATGGTAATTTTAATTTGTCCCCAGTGGTGCAGTTAATATAACCAAAATAACTACGGGGGAGGGGATAGAAGGTGTAATAAATGTGGTATAAATTCTCCATTGTGATAACCTGCAAGACCTGTGTTATTCCATGGAGCCTATGCATTCAGATCAGCTTTATAAATCTTTGTGCACCAGCTCCATAGAATAACATTGGAATTGGAGCATTAATCATACTTGAGATTTTATCTCACCTTTATCAATTCTTAGTGCATACCCCCCCACCCCCACCCCAGTTCCCTTTATACACCTGCCTCATTTCCCCTAAAATGTGTCAAAGGCAACCATAAGATTTTAATGGTCTAATTTCTTTGCTCAGTGATTTCATTATTTCTTAAATATGACATTTTTTTTTATTTCCTTTACCATCTAAAATCCCTTCTACTAATAATGTATTCCTGTTTTTCAATATTATCATAACTGAGTGGTCTTTCTTATTGTATTGTGATACCTTCACCATGCTATTCAGTATTTCTTTTCATGCACTATTTTTACTTCTACTCCTGCTCTGCTTTCACCAGGATCTATACTAATTATCCCACTCCTATCGTGTCTGCTCTAGTGTCTTTTTTTAATCCTTTTTTGTCTCTTATGAGCTCCTTCCCTCCTGTGTAATGCATGTCAACCAGAAAACCAAATGACTAAGAAGAAGCTGACAAAAGAAAGAAATTAAAACAGCACTTTTTTAAATTTTAAAAAAATAATAAAGTCTGTTTGTAATGAATAAGATATTATGTGAGGCTTGCCTGTAAAAAATAATGCACACTTACCCCTTTGAGTGTCAAAGATGTATGCAATGCTTTGGATACCTCTCTGGCACTCAAAAGCTTAAAGGGATAGTAATACTTTGTTTTCTTTTTATTTTGTAGGCATTAAAGAAACATGAAGTCTTATCTCTCAAACCTTTATGGTTTGAGAGATATTCACAAGCAAAGTTTCCCCTCCCGCCCCTTTTACCTAGTGTAAGCCATCTCTTCTCAGATGTGGGATCTGGTTGTAAGACTAGACAGATAAGAGAAGGGGACAGTTTTGTTCCTATGAAAACAATGAAAGCCCTTCCCCCCTTGACAAGTTTTTCAGGTTTTTCCCTTATCTTAATTAAAGATTGTCCCTCTCTGCAGTCTACCTGGGCACCTCCCTTCTGATCTGGCTGAACAGTGTTACATCAGTAAAAGGGGCAGGAGGGAGATACTTTGTTACTGAATTACTCTTGAACTACAACTCTGACAGAATTGAAATAACACCCTCCAAAGTCCAAATACTATGATGATTAAATAGAGCAGCTTTTATTATGAAACATTACTATCCCTTTAAGGTACAATTTAAAGGTATAGTAACATTTCACAAAAAACAGCAGCTCCAATTATTCTTCATAGTGTTTAGGCTATGGAGAATGAAATTTCAATACTGTCAGAGTTCAAGAGTAATTGAATGATAAAATACCCCCCTCCTGCCCCTTTTACCTTGTGTAAGCCACCTCCCCTCAGATGTGGAATCTGGTCTCTTCACCAGACAGGTCACAGCAAGGGACAATCTTCTTACTGTGAGCATAAGGAAAACCCTGCACCCCTTTGACAGGTTTTTCAGGTTTTTCCTTATGCTCACTGAAGATTGTCCCTCACTGCAATCCATCTGGGCAGTCTTGCTGCTCTGAGGTGAGCAGTGTTACACCAGTAAAAACTACAGCTCAGACAGAATTGAAATAACACTCTCCATGGCCAAATACTATGAAGACTAATTGTAGCTGCTTTTATTGTGAAATATTACTATCCCTTTAATAAGTTAAAGCAGTGTAATTTTGGAGCAAACTAACAGTATTATAGGGTACAAATAAAATGTACATTGATTTACATGGGGCTTATAAACCCCTTGAGAGGTGTCCAAAGCATTACGAAGCAATGGGTTACAGATCTATCTAGCATTCAAAGGGTTCAAATCCCCATTGAAAGCAGTGGGACTTCTGGGAATGTGTATTCCTTCCCTATGGTTCCATTGGTATACACACTTTATACTCCCACATTGGTCCCAAGGCAGCATGGATCCATGGGGAGGTCTGCTCCCAGGAAAGCAGATGTGCCCATAACGCACTGTGCAAGTGTTAGCTCTCTTTAAAACAATGGACATTTTGAGTATTCTTATTTCCCCTATAAAAGAGTTGGTTTGCTCCAGAATTGTTTGTGTGTGATTGTGTGTGTATGTGAAGCATACTTCAATGCAATGTGCTTTATATGCACTTATCTAGCATTATTTACCATGTTTAATAAATTAAACTGCATTGATATCACCTTTTGTGATTTAATATGTGTATTTATTAACCCCTTAAGGACCAGCGGTTCTGGGGTGTCTGGTCCTTTAAGGACCAGATAGGCGAGTTCGACGTGCCGTCCCATGTGACTGATCACGTGGGGCGGCACATCGAACGAAGGACTGAAAGAGATCGCTCCGGTCTTGGAGCGATCAACTTCAGTCCCCGGTATTACTCACCGCACTCCTGCAGGAGCGCGGTGAGGAAAAGTAAGTGACGTACCAGGACCATCACTGGTCTTTAAGTGCCAGACCAGCGTGACGGTCCGGGTATGTCACAGGACGTGAAGGGGTTAATGACTGTTGTATGACATTTAAAAAATAAACATTAAGACATGTATATGTTGGTACTGTAAAGATATGTAGGTTGAAAGGTAAGTATTTGTAAGATTGATTTGACATATTTGTATATGACTGAAGAAGGGGCCTTAGTGTACTGAAAGCTTGCACTGTCTATGTCCTTGGTTAGCCATTGGAAAGTGTCACCTTTATATCATTCTTGTGAGTGTTTTTGCTACACTGAATTACATGAATTTCTGGGAGAAATTGGAGGGCAGGTTTTTTCTATAAGGGAAGGGGTTAAGCATTGCGTTACTGCTAACTGAGGTAGAGAATGAGTTATTTATAACTGTAGTGGTCTCTGGCAGGGAAGTGCTCAATCAATGATTTGTGGGTCCCTGTGGTGGGCTGGAGGTTAATTAATGCTCTGCTAGTCTGTAGAAGGGAGGGGTTTAAGCACTGATCTGCCAACATTTGTGTCATTTACAGCTTTGTAGGCTTCTAGCAGGAAGGGTGTTAAACATACAGAGAATTGGAATTATTGTGGTCTGGCCCTTCAGTATATAACACAATAGGAGGAATGAACTAATAAAAATCTGAGCTGAACCAGAAGCTGGAATTGATGTTCTACTGCTATACCTGCCTAACTCCAAGTTACTAAGGTACTTACTCAGAAAATTATTGTTTTAACATCATTGGGCCAAGGGAAGGGTAGTGTATGGGATGTATGTGTATTCTGGGGCATTCCTTTCCTCTGTTTTCTGTTTAATACTTTGTGTTAAATCAATTCTAAAGGATCCCCCTCCCTCCCCTTTTACCTACCGCTCAGATGTGGAATTCAGCCATGGGACCAGACAGAGTACAGTGAGGGACAATCTTTATCCACTGAGTATAAGGAAAACCATGCCCCTCCTGCCACTCTTGCTCAATGAAGATTGTCCCTCTTGCACTCCATCTGGTCAGCTCAGAGAGGCGCCATGACTTAAGTAAAAGGGGAGGAAGGAAATCCTTTAGAATCCTTTAGAAACATAAACTATTGAAATACAGTACTGCATGATCCTCGTTATAAGAGGATCAATCAGAGCTGCAATTTTATTATCAGTGGAGCAGTATGTGTGTATGTGTGGATATGCACTTAAGTGATCATTCACTCTAATGCATACCACAAAGTGCAGGCACAGGAATTGGATGCTAACAACAGTAGAGCTGCACTGCAGAATTCATACATTCAACTCCCAGTGGGGTGAATGAATGTGATTTAGCTCATTAAAAAATGTAATAATCTTTTCTTGTACACTGTGCCTGCTCATTTAAATAGGTACTTTGCTACTTGCTTCAAGAAGTGGTAATTGTAAGAGGGTTCTATCAAAGTGACGCATGTAAAGTTTCACGTCAAAAAATGTTGCATTTCTTTGGCCGCGTCATTTGATGTGTCACATTGAAAGTTTTGCGTCTAAAAGTGTTGCAAATTTAAATCTTTATTTAAAACCAAACAATGTTTTATAAAGCATGCATAACTTAACATAACAAATATAGCATAACATTTCAATTTAGGAATAACCACACATGTGTTGTAGCAATCTTTATTTAAAACCAAACAATACCATAACATACCAAAAAGATTTAAGGTATGCAGTTTATGTAATATGCAATATGGGTGCAATATTGGTGCACCCATAGTGCGTCAATATTGCACCCGTATTGTGTCCTTAATGTACCCATATTGCATCAATATTGCACCCAAAGTGCATAAATATTGCACCCATATTGCTTCCTTAATGCACCCATATCGCGTCCTTAATGCATCCATATTGCTTCCTTAATGAACCCATTTTGCGTCCTTAATGCACACATATCGCGTCCTTAATGCATCCATATTGCTTCCTTAATGCACCCATATTGCACTCATATTGTGTCAATATTGCACCCATATTGCTTCCATATTTCACCCATTTTGCGTCCTTAATGTATCTTTATTGCACCCATATTGCATCAATATTGCACCCATATTGCTTCCTTAATGCACCCATAATGCGTCCTTAATGCACCCATATTGCGTCCTTAATGCACCCATATTGTGTCCTTAATGCACCCATACTGAGTCATTATTGAACCCATATTGCGACACTTTAACGCACAAAATGGTGAATGTGCCACTCAGAGAGACGCGAAATGTAGAATTTGCGACACTTTATGATGCAAAACTATAAATGTGACACTTCAAATGATGCAGCAAAACACATGCAACATTTTATGACGCAAAACTTTACATGCAACACTTCAAATGGATACCTTGTAAGAGTGTATAGGCATTTTGGCATGTGCCATTCCTCTGCATTTTGATAGATGCTATTTACTAAGAAGTCTGGGTAATAAACAGTACCTTCATCCTTTTCATTACATCAGCTATATGGTGGTATTAATGGTTTGATCATATAGAAACTGTGTGTGTGCCAGCAGAGTTGTGCCATGGAATGTACTAGTTTGTCTGGAAGTACGTAAAGACACGGTATTCAGATACCAAATCTATAAATAAGCACAGCTCATGCAATACAATTACAGATTTACCTTAAAGGACCCTAGAGGCAAGGTGGCTGATGTACTAAGAGGAATTGGAGTAATTCTGGAGTAAAGCATATGCAACAAGAAAAATACCAAAATTGAACCCATTGAAATTTAGAATGGTCTCCAATGCATTATAAAGCTTTAAATTAGAGGCATTGAACTTAATGAAATGCTCCATTTAAACCAATGGAAATTTTTATTTATTCCCTATGGTGCAATTTATTTAATCTAGTTCTAATTACACCATGCTCTTGGTTTCAGTTCTTATCCAATGGCAATTTATTTAGAGTCTATCACTAGTGCTGGGAGGAGAAAGAAGACTTACACATGTGAAATACACATAATCCAGTAAGCAGCTAAAGGTGCAGATATTAAAAAATATATACTTTTCTTAATATAGTATTGGGCAGCCTATCCCTACCATTCTTATGTTGTCTCCCTTCAATTAAAACGTAAAGTTAATGGGGAAGGAGGGACATATTTGCATGGCTGAGGAAGATGGCCACTTAATGGTGTAAAATTACTGTATATCTGTCATCAATCTATAGTTCTAAATGCTCTAGTCATTCCTCTGGGCTTGTGGGATGGTATATGTTGAATGAAGACAGAAGAAGGCAAAGAAAGTCTAGGACATAACAATCTTCAGCAAGTCCATGCTCTGAGGTTGATAATCACCAACACAAGATGTCGTATGAACCTACAGTCGTGTATGAGCCCCCCCCAGAAACTCTGATGTGGACTTGCAAGCCTCACCACAAATCTGTTCTTCTGATGCTGTTTTATTGTATAAATGTAATGGATATAGTAATGTTTCAAAATAAAAGCTGGCATTTTAATATTCTGTTTCATAGACAGGCTCATTATTCTCCTGAAGCCCAGTCTATTGTTTGTATAATTTGCTTAATTTATATGCTACCACTATATTGTTCTTAGGATGGGCTTTACCAATTTAATCAGTTTGTTTCACTTGGTTTACTTGATTTTACTCCTCTAAGAATAAAGTATAGTTATATAAGGTATAGAGTAACTTTTCCTTTAATCATTGTGAGTCCAGAATGCTGCCCTTAACTATGCTATTCCCTCAAGTGTGTTGCAACATATATAATGGCTAATCTTTCAAAAAAGAGATGAGTCAATAGTCAACTTATAACATTGCATAAGTATGATGGGGGTCTTCTGGTTCTGAATCTTGTCAAGTATTATCAGGCAGTTCAGATCACCCAACTAGCCCTACTACATTCTACGAGTAACTTCCCTAGATAGCATCCCCTGTCTGCACAGGTCTGGAAGACACCCTCAATGAGGTCACCCCAGCTGTCACAAGTGATGACCCATTCACTTAGAATTTGTGACATACCAAAAGATACATATTACCTGATGTTGCCTCATCTTCCCACAGCCCCTATAGTAAGTAATACAATGTTTCCTATTGGCTTATCTGGACCTTCTTTTACATTTTAGACTGGTCAAGGCTTTCTCTGTGTTTCTCACTCACTTGATTTTACTGCAGTGCTATCATTTGACTATCTGGTCTCCTCTCACCAAATTACTAATTCTGAACACTATTAGTATACACCGCTATCTCACTTTATTTCACCCCTACTCTAAGACAAGACCCCACAGCCAGTATGTTTTAATGTCATTGCATACATATACCCAGATCAGTATGCCTAACAATAGACAAATGAATGCCCTAAATCATACCTAAGCAAAAAAATGGAATGCACATCTCCTTCAGGATCTTGGGGAAGTTGATTGGAACCTGATATGGGTCATTGTAGCCAAAAGTGTTATTGAAATCAGCATCTTTGAACTAGCATACACAATAATTTTAGATGATACTTGGCTCTGGTCAGACTGTGTCAGATCTACGCAGCTGATTACTCTAGATGTTTTAGAGTTTTTAATATAGGGTTTAAGCACCAATTACCTTGTTTATTAATACTAGCCTTCCTAGAGACTCAGTCGAAGCCTTGCAACTTTTTACACAGGGAAATTCCTGATTACTCCAAATCTAACTCACAAACGTATTTCTTTTAGTTTCTTGGCAACGAGATACTATAGAAATTTCATGGAAATCACCTGCTCTAGTCAAGACTAAATTGAATAGATTTTTACAGATGAGAAGCTTACCAGCATTTTTGGCCATAATAATGCATATTTGAATGTCTGATCTCCCTGAATTGACTATCAGTTCCTGGAACCCTCTTCCAGAGCCTCTCTTTCCATTCAACCTAGCACCATGGACTGTTGCTTTGGTTCTTCACCATAATTACATATATTTGAAGGTCTGGTGTCTGCAGGTAGAATATCAGCTGTTAGAGCCTTGTTAAAGAGACTTCCACTCCATTCAACATAACTACTTGGATTGTGGTTTTGAGCATAATCGCTTGTGATGGGAGGACCTGGCTGCTACAGCTCTATCAGTTTACTTAGTACCCCTTCTCCTTTCTTAACTTTCCTTTTCCTTTCTTCCCTTCCCTTTGGTATTCTATCACAATTGTTTATTTGATTTACTGTATGTACATTTGACAGCTTCACTTCTTTAAACTGAACACTCTCAATAAAAATTATTGAAATCAAAAAGTAGTTTATTTGTGATATTTTCACCAGTATATACATCTGGTTTCTTCTTTCTTCTGTTCCTTTCATCATTTTAGCCTCCCACTAATTATCAAAATCCAACCCACTGGAGAATATTAATGGAGCAGCATGAGCTGAGGTGGAGGAGTGGGATCTCCAGTGTAGAAGACGTTGAGAGTAAAATCGTTCCCTCTTTCATAGCAACACAAGATGCTTCTTCAATTGGTTTTTAATATTGTGTGTGAATAAGAGATGCAAGGACAAAGATAAATTCCCAGATTTATTTTCTCCCTTTAACACGATACCATATTTATCTCAATATTTTTCTACTAGGTACTTCCTCTTTACAATATACATAAAAATATCTGAGTTATTATTGTACATAAGCTGCAAATGAGGACCAATCAAACTGCACTTGTAAAGTTCAGTGCGACTCAATCAGTGCATTGTTATTTCAAAGACTACTGCAATTATAATAAAGACAAGCTGCCTGATGGTTTTATTGTGCTATAAACTCTAGTGCCTACATGCTATTAAATATCAGCAAATAATATTTTACAAAAGCTATTCATTTTTTAATGTATCGAGTAGGGGGAACTCCCAAGGGCTGTGTTCATAGAACATGAAGCAGCTGGAGTTGCACAAATCTAATTTTGGAACCTATTCTCTTTATCAAGTAAAGTGAAAAAAACACATTGTTAAAGTATGTGTCTTTTAACAGCTTCTAGTTTCTAGTTTCATTAAAAGGTACTTATGTAAGCGTTAATGGTTTAAGAGTTATGTTGCATTGCCCCATGTCCTTAAAGGTTTAAACTACCTGTGCTTTTTCTTTGTAATCAGTGTAATGGTTTTAGACATTTTTGGTTTTGCAGTTAGTGATTCTTTACCCTCAAAACAGTATTTTGAGAAAATAAACAGGTAAGTAAAAGAAACATTCTTCACTTAATCACCAGAAGGGTGAACAATATACTTCAAAACAATGCGTTGCACACACCTCCAGTCCTCACAGGGATAAATTAGCTACTTAGCACAAGAAAAATTAGGAGGATAGAATAACTAATGAGTTACAATAGATAATGGGTAGTATAATATAGAGCCCTGGATGCTCTGTGAGTAAGGACTTAGACTGTCATAATTTAATTTTATTACTGAACAAATGATAGCACTACTCAGACTATAATACACTGGAATAATTACTAACTTTCCAGTTTTCAGGGTTTTGACATTGGCTCTTATACATTGCCAGTATATCCATTTAAGCAGGGTAGAGCTTCTGCAGTGTGGAAGAGGTTAATCCCCCAAATGTATTCTCTCTTTCTTGTTTTTAATATGCCTGGGTAATATTGGTTTTAATTTGAAACCAAAAAACTATTGATATTAAATATCAATTACATGTTAAGGATCAATGAATAAATGTAATGTTTTAACAATCTAATGTGAGAAATGGAGCAATATCTTGTATCTTTCAGAATTACTGACTGGCCTCCATCTGTCTGTGATAAGGAGGTGACTGAGTTGAGATTTATGGCATATCCTGCATAAACACAGGGCATCCCCAAATCTGCCTTTTCCTCCATCTAGTGCTCCCAAACCATACCAGGTTCTTCTATATAGGATCAAAAGAATTATAGGGATGAATTATCATCTAAATCCTGTTGAAGGATGCTCACACTTGAGAATTTAAACAAGTGGTAATTCCTTTTTAACATACAACACATCAGTCTCTCTGATTTCCTAAAATTACATTTAAGTGGTGGCCCCTAGGTATTTCACCAGAATGAAAATCTGACTAGAGATATCCTTGTTTTGACCTTGCAAACACTTATACAATTTGACAAAATCCCCTTTGAGGCATCGTTTCTCTGGAGTACATAAACCAAGTTTGAAGGCATCATTAAAGGAAAAATATCAGGCGTTATGTAGCTTAGTAAATCGATGTTAGGCAGGCATAGATCTAAGACATCGGTTCTAGCACCTTCTGTAGTTTGGACACATATTTGTACAATACTCCTTGGAACATCTGAGAATCTTTCCAGAACTAATAAATGCATTTGGAAGCTAAAGCAGAAGGCTAACTGAACTCATTGACTCCAGTGCATTGTGAAGCAAGTCATTGGAGACCTCTTTAGCAGGCCTAGGGTTAATACATATCAGCCAGTTGGTGCCCTCTGCTTTGGGCATGAATGTATCTTTGTAACATATTTCCCTGTAGTGCTTCAGTAGTTGTGTGTGTCATTTGTTAGAATATGCCCCTTAAATCAAACCTATTTAACAGATAAGATTTTTATTGAGTATGATATAATGTATGCCAAGGTTTATCTTATGCTGGGTTATTCATTATTCAATACGGCAGCCATGGATTTACATATGAAAAAAAAGATAGGCATTTGCACTGGAGATAAGACATCTATTAATATTTATGTGTTAAATGCCTGTTTGATGTGAGAGCATCTCATTATGTTTCTTGCATATCGTATAATGAAGATTCTTTTTAACAACATACAGTGATAGAAAGGGAACTGGAATAAGGTGGGATCACGATTCCAAACATCAGCTGTGTCACATATTTTGAATTAACCCTTTAAGTGCCAAGAGGGCTGTCCAACTCACTGATAAAATGATTAACCTATTTAGGGCTTTATGTAGAAAGCAAAAGGTGAGCAATTCTCAAGCATACCAACTACACCATAATGGGGCAAATGAATATTTTTCAAAATTCCCATTTGATTCAAAAAGGGCTTTTAACCCCTTGAATGCTATAAATGTCTCCAATCCATTGCTTCTGTGTTGGAGACCTCTCTTGCATTCAGGGGGTAAAAAAATTGTCATTTAACCATTTGAGTACCGGAGGGGTATCCTATGCATTGATTGAAAATGTTGGCATACCCCTATGGCACTCAAAGGGTTAAATCAAAGATAACAACCCCTCCCCCCATGTTGCAGTTGGTTTGTTCAAAAATGTAATCCCTTTAGCTCCTGATTACACCCCAGAGGGCCTTGTGCATAATGAAAAAGATGAGCAGTTCTGGAGCATGACAATAGCACCAAAAGGGAGAAATTAAAATTTGCAAAAATGCTCATTGATTTAAGTGGGGTGTTTAACCTCTTGGGATGCCAGAGATGTCACAAAACAGAGTTTCAAAATATTATGGAGACTTTACTGACATTCAAGAGGTTAGAATCCCCAGTTAAATCAATACGCATTGTCATTTCCCCCTATAGTATAGTTGGTTTGAGCCAGAATTGCTCCTCTTCATCTTTTTGCTTAAAGGGATAGTAATGTTTCATAATAAAAGCAGCTCTAATTAATCATCATAGTATTTGGGCCTTGGAGAGTATTATTTCAATTCTGTCAGAGTTGTAGTTCAAGAGTAATTGAATGATTTAAGTATCCCCCTCCTGACCCTTTTACTGATATAACACTGCTAAGCTCAGAGCAGCAGGGAGGTTCCCAGGTAGATTGCAGAGTGGGACAATCTTCAATTAAGATAAGGGAAAAAGCTGAAAAACCTGTCAAGGGGGGCAGGGTTTTAATTATTCTCACAGTACGAAGACTGTCCCTTGCTGTTATCTGTCTGGTCAAGCAACCAGATTCTACATCTGAGGTGAGCAGTGTTACACTAGGCAAAAGGGGCGGGAGGGGGGATACTTTATCATTCAATCACTCTTGAACTATAACTCTGACAGTACTGAAATAATGCTCTCTGTGGCTCAAATACTATGAATATGAATTGGAGCTGCTGTTTTTGCAAAACATTACTATCCCTTTAAGGTCCTTAATACTATATTTCTCTCGTTTGAATTCTCCCGTGTCCTGGAATATCAGTAGCTAATTGTAAAAGAATAGGGAATATGGAGGGCGTGCTGTGATTACCAGCATCAAAACAGATGCTTTTGGACTAGAGAAAGAAAGAAGACTATTAGAGAAATCAGCAGCAGAAGTGACACAAGAGAACAAAAGATGGTCATAGTGCAGTTTTGTAATCTCAACTAATGGATTTCTTCAGCTAATTAATCACTACCTTATTTCCTTAGAGATGTGTGAGTGGTACATTGAATTATCTCTGCTTCCTAGAGCATATCCAATTCCTTTTTGGGGTATAAGGTAGGTCAAATACTTCTGTGTGGCTGAAATGTTTGTATTTAAAAATAACCTTTGACCATGTAACCCCCTTAATATTAGAGAGGTAACATAATTATATCAATGGGCAATTGTAGGAGTGTATGTGTGTGTGCAAAAAAGATAGATAGATAGATAGATAGATAGATAGATAGATAGATAGATAGATAGATAGATAGATATAGGAGCTCTATAGTGTCCCATGCACAGGAGCTGTACTGCATCCAGTACAACCTGCATCAACACTAGATTTACAATTCTGCAATGCTGACAATAGCATCATTGCTTTGCTTTATTGTATATTGTTTCTATCCCAGTAAATTACACTTTTTTAAAAAAAGCTTTGCAAGATTTCCTCCTTGAAATTATATCCTCGCACTTTTGTTCAATGTTTTCCGTTGTAGGTGTACGAAATGACATCAGGTTTGATAACAGTTTTGTCCCCGGTGGGTTTTCCCTGACTGAACAGCTCAGTTTGACAGTTCTGGAGCGGCTGAAGAAATGGAGGAATTCTCCAGGGTGCTGAATCAGGAAGCCAGCGGCTAGGCACTAATGAGCAGCCCAGAGAAGAGTGGGGGGAGCGGGAACACACAGTCAGTCCTCTCTCATCCAGCAGCAAGGCATTGGTCGGGAGTCCTCTAACACGTGATCTAGTTTAGTTCTGGCTTTGAGCCTCAGATGAATTATAGATGAGGAGGAGCTGAGATGCAGATTTGGCATCAGAAGTAGACTCACATACACATACAAGGCAAAGCAATCTCAGGAGCAGAGAGTTGCGCTGCTTGGCATTGAGAGAGGAGAGATGCAGTAGGATAAGGCACATTGATTGTCGTCTCCATCTCATTGTTTCTGCACCTCTGCATTTCATTTATTTCCTTCAAACCTATACATTTCATTTTCAGTAAATCAGAAAAATGAAAGAAGGATTTTTACCAGAGTGGTTCTTTGCTGGGCTCATTTTGCTTAGTGTGGGTATTTTTGCCTCTGCTAAAAGGTCTGTCCTCACAGATAATTATTTGGTTGACTTACATGATGGGGAAGAGGCAGTGGCCAAGCAACTTGCAGCGGAATATGGCTTCAGTGGGACCAGAAAGGTACAGTAATATGTTTTAGCCTTTTACCTAATTGGCATGCTTTAACCACTTGCTTGCTAGAAAGGACTCGCCTTGTGGACCTACCTTGCACCCAACGTGTTAAACAAATGCAGTCTTCCTTCGATTTGTGTCCTTTAAAGTCATTTAGAAATATTTCGTTCAATTAATCCTTTGAGACCTGGAATGGTATCCAACGCATTGCAACGCATTGCATTGGATACCTCTCTGTCACTCAGTCGGTTAACAATTACATGTCATGTTATAATAGTCACACATTCTGATACTAAATGTGTGACAGCATTCATTTTAACACTTCGTGGGCTGGAGAATTTTGACCTCCAAAAGGTTACAGTGATGTTTTTTCTTATACTTTAAGAATAAATACACATACATGGGGTTTATTATTGTAGGAGTTAACTCACAAAAACCGACCCAAAAAACACAATACATTGGACAATCTGCGTTTAAAGAAAAGTGGAGCAGGGACCAACAAACAGTCCCAGCATTCCCGTTGATATAAATGGTGATTTTTAACCCCTTCGTTACCAGAGATGCCTCCAAAGTATTGCTTCGGCGGGTGAACTAACCTTTACATTAATGGGCATTATTTGTTCTCTGGGGGGGGGGTTGTTCTTCCCCCCAAATTGAGCTACTCTATCTTTTTAAATATGCCCCAAATGTGCCAATTTCATAGATTACTAAATGTTCTGAAATGTAATTCTAACGTGTATTCCTATATTACAGCTATCTGATTATTCTGAAATGTAACTCCAATAGGTATTCGTATATTAAAACATATTAGGTTGTCTTAGTATTGAAGCTATTTGCTGGACCAGGACATTCATATAATTTCACATAATAGCATCAGATCCATTTCCTACTTGTACATATCGTATTACATAGTAACCTTCTATTGGAAATTGTGTATATAGATGCCTATACGAACCACAAAGAATTAGCTTTTACTATGTCACATTTCACCACCATAACATTGATAAAGAAATGTCTGGTACATTTAGTTTACTGAAATAACTAGGTATCAATAGATAGTGTGTTATTAACCGCTTGGATGCTAGGTAGTTTTGCAATGCCCTGCTTTGCAATCTGCTGAAGGCCTCTGTGGCATCAATGGGTTAATAAATATATTCCATTATTTCTAAGTGTAATTAATTTCTCTGTTAGTGTGGGAATCTGAATTCGGTGCAGCAATTCATTACAGTGCACTGTAAATTTAAATCAGGTCCAGTTAACCATTTGTGTGTCACACCAGTGCCCAACGTGTAGAGAAGTAATGCATTTGACATGTCAAGGGTAATTAAAGGGTTAAATGTGTAACTTCTTAAGGGCCAGGGTAGTGATCGAAACATTGTTTTTGGTTCTGTTACCCACCCATCTGGGACTCCAATAATTTACTCTTTCACGTGTAAATATAATTAACACGTCAGCAATATTATACCAGTACTAGTGGTGAACCTGTTTGGTAATATACATGTTAAATATTCTTATGGCTAGACATGGAACTGTGTACAATTCACAGTGTGTGCATTAAACGTTATTTATTGCTGTTCAGGTGCTGCCTATATACTGATCTTCCTAAGTACTCAGTGGATCCCTACTTCTATCAATCTCCTTTTTATTGACAGGGAACTCTATTATGTCTTTTAACATGAACCTTAGCATGTTTCATTTGATTTTCCTCTGGGAGAGATTAGCATGTATGTTTAGTGGTGTTGGATATGAATATTTTTCTATTACACATCAGCTCCTTGATAGTGTCAAGGGAAAACCCAGAGGGTAGATGCAGTCAGGGTTGATCTCTGCCACAGACAATTCTTTAAATAAAGAGACTGATCTGAAGCCATGATAGTGGGAAGATCTTGTATTTTAAATTCATTAGGGCATATACAGAAAGTTAATTGAAACAATTTTTGAGTAATCTGACTACACAATAGAGAACAATTAATACCCATACATTGATATGTGGCTTTTTAACCCATTGCATGCTATGGATACCATTCTAGCATCAATTAGGTTAATTTGATTTGTAGTTTTTCCCCACAGTTGCTCCACCTTTGTCTTATACAAACTCATGTACCTGACACTATATACGCTTTAACTGGAAAATTGCTGATTGCTAATTTTTTAACCCTTTGAGTGCCAAAGCGGTACAGAATGGATTGCCCCTCTGGCACTCAAAGGGTGAAAGATCCTGAGGCTAAAATGCAAGAAAAAACTGAAGTAATCTGGGTTAAACCAACTGCAATCTAGGGGGCAAATGAAAATGCTCACTGATTTAAACTGAAATTTGAACCATTTGAATACTAGAGAGGTGTCTGTCCATGCATTGCTCTGCAATGCAATGGAGACCTCTTTAGCATTCAAAGCATCAAAACCCCCATTTAAAGTAATGATATGTGTATATATATATATATATATATATATATTATTGGTAAGTTTTCAGGCAGGGGCCTCACTTTCAGTGTTTCACTCTAAAAAAGCACTTGTAACCCTGTATTGTCTAAACCCTTAAATTATGCAGCACAGCACACACTTTTGTGGTGCAATATAAACAAACATAATTATATATATATATATATATATATATATATATATATATATATATATATATATATATATATATATTATATATTTAAATGGGCCTTTTAACCCCTTGAATCTTAAAGATACTTCCCCTAAAATATATAATTATGTAAATGGGAGATTTGAAAATGTTATATTTGTTCACTATACTGCAGATGGTTTGACCAATCATTTCTTCAGTTCTTTATAGTAAATCAGCCTCAGAGATCTGGTTTGCACCTAAGCGTTTATGAGATATGAAGCCCAAACTGGTCCTAAGTAGCTATCAACAGTTTTCAGGATAATCCTGCTTCAGTACAGGTTGATCAATTTAATCGATTGAGTCACTGATTGATTCACCTGTACTAAAGCAGGGTTATTCTAAAAACAGGGAATGATTGTATCTCTTAGGGATCAGGGTTGATTACCCATGAAGACATTCTTCATTTTGTTTGTGTAAAAGAAGATGTACATTTCAAGCAAAAATAATAATAGCATGCTCTGAAACATAAAAACACTAAAATTCCAAAGGAAAGTCTCACTGCATTCAGCAGGTTATTTTAAACACGTTGCACTTGCTGTGCCCTTTAATTGCTGTGCTGTTACATTAAAGGAACTATGGGGGAGGTTTATAAAAAGTGTTCTTTTTCGTTTTTGTGAACATATCCTTAAAATTCCTTATTATGAGTGTTGGCCAAGGTCCGGGTGATGTTAACCCTTTGAGTGCCAAAGGGGTATGCAACGCATTGCTTTGCAATGCGTTGCATACTCCCTCTGACACTCAAAGGGTTAAGAGGCCGGTCCTGCTCTGCATCCTGCCGCCAACACAATCATTCACTGTAGAGACTGCCCGAAAGCACAGAATGCTCCCAGCACAGAACTCCCAGCATTCTGTGTTCCCAGCATTCCGTGCTCCCAGCATTCTGTGCGTTCGGGCAGTCTCAACTGAGCATGACGGCTTCTGACAAACATCCTAGTGCATTATTATATTGGATTCTACGTACTTTTATAAATGTGGCACAGTGAAGAATAAGAACCGGTGAGACACAGTATAAAATATTTGGTGAAAATGATTTTGGTAAATTGTCACAAATAGCCAAATTCTTTATAAATTCGCTGCCCCAATTTTTCAAACATTCTTAAGCCATTTCAGAAAAAAAACCTAAGCGCTCCTAAACTATCTTTCAGACTATTATAAATGCGGATAATAAACATACCCCTTTGAGTGCCAGAGGCATTGCTTTGCAATGCATTGTGTACCCCTCTGGCATCGAAAGAGTTAAACTATTAACTCCACTATTATAAATCTCCCCCATTATTACCAAAAATAAAAAGGGAACATTTTGGCAGCATTTTATTGAATTTTTTTCTTTTTGTGAAAAAATTTTAAATTCTATCAAAATAAAAGCTGAAAGTAGACACTTTTTACCAGGCCTGTTAGAAAAGTAATAATTGTTTTTAGATCCCTGAAATGTGTATCTCTTATTTACAGAGGGATCAAACGATCATACACAGCTACCTTCAAAAGAATTTTATAATCTGTTCTGAGGTTTATGCACCTAAGCAGTACAATTTTTTAAAAGGTTATGAACCCTCTTTATTTTTAGGCAATAATGCCCCTTTAACCCCTTAAGGACCCATGACTTGTCAGGACTGTCACGCTGGTCCCGGTGATCAGTGATGGTCCTGGCACGTCACGTGGTTGTTAATGGCCGACCATGCACCAGTTCAGGTGGCCCTTAAAATATATGCCTATACATATACAGATGTAGCTTGTCCTTATCTGCCATCTTTCTGAGTTAATCTGATGAACAAGTTCTATTTACTTGCAAGGGGATATGTATATATATATATATATATATATATATATATATATATATTTCTCTTATCTGTAACTTTCTGTGTCATGTAAACAAAGATCTCCATGCGAGTAATGCAAGTAAATGGAACTTGTTCATCAGATCATACATATATATATATATATATATATATATATATATATATACATATAGGGAGAGAAAGAGGGAGAGGGAGAGAGATACACAAACACATACACACACACAGACAGACAGATAGATAGACAGACAGATAGATATAATGAAATTGTCACCTTGACACATATATCCTAATATCCAAAATACACTCACTCTATCTATCTCTCTATCTATCTCTCTATCTATCTATCTATCTATCTATCTATCTGTCTATCTATCTATGTCTATCTCTACAGCTTTATCTAGTTTAGTGATATAATTTAACATGTGCTGTACTCATTTTGTGTGTTTACCACATCACTTTTTAATTCCATTATTTTGTTGTACAGTAAACTGTCAAGGACATCCATTTGATAAACCAATATGTCTTTAAATTGGTTTCATAAGGACAATGATTAGAGTGTAGGTAAGTAAGCATATTGGAAATATCTTGCACAGTAAGTGACAATTGTATTGTCTTAATGTGCAGTAATTAAAAGATATCTCAATTTTACTGTATTCAGGATACATAAAGAAGAACATTGCAATAACCTGCAGAACACTAGTTATATATGATTGCAATATCTAAAATATGATATTTATACTTATGCTTTAATCCTATGAATGGCAGAAGATGACCTCTCCTCTGTCCCTGTGCTAAAGGGATATCCAAGGCATTACTTAAAGGGTATTATGTTAAAAAGAAAATGTATACCCACTGCACAACAGTGGACAGATATTTATTGATTTAACTGGGTCTTTTAAACCTTTGAATACATTGAAAAACAATGCACTGAAGACCTCTCTGGTAGTCAGTGGTTTAAAATTCATATTTCTCCCTTTGGGTGCAAGAGGTGTAGGCAATGCCTTGTAAAGCAAGGTGTTGCCTGCCCCCAGCACACAAAGGGTTAACCATTTAAAAGCCAGTGAGGTACATAATCCATTGCATTGTGCTCACCTCTGGCACTCAAGGGACTTTTTTTAAATCCCCCTATGGTGTATTTGGTTTTCTCCAGAATGACTACACTTTCTTTTCTATTGAAGGCACAATAGAGCAAAGTAAGAATATATATATGGGATCAGCAAAGCTCTCGAAAGTCAGAAAACTTACTATAACCAAATTTTTAGACTTTTCTGTTGGTTTTTAAAGTTAGGAACATGCTAATTCTGTGTCCAAATGCGTGCAAATGAACATTTTTGGCATGTCAGTTGCATTTCTTATACTGGTAGAAATAAATAGAGGAGAAATAAAAAAACCCTGTTTATTTAAATGGGGATTGTAACACCTCGAATGCTAGAAAGTTTTCCAACACATTGCTCCACAAAGTGTTAGAGACTTCTTTCTGCCATTCAAAACATTAAAACCATCATTTAAATCAATGGGTATTTGATGAATTTGTATTTGTCCCCTATGGTAATGTTGGTTTGCTCAGTTATTGCTTATCTTTTGTTTTCTTCATAAGGCCCTTATTAACCCTTAACCCCTTAATGACCGGCGGTCCTGGGACGTTTCTGTCCGATAAGGACCGCATAGGACCACGTGGACGCGCCGGTAAACGTGGCCTGTCGCGTGTATCGGCGCGTCACTATGGGGCCTGATAGAGATCGCTCCGATGTTGGAGCGGTCAATTTCAGGCCCTATTTTTACTTACAGTGCTCCCGGTAGAGTACGTGATGCACTATGACTGTCATCGGTCCTTGAGCATTTCAAGGACCGTGACGGTCACAGTACATCACATGTCGTTAAAGGATGAAAGGAGTGTGCAACACATTATGGAGCAATGCTTTGTGCACCGTGCCGGGCCTTAAAGGGTTAATACAAAAATAAAATATAGTCTGTCAAAAGATAGATAGACACAGACGGACGGGGACGGGGGGCGGATGGATGGTCGGGCAGACAGACAGACATAGATGATTTGGTAAAATTGTATTTATCCCTCAAGGTACACTGGTATACACTGGAATTGTTCCTCTTTTATTTTCAACATAACCTGGTTGGCTTGCTCAACATTTTCTCCATTTTACTTAGGACATTTGCTGCATTAACAATAGATGCTCTATTCCTGTAATTCCCACTTTGTAGATGTATTTCCGTCATTATATATTCTTCCATAGTTTACCTAAACCACTGTATCAAAATATGAAACCACCCATGCATTATTGAATAAAATAAAGCCCATTAGATTCAGAAAAGACAAAGGCTTCTGTTGGGGCGTCCAATTGCTAGTAAAAAAAACAAGGCAGAAACTGGTTATCATCTGTCTTGTCAAGCTGTAAAAACTGATATGGCAAAAAAAAAGGAAAAAAGAAGATCTATAAGCACAATGTTGCTGGGAACGTATGACTAAAGCAGTATAAGAAAAAAAATATATAAAATGTTTTATATTCCTTATACATGATTTATATAGTTACATTTAGATAAAATTACACTTTGTAGGGAATATAACCTAATATAACCTGCTCTTATTCTATAGCGTAAAATCATTCACCTACACCTATGGGTATGCATGAATTCAAGCATTAAAAAGTAAGAAATAATGCCACTCCTATAGTATGCCAGGCAAAAGAGATTTATTTATTACCAGTTACTTTATGATTTTTAAAGCGGAACTACCACCGCAAAACAACTTTAGCTTAAATAATTCCCCATCTGGCAACTAGCTGCTTTGTAGCATTAGTCGCCAGAATTATTACCTTATTCAATAGATTTATCCTTTCTTCCACAGCTGACAGGCAGGATGGATCGCGGGCATCTTGCTACAGTGAAGTCCGTGTGCCTGCTCTATCAGTCCCAGTCGGCTCTTGTAGGCATTGCTAGGAGCCATTCAGCTCCAGAAGGGACTGACGGAGCAGGCACACGGACATCACTGTGGCAAAAGTTGTATTGCGGTGGTAGTTCTGCTTTAAGTACATGCATGAAAAGAGAAGTAAAATTAGGATGTACAAAGACTCCAGTACAATCACACATACAGAATATACATGATTCAAAACTCATATTTTTTTTTTATGTGCTAATGCTAAAATATTGAAGGAAATATAGGAATCCTCCGATACATCTCAGAATATGCACTGGAGTATGTGAGGTGCTATAGTGTATTCACTCTGCCATTGTTAAGACTAAGCAAGCCCCAAACATTACCCCTAGCATAAGCTGGAAAATTCAGTAAGGTTAAAACTGTTTCCGCTACATCTTGGTAATATGTAAGATTAAAGGGATAGTAATACTTCATTTTAACTTTATTTTATTTTGTAGGCATTAAAAAAACATGAAGAATGATATAAGTCTTATCTCTGAAACCTTTATGGTTTAAGAGATATTCACAAACAAAGTATCCCCCCCCTGTTCAACCAGATAAGAAGGGAGATGCCCAGGTAGACTGCAGAGAGGGACAATCTTCTATTAAGATAATGGAAAAAGCTGAAAAACTTGTCAAGGGGGGAAGGGCTTTCATTGTTTTCATACAAAGAAAATTGTCCCCTTCTGTTATCTGTACTGTCATACAACCTGATCCACATCTGAGAAGAGATGGCTTACACTAGGAAAAAGGGGCGGGGAGGGGAACTTTGCTTGTGAATATCTCATAAACCATAAAGGTTTGAGAGATAAGACTTATATCATTCTTCATGTTTTTTTAATGCCTACAAAATAAAATAAAGTTAAAACGAAGTGTTACTATCCCTTTAAGTAAGGTCCAAAGGAAAGAAAAGCATTGAAACCCCCATACACTTCCTCAGATGCCCTCCCCTTGTCACAAAAAACATACAGTGAACCATTTTCTGTGTAAGTAGCATAATGAATAGGCATTATGTAAGAACAGCACTCAGAAAACAGTTCTGCGTCTATTTCACTTGAAGCTGTATTACTACATCTATTTCATGTGTTTTTAAAGTTCTGTACAGTGTCATTTAAAGGGATAGTAATGTTTCATAATAAAAGCAGCTCTATTTAATCATCATAGTATTTGGACTTTGGAGAGTGTTATTTCAATTCTGTCAGAGTTGTAGTTCAAGAGTAATTCAATGAGAAAGTATCCCCCTCCCACCCCTTTTACTGATGTAACACTGTTCAGCCAGAGCAGAAGGGAGGTGCCCAGGTAGATTGCAGAGAGGGACAATCTTCAATTAAAATAAGGGAAAAACCTGAAAAACTTGTCAAGGGGGACAGGGCTTTCATTGTTCTCATAGGAAGAAGAGTGTCCCCTTCTGTTATCTGTCTGGTCTATGGACTGCATTCCACATCTGAGAAGAGATGGCTTACACTAGGTAAAAGGGGTGGGAGGGGAAACTTTGCTTGTGAATATCTCCCAAACCATAAAGGATTGAGAGATAAGACTTATATCGTTCTTCATGTTTTTTAATGACTACAAAATAAAATAAAGATAAAACAAAATATTACTATCTCTTTCATTTATGAATGAAATGTTTGTGTATTTAAAGGTGTCATAGCCTAGTAGGTATTATTTCTTTTGGAGCACCAATATGATTTTAATTAAATCTGGAAGGTGTATGCATAGTAATTTAGAGAATGCATTTGGTGTTTAAAATCAGTTCAATAACCATCTTTTTATTTTAGTAAAAGTCTAAAAGTATAATTTTATTCCCTTTAGAATTATGAAAATTGGGATAATGAGTCATGGATATAATGGATTTTGTCAAAGCTATTCAAGTGGATCCCATTTGGTTTTAGATTCTTCTGAATGGCCGGACCATATTATAACATGATGTAGTGTAAAACTAATTTTGCATCAGCATTGATCAATCTGTTGGACAGCAATTGATGTTAATGTACTGAAAAGAACTGGGGCAAACATAAAGCAAGCCAAGTGCACTGTATCCCCCTCAAAGGTGAACAATACTTAGCACTGAAAGAGTTAAAATAATAATGTAAAACTGGGCAGGGATGCATGGTGTACCTGTTTTTCCTATACTATTTAGCTTTCTCCCTGCTGGGTCCCACACCTGTTCTCACCTTAAATGGATAGTAACGTGTCACAATAAAAGCAGCTCCAATTAATCTTCATAGTATTTGAATGATAAAGTATAACCCTCCCACCCCTTTTACCTGATGTAAGCCACCTCCCTCAGATGTGGAGTCTGGTCCCTTGAACAGACAGATCACAGCAAGGGACAATCTTCTTACTGTGAGAACAATGAAAACCCTGCCCCCCTTGACAGGTTTTTCAGGGTTTTCCCCTTATGCTAATTAAAGATTGTCCCCCTCTACGATCCATCCGGGCAGTCTTGCTACTCTGAGGTGAGCAGTGTTACATCAGTAAAAAGGGTGGGAGGGGGATACTTTAGCATTCAATTACTCTTGGACTACAGCTCTGACAGTATTGAAATAACACTGTCCATGGCCCAAATACTATGAAGATTAATTGAAGCTACTTTTATTTTGAAACATTTCTATCCCTTTAAAGGGAAGACTATAGGGTATGAATATAAAGTCCCACTTCAGTTCTAGAGAGCTTATTCAAATCACAGGAAAACAAAGTAGTGGAGACCTTTCTACCATTCAATAGGTTAAATTCCCTCATTTAAGTTAATAGGGATTGGGGACTTTTTTCCTTACAGTACAGTTGGTTTGCTGCTATAGTTCTTCTTAATGCATCAGCCTCTTTGCCTCCCTGAATAGAACCCATTTTTGTGAATTTACTTTCCAAGTACATAAGAAATGATCAAGCTATACATATAAATACAGTATATGGTTATAATTATAACTTTGGTTATAATTATTTCTAATGTAAACATACTAGTGGTCTATATAGCTTTGATTTTTAGCATCTAGGTTTGAATAGTTCATTTAGAAATTAACATTATTGACCTCATGCAGAAAGCCAAAGATTAGCACTTATGTAAATAACTAAATGTACCACAGGGTCCAAATAAACATTTCCATTTTCCCATTGATTTAAACTGGGCTTTTAAAGAGGTAGTAAAATCTGTTTTCATTAAAATCTAATATTGTAGCTATTACAACAATAAATTAACCGATGTAAGTCCCATCTCTCAAACCTTTATGGTTTGAGAGATATACGAAAATATAGTTCACTCCTCCCTCCCCTTTCACTGATGTCAGCTGTAAAGTTGACAGCAGGATATCCTGGTAGACCGTTCCAATTAAATATTTGTTTCTAGATCGCACTATTGCAGCCCTGCTGAAGAGCCGCCGGCTGGTCCTGGGACCAGGATATCCTGCTGTAAGCTGCAGCACTGATGTTTGTGAAAAGGGAAGGGGGGGGACTTTATCTCTGTATATCTCTCAAACCATAAAGGTTTGAGAGATGGGATTTTCATCGGTTAATTTATTATTGTAATAGCTACAATATTAAATTTTAATGAAAACAGAATTTACTATCCCTTTAAATCAGTGGGAATTTGTATTAATCCATTATGACGTAGTTGGTTTGCTCTGCTTTCTGCATAAGGCCTTGTTAGTTTCACAGTCATTTGTCACTTATATTTGTTCAATAGAGATGCAGTAAGAGAACGATGACATTTAAGTCTTGGATAATGGACTAGTTTTTTATGTCTGACAGTCTTTCACTGAGTAGTCAGCAAACAGATCTATATTCTCTATTCAACTATACATGGTTTATTTTTCATAATGTATATTATATTTTTGCTGAGCAAACTCATCCTATTTGGCTCGTAATGTAAAATTATATTGATAGGGAATATTTTATTAGAAACACTAGAAAGTTTAAATCACATTAAGCAACCCTGATGTCTGCTTTGTAATTCTATTTGCAAAACACACACAAATTAACTTAATCCTATCCAGTCAGTTCTTTCCATTACATATTAATATTGTGATTTAGAATTAAACAGTTTTCTATTAGAAAATGTTATAATACTTTATGAATATTAATAAAAGTAACACATTTTTAATGAGGCATAATGTACATCTAATATCCCTAGTCTTACATCTGTGTGTCCTGAAATTGCATTTTGGTCATACTGTCTTTTTAGCTATTGGTAGACATGTAGTTAATAACAAAAATATGTCAAGACAATAGCAACCTTTCCATCAGTAATGAGCATTTGCATACTGTATGTAAACAACTCATATGTGCATTCATTGTACATTGTATAAACAAGCATACGAACATCACACATACAACAAAGTGCGTTAGTAAACAGTATATCACTGGGTTAAAGCAAGTGCACATCAAGAAAATACTTGCAGATAATGTAACTGCTTTAAAAAAGCAATGGATTCCTATAGATCACAGAACAATATTGAAATCTATGACAGATGGCTTCAGTACAAACAGGATGTTGATCCAGGAATCTATCTGACAGCCATTCGGAGTCAGGAAAGAATTTTTTTTTCCACTTGGGGATAAACTGGAAATGGCTTCAGAATGCTTTTTGTTTGCCTTCCCCTGGATAAACAAGGGTGTTTTTGGCATGGGGTGGACTTGATGGACACATGTCTTTTTTCAGTCTCAACTATGTTAAATAAAAAAAAAATACCAAAAGTCTCTCCTGCCCTTTATTACTGTCCTTATCGCCGCTACATAGATGATGGTCTTATAATCTGGATCACCAGTGAAGAGGAACTTCTCAAATTTCACAAAAATTGCATTCCACCCCAGTATCAATCTAACACTCAGGTACTCACGCACAAACATTAACTTCCTAGACACTACTATCAGTATTCAGAACAACTCCATCCACGCATCCCTGTACTGTAAACCAACGGACAGACCAACCTACCTGAAATACGATAGCTTCCACCCAAAACACACAAAGAACGCCATCATATACAGCCAGGCCATCAGATACAATTGCATCTGTTCTGACATGGTGGACAGTGACAAGCACCTCCAGAAACTCAAAGGAGACTTTATAAAACAGGGTTACAGTGCAAGGATTATTGACAGTCAGATACAGAAAGCTACTCACATACTAAGAAAAGATCTGTTGTGCTACAAAGAACAGCATAAGGGAAACCGTGTGCCACTTGTTGTCACTTACCACCCCCAGGTTGAAGGTCTGCGCAGAATATCAAGAGAACTTCAAGCAACCTTACATACAGATGAAAGACTTAAGAACATATTCCCACAGCCTCCCTTACCCTCCTTCAGACAGCCTCCCAGTTTAAAACAACTGATGGTAAGGAGTGCCCTGAACAAAAATACAAAAAATGGCACATTACCCTACCTACAAAGTAGGTGTAAAACCTGTGCACACATTTACACCACAGACAAGATACCCATCCCAAATACCCAGTTACACCATAAGATCAATGGTAATTTCACCTGCAAATCATCCAATGTAATATACCTCATCATGTGTGCAAAATGCCCAACAGCTCTTTATGTGGGAGAAACGGGACAGGCATTACATAAGAGGTTTAATTCCCACAGATCTAGCATTAACAACAAAAAGACAAAGACACCAGTGGGAGAACACTTTTGCCAAAGTGGACACAGTGTCAGGGACATTAGACTGACTGTACTGATGGGACAATTTCGCACTCAGAGGGACAGAAAATTATGGGAGGTAAAATTAAGCTACAATTTGATTCTTTGACTTATGGGCTGAATAGAGACAGAGTTTCTGTCACATTACCACATTGTGAATTAACTTTTATGACAGTCCCTCTGGGATCATAAATACCTGGACTCCTTAGAGGAAGAATGCAATTTAAATCATCTCCTCTACCACTGACTGATCAAAGAATCAGTATCTGGACTAACATTCTTAATTGATTTCCATTATAAACAATGCAATGTGTACTTGTATTTAACAGAGAAGTTTTCATATTTATCCGTATAACATGCCTGAGGAAGAGACCTAAGAAGTCTTGAAAGCTTGCATTTTAAATCTGTTTAGTTAGTTAATAAAGGTATCAACTTTACTAAATTTTTGCCTCCTATATTTCTACGGCTAACACAGTACCAACTCTCATCTTATATAATAAAGGTAATTTTCACAGGCCACTCCCTAAAGAAGTCACAATCCTGACAAGTAAATGACAGGCTGGGAGATAGTCAGTGGTGAAGTACCCACACTATGCATTACATGTCAACTGAGACTTGTTCAAGAAAACAGTAAAAGAAAAAACAGAGAAGTGCCTCATAGGATAATATCATTTAATATTGGCCACCAAATTTTCAACAGGCAGCATATTCACTTATGGAGGATATTATTCTGCTCCCATGAAAATCATACAGCTGCTCCTCGCCAAACGTTTCCTCCAATATTTCTTAAGAAAAAAGGAGAAACAGAAAAAACACCAGCAAAGTCGGAGTATGTAAGGGTACTTTTAATGTAAAAATATATAATACACAACAGTAATACTTGTTGAATTCCTCACGTGCCAATATCTCAGGTTTGTGTGTCAAACAAACCGTATAATCACTACAGGATAATATACTCCGCCCTTGAACAGGAACATCAATTGGCCAGGACTACAAGAGTGGATATAATTAAAATCTGTATATAAAATAGATTGCTGCTTTTCTGAGCTGCATATCCTTTTTCTTCAGGATAACGGAAGAAAGAACATTTGTAGCTCAGAAACTTGTTAATGTATTTTATATAAAAATTTTAATTATATCCACTCTTGTAGTCCTGATTGTGTGTCAAATTGATGTTCCCGCTCAGGGGCAGAGTATATTCTCCTAAATTAATTATCTGGTTTGTTTGACACACAAACCGGAGATATTGGCACATGAGTAATTCAACAGGTATTACTGTTGTGCTTTACATATTTTTTTACATTAAGAGTGCTAAGGTTTCATACTGTGGCGATGTATGCCTGGCACTGTGTGGTGAGCACATCGCCATATGCACTAATAATTAGGTATGTGAGGGTAGTGGAGGAGAAATTGTCCATTAGCATACAGGGCCATCAGATTGCTAGCAATGTGAAAAGTATGCCAGGAGACAAACCTGAAGTCTGATAGCATTCTCTGCTCCCCCACTTATTCAGTGTAGGAACGGACAGGATACCCTCAGGCTTCAGCACCACAAACAGCACCACTCCTTTAACCTTTTGAGTGCCATAGTGAAGTGCCGGAGCGGTGTAAGGAAGGACAGGAGAGAGACAGGAAAATAGCCCGATCAGCGAAAGTGAAGGTGTAAGAGAGTGGAAAGCAGAACACACTGAGATGCGAAATGGAGAGTGGGAGGGAAAGAGTGGTCACGTTCCTGCAGTGATCAGGACAGCATTTGGCAGCAAGAATTTGCTGCCTGCCCAATCTTGTACAAATCACTGCCCCAGTAAATGGTAGTCTCTCCATTAAAACTAGATGGATTCTTTTTTAAAGGTGCAGGAGAGGGGGAAGTGGGTTGTGTAACTTCATATCTGCAATGCACAGCCAAATGGTTAAATTCCAATTTTTTTTTTTACTAATGTGCGTACACTACAAACATCAATAAAAATACAATTATGGATGAGAGGATGATTATGTACTGATTGGTATACTGTATTTTTCTAAACCTTCAAGTGCAAAAGGGGTGTGCAAGCACATCCCTATGGCACACAAAGGGTTAAGGGAATGATGCTGAGAGGATCCTCCCCCCCCCCCCACTGATCAACTGGGGAAGCAGAGGGGATGTTCTCATTTTTCAGGGGTGTCTACTGCTGGCAATGTATAAGGAAGAGCATCCCTTACACATTGCCATCAGTATGACAACCTTCCATGCTTATGATTGACTGAGGGCTGTAACTGTATAGGAAGGTACAGGGACATCCCAACATCACCATCCTCAGGTAGGCAATGTTGGGAATGTGAACTATGACAGAATTTGTTGCTTTTGGAGTTTAGTGCATGACGCAAACAGCCACATTAATATATAAACATAACCATATGAATATAACAATGACTCATTAATCTGCATGTTCATATGGAAATAGCACTTTAACATGCACTTCCATATGGAAATGAGCCATTGTCGATGTGTTCAGTCCAAAATCATAAACCTCTCAAAGGCATGGCGGATTGGTAGCAGATTGAAGGTGATAAATTTGAAGACGCATTAGTGCAAACTGGCGATGTGCCTTCAACACAGATCCAATACAACACTGCCATCCTGAGCCCTCATTAAACATTAGTGCATCTCACCCCAAGGCCTATTGAATTATACTATTTCCTGACATTCTGCTTAATTTAGATATTCTGTGGCAAACGGGGCAGTGAAAGCCCAAGCACGCTCAGTGGAGAATGTATACAATGATAACCTTTGATTAGGTGGAAGGTCTCTTGTAGGGTTACCCACAGGATGGAGTGGAGTTTTGTAATGGACCTCTGATTCTGAATTCTGGTTTGAAATTTTGGGGTGTGCAAGCATATATAGTAACTTAGAGGGATGGCATTATGTAAGGGCATAATATGGTATAAAAAGACCATGTTCTAGACAAAGTGGGAGAACACAAAGGCCTAATAAGCTAACCTACGTGGTGCTTATTTCATCTTTGCACTATGACCTAAATACTGCAGAAGCAATAGCAAAAAAGGGCTTTGCAGGTCCTGTTCTTTCAGTAGTAAGAAAAAATAACCAGGACGAGTGAAAGTGACTTCTAACGTTTAGATGCCAGTGCTTGTTAAATAATTGGCTACATCCTGTGTTTATGACTCTGTTTTTTGAATCATCCAATCTTTTGCCCTGTACCTGTCATCATTGTTTTTTATCGGTTTTGGATACTCTGCATTTTCCAGTGTGTTAACTAGTGAATTAGTATTGAAATATTTCTATCCACATTATTTTGACATCACTTTAATCATATTTTGTATTTCCATTATCTAGTACCACTTCAGTCACATATATTTTCATTGTACCATATATCCCCAGTTGTATGCACACCCTTTCATTTTAATGGTATCATACAATATATATAAAAACATAAATAAATCTAAAATGATTTTCAAAATTGCCTTATTTCTTGATATGAAAATATAATTATGTAAATCTGCAGAGTATATTAGGATAATAGAAATGAACAATATAGTAATAATAATAGTACTAATAAACTCAACTACAAGTAACATTCACCTGGAAAACTGATGTTGTTTCAGAGGTACATATATTGAAGCTGTTCTACTATAAGTCAGGCCTTCCCTGTGTGTTCAAATGCCCTTTACTTAAAGGGATAGTAATGTTTCATAATAAAAGCAGCTCTAATTAATCATCATAGTATTTGGACTTTGGAGAGTGTTATTTCAATTCTGTCAGAGTTGTAGTTCAAGAGTAATTCAATGACAAAGTATCCCTCTCCAGCCCCTTTTACTGATGTAACACTGCTCAGACAGAGCAGAAGGGAGGTGCCCAGGTAGATTGCAGAGAGGGACAATCTTCAATTAAGATAAAGGAAAAACCTGAAAAACTTGTCAAGAGGGGCAGGGCTTTCATTGTTCTCATAGGAAGAAGATTGTCCCCTGCTGTTATCTGTCTGGTCTTACAACCAGATTCCACATCTGAGAAGAGATGACTTACACTAGGTAAAAGGGGCGGGAGGTGAAAACTTTATCCTTCAATTACTCTTGAACCACAACTCTGACAGTACTGAAATAGCACTCTCCATGGCTCAAATACTATGAAGATTAATTGGAGCTGCTGTTTTTGTGAAACATTACTATTCCTTTAATACACTTATTCACTGAGTTTGGACTACATTACAGCAGGCTAATCTTAATTTAATATCCACCAACACACCTGTCCATACTTCATTTCTTGAAAAATACTATTGCCTGCAGCAATCTCATTGTTAATCCATTTTTACAAATTGTCATCTATCTTACATATCCGTAATAATTAAATAAAAAATGATTTGCTATCATATAAAAAATCTTAATCATTATAAGTAAACACTGGCAGGATCACGAAGCTGATATAGAAAATGCAACCAGGTTTGGGAAATGTCAAAGCTACAGACCATGAATATAAGAACATTTCTTTATAAATTTGATATGTTTTGTATCAAATATTATTGTAAAGTGATAACAAAAAAAAAACCCAAACACTCCTAGGATAGAAATCAAATGGTTCAGTTGTTTAGAGAGGAACATGTACAAAGACCCCTGGCTACAATTTTGAGGTACAAAATAATTACAATTGCCCAAGGGAGTGGACAGAGACAAGGCATTATATTGCTCCATGTCAGAGGAATACATACAAATTAATAGAAGTAATCTTATGGCTTCTAAATATCTTCCCCACACCATATTAAGGGAGATATATATGCTCCTCTGCTCCATCTTTCTTGCCATGTACTGAGTGACAAGACTCAGAGGAAATCTTTGTAAAATTACTATACCGTATGCTATATGGGAGGTTTTCTTAGACAAAGCTTGGGTTATATACATTTAAATACCCTATACTGCATGCTAGCATCTGTAAAAATGATGCATTTGTTTTCTGAGGCCTAAAATCTAGTCTTGGGGCTGTGGGAGCATACATTCCTGAATTTCCAAGGGCTCCAAGTCTCTCGTTGATTGTCCAGGAGAATCTCTGAAGGTGTCTCTGAATGCAAGAAAATATACATTTGCAATTGGGGACCTAAAACAGAACATAAGAAAATAATTCCCAAAACTGTAAACTGACCCCTGGATACTAGGTGCACTACTTCCAGACCTACTAGTAATTAAGTGATAGGGTAATATGCAAAAAGAGTCCTAAATACTATAAACTGTTCCTTTAAATGATTGCTAGGAACAATCTTGATAGATCTCCCCACTCTCAATGTCACCTGCTGCCTTTTCCTAGGTCACCAGGTCCCTTGACCACTGCTGAACGTTCAGCTGTACACAAAAAGAAGAGAAGACCTCCAAGATTTGCTCTTCACTCAGTCTCACACAACCCCCCACCCAGGGTAGGCATTCACAAGAGGGAGAGGCTAAACCAGCCTCTGAGCGGAACAGCACATCAAATATATAGCTGTGGTAGGTTCACCAGTATCCATCTTACTCCAATATTCACCTCTTATCTTGAAGTAGGAAAAAATTGGCACCAAAAGATATGGCTATTGCTTATTTATTACTCTATATATTGGAGACACATATAAAATATGATAAAAAAACAAAGTATAAAAACACAATAAAAAAATACCATAATGAAAGTATCACCCCACACGTTTTGTTACACATGTAACTTCATTGTGGGTCCGATGAAGTCACATGTGTGATGAAACATGTAGTGTGATAGTTTCCTTATGGTATTTGTTTTTATTGTGGTTTTTATACTTTGTTTTTTTGCCATATTGTATATGTGTCTCCAATATATGGAGTAATAAAATAAGGAACACCTATTTTCCATTTTTTCCAACTTCAAGAGAAGAGGCAAATATTGGGGTAAGACGGACGTTGGTGAACTAACCACAGCTGTATATTTGATGTTTTATTCTGCTCAGAGGCTGGTTTAGACTCTCCATCTTGTGAGCACCCACCTTGAGGTGGTATTGGTTGTGTGAGACTGAATGAAGATCCAGTCTTGAAGGTCTACTCTTAGAGGCCTTGTTGAGCTGCTTCTCTTCTTTTTGAAATCAAGAGAAGTGGGCACTAATCACAATATAGTAATAGACTTTAGCTTCCATCTCTTAATACAAGTAGCACAAACAATTTTAAATAAATGCTCTCTGAACTGAACAATTTACAATCGCTTTACAAAGCAAAACTACAATTTTAACCCCTTTAATGCTAGAGAGGTCTCCATTAAATCAATATTTGTATTCCTATGTGTGGATGGCTTGCCCCAGAATCACTCCTGTTTTCTTTTGAACATAGTGTCCTTGTGTTAAAAAATGTGATTATGTTGAACACATGACAAATAATATTCAAGTAATGGAAAAAATACATCTAGGGTCAATACTAAGCAGATCATCTTAAAATTAATGACAGTGATTCAATTAGAGGATGATTATTAAGTTACTACAACAATTATATTATTCTAGTTAAAAGACAATGAAAATGTTCTTAGCTTGAATGTGTTGGGATACTTACTAACTATCACACTACAATAAAATTGGCCAGTATTTTAACAACACAAATACTCCAGAGAAGGCACCAGACATATCAGCTTTAGACAGGACACAAGCAGACAATATAACATTCCTAAGATCAAATGGGATTTTTGTCCAAAGCCACTAATGCAGCTGCACCTAATTACAGATTCTAGATAAGATATCAAGTAAAGACTTAACAATAGAGAGCTATACTGTATCTAAAGACAGTAGATCATCATCTGATTTGCATACTGGAAAAGCTTCTTAACTGTAAACTAATGCCTAATGATGCAATAGGGAGATATACACAAACATATTATTATTGTTCCAGCTGTAGCACAACACAGTAAAGGGATTGGAAATGAATGAATTGCATGAATCCAGCAGTGCCGTTTATTTTCTGTGCTTATACACTGGTTATAAATATATATATATATATATATATATATATATATCACAAACACTGGCAACATTAAAATAACACTAACACAAAAAAATGAAATAAATTGATATAACTTTAAGGGGATAATAATACTTCGTTTTAACTTTATTTTATTTTGTAGGCATTAAAAAAACATGAAGAACGATATAAGTCTTATCTCTAAAACCTTTATGGTTTTAAAGATATTCACAAGCAAAGTTTCCCCTCCTGCCCCTTTTACCTAGTGTAAGCCATCTCTTCTCAGATGTGGAATCTGGTTGTAAGACCAGACAGATAACAGAAGGGGACAATCTTCTTCCTATGAGAACAATGAAAGCCCTGCCCCCCTTGACAAGTTTTTCAGGTTTTTCCCTTATCTTAATTAAAGATTGTCCCTCTCTGCAATCTACCTGGGCACCTCTCTTCTGATCTGACTGAACAGTGTTACATCAGTAAAAGGGGCAGAAGGGGGGCACTTTGTCATTGAATTACTCTTGAACTAAAACTCTGACAGAATTGAAATAACACTCTCCAAAGTCCAAATACTTTAAAGATTAATTAGAGCTGCTTTTATTATGAAACATTACTTTCCCTTTATGTAACACACACTTACTGCTAGCTAATGTAACAGGCAATTATTCATGTTTTGTAGCTCTAAATTATAATTCCCATTTAAATCAACAGAAATTTTGGGGTGTGTATATTTGTCTCTGAAGAAAAGCTAGTTTGTTCCAGAATTTCTCTGATTTTCATTTGATCATAGGGCCTTTTGGCTAGTGTAAGCAACAAGGGTGCACCTATCATTTTGCTAAATCTGTGCCTTGGGGTATGTTCAGATGCATTAGTACAGGGACAGAGACTAATAGCTAACAGCTGGTTGGGATGATTGGTGCTGTAGTCCCCAACAGCTACAGAGCTAAAGGTTTCTTACCCTTCCATGGTACATTTTGGTGGGTCAATCTATCAGCGCATGCCATATTTTTTTTTTGCTCACAGAACCCTTAACAAGCAGTCTGGAATTTTAAGGGTACACTTATATTTTATAGGTCATTAGTCAAGGTCATAATAAAGGTACATATGCATAAATATTTATTTAATTTTTGTCAGGTCTCAATCAGAATGACAAAAGGCAAACACAGTGTGCATACATTGTACCAATATTGTATGCTTGAAACTCAAAAATGACATTTTTCTCAAAGTGTGGCACCCTAAGCTGCTACCCATATCACACCGTGTCACATCACTTTGGTTTAGAACCACTGAAGTAAGCAAACAGCCCCTTCAGGCCTCATATATAGTACAAGTAAGGAAGAGTTTATTTACATTCCTTCCAATCTGTACACAGCCAGCATCTTGTGAAGAAGAACAGCATGCACCTAAACTCCCACATACTCCCACACTGCCTACCCTTGTCTAGCACAGTAGAAAGCAGCCATTTAAATATACAAAGATATTTGTACATATGCATTCGGTATATGCAGAATGATTCAGTGCATAATACAGTTATTTGTGCTTTATTATGAACCAAACTGATTTTATACACCTCCTCATTGGATTCTTTGGAATATAGGGTACTGATATGCAAGTGAACTAATGGTTAAATTGTCTTTGTATGTAATTTTTTTTATGCCATATTCACTTAAAATTGAATGATCCCCAGGCAGAGCATTGATCTAGTGTCTAGATTCTAGGTGGCTAAAGGACCTTTGGCAATATCAGTCATGTGACCTCATTGTGTAGGGAGGAAGAGGGGCACAAAAAGAGCTGAAGACTGAAGGGAGCAGGATTGGAAGGTGCAGAGGTGCATGTGGGTACAGTTCAGAGCAGATGATTTTGAGATTTTATTCCCAAATACTGAAGAAATAGTGAATATGGATGTTAGGGCGCATCATTCTGTGGCACAAGTCATGTGCAAATGAAGTGGACCATAGGGAAGTAAGAAATAAAACAACAAATCACAAATAAGTAAAATGAGGCTTTTAATCCCTTAAATGCTGGAGAGGTTGCCAACACATTTCAAAGTACTGAATTGGACACCTGTCTAGAATTGAATGAGTTAAAAGCTCCATTTAAAGCAACATGCATTTTTATTTGTTGCCTGTGCTAGACTAGGTTGGTTCCAGAATAGCACCACTTTTGGTTAGTACATCACCTTTCAACTCCCAAAACAAACTGGGCCATATTAACCTCTTAAGGACCATGGGACATTTTTTTTTTGGATACAATTTAGGCTGCACGGGGAGCCCTGAATTCCATGATGTGCCAGGACCATCACTGGTCCTTAAGTGCCAGACAGCTGTGACGGTCCTGGCATGGCATTGGACATTAAGGGGTTAATCAAGCTTAAAATTATCAGTTTTGTTGTAAACCAACTGCACTATAGGAGGGATAAAATTCTTAAACCTATTGTTGATTTAAATGGGACTTTTAACCCATTCATTGCTTCTAGTAGTCTTCTGGGTATTGCAAAACAGTTGGGTAAAATCCCTATTTAAATCAATGGAAATGTTTTATCTGTTCCCTATGGTGTCGTTGATTTGCCCAAGAAATGCCCAATTTCTTCAGTCCACCACACAAATTACACACCCCATATCTCACTATGCTAGAATCATTATGGAGTTGTAGCACAGAATGTTTCACCATTTGAAACTATATTTCACTTTCCAGCTCAGTAATAATCTATTTGTACTTTCAATTGTAAGCTTTGGAGCAGGTACCCCATTTCCAATGCTACATTTTCCTAAGCACTTGCCATCCTATATTGTCAAAACCCTTAAATTTAAAGCTCTGCATAAACTTGTGGCTATAGAAATAAATATAATAATTCATTCATACTCATGATTCTAATAACAGGCTCAGTCTTACAGTACTTAAGACACCTGTGAGTCTATGGGTGATTTTGGTGGAATGAGCAACTATATGTGGCGGGTGAGATATGTGTTTGGGGGGAATGAAGGAAGGAAACTGCAGTGGTGAAAGATGGAGAAGGACTTAATGTGTGTGTGTGATGGGAAAAAGACTAGTTGAGGGATGAATGAACAAGTGACAGACATGGATGAATTGGCAAGGAGAGAAGCATAATTAGGAAAAGTCAGGTAGAGACTGGGCTGGCATAGAGGTGGGGGAGGGGGGCTGTCTTGGATGGGAGAGTTAGAGACCTGTGGTTCGAGGAGGGACAGGGTAGAAAGACCTCTGTGGCACCTGCTTGCAAGTGGGAAGAGACAAGGCCGTAATGGAAAGACTGAATTTAAGAGATGGCAAACCAGCAGAACAAGACTGGGGCGTCAAACAGGGTATGTGTGATTCTGTGACCATTAATGGGACAGTGGAACAAGTCTGGGGTGTCAGACAGCGTATCAAACATCCCATTCCCAACATTATCATACTCACAAAAAATCAGTTCTGGCTTCTAGTTTAATGCAGTTTGTATTAGTACATCCCTCTCTCAAACTTTATTTAAAACTTTTGTAACATACATTTAAAACAGTGATTCTCAAACGTTTTTCCCCTTGAGGCACCCCTAACATACAGTATGGAATATTAAGTGCACCCCTAGAGTTTTACAATTATTTATCAAGAGAATAATTAAGGGTATATATACATATAAAAATAAAAATGTTCATATGTCTTATAATCAAGACAAACACAAGCATACTCTGCATAACAATGTCCTTAAATATACATTTAAAATTCAATATTCACATATTTTGTCAAAGTCTTCATGGAGAAGAAGTGGCACCATAAGTCTCTGCCCATGGCACACCAAAGTGCCATAGCAACCTGCATGAGAACCACTGATTTAAAATGGTGACTGTATCATGTTTATATTAACCCTTTGTGTGCCTGAGTTGTACGCAACACATTCAAGAGCAATGCGTTGCATACCCCTATAGTACTCAAAAGGTTAATGTTTTTATAATAAAATGGCAAGAAATGCTTTCACTAATAGTGTATGTATTACAGCAATGTGGGTATTCTAAACTTAGGTATAATCTTGTACACTGGTTTTCACATACACATGATTCAAACATCAGAAAAGCATAATTAACAGGGAAGCAGACATAATGAAAAAAAAGGTCAGTGTAAACATTACAACAACCTGTAAGGCCAGTGAGATAGCTCAGTGGTAAATTCTCTAACAGCAGAGCCTCTTCAAGCCTGTGTAATACAGGTTCAAATCCCAGCAGGGTCACCTCAGCCCTTTGTCCTTCTGAAGTCAATAAATGAGTACCATTGTTTGGGTTATAATTACATCTATTACTTAGCTGCTCTTTTGGTTGATTCAAAGAGCATGTACTGAAAACACATTGAGACCTACTGGGAGAAAGGTGCTATATAAATACTAGTTGTTAATATTATTAACTAGTTGAAGAGCCCATGTACACGGGCCACAGTGCCACCCAGCAACGGCGCAGTGCAGTCATGCACAGTAGAGACTGCCCACGCAGTGGCTGATATGGAGTGGGGCACTCCGAATTCAGATCGTAGTCCTCTCTGCGCACCTTTCAGTACCATACCTCCCAAGTGTCCCTCTTTAGGAGGGACAATCCCTCTTTTAGACCCAAATCCCACTGTCCCTCTTTCCCACCCTAATGTCCCTCTTTTTAAGAGATCAGATTGTGTGGTGTGTATATAAGTGTATCACACTGCTCCACAGCAATAAAACTCACATTATTGTTTCTTTAAACGTCAGTATATGTGTTTATAAATTAGTGTGCTTACATAAAATACTTTGGTCTTGTTATAAGTCATTTATTAGGTAACACAAGGAGGTGTCAATAAGTCATGAAACAGCCTGAAAATTCTCGTTAATGCCCCGCCCTCTGGCCTCACCCCCAGCCATACCCCCTAAAACACAATTGTCCCTCTTTGGCAATTTGAAATGTTGGGAGGTATGCTGTACCACGCATGACTGCAGCAGGCGCAGCCGTCTCTACTGCGCATAACAGCTTCTGACAAACTTAGCATATTATAATATAGGATATACTATAGAAACAGAAACTGGTAGAAAAAGACACTGACTTGCCTCATAATAAAAAGTGAGGCATCAAGATATTTTATATTATACATTATATAAAGGGATAGTAATGTTTCTTAATAAAAGCAGCTCCAATTAATCTTCATAGTATTTGGGCCATGGAAAGTGTTATTTCAGTACTGTCAGAGTTGTAGTTGAAGAGTAATTGAATGATAAAGTATCCCCCTCAAACCCCTTTTACTGATGTCACTGCTCAGCTCAGTGCAGCAGGGTGGTGTCAAAGTGGATTGCAGAGAGGGACAATCTTCAATTAACATAAGGGAAAAACCTGAAAAACCTGTCAATGGGGCAAGGCCTTCATTGTTCTCACAGTAAGAAGATTGTCCCTTGCTGTGACCAGATTCCACATCTGAGGGGAGGTGGCTTACACTATGTAAAAGGGGCGAGAGGAGGATACTTTATCATTCAATTACTCTTGAACTACAGCTCTGACAGTACTGAAATAACACTCTCTATTGATCAAATACTATAAAGATTAATCGGAGCTACTGTTTTTTGTGAAACAGTACTATCTCTTTAACATGTGTCTTAAGTACTGTAAAAGAGCCTGTTATTGCAATCATGAGCAGATGTTTCATATACAAAGATGTAGTTGAAGATGGTGAAACTACACTAACTAGCTACACTAACATTTACACAATGATTCTAGCTTGGTCAGTTATAGGGGGTTTGCAATCTGTATGGTTGAGCAGGGCTTATTTTGCCACTAGTGCTAATGTATTAAGAACAACTAGAGCAATTCTCTAGCAAACTATCTGCACTATGTGGGACAAATTAAAATGTCACCAAATCCCATTTGATTTAAATGGTTATTGTAACTTCTTAAAGGGATAGTAATATTTCATAAAAAAGCAGCTCTGATTAATCATCATAGTATTTTGGCCATGGAGAGCGTTATTTCAATACTGTTGTAGTTCAAGAATAATTGAATGATAAAGTATCTCCCTCCTGCCCCTTTTACTGATGTAACACTGCTCACCTTAGAGTAGCAATACTGTCTGGATGGATCTCAGAAAGGGACAATCTTCAGTGAGCATAAGGAAAAACCTGAAAAAGCTGTCAAGGGGTTGACAGGGGTTGATCTGACCAGATTCCACATCTGAGGGGAGGCAGCTTACACTAGGTAAAAGGGTCAGGAGGGGGATACTTTATCATTCAATTACTCTGGAACTACAACTCTAACAGTACTGAAATAACACTCTCCATGACCCAAATACTATGGATATTAATCAGAGCTGCTTTTTTTGTGAAAAATTAATATTACTTTAAATGAGCATTGGGCTGATGCTTAGGGTCGATGCTGTGGCGATCTGTGGCAAATACATCACGTTGGTGAAGAAGACACAATTCAATGTTTGCATTAAGAATTAGTGATGCAAGGGGAGGGAAAAGAATCTCCTCATTGGCATGGTGGGTTGTCAAACTGCTAGCGACGTGGAAGGAATGCCCTCCCTTGCACATCACCAGCAATTAGATAAACTTGAAGTCTGAGTGCATTTTCTGTAATCCCCCACTGGGAAGAGTGGAGATCAGGAGATGATGTGCGCAGACTTCAGCACCACAAACCCTTTCAGTGTCATAGGAATGTGCATTTCATTCCCTTGTGGCACTGAAAGGGGTTAAAACATTGTGTTAAAAGCAAAATTGAAGTTGAGAGGCTAGATATTGGACTCAGTAAGACAGGAATCCCACCTAAAGAATTCAGGGCCTGTTTGTCAGTGATATGTATAGATTGAAAGAGAGACAGAAGACCAGTCAATGCATATTGCGTCATACAGTTTTTGGAACAGAAAATATGTTGATACATTGTGTAGCTGCCCTACTGGCTTCCTTTCACATCTCCAGCTTGCACAGTGTCTGGTGATGTGAAGGGATTTGACTTTGTCATAAGGTACAGCAGCAGAAAATGCATACTCCTTCTCAGACCTTCACCCCTTCACCCTCCTCCTAAACTCCCCTCTCCCTCCCCATTTGTTCTCTCATCCATATGTTTCCTTCAACTGTACCATCTGCCAGTCCTCATGTTCTCCTCCTTTCAAGTGGTTAAAAGTAGGAATGGGCAAACAATTTTGCCACTAAAAGAAATAAGGAGAAAAATGGCTATTCTCTCCATGTTGCAGATAATTGAATGTGTGACAAGCCCAGTTGAATTAATGTGTTTATGTGCACACATGTGTTCAAGTTGATGGGAGCATGCATGCAACCATGCATGTCAGAAGGAAAAACCCATTGAAATCACGGATACAACTGGATTTTCTCTAGCGTTTTTCTTCACTTCCACAGATAGGAGAAGCATCTCTCATGTTACACAGAAATTCCAGCAAGAAAAAAGTTAAACATTCTGCCCATCCCAGGTTAAAAGTTCCATTAAAACAATGAGATTTATCATTTTCCCCGATGGTGAAGTTGTTTGCTCCTGAAATGCACCTCTTTAGATTCCTTGATACAGTTCTATGGGTATAATTCATTAAGCTATAGATTGCAATTGTGGGGCAAATTGGCTGCACCATAGGTTTGAAATGAAAATGCTGCAACTTCCATTGATGTAAATGGGTTTTTAATAGACTGAATACTACTGCTAGCATTCAGTGGGTTAAATCCCACATTTAAATTAATGTGTATAGCTGGTGCCTCTTCCTTAGACTGCATGATGTTATTATTAATTGTTGGGCCTGGCTCAAGCCAATTCTGGCATATGGTTTAAATTAAACATTACCTAATTGGGCATCCTTGACTATACCAATGTTATGGGCAGAAAATTATGCATTTGTGTAGAATAAGATGAATTATGTCTTATTTTATTCTAGCTCTTTCATGATGACATTGATTATGTTCAGTGTCTGGTCCTCAGGCCTGTTTTGCATTGTCCATACTAAAGTTTACATTGTCTACAAAACACATGCAAACATACTGATTAAAGACTGTGTTGTACGGGTTTAACTGTTGTTTATATGTATTGTACACACTATGAAATTATACTCATTTTAAAAATGAAACATCATATATTTTCATGGGATGTAGTTAAAGGTACCCTATGACCTAAACACAACTTTAAAAGTTTTAAAACAGCTTCCAAAATCTCATATATGTCGTATAAATAACCATTTTTGTATACATTATACTATTTAAAGGGTTAGTACTGTCCAGGAAAAACTATTGTGCATTTTGTAGTACTGCAAAAGTTGTATTAAATGAAAAAATTGTATCTCAAACCACTATGGTTTGAGAGATATCTACATTTAAAGTTTGATGTGTTCTGCTTTCAGCTGTAAAGCTGTCAGCAGGAGATCCGTGTCGGCCGACACAGAGGCTCTGCAGCAGAGCTGCAATTGCATTATTTACAACAAATTACTTCATTGGAATGGTCTAAAAAGTGTGCTTGGTTTGCAAGCACACTTTTTAGACCATTCTAATGAAGAAATTTGTTGTAAATAACACTACTGCAGCTCTGCTGCAGAGCCTCCAAGTCGACCGACACAGATCACCTGCTGAGAGCTTTACAGTTGAAAGCAGGACACATCAAACTTTAAATGCCTGTATCTTTCAAACCATATCGGTTTGAGAGATACGTTTTTTTGCACTGAATACAACTTTTGCAGCACTGCAAAATGCACAATAGTTTTTCCTGGGCATTACTAAGCCTTGAATGTATGCTGTGCAGTCACTTCCTCTCTTAGTCCTACATACCTCTTCTATGAACTGACACTTTAAATGGTAGATGAGGTGGGCATAAGTAAGTATAAAAGGAAGAATTCTCTGATGCAAAAGAAAGATAATTTGTGTTTTGGGGGGTGATTATAGTGTGCGTGTGTGTGTGATTCTATAGAGTAATTATATATCTCCTCTTCCCACTGTGCCAGAGATCAGACTGAGGGCAACATGCCCACCCCTGACCAAGAGCCTTCTGTACATGGCTCCTTACAAATGATTAATTATATTAGCATACAATACCAGGCAGAAAATAAACATCAGCATTATTTATCACATATAATTATACGTCCAAAATTAAAGAAAAACTCTGTTTAAAATAAAAATAATTTTAAAACACATTTACAGAGAAGTACTCAGTCATAAATAAGAAAGACTGAAATGAATTGTAAAATTTACTTAATTTTATGAAGCTGCTTCCATTTTGTAGTGAAAGGAAAAACATAATTCACATGATTAAAGTGTTATGCTGGCTAATGAATAACCTGTTTTGAATCAAACAAGATTTAAACTTTTCTAAGACCTCCAACATCTCTCACACGAAACATCTACCAGCAGCCCCTGACTCCCCCATGCCAACCATCAAAGAACACAATAAAGATAAAGCTTGATAGACTTTAGCACATTCATACAAGGTGATAGTAGCCCACATTATCCTAACATTATTCCCTTCACCACGGACATCATCAATGCAACAAGGGCTTGCTGTATCCATTTTTTCAAGACAGCACTCGTCAGACAAATATGATTATCTTATTGTTTTAATTAATCTAATAAACTAAAAGAGAAGAACAGTAAGGTCCACATTTGCTAAGTGGAATTACTACTTGACATGCATAATGGAAGAAAAACTAATTTTAAAACCTACGTATATCACTGGGCAGCAGTACAAAGTGCCTATTACTGTACATTATCTTTGAATGTTCCCCTTAATCATTTGCCTGAAACAGTTCACAAAAAATCATGTAAGTACAAGTACTGTTTTTAAGTTCAGCAGGAGCCATTGTTCCCAAATGATAAATCCATTTGTCAGATGCTGACATTTACCGTTTTAATTCCATGTAATGTAATCTCCATTAAATCTGTGTATTCCTTGGCTCAAGATTATATAGCAAAATATAACATTCCAAATTGTCTAGTCTTTTAAATGAATAAATATATTGTCAAATGCCAAATTCGTGTATGCCTTTTCATATTTCTTAATTACAGAAGCAGATGTACTTATTCAGGCTTCAAGTGGAGATGTTTAAAGTACTCAGTTATATTCTATTGAATTGACTTATCTTTGCAGTCATCACTGAAAAAGTAAAAAATGAATATGTTCTTTCTATTTCAAATGTATTTTTTTACATATGCATTTTAAACAAATTGTTTATTTTTATTGGTTGCAGAGCTTCATTTAAAATCAATTTTTTCTAGTGCTATAAAGGGAGGGTTACTTACTAATGAGGTCGTTTTATTGAATTTAACATTCATTTTGTCATTTATACATCTTAAAGTTATAGTAATGTATGCCAATAAATGTAGCTCCAATTGATGCTCATATGTTATGTTTCATGTCTCACTGTATATTAATAATGTCTAACTTGTAGTTGTATAATCATGTCTGTTTTGGACTTATGAAGTCCTCAATGTGCAACCTTTTATGAGTATTTTTTCAATAAATTGGAGTTTTTAACCATATCATTAAAGGGATAGTAATACTTAAAATGTAAAAAAAAATATGTTGTAGGGTTTATCCCCCTGAGTAAAACAAGAGTACTCCCACTGCTGAAAGGTGTTTCATTCAAAAGTTATTAATTTTCAAAGTTGAATTTTTTAGGTGCAATATCACAGTGGCCTGAAATTGTACAGTGGCGCTGTTGCTACACGATCCTATGGACAGCTCTGGTCCCGGGACCATAAATCTCCATAGGATGGTGTAGCAACAGCGCCACTGTACAATTTCAGGCCACTGTGATATTGCACCTAAAAAATTCAACTTTGAAAATTAATAACTTTTGAATGAAACACCTTTCAGCAGTGGGAGTACCCTTGTTTTACTCAGGGAGATAAACCCTACAACATATTTTTTTTACATTTTAAGCATTACTATCCCTTTAACTGTGGTCTAATGCATCGGGTGGATACCATTGAGCTCCTCTTCCTGTGTCCTCACGTCTGTGGAAGTCTTGGCTGAGATTGACGAGGGTGCTCCGGTTCCACCAAACATACTGACATGGGTGAGTCCAATGTGCTTTTTGAATTATTAATGAATATATATATATATATATATATATATATATATATATATATATATAAATAGGGCATTGTCCCTTTAATACTTGGAGATTTTTAGTAGCAACCGTTATAAGTATTGTTTCGTTTAACTTGTTCTAAAGTAATTAACTTGTCCCCTTCCTGTCCCTTTTACCTTTTGCATACGTCTCCCTGCGCATGTGGAATCCGGTCATTTGACTGGACAGCTCACAGCGAGGGACAATCTTCTCACTGTGTGCATAATTAAAACCCCTGCCCTCCTTGATGTAGGTGGGCAGAATTTTCATTACGCTCACTGAAGATTGTCCCTCGCTGCTGTCCGGAGTGGCTTGGGGAGAGAATTGCATTGGTAAAAGGAGTGGAAGGAAGATACTTTAAAATGGAATTACTTTTGAACTCCAAGTCGGGCATGATTAATATACAGAGCAAGATGAAACAAAACATATGAGCATTAATCGGAGGTACATTTATTAGCATCCATTACTATACCTTTAAGAGAAATATGTATGCAATATTTATAAATTAGCATGCATTTAGGTGCTATTTATTTAAAAAAACATTAATATCTACAAAAGAAATGTGGTCTTATGCACTTATATACCCTGCACTCCAAATTAGCACCTGTAAACTTTTTCTGTCTGGGACCTAAGGGTTAAAATCTAGTCTAGTACAGTCTGTATTTAATCACATAATGCCTACATGCATTTATACTGTCTTTCTGGTTAATAATGATGTATGAACTATTTGCATTCATAGTGGTAATACATTGTCTAGGGAAATGTGGCATGTCTAACAATATTTGAATCAGGTGCATGATGTCACATACAGTATATTTGAATCAATCCCTGCCTCATATAGCTGAAAAAAAAGTCTTCAAGAAAGACAGAAACACTTTGAAAAAGAGTTAATGGCTGATATTATTGAGAAATCAGTTACTGGAAGTGTAAGATAATAAGATTACGATGACCAAATTGTCTCTTAAATAGCACTGTAGGGTCATTATTATCTATATGTTACACTGTTGTATAGTAAGAAAAACACAATGATAATTATATAAGCCTTCCTGACTCCAAAATGGGTTTTAGTCTATTTATCAAAATTTCTTGTTTTACCTACTACTACTACACAATATAACCCTGTATATTCCCTTCTGCTAGAAATGCATCTAATTTTCTTGAATGTATCACTTGTATATGCCATTACCACATCCTTGGGTAAAGAATTAAACAAGTTAACATTCCATACTGTAAAAAACCCTTTCCTCTGCTGAAGTTCAGTCTTCCCTTCTTCTAATGATAAGAGGTTGCCCTGTACTTATTTGATCAGGCAATGGAATGAAAAACTCACTAGGGAGATCTTTGTATTGACCTCAAATATACTTTTACAGTGTAACAGGATGCCATCATAAGCTTATTTTCTGTAGAGTAAATAAACCAAATTTGGCTAGATGTTCTTCATACTTCAAATACTCCATTACCTTAATTACATCTGTTGCCCTTCTTTTGACTCTCTCCAATTCTAGAATATCTTTTTATAGAGCTGTTATATAAAACTGCACAGCATTTTTGTGGTGAAGTGAAGTCTTTACCAAGGATTTGGCAAACTTATGTTTAGGGATGGACTAAAATTTTCACAACAAAAGAGAAACAGGAGAAAAATGGCACTTTCTGCCAAGAGGCAAATTTTCAGCAAAGTGTGCCGTTTTCTGATTTTTACGCCTAAATCATTACATTGAAATCAGTGGGAAGACTGTATTTCTACCCACCATGTGATAAGTTTATCTTCTTTCCCTTCAGGCATAATATCAAATGAGTCTCAGGGTCTCATAACATACCATTCTGTGTTTGTGAAAGGAAGAGAGAGGAGCATATTTGTTGGCTAGTGAAGACAGGCAAATAAAAACAAGTTGAAGCTTAGTTTAGGGCATCTTCTAGGCAGGACATTTGTTCTCTACATTTGGAGAGTCTGGGGGACACTGTGGAGAACATGAAAGGGAAGACACAGAAAGCCATGTTCCACCAGCTTCCTGATCTGGCTGTTATCTCTGTGTTGGGGAGCGAGTCAGGAGCAAAGGAGATTTAGCCCAAATTCCCCCAAAATTCTGTGTGAAACTGGAAAGACACAGGCAGCTGTGATCCAAGTTCCTTCCTCATGTGGCTGTTTTTATCTCTGTGTTAGAGGAGTTTGGGATGTGAGAATGGTGCAAATAAGAATTACCCCAAATAACCCAACATTTTGTGTGATTGACTGGGAAGACATAGGCAGAGGTAACCCAAGCTCTTTCCTGGTCTGGCTGTTATCTCTGTGCTAGGGAAGTCTGTGGAAAGAGGCAGCTGACAAAAATAAGTAAATAAATAAATAAAACATGAAAAAAAAAAAAAAAACATTCATAGGTGACAGAGACAGGGACCCTGACAAGCTGAGACTGAGGCAGACTGATACTAGATGAGATAGAGTAATTTGTAGAGAGTCAAGGCAAGACATTGCAATCATTTGTATTGTGTGCTTTACAGTAAAAACACACACAGTAGTTGAGTAATATCCAGCCAATTCACAAGGGTTAGGGGGAGGGGGAAAGGAGAAGGAGCAGTGCAGGGACGTGTGAGAAAAGCTGTCATCCTGTCAGTCATCATCATCATCATCAACACTTTCAAGTCCAAGCCTCAGTCAGCCACACACACTAGCACTGAGTAACCAGCAGCAACAATACAAGTTATCAACATCTACAACCCTAGCTATGATGAGTTCCTCTGCTAGTGTTGATAATGCAACACCTTTGACACCTAGTAGAAGTAGTAGAATTGTAGCAACATCTAGCCCCAGTAGTAGTAGAACCAGCCCCTCAGGATCCCCTCAGTGAATTAATTCCATAGTATGGAGATACTTCCCTCATGATCCAAAAACTAAGCATGTTGCGATCAAGTTGTCTGTGTAAGAAGCACGTAAGCAGGGGGAGAGCAGGCTCACACCTACTCATCTCCTTAATGAGATTGCACCTGAAGCACAACCACAGGTCTGACCTGGAAAAACATCATCAACAGGTAAGAGGTGCCACAACTAGCAGCAGTAGAATCACTCCTAAAAGTTCTCAGTGCTCTGGGGCACATATCAAAAATAGTGATTTTGATGTGTCAGAGAGTGTACCAGGAGTTTGTTCATTTGATATAATACCTATGGCTCCTGCTGCAGAAGAGTATGACTGTGAGTTTTCTGTAGAATCAGAGTCATAGACTACTGATGTCCACACATACTGCCTCCACCTCCACCACCTCCTCTAGTCAAGTTGTTAAAGCAATCAAGTTATAGACTTCTGACATGTATTGCCAACCCACACTTACTGAGGTCTTGGGAAGGAGTCAAAAACAACACAAAACAATCCCAAAGTACACTTGTGGAATGGCAAGGTTGCCAATATGTTGGAAGTGGACATGCTGGCAAATTTTTTTGTTGAAAACCGAGGATTTAGAGAACTGACGTCATGTGTAGCTCCTCACTGGCACATCCCAAACTGCAGTTATTTTTCTGGATGTCTGTGCCAGAATTGTACAAGCAGGTAGTTAGTGTGGTGGGCAAAGGGCTGGAAAGCTGATACGGCAAGAAAATCCACCTGACAAGTGGCAGAGACCGGACTATATGACTGTGACTGCTACTGGTTTTCCCTCCCACCACAAGTGGGCAGCACTATTACCTTATAGGTTACAGTCAGTAATCTTGTCTCTGGTTCCGACAGTATTATTAAAAGGCAGCAGCAGCAGGGTAGCCCATACTATCGGTACGCCACCTTGTGCATGCAGAGTTTTGAGAGACAGTCCATGAAAGAGTATTTACTTGTACCCCACTCCTTAAAAACTGCTTTTGTGTCTGCTGATAATGGCTCCAACATAATAGCTGCATTGAGAGTAGGTGATATGGAGCATGTGCACTGCTTTAGCCATGTGCTAAATTTAGTTGTGACTAGATTCTTGGCAGAAAACCCAGAGAGGTGATGAATATCTCCTGCAAAATCTTTGCCCATTTTAGCCATTTCTACAGTGCACACAGAGCATTTTATTCCATACAAGAGTATAGCAACCTGTCTCATCACAGCTGGAAATTGAAGTCACTATGAGGTGGAATTCCACACTGTATATGCTAGAGTGTTTGTACGAGCAGAATTAGACCATTAGCCTGTGCACAATGCAAAACTGTACGTTTTTAGAGGATGCGGTTTTGTCACTTTGGCTGCTGAAACTTTTTGAGGATGCAGCCATGCTGTTTAGTCACATAGAGTCAGGAATTAGCCAAATTCTTCCACTGAAATATTTATTGCAGAAAAAATTGAGGAGCATGGCTGAAGAATTGTACCATAATGATAACTTAGACATGCACCAGCTGGTAAATTATATGTTAGCAGGATTTGAGCAAGATCCTCACATAGTGTTCATTAAATGCAGTGAGAAATATATTATTGCCACTTTGATGGATCAATGTGTCGCAACAGGGAGTCATGATGGTCAGCAGCATCTCTCTGAGGAACCAGTTTCCATCAAGGAATATAAAGATATGCTTATTGATTGAGTAGATGACTGCATTATGGAGGATGAGGGGAGACAGTTGTGGCCAAAAAACTGCTGGAAAGCATAGTGAAAGGAAAGCAGCAAAAAGGTTTATACCAGCAGCAGCAGGAGCAGCTACATCATTAACTAGAACATACCATTCCCATTCTGAACACAAGGCAATTCATGAGTCTCAGAGACAGCAAATATCCAACATTGGTAGCAGTGGTGGTGGCACTGGTGATAGCACATCTCTATGGGACTTGCTTCCTAAGTATGGGTTGGTAATTTTTACACAAGAACATGTGTAACTCCTAGGAGTGGTCCCACTGAATGTCAGATTGTTTCAGCATACTTACGGGATAGCTATGTTCTGAGCAGAAACTATGACCACATGGACTTCTGGCAAACAAAACAATGTGTATGGCTAGCACTGACATATACCACAGTGGAAACCATTAGTTGCCCACCAGCAAGTGTTGCATCTGAGCATGTTTTTAGTGCACCTGGTTATATTGTAAATGACCGTAGGATACAGCTATCAAGCAGCAGTGTTAGCAAACTAACATTCTTATAAATTAACCAACATCTAATACCATCAGAGTATCAGGTAGCAGAACTGGGCAAAAACATACATGACAGGGAAAGCCAGGCCACATGTATTATTATCAGCAGCACAGCGAATGAGGGTGATGATGATGATGAGGAGTGTGTGAAGGGTTGCTACCATCTACCACTATGAGATTACTGCTATGAACACTGATTAATGTGTGTCAATAATCTGAGAATAATAATATCTTGTATAAAACTTAAATATGATAATGGTAATAATTGCTATAGGAATGAATCATTTTTAATAAGTATAACTCTTTAAATATATGTAGAGATATAATCAATCACACCTCACCAGTCCACCACCACCATACACATCAGACACTTTCATTTGAATTGTAAGTAACCCTTTTTTATTTTATTTTTCTCTTTTTTAAACAATGGCTAGGCAGGTGTATTGGAATACTAATTCCTTCCTTGAGAACAGGAAGGAACTATGCATTTATCACTAACTGCAATGTTCATAGTGAATGTAGAGAAATTGTGAATTAGGGGAAAATCTGGGAGCTTAGGTCGGCAATGTCAAATCATCACTCCCGGAACCAAGTATTGCTGTCACTATGCCCTTTTTCCACTCCTCTAAGGGCACATAACAACAAGAAGACTTAGTAATAATGATGAATCCTCATGCATTCATCCTTAACGGCTTTATTGGAGCATGTGGACACTTTTTTGGCTCTATTCAGAACTGTACATTAACTGGTCAAGATCCTCCCCATTCCTCCTGGACCGGATACTGGATGTAGACCATCTGTCTGCAAATAACATGTTATTTGGGAACTTTGGCCTCTGGCTCTCCCACCATGCTTTTCAGGGATAATCAATAAAAATATAAAAAAAATAATAATAATAATGAATCCTCCCTTCCACCTGCTTACCGTATTATGTGGGATGTAATCTCCTCAGATGCTTCTTGATTCCCTGCTTACGATTTGTCTCCACCACATTGCCATGTGTGGTCAGTGCACTACACACTGTGCAGTGGATGAACACAAACTGCCACATCCTTGAATCTATAAGATTGCTATCAGCTGGTGGGGGAGAGAATATTGATGGAGGTGGTACACCAGAAGAGGAAGTGGTATAGGACCCTGAGGGTGCTGGGGTGGACCCTAGCACAAGACGTTGATGACAAAGCAGGTGTTTAATTCGCTGCTGAGTTTTCAGACTCAGACTGTGTTTCTCTATTCTTCCTCTTTGATTTCCACCACCGTTCTTTGTGCCCTTGGAGAGGGACAGGGTTTAAAGCGATAGCAGCTCCTCATTTCTTTTGGGGGGGGTTGGCATTAACATGCTTCACATAAACTTCATGTTGTCTGTATTGCATGTGTTTTATGTGGGCGGTTGTGCCAAGATCAAGATGTGTTCCTTCCTTTCCCCTTTTTACTGACATGTCACACATTGTACACAGTGCGGTCGCCGATGATTGCACTGCGCCTGCACCAAGAGAAAAATATTCCCACACCCATGATTTCGGAGAGGGGATAGGTGGACAAAAATGGCCTCTTTCTTCTTCTCCACAATCCCCTTCACTGTCTATGGCAGATGATGATACTGCTGCATCAGAATCAAGACTAGAATTAGCACCAGGATTACTGGTGGCAAGTGGAATTTAGGAGAATGTTATAATGAAGAGTTTGCAATGTTTTCCCACAAATTAAATAATCATTAAATGTATTTAATTTGAAACAGAATTTGAATGTTTACAATAAAATTAGCAATTTATTTTAGAAGTGGCTATAAATAAAGTTGAATTGGTATAATTGTAGTCACACTGACAATTGTTGTCACATTGCTACAATTTAACATAAATACATAATTAAACAAATAATTTATATAATTAAATAAGAAGGTAATCTTAAAGGGGCTGTAATGTCCCATAAAAATTTTTTATAGTTTTGTAGAGCTCAAGAAAATAAGAAGAATGGTGCAAACCCTATCTCTCAAACTGCTGTGGTTTGAGAGATATTTGCACTGAAAGTTTACCCCTCTCTCTCCTTCTCCTGACATCAGAATCTAGATGACAGCAGGAGATTCCGGTCCGGGGACCAGCCGGTGGCTCTGCAGCAGAGCCGAAATCGCGGTAATGCAAAAGAATTACTTAATTGGAAATGTCTACAAAGTGTGTTTGCAAACCAGGCACACTTTGCAGACATTTCCAATGAAGTAATTCTTTTGCAATACAGTGATTTCGGCTCTGCTGCAGAACCTCCTCGAATTGTACAACTCGAATCTCCTGCTGTCAGCTTTACAGCTGACATCGGATGTAAGGGAGAGAGGGGTGAACTTTCAGTGCCTATATTTCTCAAACCATAGTGGTTTGAGAGATAGGGTTTGTACTATTGTACTATTCTTCTTATTTTCTTCAACTCTATAAAAGTATAAAACGTGTTTATGGAACATTATTGTCCCTTTAACTTTGTTGCAATACTTTTGTTTTGATGCAGTAACTATTTTCATCATCATCATCGTTATCATTTATTTATAAAGAGCCAACTTATCCTGCAGAGCTACCAAGAGGAAATAGATATACTGAGAATTATAATAGCACATATAATGCAGATAACAGAAATGGATCAGAGGGTCCTGCTTATGAGAGCTTGCAGTCTAGAGGAAGGTAGGCTGAGACACAGAAGGTGTACATTTAGCATGATGTAAGCACCATTCGTATGTTTATTATAGAATATTTGAAGATAACTGAAAGTACAAATTATATTTAAGGTGTATTGTTGCTACTACACCCACCTCTGGGGTTTGCACTACGTTATTATACCCTTCAGTGTACCGGTCTGAGCAAAATCCCAACCTCCAGGCCTTTCTTTCCTTAGTAATAGGGATGGGAGCTCCAGAGAAGTATCTCATGATTCCTGGTTGGTTTTGGGGGGCTGGCAGTTTCAGAATATAAAGGAGGTGGGGACATAATGCTTGGAGTTGTACAATTCAAGCTGTGAGTTTAAAATGCTTCTAATGCCAAAGGTGGGAGTAGTCCACAGATCTTTATATGTAAATATAAATGCATTGGTCATCTTAAAGAACATTTACAAATAATTGTAATTAACTAAAGATAACTGTGCATAATCACAACTAAACAGTTTTTGTAACATGTAATAGAATTTGCATGTTACAGAACAGATAATTAGGAAAAAAAACAGATGTTTCCCCATACTAATTATAACAGAACAGATTTTGGATTATGGTTAAAAATAGATTTCTGGTAAAGTGAAGTGGATTGGAGATAATAACAGAAAGGATATGTCAAGAAGACAGAAATTATCTCTAAATTATTTAACGGAAATTAAACGTACTAAAAAATATGCGTAAAAATGAAAGACCTTGTACAGAAATAAAATTAAAAAGTAAAAAGTACCTGAAAGGCTGCATTACAGTTCTCACTGAAGTTAGTGTACAAAATTTTAGACATTCGGTGTTATAGTATATTTAACTTTAACTCCACCCCACCCTTGCTTTGTAATGGCATTAAATGAGCAATAATCTTATTAAAGCAAAGCAAGGGTGATGAGTGAAGAGTTAACGTTCAATGAACTATAATCCTGAATTTCCATGCTTTTGTACACTTCAGTGAGAATTAAAATATGTGCTCTAAATTACATTTTGTATTATAAATTCCACAGATTTCTATAAATTATGTTTATTTTACTCAAGCACACTTCATAATCTAAAAATGTAATTTTTTGAACAAGCAAATGCCAACAAAACATTATTTGTTTAATTACTATTTGTTTGGTTGATATATATTTTTTAAATGAACATTATGTTTTGATCAACCAAGCATTGTAAATTAAAAAGGCAGTCTGACAACAAGGGGGTGAGAGAAGTTTGAGGGAATTCTACTGAATGCCCAGCAAACTCTACCCAGCATGTATCGTGACACTTCTATCAATTTTTCAAGGGAGATAATTGAGTTTCCCCATAGTTCAGCTATTTAAAGCTCTGGGAAGCCTACCCACATTGAGTAAGACATCACTCTCCAAAAAATCAGTCTGAAACATATTAATTGAACAATTTTGCAATAGAAACATATGGGCTAAAAGTGATGATAAAATGGTAAAAATAGATTACAGAACTTCCATGTCCCCCAGTGCTGTGCAGGCAATATAATACAGATGATCAATATTAACTTCTCAAAATGATAACTATGTATTTCCATACTTTATATTATGAGTGATAACACTAACATAGGATTAAGGAGAGCTTTTTGCTTACAAATTTCCTGTTTTTCAAATGATCAAGTGTGCAAAAGTGTACATGATCAACAAATCCATTTACCAATATGTTTTCATTTGATCAAGAGTAGAGGTAGGTGAAAAATGTTGCCATAAAAGAGAAATGTGAAAAACTGCACTTACTGTCTCCCATGGGAATTTCATTTTTTTGCTCTCTTCGTTGCATTGAAATCAATCATAAAAAAATGTATTTATTACACAAACACACACTCAATCCTACATCCAACAAAAGGGATGTAGGAGTGACAACAATGTAATGTTACCTCTATGTATCCTTGGCAAGCCTTCTTCTACAATATGGAGTACAGTTTTTGACATCAGTTTTTTAAAGACCTTTATTGAACCAGAAAAGTTATGTGCAACAAAACTGATAACGGGATTGGAAGATGTTAACTATATAGACAGACTAGCCTGATTGGGTTTATTTATATTAGAAAAGGGGGCCAACTTGGGATATCATTCATTTTTACATATGTATTCAAGGCTAATGCATAGAGATCGTTGGGGAATTTGTTACTCAAAGAGCTGAAACAAGGAGCATTCTTTAAGACTAGCGAAAAGGAACATACAATTAAATAAAGGTAGTGATTTGTTTACAGTAAGGGCAGTAGACATGTTGATTTTTTTGCCTCACGAGTATGTGTTTGTAGATAGTGATGCTTCTTTTAATGATGGCTTTTTTTAAGGCAGTTTGGTTATTGATCAAGCGAGGTATCTGACTGCCTTTTGATTGGGGCATAATTGGAAACTGTTTCAATAGTGTGTGGGGCAATAATCATGGATATATGTCCTTTTTTTAAAACTCATCAACTATGTTACTGTGCTGTGAGTAGTTGCTCACTTGGTCTCTTTTCTGATATAATTGTTTGAAAGACATTAAGTCAGTTTCTGTGTTTCCCTTTGAGCATTTAACAAAAAGCGTACAAATCTCTTCCAACTAATGCACAATGCCTTGTATTAGTGATGTTAATTTTCAGAATTAACAGAACATGACTACATTAGTAAAAGGATTGGTAGAAGGAAAAGCTAGACATTTTTATTTAAGCTTAAAGGGACATTATTGCTTAAAATGAATAGTTTTCATTTAATTTCAAATAACATATATTCCTACCCAGCACCTATAAAAATATATTTCTTAAAGGGATAGTAATACTTCGTTTTATCTTTATTTTATTTTGTAGGCATTAAAAAAACATAAAGAAGGATATAAGTCTTATCTCTCAAACCTTTATGGTTTAAGAGATATTCACAAGCAAAGTTCCCCTCCCCGCCCCTTTTACCTAGTGTAAGCCATCTCTTCTCAGATGTGAATCTGGTTGTAAGACCAGACAGATAACAGAAGGGGACACTCTTCTTTGTATGAAAACAATGAAAGCCCTTCCCCCCTTGACAAGTTTTTCAGCTTTTTCCCTTATCTTAATTGAAGATTGTCCCTCTCTGCAGTCTACCTGGGCACCTCCCTTCTGATCTGGCTGAACGGGGGGGGGGGGGATACTTTGCTTGTGAATATCTCTTAAACCATAAAGGTTTGAGAGATAAGACTTATATCGTATTTCATGTTTTTTTTACGCCTACAAAATAAAATAAAGATAAAACGAAGTATTACTATCCCTTTAAGTGTATTAGCCGCAACATGTTATAAAGTTGCTTTTTCCTATTCATATATGATGGAGACTCTGCATGATCATGTGGCCCCATTTAGTTTATACAAACTCTTAATAAGTAATTAGTGCAATATATGTTATACGTGAAGTAGAAAATAGAAACAAAGTGAGTTAAACGAAAATCATATATAAAGTACACTTACACTTCATCATCAAGTAGACCACCCATTACCCCACTTTCCACTGTGCTGGTGCATACCTACATGGAGTCAAAGACACTCCAGTATTTCTCACAGACAAAACTTCATTTGTGGTTAGTTACACTCAAGTAGATTATATATAAATAGTTTTTAAAGGGATAGTAATGTTTCATAATAAAAGCAGCTCTAATTAATCATCATAGTATTTGGACTTTGGAGAGTGTTATTTCAGTACTGTCAGAGGTATAGTTCAAGAGTAATTCAATAACAAAGTCTCCCCCTCCCGCCCCTTTTACTGATGTAACAGTGCTCAGCCAGAGCAGAAGGGAGGTGCTCAGGTAGACTGCAGAGAGGGACAATCTTCATTTAAGATAAGGGAAAAAGCCGAAAAGCTTGTCAAGGGAGGCAGGGTTTTCATTGTTCTGATAGGAAGAATATTGTCCCTTGCTGTTATCTGTCTGGTCTATGGACTGCATTCCACATCTGAGAAGAGATTGCTTACACTAGGTAAAAGGGGGGGGGACTTTTCTTGTGAATATCTGTCAAACCATAAAGGTTTGAGAGATAAGACTTATATCATTCTTCATGTTTTTTTAATGCCTACAAAATAAAATAAAGATAAAACGAAGTATTACTATCCCTTTAAAGGGATAGTAACACTTAAATTTTACTCACATCCATTTTGTAGCCCCTAAAAAAAGAAATTAAATTACACCAGCGGCATCTCTCAAACCTTTATGGTTTGAGAGATATCCACTTTCAAAGTTCACCCTCTCCTGACATCAGCGCTCTAGCTGACAGCAGGGGAGTCTAGTCCCGGGACCGGCGGAGGCTCTTAAGCAGAGCCGAGATCGCATTATTGCAAAAGAAGTCATGCACGGAAAAGGTCTTCCACATGTTCTTGGTATTATATTGCACATAAAAAGTTACACTTACTAGATCAAAAGGTAAAGAGGAACATCTCACTCCTGGCGTCCTAGCCTCAATGCTGTGCCCGCTTCGCCTTTGTCTCTCCCACTTGTTGTTCAGTCCACTACTGTGCTCTACTGCCAGTCAGTAAGTGAGCAGTCCTAGTCTGAACCTCTGCTTCGGGGTAGAACGTTGGCATTCTGGCTGTCCTCCCTATGCTTTGGTGGGGAGCTCTGGCAGTGGAAAACTTCATAGGGGCCTGACAAGGAGTGTCCTTGGTAACCAGCACGGTTCTATTCCCAAGTGTATTGTGTGCTTCACTGCCCCCTTTCTCAAGGTTATGTCTGATACCCTTGAGAAAATGGGCAGTGAATCCCACGATATATACAGTTATAGGACTGTAATGGTTACCAGTGACACTCCTGATCACATCCCCTGTGAAGTTTTCCACTGCCCAAGCTCCCCACTGAAGCGTACGGAGGACAGCCACAATGCTAATGCTCTACCTTGAGGCAGGGATTCAGACTAGAATGGCCAACTTTACAGACACAGGAGTGGACTCAACAAAAAGTTGGAGAGACAAAGGCAAAGTGGGCACTCCATCAAGGCTAGAAGAGCCATCAACTCATCTTTCCATTCATCATCTTATCCATGTGTTCATTCCTATATGTGAGACTCAGATAAGTGGATAGATTCTTATTATTATTTCTACTTACAATAACTGTTATTGACGTACCTAGGATCATTACCCATACTACCTATTATTTTGCTGCAGACAACCTTGATTTTGGTGGATATATTTCCGTTTCATTTTGGAACTTTTTTCTTCATACCATATAATGTCCATACACGTTTTATTATTGATTTTTTTCATGATTTTTACATTGCATTTATTTTTTGATTAATGTACATTTGTGTTTTATATTGACATTTTACACATTCAGTTCATAGATGGTTTGTGTTCTGTTTACAGCATGTATCTTCAATTTCATATTTCTCATTTACCACTATTTTTTGTATCTTTTATTTTCTAGTGTTCTATATATATTTTATTAGCATATATATATATATATATATATATATATATATATATATATATATATATATAAAAAGAGAGAGAGTAGATAATATTTACTACATTATTTCCATTTTTACGGTGGACAAACATTTGTGCCAAGTGTTATAGTCAATGCAAGTATATTATAGTATTGGTTAGCTCACTGTCCTCCACAACTGTCAGGTTCTGTGGTCTGCCCCCCCCCCATATCAGGGTCAGTGAGTGGTGCACTCTTTTTTTAATTTAGTTTGTCTCACTGTCTGGTAGCTGCTGCATTGAGAGTTGAGGTACAGCTTTGTCCCACAATAGACATAGAGCCACAAATACAGATCTCCCAGCCATTTACCACAGTAGCCATAGACCCACTCATACTGGTCTCCAGCCTTTTCCCATGGTAGCCATAGACCCACATATACTAACCTGCCCGGTCATGTCCATCAGTAGCCATAGACCCACATATAATGATTTCCTAGCTGTGTCCCACTGTATTCATAGACCCAACATAATGACCTCCAACCTTGTCCCACAGTAGCCATAGACCCATTCATGTTAACCCCCCTCCCCCCAGCTTTATCTCACAGTAGCCATAAATCCATGCAAAATTACCTCCAGACTTGTCATACTAACTGGTATTGTGAAAGCATTTTACCAGGAAGAATACATTGAGATTATCTCTTGTTTTCAAGTATGTCCTGGACTCATTTTATCTACCTCAAGGGGGTGAAAGGCTAGGACTAGAACCTGCAATCGTGTGGCTTGAGCAGATTCTATAGCTGTTGCCTTAACCAGCTAAGCCATATCACCGGCATTTATAACCAGAAACTACTGTACATACTAAGTCTAACCCCGTCTGTGGGAACTAGCAGAATTCCAGCAGAAAATTTAATGGAGGTACTGAAAATGAGAATATTTTGAGGTGTTTCTATATGCTGGAATTTGCATGGAAAAAGTGGCAAATTGCTGTTTTGCACAAAAAATGAACGTAGGAAATATGTTGCTTTAGCCATTCCCTAATCATTCATGGCATAGTGGAACTAACAGAGATGTGGTACAGAAACAAGGGCGGATTGTACATTCGGGCATGCCCTGGTGGGCCAGTGGCTGCTTGACAAGGGAGGGCCACTCCACAAAATTACTGTTTAGACCAGTGGTTCTCAATCTTTTTTTGTTCGGGGCACACCTAAGACATAATCTACAACATGCGTGGCACCCCTAACATATTTAATGTACTTTATCAAGGGCATAAAAAGGGTACAACACATAAATATACAGTTATGATTAGGTTTTATAATCATAATAACAAAACTAAATCTATTGTGCATAACAATTTCTATAAATCTTTATTTAAAGGGGAACTATCACCCCGCAATAACTTAAGGTTCACTTATTGCTCACCTGGCGACTAGCTGCTTAGTAGCGCTAGTCGCCAGAAATCTTACCCGGTTCTGCAGATATCGGCGTTTTACAGGAGCAGGAAGCACCGACGTCTCTTCACAGTGACGTCCGTGCGCCTTCGCTGTCAGTCCCTTTTGCACCGTGCGGTGCAAAAGGGACTGACAGCGCAGGCGCACGGACGTCACTGTGAAAAGACGTCGGTGCTTCCTGCTCCTGTAAAACGCCGATATCTGCAGAACCGGGTAAGATTTCTGGCGACTAGCGCTACTAAGCAGCTAGTCGCCAGGTGAGCAATAAGTGAACCTTAAGTTATTGCGGGGTGATAGTTCCCCTTTAAAAGTCCATTTTTGTCAGTCTTCATAGAAAACATGGGGCACCCTAAGCTGATGTCTGTGGCACACCAAAGTGCCACGGCACCCTGGTTGAGAATCACTGGTTTAGACTCAGGCCTACAGAAGTGTCACAGGCAGTGACAGCAGAGTCACATTGTGAAGAAGGCTGCTGCTCTGTATTTCAAATGTACTACCGGGTGAGACAGCCACCCGACAGACTTCACTGTTATTATTTATACTTAACCCTTTGAGTGCCAGAGGAGTACCCAGTGTGCAAACCATTAGATACTCTTCTGGCAATCAAAGGGTTAAAGTCCAAGATGTTCAAAGTAAGTGAAAATGTGTCTTTGAGCCTTGCTCATTTATTTATTTATTTATTTAGAAAATGTTTTACCAGGAAGAATACATTGAGATTTCTCTCGTTTTCAAGTATGTCCTGGATATTCCCATTGATTTTAATGGGGATTTTAACCCTCTTGTATCCAAGGAAGTCAAAATCCCATTTAAATCAATTGGAATTTGCAGAATTTTAATTTCCCCCCTGTTTCAGTAGTTGGTTTCCTCAAAACTAATCTTCTTTAACTTGATGAGCAAGGCTCAAGGACACATTTTCACTTACTTTGAACATCTTGAATTTTAGCCACTAAAGTGCCAGAGGGTATCCCTCTGGCATTCAAAGGGTTCTTAATGTTCTTCACTGATGAGAACATGACTCAATCAGACATACACACACACACACACATACATACATATGTTTTTGTAATGGAATACCAACTAATGAGACAATTTTTTTTTTAAATGCCCCGGGGCGGTATCTGACCACAATTCGCCCCCTTACAGGAATGTCAGAACCCCGTATAGGAACTCCTTTTGGAGGTACATTTTGTAAGTTTTCTTCCAGGAGGAATTCCTGCAGAAAGGAGACATACAGCCTCTTTTCTGTGGAAATTCTCTTGAGGAGAAAATCAGATCCACCCATCCCTAGCATTGATTTGTTTGATGGAGTGTTTTATAATACTTATTTTTGAAGTATTTCTGAAATGTTAATTACATTAAGAGATAGGCACACATGATTCGACCTATATAAAATAGAACATCTTGGTGTTTCTGGATATTTCAGGCTAAATGATTCTAGTATTTAGCAATGAGTCTTGCTATATAACTAAACTGGCAGTATCCATTAGCACAAGGTTAAATGATTGCTATAGATGCTGTGTGCAAAGGGCTTCCTGGGTCTAGCTAATGACTCACATTGTGTTGTATATAATCCAAATAATTTAAGAAAGCTAGTAAACAGTGGTTACTTGAAACATTATTTTGGCTTTAACCCTTTGAGTGTCAGAGGGGTACGGAACACATGACACTCAAAGGGTTAACTATTTAATACATATAGTATGGTTAACTCAATTATTATCTTTTAAATAGTATTGCTCTTCAGGGGCAATGATTATTGTGGTTTTATGTTGGCTAAGGACCCAGGTCTCATGATTAAAACCATGGATCTTGTACTCTGCCAGCCTCAGGAATGTAATTGTTCCAGTTTCCCTTAAAGTAATGATGAAATTAGGCTGTGCATTGCACTTAAAATGTATTAGGTTGGTTGAAACCCCAGGTCTTTTTGAACCTTGCAACTTCCCTGTTGCAGTCATTAACTTTTAAAAATAAACAATTGCAACAATGTAACCGTCAAATTATTTTATATTTGGAATCCAATACATTTTTTGTGATCTAAAATAGCACACAAAATAAAATAGTTAAAGCAGTAGTGTGTGTGTGTGAGACTGATGTACTAGAACTGGAACATTCTGAGGCAAAACAATTGCGCCACTGGGGACAAATAAAATATTCCATTGATATACATAGGGCATTTAATTAGAGATCAGGAAATGTGCCTTTTTTATTTGAAATTTTCATGGAAAAACAAAATTTGCCAGTTTTTCAACAGAAATTCCCACACATAAAAAATACAGAAAATGTCCATCTTTTCACTACTGCCAATGAAAATGCTGTCATTTTCTTCCTATGATTTCCATGGCCACAATAATTTTTCCACAATACTGGTGGTAATATACAGTATGTATGGTTCTGTGGATACCAGAGCAGTGTGACAAAGCTAGAGTGGGGTCCATATGTGTGGTTCTATGGCTATCAGTGGAACAAGGCTGGTGAGTTAGTATGTGCTGTTCTATGACTACCAGCCCAATTGGACAAGGCTGGGGGCTCAGTATGTGTGGTTCTATGGCTACCAGTGCAGTATGTCAAGGCTGTGGGTCAGTATGAGTGGCTCTATGACTACCAGTGCAGTATGTCAAGGCTATGAGTCAGTTTTCATTGTCCTATGGTTATCAGTTGGACAATAGTGGGGGTCAGTATGTGTGGATCTATGGCTTCCAGTGCACTGGAGGTCAGTATGTATGGTTCTATGTCTACCAGTGGGACAAGACTGTGTGGTCAGTATGTATGAAGGAATTAATTAATTAATGTTTATTTATATGGCTCCACAAGTATGCACAGTGTTTTGCAATTAAAGGGTTTAGACAGCACAGTGTTACAAAGTAAAACACTGGAAGCGGGGTCCCTGCTTTAAAGCTTACAATCTAAAGTGGTAAAGTGAGACCTACAAAGTACATAAGTGTTAAGGATGTAACACAGTGTGATTCTATGGCTACCAGCTGAAAAGTGCTGCGTTTACAGCCCAGGCATCCATAGGCTAGGCACTCTAGGTGCCAATAGGCAGATGTCTACTCTTCCTATTGGGAAATTTGGCCCTGCAGCCGGATAAGACTGGGGTGTCACTGCTTTCAACAGCTTTCTTTCTCTGCCTTTCAGCACAGACTGACAATGCAGTAAACTGGCACTCACTTCTATACTGAGTTCACATGCAAGACTACAATGGGAAAACTCTAAAAGCGGGAGGGAAATACCCTATTATACTTTATTTCAATGCATGGGAAAATGACATGTTTTGCAGGATTTCATGACTAAGGCATGAAGCACTGTTTTTCTCACATTTCTCTTTTGAGGTGAAAGTTTTTGCCTGTCCCTGCTTTTAAATGCTAGAAAGGTCACCACCTTACTAATATTCAGTGAGTTAAACCTTTTAACTAGGGATGAGTGGAAAGTCATTTTTTACCTTCTGGAATTTGCTTGGAAAATTATCAATATGCTGTTTTTTTCAGAAAAATTTCCGACTATAAATACCTCTCAAAATATTATCTTATCATTACATGTGGGGGCTGTTCTTCCATTACATCAGTGATGAGCCTTAAATTAGTGCAGGTTGGCCACAGATGCCATAATCCCTGCACTGCTGTATTTTGGATGGTCCAGATGTTTAATTAACCAGAGAGCGCTCCAGTTTACAAGCAGAAATCATCCTTCATCGGAGGAGGCTGGATCGAGATGCTATGTGGGGGAGGGAGCAGAGGAAGATTGACAGACTGTGGTGCAGAGCTGTACCCGAAGTCTGTCCAGAAGTAAGGCCCCTCATAATTTTTAAATCTTTGATATTAGTAGTGTTGAGCGAGCATGCTCGGCCGATGCTCGGATCGGCTCGAGCATCGCTCTGCTCGGCACATGGCGGTACTCGTACGAGTACCGCATGTGCTCGCCCGCCATGTTCGGGTCTCCTCCCCGCACGTTTTGCGGCTGCTGCGCAGCCAATAAACGTGCAGGGAGGCTCTGACATCGGTGTAATGCCAGCAGCCATGTTGGCTGCTGGCATTACACTGATTGGCTGGCCAGAACCCGTGGTCGGGTGCTGTATAGCACCTGACCATCGAGTTCGGCTCAGTCTTAGCCAGGGAGAGCTGAGGATAGGAAGGGAAAGTCAGTGTAGGGAGGAAAAAAAGCAAAATTGTGAAAAAAAAGAACCAAAAGTCCTTTTTAGGACTACTGTGTGTGGGGGCAGCAGGTTATTTTGTGTGGGGGGAAAAAAAAAAAAAAAAAAAAAAAAAAATATTCTGTTTAGTGTGCAAAGTTGCAGATTAGAGCACATTCTGTTTAGTGTGCACAGTTGCAGATTAGAGCACATTCTGTTTAGTGTGCAAAGTTGCAGATTAGAGCACATTCTGTTTAGTGTGCAAAGTTGCAGATTAGAGCACATTCTGTTTAGTGTGCAAAGTTGCAGATTAGAGCACATTCTGTTAAGTCTTCAAACTAAAATATCAAAGTCACATATTCCATTCAGTGTGCGTCGCCGCAGTTTAGCAGCACATTCTGTGTACTGTGCAGAGTTGCAGAATAGGAAGAAATACTGTTAAGTCTTCAAACTAAAATATCAAAGTCACATATTCCATTCAGTGTGCTTCGCCGCAGTTTAGCAGCACATTCTGTGTACTGTGCAGAGTTGCAGAATAGGAAGAAATACTGTTAAGTCTTCAAACTAAAATATCAAAGTCACATATTCCATTCAGTGTGCTTCGCCGCAGTTTAGCAGCACATTCTGTGTACTGTGCAGAGTTGCAGAATAGGAAGAAATACTGTTAAGTCTTCAAACTAAAATATCAAAGTCACATATTCCATTCAGTGTGCTTCGCCGCAGTGTAGCAGCACATTCTGTGTACTGTGCAGAGTTGCAGAATAGGAAGAAATACTGTTAAGTCTTCAAACTAAAATATCAAAGTCACATATTCCATTCAGTGTGCTTCGCCGCAGTGTAGCAGCACATTCTGTGTACTGTGCAGAGTTGCAGAATAGGAAGAAATACTGTTAAGTTTTCAAACTCAAATATTAAAGTCACTTATTCCATTCAGTGTGTGTCACCGCAGTTTAGCAGCCTATTCTGTGTACTCTGCACAGTTGCAGAATAGGAAGAAATACTGTTAAGTTTTCAAACTCAAATATTAAAGTCACTTATTCCATTCAGTGTGTGTCACCGCAGTTTAGCAGCCTATTCTGTGTACTCTGCACAGTTGCAGAATAGGAAGAAATACTGTTAAGTTTTCAAACTCAAATATTAAAGTCACTTATTCCATTCAGTGTGTGTCACCGCAGTTTAGCAGCCTATTCTGTGTACTCTGCACAGTTGCAGAATAGGAAGAAATACTGTTAAGTTTTCAAACTCAAATATTAAAGTCACTTATTCCATTCAGTGTGTGTCACCGCAGTTTAGCAGCCTATTCTGTGTACTCTGCACAGTTGCAGAATAGTAAGAAATACTGTTAAGTTTTCAAACTCAAATATTAAAGTCACTTATTCCATTCAGTGTGTGTCACCGCAGTTTAGCAGCCTATTCTGTGTACTCTGCACAGTTGCAGAATAGGAAAAATACTGTTAAGTTTTCAAACTCAAATATTAAAGTCACTTATTCCATTCAGTGTGTGTCACCGCAGTTTAGCAGCCTATTCTGTGTACTCTGCACAGTTGCAGAATAGGAAGAAATACTGTTAAGTTTTCAAACTCAAATATTAAAGTCACTTATTCCATTCAGTGTGTGTCACCGCAGTTTAGCAGCCTATTCTGTGTACTCTGCACAGTTGCAGAATAGGAAGAAATACTGTTAAGTTTTCAAACTCAAATATTAAAGTCACTTATTCCATTCAGTGTGTGTCACCGCAGTTTAGCAGCCTATTCTGTGTACTCTGCACAGTTGCAGAATAGGAAAAATACTGTTAAGTTTTCAAACTCAAATATTAAAGTCACTTATTCCATTCAGTGTGTGTCACCGCAGTTTAGCAGCCTATTCTGTGTACTCTGCACAGTTGCAGAATAGGAAGAAATACTGTTAAGTTTTCAAACTCAAATATTAAAGTCACTTATTCCATTCAGTGTGTGTCACCGCAGTTTAGCAGCCTATTCTGTGTACTCTGCACAGTTGCAGAATAGGAAGAAATACTGTTAAGTTTTCAAACTCAAATATTAAAGTCACTTATTCCATTCAGTGTGTGTCACCGCAGTTTAGCAGCCTATTCTGTGTACTCTGCACAGTTGCAGAATAGGAAGAAATACTGTTAAGTTTTCAAACTCAAATATTAAAGTCACTTATTCCATTCAGTGTGTGTCACCGCAGTTTAGCAGCCTATTCTGTGTACTCTGCACAGTTGCAGAATAGGAAGAAATACTGTTAAGTTTTCAAACTCAAATATTAAAGTCACTTATTCCATTCAGTGTGTGTCACCGCAGTTTAGCAGCCTATTCTGTGTACTCTGCACAGTTGCAGAATAGGAAGAAATACTGTTAAGTTTTCAAACTCAAATATTAAAGTCACATTTTCCATTCAGTGTGTGTCACCGCAGTTTAGCAGCCTATTCTGTGTACTCTGCACAGTTGCAGAATAGGAAGAAATACTGTTAAGTTTTCAAACTCAAATATTAAAGTCACTTATTCCATTCAGTGTGTGTCACCGCAGTTTAGCAGCCTATTCTGTGTACTCTGCACAGTTGCAGAATAGGAAGAAATACTGTTAAGTTTTCAAACTCAAATATTAAAGTCACTTATTCCATTCAGTGTGTGTCACCGCAGTTTAGCAGCCTATTCTGTGTACTCTGCACAGTTGCAGAATAGGAAGAAATACTGTTAAGTTTTCAAACTCAAATATTAAAGTCACTTATTCCATTCAGTGTGTGTCACCGCAGTTTAGCAGCCTATTCTGTGTACTCTGCACAGTTGCAGAATAGTAAGAAATACTGTTAAGTTTTCAAACTCAAATATTAAAGTCACTTATTCCATTCAGTGTGTGTCACCGCAGTTTAGCAGCCTATTCTGTGTACTCTGCACAGTTGCAGAATAGGAAAAATACTGTTAAGTTTTCAAACTCAAATATTAAAGTCACTTATTCCATTCAGTGTGTGTCACCGCAGTTTAGCAGCCTATTCTGTGTACTCTGCACAGTTGCAGAATAGGAAGAAATACTGTTAAGTTTTCAAACTCAAATATTAAAGTCACTTATTCCATTCAGTGTGTGTCACCGCAGTTTAGCAGCCTATTCTGTGTACTCTGCACAGTTGCAGAATAGGAAGAAATACTGTTAAGTTTTCAAACTCAAATATTAAAGTCACTTATTCCATTCAGTGTGTGTCACCGCAGTTTAGCAGCCTATTCTGTGTACTCTGCACAGTTGCAGAATAGTAAGAAATACTGTTAAGTTTTCAAACTCAAATATTAAAGTCACTTATTCCATTCAGTGTGTGTCACCGCAGTTTAGCAGCCTATTCTGTGTACTCTGCACAGTTGCAGAATAGGAAAAATACTGTTAAGTTTTCAAACTCAAATATTAAAGTCACTTATTCCATTCAGTGTGTGTCACCGCAGTTTAGCAGCCTATTCTGTGTACTCTGCACAGTTGCAGAATAGGAAGAAATACTGTTAAGTTTTCAAACTCAAATATTAAAGTCACTTATTCCATTCAGTGTGTGTCACCGCAGTTTAGCAGCCTATTCTGTGTACTCTGCACAGTTGCAGAATAGGAAGAAATACTGTTAAGTTTTCAAACTCAAATATTAAAGTCACTTATTCCATTCAGTGTGTGTCACCGCAGTTTAGCAGCCTATTCTGTGTACTCTGCACAGTTGCAGAATAGGAAGAAATACTGTTAAGTTTTCAAACTCAAATATTAAAGTCACTTATTCCATTCAGTGTGTGTCACCGCAGTTTAGCAGCCTATTCTGTGTACTCTGCACAGTTGCAGAATAGGAAGAAATACTGTTAAGTTTTCAAACTCAAATATTAAAGTCACATTTTCCATTCAGTGTGTGTCACCGCAGTTTAGCAGCCTATTCTGTGTACTCTGCACAGTTGCAGAATAGGAAGAAATACTGTTAAGTTTTCAAACTCAAATATTAAAGTCACTTATTCCATTCAGTGTGTGTCACCGCAGTTTAGCAGCCTATTCTGTGTACTCTGCACAGTTGCAGAATAGTAAGAAATACTGTTAAGTTTTCAAACTCAAATATTAAAGTCACATATTCCGTGTAAGATGAAGAAGGCGGGTAAAAAGGGACGGGGAAGTGGACGTGATCCTGATAGTTCAGGGCGCGGGTCAGGACGCGTAGAAACTGTGCCTGGTGCCAGAGCACAAGAAAGAAAGACATCCACCATACCTAGCTTCATGTCTAATTTTACAGGGCGTCGCAGGACATCACTTTCGAGGTCCGACCACTGCGAACAGGTGGTCGGTTGGATGACAGCTGATACTGCTTCCAGTCGGTTAAGCACCACCCTGTCTTCCACCAAGTCCACTCTCAGTAGCCAAGAGTCTGGTCAACATAATCCTCACTCTGATCATCCTTCCTCCCACCATACACGGTCTGGTCAAAGAAGTGATCCCACACTGGGATATAGTGAGGAGCTCGTCTCATCACCAATCCTTCATTTGACCCTCTCTCCAAGCACGCTTGCAGAGGAACATGACATCTTGTGCCCTGATTCACAACCTCTAGAGGCTACCCAATCACAAGAAGATGACAGATGTGAACGGCATTTAAGGTCAAAGGAAGTAGTGGATGATGATGATGATGATGAGACACAGTTGCCATTAAATCAACCACTATTTCCGTCTCAAGACCTTGTTGAGGAGAATGTTATACAGTTGTCAATGACTGAGTATGTGGTGGGATCAAGACATGAGGAGGATGATCAGAGTGAGGAAGTGGAGGAGGACTTGGTGGACGATGAGGTGACTGACCCCACTTGGGAAGGTGTAGAGCCGAGCGATGACAGCAGTCCTGAGGGTGAGCCATCTGCAGCACCGCAACAGGCTGGAAGAGGCAGTGGTGTGGCTACAGAAAGAAGGCGGACCTCACCAAACCGGCCCGCAAATGTTCCACGGAGCACCCCCTTGCGTAAATCTACCTTGCCAAAGGGTAGGTGTTCCGCGGTATGGCGTTTTTTTAAGGAAAGTGCGGACGACAAAAGAATTGTAGTTTGCAACCTGTGCCACACCAGAATGAGCCGAGGCATGAACACTAGAAACCTCACCACCACCAGCATGATCCGACACATGGCATCCAAGCACCGTAGTAAGTGGGAGGAACGCCTGGATCGCCCATCTGTGTCTGCAGGCCCCACCACTGCCTCCTCTTCCCCTGTTTTCGGTGCCGGCCAATCGCCTGTCGAAGGCGCAGGCCCGCATACCTCCCGCCCTGCACCTGTAGCATCTGAAGCACCATCAGCGACCACATCCACTTCCCTGTCCCAGCACAGCGTCCAAATGTCGTTACCCCAGGCATTTGAGCGCAAGAGAAAGTACCCAGCCACCCACCCACAGGCCATAGCACTAACCTCACACCTTTCCAAATTACTGGCCATCGAAATGCTGCCATTTAGGCTTGTGGACACTGAGTCCTTCCGCAGCCTGATGGCAGCAGCTGTCCCTCGGTACGCGGTCCCCAGCCGCCACTACTTTTCCCGGTGTGCCATCCCCGCATTACACCACCATGTGTCCCGTAACATCACCCGTGCCCTGACCAACGCAGTTACTGGGAAGGTCCACTTAACTACTGACACATGGACAAGTGCTTGTGGCCAGGGACGCTACATTTCCCTGACGGCACACTGGGTGAATGTCGTGGAGGCTGGGAGCGACTCGGACCCTGGGATGGCACGGGTGCTACCCACGCCGAGGATTGCGGGCCCTACCTCCATCAGGGTTTCCGCCAGCACCTACGTTATTGGCTCCTCCTCCTCCGTTTCCACCTCCGAATTCTCTACACGCAGCGCCACTCCCCCATCAGCCGGTAGCTGGAAGCAGTGTAGCACTGCAGTGGGGAAGCGTCAACAGGCCGTGCTGAAGCTGATCTGCCTTGGGGACAAACAGCACACGGCCGCAGAGCTGTTGCAGGGGATTAGTCACCAGACCGAGCAGTGGCTCTCGCCACTCAACCTGCAACCAGGCATGGTTGTGTGTGATAATGGGCGTAACTTGGTGGCGGCTTTGGAGCTCGGCAAGCTCACACACGTACCATGCCTAGCGCATGTATTTAATTTAGTGGTGCAGCGATTTCTAAAAACCTACCCCAATGTGCATGATCTCTTGACCAAGGTGCGCCGCGTGTGTGCACATTTCCGTAAGTCATCTACAGCTTCGGCCGGCCTGTTGAAGCTGCAGCAGCGCTTACAATTGCCAGCTCACCGGCTGCTGTGTGACGTGAGCACGCGCTGGAACTCCACCTTCCACATGTTGGCCCGGCTTTGTGAGCAGCAGAGGGCAGTAGTGGAGTACCAGCTGTTACACGGTCGTCGCCTCTCCGTTCAACTTCCTGTAATCAGAAGTGAGGAGTGGGAATGGATGTCAGACCTCTGCGAGGTTTTACGCAATTTTGAGGAATCGACACAGATGGTGAGCGGCGATAACGCTATTATCAGTGTAACCATCCCACTTCTGTGTCTACTGAAACGCTCGCTGCTCACAATTAAAACCGACGCTTTGCATGTGGAAGAGGTGGAAATGGGGGAGGAAGAGCTTACACAAGGTGATAGCCAGAGCACCCTCACTTCGTCTTCTCAGCGACAATTGGAGGAGGCGGAGGAGGAGGAGGAGGAGGAGGAGGAAGACACGGTTGCCTCCGCTACAGAGGGTAGCCATGGAACTTTAGTTCCATCTCTTCAGCGTGGGTGGGCAGAAGAGGAGGAAGAGGATGAGGAGATTGAGAGTCATCCTCCTGGTGAGGACAGCGAAATCTTGACTGTTGGAACTCTGGCACACATGGCTGACTTTATGTTAGGCTGCCTTTCCCATGACCCACGCGTTATACGCATTTTAAACAACACGGATTACTGGGTGTTCACCCTTCTGGACCCCCGCTACAAAGAGAATTTCTCATCTCTCATTCCTCCGGTGGAGAGGACAAGCAAAATGGTGCAATACCAGAAGGTTCTTGTTGAAAAATTGCTCCAAAATTTTCCATCTGACAACGCTGGCGGCAGAGTACGTGCTACCTTGGCCAACAGAGAAGGGGAGAAAAGGGGAGCACACAGCAGTTCCGAGAAAGGCAGGGCAACACTCTCCAAGGCGTGGGACACCTTCATGACACCCCGCCAGCACCCTCACCCTGATGCGCAGCCTAGTGTCACAAGGAGGGAAAAGTTTTGGAAGATGGTGAAGGAGTACGTAGCAGACCGTGTCAGCGTCCTCAATGATCCCTCTGTGCCTTACAACTACTGGGTGTCCAAGCTGGACACGTGGTATGAACTGGCACTCTACGCCTTGGAGGTGCTGGCCTGCCCTGCCGCCAGCGTTCTGTCTGAGCGGGTATTTAGTGCTGCTGGTGGCATCATAACAGATAAGCGTATCCGCCTTTCCACCGACAATGCTGATAGGTTGACACTTATAAAAATGAACAAGGCCTGGATTTCCCCTGACTTCTCCACTCCACTGGAGGAAAGCCCCAGGGGAACATAAACTCACTTTATATATGTTATTTACAATGATGGGAATACTCTGTATTCCCATTCACCCCTTCCACCCAAAAAACGGGTATATGGTTGACTCTTAATCTTCTCATCCTCCTCCTCCTCTTCCATATGCCCTGGGATATAATTTTTATATAAGGCCAGCTCACCAGCGGGCCCTGTGATATAATTTTTATATAGGGCCAGCTCACCAGCGGGCCCTGTGATATAATTTTTATATAGGGCCAGCTCACCAGCGGGCCCTGTGATATAATTTTTATATAGGACCAGCTCACCAGCGGGCCCTGTTTGACAATTTTTATATAGGTCAGCTCACCAGCGGGCCTTCTCATATAATGTTTTATTGGGTCAGCTCTCTAGCGGGCTCTCTCATATAATGTTTTATAGCGTCAGCTCACTAGCGGGCCTTCGCATATAATGTTTAGGATGGTCAGCTCCGCAGCAGACCCTCACCCATAATGTTTTAGATGGTCAGCTCAGCGCACGTTTCCCTCTTAATCATGGCCTCAGTTCAATAAAATCAAGGAAATTTTTGGGAGAATTTGCCTCTGCGCACGTTTCCCTCTTAATCATGGCCTCAGTTCAGAAAAATCGAGGAAATTTTTGGGAGAATTTGCCTTTGCGCACGTTTCCCTCTTAATCATGGCCTCAGTTCTGAAAATCAAGGAAATTTTTGGGAGAATTTGCCTCTGCGCACGTTTCCCTCTTAATCATGGCCCCAGTTCAGAAATTCAAGGAAATTTTTGGGAGAATTTGCCTCTGCGCACGTTTCCCTCTTAATCATGGCCTCAGTTCTGAAAATCAAGGACATTTTTGGGATAATTTGCCTCTGCGCACGTTTCCCTCTTAATCATGGCCTCAGTTCAATAAAATCAAGGAAATTTTTGGGAGAATTTGCCTCTGCGCACGTTTCCCTCTTAATCATGGCCTCAGTTCAATAAAATCAAGGAAATTTTTGGGAGAATTTGCCTCTGCGCACGTTTCCCTCTTAATCATGGCCTCAGTTCAGAAAAATCGAGGAAATTTTTGGGAGAATTTGCCTTTGCGCACGTTTCCCTCTTAATCATGGCCTCAGTTCTGAAAATCAAGGAAATTTTTGGGAGAATTTGCCTCTGCGCACGTTTCCCTCTTAATCATGGCCCCAGTTCAGAAATTCAAGGAAATTTTTGGGAGAATTTGCCTCTGCGCACGTTTCCCTCTTAATCATGGCCTCAGTTCTGAAAATCAAGGAAATTTTTGGGATAATTTGCCTCTGCGCACGTTTCCCTCTTAATCATGGCCTCACTTCAGAAAATCAAGGAAATTTTTGGGATAATTTGCAGATAATATACAAGTAAATATACAGCAAATATTGTTTGGTAACAATTTTTCGCCTAAAGTCGTTTTTATTTTCCTTTTTGTGTGTTTTATGGTCAGTCTGTAAAAATGGCGTACTACGGGCGAAAGATCGTTCCCAGCAGCGATGTTGGAGTCCAAGATGCATCCAGACATCCTCCCTATGCTGTCCCTGAACCATTTCTGTGGTGTTTCCATCCTTTTCTGCCCTTTTCCTATGGACCAGGCACCCTCCCCTCATCAGAGCAGGGGGTGCCTGGTGTAATGCTCGAGTCCTCCCATTGACTTCAATGGGGCTCGGGTGCTCGGCCGAGCACTCGAGCCTCAGGGGGTGCTCGGTCAGAGCACCCGAACACCCGAGCATTGGGGTGCTCGCTCATCACTAGATATTAGCAATATCACAAATTTTATAAAAAAAAGTAAATCAAATTTTCAAGCTAATTGCTATATTTAGTTAATTATTAGCCAAACTTGTGTAGGGGTGATATAATCACCTTCTTCTTTGAGAGCCACTGAATAATTTGAGTTAGTTCATTACTTCCACATCACCAGCAGTTTGACAACCCTATGCTAATGAGCAGATTCTGCACTTTTAGTCTTGCATCACTATTTCTTAGTGCTTATGGCAATGTGTGTCCCCATCATCGTGGCGATGGCGATATGCTCACCAGAGACACATTGTCACAGGTTCTGACAGACTACAGCTCCCATTATGCATCGCCAGCTTTTGGCTAACAGCAGCTAGAGTGCCTCTCATTCCCCTCACTGTAGCTACCAGACAGCAGAACATGTTTGATCCTGTGTGATTCTTTGGTTACAGTGGGACAAATCTGGGGGAAGCATTACATATAATTCTATGGCTACTGTTGGTCAAAGATGGCTGGTTACTATGCAAAGAAGTGGAAAAAGTGGACAAAACTGCACTTTTCTCAGAAATTAGTGCAAGAGATATAACATGCCATTTTCCTCACATTTCACTTTTTGGGTGAACATTGTCATCTATCCCTACTTCTAATCCCCTGAATACCAGACATGTTTCCAGATCATTCATTTGTAACATGTTTGAGACTTCTCTTGCATTCAAAGGTGTAAACCAGTGTGAATTTGGGGAATTTTCATGTGCCCCCTATGGCACATCTCCATTATTGTTCCAGAAGTTCTTAGTGCATCAGCCTCTATGCAGCAAAGAAAAACTCCAATTGAAGCTGATGTATGATTAAGAACTGGAGCAATTATCATGCAAACCAGCTGTACCATAGGAGAAAAATGACAACTCTCCAAATTCACATTGACTTAAGTTGGATTTTTTTTTCTTTTTTTTTTTCAAAAAGCTTTATTGGAGATTTTTTAAAAATACAGAACAATGAACAATTGAAATTAACAATCATATCTGGTAAAGTACAAGTACAGCAATACTGAAATAGGCAGAGCTGAAGATCACAGAGGAAGTAGTAGGGGTGTAGAAGAATAGAGAAAGAAGGGTGAAAGAGAGGGAAGGTATAAAGTAGGGGAGATGAAGGGGGAGAGGGCAAGTGAGGAGAAAAAAAAGAGGGTGTAAGGTGGATTTTTAACACCTTGAATGCTAGGGAGATTTCCGACACATTGTTTTGCAATGCAATGGAAAACTTTTAAAGGAGCAGTAAACTTTTTTATGAAAACACATATTTTACAGAGCATTTCCTGCTGAATAAAACAAGGTCGCTCAAATCTCTGTCAGATGTTTTATTCAAAATGTATAGCAGTTTAAATAATCAGGAAGTGAATTTACTGTGTTTATTTCCTGATAGTTCTAACTGACAGGAAGTGACAGGCAGTTGCTATCACATTCTATGGAGAACTGTATGTCGCTGACTTTTCTGACTTTCCTCTCCATTAGAATCTAACAGGAAAACTAATTAGAATTTGACCACTAAAGGGCACTGCTAATATAAAAAACCATGGGTTTAAACTGTAATAACTCTGGAAATATAAATCTCTCGGCAGTGGGAGTACCCTTATTTTACTCAATAGAAAAATCCCTACAATATATATTTTTTCATTAAAAAAGTTTACTGCTCCTTTAAGCATTCATAGATTTAGAAGTCCCATGTAAATCAATGGGGATTTTTATTTGTTCCTTATGGTATGCCTGATTTGCCCCATAAATCCTCCAGTTCTTAACCCCTTGAGGAACAGAGTAGTGTGCAGTTCATTGCTTTGCAATGTTTTGTAAACTCCTTTGATCCTCAACAGGTTAAAGGAGCAGTATGATTTTGTATGAAACTTATATGTTAACCCCCTTAACAACCATCCGAGAGGTGCACGGCTCATGGCCGGCAGTTAAGAACCACTGAGCATTTTTTAATCGCATCAGATTCAGGTATCCCCGAGCGGTGTGCAGCCGTGCAGGGACCCCTGAATTCCATGAAGTGCCAGGATCGTCACTGGTCCTTAAGGGAAGTCTACCCTTGACAGTTCTGGCACATCATGGGTCCTTAAGGGATTAAAGAGCTTCTCCTGCTGATGAAAACAAGGTACTCCCAGGGCTGGGAGTTGTTTAATTGAAATCTTATTTGCATTATAATAGTTATGAAGTAATAAAGCTTTTACTGTCATATTAGATGGAGAACTGAGGGGAGGCAGTAAGGTTTGATGCAATGGCAAAGTGTGTCTGATGATGTGTGAAGAACACTTGGAGAATATGACATACTTGGCCACATGTAGGTATGCAAAGGGAGGGGTGATATATTGAGAGGGAAGAGGTTGACATATTGATCATTAACATGTGATGTTGGTGTAAAGCTGGAGACATGTTTGGGATTGCAAGAGTAGAGTACTTCAGCACCAAGAACAGTAGCAGTCCCACCCCAACCATTTGAGTGCCATTGGGTGAGCAATACATTGCAGAGAAATATGTTACAAACCACTATTTCACTTAAAGGGATAGTAATACTTAAAATTAAAAAAAAAATGTTGTAGGGTTTATCCCCCCTTTAGGTGCAATATCACAGTGGCCTGAAATTGTACAGCAGCGCTGTTGCTACACCATCCTATGGAGATGTATGGTCCCGGGACTAGAGCTGTCCATTGGATGGTGTAGCAACAGTGCAATTTCGGGCCACTGTGACATTGCACCTAAAAAATTCAACTTTGAGCTGTATTAACGTTTGAGTAAAACACCTTTCAGCAGTGGGAGTACCCTTGTTTTACTCAGGGGGATAAACCCTACAACATATTGTTTTTTACATTTTAAGTATTACTATCTCTTTAAAGTGTTAATGGAAAACTATTTTTAAGTCACAATACAGAGCATGAAGTCCTACCCACAGAGTGCTACACAACAGGGACATATGCAGAGCTTCCAGCTGCCTTCCCACTAACCATCAATCAGCTGTTCAATGTAAGCAATACAGAGCTGAAGATCAGCTGATCAACATGACTTTTAATTTGTTCACTATGATGCAGTTGGCTTTCCCCCGAATTGTCTTCTCTTACTTTAATCTGCACAGAAAACAGTGATAACCACTGTCAATCAGTTTGCCATAGATTGGTTCAATAAAATAAATATTTAATAAGTAATAAATGTAGTGTCCTTGGAGACAGACATGATTATTTATTACAGTATTTCAAGATCCCAAACTCCTATTAAAGTGTTTTGATAATGAAAGACTCAAGTGGGAGGAGCTTGGAGTCTTAGATTCCTGAAAAAAATTATGTCTGTACTTATGGACAGTACTAACTAAAGAGAAACAATACCTCCTAATATTAACTTCCACTTACCTTGCAATGGTCAGAAATCACTGTGACCCCTATGGATTTTACACGTGTGCCTTTGTTACAGTGATAATATCTCCAATCAGTCCTGGATGCCATGTCTGTGGAGATGACTAAGACAGCTGCTAGCAGGACCACATGACATAAATTCCACCCACTGCACATGGTGATTTTTAACCCATTAAGGAGCAGATTTTTATTGTTATGAGGGTATAATATCAGCTAGATGTAAGAGCTGAGGTGTCCCCATCAGCTGATAACTGACATTCTATTAATGAAGACTATTTAACACACTATTCAGTTTAATCAGTTTGACCATATTTTAGTGTACTGGGTAGGGTATTATGGGAAATGTTGTGCAGTCTAAGTAAGAAATGTGGTTTAGTGTGTTTTCCCACTACAAGATGAGAGGGGGATTTACATTGTTCTGGTAATATTAGTCTTGCTAAGTTTTGAAGTTTCAACATGAAATATAAGGTATAGTGATGAGCGAGCATGCTCGGCCGAAGCTCGGTTCGGCTCGAGCATCGCTCTGCTCGGCACATGGCGGTACTCGTACGAGTACCGCATGTGCTCGCCCGCCATGTTCGGGTCTCCTCCCCGCACGTTTCGCGGCTGCTGCGCAGCCAATAAACATGCGGGGAGGCTCTGACATCAGTGTAATGCCAGCAGCCATGTTGGCTGCTGGCATTACACTGATTGGCTGGCCAGAACCCGTGATCGGGTGCTGTATAGCACCTGACCAGCGAGTTTGGCTCAGTCTTAGCCAGGGAGAGATGAGGATAGGAAGGGAAAGTCAGTGTAGGGAGAAGAAAAGTGTTGGAACACCATATAAAGACCCAAAAGTCCTTTTTAGGACTGTTGTGTGTGGGGGCAGCAGTTATTTTTTGTTTGGGGGGGGCACAAATTTAAAAAAAAAACGTCACATATTCCGTTCACTGTGCCTAGCCGCAGATTAGCAGCACATTCTGTTTAGTGTGCAAAGTTGCAGATTAGCAGCACATTCTGTGTAGTGTGCAAAGTTGCAGATTAGCAGCACATTCTGTTTAGTGTGCAAAGTTGCAGATTAGCAGCACATTCTGTTTAGTGTGCAAAGTTGCAGATTAGCAGCACATTCTGTTTAGTGTGCAAAGTGTAAAAAATAAACGTCACATATTCAGTTCACTGTGCCTAGCCGCAGATTAGCAGCACATTCTGTTTAGTGTGCAAAGCTGCAGATTAGCAGCACATTCTGTTTAGTGTGGAAAGTGTAAAAAATAAACGTCACATATTCCTTTCACTGTGCCTAGCCGCAGATTAGCAGCACATTCTGTTTAGTGTGCAAAGTTGCAGATTAGCAGCACATTCTGTTTAGTGTGGAAAGTGTAAAAAATAAAAGTCACATATTCCGTTCACTGTGCCTAGCCGCAGATTAGCAGCACATTCTGTTTAGTGTGCAAAGTTGCAGATTAGCAGCACATTCTGTTTAGTGTGCAAAGTGTAAAAAATAAACGTCACATATTCCGTTCACTGTGCCTAGCCGCAGATTAGCAGCACATTCTGTTTAGTGTGCAAAGTTGCAGATTAGCAGCACATTCTGTTTAGTGTGGAAAGTGTAAAAAATAAATGTCACATATTCCTTTCACTGTGCCTAGCCGCAGATTAGCAGCACATTCTGTTTAGTGTGCAAAGTTGCAGATTAGCAGCACATTCTGATTAGTGTGGAAAGTGTAAAAAATAAACGTCACATATTCCGTTCACTGTGCCTAGCCGCAGATTAGCAGCACATTCTGTTTAGTGTGCAAAGTTGCAGATTAGCAGCACATTCTGTTTAGTGTGCACAGTGTAAAAAATAAACGTCACATATTCCGTTCACTGTGCCTAGCCGCAGATTAGCAGCACATTCTGTTTAGTGTGCAAAGTTGCAGATTAGCAGCACATTCTGTTTAGTGTGGAAAGTGTAAAAAATAAATGTCACATATTCCTTTCACTGTGCCTAGCCGCAGATTAGCAGCACATTCTGTTTAGTGTGCAAAGTTGCAGATTAGCAGCACATTCTGTTTAGTGTGGAAAGTGTAAAAAATAAACGTCACATATTCCGTTCACTGTGCCTAGCCGCAGATTAGCAGCACATTCTGTTTAGTGTGCAAAGTTGCAGATTAGCAGCACATTCTGTTTAGTGTGCAAAGTGTAAAAAATAAACGTCACATATTCCGTTCACTGTGCCTAGCCGCAGATTAGCAGCACATTCTGTTTAGTGTGCAAAGTTGCAGATTAGCAGCACATTCTGTTTAGTGTGGAAAGTGTAAAAAATAAATGTCACATATTCCGTTCACTGTGCCTAGCCGCAGATTAGCAGCACATTCTGTTTAGTGTGGAAAGTGTAAAAAATAAACGTCACATATTCCTTTCACTGTGCCTAGCCGCAGATTAGCAGCACATTCTGTTTAGTGTGCAAAGTTGCAGATTAGCAGCACATTCTGTTTAGTGTGCAAAATTGCAGATTAGCAGCACATATTCCGTGTAATATGAAGAAGGTGGGTAAAAAGGGACGGGGAAGTGGACGTGATCCTGATAGTTCAGGGCGCGGGTCAGGACGCGTAGAAACTGTGCCTGGTGCCAGAGCACAAGAAAGAAAGACATCCACCATACCTAGCTTCATGTCTCAGTTTACAGGGCGTCGCAGGACATCACTCTCGAGGTCAGACCACTGCGAACAGGTGGTCGGTTGGATTTCAGGTGATACTGCTTCCAGTCGGTTAAGCACCACCCTGTCTTCCACCAAGTCCACTCTCAGTAGCCAAGAGTCTGGTCAACATAATCCTCACCCTGATCATCCTTCCTCCCACCATAGAGGGTCTGGCCAAAGAAGTGATCCCACACTGGGATATAGTGAGGAGCTCGTCTCATCACCAATCCTTCATTTGAACCTCTCTCCAAGCACGCTTGCAGAGGAACATGACATCTTGTGCCCTGATTCACAACCTCTAGAGGGTACCCAATCACAAGAAGATGACAGAGGGGAACGGCATTTAAGGTCAAAGGAAGTGGATGATGATGATGATGAGACACAGTTGCCATCTAATCAACCACTATTACTGTCTCAAGACCTTGATGAGGAGGATGATACACAGTTGTCAATGACTGAGTATGTGGTGGGATCAAGAAATGAGGAGGATGATCAGAGTGAGGAAGTGGAGGAGGACTTGGTGGACGATGAGGTGACTGACCCCACCTGGGAAGGTGGAGAGCCGAGCGATGACAGCAGTCCTGAGGGTGAGCCATCTGCAGCACCGCAACAGGCTGGAAGAGGCAGTGGTGTGGCTAAAGAAAGAAGGCGGACCGCACCAAACCGGCCCGCAAATGTTCCACGGAGCACCCCCTTGCGTAAATCTCCCTTGCCAAGGGCTAGGTGTTCCGCGGTATGGCGTTTTTTTAAGGACAGTGCGGACGACAAAAGAATTGTAGTTTGCAACCTGTGCCACACCAGAATGAGCCGAGGCATGAACACTAGCAACCTCACCACCACCAGCATGATCCGACACATGGTATCCAAGCACCGTAATAAGTGGGAGGAACGCCCGGATCGCCAATCTGTGTCTGCAGGCCACACCACTGCTTCCTCTTCCCCTGTTTTCGGTGCCGGCCAATCGCCTGTCGAAGGCGCAGGCCCGCATACCTCCCGCCCTGCACCTGTACCATCTGAAGCACCATCAGCGACCACATCCACTTCCCTGTCCCAGCGCAGCGTCCAAATGTCGTTACCCCAGGCATTTGAGCGCAAGCGAAAATACCCAGCCACCCACCCACAGGCCATAGCACTAACCTCACACCTTTCCAAATTACTGGCCATCGAAATGCTGCCATTTAGGCTTGTGGACACTGAGTCCTTCCGCAGCCTGATGGCAGCAGCTGTCCCTCGGTACGCAGTCCCCAGCCGCCACTACTTTTCCCGGTGTGCCGTCCCCGCATTACACCACCATGTGTCCCGTAACATCACCCGTGCCCTGACCAACGCAGTTACTGGGAAGGTCCACTTAACGACTGACACATGGACAAGTGCTTGTGGCCAGGGACGCTACATTTCCCTGACGGCACACTGGGTGAATGTCGTGGAGGCTGGGAGCGACTCGGACCCTGGGATGGCACAGGTGCTACCCACGCCGAGGATTGCGGGCCCTACCTCCATCAGGGTTTCCGCCAGCACCTACGTTATTGGCTCCTCCTCCTCCGTTTCCACCTCCGAATTCTCTGCGCGCAGCGCCACTCACCCATCAGCCGGTAGCTGGAAGCAGTTTAGCACTGCAGTGGGGAAGCGTCAACAGGCCGTGCTGAAGCTGATCTGCCTTGGGGACAAACAGCACACGGCCTCAGAGCTGTTGCAGGGGATTAGTCACCAGACCGAGCAGTGGCTCTCACCACTCAACCTGCAACCAAGCATGGTTGTGTGTGATAATGGGCGTAACTTGGTGGCGGCTTTGGAGCTCGGCAAGCTCACACACGTACCATGCCTAGCGCATGTATTTAATTTAGTGGTTCAGCGATTTCTAAAAACCTACCCCAATTTGCATGATCTCTTGACCAAGGTGCGCCGCGTGTGTGCACATTTCCGTAAGTCATCAACAGCTTCAGCCGGCCTGTTGAAGCTGCAGCAGCGCTTACAATTGCCAGCTCACCGGCTGCTGTGTGACGTGAGCACGCGCTGGAACTCCACCTTCCACATGTTGGCCCGGCTTTGTGAGCAGCAGAGGGCAGTAGTGGAGTACCAGCTGTTACACGGTCGTCGCCTCTCCGTTCAACTTCCTCTAATCAGAAGTGAGGAGTGGGAATGGATGTCTGACCTCTGTGAGGTTTTACGCAATTTTGAGGAATCGACACAGATGGTGAGCGGCGATAACGCTATTATCAGTGTAACCATCCCACTTCTGTGTCTACTGAAACGCTCGCTGCTCACAATTAAAACCGACGCTTTGCATGTGGAAGAGGTGGAAATGCAGGAGGAAGAGCTTACACAAGGTGATAGCCAGAGCACCCTCACTTCGTCTTCTCAGCGACAATTGGAGGAGGCGGAGGAGGAGGAGGAAGACACGGTTGCCTCCGCTACAGAGGGTAGCCATGGAACTTTAGTTCCATCTCTTCAGCGTGGGTGGGCAGAAGAGGAGGAAGAGGATGAGGAGATTGAGAGTCATCCTCCTGGTGAGGACAGTGAAATCTTGCCTGTTGGTACTCTGGCACACATGGCTGACTTTATGTTAGGCTGCCTTTCCCGTGACCCACGCGTTATACGCATTTTAGACGGATTACTGGGTGTTCACCCTTCTGGACCCCCGCTACAAAGAGTATTTCTCATCTCTCATTCCTCCGGTGGAGAGGACAAGCAAAATGGTGCAATACCAGAAGGTTCTTGTTGAAAAATTGCTCCAAAATTTTCCATCTGACAACGCTGGTGGCAGAGTACCTTGGCCAACCGAGAAGGGGAGAAAAGGGGAGCACACAGCAGTTCCGACAAAGGCAGGGCAACACTCTCCAAGGCGTGGGACACCTTCATGACACCCCGCCAGCACCCTCACCCTGATGCGCAGCCTAGTGTCACAAGGAGGGAAAAGTTTTGGAAGATGGTGAAGGAGTACGTAGCAGACAGTGTCAGCGTCCTCAATGATCCCTCTGTGCCTTACAACTACTGGGTGTCCAAGCTGGACACGTGGTATGAACTGGCACTCTACGCCTTGGAGGTGCTGGCCTGCCCTGCCGCCAGCGTTCTGTCTGAGCGGGTATTTAGTGCTGCTGGTGGCATCATAACAGATAAGCGTATCCGCCTTTCCACCGAAAATGCTGATAGGTTGACACTTATAAAAATGAACAAGGCCTGGATTTCCCCTGACTTCTCCACTTCACTGGAGGAAAGCCCCGGGTGAACATAAAGTCACTTTATATATGTTATTTACAATGATGGGAATACTCTGTATTCCCATTCACCCTTCCACCCAAAAAACGGGTATATGGTTGACTCTCTTCCATATACCCTGTGATATAATTTTTATATAGGGCCAGCTCACCAGCGGGCCCTGTGATATAATTTTTATATAGGGCCAGCTCACCAGCGGGCCCTGTGATATAATTTTTATATAGGGCCAGCTCACCAGCTGGCCCTGTTTGACAACTTTTTGTATAGGTCAGCTCACCAGCGGGCCTTCTTATATAATGTTTTATTGGGTCAGCTCTCTAGCGGGCCCTCTCATATAATGTTTTATAGCGTCAGCTTACTAGCGGGCCTTCGCATATAATGTTTAGGATGGTCAGCTCCGCAGCAGACCCTCACCCATAATGTTTTAGATGGTCGGCTCAGCTGCAGACCCTCATTCCTAATGTTTTAGATGGTCAGCTTAGCGGCATGCCCTCGCCCCTAATGTTTTAGAGGGTCAACAGCAGGCTATTAATCCTAATTTTTCAAGGGTGTGTATGATGCCCTCCTTTATGTGTAATAAAGGGTGTATTGGAGTGACATTTCAGTCTAATTTTTGGCAGCCCTTTCACTTAGTGCATCGGCTTTATGAGTGTTGGACCACTACCTGATCTATTGTACCACAATGTGAATGAGGCCCTCCATTTTGTGATATACAGGTTGTATCGGAGTGCCTCAGGTCCTCCCATTGAATTAAATAGGGCTGGGGTGTTCGACAGAGCAGAAGGTAGTTCTTGGCTTCATCCACTAAGTCACTTCGTCACTTTTACTGAATGGATCAGACCCCACTGTTCCGACTATAAATTTTGGACTTAACAAGGGCAAACGGACATGTTGTAAAACCTGTGGTAGCTGCGGCCTCCGTTCCTGAATGCTGTACCTTACCCGGGCCATAACCACGTTGAACACCTGCTTTACTCTGCGCACGTTTCCCTCTTAATCATGGCCCCAGTTCCGAAAAATCAATGAAATTTTTTGCAGAATTTGCCTCTGCGCACGTTTCCCTCTTAATCATGGCCCCAGTTCCGAAAAATCGATGAAATTTTTTGCAGAATTTGCCTCTGCGCACGTTTCCCTCTTAATCATGGCCCCAGTTCCGAAAAATCGATGAAATTTTTTGCAGAATTTGCAGATGATATACAAGTAAATATACAGCAAATACTGTTTGGTAACAATTTTTCGCCTAAAGTCGTTTTTATCTTCCTTTTTGTGTGTTTTACGGTCAGTCTGTAAAAATGGCGTACTACGGGCGAAACATCGTTCCCAGCAGCGACGTTGGAGTCCAAGATGCATCCAGACATCCTCCCTATGCTGTCCCTGAACCATTTCTGTGGTGTTTCCATCATTTTCTGCCCTTTTCCTATGGACCAGGCACCCTCCCCTCATCAGAGCAGGGGGTGCCTGGTGTAATGCTCGAGTCCTCCCATTGACTTCAATGGGGCTCGGGTGCTCGGCCGAGCACTCGAGCCTCCGGGGGTGCTCGGCCAGAGCACCCGAACACCCGAGCATTGGGGTGCTCGATCATCACTAATAAGGTAAGCTTGGGTACTATTGCTGTGTCCATCAATGAAAGAAGGCAAATCCAGGGGATCAAGGGATGGAAAGGTGTTAAAAGCCTCATTCAGATTAATGGGATTTTTCCTCTCAGTCACTCTGAATGCAAGAGATGTGTCATTGAAACACCTCATCAGTATACATACACTAATAAAACACACCTGTGATTATGCAACAAACAAGTTTTGCATATGTATATTGGTGTGATGTTACATGGCTTCCCTGTTGGCATTTTTCCTCTGGAGGGGACTCACATGGTGCCACTTGGGGATATAAATGATGCAGTGTGCATCATAAAGAGGCGGGGTATAAAGGCATATGACAAGACTCCAGGAAGTGGATGGAACTAAGTGGGAAGGAGAGGAAATGGAGAAACAGGCTGGGAAGGAGCAGAAGTAGGCAGAGTTTTAAAAAAAAAAATTCCCCATCACTGGTGAATCGGGCTCTGCTACCGGAGACCTGGTAATTCACTGCAAATCCAGAGTGTTCCCAAGTATGGCAATATGTAAGTAGAGTTTTATGCACTAATTTGCTTTGCCTTTGTTGTTTTTAATGATTTATATACTGTGGTATCATGACTTTATTTTGTTTTTTTTTTGTTTTTTGTTTTTTTTTAACTTTAAGTTAACAATTTTTGGATGATTTGTTTTCTTCTGTACAGGGTTACACTGGGTATTTAAGGGTGGGGTTCTGTAAACTATGAGAGAGCTTTGATAAAGATCCCAGTAAGAACTGAAACTTTGACCTTTTCTAAATAGATAGCAATTGATTCAAAATTGGGAATGTTCTGGGAGGACACTTTTCATATTGAGCCTTCCAACTTCAATGGCAGGCTCATTTCTAGTTGAGCATCTCTGACTAGCACTTTGCATATGCAAATTACTATTGGGATTGGTCACCCTAAGGGTAACAGGGGAATCCAGATGTGGACCCCTTGCTCACAGCCTAGAGAGGTCAGCTGCACCTTACTGATGAGGCCCAACAAGGCCTAAATTTACAGCTGGGGTTGGCTGCTTCTGTTGTTCAGAGAGGAATTGTTTTTTGGTAGATCAGTATAATGTGCTTTAGGATATTTCCTTTCTGTGAAAGGCATTAGTGAGCTGAAGAGATTGCACACAGGGTAGGGCACTTTTCCTGTAGAGCCTCATCAATTTGAGGACAGGCTCATTTCTAGTTGAGCATCTCTGACTAGCTCTTTGCAAATGTTCTGGAAGGGAAACATACATATGCAGCCCTAAACTGTATTATAGTTTGATATGCTTACGGTAGAAGTTTACTGATCTTTTAACATGTTTTTGTTACAGTAAGGTGTAGCACAAAAAAATATTTATATTGATTTTCTTACACTACCAATAAATCCTGCACCTGACATGGGCCTTATGTTAAAAAGAAAAGTGGAGATGTTCTGCAGAGAGCAAAACATTCCAAAAATCCTATTGATCTAAATGGAGATTTTAACAGCTTGAGAGGGAGGTCTCCAAAGTATTGCTTTGCAATGTGTTGAAGACCTCTCTTGCATTTATGGGGTTAAAATTCCCATTTCAATCAATGGACATTTTTAGTTCTCCTCTAAAGTGCAAATGGTTTGCCCCAGAATTTCTCCACTTTTGTTTTGAACATACAGCCCTAGATAATCTAAACCACTGACCCCTTTGCATAACAGAGAAGCTATTCTAATCTATCATTGCATATGATCACTACATTGTCAACTGAAGTGGAAGCTGTTGATGAAATTTAACAATGATTATATGTGACTAATTGCTGGAGGCCAATTACACTTTACTCATTTTTTTCTAATGCGATGAAAAGTAGAGCAATGACACCATATTATTCAAACAAATTATATATGCAGTTCAATCCATGATTCATTTTTATACCTATTCTTTTCTAATATACTAGCATTTTAGCACAAAATGATAAAACCAGAATTCCGAAGCTTTGTAAGCAAAACTGGAGATAATTATATAGGAAGCATCATCTGGGGAAGGATTTAATAATTAATTCTCTTGATGAGTTCTTTGTTTTAGTTTAACACTGAGGCATAATACTAAATGTTAATGTAATTATGCAAATTCGAATTGCTCTAGGAAGTCCTGCTGAAGACTAAATAACAAAAATACAGATTTTGTTGCATACAAACCTATATTGATGAAGTAAGAGTCAGGGTATTTTCTGTGTCAAGAGATATTGGATGGAACTGGGGGTGGGGCCATTTGAGGAAGAGAGGTGTGGCCATAGGTGGGGCTAAGGGCACCTACAGTGCTGTACCTAGAGGCTGCTGGAATAGGAGCCTCTAGGTACAGCACTGTAGGTGCCCTTAGCCCGACCTATGGCCACACCCCTCTTCCTCAAATGGTCCCACCCCCATTCCCGTAAAATGTCTTGACACAGAAAATACCCTTGGTCTATAACAAGTAAAGACAAAAAAAAAGCTTTAATCTCTTGGTTGCTACAGAGATATCCAATGCATTGGAGATCTCACTAGCATCCAAAGGTTTAAGTGACAGCCTGTAAAGGGGTATACAACTGGTGGAGGGACATTGATATTGCTCTTTCCATATCCACAATTCAGAATGTGGGTGTGACCAACACAGCCAAGAGACTCCCCTGAAAATTTGGTGCTCTAGGCAGTTGCCCATTCTGCCTACTGGGAAATTTGACCCCAAGCATTATAGCACTTTTTAACCTATCTGATACTCAAAGGGTTAATCACATCAAAGAACTAAATTGTGGAGTATATCAGATGTAACATACGGAACATATGCAGATACCCCAAGTGTCAATTTCAATGGGACATTTAACGACTTGAATGCTAGAAAGGTCTCTAATACATCGCTTGTAATGAGTTGATAATCCTTATAGAATTCAAATGGTTAAAAAGCCCAATATAATCTTTGGTAGTTTTTTATTTTGCCCTAGAATTAATTGAGAGTTTTTTGTATATGACCCTTAAAGGAGAAGTAATTGTTTTCATTTAAAAAAAAGTTATAAGCTTATTTCCTGCTGATTAAAACAAGGCTACTCCCACTTTTGTGAGACTTGTAAGTCAATAGTTATTACATCTCCAACCTTTTATACATAAAACTGCAATTGACAATTGTGGTCACCAGGTGATGCTGTTCCTATTACCTATTTATAGGGCCATATGTTCAAAGAAGTAGCGAAATAGCTTTTGTCGTTTGTAACGACTTTTCAGAGTACAGTGTTGTTGGGATCATTAATATTTTCAGAGTGTTGGTTTTGATTGGAAATATGTCGTTTGTCCTGACTGAAATTGTCGTAGGTAATGACAAAAATGTCTTAACTAATGACAAAAATGTCTTAAAAAATGTCTTAACTAAAGACAAAAATTCTCACATTCAGAACACATTCCTTCCACTTTCTTCTTAACGTACAAATCTTGTCTTTTGGAAAACATTTTTTTGTTGTTATATACGACAAATTTTCTTTTCCTCTGTACGACACTGGAGAATAGTTTAGCCACGCCCTTGCCCTGCCCATCAATTCTGGAGTTGTGTCGTACACAACATACATTACTAGTTTTTTGTCGTATACTCTATAGAAAATATGTTGTTCATGCATAAAATAACTTATTTTTGTCTTTCATACGACAATTTTTTGTCGTTATTCCTTTGAACATACGGCCCATAGAGAGTCCTCCCATAGAGAGCATTATAAAGGTAAAGAAAAGTTTTTCATTTTGCAAACTAGTTGGCTAACCATTTCATATAACAATATGTTTAAAGGGATAGTAATGTTTCATAATAATAGCAGCTCTAATTAATCATCATAGTATTTGGACTTTGGAGTGTGTTATTTCAATACTGTCAGAGTTATAGTTCAAGAGTAATTCAATGACAAAATGTCCCCCTCCTGCCCCTTTTACTGATGTAACACTGCTCAGCCAGAGCAGAAGGGAGGTGCCCAGGTAGACTGCAGAGAGGAACAATCTTCAATTAAGATAAGGGAAAACGCTGAAAAGCTTGTCAAGGGGGGCAGGGCTTTCATTGTATCTGACAGGAAGAATATTGTCCCTTGCTGTTATCTGTCTGGTCTATGGACTGCATTCCACATCTGAGAAGAGATGTCTTACACTAGGTAAAAGGGGCGGGAGGGGAAACTTTGCTTGTGAATATCAATCAAACCATAAAGGTTTGAGAGATAAGACTTATATCGTTCTTCATGTTTTTTTAATGCCTACAAAAGAAAACAATTATTACTATCCCTTTAAGCGGCAAAATTAAATAATGAAAAACTTTCCAGCAGTGGGAGCAACCCTTTTTATTGTCCTATAACATATATGTTTTTATAAAAAATAAAAAAGTCTGTTTTACCGTTAATGTTAATGAAAAATATACAGCAATATTCCACAAAATGAGATGTGTTTCTTTAATGATGTACTTTGCCTTATGGGTAATTTAAGAAATCCTTTTTTTTTTCAGTTACCATTTGCAGAAAATTTATACCATTTCTATGATAATGGAACACCTAATTCCAGGAGAAAACGAAGTATTCAAAAGAAAAACCATTTGGCGATGGATCCTAAGGTAGGTCTTTCATGGAGACATATTCTGTCACTTACATTATAAATACATTTTTATGGCATCAGATATTTAGTAAGGTAATTTGCAAGAGAACATTTTGAAAAGACAAATAAAAAGTACCCTTTGTAACTGAGTAAAAGAGGCGACATGTTTAGTCTGGTATAGTAAGGGAAATGTAGCAATTCTGAAGCAAACCAACAATTAAATATTCCCAAATTTCTGACTGATTTTAAATATAATTTTTAACTACCTGAATGCTAAATAGGTCTTCATTTGTAGATCTTGTGTTTAAGGGGAGAGATGCACTAAGATGTAATATAGAGGTGATAAACAGGAGATAACTTTTCCAGTAAGATCACTTCTCCAGTACCTATGTTATTCTATGAAACCTTTGCACTATGATTTTAGTGCATGACCTCCTTAGAATAACACAGAAATTGGATCAGTGCTCCAGTTTCTTAGAACCTTGTCCCCAGTATTTGTGTCAAATAGTCAAGTAAATTCAATTAATAATGGCTAATGTATATGAAAAATAGACTGTAGCAGTCTCACTGATGTGAATTTACGATGGTGGTTCATCTCTAAATTAGTAGCTGGAATGTTATATAGACTACTATGGCCTTATGTCAGTTTACAAACTTTATGCCAGAATGCCTGCATTAATCAATGTGTTACATACTCCTCTAGCAGTCAAAGGGTTAATGCAACTTGTGCCAAGGGCAGGACAATGAGGTAGTTAGTTTGTATTCTGGATGTTCCTTTATCAGCATCAAGTTTTATGCCTTGTATTAACATGGAGTAGACAACTTGGGTCTCCATCACTGTCAGGTTCCCTGCATATGCAATGGAGCAGGTGTACAAAGCATTCAAGTGTAAAGCCTGTGGAGTGTGACTGCTGGTATGCACTACAGTGATCATATACTGTAGTGTATATTCTCCAGGGCAGCTTCTGGCATTAGAGGCTAATTCTCCATGTGACTGCACAGACACATTCAAACATACGCTCCTTTAGCTCAGAGAAATTGGGATTGCTGATTCTCTCTGCAGTTTTATTTGTGACACAAATATGACTCATTGTGAGCGGTTCTAGGTTTAATCACACCTATGTACATATGCATCCCAATCACATTTTTAAAAGGCACATATTCAATGTAATTTCTGATGCTTTCTTTGTGGGTATCTGCTTTAGGAACTGCTTAAAGCAGAACTTTCACCTAAGCACAAATTTACTTTAATCCATTTATTATACCGATTGTAACTGTGCTGGGTTTTGTCTTTAAAAAAATGTGATAGAAATGAAGTTTGAGGGTTTACCTTTTCCCTCTTGACGTTTTCTCATTCTGATTGGCACAACTGTGCCAATGAGAATAAAGGAGAGATCCTCCTCCCCATTGGTCTGTCAGTAAGCTGGAGAACTCTCATTTGCAGAGATCGATATCTAGCCAATGAGAGTACTCCAGCTTACTGACAGACAAGCGGGGCGGAGGATCTCCTGTATTCTCATCAGCAAGATGGTGATCAGAGTGATCAGGAGATCAGGAGAAGAGGGAAAAAGTTTACACTCAAACTTAATTTCTATCAGGTTTTTTTTTTTTTTTTTTAAACAAAACCCAGCACAGTTAGAATTGGTACAATAAATTGATTAAAGCAAACTTGTGCTTAAGTGAAAGTTCCACTTTAATGGGATAGTATTGCATAATATGGAAAAATATATAATAATTCAGTGGTTATTCTGTTGAGTAAAACAAATGTATTCCCACAGCTAAGAGAGATGTTTTATTCAAAGGTTATAGCAGCTCAAACTTACATTTTTGTGTGCAGTGGCTGCATGGCCTTACATTTTGCAATACCATTGTTCTACAGAAGTCTATGCAGTGTTATTGTCATAGAATGCTGAAGCAACAGCGTCATCATAAAATATGAAGCCATGGATGTATTGCACTTAAAATGCATTTCAGCTGCAATATACTTTGAATAAAACACCTCTCAACACTAGGATTATCCTTATTTAACACAACAGGATGAACTCTGCAGGAAGATGTAGCAACATCTTCTAGTAATCCACCATTGCACACTGTATGGTACACCAAGTGTGGAGGATAATCGCAACCAGTGCATCAAGTGGCATCTAGGGGGAGATGCCATCCCACAGAATATGCTAAGCTTGTGGCATTATTATGTCTGCTAGTTGTCAGGTGTCCTTAGCGTAGAGGACAAAGGGCATAGTGACACAGCAGTACCTGGCTTCTGGTTGATAATTTAACATTGCAGACCTAAGCGACGTGGTGTTTGGTTACATTTGTGCCAGTTGTTTGATGTGAATAAAGATGTGCCCATTGTTCCCAGTCCTTCCCCTGTTTCCTACACACACTTTGCACATTGAAATTACTGATGAGAGGCACAGTTCCTTCCTGCTCTCAAGGGAAAAATGTCTATTCCAACAAAACACCTATGAGTTTGGAGGAGGGGCAGGAGAAGAATCATTACTGGTCAACTTCTTTTCTCCACATATAGCCGAAGTAGTGGGGGCTAGTTGTGGTGCTGCTCATGCCTCAGGCAGGCGTATTGCTGGAGCTAGTAGTGGCAAGTGGAACCATAATCATCATCACCTGTATCACTCTCCATGGCCCAAATACTATGAAGATTAATTGGAGTTGCTTTTTTGTGAAACATTACTATCCCTTTAAGCAGGGATATTCTTACAACCCGACCTGTTGATGAGCTCAGATTAACTGATATACAAATACAGAGTATATATATTACTGTCAGCACTATTGTACTTAGATATAAAGAGGGGAGAGGAACCTAAGGAGCAGGACAAGGAAACCCTAGCCCTAGCGCTACACTAGACTGAAAGGGGAACCCTAAGACTAGATCACAGGTACTACTGCTAAATGAGGGAAAGCGAGCCTAGCAGAAGTGCACAGATACATATATATAAAGAAGAACACTATATATATATATAGGTGAGACACACAAAAAAAAACATCAAATACATGTACATGTAAAAAATATAGAGAAAAGGGAAAACGATACCAGACGTCTGGAAGCTGGGTGCACCGGACTGGAAACTCCGCAGCTTGCTAGAAAATCAGGCAGCCACAGAAGCTAGAGAGCGTAGCTGATCAAAGGTCCTGACAGCAGGAGGCCGAGGGCCTGGACAGGCTGAAAAGGCACAGTGGTCAGGAGGTAGCCAAGGTCAGGGCAACTGGAGAGGCACAGAGGTCAGGAGGTAGCCAAGGTCAGGGCAACTGGAGAGGCACAGTGGTCAAGAGGTAGCCAAGGTCAGGGCAACTGGAAAGGCACAGTGGTCAGGAGGTAGCCGAGGTCCAGGTCAAAGAAATTAAGGCAGAGCCGGAGAGAGCACAACCTCCATCCACGGGAGAGAACTCTATAACTGAGCGCTGACTCCCGGAAGCGCGCTCCTTAACTAGCAGAGCCGGCATTGGAAGCGAGGCTTGGGGAACGTTGTGCACGCCGAGATGGTGGGCGTGCGTCGGGACGCCTGCGCCTGCGCAGAAGTGCCGATGAAGCCAGGAGTGGATGTCGCGTCCTCCCCGTCGGCCGACGGGACCCAGCGAGGTACCGACAGAGCCCCCCCCTCACGAACGTCCTCCGGACGGAAGCAGGCCCTGGACGAGTCGGGTGCCGATGATGATAGGAACGAAGACATGCAGGGGCATGGACATGATGTGCAGGCTCCCACGACCGCTCTTCCGGGCCATAACCCTTCCAGTGGATCAAGTATTCCAACCTCCCCCGTCTCAGCCGGGAGTCCAGCACCTCTTCGACCTCATACTCCTCAGAGTCATCAACCAGTACCGGAGGAGGACGAACAGGATCACGATGTGGGAAGGGTGAAGCAGTCCATGGCCTGAGCTGGGAGACATGGAACGTAGGATGGATCTTATATGAATGTGGCAACATCAGCCGGTAGGCCACGGCATTGATTCGTTTTGTTACCTTAAAAGGACCCAGAAAGCGTGGCCCCAATTTTTTGGTAGGACAAGCCAGTTTAATGTGTGTGGTAGACAGCCAGACCTTGTCACCTACCGCATAGTCGGGTTCAGGTGAACGATGCTTATCGGCTTGCGTTTTGTAGCCGTGCTGGGTTCTGGCCAATGTAAGGCGGAGGAGACGGTGGTACTGGTGTAGCCGTTTGAGACGCTGAGAGACTTGCGGTACGCCCTCCTGACTTGGCATACCTGGGAGCATCAAAGGATGGTATCCATAAGTGAGGAAGAACGGAGTGGAGTGAGAGGAGCGATGGAGATGATTATTGTACGTGAACTCTGCTAACGGGAGAAGAGCAGACCAATTATCTTGTAGATAAGTGGAGTAGCAGCGCAGGTACTGTTCCAAGGTTTGGTTGACTCTTTCAGTCTGCCCATTAGTGTGTGGATGATAACCAGATGACAGATTGCGTTGAATGTGTAAGGCGTGGCAAAGAGATTTCCAGAATTTTGAGGTGAACTGTGAACCTCGGTCTGTGGTTATGGAGGATGGGAGGCCATGAAGCCGGAAGACACCTTGGATGAACAGGTCGGCAGTTTGGGCTGCCGAAGGAAGCCCGGAAGTGGCGATGAAATGAGACATCTTAGAGAACCGATCCACTACAACAAGGATTGCGGTATTGGAGTTGGATGATGGTAAGTCAGTGATGAAATCCATTGTTATCTCTCTCCAGGGTATGGAAGGAATGGCCAGTGGGCGTAAAAGGCCTGTTGGTTTGGCATGCCTGGCTTTAGACTGGATGCAAGTGTTACAGGTGGCTACGTAGGCCTGAACATCCTGAACCATCTTGGGCCACCAGAAGTGTCGTTTGACCAGTTCTATGGTTTGAGGTACTCCTCCGTGACCAGCTGCTGGAACGTCATGAGACAGGTGCAATACTTCTTGACGGAAGGGTAGAGGCACGTATATACTGCTTTGATGATACAGAAGTCCGTCTTTGATCTGCAGAGCATGACGGTGTGTGAAGGCCGGGTTAGGGGCTGGATAGTGCTGGATCCTGTCCAATAGAGGCCTAGCAAGGAGCAAGAACTGGCTTGGTTGAAGGATGGTGTCAACTGAATCTCGGGGTTGTGGAGCAGGTGGATGTATACGAGATAGGGCATCAGCCTTTGTGTTCTGTGACCCGGCCCTATAGGTGATGTGCAGATGAAACCGGGAAAAGTACAAAGCCCACCTAGCCTGACGGGAGCATAATCGTCGAGCCCCCCTGAGGTATTCCAGATTCTGATGATCCGTAAACACCATAACTGGATGTTCTGCTCCTTCCAACAAGTGACGCCATTCTTCCAGGGCCTTCTTTATGGCTAGGAGTTCTTTATCCCCCACTGTATAATTCCGTTCTGACGGAGACAAGGACTTCGAGAAGAATGCCACAGGATGGAGTCGATCTCGTGGCCCCGAGCGCTGGGAAAGAACAGCCCCGGTGGCCGCGTCGGAAGCGTCGGTCTCAAGGATGAAGGGCCTATGGATGTCTGGTTGAATCAAAATGGGTGCCTGAGTGAATAGGGTTTTCAGACGTATAAAAGCCCGTTGAGCGGCTGGTGACCACAAAAAAGACACACTGAGTTTGGTTAAATGCGTCAGAGGAGCAATGACCTTGGAGAAGTCCCGAATGAACCGTCTGTAAAAGTTTGCAAACCCTATGAACCTCTGGATCTCTTTCCTTGAGGTAGGAGTAGGCCAGTTTAAAACAGAGGTGACTTTTCGAGGATCCATCTGGATGCTGTTAGAGGAGATGAGGAACCCTAAAAACTCCACTTCCTTGACCTCGAACAGGCATTTTTCAAGTTTGGCATATAGACTATGTAGGCGCAGGCGGCTTAGGACCTCTCGAACATGGATACGTTGTTCAGCCAAAGAGGGTGAGTAAATGAGTATGTCGTCCAAGTAAACCACCACATACTGGTCAAGTAAGTCAGAGAATATTTCGTTAACAAATCGTTGAAAGACTGCGGGGGCATTGCATAGCCCAAATGGCATGACCAGATACTCGTAGTGACCGTAACGAGTCCGGAACACGGTCTTCCATTCATCTCCTGGCTTGATGCGTATCAAATGGTAAGCCTCCCTTAAATCAAGTTTGGTAAATACAGAGGCTGTAGAAAGACGTTCTAAAAGCTCTGGTATAAGAGGAAGGGGATAGCGGTCTTTTATGGTTATATTATTCAATTCCCTGTAGTCAACACAAGGTCTTAAACCCCCATCTTTCTTCTCAATAAAGAATATACCAGCCCCAGCGGGAGACGTGGATGGCCGAATGAAACCCTTTCTTTGGTATTCCTCCAGATAGGCCTTCATATGATGCAACTCGGGTCCAGAGAGAGGGAAGAGGCGGCCGTATGGAATGGGAGCGCCAGCGTGCAATTTTATGGAGCAATCAGAGAGGCGATGAGGAGGTAAGTGGTCCACTCCTTTCTTGTCAAAGACGTCCGAATATTCCTGGTAAGCCTCAGGGAGCACGACTGCAGACGCGGACGAGGATGACAGCAATATTGATTGATCCGGAGATGTGGACTCGGGGAAGGACACTACATTATGCGCCCAGTCTATACAGGGATTGTTCCTCCTGAGCCAAGGAAGACCCAATATTAGCGGGTACAAAGGTGAGGAGATGACGTCAAACTTGATCGTTTCACGATGGGCCGGTTCGATCACCACACAAAGAGGTACGGTTTCTGAGGAAACAGGACCACACTGATGATTCCTACCGTCGGCCATTTGTAGCTGCAAAGGAGTGGTCTTGGGTTGGATGGGTACTCCCAGCTTAGCAGCTGTTGCTAGATCCATGAAACAGCCACTAGCCCCGGAGTCGATGATGGCAGGAACAGAGTGCGTGACATCAGCCCACTGTAAATGAAGCAGAAGAGAAAGGTGAGTAGAGACAAACGAGGAGGAACCCAATATGCCTACCGCTGACTTGTCCTCACCTCTGGGTTTCTGAGGTCTTCTAGGGCAGGCCCGAAGGAGGTGGCCACTGTCCCCACAGTACAGGCATAGATTTAGGCGTCTTCTCCGGTCCTTTTCAGTTGCAGACAAGGGTCCGCGTACCGCTCCTAACTGCATGGGTTCTTCCGAAGAGGATACCCGAGGGGTCACAGACTCAAAAGGGATGGTGGTGTGTGAAGATGGTAAGGCGTGGGTGGTGGCACGCTCCCTGCGTCTTTCCCGCAATCTACGGTCGATCTGAATGACCAAGAGTATAAGATCCTCCAACGAGGATGGAACACCAGTTCTGGCCAGTTCATCCTTCAGTGTTTCCGATAAACCCAATCGGAATTGATCCAGGAGAGCCGGTTCGTTCCACTGAGTTTCAATGGTCAGGCGACGAAACTCTGAGACGTATTCTTCAACGGGACGACGCCCCTGGGACAAGGCTCTGATGGCTGATTGAGCGGACGCCGAGCTCAGAGGGTCTTCATACAGGGTGTCCATGGCATGATGGAAAGCAGGCCAAGACATCAGAACAGGGTTGTTTTCCTGTAGAAGGTGGTGGGCCCAGGCCTGGGGCTCACCTGACAAGAGCGTGATGGCCGTTCGTACCTTCACGAAGTCTGAGGCGTATGTTCTGGGATTGACTGCGAAGAGTAACTCACAGGCTGTCATGAAGGTTTTATACAATCGCCTGTCGCCACTGAATTTGTCTGGAAGTGGTACTCTGGGTTCTGGGGCTGTGGCACCCCTAGAGTCCGGGACCGCTGGTGGAGCTGCTTGGTCTGGAGGGGGTTGCATCTCCTGTATCTGATGCTGCAAGACCACTTGATTTTTCTGTAGTTCCTGTACAGATTTAGCCAGAGATGAGATTTGACTGCTCAAGGCGGATAGGGCGTCCATGAGCCCTGCAGGCTCCATAACTGGCTCAGTTATACTGTCAGCACTATTGTACTTAGATATAAAGAGGGGAGAGGAACCTAAGGAGCAGGACAAGGAAACCCTAGCCCTAGCGCTACACTAGACTGAAAGGGGAACCCTAAGACTAGATCACAGGTACTACTGCTAAATGAGGGAAAGCGAGCCTAGCAGAAGTGCACAGATACATATATATAAAGAAGAACACTATATATATATATAGGTGAGACACACAAAAAAAAACATCAAATACATGTACATGTAAAAAATATAGAGAAAAGGGAAAACGATACCAGACGTCTGGAAGCTGGGTGCACCGGACTGGAAACTCCGCAGCTTGCTAGAAAATCAGGCAGCCACAGAAGCTAGAGAGCGTAGCTGATCAAAGGTCCTGACAGCAGGAGGCCGAGGGCCTGGACAGGCTGAAAAGGCACAGTGGTCAGGAGGTAGCCAAGGTCAGGGCAACTGGAGAGGCACAGAGGTCAGGAGGTAGCCAAGGTCAGGGCAACTGGAGAGGCACAGTGGTCAAGAGGTAGCCAAGGTCAGGGCAACTGGAAAGGCACAGTGGTCAGGAGGTAGCCGAGGTCCAGGTCAAAGAAATTAAGGCAGAGCCGGAGAGAGCACAACCTCCATCCACGGGAGAGAACTCTATAACTGAGCGCTGACTCCCGGAAGCGCGCTCCTTAACTAGCAGAGCCGGCATTGGAAGCGAGGCTTGGGGAACGTTGTGCACGCCGAGATGCTGGGCGTGCGTCGGGACGCCTGCGCCTGCGCAGAAGTGCCGATGAAGCCAGGAGTGGATGTCGCGTCCTCCCCGTCGGCCGACGGGACCCAGCGAGGTACCGACAATTACCACCCCATAATTGTATGGAATAATTAGCATCGTATCTACCAGACAGAACCTTGGGGATGTAAATACCAAATCTACCTGGTACTCTATCATTGATGAATGAGTGAGTACCTGATATATGCTCCAATCATTGATAGAATCGTGTGGGAATCAGTGAAGGAAATAAATGTATTTTGTTACACATTAAGCCATTTGCCCTTTGATGATTTTGCTCCTTAGATTCTACAAACAGCACTATTTCTTTAAAATGGACCTATACCCTTGGAATAGGTGGCTCTTAATTTTTTTAAGGACTTACCTATGGATAAGTCCCTCACACCCCAGTAAGGATTTTAGGGGTGTGCTGTGCATGCCAATCAATGTGCTGTATGACTCCTATGATCCTTAAAATGTATGTATTTTATTTTTTTGCATTTGACCTATGTGACAGTCTAAAGCTAACTGCTTTAGTCTACAATCTGATAAAAAAAAGTGACAATTACAAGCAATTCTGCTTTAGTGAAACCTATTGTTTGTTTTGAGGAGGTGTAAACTAAAGGTGGCCTTCAACTAGGATCATTATATACAGGAAACTGCAGATATGGTGAAAAAATACTCAGTGAAAATCAATCCATAAATAGATATACTAGACTGCTGAGTGAAGGACAAGTACTTCTGTTAACACAATGAGGACCAGTTTGCTTCTCACCCCCATAGTCCTAAAGGGAATAAACAAATTAAGAGACACTTTATCCTATTTCCTTTTTAACTGTTTAAAGGGATAGTAATACTTGAAAATAAGTTGATTTTATTTTGTAGCCCTTAAAAAAACATGAAAAATGATATAAGTCTTATCTCCCAAACCTTTATGGTTTATGAGATATTCAAAAGTAAAGTTACTCCACCCCTCAGATTTGGAATCCGGTCACTTGACCGGTTGTGCCTCTCCAGAAGTGCTGAGATCATGATCTTTAAAAAGAATTTCTTAATTGGAATTGTCTACAAAGTGTGCTTTCAAGCCAGGCACACTTTGTAGACCGTTCCAATGAAGTAGTTCTTTTCAAAGATCGTGATCTCGGCACTGCTAAAGAGCTGCCTGTTGCTCTGTGGACTGAATTCCAAATCTGTCCACTAGATGGCAGACTTGGCTGAAACAGCCAGGAAAAGAGAACTTTTCTTTATTATACATGTGAATATCTCCAAAACCATAAAGGTTTGGGAGATAAGACTTATATCATTTTTCATGTTTTTTTAAGGGCTACAAAATAAAATCAACTTATTTTCAAGTATTACTATCCCTTTAAGAAGTAGAGCCATACCTTTGCAATGTGTTGCAACCTGGGGGTTGTGTAAAAGTATAATAAACACTCCTATCTATTTGTTAGTTAGAGCCTATGCACTGACATCTCTCTAATTTGAATGATCTTAATGCAAACACTCCATAGAAAGAGTAAATTTTTTTTATGAAAAGAATATATATTGTAGTCCTTTTCCTGTTGAGTATAATAAGGGTATGCCCTCTGCTGCAAGATGCATATTTCCAGAGTTATTACAGTTTCAACTTATGTTTTATTTACATTAGCAGTGCCCGCTAGTAGTCAAATTTCAATTAGTTTTTCAGTTACATTCTAATGGAGAGTAAAATCAGTTCTTACAACAGTTCTCCATAGAATGTGATAGAAACTGCCTGCCACTTCCTGTCAGTTAGAACTATCAGGAAGTAAACACAGTAAATTCACTTCCTGGTAACTTGAACTTTTATAACTTTTGAATAACAACTGACATCAGTGGGAGTACCCTTGTTTTACTCAACAGAAAAATATGTATATCATATACATTTTTATAAAAAAAAAAAACAGTATTTATGCTATTGTGGGCAATCCAAAACAAAAAAAACACACCTCAACTAGCTTAGGTGGTACTCCTAGAGATTAGCATAAATACTAAAGTTAATGATGTTGCCAACAAAAATTACAAAAACACTCATAGGACATACCAAGAACAATTTAGTGTAGTTATTTGACAAATAACACCATTAACATTTGTGTGTATATATATATATATATATATATATATATATATATATATATATATACGTGTGTACTTTAGTTTGAAAGTAGCCACATATTATTTGTTTGTGGTGTTCCTATAGCAATCATATTTTTTCACCAACCAATCATTAACACTTTGAGTGCCAAAGGGGTACACAACACATTGCCTTGCAGAAGATAATTAAGCCTAAATACATTGGATGCCTACTAGATAACATAATTGTCCTGTTCACAAGTTTATACTATGTTCAATGTCTTTAGATTGTTTTTTTTTGTTTTTGTTTTTTTAAAAAAGCTTTATTGATAGAAAAAGGAATACATCATATTGGAGAGGGGTGTAACAATATGTATAAAAAGAGAAGGTAACAGTACATAGTACATTGAAAAATTTAAAACTGAAAGTGTACATCATACAAATTTCAGCAAGTATAGAAAAGGGGAACGATGGAGTGTAACAATGAAACTACTCAGAATGTCAACAGAGTATTGAGTACACTAAAGTTTACATCCTGATTAAAATAATTTTAAAAAGGAGATACGTAGAAGGGAGAAGAAGGAAGCAGAAGAGAAAGAAAGACATATAAGAAAGAAAGAAGCGAGGGAGTATCTCAAAAGAGATGTAAGAAGAAAGAGGGATAGAGAAAAAAGACAGGAAAAGAGATAAGGGTAGGTAAAAGAAGGAAGCAGGCGAGAACGAGAGTCTAATATCTACATACAACAGCTGCACGTGAGTGCTAAGTGTGAGAACTAGTGGAGACAGGGAGAGGGGATGAAGAGGGAGTAGGAATTGGGGAGTTCAAGTAGGTAAGCCAGCTACCAAAAGTATCGGCAAATTGAGCCTGTCTGCTGTGGGAATAATGGTAAAGATGTTCCATGTTAAGGATGTGGGTCATTTCTCGTCTCCAATCTGATATTGTTGGAGGTTCCAATGACAGCCATCTCCTCGAGACACAGATGTGTGCTGCCAAGGTCAAAAGAAACCAAGCGTGAGAAGCACGAGAGGTGGGTTGATGCCTAGGAACGAAGTCCGGCATAATGGTAAAAAGTAACAACAGGGGGGAGAATGGGACAAGACCTGAAATTGAGCAAATGTGTCTATATCTGACAACCAAAATGAGCGTATCAAAGGACAAAGCCACCAAATATGTGCTAGAGAAGCAGCTGAGGATTTACATCTCCAACTGTCATCCTGCTTGTTGGGGGTAAACTTAGCTAGGAGTGCAGGTGATCTATACCAGCGTAGGAGAAGTTTATAGTTTGTTTCCCGATATCTCAAATTCTTAACCTGTGACCAAGTTTTCCCAAAGATTGTCACCCATTGCTTTTCAATGATACACAGATCTAGTTCAGCTTCGCATGAAGTTTTGCATTTAAGAAGAAGGGGTAAAGAGGACTTATCAGTGTTGGATCGTAACAATCTATAAAGTACAGATATTCCCTTGGGAATAGAAGGATCCCGAAGCAAAAGTGTTTCAAAAGAGGTTAGGGATCTGGGTCTGAAAATCCGGACAGAAGGGGAGAGTAAAAAGTGTCTTACTTGTAGATATCTCCAAAGTTCCCTCGTAGGCAGGTTAAAATGGGAGCATAGAAATTGAAAGGAGGGGATTTCCAAAGTAGGAAGCAGATGGTCCAAATCTACCAATCCTGCCTGATTCCAAGCTTCAAAGACTTCCCAATGTAGTCCCGGGGGAAATCAGGATTACCTAATATGGAACACAGAGGAGAAGGAGATGGGGCCAAGGCATATGTCTTGGCACACCAGTGCCAAGTCCCGAAGAGATGAGATAAAACTGGATATGAGTTGATTAAAGAAGAGTGGGCGGATGGTTTGGACCAGAGGAGTTGGCGGAAGTCTAACGATGGGGGGAGTAGCTGGAGCACCGTAATTGGTGTACATGACAGAATGCCTTGATGAATTCTAGGTCTTTTTTTACTCCATATAAAGGAAGAAATTAAACTCCTAAAATGGCATAAATAAGAAAAAGGAAAAGAGAGAGATATCACTCGGAGAACATAAAGGATTTTGGGAAGAAGTACCACTTTAACTAGGTTAATCCTACCTACCCGCGAAACAAAAATAGATGACCAGCTGGACACGTCCTTTTGGAGAGACAGAAAAAGTAAGTCCAAATTATGTGGCATAAGACCAGATACAGAGGGGGTTAGATAGATACCTAGTGATTTGATGGAAGTGGATACCCAGGGAAAGGGATAAGAGGCTTGTAGATAGGCTTGAAGAGGGGCTGGAATAGATAGAGGTAGTATTTCCGATTTAGTGTGATTACTTTTCATACCCATTAGATCTCCATAACGGGATAAGAGAGTTGTTAAGGCCTGTAAAGACTCCGCCGGTGAGGTATACTAAAATATCATCTGCAAAGCAGGTGAGTTTCACAGTAGATGAACCTAATTTAAGCCCATGTATGCCTGAATGATTTCTAATAGAAGCAAGAAGAGGCTCAAGGGTGAGAATAAAGAGGATGGGAGACAAAGGACACCCCTGGAGCGTACCATTAGTGATCGAAAGAGATGATGAAAGGTGGCCGTTGACAGAGACCCTCGCTGTAGGTGAATCATGTAGTGAGAGAATAGCCGCAAGAAGGTGAGGGCCCAGACCAAGCCATCGGAGTGTTGCTTCCATGAATTTCCAGTTGACCCGGTCAAAGGCCTTCTCCGCATCAAGACATAAAAGAATAGGAGGTGCTGAAGAGTTATGGGTGGTATGGATCAAGGATATCGCCATTATGACGTTATCCCTAGCCTCTCTTCCCTGAACAAAGCCAGACTGGTCTGGTCCCATAAGAGAGGGCAAAAAGATCTGAAGCCTGCAAGCTAGAATTTTTGCAAATAATTTGACATCAGTGTTTAGGAGCGAAATCAGTCTATAATTGTTACAGAATGTGTGGTCTTTTCCTGGTTTTGGGATAACAGTGATGTGAGCCTCAAGAGAAGATGGTTGCCAGGAAGCACCATTAAGGATTGAATTGAAGGTGAGTTCAAGATGAGGGAGCAAGGTGGTAAGAAAGCAGGAATAATAGCGAGTGGTCAGACCATCCGGGCCAGGACTCTTCCCGTGTGGAGTAGAGTTGAGGGCTTTATGTATTTCGTCAGCAGTGATGGGGGATTCAAGGGAGAGCAAATCTGAGACAGGTTTGCTTGGGAGATTCGATTTTGAAAGGAAATCTGCTATAGAGGAAGAAAAATCAGGAGTCACTTGGTCCGTAGAATCTGTGTTGTACAATGAAGCATAAAGGGGACCTAGTCTAATAGTATGAACATGGGATAAGGCTCTATCTCTACGGATTAGGTTGGCCAGGGTTTTCCCACATTTATCTCCCGACAGGTACTTCTGGTATTTGTACCACATATGAGATTTCAGAGTTTGTGAACGTAAGTGTGCTGAGAGGTCCGCTTGTAAGGATTGCAATCTGTGTAAAAGAGAAGAGATAAAGAAGACTTATGTAAGGACTCTAAATGCTTAATAGAAGTCTGTAACGAGTCAACAGTGGCCCTATGTTGTTTGGTCTTCCAACTTTGAGCCGAGATGAAGAACCCTCTTATGAAGCATTTATGAGCCTCCAATGCAGCGTCTGAGGAGAGTCCGATGTAAGGTTAGTAGAAAAATAGAGGTCCAAGTTAGAAGTGATTCGGGCAACTAATTGAGCATTGGAGAGAAGAGCGTCATTAAGTCGCCAAGTGCAAGTGGAAGGGAGAACCGGAGATAAGGACAAGGTAAGGAAGACGGGCATGATCAGAGAGAGTAATGGTGCCCAGATCTGCATTCAGAACCGCGGGGAGTTTAATCTGGCTCACAAAAATATAATCAAGGCGGGAGTAGGAGGAATGAGGATGTGAGTAAAAAGTGTAATCACGGGAGGTTGGGTTGAGAACTCGCCAGACATCAATGGAAAAAAGGTCATGAAAAAGCTGGGTGATTTTTTGGCCAACTAAGGAGGAAAATGTATTGGGACTAGTAGAATCCAGGGATGGGTTCATAAATACATTAAAGTCTCCACCGAAACTAAGAGATCCCTCTGCAAAGTCAGTGAGGCAAGATAAGGTAGATCGGAAAAAGCAAAGCTGAGATGAATTAGGGGCATAGATATTCACTAACGTGTATATTTCATTAGCTATGCGTCCTTTCAAAAAAAGGTATCTACCATTAGGGTCGGAAAGTGCATCTAAAACGTGCCAGGGCACTCTGCAACCAATGTGGGTGGCCACACCCCTTTTCTTCTCAGAAGAACCTGTGAACCATACATTAGGAAATTGTTTAGTAGTTTGTTTAGGGTGATGGGAGCTGGCACAATGTGTCTCTTGTAAGAACACAATATCAGATTGGAAGCGGACCAACTCTCTATGTATCATAGAACGTTTTTGAGGGCTGTTGAAACCGTGTACATTATAAGAAGTAAATTTCACAGTAGAAAGGGACATGTGTACCAAATATTGGTAAGACTCTGGGGGCAGAATATATTGGTTGCATGGGATGGGGGAATCACAAAGTGGGTGATAAGTTATTCCACAGGAATATCCGAGATAGATCTATCACAGTGGCGGAATTGGAGTTTAACTGTGAAGGGGTAGCGGACTCTCAGGGGGAAGAGAATGAAAAAGGTGAAATAATAAAAATAAAATGGGAAAAATGGGAGAGAAAAGCCACTACACAAACTCCTCACATTGAGAGCAATAAGGAGTAGTCGCGATAACCAGAGCGGAGGGGGGTGAGATAAAAAATTCAAACAGAGTAAAGGAGAGAAGAGGAGAGTACAGGCGGTATGAGAAACTGAGAAGTGCAACAAAATGAGAATGGAGCATGGAGGCGAGACAGACATCAACTACAGCTGATATCCGGGGATACGAAGTAAATAGAGCTGAGTAGTTTGGGGGAAAAGAAATATAAATAAAAATAGAAGCCTAAGACAGCTAGGGAAGCAACATAAAGAGTGGAAAGTATCATGACTCGAGAGGCATAATACGGGTACAAAAAGCTCCGAGGAGGACTAAAGAAGAGAGCAAAATCTTGCAGGGAGATGGTATATTAACATTGACAATGAAGATATTAAACATTGCTAAATAGACAATAATGTCAAGAGGAGGGAGCAAAGAAGAGTAATTGTAACAGCACATAAACAGTGTTATATCTATTGATCCATAATTAGTAATTGTTAAATATTCATCGGGTGTCCAGTGAAAGCCGGATGCACAGAGCCCGTAATCGTCAACGGGGACGAATTAGGGCTATAAGCGTACAAGTGTCGGGACATCCAGTAATTTGATCCAATCCAGTCAGCACTCAAAGAGAGGGGGAGACGGATGTAAAAGAAACCTAGAGATGTCTAAATGTGTCACCAAGTTGCATCAATAATAAGACGAGCAGGAGATATAAGATAAAATTTTTCTTTTTTTTTTTTTCCTTGTTTATTTATTCTCTCCTTTCCTCTCCCCCCACATACTCGACTCCAAGGAGAAAAGTGGCCACATGAAATAACTCTACTAAAGAAACAAGCTTAGGTGATGTAAGGCAGAGTCTAGCAAGAAGGTCTTTAGATGTTTTGAAAGTTTCAAATCAAATGCATTTTCTTTCTTATCAGATATTGTTTACGTCCCATTTAAATTAATGGAACATTTTGTCTTGTATAGTACAGGTAGTCTGTACCATAACTGCTCCTCTTTTGTACTTAAGGCTCAGGAGGGGTATGTTAAAACAATTTTCAGAAGGATGCTAAATAATCGTAGCTAAAAATGTAAAATAATGATAGAGACATTTCTTATTTATAAAATAAAGAAACATGTTTATAAAAATTGGCATTGTCAGCTCTGTTCTTGAAGCTTGTTTTACTTTAAAGGGATAGTAATGTTTCACAAAAACATCAGCTCCAATTAATCTTCATAGTATATGAGCCATAGAGAGTGTTATTTCAATACTGTCATAGTTCAAGAGTAATTGAATGATAAAGTATATCCTCCCGCCCCCTTTTACCTAGTGTAAGCTACCTCCCCTCAGATGTTGAATCTGGTCCACAGACCAGACAGCTCACAGAAAGGGACAATCTTCTTACTGTGAGAACAATGAAAGCCCTGTTCCCCCCTTGACAGATTTTTCCCTTATGTTAATTGAAGATTGTACCTCTCTGCAATCCACCTGGACACTACCCTGCTGCTCTGCGGTGAGCAGTGTTACATCAGTAAAAGGGGTGAGAGGGGGATACTTTATCATTCAATTACTCTTGAACTACAACTCTGACAGTATTGAAATAACACTCTCTATGGCTCAGATACTATGAAGATTAATTGGAGATGCTGTTTTTGTGAAACATTCCTATCCCTTTAATAACAGGTTAGACTGGGCTTTAAGATTTTGTTATACATTTTGTCTTTAAAATTGCTGATATTAGCCATTCATTTTATACGTTCACTGAACATGAATATTCTGCCATTCCGACTCCACTTAATCAAAGACACAACTTCATGGTGTTATCATTTAGCAAACTGGTGTTACTTTTGTATCCACAGCAAAAATGTTCTCATTTCAGCACTATTTGTGCCAATTTATCCTTAATGCCATGTTTATACATTCCCCCCTAGAGGGCCTTTTACAGAACAGAAAATAATAGCAATTCTGGAGAAAAACACATAGGGGAGAAGTAACTATGCCGCAAACTTCATTTGCTCTAAATAGGTCTATTTTAACACTTTGAATGCTGAACAGGTTGTAACATGTTGGAGACCTCTCTGGCATTCAAAGTGTTAATGTACCACATTAATCAATGGGAAGTTGAATATCTTCTCTATGGTGCGGTTGGTTTGCCTCTGAATTGCATGTCTTTTCTATTATAAATAAGGCCCTACGTGTATTAGTCCTTCTCTCTTTTCCTTCACACCTTACACTTTGTAATTGCTCTCTGCAACCTTTACATTGTTAACAACATACTATTATTATGGAGCAGTGGGAGAAATAGTACCAGTGTTAGCTATAGCTGTGAATAGAATAGCTTTTCAATAATATAGGTTGTAAGCTTCACAAAGCAACCACCTCTTACATAGTCAGAACCACAGAACAGAAACTGGGCAGATATTACAGGAAATAAAAAGCAAATGTAATATGTGGATACACACATAAAATGATCCACTGGTTGTTTAATCAGTCAACTGTAAAGAGCCTCAGGGGTTAACCTGCCCTGTACAGGAGACTCTGGTATATGCTGGATAGCATTGTGAAATGACGATCACTATCAGACAAAGGAATATATTCCAACATATTTATTTTAAAATTACAATAAAAATGTTAAAAAGAACAAATTTGATGTGTTTCAGGATATACTGTCCTTTCCTCAGAGGTATCTGAGTTCCATCATTCAGAGACAAATGTGTACCTATTTGTTTTGTTGTATTTCTCTGTAAAATGTTGCATATACTGTGTGGTGCTATGAAACAAATGCAGAATAAAAAAAATTGTAGCTGTTTTACAGATATTTTACACTTCATCTATTTAACAGTGTACTTTTCTGCTATTTAATTAATGAAATAAGAGATCAGACAGTATGACTAAAAACAGTGCACTAACATTTCACTGCCTGATGCCTCTATCACATGTATAAACGCTTGTGCGTTCAGTGGTAAAGGCCCTGACTGCAGAGCCTGTTCAAATCATAAGGTTGCAAGCTTGAATCCCGGTAGGGTCAACTGAGCCCTTCGTCCTTCCAAGATTGATTATTGAGTACCATTGATTGATTGATTGGGTAATAATAACATCTATTATTCAGCTGCCTATTTGGTTATTTCCAAAAGTGCTTTGAGTCTCACTGGAAAAGCACTATATAAATACTAGTTATCTTTATAAATGCAAAATGAGGCAATTCTGGAGGAAATCAGCTGCAATGTAGGGGACAACTACAACTTTTCAGTGATTTACAAGGCAATTTTACCCCTTTGAATGTTAGAGAGGTCACCAATTAATTGATAAAGTTACTTTTAGGATGTGTTAGTTCTCCAAACAGAGACTAATAGACACTCCTACACAGAGTATGGTCCAAAAATTGATGTGCAAGCAGAGCATGGAATGATGTGTTCACAAAGAGTAATTCACAAGGGAATTATGTTGAACTAGTTACAAAGCCCGTATACACGGGCTGATCCAGAGAGGGGAGCTCTGGATGGCTCACAGCCTGTCTGTGCTCCCGGCTCCAGGGCTGCTGCCCCAGAGCCGGGAGCACAGACAGGTTGTCAGCCTTCCTGAGCTCTCCACTCCGGATCAGCCCATTCTGCGAGACCCTATTGCGCATATGCGGTTACACAGACAGTGAGCGACGCATTCTAGGACTTTATGTTATAGGATTGGTGGGGGGGAGACTGACAGGCATTCAGGGACCGAGGTTTCAATCAGCATATTATGTTACATTGGTGTAGAGCTTGACAGGCATTCAGAGACTGGTGTTACAGTCAGTAAATGTTCAGAGATTGATACACTGCACAGAACCTATTCCACAGTGTCTGATGCATGCACAGAGACTGGCAGGTATACACAGGAAATGGATGATATACCAAGACTGACTGACACTAAAGTGCAGAATGTCAACAGCATGCACAGATACTGGTGCACCCTTGGAGACTGATTTGTACAGAGACTGAAACAGAAGAATGGCGATGATAGTTTCACAGTTACCACCTGACACACTCACTTATTCATTGACTTCATTTACAGAGAATGATGAGTGTGATCCACATAGACTGACATATAAATATTCTTTCACAGTGACTGTACAAGCAGAAAATTATGGGCATGCAGGTACTGTTACCAAGTGCACTGAGACCAGTGCTTGTTCCATGAAATAACTGGCTCAGAGACTGATGAATCTAGTGACTTATGGGCCTACAGAGACTGAGACAGCGCACAGAGTGCAGTTAGTGACACACAATTAATGACACAAGCACACAAAACAATCTTCAGGGACTGATTACTGGGAGTAGACTGATTCTCAGAGATTGATTGATGCATGTGCAGTGGAAATTGATAGCAGACAGAAACACCATATGGAACAGGTGAACTGTGAAGAACCTTTTAACTTCCACAGCAAAGCATACATTCAATTATAAAACATTCTGAACTACAAAGTCACATACTTAATGCTGCTTAACAATATATAGTTTCTATAGGCATTTCGAATACATTGCTTATCAATACAATGGAGATGTCTCAAGAATCCAAGGGGTTAACTGTGATACATATTGTGGAAAGGACTTTATTTTCATAAGAAAAGCGGAAGTATTCTTGAACAAATCACCTGCACCATTGGGAAGAACTAAACAAAATTCCCATTGATTTAAAGGGATAGTAAAACTTTGTTTTATCTTTATTTTATTTTGTAGGCATTAAAAAAAAAATGAAGAACAATATAAGTCTTATCTCTCAAACCTTTATGGTTTGAGAGATATTCACAAGCAAAGTTTCCCCTCCCGCCCCTTTTACCTAGTGTAAGTCATCTCTTCTCAGATGTGGAATGCAGTCCATACACCAGACAGATAACAGCAGGGGGCAATCTTCTTCCTATGAGAACAATGAAAGCCCTGCCCCCCTTGACAAGTTTTTCGGGTTTTTCCCTTATCTTAATTGAAGATTGTCCCTCTCTGCAATCTACCTGGGCACCTCCCTTCTGCTCTGGCTGAGCAGTGTAACATCAGTAAAAGGGGTGGGAGGGGGATACTTTGTCACTGAATTACTCTTGAACTACAACTCTGACAAAACTGAAATAACACTCTCCAAAGTCCAAATACCATGATGATTAATTAGAGCTGCTTTTATTATGAAACAATACTATCCCTTTAAATAATTGTTTAATTCATTGATTGTAAGAGAGGTCTCCAATGCATTGCTTTACAGTGCACTGCAGACTTCTCTAAGGGGTTAAAGCTTCATTTAAATCAATGGACATTTTGGTAATATTTATTTCTACACTATGGTGCAGTTAGTTTGTCCTATATCTTCTCCACTTTTCTTTTGAACACAATATTTTAGAATTATTGTATCTGTCTCTCTTCTTAAGCTTCAGTTATTGAAGTGAAAAGAAGTGCAATATGTCATGGAATCCAGAAATCTGGGTCAGGTGTAAAGCTTACTGGAGTGCATGCTGATCAGCATTAATTTAGAGAAAATATGACAGATGATTTTACGAAAAAAATTGGTTTCAGCTATAATACACATATATTGTTCAACAAAATACACTGGTCTCCATAAAATTGAATTTTGAAATATCACAGCATAATTACTAGCAATTTTGATTCCATTATTATTTATTGTTAAAATATATTCTTTCATCACAGTCTGCTTATTCCATGGAAATTATACCTGGTTAATATATTTAATAAAGTTCTGGGTCAGATTTTTGAAGATGTTATCTTCAGTAATCATACAACACTTTTCATTGTGTCATGCACTTATTTTACAGGCAGCAAAACTGGATTATAAGCAATATGGTTAACCCATTGAGGGCCAGAGGGCGTATTCAATGTATTGCTTTGCAATGCATTGCATACTCCTCTGGTACTCAAAGGGTTAAAGTGTGCCTGCCAACCAAAGATGTTTGGTTAATTTTGAATAGAATTAAAACTGCCAATATTTTGTATTAGCTGTTTGTTTGTAATATAAGCACATTTTGAGAAACTAACCTTTATTTGTTGGTAGCACAGCATCGAATTTTATGCTATTTAGTTTCTGTGCTGTACCAATATTACCACTTATTAGGTAATAATGAACAAATCTAGGCACAGCCCATACATTGTACATACAGTAGTGATAAGGCTGGTCTGCAACATACAGTAACTAATTAGCATACTGTACAGAATTTGCATAAAGTTCTTATACCCATAGAATGCTATAGAGTAAATTAAGCTGATGGATAAGGGAAAAGTAAGTATTCTGGGGCAAACCAACTGCACCACAGGGGATACATACAAATTCTTATTCTAGAGTAGACAAACTTGGTTTATTTACTCTAGAGAAAAGACGACTAAGAGGATATTTTTGTCACAGTAAGAGGTCAATACAAGGATCCCTCTGGTGAGCTATTCATTCCAATGCCTGATCAAATAACCATGGACCCCCCTTGAGATTAGTGGAAAGGAGGTTTCAACTTCAGTACTGTAATGTCTGTTAAATTATGGAGTTCCTTGCCCAAGGCTGTGGTTATGGCAAAACAATGGATAATATTAAGAAAAAAGTAGATACATTTCTTTCAAATGGCATATAGAGTAATACTATGTATTAGTAGGCAAAACAGGAAGGTCTGATAAAGACTAACTTATTTGGAAGCAGGAAAGCAATATAATTCTTATGTCTCTGGGTTATGAGGCAAAGGTTGAACTTGATTGACATGTCTATTTTCAACCTAATTTACTATGTTACTATGTTATTCATGTAAATGCGCCATTTAACACATTTGAATGCTGAAGACCTGTCTAGGCGAAAAATAGTACTTCCCGCACAGTGGGAAATTTCCATTGAAAAGTGCAGATTTTCTGATTTTTTTTCTGCCCCTATTCCCACTGCACTGGCAGCCATAGAACCACATATACTGACCCCTCCTCTGTTCCACTATAGCTATAGAACAGCAGATAATTACCCCCACCCGGCCATCTTCCACTGCAGTGGTAGCCAATATAATCACACATCGCCTCCCTCAGTCTTAGGGCTCCATAACAATACATCCACTGAGGATTTAGGGTTTTTTTCACTTTTTTTACATTCAATACCTGCATCTACAGTTAAAAGTCACGCTGAGGTATTCTACGCTCAAAAAAACTCTAGAGTTTCCCACTATAAAGTGGGTCCCTTAGCACACCTTTGTGCCTAAGACAGTCCTTTGGATTACAGTGTAGACGATTTGTTGTATGTTTTATGGGGTGAAATGGCCACTAAATTTAGTGGCCGATATGCTTCTTTTTCTGCCAGCAGTACTTCATAGCAGAGTTCTTTGAATTGCTTACTGTGCTTGAAAAACTGCCGTCGGATTTTTTTTGGTGTTGGGCTGCTTTAAATCGAGCCCTATATGTTTACACTATCCAGAGATTCCATACTTTTCTATATCCTCCCCACTTGATATAATGATAGGTGAGAAGCAAAGGGCCATTAGGAAATCCCCACCTTACAAAAATGTAAACGGTAATGGAAGCATTTGTCTTGCAGACTCCATACATTTGGGTTGCAAGGAAAGACAGAAACAATGACTCATCTGTTGAGGAAAACAATTAAAAACTATTCTTTCTTACAGTATAGAATGGTTAGGGAGAAGTGGGAGAGTTTAGAAGACCATGCCCATTTGTTGGGTTCTAATCCTGGGCATGACTAATGCTACACATTTTTTGAAACTTTATATTTAATTTAAATAATATGTCACCATGCCAGGTATCACTGGCACAGGTGGTGGGGCCGAGGGGCAGCACTGAGAAGGTTTGAAGATTCTTTTCCTGAAGGGTGAGGGATAGGATAGTGAAGGGCAGGAGAAATAGGTAGATGTACTTTTTTTTACACTTAAATTGTATTAAAAGTTTTATGGGTACAGAAGAAAATAAAGGGGTGGGGTACAACATCAAAATAAGCATATAGTAAGTAAACATGTTAGAAACTTGGTTTAACATAATACCATTATAGATTGTAAGAATATAATCACATATAACAGTAATTAAAAAAGTTCTGTTGCTCTGCATACTGTAGTAAAGCAGGACAAGGAAATTGGAGGTAACTATAGGTATTGTGGTGGCAAGGGGCTACCTCAAGGAGTGGGAGAAAAAAGGGGGGCTGGAGAAGAAGGAAAGATAGAGGCAGGGCAAGGAAAGCAGAGGGGTAAGGGAAAACAGGAAGATAGACTATCAAGAGAAAATAATCATAAACTCCATGGATCCCCCAGGGCTGGAGCACACAAAATACACAGGGGTCCCAGAGTCAGTTATCTATATGGTCATGGAACAATAGTCAAGGGTCCTACACTGAGGATAACCACCACTGGGAATTTGAGATATGGAGGTAATTTTTAATAATAAATTCTTTGCTTTGCTTAGTATGGGCCTGTGTAGTTCAGGATTTGTTTTCTATCAGTCTGATGTTAAAAATGCAATCATCTATAATTCAAATGAAATAAAGTAAAAATGAAATAATGTTGCATAAATACATTTTGATGTCAATATTATCAATAAACCCTACAAATATAATAGTTAATTATGTAAGATTTACATCAAATACAGAGAAATCTATTATTTGTGACCAATCTAGTAATGATTCCAGGAACATTTTAATGACCTATATACAGCAGGGAAGAAAAACAGAAATATCTGACCAAAACAAGAGCTATTTATAACAACTTTATTTACAAAAATGTTCTCAGATAAAACTATAGCAATGAAATGTGAAAGTAAAGTAACAACATGAAAATTACGGCGTCATTACGCTTCATATATCCAGGGTTTTGACAGGAGGTTTTTATAAAGATATGAGGATATAATCATGTCACATTAGTTGTTGTTGTTTTTCAAATATATAAATGAAAACCAATTTATCTTAGACACAGTTCACCAATCACCACACAATTATACACTCTTCTTCAACCACAGAAAAAATAAAAATGATCAACAGATATCAGTTTCTAAATACTGTTATAAAGTCAAAAATGATTATAGTCATAGTAAAAACATTTTTACTTTTACTAATACATGGATTAGTTAAGAGTTATTCCCAATTAGACTGGACACTAGGGGCTGGATTCTATTGCAGGTGCTAATTTTATCACTGCTTTTATCTCCAGTTTTCCCCATAGACTTCAATAGGAAAATGTTTGATAAAACGGGTGCTAACTTTTATCACCTGGAATAGAATCTAGCACTGATTCTTTCTGTGAATGATAAAATTTAGTACAGAAAATAAATCTGCAAAGTATACCTGTGTTTTTTCCACTAGATCTCAATAAAGTTATTTGCCTGACAAATTGTTTCAACACACTATATTTTGGCATGAAGGCATATGCATCCACCTCTCCCTAAAATCTTTACTACATGTTTCAGTCAATGCCATATTCACTAACATCAACATCCATATAAATTCCATAAACTAATTATATTTAGTCATTTTCTAGATGGTTCATTATTTTATTAATGTCGCGTTTAATATATTTCAATATACTGTACTAGATATAATCCTATTGGACATATATTTTCTACATGCTGAATATCAACAGTTGGTCTAATGGTTTAGTTCTATAAACAAAAAAGTCAGGTGAGAAGTGACTGTTAGTAGATATGAAAGAGAAACTATCAACTTGAAAAAAGTTTTTTTTTTCTAAAATAATGGCATATTACTCTGCATTAATTTTGTTTAACCAAGATAGGACACCAACTGGGCATGCTGTACAAGCAAGATAGTAAAAAGGGGTAATGTGGGAATTAATTGAAAACAAGCACTATGCATGCTTGTGTAGAAGGATGCTTGGAATAATGGAAACTAGGAGACAAACTTAAAGTGAAGCAGAGGCAGTGGAGTAACTAGAAGCCACCGGGTCCTGGTGCAGAAATTGCCACCCCCCCATCTTCACATTGCCCCATGTCCATCTCCTACCTCCATCACCTGCTCCCGCGCGGTTCTCAGTTATGCAGAGCGCTGGGAGATGATGTCAACTCCCAGTGCTCTGCATTATTAGAGCACCGGGAGATAAGCTGAGCTGCTAGGGTACGGGTGCGGGTGAGTGGCGATGGGTTCGCAGGGGGCGGCCGGGCCCTTTGGAGTGACGGGCCCGGTCACAGGTGTGACCCCTGCGACCCCTATTGTTACGCACGTTACGCACGTTGCACAAAATAATGTTTCCTTTAAAATGAAAGGACTCCAACTTAATGGAGTAGTTAGCCTTATTAATGTTTATCCAAAACTAAAGTTAATGGATGTGGAGTATCCAGTAGTTTAAAAAAAATTTTTATTAATTTATTACTCACACGGCTATACCAGATGCAACACTTGATAAAAGACATGAATATTTATTGGGAAAGAACAATGATGTCCTTGGCAAACTTGGATTTGATGTAAGGAAAGGGCTTGTAGTTCATGAATATTAGCTCCTTTTCTTGTGCAGCTTTTAAAAACATGATATTAAAGATAGTTCATTTTAGCTAAAACGTAATTTCTACTTTCTGCTACTCATGTCTGTTCCAGGATCAAAAATCATCTTCGGACATAACTTGTTTACAGTGTATTTGAGCAAATAAGCTTAAAGGGATAGTAATATTTCACAATAAAAGCAGCTCCAATTAATCTTCATAGTATTTGGGCCATGGAGAGCATTATTTCAATACTGTCAGAGCTGTAGTTCAAGAGTAATTGAATGATAAAGTATCCCCCTCCCACCCCTTTTTCTGATGTAACACTGCTGACCTCTGAGCAGAAAGATTGTATGGATGGATTGTAGAGAGGGACAACCTTCAGTGAGCATGGGGAAAACCCCCTATATGTCTGCATAATAAGGGGGGGATGTTGAAGGGGGGCACATTGTGTAGTGCTTGGTGTTCTATTTCTGTTTATTTTAACCCTTTGAATGCCACAGGGGTGAGCAATGCACATCCCTATGGCATTCAGTGCTGTCCTTGGTGCTGAAAGCCTTCTCTTTATTCCCCTACTGGCTACTACCAGCACAGAGAATGCTGTTCAGAATTGTCATAGCTCTCCCTGCTGTTACTCCATAGGAAAGTTCAGGGAGGTACCAACTACGACAGCCTGAGTTAGGTGAAGTGGAGACTGTGAACTCCGACAGCAGAGGCTGCTATCGGAGTTTTACTGATGAGAGGAAGTATCATTTTATAATATCAACATACCCCCTTGCTTATGACTGTGTCTCATTAGTCAGCATTTCCATATGGAAATGAGTCATTATGCTTCATTTCCATATGGAAATAGGCCATTGTTGATGTTATGAATGAAAATTCATAAACCTGCCAGATTGATGTCGATGTGAGCATCTTTTTTTTGTTGGAGTGCCGTTGATGTAATGTCGTACACACTTTGGTGAATACTGTGGATGTGCCTAAGACATTACTCGACAGGACATCAACATTTTTAGCCCTCTACAAAGTTTTGTGCATCTAGGCCAAGGAGTATTGTTTGCTTTTATTTTTATATACTTCCCTTTATATTTCAGTGATGTTTATCAAACTGGGATTCATAGATTGGTTTTAAGTTATTTGTGGACTAGCTATTATTTCATACAAGTATTTCAATTACTCATTATCCATTACCTAAATTTTCATGGATTTTCCAATATTCACTATATATATTGAATGCATGTGCCAGGTTTATAAGACACCTTGTTCTATGGATTATTATAGTATCCATTATTGTACCATATGCTGTTTATATGTATTCTAGTCTAAAAGCCTGTGTACACGGGCCAGGGTCCGGGTAATGTTAAGAGGCCGCTACCTCACTGCTCCACGCGATGCCCAAAAGCAGGCAGTCTCTACTGAACATGACTGCATCGTGACAAACATCCTATCGAATTATTATATAGGATACGTTATAGATTTATTTGGTATTATTTTCTCTATATAGGGCTGAGACGGTAGATCTTATCACCAGTTTTCTACTTGTGTTGCTGGGGTGGTAGTGGACATTCATGAGAATAGACACTATATGTGTTTCCTGCCGTGTGGGTGCAGTTGTTTGTCCCAATACGATTAGGGCTAAATAGCTGGTTAATTGTTGTGTTTTAACCAGTTATATATATATCTGTGACAACAGAGTTTTATTGTTATATTTTGTGCAAAGGATTTGATGAAACTTTGATTTATTAATTTTCATTTGTAGTTACCTGACCATATTTTAGGGTTTTTTGTTTGTTTTTATACATGTTCTTTATGTTACAAATGTACATTGTTGTAGTGCCAGATTACAAAACTATGTTTCTCTCTCTTGCCTATTTATTCACATATTTTACTTGTTTATGAATATACATTTCTTTTTTAAAGAATACTTTAAGAAGAGTACAGAACAGAAATATGTAAAGGGAAGTTTGCATGTCCATGAGATTACATAGCAATGTTATTATGGTAAATTCAGAGAACTGGACATCACTTTTCAACCCTTTGAGAACTGTGAGAAATATGAAATGTATTGCTTTGCAATGGTTGGCACACTACTCTGGTCAATAAACGGTTAGTGACAGAGAAATGGGTTTGAATATAGGGCAGCCAATGGAGTTAGAAGGAAAGAGATGAGGAGGACATATTCTTAAATATCTAATTGGAAAGACATTCCATTAAAGGTAAGGCTCCCAAATTTTTTAAAATACTTTTTTGTGTCTCTTTCAACGATGATGTTAATTTGTCCATTTCATAATTATCCCTAACCTTCTGTTTCACTTGGAATAATGTTTAAACAATATTCAGTTAGTACCTTTCTGGCCAATAAAATGAATTGTGAAATACGATCGATGCATTTCTTTTTTATGCTGTTTTATTTCATACATTCTTGTGTTTATGGTCAAACCTTGTTTAAAAATGAGGAATTTATGATGCATTTAAAACAGATTAGATTAGCATGAATTAAAGTACAAAAATATGTCTATAATTCAAATATGGTTAAAAACCCCACTGCAATTTATTCATAGTTAGATCACTATGCTAAACTGTAATAAATAAAGTGCAAGAATGCCTTAATATGAAGTTCTCTTAAAATTCTAACTGAAAAGCTTAAAGGGATAGTAATGTTTCACAAAAACAGCAGCTCAAATTAATCTTCATAGTATTTGGGCCATGGAGAGTGTTATATCAATACTGTCAGAGTTGTGGTTCAAGAGTAATTGATGGATAAAGTTTCCCCCTCCTGCCCCTTTTACCTAGAGTAAATCATCTCTTCTCAGATGTAGAATCTGGTTGTAAGACCAGACAGATAACAGAAGGGGACAATCTTCTTCCTAGGAGAACAATGAAAGCCCTGCCCCCCTTGACAAGTTTTTCAGGTTTTTCCCTTATCTTAATTGAAGCTTGTCCCTCTCTGCAGTCTACCTGGGCACCTCCCTTCTGATCTGGCTGAACAGTGTTACATCAGTAAAAGGGACAGGAGGGGGATAATTTGTCATTGAATTACTCTTGAACTACAACTCTGACAGAATCGAAATAACAGTTACCAAGGTCCAAATACTATGATGATTAATTAGAGCTGCTTTTATTATGAAACATTACTATCCCTTTAATAATATAATGTATAGTTCTGTAAATATCATCTTGTAGGTTCATTTTATTCTTTATATCATTTATTGGACTGGTGATTAACAGTATGACTGCAAAAAGTATAACTATGACTCATATTGAAAACAAAACATGTTAAGTAGAACATTTTCTTCTCAACAGATTAAGACACAACTCCTAGCACACAGCATGGTTGTGCAGCATTTTTCCTGTTATTTTAAAGGCTGTTAAATCACTACTAATTACAGTTTATATATTTTTACAAACTCATTCAGTTGTATATGTGATAATTGAACTATAAAATTAATTTCAAGTACAAGAGCAAAAGATAATTTATTATCTAATACCCATATTCATAATGATTTATTGGGGGGGGTCTAGAAACCCCTTTTGTATATCTTTATTATATAAACATTGAGTTTAAAGGGTTAGTAATTTAAGTATATTAAATATTGTAGATGGTAAAAAATAAAGCATATGAAGAAAGTGTCATCCCTCAAACCTTTATGGTTTGAGAGATATTCACCGCTAACGTTCTCCCCTTTCTCTGACGTCAGCACTCTACTGACAGCAAGTGATCCTGGGACCAGCTGGCGGCTCTTCAGCAGAGCAAAATAGAGAAATTTGAAAATAATTACTTCACTGGAAAGGTCTACAAAGTGTGCCTGGTTTGCACTAGATGCACTAAAAGTCAATGCGGTGACAATATGATATTGTCTATCTGTTCGAATCACTCCGACAATTCGATCTGCACACACATCGACATATTCCCCAAAATTAACAGATGGAAGGGGAGGTTTGGAGAAGGTCCCTATTAGCATACAGGATTTTTAAAGTGCTGTCGGTGTGGAAGGGATCTCCTCCCCTCACACATCACCAACACTACGACTATTCTGAACAGCATTCACTGTGCTTCCCTGCCTAGCCAGTAGGGGAATAAAGAGAAGGCTTTCAGCACCAAGGACAGCATTAAATGGCACAGGGATGTGCATTGCTCAACATACTAACTCCATTCGACTTTCACCTCTTCATTGGAGAGGAATTGCCATAATTTCAACAGAACCTGTCCTTCATTCAACACTTATCCCTTTGAGTACCAGAGAGGTAGGATGACATTGCTTAGCAATGTGTTTGCTACCCCTCTGGTACTCAAAGGGTTAATAGGCAAGGTATGTGGCTGCAAACCTTCCCCATATATGTTTAAAACATTTAATGTGTCAAACATTTAATTATAAGTTTAATACAACATGTTTAATGTGGTTAAACAAAACATCAGACCACAAAGGGGTATCATGACCCCTCATGACACCTTTCCCCTAGCATGGGGGCGACAGTTACTCATTTTTTAAATAAAGTGCATATAACCTATGTTTAACATAGGTTATATGTGCTTTTTATGAATAAATAATACTTTCAGACCTCCTGATAGCCCCCATATCATGGATCATCTATCCAAAAGCAATGCATCATATGTTTTCAAACTGTTATTGCTGCTTATAGTGAAACATCAGTTTTAGTGACAGTTTTGTCTAAAAGCCACACATCATGTCTCAGCAGAACCTGAACTTTTAGTAAATGTCACTATGTTGTTAGTGATATATACTATGGCAGAGAAAATCTACCCATAATAAAAAAATGTCAGCAACTACACATGGCTTTAAATTTTGCATCTTATTACACTCCTAAAAAATCAAAATTGTGGTTTTACATTTAGATCTTCCTATAAATATTCACAACTGAAAAAACAGAAGGTAACATTTTTGTTCTTATTAAATTTTATAACATTTTATAATAAGAGAACAAAATAAGTAGGGAAGAAACACACAAAAATGTTGAACAAAATTTTAAATAAAATGAATAACAAAGAATTGCTTTGAACTGGATTTTTTCTGCATTTTACTAGCACATGCATAAGTCTCTAAAAGTTGTACCTTCTAATAATTCAAAACACCAGAATCATTGTTTTACATTTAAGTCTTCCTATAAACACTAGCAACTGAAAATTTGAAAGCACAATTTCATTCTTATTACATTTTATAATGTTTTATATTTAGAGAACAAAATAAGTAGGGGAGAAACACAACTCTGCAATGCTATTTATTTTTCAAGAGTACATAAAATTCCAGTTTTAGTGAGGGTTTCTATCTCAAACAGAATTGCAATGCAATATCCACAATATGTACAGTAGGTATAGAAAAAAGGTGTTTTTCACTACATCAAATATATTGAAATATTTTAAAATGTAATATTTTAAAATTTAAAATTTTAGAATTTCATATCAGGATAAGTAGATATACTCCTTCTGAGTAAAATTTGGTGTTGGTTGACATGCCAGCCAATTTTTCTCTTCTTACATTACCTGAAATAGGACACACCTACACTAAAATGACAGTAGTAACAACACAAAGAAAAGAGAAAGTTATGCCATTTTGGAAAGAAGGCAGCTGGATACATGTTATAAGAGGGCACTTTTCTATCTAACACTAGGCTGGGGCACACAAATGTTTCCAGAAAGCAAAGCTATAAGGATTTTTTTCTTTTTTTACATTTTCACCACTTCAGATATACTGAAATCTTTGAAAACTGAAGAATTTATGCTGTTTTCAGTAGCTACTGTGCTTCCAGGCCACAACACAGACATAACTGCACCTACAACAATATTTCTGTTTTCTTGTATTATTTGAAATAGGACATGCAAACACTGAAAATTAATGTGAAAAAAAATGAAACGTAGAAAAGAGAGACAAGTCATACTATTTTGTAAAGAAGATAACCTGATAAATTAAGTTGTCACTTGTCTTTCTAACCCTAGGTTGATGTACAATATACAATATACTAAATTATTTGAAAATTAAGGAATTTCTTTCCGTATTCTAGAGTTACTGTTCATAAAAGTGTCACCTAATTAAACTGTGTTGAAATACCATAGATTCCATTAAACAATATATGTATGCTTTTATATTTATACTTCTTCAAAGATGCAAAATTAAGGAATGTCCTGTTGTATTAAGTATCTACTGACTTCCTCAGACAAATGATATCCCATTGATATGCATCGACATACAATAAGATGTGCAGGAGCACTAAACTGTACTTGCTGTACTTTTTTTTTACCACTAAGCTGTGTAAAAATGTTTCTAGAAGATGTATTTATATACAAATGTGAATATCTTCTTAAATTTCAACCACTGTAATGATAATGCATTATCTGAAAGCCATGTAAGTTTCATTTGTATTCTGGAGCAACTGCACTCCCATGATATAATACAAAACTATACCACTCATATAGTACTGAAGAATTTTTTTGTGTTTTATTATTTCACACCAGAATTCAAATGGCATGAAAATAGTTGTGTGTACCTGAATTACAAAGAGGGGCAACTCCTCTTAAAATGAGGGTACTTTTCCTCTCTGGGGTCTGGGGTGTGGTGTTCCAGAGACTGGAAAATGTTATTGTCCACCATCACATGCCACAGTAACTAATGTTTCAGGATTAGAAGATATCCTGATTAGCATGCTTTGGAGAACCCTCATTTCAAAATAGTTATAGTAGTCTCTCTAAAAGTAGGAGAGTGAAACAAGGACTTTTTGGACACCCGTTATCAATATCTTTTACCATGTAAATATACCCAAAGCACTAAAAGTGGGTCAATCACATAAGCACGTTAGTACCCTCAATAGTACCAATGTTAGAAAGAGGGTTATTTCTCATTTTAAATGAGGGTATTATTATACCTTGTTAAACAATAAAGGAAGCAAGATGGTGATTTTTTTTAACCTGTTGTCTAAGGATCAAGACCCCACCTAGTATAATTATCCTTTCAAATGTGTTTAATAATGTATTTATTTATTTATTTATTTTACCACTCTATTTATTTAGAATGTGTTTTTAAATACAAAGAATAATGTGCCCTTCGATGGAGGGGGTCAGAGACAGGGGCACCTAACTTAAATAAAATATTTTTTTATTTACTTGTACCTGCCAGAAGATTTCCAGTGATATCTTAATTGTGAAAATCAGAGCATAGGAATCTGAGCATCGATTCTTAAGGAGTCCTTTCCCCCATTTCTCCTATATTTTGGTTTAAAATTAGAATGTGTTCATGCTGGGTAATCAGTAGACTGGTAGATCACCAAGCAGAAACCTCAATACATGGCATATTTCTGGGAAAAGGAGACTCTCCTTTTTTCCACAGATGCATATCTTATGCTGGTAGAAGACTTGGGAGGACATATGGGGGACATATGGTTGATGATATAGGTTGTCCACCCTCTTTCTCCTACATCTTTGATGGTGGTCTAGTGATAGAAGTTATCCTGTGATAACACTGCACATGTGCTGTGATGCTACAAGATGGCATCTGGACCTCGACATCAGGGAACATAGATGCACAGAAGAGTTTCCTCCACTCTTCAAAATATAGTGATTTATACCCTCTGAGTGCCATGCCATCTTGACAGATTTCAACCACACTATGTGCCTAAAAGACATGACGTCAACTAATAAGTCAGAAGCACTAGAGATGAAAATATTTTTTTAGTTTACATAACAATCAGTTTTGTTGCTTGGCAATTGGTAAACACATTATTCATTATCGCAGCCAGAAAAAAGGTTTGCATGCTTCTCTTTATTCATCCCTTGCATTTAATCATGTGACGTAATACTTATGAAAGCTTTGAGAGTAAAGGGCTTTTCAATAGAAGGTTTGTGAACATTAGCATTCTGCTCTGTAACATAAGATATTTGTTCATTAATTTTACTGTGCTGCCTGTTTGCACTGTGCAAAACATTTATGGAATAATCAGAATGCTATCAGCTCAAGAAAGCAAAACAATAACGACCCTAATAATACAATTCAAAATGCTGCTAAGATTGTAGAGATGATACTGTACTTAATCTAAGCCTGCTTGCTCCAATGTACTGAGGCGGATGTAATAAGAAGAACTGAAGCAATTACAGTGCAAAAAAATCACTAGTGATTTAAATGGGGAGTTTAACCAATTTAATGCATACGATACCTCTTTGGCATTCATGGGATAAATAGGCCCAATTAAATCAATTGAACTTTAGGGAATTTTGTTTCAGTCATGCTCAAATTCTTCTTAGTACATCAGCTCCACTGGATCCTGAAAATGATAGCTAAGGATCCTGAAAAGATGATGTACTAACATTTTAGCAATTTAAAGGGAAAGTGCCATGAGTTATTAAGTCTTCTATAAGACTAGCAGGGGAGGGCTGGCAACTTGTGGCCCAGGGGGCAAATTCAGTCAAGTGGCCCATTTCTATATTGCTCAAGCCCACTGCCCCAGCCCACCCCCTTTAGTTAATTTTAAAATTGGCATTAATGTTGTGAAGTAAGACAACGGATACCACATAGCTTACAGCTGAAATGAGGCTACACTAGTGCGCTCCTACAAAGCTTACAATTTAAGTAATGCTACACTAGTGATACTATAGAGCTTACAAGGGAATGGGTTATACTACTAGTGTAGCTCCATTTGGATTGTTCCTCTGTGGTGTGGTTTGTGTAGCTCCATTTCAATTGTAAGCTCTATGTTATCACTAGTGTAGCTCCATTTACAGCAGCAATTGGGAGATTTAGCGAGGAGCAGTGGTCCACCATCCCAGACATATGACCAGCCCAGGGGGCATTTGCCCCCCTGCCCCCCAGGCCAGCCCTCCCCTGAAGACTAGACTCAGTATCTATCCGAGAATGTTCTCTGTAATTACAATGTGATTTCCATCATCCATTTGTGGTTTCAGAAAACTGATATGTGGAGCTGACAATGGGGCTGGGTTTTAGAAGTGAAGTCTGTGCCATAAGCCACAGACTTCACTTCCTGCACTGCTTTTTACATAGGCAGTCCTTATTGCTCTTATGAAGGTTGTACAGTTAATGGAACCTGAATTGTGAGTCTTATAAAACAGAGGTTACAGTTATAACCCATTAATCAGTTTTTTATATCTGATCAAATGGGATGTGACATATAACGATAGCTAGGCTGAAGGAATTCATACCTTGTGTGTTAAACAGAGATCATATAGATTCTGAATAGATTATTATAAAATAATGCATAGCTCAAATATTTCAGATAATAACAAGTAAAATGTATAAACCAAAGATGATCAGTGAGGGTGCCGTGACATGTTGATGTGCTATGGACATCCACTTAGGGTGCCATCTTTTTTCCATGATGAACTGGACAAAAATGTGAATGTTTGACTTTAAAATGTATATTTGAGGAAAATATGCACAATATGTGGTTTTTATTTTTCTGATTGTGAGAGCTTAGAATAACTATGTGTATATACATTTAATATCATTACAACCTTGATAACTGATGTAGTATTTAGGGATGACCATGAAAATTCCAGATTGCATGTTAGGGGTGCCTTAAAGGGATAGTAATACTTCAAAATTACTATCCCTTATATTGAAGCCCTTTAAAAACTGAATTAAATGCCACCAGCGGCATCTATCAAACCTTTATGGTTTGTGAGATAGCCGCTTTTAAACTTTGCTCTCCCCTACTCTCCCCTGACGTCAGCGTTCTTGCTGCAGCAGGGGAATCCATTCATCGAATCAAGAGGAGGCTCTTCAGCAGAGCCAGATCTCGTTAGGGAAGAAACAATCCTTCACTAAAATGGTCTTCTACGTGTGCTTGGTAACCAAGCACACGTAGAAGACCGTTTTAGTGAAGGATCTTGTCTTCCATAACGAGATCTCGGCTCTGCTGAAGAGCCTCCACCGGTCTCGGGACTTGATTTCCCTGCTGCAGAAAGAACGATGACGTTAGGGGAAAGGCAGGGGAGATTGAAGTTTAAAAGCAGCTATCTTGCAAACCATAAAGGTTTGAGAGATGCCACTGGTGGCATTTAATGCAGCTTTTAAAGGGCTTCAATATAAGGGATAGTAATTTTGAAGTATTACTATCCCTTTAAGATAAAAAATATTGGGAATCCCTGATATTATTAACTATAGTAAAAGCTCTACATCAAGAAAGATATTAAACACCATATTGTTAGTTAAATCATACAGGTGGTCCATTCTGCTGCTTCATGGTTTGATTTGAAAGATGCAATTGACAAGGGCTGAGATGCACTTAATTTTGATAAGGGGCTGTTTTGGTGATCTTTTGCCATATTTGTGTTGATAACATATCAACATATGCTCTAAGATATCTTCAATATCATATTCCATAGATACACCAACATTGCCATGAATCCACCATGCCTTCATTAGGTTTACAGTTTTGCAGTGACTTTAACAGTTGCTCATTTGAATATTTAAATACAGCTTAATGAAACAATATCATATTCATGAGGGAGTGTTCCTATGTTAAAGTGGCATTTCAAATGCACTAAGCTCTAATAGCATCCGATATTATTAGAGTTCACAGTCCCACCACTGGGGCAATGCATTGCTTTCCCCCTTGCACTCAAAGGGTTAAATAACAAGTTTATCAATTTAGATTTCTGAATAAAATTGTGCATTTCATATACAAGCAAGGCAACTTTGTCCTTCTTCAGTTTCATAGCCTCCGCAACTTATTTACAATAACAATATACAATTTATTCCTATAACCCACTTAATACAGAGCAAGCAAATAAACAAAACAATGTAATTGTGATAATAGCCCTTTAAGGTGCAGAAAGCTAAAACAATCATATCTGGACCGTTATTGCATGTCACCCAAAGATTGCCTCTTTCTGTGGAGCATTTGGAATGGTTTATACATTTTATTTGCTGTTGTTTAAATTATTCGAACTAGGTGAAGCCATACTTATTGACCATGATTTTCCTCTCTTATCTGTAACTTTCTGTGTAATGAATAAAAGATCCTTATGCAAGTCAACATAAGTTGTTTATTAGATCACAAGGTTTTAACTCAGAAAGACATCAGTTAAGCATGACTACATATGTATATATTCTGTTATAATCATCTATTCAGAGTGTATATGACTTTATTTATATCTTAGGCCATAGTTCCCCTTTTAATTATACACATTTCTTTTCTGCACATAACACTGCAGTCCTGTAATTTAACTGAAAATATGTTAACAAAATATTGTATACTGTAGTGGAAAAATCACAACCATCAAAATGAAAAAAAAAATGATCTTAGAAAAGCCTCAACTTCAAACACATTTTTAACATCAATCCATAAATCTACATCACAAAATATATTTTTTAGTTTACACAACAATTAGTGTTGTTGCTTGGCAAATGTTAAGAACATTAATCATTATTGTAGCTAAGGAGAGACTTGCATGCCTTTCTGTTTTCAACACTTGCATTTAATCATGTGACATAAGACTTACGAAAGCTTTGAGGGTGAAGGGCTTAACAATAGAAGGTTTGTGAACATTTCAGTAACACTACTTTCTGTGCTGTGTAAAACATTTATAGAATAATCATTATGCTATCAGCTCAAGAAAGCAAAGGAATTGAAAATGTTGTTAAGAATGAAGGGATGGTACCTAGCCTGCTGGATCCATCTTACTGTGAATGATGGGTTGAACATCTCTGACTTCTTCTCTGTATATGCAAATTGCTCTTAGGGTTGGTCACCCGAAGGGTAATGGGGGGATCCAGATGTGGACCCCTTGCTCACAAATGCCTAGAGGATCAACCACACCTCATCGACGAGGCCCAATAAGGCTGAAACGTATGTCTGGGGTTAGCCGTTTCCTTTGTTCCAAGAAGAATTGTCTGGAATTTCGTGGTTGGACTGTCATTTTGTCAGGACCTGTATGATGTGCTTCAAAATATTTCTTCTCTGTGTGTAGCATTTGTGAGCTAAAAGAGATTGCACTCTGGGCGTGAGGACATAGTCCCAGTAAGCTTTTTGCATAACCTTGCAAGCTCATGAGCATAGTTCAGCATCTCTGACTTCTTCTCTGTGAATGATGTACTAGGAAGATCTGCAACAATACTGGGGCAAAATAAATGCATCACAGGGTCCAAATAAAAATTCATATTGATTTAAATAGGGCATTTAACCCCTTGAATTCTACAGATATTCAACACAAAGTTTCGCAATGCACTGGAAGTCTGTCTAGCATCTAGCATAATTTAAATCAATGGAAATTTAGGTAATGTTTACATGTCCCCTATGGCGCAGTTCTATTGTCTGCAGTTTTAACTACAATACATTTAGCCAGCTATGGAAAACATCCTCTTTCCATCCCTTTATGTTATAATAACCCCCTCTTCTTGGAAGCAGCTGGATAGTTGCTTGACCATTGAATGAGGGGTTGCCATGTCAACCCTACATGTCAATCTGGAGATTTAAACACTTTCCTGTTTCTAGGTCTAGTAAATAAATCCTGAACACTTGCTCTGTTATGAAGACCAGTGCTCAGGACTTGTTTAAAGGACTCAGAAACAGGTAAATGTCTCAATATTCAGATCTAAGAGTACGTTTGCCATGACAACCCCAACTCCTACAATCATTGTTCCAGATCAGCCACCTTGAATAAAATGGGCTGACATCACATAAAGGTCTGAGAGCAGAGATTATAAGAGCTCATTAACTGGACAATTATAGCATTTTTAAGAGAGTGAGTAAGATCTATCATATTCTTAAATTGTAAATTATTGAATTTCCCAAAACTTATAATAAGTATTCATTTTTCTTTCACCTTAGCTCTTCACAAAACATATAATCTGGATTAGGGTATTATGTGCCAATGCAAGTATTAATACTAAGTTTGACTTTATTCAGTATGATCTAATGACTCATAGCCATTTAAGCCACTTTATACAATGGATTACCTTTCACTTTCAGTCCTGTAGCAGCGATCACATGTACCGAGCCACTGGGGAAAGGCTGAAACTGACTGCTCTGGTCCTGGCATGATCACAGCACTCCCTGTGATGCAGCTGAATTGTACTTAGTGGTACAGTTGGTTTGGGGCCTGTGTTGAAGTTGATTTGTTCTCTATGGTGTCCCCTATGGTGCAGTTAGTTTGTCCCCTGTGGTGCAGTTGTTTTTTTTCCCTGTTTTAAAGTTGGCTTTTCCTCTGTGGTGCTGTTAGTTTATTCCCAGCGGTGTCCCCTATGGTGCAGTTGGTTTGTCCTTTGTGGTACAGTTGTTTTTTCCCCTGTGATGTAGTTGGTTTATTCCTGTAGTGTAGGTGGTTTGTCCCCTGTGGTGCATCTTGTTTTTTCCTGTGATACAGTTGGTTTGTTCCTGTGGTGCATATGGTTTGCCCCTGTAGTACAGATGTTCATCCCTGTGATGTAGTTAGTTTGTTCCTGTGGTATAGTTGGTATATTCCTGTGGTGCAGTTAGCTTGTTCCTCTGGTGTAATTGGTTCGTTCATGTGGTGTATATGGTTTGACCCTGTAGTGCAGATGGTTCATCCCTGTGATGTAGTTTGTTCTGTGGTTTAGTTGGTATATTCCTATGGTGCAGTTAGCTTGTTCCTCTGGTGTAATTGGTTTGTTCATGTAGTGCAGTTGCTTTGTTCCCTGTGGTTTAGTTGATTTGTTCCTGTGGTGCAATTGTTTTGGTTGCTGTGGTGAGGTTGGTTTGGCCACTGTGGTGCAATTGGTTTGGCCACTTTGATACAGTTGGTTTGTCCCCTGTGGTACAGTTGGTTAGTTCCTGTGGTACAGTTGGTTTGTTCCTGTCGTGCAGTTGGTTTGGCCACTGTGGTGCTATTGTTTTGTCCCCTGTGGTAAGGTTGGTTTATTCCTGTGGTGCAGTTGGTTTGTCCTCTGTGGTACAGCTGGTTTGTCCCCTGTAGTGCAGTTGGTTTGTCCCCTGTGGTACAGTTGGCTTGTTCCTGTGGTGCAGTTGATTTGTCCCTTATGGTACAGCTGGTTTGTTCCTGTGGTGCAGTTGGTTTGTCCCCTGTGGTACAGTTGGTTTGTCCACTGTGGTACAGTTAGTTTGTTCCTGTGGTGCAGTTGGTTTGTCCCTTGTGGTACAGTTGGTTTATTCCCTGTGGTACAGTTGGTTTGTTCCTGTGGTGCAGTTCGTTTGTCCCCTATGGTACAGTTGGTTTGTTCCTCTGGTGCAGTTGGTTTGTCCCCTATGGTGCAGTTGGTTTGTTCCTGTGGTGCAGTTGGTTTGTCCCCTGTCATACAGTTGGTTTGTCCCCTGTGGTTCAATTGGTTTGTTCCTGTCATGCAGTTGGTTTGGTGAATGTGGTGCAAATGTTTTGGCCACTGCAATGCAGTTGATTTATCCCCTGTGGTGCAGTTGGTTTGGCCACTGTGGTGCAGTTGGTTTGCCCCCTATGGTACAATTTATTTGGCCACTGTGGGGCAGTTGGTTTGTCTCCTATGGTGCAGTAGTTTTGCCGTCTGTGGTGCAGTTGGTTTCTCACCTGTGAAGCAGTTGGTTTGTCCCCTGTGGTGCAAATGTCTTGGCCACTGAAATGCAGCTGATTTGTCCCCTGTGGTGCAGCTGGTTTGGCCACTGTAGTGCAGTTGATTTGCCCCCTATGGTACAATTGATTTGGCCACTGTGGTACAGTTGGTTTGTTCCTGTGGTGCAGTTCATTTGTCCCTTATGGTACAGCTGGTTTGTTCCTGTGGTGCAGTTGGTTTGTCCCCTGTGGTACAGTTGGTTTGTGCCCTGTGGTACATTTGGTTTGTTCCTGTGGTGCAGTTGGTTTGTCTCTTGTGGTATAGTTGGTTTATTCCCTGTGGTACAGTTTGTTTGTTCCTGTGGTGCAGTTGGTTTGTCCCCTGTGGTACAGTTGGTTTGTCCCCTGTGGTACAGTTGATTTGTCCCGTGTGGTACAGTTGGTTTGGCCACTGTGGTGCAGTTGGTTTGCCCCCTATGGTACAATTGATTTGGCCACTGTGGGGTAGTTGGTTCATCCCCTATGGTGCAGTAGTTTTGCCCTCTGTGGTGCAGTTGGTTTCTCACCTGTGAAGCAGTTGGTTTGTCCACTGAGGTGCAAATGTCTTGGCCATTGCAATGTAGCTGATTTGTCCCCTGTGGTACAGTTGGTTTAGGCACTGTAGTGCAGTTGGTTTGCCCCCTGTGGTACAATTGATTTGGCCACTATGAGGCAGTTGGTTTGTCCCCTGTGGTGCAGTTATTTTGCCCCCTATGGTGCAGTTGGTTTCTCATCTGTGGAGCATTTGGTTGTCTCCTGTGAAGCAGTTGGTTTGTCCACTGAGGTGCCACTGGTTTGTCCCCTGAGTTGTAGTTGGCTTGTGTTCTGTGGTGCAATTGGTTTGTAATCTCTGTCAAAATTGGTTTGTCCCCTGTGATGCAGTTCATTTTTTGCCCTGTGTGCTGTATGTTTGTTCCCTGTGGTGTTCCCTGTGATGCAGTTGATAATGTGCACTGTGGTACAGTTGATATGTTCCCTGTGTGCTGTTGATTAGTTCCCTGTGTTGTCCCCTGCCGTGATGTTGATTTATTCCATGTGGTGCAATTGCTTTTTTCACTGTGGTGCAATTGGTTTGCTCCACTACCTCTTAGTATATCTGCCTCCATGTGCGTACCTGAGTCCATTTGAAGAGCTCTCTAAGAACACAATATTCAAATGAGTATAATTTTCTACAAGAAAGATTTTTTTGTCACTTTGTTAATCAAGCAACATTGAAAAACATATGAACTGATGAATCTTCCCACTGCTTCACACGTCAATCAAGACCGGAGTTTTTATAACATGAGTGTGTTAAAGACAAGAGTTCCTAATTGAATGAAAAAAATAGTTCTTATTATTACCATCAATAATGTATCTGAAATTATGATTGCATTGTACAGGGTAGTAAAAAACAAAATCAAATAAATAATCTTAATAGCAACAGTGCACTGTATATGTTGTTTAAATTATAAGGAGAATTTTCTATAAGTGTTTTTGAAGAAGAAAATATAAAATAGTCTGGTACAGTGCTCTGCCAGAATGAAATTGAAATCTACAGTAATAATAGAGGTAAATTGCATCTTTCCTCTCTTACATTTAAAACGCATTACCAAAGACAGTAGTCAAGAAGCAGAAAACAGCTAACTGTGACCTAGGTTGTTTTTTGCATTACTATCTTCTAATAATGTCGAATGTATTCAGATCATTGGGTGCTCATAAGGTCTCCAGTGCATTGAGATAACTTGGTGAGGGCTAGCTCTCTCAAAAGTCAGAGATGAACAATTCACCTCACTGGAAGATTACATTTAGAAATTGAGTCTGTGCAAGTCTCTGGTGGAAACTGAGCACTGTATAACTTACTGAGGTGTACAGTATGTTCCAATAGACTTTCAAGCTGTGCAAGAGGCTGACTTTTGTGCTGAGGATGGCTTCTAAGTTCAAAACTTGTATACATTCACTTTACTACTCTTGCACCAAAGGGAAAGCAGTGTGGACATGTATGGGCTTTTGGGCTGTGCCTTCCCTCAGCACCTTCTTTTATATCATGTCTTTGTGACTCTCCTTTGGATCAGTCCATCTTCATCTGACAATTCTTCTGCATGTTAATTAGATACCATGCCTGTTCAGATCTACCCTCTGCTGACCCATGCTCATCTAGACTACTCTTCAGCCTGCTAGTTTTTAATCTATTTTTTTTTAAATATATTTTATTATCAGATCACTCCATACACATACAAAGAAAATAAGGTACATGTAAGGTCTTTCAAGTACATCAAGAGTATGCAAACATTTATAACAATAAAAAGAACATATGCATGATAATAGGGCATACAGAGTCCCCCCCAACCCCACCCACCAGCCAGTGATTTCACAGAATCCCGTTATGTACGGGAGTCATACACAAAAGTGCACATCAAATATGTCACAACCATCCACACGGCAAGCAGATATGATCTCAGTCAACCATCTCCAGAGAGTTGCACAACGTCGGGAGTCAGTTTTGAATCTTTAATGCAGGGCTGTCCATGTTCTGTCCTCATGGGCCACCAACAGGCCAGGATGTAAGGATTTCCCTGATTAAGCACAGGTGAATCAATCAGTAGCTCATTCATTTTGACTTGCTTACCTGTGCTTTATCAGAGAAATCCTTACATCCTGGTCTGTTGGGGTCCCTTGGTGACTGAACTTGGACAGCCCTGCTTTACTGTGTTAGTGTTTACAGTTAACAAACATTATTTTTTCCCTTCTAGTCACACTGCTTACTGAACCACCCTCTATTATGTTTTGCTCCCCCAAGAGCAATATGTTGTCTGCCTCCTGGGTCAAATATGTCATTTCTCTGTCTCTGTGGCTGAACCTCACCAATAAGTCTCAGGACTGCTACATAGGTACAGTACCACCATTTCTGGCTTCTCCAGTAATTGCAAGGTCTCTTCAGCATTGTTACCAGCAATCCACTCTCTTCTGTCATCTGCTGGCTGTTATTGGTATTGCAGCTGCTCTCCAGTTTACTCTTCCTTTGTAATTCCCTATTTTCCCCACTGCCTGAGCATTTACCAGTAAATACCACTGTCTTTGATTTCTAATGCAGTTATCCTGATCATTCAAGGGTTTACCTGGTGTCTACTATCCAACTCTGCCTTTGGCATCTTTATTTCTGACAACAGCCACAGCCAAACTGCACCAGTTGTTGTTTCCTTTCCCAACCAATATGCGCTGGCATAGCACCCAAGCCTCATGGTGGTAATTGTACAAGAATCAGACCTACCAATCTAGCTCTGGTCCATACTCATACCTCAGTGACAGGGCTGCACTGGTAAATTAGTACATTACTATCAATATGTACAACATATTATATTTAATATTATTTGAATGACATAAAATAATATATACGATTGTGTCAGTTATTGCAGTAGGTCATAATTATATCATTTTATTTTCTAAATAAAGTAAGAATAATTAAATAAATTCCTGAATATCATTGTAGGACTGATGTATTACAAAGAGTAATTCTGGAGCAAACCTACTGCACCATAAAGTATGACATTGAATTCCCCAAATTCCCATTGATTTCCATTGGATTTTTAACCCTTTGAATGCTAGATAGGCCTCCAGTGCATTGCATTTTAATGCAATTGAGATGTCTCTAGCATTCAAAATGTGATTTGTTTCCTGTGGTAAAACTGGTTTGTCCCATAATTCCTCCAGTTCACTTAAGCATCTGTATATATTAACTCAGTGAGTGCCAGAGGGGTATGCAACGCATTGCTAAGCAATGTGCTTTGCACCTCTCTGGCACGCAAATGGTTAATGTAGTAATATATCTCCCACGCAGTAATGTAAGTCAAAGACAAAAGCAATATGTAGTGGGAGACTGGTATACCTGGTTTACCTAACTGTTATTTTGCCAGCAGAGAAGAACAAAATAAGACTTGGACCCAATAACAAAACTAAACCAGCAGTAGAATAGCTGTTTTATACATATTAAAGAGACTGGAATGTCCCATAAAAATATTTTATAGTTTTGTAGAGCTCAAGAAAATAAGAATGGGGAAAACCCTATCTCTCAAACCGCTATGGTTTGAGAGATATAGGCACTGAAAGTTCTCCTCTCTCTCCTTTTCCTGACGTCAGCGTCTAGCTGACAGCAGGAGATTCTGGTCTGGAGACCAGCCGGTGGCTCTGCAGCAGAGCAGAAATCTCGGTATTGCAAAAGAATTACTTCATTGGAAATGTCTACAAAGTGTGCTTGCAAACCAGGCACACTTTGTATACATTTCCAATGAAGTAATTATTTTGGAATACCGTGATTTCGGGTCTGTTGCAGAGCCTCCTCGAGTCGTACGACTCGAATCTCCTGCTGTCAGCTTTACAGCTGACATCAGGAGAAAGGGAGAGAGGAGCGAACTTTCAGTGCCTATATCTCTCAGATCATAGTTGGTTTGAGAGATAGGGTTTGCACCATTCTTTCAGCTCTATAAAAGTATAAACATTTTTCATGGAACATTACTGTCCCTTTAAACAGTTCAAATATGATGCAAAGGGCCATAAGTACAAAGAAGATCAAAAGTGGAGAAACACCAACTGCACCAAAGAGTTTTTTTTAACTATTTCATAAATAATATAGAGTTTATACGTCAATGGACAGCAAAATTATATAAAATGTTGTGTTTAGAACAGCATTTAACCTTTTGAGTGCCAGAGGGGTAAGCAGCACATTGCAAAGCAATGTATTCTGTACCCCTCTGGCACTCAAAGGACTAAGATCATATGCACAAAGATATCTGGAGCAATTGTGGTGCAAATCAAAGACAACATTAGGAGCAAGCACACATTTCCCATTTGCTTGAAATAGACTTCTAATTAATCCTTGATTGATAGCTAAGTCTCCAATTCATTGCAGAACAAAGCATTGGGGATGTTTCTAACATTCAAGAGGTTTAACAGGTTTAAAAAAAAGGGCCATGTAAACCAGGCATATCTATTTCACTGCCTGATAAAATGAGCACCCAACAGGATTTCTCATTTTAACTACTGTGTGGCCCTGCTGGTCCAAATTCCATTTTACCTCACCTTGGTTTAATGTCACTTGTAGACCTGGCGTAGCAACATTTTGTTCTCCAGCTGTTAGCTAGTAGAAGGATGATGGAAGTTTTAGTAGTCTAATTTATAAAGACATATACTGATGTTTACACAAAACTAATGGGAGTTTTATTGCTGTGGAGCAATGCGATACACTTACATACACCACATCTCCAGTGTGGCACTGATCAAATACCTTTACAACATCTAGATATACTACATCTACTGCTTTATCATTATCTAGGTTTCTACTTCTTCACAGAAGCACAAAAGAGTTGATTCACAAGATGGACGCATGTCTTTTTTCAGCCTTATCTACTATGTTACTATTCATCATAAAACCATGTATTTAAACAGTAAAAATAGTGATCTTGCTAACAATGCTCTGAGCTACCAAAGAACCCTTGGATGTATACTATCAGGCCCAGGTGCTTTATCAGTCTTAATTTTGTCCGGTCTTCCTTTGATCTCTTCTTGTGTTAATTCAATATCTGATAATGGTATGGTTTTACTTATTATTTGTTGACTGTCTTCTATAATTTCCCTGATATATATCAATGCAAAGTTTTCAGAACATCAAGCTTTTTCTTATACTCCCTAATAAACTCACCCATCTCATTTTTGAAAGGTCCAATGCACTCCCTCTTATGTTTTTTGCTATTTATGTATTTGAAAAAATGTTTTGGATTAATCTTGCTATCCGACTTTCATTATTGATTTTTGCTAACCTAATTACCTTTTTAAGTCTCTGTTGCACCCCCCACATTTCAAGAAATAATTTTCTGTTCCTTGTTACTTCAATAGTTTAAATACCTCTTTTTCTGCCATTTCCTACTTTATAGTTACATTTAACCAAATTGGTTGTGATCTACTTCTTTTGTATTGGTTCCCCAAGGATATATCCTGTTGACTATATTTCTGCAACCTAAATTTAAATTCAGAACATTTTTCCTCAGTATTTTTTCTTTAAATAATTTATCCCAGTCTATGTGTTAGAGTGATGCTGTTAACATTTTGAAGTTAGCCATTTTAAAATTAAAAGTTTTGGTTGATCTCATACAGTTTTGCTTCACCAAATTAACCACAAATGAAACCATTCTGTGATCACTGTATACCAAATGTTCACCTTCTTTAATATTGGACACCATGTCTATGTTATTTGGTACAATAGGTTACTAGGTTGAATATATTGTTATTTCTTGTTGGTGCTTCCACCATTTGTGACATGTCGCTATCCCTAAGCATGCTCACAAACCTGCTTCCCTTAGAACTCTGAAAAGTCTAATTTCTTCAGTTTATATGTAGATAGTTAAAATCTCCCATAATTGTAGTACTAAATCTGACTTCTAGAGTGTGCTGTTAATGTAAAAATAACTAGAGTTTAAACTGTAATCACTCTGGAAATATGCATCTCTCAGCAGTGGGAAGACTACAGTTTTACTCAGCAGGAAAAACCTACAATACACACAATACACTGTCACTGTGCTGCAAAGCGCTGGCTGAGGAGGAGGCCACCATTGTGTATAAAAACAAAACCAGAAAAAATTATACTCCATGGCTTAGAAAGAGACAGAGGGCAAAACTCCCTGCCTCCTCAGCCAACCACTTGAAAAAAATAAAAAGGCAGGCCTCATGGTGGGGTACCAGGACCCCCTCCCTCCTGATGCCACCCAACTACTGATCTCCCAACTGATTCAGCAGGGAGATCAATAGAGGCAATGCAGGTGGGCAAGAGAGCTCCCCTGCTTCCATTCTACTCAGAGTCGGGTAGGAGTGGATGGGATTGGGAAACCCATGCACGTCAATGAGGGTCTTTTTTCATCATTGAGGTGAGAGGGTTTCTCATCACGCCCACTCCTACCTAGGTGCTCTGGGTAGAATGGAAGCAAGATGCTCAACTGCATCACCATTATTGATCTCTCAGCCAAATCAGCTGGGAGATCAGTAACTGAAGGGCATCAGGAGGGGATCTAATGCTCTACCATGAGATCTGATGTTTAATAAAACTCAACCCTTTGAGTGCACTCAAAGGGTTAAAAAAAAGAAAGTTAGCTTCATGGGCAAAGCCTGCTAGCATTTACATAAAAAAGTTTACTTCTCCTTTAAACAAGCCAAAGGCACATTTGGAACAAATACAAATTCCCAAAAGTTCAATGTATTTAAATTGGGTTTTAACCCTTAGAATATTAGGCAGGTCTCTAATGTACTGTAAAGTTCAAGGGGGTTTAAAGCTCAATTTTAATTAATAAGAATTTTTATTTGACCTTAATGATGTAGATGGCTTGCTCCAGAATTGCTACTGTTTTCATTTATCCCTAAATCTGTATTTTATTTACTTTGAATGGGAAAATTATAATTTTGAGATAGTATGAAAGAAATATAAGACCCCTTTCACATGGTTACAACTAACGCATCAGTGCTACTTTGGCATTCTTACCGTTTTATACATTTTTTTTGCTGGGCCTGGTGCCTTTCTAATGGGTAACTATTGCATTGGGTGAATTCCAGCAAGCTCCAGCTTTACTATATCCCTTACTATATGATAAGGAAGGTTTGCAAGGCATCTTATGAATGGATGATCCATGTGGGTACAAGCCAATAAAATTGGCTGTTGCTAACATGGGTCAGCTGCAAGGCATACCTCTCCTGAATCTGGATTGATAGAGGAATACAAGAGAAGATGAGTGGAATTACACAGAGGAACTATCACAGGGGACTGCAACAGTTCTGTCAATCATGTGAAAGACACCTAAGTATGTGAAAGAGCTAGCCATCTGATTCGCATTTATGCAAGTCAGTCAAGCTATTGAACATCAGGAGTTTTATGATATCAGGAGTTTTATGATATGTCACCACATCATTAAATGAAATATAATTTCAATCAGCTGAGTACTCATAGGAAAATATCATACAAAATACCCCCTTGTTATTAGGGATTGGGAAAAAACTTCACCTAAAAAGAGAAACATGCAAACAAGTATACTTTTCACCTTCTGTGGGAATTCCCATGAATCATTTGTAGACCTTGTCCTACTGCATTGGTGCCCATAGAGCCACATATTCTGACCCTTAAAACCTTGTCCCACTGGACTGATAGCCACAGAATCACACATACTGATTCCCAGCATTGTACCACTGCATTGTTGGCCATAGAATCACATATACTGACCCACTCAGCCTTGTCCCATTGTACTGGTAGCCATGGAACCACACATACTGAGCCCCATCCTTGTCCTATAGTAGCTAGAGAATCACAAATAACAACTTCACGACCTTGTCCTACTGCAGTGGTAATCACAGAACTATATATATTGCCCCCCCCCCCAAACAAAACAAAAAAAAAAATCAACAGCAAAAACAATGTCCCACTGCACTGGTAGCCATAGAACCACACACGTTGTCTCTGACCCCTCCAGTATTGTGGATGGAATTCTCAAGCATAGACAGAAGCCATCAAAGTTCTCAATGGAAATTTATTGGAATTAACAAAAAAATCTGAAATTTTATGGGCTTTGTGTGTATGGGAATTTCCATATAAAAAGGTGCAAATGAATCAATGTTTGCCAAACTTCTTATTTTGCTTTAAAAGGGAACATTATTTTCTTGCTATCTCTCCTATTCTGCTATGTCAATTGCTCAGATGCCACCACTCTCAATTCATGTTGCTTCTTTATACTTTATCAGTGGGATTCCCTTTGGTTATCAGGTCAGGTTTAAAGGAACAAAAGTCTATGAGTAGGCCTAGATTTCCCAATAAGCAGATTAAGAAGTTGCTTAGAGCTCCAAATTTTGAGGGGTAACTCAACTTTGCTGACCACAGCCACATTCTGAATTCTGGGCGCAGCCAGAATAATACCCATACCCTTGCACCAGTTTTATCCCCCTTTACAGTGTACTGTTTAACATATTGTAAGCTACAGAGATCTTCAATGTATTATGGAACAACCAAAGAATTACATTTTTTTACTTTATAGTCTAAGGGTATTTTCTGTGCCAGGAAACAGTGGATGGGACTTGGGGTGGGGTCATGTGAGGAGTTGGAGTGTAGCCATTGGTGGAACTAAGGGCAGCTAGCATGCCCTACCTAGAATCAATTCTGTGAGGATTGCTTAACAAAATTAATCTTCAGTTAGTACTGAATATCATGTCCAAATAGCAAGATTTGATTCCTTTTGCAGGAATCAATGACACCATATTCCTCACATTGAAATCTTCTTTGGAATTCTTCAGTGGGATTAGTTCAGTGTCCTTGAGTCCTGCAGCAAGAAATCATGTCTGGACCCAAGGACATCATATTCAGTACTGATTAAAGATTGATTTTGAAGAACCAATCCTTGTAGATAATGGTCATTAGGGTTTTCTATCCAGATTCAAATTAAGAGGAGGTTAGTTATTATGAGGCCCACTTAAACTATAATTCACACATCACTCATACACAATGCTGACACATAAACCAGATTGCTAAGTAACTAAAGTCTAAAGAGTAATGAGACATGAATCAAAGTGAAAATTACTCACTTTATCATGTGACTGCATAATGCCAGCCACACACAGCCTGATGTGCTTTTTGCATAAAATAACTTTGTCAAAGGCTTGTAGGCCACTCAAGTCAGAATTTTTCAAAAGTCTCCTCCTTGTCTTAGTTTGGGGACCACTTAGGAGTGTCCGGAATAAGTTCCTCAGTACATTATTTACTAAGAATATTTTTCTGGACTACTTTGGCACTGCCCTTTGAATAAATGGGGTGAAATAAACCCTCTTGATGCAGATAGCAAACCTTTTTAATCACTAAATGTAATAAGCTTTTTGCAGTACAAAGAAAATACTTAAACTTCATGTTTTGATAATTGAGTCATTTAGCACTTTCAGAAATAGACCGAGCCACTGGAATAAGGTGTGAAAAGATGTAAAGGTCAGCGAAAGTTTATTCACTGTCACTTTAGCATGTGGCTTGTTGAAAATGAAAAGAACCTTTTAGACAGAAAATTGAGGCGTTTTATCTAATACTGTTCACCTTCTACAAATATGTACTATAAAGCAGCAGTCTTGCTTTCAACTAATGAATGTATATGCAGCATACTGAAGTCCAGCTTTGCCTTACCTTTTGCAAAATGCTCTGTGGACCATAAGCACAAAACAAAACAGAAGTAATTCTGGGAAAATCAACTGCACTACTGGAATAATGAAAATGTACATTGATTTGAATGGGGTTTTAACTCCTTGAATGCTAGGGACCTGCCATTCACACCCCTTTCATACTACTTTTTGTTCTATCTGGCCAATTACAGATAGCATTTCCCTTTTCAAACCTAGCCTTTGTCATAATACCGTGCCATGTTATTGTCTTCATAACCATATCCAGTGCTTCCCCTGATGAACTTTCTGTCCTTTTAGTGTAACCCTGGCTTCAGTCTGTCTTATCTTTGATCTGTAATGCCTGGACATTGATCTTTAGAATTGACTTTCACATTCCTAGATTGTGTCAGTTGCTTACCAGACCTAAGTTTTGACTTTTCTCCTCTGTTCCTACCACTCATTACTACTCCTGCATATAGACTATTGAGATTATTGATAATGGTAACATTATTTATGATTGCTGACCGAAAACTTTTGGCATAGATTGAGTAAAGCCATTTTATTTCAAGATATTCATTTGTGAGTGATGTCTCCTTGGTCTGTGGAACTCCTGAGGCTGAGTATATTTGTGTATATATTTGTGTATATATATATATATATATATATATATATATATATATATATATATATATATATAATATTATTTACTTAGCACCTGCAGCTGCCTTCTATGCTGTTCATGTGGGATTAGCATAAAGTGTCACTCGAACTCGAACAGGTTGGCTGATCACTGCCACAAACATTATATTTATTGATTCACTCATAGTTATATGTCACTCAGCCCAATGGGATCTCTCAGCTATAGTTGCCCCTCAATCCAAACTATATCTACAAAAGCATAGGCCCCTGCATCCATACTATATCTACAAAAGCATAGGCCCCTGCATCCTGGCACATGAATTAACTGATTTATGTGTAAGCATGCAGTACTCAGACTGATCATGTTGCGCTTTCTAACTGAAATTATAATTGCCTATACAATAATAAACACGTTGCAAAGCATAAAAAGAATGCATACAATAATCAAAATGCTGATCTCCATAATTATATTCATTACATAAAATGTTATAATGATTGCACTGCAATGTATAATAATTATTGATATACTGATAATTAGGATGCAGCTCTACATAATGATGACTAAATAATGATAAACAGTATGATGCACTGTTTAATGATGAGTATTTATACCATAATCAAGAACCCATTATGACATATATTAATTCTATTTCTGACAGTTTGGTTTTTGCCAGTCAGCTTAGAGTTGCCCCTGAACAACATTTATTCACAGTAAAAGAATCAGTATGTATTAATCCTATGTGCTTTTCTAGTCAGGTTACCAATTTTTGTATCATGTTTACAGTACTAAGGCCCATATTTACAAAAGCAAACTGGGGTTATTCTGGAGTAAACCAGATGCACCATAGGGGACACATACAAATTCCTGTTAACCCGTTGAGTGCAAGAGAGGTATCCAACACACATAGCAATGCGTTGGATACTACCCTGGCACTGAAAGGGCTACATTAAATTTGGCTTGTAACTCCTTGAATGCTAGAGATGTCTCCATTGCATTATGAGGCAATTGCAAAGCAATGCATTGGATAAATCTCTAGCGTTCAAGTGGTTAAAAAGCTTTTTTCATGTTTATAGGAATTTATGAATTTTTATTTGTCCCCTATGGTGCAGTTGGTTTATTCCAGAATAACTCCAGTTTGCTTTTATAAATATGGGCCAATGACTCTTAAAATTCCCATTGATTGGAATGGGGCTTTTAAAGGTATAGTAATACTTAGTTTTATCTTTATTTTATTTTGTAGGCATTAAAAAACATGAAGAACGATATAAGTCTTATTTCTCAAATCTTTATGGTTTCAGAGATATTCACAAGCAAAGTTCCCCCTCCCGCCCCTTTTACCTACTGTAAGCAATCTCTTCTCAGATGTGGAATGCAGTCCATAGACCAGACAGATAACAGCAAGGGACAATCTTCTTCCTATCAGAACAATGAAAGCCCTGCCCCCCTTGACAAGTTTTTCAGGTTTTTCCCTTATCTTAATTGAAGATTGTCCCTCTCTGCAGTCTACCTGGGCAACTCCCTTCTGATCTGGCTGAACAGCGTTACATCAGTAAAAGGGGCGGGAGGGGGACATTTTGTCATTGAATTACTCTTGAACCATAACTCTGACAGTATTGAAATAACACTCTCCAAAGTCCAAATACTATGATGATTAATTAGAGCTGTTTTTACTATAAAACATTACTATCCCTTTAATGCTGTAAATGCTAGCAACGTTAAAAGCCCCATTCCACCCCCATTAAGAATCATTGGCCCATACTTATAAAAGCAAACTGGAGTTATTCTGGAATAAACTAACTGCTCCATTCCACTCAATAGAATGTTTTATTCCTCCCCTGTGGTGTTGTTAGTTTGCACTAAATTTGCTCCAGTTTGAAATATTACCACATATGTAAATATATGGCCGCTCAGGTAGAATTGTTATAAATAACGTGGGGTCTATAAAACTTCAAGAAAAGAAATCCCAAACAGAAGCGTATTAATAGCAGTCACGGAGACTTCACTCGCCGGAGCTGGTACGGGAATGTCACTCTTCCATGTATGTGTAGCGGTAACTCCGGAAAAGCGGGTGCACATTCATTGGAGAGTCCACCTCCAATACTTCAACAGATAGCAATACTAGAATAGCAACACAGCTTACATGATGAGTATGGTAAAATATTCTGAAGTTTATTAGAACATAATATAAAGCTTTGTCTCAAAGAGGGCTACTGAAATATTACCACAGCCCACTAAGTATAGAAATGTAAAGCTCCAGGCAAACTGAACATTTTATGACATTGGTTTCCATAGAGCTACATATCGACTTGTGTCAGGAACATTCTATTTTGGAAACTATGTGAGTATCACAAACTTAGGCCTTCCTTAATCTGAACTTGATATCTGTTGTTATACCTAAGGATTTCCATTGAGATATACGGAGAAATTTGTAGATAAGATCCTTGATAAAGTTTTCAACTGTTTAATTAAGACTTGAAGCCAATACACATACCTGGGAACTTTTGAAATGAGGTTAACATGAGATCCTTGAAATATTAACCCTTAATGCTCCCAAGAAAGTAGACTTTGCATGCTATGTCAAAGTGTGGTCTAAACTAGAGATGCTACAATCAGTTCTAATGGAACCTATAACATGCTACACTTCTAAGGTACCACTTCTTAAAGGGATAGTAATACTTAAGTATTACTAATCCCTATATTAAAGTCCTATTGAAAATAAATGTATTGCCCCCAGTGTCATCTCTCAAACCTTTATGGTTTGAGAGATGAACGCTCCTAAAGTTGCCCTCTCCCTCCCCCTTCCCTGTAGTCAGCGTTCTAGCTGACCACAGGGAAGCCAGTTGTACGACTTTAAGGCAGCTCTGCAGCACAGCCACGATCGCGTTAATAAAAAATATAACTTTCACTGAAATGGTCTTCTACGTGTGCTTGGTTTGCAAGCACACGTAGAAGACCGTTTTAGTGAAAGATTTTTTTTTATTAACGCGATCGCGGCTCTGCTGCAGAGCCGCCGCCTAATGATCTATGACCGAATTTCCCTTCAGTCAGCTACAACGCTGACTTCGGGGAAGGGGAGGGGGAGGGCAACTTTAGGAGCGATCATCTCTCAAACCAAAAAGGTTTAAGAGATGATACTGGGGGCAATACATGTATTTTTAATAGGATTTTACTAAAGGGATTAGTAATACTTAAGTATTACTATCTCTTTAAACACTCAAAAGATTGCCACTGGCTTTCTGGTAGAAATGTCACTAATTTGGACAGTAAATAAGAAGTATATTGGTGTAAATCAGATAGTAGGAATCATTGGACTCTGTCACCCTGAGAATTTGGCCTTTCACCATGAGACCCTGAGATTTGGATCAAAACCCTGAGTCTCAGGGTCAAAACCTGAGAGTTCCCAGGTATGCCAATAAGAAGAAACCAACTGGACCACAGGGGACAAATAAAAATTCCCATAAACTTTTTAACCCCTTGAATCCCAGAGAGGTCTCCAGTGCACTGTGAGGCAATTAATTTGTGACCTCTCTAGTGTTCAAGAGATTGAAAGCCCAATTTGTATCCTATGGTGCAGTTGGTTTATTCCAGAATAACTCCAGTTTTCTTTTATAAATATGGGCCATTTAGCCTTATTCACAAAAGGAAAAATTAGTGATTTATGGGCAAATCAACAGCACCACAGTGGAGATAAGCAGATCCAAAATGTCCTATTGATTTAAATGAGACTTTTAATCCTTTGAATGCTATAGAGGTTTCCAAGGAATTGCTTCTCCAGCATTCAAGGAGGTAAGGACCCAATTTAAATCACTGGCAAATGTATTCTTCCTCAGTGATGAAATTAGTTTGCTTGAGAATTATTCCAATTTTGTATTTGTTCACATAACCTTAAATACTGTTTTAAACACAGATTTTTTAAACAAATTATTATGTCCATTGGAATAGTTTGACCTCCAACCTTTCTATTTTAGAAATTAGTAGAAAATGGGTGAAAACTACATTTAACACTATGAGTGCCAGAAGGGTATGCAAAGCATTGCAAAAGCAATGCAGTGCGTACCCCTCTTAAATTTAATGAGAAGTTTTATTTGTACAATATTATTAGTGCTTATTGTCATATTTGTCATACTTGTACAGTATGGTATGTCTATAAAATCCACCCTACTGATGGTTTGTTTTTCATATTGGCTTCAAGTCTAATTTTGTACCTCCATGCTGGTAAATAAACCTGATATGTCTCCCCAGTGTCTTGGAATAACATTAGTGATGAGCGAGCATGCTCGGCCGAAGCTCGGTTCGGCTTGAGCATCGCTCTGCTCGGCACATGGCGGTACTCATACGAGTACCGCATGTGCTCGCCCGCCATGTTCGGGTCTCCTCCCCGCACGTTTCGCAGCTGCTGCGCACCCAATAAACGTGCGGGGAGGCTCTGACATCAGTGTAATGCCAGCAGCCATGTTGGCTGCTGGCATTACACTGATTGGCTGGCCAAAACCAGTGATCGGGTGCTGTATAGCACCCGACGCGCGAGTTCGGCTCATTCTTAGCCAGCGAGGGATGAGCTTAGGCAGGGAAAGTCAGTGTAGGGAGAATAAAATTGTTGAAACTCTTTCAAGACCCAAAAGTCCTTTTTAGGACTGTTGTGTGTGGGGGCAGCATTTATATTTTGTTTGGGGGGGCACAATTTCCTTTTTTTTGTGGGGGGGATATTTTTAAGGTGACATATAATACTAGATGCACAGGAAGTCAGTGTAGGGAGAATAAAATTGTTGAAACTCTTTCAAGACCCAAAAGTCCTTTTTAGGACTGTTGTGTGTGGGGGCAGCATTTAATTTTTTTTTGGGGTGGCAGAATTTCATTTTTTTGTGGGGGGGGGCATGTTCTAAGGTGACATTGTACTAGGTGCACAGGGACAAATATTTCACAGTGCAGTGACAAGCTGACATATTCTGTTAGGTGCACAGGGCCAATGATTTTACAACGCAGCGACAAAAAGGGCCATTTTAAACGTGTGCCTAGCCATAGATTATTGTCACATTCTGTTTAGTGTGCAAATTCACAAATTAACGTCACATATTCCGTTCACTGTGCCTAGCCGCAGATTAGCGTCACATTCTGTTTCGTGTGCCTAGCCGCAGATTAGCGTCACATATTGTTTAGTGTGCCTAGCCGCAGATTAACGTCACATATTGTTTAGTGTGCCTAGCCGCAGATTAGCGTCACATATTGTTTAGTGTGCCTAGCCGCAGATTAGCGTCACATATTGTTTAGTGTGCCTAGCCGCAGATTAGCGTCACATTCTGTTTCGTGTGCCTAGCCGCAGATTAGCGTCACATTCTGTTTCGTGTGCCTAGCCGCAGATTAACGTCACATATTGTTTAGTGTGCCTAGCTGCAGATTAGCGTCACATATTGTTTAGTGTGCCTAGCCGCAGATTAACGTCACATATTGTTTAGTGTGCCTAGCCGCAGATTAGCGTCACATATTGTTTAGTGTGCCTAGCCGCAGATTAGCGTCACATTCTGTTTCGTGTGCCTAGCCGCAGATTAGCGTCACATTCTGTTTCGTGTGCCTAGCCGCAGATTAGCGTCACATATTGTTTAGTGTGCCTAGCCGCAGATTAACGTCACATATTGTTTAATGTGCCTAGCCGCAGATTAGCGTCACATATTGTTTAGTGTGCCTAGCCGCAGATTAGCATCACATTCTGTTTCGTGTGCCTAGCCGCAGATTAGCGTCACATATTGTTTAGTGTGCCTAGCCGCAGATTAACGTCACATATTGTTTAGTGTGCCTAGCCGCAGATTAGCGTCACATTCTGTTTTGTGTGCCTAGCCGCAGATTAGCGTCACATATTGTTTAGTGTGCCTAGCCGCAGATTAACGTCACATATTGTTTAGTGTGCCTAGCCTCAGATTAGCGTCACATATTGTTTAGTGTGCCTAGCCGCAGATTAGCGTCACATTCTGTTTCGTGTGCCTAGCCGCAGATTAGCGTCACATATTGTTTAGTGTGCCTAGCCGCAGATTAGCGTCACATTCTGTTTCGTGTGCCTAGCCGCAGATTAGCGTCACATATTGTTTAGTGTGCCTAGCCGCAGATTAACGTCACATATTGTTTAGTGTGCCTAGCCGCAGATTAGCGTCACATTCTGTTTCGTGTGCCTAGCCGCAGATTACCGGCATATATTCCGTTTAATATGAAGAAGGCGGGTAAAAAGGGACGGGGAAGTGGACGTGATCCTGATAGTTCAGGGCGCGGGTCAGGATGCGTAGAAACTGTGCCTGGTGCCAGAGCACAAGACAGAAAGACATCCACCATACCTAGCTTCATGTCTCAGTTTACAGGGCGTCGCAGGACATCACTCTCGAGGTCAGACCACTGCGAACAGGTGGTCGGTTGGATTTCAGCTGATACTGCTTCCAGTCGGTTAAGCACCACCCTGTCTTCCACCAAGTCCACTCTCACTAGCCAAGAGTCTGGTCAACATAATCCTCACCCTGATCATCCTTCCTCCCACCATAGAGGGTCTGGCCAAAGAAGTGATCCCACACTGGGATATAGTGAGGAGCTCGTCTCATCACCAATCCTTGATTTGAACCTCTCTCCAAGCACGCTTGCAGAGGAACATGAGATCTTGTGCCCTGATTCACAACCTCTAGAGGGTACCCAATCACAAGAAGATGACAGAGGGGAACGGCATTTAAGGTCAAAGGAAGTGGATGATGATGATGAGACACAGTTGCCATCAAATCAACCACAATTACTGTCTCAAGACCTTGATGAGGAGGATGATACACAGTTGTCAATGACTGAGGATGTGGTGGGATCAAGAAATGAGGAGGATGATCAGAGTGAGGAAGTGGAGGAGGACTTGGTGGACGATGAGGTCACTGACCCCACCTGGGAAGGTGGAAAGCCGAGCGATGACAGCAGTCCTGAGGGTGAGCCATCTGCAGCACCGCAACAGGCTGGAAGAGGCAGTGGTGTGGCTAAAGAAAGAAGGCGGACCGCACCAAACCGGCCCGCAAATGTTCCACGGAGCACCCCCTTGTGTAAATCTCCTTTGCCAAGGGCTAGGTGTTCCGCGGTATGCCGTTTTTTTAAGGAAAGTGCGGACGACAAAAGAATTGTAGTTTGCAACCTGTGCCACACCAGAATGAGCCGAGGCATGAACACTAGCAACCTCACCACCACCAGCATGATCCGACACATGGCATCCAAGCACCGTAATAAGTGGGAGGAACGCCCGGATCGCCAATCTGTGTCTGCAGGCCACACCACTGCCTCCTCTTCCCCTGTTTTCTGTGCCGGCCAATCGCCTGTCGAAGACGCAGGCCCGCATACCTCCCGCCCTGCACCTGTACCATCTGAAGCACCATCAGCGACCACATCCACTTCCCTGTCCCAGCGCAGCGTCCAAATGTCGTTACCCCAGGCATTTGAGCGCAAGCGAAAATACCCAGCCACCCACCCACAGGCCATAGCACTAACCTCACACCTTTCCAAATTACTGGCCATCGAAATGCTGCCATTTAGGCTTGTGGACACTGAGTCCTTCCGCAGCCTGATGGCAGCAGCTGTCCGTCGGTATGCAGTCCCCAGCCGCCACTACTTTTCCCGGTGTGCCGTCCCCGCCTTACACCACCATGTGTCCCTTAACATCACCCGTGCCCTGACCAACGCAGTTATTGGGAAGGTCCACTTAACGACTGACACATGGACAAGTGCTTGTGGCCAGGGACGCTACATTTCCCTGACGGCACACTGGGTGAATGTCGTGGAGGCTGGGAGCGACTCGGACCCTGGGATGGCACAGGTGCTACCCACGCCGAGGATTGCGGGCCCTACCTCCATCAGGGTTTCCGCCAGCACCTACGTTATTGGCTCCTCCTCCTCCTCCTCCGTTTCCACCTCCGAATTCTCTGCGCGCAGCGCCACTCACCCATCAGCCGGTACCTGGAAGCAGTGTAGCACTGCAGTGGGGAAGCGTCAACAGGCCGTGCTGAAGCTGATCTGCCTTGGGGACAAACAGCACACGGCCTCAGAGCTGTTGCAGGGGATTAGTCACCAGACCGAGCAGTGGCTCTCGCCACTCAACCTGCAACCAGGCATGGTTGTGTGTGATAATGGGCGTAACTTGGTGGCGGCTTTGGAGCTCGGCAAGCTCACACACGTACCATGCCTAGCGCATGTATTTAATTTAGTTGTTCAGCGATTTCTAAAAACCTACCCCAATTTGCATGATCTCTTGACCAAGGTGCGCCGCGTGTGTGCACATTTCCGTACAGCTTCAGCCGGCCTGTTGACGCTGCAGCAGCGCTTACAATTGCCAGCTCACCGGCTGCTGTGTGACGTGAGCACGCGCTGGAACTCCACCTTCCACATGTTGGCCCGGCTTTGTGAGCAGCAGAGGGCAGTAGTGGAGTACCAGCTGTTACACGGTCGTCGCCTCTCCGTTCAACTTCCTGTAATCAGAAGTGAGGAGTGGGAATGGATGTCAGACCTCTGCGAGGTTTTACGCAATTTTGAGGAATCGACACAGATGGTGAGCGGCGATAACGCTATTATCAGTGTAACCATCCCACTTCTGTGTCTACTGAAACGCTCGCTGCTCACAATTAAAACCGACGCTTTGCATGTGGAAGAGGTGGAAATGGGGGAGGAAGAACTTACACAAGGTGATAGCCTTCACTTCGTCTTCTCAGCGACAATTGGAGGAGGCGGAGGAGGAGGAGGAGGAGGAAGACACAGTTGCCTCCGCTACAGAGGGTAGCCATGGAACTTTATTTCCATCTCTTCAGCGTGGGTGGGCAGAAGAGGAGGAAGAGGATGAGGAGATTGAGAGTCATCCTCCTGGTGAGGACAGCGAAATCTTGCCTGTTGGTACTCTGGCACACATGGCTGACTTTATGTTAGGCTGCCTTTCCCGTGACCCACGCGTTATACGTATTTTAGACAACACGGATTACTGGGTGTTCACCCTTCTGGACCCCCGCTACAAAGAGAATTTCTCATCTCTCATTCCTCCGGTGGAGAGGACAAGCAAAATGGTGCAATACCAGAAGGTTCTTGTCGAAAAATTGCTCCAAAATTTTCCATCTGACAACGCTGGCGCAGAGTACGTGCTACCTTGGCCAACCGAGAAGGGGAGAAAAGGGGAGCACACAGCAGTTCCGAGAAAGGCAGGGCAACACTCTCCAAGGCGTGGGACACCTTCATGACACCCCGCCAGCACCCTCACCCTGATGCGCGGCCTAGTGTCACAAGGAGGGAAAAGTTTTGGAAGATGGTGAAGGAGTACGTAGCAGACCGTGTCAGCGTCCTCACTGATCCCTCTGTGCCTTACAACTACTGGGTGTCCAAGCTGGACACGTGGTATCAACTTGCACTCTACGCCTTGGAGGTGCTGGCCTGCCTTGCCGCCAGCGTTCTGTCTGAGCGGGTATTTAGTGCTGCTGGTGGCATCATAACAGATAAGCGTATCCGCCTTTCCACCGAAAATGCTGATAGGTTGACACTTATAAAAATGAACAAGGCCTGGATTTCCCCTGACTTCTCCACTCCACTGGAGGAAAGCCCCGGGTGAACATAAAGTCATTTTAGATATGTTATTTACAATGATTGGAATACTCTGTATTCCCATTCACCCCTTCCACCCAAAAAACGGGTATATGGTTGACTCTTAATCTTCTCATCCTCCTCCTCCTCTTCCATATGCCCTGTGATATAATTTTTATATAGGGCCAGCTCACCAGCGGGCCCTGTGATATAATTTTTATATAGGGCCAGCTCACCAGCGGGCCCTGTTTGACAATTTTTGTATAGGTCAGCTCACCAACGGGCCTTCTCATATAATGTTTTATTGGGTCAGCTCTCTAGCGGGCCCTCTCATATAATGTTTTATAGCGTCAGCTCACTAGCGGGCCTTCGCATATAATGTTTAGGATGGTCAGCTCCGCAGCAGACCCTCACCCATAATGTTTTAGATGGTCGGCTCAGCAGCAGACCCTCATTCCTAATGTTTTAGATGGTCAGCTTAGCGGCATGCCCTCGCCCCTAATGTTTTAGAGGGTCACCAGCAGGCCATTAATCCTAATTTTTCAAGGGTGTGTATGATGCCCTCCTTTATGTTTAATAAAGGGTGTATTGGAGTGACATTTCAGTCTAATTTTTGGCAGCCCTTTCACTTAGTGCATAGGCTTTATGAGTGTTGGACCACTACCTGAACTATTGTACCACAATGTGAATGAGGCCCTCCATTTTGTGATATACAGGTTGTATCGGAGTGCCTCAGGTCCTCCCATTGAATTAAATAGGGCTGGGGTGTTCGACAGAGCAGAAGGTAGTTCTTGGCTTCATCCACTAAGTCACTTCGTCACTTTTACTCAATGGATCAGACCCCACTGTTCCGACTATAAATTTTGGACTTAACAAGGGCAAACGGACATGTTGTAAAACCTGTGGTAGCTGCGGCCTCCGTTCCTGAATGCTGTACCTTACCCGGGCCATAACCACGTTGAACACCTGCTTTACGCTGCGCACGTTTCCCTCTTAATCATGGCCCCAGTTCCGAAAAATCGATGAAATTTTTTGCAGAATTTGCAGATGATATACAAGTAAATATACAGCAAATACTGTTTGGTAACAATTTTTCGCCTAAAATCGTTTTTATCTTCCTTTTTGTGTGTTTTACGGTCAGTCTGTAAAAATGGCGTACTACGGGCGAAACATCGTTCCCAGCAGCGACGTTGGAGTCCAAGATGCATCCAGACATCCTCCCTATGCTGTCCCTGAACCATTTCTGTGGTGTTTCCATCATTTTCTGACCTTTTCCTATGAACCAGGCACCCTCCCCTCATCAGAGCAGAGGGTGCCTGGTGTAATGCTCGAGTCCTCCCATTGACTTCAATGGGGCTCGGGTGCTCGGCCGAGCACTCGAGCCTCCGGGGGCGCTCGGCCAGAGCACCCGAACACCCGAGCATCGGGGTGCTCGATCATCACTAAATAACATCAATTAATTCTATGTGGGAAATTAGTTTACAGTTTTAAAAATGCGTGATTTCTAAATTAAAGAGAGGCTGATGTACTAGAAGAAATGGGTGTTTTGCAGTAAGGTGTGATAAAGAAGTAATGGAAAGGAGATAATGGGGGAGATTCACTAAGTGGTGATAAAGATGTGAAAAAGTGGAGATGATTTCTCCAGTTTATCAGTTCTCCAATTCCTATGTTATTCTATGGAGCCTATGCACTAAGATTTCCTGAACTTTGGAGATGTTAGTGAATAGGCTCCATAGAATAACATAGGAACTAGAGAAGTGACATTACTGGAGAAGTCATCACCACTTTATCACCTCTTTATCACCGGTTAGTGAATCTCCTCCATTGTCTCCAAGGAAATCACTTCTCAAACCCGTATGTTATTTTAGGAAGCCTATGTTCTAAGATCTCTCAGACTTGAGAACTCTTAGTGCATAAGGTTCATAGAATAACAGGAACTGGAGAGTTTATCACACTGGGGTAGTTATCACCTTTTTATCTCCTCTTTCTCACACCTTAGTGCATCTTTCCTCTGTAATTAATTCTGTTCCAAACCAATTACAGATAAACTAAAATGTCCATTGATTTACCCATTTAAGGAATAAACATCGTGGGTTTGGCATGCGTGGAGTGAGATCATGGAATAAATGGCTATTATAACTGTTGGTGGAATATATGTATTACTTGGACAGGCCAGTGTTGGGTGGTTGGGCACAATGGTCTTCATTCATAGATGTAATTCTGGAACAAACCAGTTGCAACATGGAAAACATAGAAAGTCCCTTGAATGTTAGAAAGGTCTCAATTGCACTGCTATGCAATGTATTGTGGACCTTTCTAGCATGCAAGTGGTTAAAAGTCCCATATACAGTAAGTCAAAGGATAGGGTTAGTTGTCCCTTGTGGTGCATTTAGTTTGGTCTATAATTAATCAATTTTTGTTCTTCAGATCCATTGTTTCCAGTGACATTTTGTAGAAATGTAATCACTGATTTTTTTCAAAGGACTTAACATTATTCATCCTAGACCTTACTTTACTGGAGGCTCATCATAATCTGTCTGCAGTCCATTCAATACATTGATGACAGTTGATATGTCATACTTTCACAGCAATTTGGGCCAAAGGGCAACAAAAAAAACATCAGGAAACCTCCATCAATAAAATATGAGAGGACAGAATACAGTGGGCTTAACACTTTGAGTCCCAGGGAGGCATCCAAGGCATTGTGTTGCATCTATAGACCTTTGAATGATATAGAGGAGTCAATTGTATGGCTTTGCAATGTGTTTGTTATATGTCTAGTATTCAAGACGTTAAAATTCCATTTTAAATCAACTGAGATTTATGGAGTTTTTTTTACATCCCTAGTGAAGTTGGTTTGTTCCAGATTTGCACCTCTTTAGTTAGTGAATAAGGCCTAGTAATTGATCTCTATGCACTGAGAATGAGCCAGTCACCATATAACATGTCTGTTTTTCAAGGTCCTTTCAAGGAGAAGACAGTGTTTATACAATAAAGCATTTACAATAGAATGTGAAGCACACTTACTATATTAATGACAAAGCAGTAGACCACATGAGTCACAGATACAATCAGGGAAATTGTTACTATTTCTATTTTCTTCTTTGTTGTAATATGTAACAATTACTCTTGAATTTGCTATAGCAGGTAGTGAAGTAGTATTGATTCCTAAGCCTGATACACTCTTTGGTTCATTGATCACTTGATTCTCTGTTCAAGATTTTTCTTAATGTCACCCAACTGAAAGGCACAATAAGTAGTCACAAAAATTACTCTTTTTTTATTCCAAAACATTTTCAATTTTCCAACTAGTGAGCTATATATAATAAAAGTATAAAACTGATGCATACTTTAGTCTAAGAATGTATTTATATTTCCTGCATTTAAAGTTGACCCTTTACCCTAAGACAAGTTCAATTTGTTTTACAGAAAATTAAAATATGCCTGTATGTTGTACTGGCCTTTTTTTTATAAAATGAACTGTTTTTGAAAATTAACCTTTAGGTTTTACTAGCAAAATGTGGCAGTTTATGTTAATTCCCTACACGGTATGCTAATTATTTATGGTGGAGGCCAAACATATTTCTCACTGTGCTATTAGAAATGCATCCAGTTTGGGGGCTCTGTCTAGATTCATTCTTAACACAATAAGTGTTAATATTGGACCAGCACAGAAATTAATTAGCATAAGGTGTTATGCCCTACACAAATAAAGGGTAATTTCTCAAAATATATGTGTATTATAAACAAATTAGTTTTAAAGCCTGTGTACATGGGCCAACACTGGTGGCGCTGCAGTCATGCACAGTACTGACTGCCCATGCCGCGGCTGATATGGAGAGGGGCGCTCCGAATTCAGACCATAGTCGAGCACAGCCGTCTCTACTGCGCATGATGGCTTCTGACAAACATCCTTACCGAATTATAATACATGATGGCTACCTCTAGATATATTCAGTTTCTAATTATATATAAAGATAGCATAGCTTATTTTAGGTGACAGGTCAACTTTAACCTTTTGAGTGCCAGGAGGTATGCAGCACATTGCAAAACAATACTTTGCATACCCCACTGACACTTAAAGGGTTAATGTGGACTGGTCATGTAACGATAAGTTTAGTTAATGTGAAACATAGCTGCCTATATGTTGTATGTAACAGAAATAGTTTGTCTGCTTTTCCTCTTGTTTTATGTATTAATCACTGATAAATAACCAGTGTTTTTTCAGTAGCAAAGAACATTGTAACAGATATGCTATTTTTTATGCTATGTATTTAATAAACTGCAGTGTCTTTAAAGGGATAGTAATGTTGCTTTAAAAGTTGCTCGCCAAGTCTTCTGTATGTTAAACGTAACCGATTGCACTATGTCTAATATCTTACTTGTTTGTAGTTCAAAAGTTATGAAGAGATAAAGTTCCCCCGCCCACCCCTTTCTGGCCGCCTCCCACTAAATCTGTTCATGTGACTCGATGGCTGCAGCAAGAGACAAAGGAGGGCAGAATTTCCCTTTGCTTACTTACTTTAACAGTACATGACATAAAAATATTCTGGAGTACAACCTTAAGGTATCCAATGTATTCTTAATATCTGTGCTGTGCACTAGTTCTTTCTGGCAGTCACAATTCCAAATTCACAGTAAGCAGCCAAAAACAATTTTCAAGAAATTGTAGTATCATTGAATTAGGCTGGAATTGTACCAGCCTGTGCAGAATGGATGGAATTGAGATGAAAGTCTGCATGCTTTCAGCAAATTACTAAACAATACAGTAGGATCTTAAGTACTTGATTAAAGGAGAGATATCAACCCTAATAATAACTACCTACCTTCTTTACTATGGACAGAAAATTCTAATGGCCCCTATGAATTTTGCCCTTTTCTCTTGCTTCAAGGGATAACATTTTTAATCACTTCTTGATGTTATGTCCATAGAGGCAGACATGACAATTGCCGGCAGGACAACAGGAACTCAAACACTGCTCGTTGCATGTGGTTATCTGCATACTCCTCTGGTCCTTAAGTAGGCTTGTGCACCCTTGCTGCTTCAGTGTGAAAAAGATGTCAGCTCTTGTGATGGCTGCCTCCATGGATATGACTTCCAGTAATGACTGAGGATGTTTTATCTTCATCTAAAGTGCAAGGACAAAATGTGTAGTGTCCATTAGGATTTTAGTCATAGTAAAGTGAGTAGTGGGGGCGGTTGTGGTGTTGGGGGTGTTTTTAAAAGAAGCTGTTCATTCTCCTTAAATCCTTAAAATGCCAGAGGGGCAATGTGTTGGATACCCTTCTGTTTTTCAAAGGGTTAAAAATCGTGATGGACTTGCATTTTTATCCATGCTCCTTTGTGCTCTTATAGAAATTCAGGAATATAGGTAGTTTGTGTATCAGTAATATGGGTATTCTCATTATGAATTTCTATAGAGAGAACATATTATTCTGTGCTCTCTATAAGGGGAACAAGAAGTATACTGTCTGTATGGATGATGTACATAGACAACTGAAGACATTTGGGAGTAAACCAACAGCACCATAAGGGACAAAAGCAATTTTTAAAAATCAATTAATTTCAATGAAGCATGTAACATCTAGAATGATAGGGAGGTCTCCAAAATGAATGAATGAATGAATGAATATGTTTATTTAAATAGCGCCACAGCACTTTACAATTTAAGGGTTTATACAATACAGGGTTATAAATGCTGTGCACAGTGAAACACTGGAAGTGAGGTCCCTGCCCAAAAGCTTACAATCTAAAGTGGTAATGGGAGACATACAGAGTACATGAGGGTCAAGTGCTGTATACAGTGCCAGAGTTCCAATTAGGATAGGGGACATAAATTAAGTAATATACAAAGTGAATTCCATATAACATGTTTAAGTTTTGTTAAGAAAGTGTAGTTTCAATCGTGATTTGAAGACCATCAGAGAGGTGCAGTGGCTCAGAGTGGGAGGTAGAGCATTCCATAGATAAGAAGCAATGAGAAAAAAAGGTTTGATACGCGAGAGGGCTGTAGACACAAAAGGAGCTGAGAGAAGATTGTTATTGGCTGATCGTAAGTGGTGGGATGGGGTATAGCAGGATATTAGAGTGGAAATGTAGGAAGGGGTAGAGGTGAGAAGAGTTTTGAATGAGAGAAGCAGAATTTTGTAAGAGATTTGAGGAGGAGTGGGGCAGGGACAAACCTAGGTGACAATAGGATAATTCGTGCTGCAGCATTCTGTATGGATTGAAGAGGATGGAGATGGGATGCAGGAAGGCCAGAGAGAAGAAGGTTACAGTAGTCCATGCGGGAAATGATGAGTGCTTGTGTGAGAATTTTGGCTGTGGAGGAGAAAAGGAAGGGACGGATTTTAGCAATGTTACGCAAGTGAAAGCGGCAAGATTTAGCAATGGCGTTAATATGAGGAGAGAATGAGAGAGATCCATCAATTATCACCCCTAGGCACCGTGCTTCTGATACCGGATTTATGGTAGTGCCATTCACAGTCACCTGGAAGGACACTAGTGGGCCAGATCTGGGTGGGATGAGTTATAGCTCTGTTTTAGCCATATTGAGCTTGAGGTGTCTATGAGCCATCCAGTCTGAGATGGCTGAGAGGCAATCTGTGACTATAGATTGAATATCAGAACTCAGTTGAGGTGCCGATAAATAAAGCTGGGTGTCATCTGCATAAAGGTGATATTTGAGACCAAAAGAGTTAATAAGATAGCCAAGTGTTATTGTGTAAAGAGAAAACAGAAGTGGTCCTAGAACAGAGCCTTGAGGAACACCAACAGAGAGGTGGACAGGAGATGATGATGAGGTGGCAGAGGAGACACTGAAGGATCGGTTAGTTAGATATGAGGATAGCCAGTCCTGTGCTAGGTTATGGATTCCTAAGGAGTGAAGAATTTGGAGAAGTGCATGGTCAACAGTGTCAAAAGCAGCAGAGAGATCAAGATCAAGGATCATTGCTTTGCTCTCTAGCATACAAGATGTTTAAAGTCCCATTTAAATCAATTCTTATTTGTCCCTATAGTGCAGTTGGTTTGCACCAGAATAATACCACTTCTTAGTAAATAAGCCTCCATTGAGGAGATTTTTAAAGAAGTTATGCAAAAAGAAGCATTAAAATAGCTTTAACAGTGTCATTGAGAGTTATAAAACTAAGAATGCCAGTTTAGGAGGGCTGTACGCCATGTAGTATGCTTTTTTTTAAATGGAGTAACAACATTTGTAAAAAATTGTGCAGGAATACTTCCATTCAACAGTTCTATATTTCTGTCCTTCCATACCTCCATACATTCATCCATCAATACATCCATCTGTCAGTTCATCCATCCATATTTTTGTCTGTCTGGTTTTCCATTCATTTGTTCATCCATTCATCTGCCTGACAGTTTATCTGTCTGTTTGTCTTAACACATGTTATTTAACACATATTATTATATAACACATATTATTTCTCTCCTAGGAATTAAACGGCATTGCATTAGTTTAATGGTCAGGGTGATATTTGGTGTAATAAATGTATGTAGTGAAAATTATGTCATGAAGTCATTGAGCCACATTTACTTACCAGTTCAATATCAAGGTTTGCTAAATTATTGCTGACCCCCAACTTCATTATTTTTCTAAAGCTGCTCCCATAGGTTAAGTGTGATTCAATGTTCCCTTTTAAAACAGGACAGGTGCAACAAAAGTAGGCAGGTGTCAAATAAAAGGATTATTTTTTACATTTAAACATATATAAAATAATAGAAAAACAACGTGCCAAGATGCAGAGAACAATTCTGATAGTAGGAGTAAAAATCAGCATTAAGCGCACAAGATTAAAAAAACCAAGCTAGATCAGCAGTAATTCTATTTAACAAAAGCTTTAAAGAGGTTGGCAACTTTCCACATGAGCCACAGAACGAAGTGCAAGTGCCTTCGGCTGTTCAGGGTCACAGACTAATAAGACTTCAAAGATAACCTTTTCAGCACATAGCTAGTCCTCATGAACCTGTAATTTAAGGCAGGCGAACTATGAACACATAGAGAAAATGAACTGTTAAGATTTCTGATGTTACATCCAAGATGACAACCCCACATGTTTTCAGTTCTCAGATCTCAAAGGCAGGGGAACTCAAGCCTATCACCGGTGTTGCAGAGTTTCAGGATCTCCTCACATGAACACAGGTGGATCGGTCAGAAGTTCAATCATTCTGAATGATTGGTTCAAGTTAATGACATTAACTTTTGTTTAACTGAGGAGACTCTTAAAGCATACACTATGGTGGTGGGTGGGGGTCTGAGGACAGGTTTGATCTCCACTACTCTAAGACAAAATCTAGGCTCAACAGATAACAAAAATTTGCATAGGTTAAATATTTTTGAAAAAGTTTAGCTTTTTCATTTTTCCCATATGGTGCAGTTGGTTTGCGCCATAATTTCTTCAATTACCCTCAATAAGTTCCTTCACCATATTACTTACAGTCAAGGTCTGATGCTTTATTATGGTATAGGAGATAAGAGGGAGAGGATAAAGAAATCCTAAACAGAAGACTGCAGCACTAGCCTCCAGTGCACAATCTTTATTTAAAGGGATAGTAATGTTTCATAATAAAAGCAGCTCTAATTAATCTGTTTGGATTTTGGAGAGTGTTATTTCAGTTCTGTCAGAGTTGTAGTTCAGGAGTAATTCAATGACAAAGTATCCCCCTCCCGCCCCTTTTACTGATGTAACACTCCTCAGCCAGAGCAGAAGGGAGGTGCCCAGGTAGATTGAACAGAGGGACAATCTTCAATTAAGATAAGGGAAAAAGCTGAAAAACTTGTCAAGGGGGGCAGGGCTTTCATTGTTTTCATATAAAGAAGATTGTCCCCTGCTGTTATCTGTCTGGTCTATGGACTGCATTCCACATCTGAGAAGAAATGGCTTACACTAGGTAAAAGGGGCGGGAGGGGAAACTTTGCTTGTGAATATCTCTTAAACCATAAAGGTTTGAGAGCTAAGACTTATATCATTCTTCGTGTTTTTTTAATGCCTACAAAATAAAATAAAGTTAAAACGAAGTATTACTATCCCTTTAAATCAGTGAACCTTGTGGATATGAGTTGTACACCCCCTGTACAACTGAAGTCCAGTTATTACAATATTAGCTACTATTGTAATTTGCTTATCATTTGCTTTACTCAGTTGTCTATACTAAATGTATCACTTTTTTTTATATCCAATGTTTCATATAAAGTAGGCATTTTGGAATAAAAATGGAGGGAATTTACTGGTAAAAGTACCAAGTCAAATGAGAGAACAATCTCACACCATAGCTGCAGCTCTGTGAGCTCAAAACTTTATGTACTCTTATATTAAAAAATAGTCAAATATTTGAAACAGTCATGGCTAATATTGACCTTTTTCCAGTGAGAACTGGATTTTCTGCAGCAGTGTACTGTTTCAGGCTTGTGTTGTTGAGTCTGTGCATATACAAGGAAATGACTGCCACCACATTTGTTCATTTTAAGTTCTTTTGGAAATTTTAAAAGACCCACAAAACTGAATATTCTAATTAAAAATTATTTTATTCATATGTCTTTATGACTATCAATGTCATGTCTGCCATTTCTTGTTCTTGTCTTTAGCAGGGAAGAGTGAAAAAGACCCTTTTTTCCTTGGGAATTTTGGTGAAAAACTGTCAATTTGTTCTTTGAAAATTCCTTTACCTGAAAACCTCTAAATTGTACGTCTTTTTGTGAACACCAAAAAATTATTTGTGGGGGTTGAGGGTTGAGTTAGACTCAGTATATTTGGTCCTGGCTATAACACATACATACATATTAGTTAAATATGTAGCTCTATTGCAAAAGTGCATTGGGGAATGACTGGGGGTCAGTATGTGTGGTTTTATGGCTATCACTGCAGTGAGACAAGGCTGGAGTTCAGTATGTGTAATTCTATGGCTAGCATGGGTCAAAGCTGGGGTCAGTAAAACAGTGGTGGTCAAGGTGAGCCCCTCCAGCTGCTGCCAGACTACAAGTGTCATCATTCACCTCCAACCATTGGCTGGGAGTTGTACTCTGGCAGAAGTTGGATGGCTTCACATTTTTCATCTTGCCTATCAAAGAGCGAGACGAGGCTGAGTAGTCAATGTGTATGGTTCTGTGGTTACTTTTGGACTGGAGGTCAGTATATATAATTCTATGGCTACCAGTGCAGTGTGACAAAGCTGGAGGGTCAGTACATGTGGTTCTATGACTACAGTAGGACAAGGCTGTAAGATCAGTATGTATGGATCTATGGCTACCAGTACAGTCTGAAAAGGCTGGAGGGTCAGTATGTGTGCGGTTATGTAGTAACCAGTGCAGTGTAAGAAGACTGTGGGGTCAGTATGTGTAATTATATGGCTATGGTGGGGCAAAGCTGAGGTCAGTAAACCAGTAGTGGTCAAGGTGAGGCCCTCCAGCTGCTGCCAGGCAACAGCTCTCATCATTCTCCTCCAACCAATGGCTGGGAGCTGTAGTCTAGCAGCAATTAGAGGGTCTCACATTGCTCATCCCACCTATCAGAGAGTGGGACAAGGCTGAGTAGTCAATATGTGGGGTTTTTTGGTTACTGTGGGACAAGACTGGAGGTAAATATATGTAGTTACATGGCTACCAGTGCAGCGTGACAAAGCTGGAGGGTCAGTACGTGTGGTTCCATGGCTACCATGGGACAAGGCTGGGAGATCAGTATGTGTGGCTCTATGGCTACCAGCACAGTCTGATACGGGCTGGAGGGTCAGTATGTGTGTGGTTCATTAGTAGCCAGTGCAGTGTAACAAGATTGGGGTGTCATTATTATGGATCTATGGCTAAAAGCAGTATTGCAGGGCAGGGGGTTGTTGCAGTTAAAACAACACTTTGCAATGGATTTCCCACTGAAGACAAAAAACGACAGATTTTCTCACATTCTATTTATAAATCTATCTATTTATTTATTTATTTTGGGGGTAGGTGGTGTTTTCCACCCATTCCTAGTTTTTGGGCACAGCAAGATAACATACAGATGAATGTGTAATGGGGGAGATGTACACTTTGGGGAAAACAGTAGGGTGTATGACTACTATAGCTGATAACGTCTCACATACTCAGTAAGACTTTAATGCATGCAAGTCCCAAATGCCAAGCCAATAGCATGTACAGGAAACTGTAAATTGCTTTGCCCCAGACTTGTTTGTTTGCTTTTATACATCATTTATATATCATAACCCAACCTGTTGATAAACATTGAATAAAACATATGACAACAAAGGAGTTACTAGCTTTCCAAGATAATCAGGTCTGGGGTTAACCTAATGCATTTAGTATTGCACCATACAGCCCAGATGCACCCTTGCTAGTAGGGAGACATAAGCATTATTACATGCCACAAGCTGGCTACAAGACCTGAGGCTTTAAAGCAGACCTGTCACCTTAAGACAAGTGTAGATTTGTTTGAGAGAGCAATAAAATATGTCTATATATCATGCTATCCATATTTTCAGTAAAATAAATGATTTTTGAGAAATAAACCTCTATATTTTGGTGGCAGTATAGAACTTTGTGCTAATTCCTGCAGAGTATGCTAATTATTTCTGTTCAAGTCCAAACTCAATTGCTTTGCTATTAGAAATGGAATTAGAAAGTGTGTATCCTGCTTAGATTCAGTCATAGCACAGTATGTGGTAATATTAGTACCACACATAAACTAATTAGCATAATGTGCCCGGTTGTTCCATCAACAGAGGTTCATTTCTAAAAAAAAAAAAAAAAAAAGAATACATTTTACACCATGGCACTGTATACACAAATTTTTAAAATTTCATTAAAAGCAACTAAACTTATCTTAAAGGGGAGCTATCCCCCTTGTTTAGCAGAATGATTTTTATATAGATCCATGTCTTTCAATCAGCTATCAGGTACATTGTAGTGTACTGTTTATGTTTACATTCTGATAAAGCAGTGGTTCTCAACCAGGGTGCTGTGGCACGACATTCACTTAGGGTGCCCAATGTTTTCTAAATGACTTTGATCAAAATGTGAAAATTGAGCTTAAAAGATATAATGTATAGAAAATATTATGCACAAAATGTTTGTTGTAATTATCCATACTGTGAGACCCCAAATAATTGTACTTTTATGTATTTTTACACTTCATTTCTCCTTGACAATTAAAGGGATAGTAATACTTTATTATTACTATCCCCCATATTGTACATATGTGTAAAATAATGTAATAGCCCCCAGGTTCATCTCTCAAACCTTTATGGTTTGAGAGATAACCGAAGGCAAAGTTCCCCCTCTCTCCCCCTTCCCTGAAGTCAGCGTTGTGCTGACTGCAGGGATAGCCGGTCTGACTTTAATCATGCGGCTCTGCAGCAGAGCCGCAGTCGCGTTAGTGACAAAGAATTATTTCACTGAAACGGTCTTTTCCATGTGCTTGCAAACCAAGCACATGTAGAAGAACATTTCAGAGAAATAATTCTTTGTCACTAAGTTCGGTGTTATTGAGAAATCCAACTTGTTCAGAGACGCACAGGCAGGCATCTTGTTGTAGAGGCATCTGTACGCCTGTACTGTCAATCCGTTACTGTACCTAAAGGTACAATGCAACTCCCCCTCACCAATCTTGTAGGAGACCGGGACAGACATCACAGGCACACAGATGTCTATTGGGAAAGATATCTGTGCTGATGCCTTCCTGTGTGTCTCGGAACCAGTTTCATTTCTCAATAATGCCGGGATAATACTAGTATTGCTATGAGTATCTCTATGTGCATAATGATTTGGGGGCACTTTAATTTGAGTGGTAGTTCAACTTTAATTCTAAAATGTTAGGGGTGCCCTCAAAATTCAAAACTGCATGTTAGGTGTTCTTGGAGCTAAAAAAGATTGAGAAAAGCTTTGATAAAGACTGATAGAAACTTGTGTCCCCTACAATCCATTCAGATCTACGGATGCCTTTTGTTTACTGTGAGGACATGCAAACTAGAGGCAGACATGAATAGAGATTATAATACAGACAAATGCAGATATAATGCACTATATAGATATATGTTATTGACTGATGTATAAAGGATAACTTCCTAGATAAATTAATCTATTCAAGAAATTGAGCTGCTTATTTCTAGGGTGCATGAGACCTTGGGTGTTGGGTCCTTCAGCCACACTATTTGCCAAGAAAATGCCAGTGTTCACAGGTCTGATTGCAAATGATGTCTCTTACTTCTGACTAAACCATTAAGATACATACAGCACAATAAATGAAATAGACTGCCTTATTAAAGGATCACTTTAAAGGGATAGTAATACTTAAAATGTAAAAAAAAATATGTTGTAGGGTTTATCCCCCTGAGTAAAACAAGAGTACTCCCACTGCTGAAAGGTGTTTCATTCAAAAGTTATTCATTTTCAAAGTTGAACTTTTTAGGTGCAATATCACAGTGGCCTAAAATTGTACAGTGGCGCTGTTGCTACACATCCTATGGAGATTTATGGTCCCGGGACCAGAGATGTCCGTAGGATCGTGTAGCAACAGCGCCACTGTACAATTTCAGGCCACTTTGATATTGCACCTAAAAAAATTCAGCTTTGAAAATTAATAACTTTTGAATGAAACACCTTTCAGCAGTGGGAGTACTCTTGTTTTACTCAGGGGGATAAACCCTACAACATATATTTTTTTACATTTTAAGTATTACTATCCCTTTAAAGAAAGAAGATATAAAGATTATCTCACTGAAGAGGCATATTGAAAAGCAGAAAACTAGAAAGAAATGAATCAGGATATAAAGAAAATGCAACTAGGATTCTGTATCATTTATCACCGAGTAAAATCCATTGTCAGGAGAGATTAAACAAATTCTGAATTAACATTAAGGACATTATGCTCTAAAGAAATGTTGAGGCGTTATGGGGCAAACCAGTTCTATAAACATTCTAAAAAAAATTAAATTGATTTAAATGGGGAATTTAACCTCTTGAATGCTAGAGAGGTCTCCAACGGATTTCTTCACAATCCATTGAAGACCTCTGTAGCACTCAAAGGGGTTTAAATCCCCATTTAAATCAATGGGGATTTTTACTTCTCCCCTGTAGTTCAAATGATTTGCCCCAGAATGCCTACACTTTTCTTTTGAACATATGACCCTTTAACCCTTTGAGTGCCAGAGAGCTATACAATCTATTGCAATGCAATGCGTTCGATACCTTTCGGGCACTCAAAGGGTTAAACCTTTGCTTGCCTGAGAGGTAGCCAACACATTGTTTTGCAAAGTGTCGGATACCCCTCTGGCACTCAAAGGGTTAAATGTCAATAATGTTCTTGGTGCTTCCTCTAGACTGTAATCTCCCATGAGCAGGGCCCTCTGATCTTTCTGTTCTCCACATCTGATTGTACTATTTAATATCCCTGTATGTCTATTCCATATTGTACAGCACTGTGGAATTAGTTGGCGCTATATAAATAAAGAATAATAATAATAAATTACCAAATAAACCTGAGGTAATATTCTCTACTACGGCCTAATATTAAATCAAATGTTACAAACTGTACTAATAATAAATAAATAAATAAATAAAAGGAATCAAAATAAATGTCCCTGTGAGTGCCAAAGGGGTCTCCAGCACATTGCAAAGCAATGTATTGGACCCTTCTGGCACTCAGAGGGTTAATTTGTTTTTTTATTATTACTTTGTAATCAGAGCTTGTTGGGGGGCCATCAGGACCAATCATGTCACCAAATAAACCTGAGGTAATAATGTCACCAAATAAACCTGAGGTAATATTCTCTACTGCGGCCTAATATTAAATCAAATGTTACAAACTGTACTAATAATAAATAAAGTGACTTCCTGAAGAAAGAAATGTCTGTGTATGTTTTTCGCCATGTGCTTAGTCCACAGATTGTAAATATAGAGTTAAACAGAAAGATAGCACTGCTTCATAGAATCTATTCTGTAATCTCAGTGAATCTTATGTATCAAAGCACAATGGCGCAATTCCTGGGCATAGGGTGACCACATGTCACTGATTGCCAGGGACAGTCCCAGAATTTATGTGTGTGTCCCATGTCCCTGGCAGCCCCCATCAGGGACAATAAAAAGTCCCTGAATAAAAAATCTAAACACTAGAAACAGAATTGCCTACTGTGATACGAATTGATGCCTCTGCTGGACTACAAGAAAATGGCTCCTAGACAGAGCCCTAAGCACTAGAGACAGAACTGAGCCTTGATCCTGACTTGAAACAGGAGCTGCAGTGCAATTTTATAGTAGGGTTTTACTAGTCTAAGGCTTTTGGCCTGATGTATATTATCTTGTAGCCCACCATAGACATCACTTCCTGTCACAGCAGTCAATGGACAGTTCTCCCTCTACTGTTTAGAACTCTGTGGTGCACCAGATAAAGAGCAATTTGAGCATAGATGTCCTACATAGCTGCCCTAGAGCTGGAGAGAAGTACTCCCGTCACCACAGTGTCCCTGAATGGCAGAATGGAAATGTGGTCACCCTACCTGGGCACACCAACTGCACTGTAAGGTACAAATAAAAACACCCATTGATTTAACTAGGGTTTTTAAACCATTGAATGCCAATGAGGTCTCCAAGCATTGCAAAGTAATGGTTTGGAGACCTTGCTATCATTTAAGGATATTAACGCTTTGTGTGCCAGAGCGTACTGCAATGCGTTGGATACCTCTCTGGCATTCCGATTTTGGAAATGTATATGTATTCACTAGATTTTATTTGGTTTCCCATTTGCTTTTATACATAAGGCCAGCAATGTTAAAATTGATATATATACTGTGTAGCATTTCATTTGCAAGGAATGACTGCTCAAGTGGTATGGATGTATGTGCACGCTTGTGTGTGTATTGCTCCATATCACTTCAGCTGGTTCAATAAGTGTAACATTTTCTACTATTTTATTCTTCATACCTAATCTCAAAATATTTGCTTATCTTCTCTAGTTTAGTAACAAAAGACAGACTGTATTTGAACAAACATTAAGATGCCACATGAAAATTATTTAGTTGAATAGCCAAGTGAGCTTCAATATATATATATATATATATATATATATATATATATATATATATATATATTTCCAGTGGAAATCTTGAGCAAGGGTCCTGTTTGGGCCAAAACGTCGAAACAATAAATCAGCACTTTGTATTCACCTCAAAAGACCTGTGAGTGTGGTTTTTCCACTGGATATCTACTCATCTTAAAAGGATAGTAATACTTAAGATGTAAAAAAACATATGTTGTAGGGTTTATGTCCCCGAATAAAACAAGGGTACTCCCACTGCTGAGAGATATTTTATTAAAAAAGTATAACAGCTCAAACTTTAATTTATTAGATGCAATATCACAGTGTCCTGAAAATTTACAGTGGTAATGTTCTTACACCATCCTAGGAACTGCTCTGGTCTGTGGACCATACATCTCAATAGGATTGTGTAGCAACAGCGCCACTGTAAATTTTCAGGACACTGTGATATTGCACCTAAAAATTAAAGTTTGAGCTGTTATAATTTTTTAATAAAATATCTCTCAGCAGTGGGAGTACCCTTGTTTTACTCAGGGGGATAAACCCTACAACATATATTTTTTCACATTTTGAGTATTACTGTCCCTTTAAAGACTGGCACCCAGGCAAACTTCCTTTATATCTTCAGTGAGTGCTCCATCAAAACATTACTATATATATATATATATATATATATATATATATATATATATATATATATATCAGGGCTCAAAATTTCAAGTCCTGAGCTACTAGCCAGGCCTGAAAAGTTACTTGCCACCAGTTTCCACATCTAGCACCACCCATATCATCGCCTTTAACCCCACCCATCTCATGGTCTAACAATAGCGCCAATGTAAAAGATCAGGCTATAGAGGTACTTCTAACAAAAAATACAATGATTTAAATGGGAGCATATAACCCCTTGAATGCTGAAGAGCTATCCAACACATTGTGATGCAATGCATTAGAGACCTGCCTAGCACTGAAGTGGTTAAAAGCCCCATTTAAATCAATTTGAATTTTATAATCTATTTTTTAACATAAAGACATTTGTTTCATGGGAAATGTGACAGGGCAAGAGATCATATAGTGACTTAGTTAGAAACAAGGCTTGAACCCTGTATGCATGTAAAAAATGGTACCTTATCTTCCCAGCTGACAAGTCTTGGTAGTGAACTTTTTAGAGCTAAAGCGTTGTCTAGCGCATTGTACATTGCTCTGGGACTGGTACCTTAAAGGTTAATGCAGTTTATTCCTTTGAGTGCCAGAGGGTTAGGCACCAGTTTGAAATGCCAAGAGTTACTTCTATACATAAGAGATGTTCAATTTGTGGCTCTCTAGCTGTTGCTGGATTAAAAATGCAGATCATTTTGGGATGTTGTAATCCTACAACAGTTACAGAGCCACATGGTGAATGTTCCTTATGTATAGAATGATACATAAAAGAGTAGTATCAACTAACTGTGGTTCTACTCACACTTAACACATTTTCACAGTAGCATCCCAACTGTACAGCGCTGCGGAATTAGTTGGCATATATTGGATATTTAATGCCTCCACCCAGATCATAAATCAGCTTCAACTGTTCCCTCCCCAAGACTGGAAGGAAGAACAGAGACCAAAGACAGATTTGTATAAATATAATAGGTGTTATTTAAATCTAATAAATCTAATGTACTCACATCAGAAAATAACCAGTTTGTTGCTGCACAAACTGGCAAGCAGCATCAGGGGAGTTAATCTATCCCTGTTAAGGCAACAAGCACAACTTGGAGTGACGTGAGCAGTCCAAGGTGATTCTTAAAAATAGTGACTTAAAGGAGCAGTAAACTTTTTTTTAATGAAAAAATATATATTGTAGGGATTTTCCTATTGAGTCAAATAAGAGTACTCCCACTGCTGAAAGATTTATATTTCCAGAGTTATTACAGTTTAAACTCATGGTTTATTTTTACATTAGCAGTGCCCTCTAGTGGTCAAATTCGAATTAGATTTCCTGTTAGATTCTAATGGAGAGGAAAGTCAGAAAAGTCAGAGACATGCAGTTCTCCATAGAATGTGATAGAAACTGCCTGTCAATTCCTGTCATTTAGAACTATCAGGAAGTAAACACAGTGAATTCACTTCCTGATTATTTGAACTGCTATAAATTTTGAATAAAACATCTGACAGTGATGGGAATGACCTTGTTTTATTCAGCAGGAAATGCTCTGTAAAATATATGTTTTCATAAAAAAAAGTTTACTGCACCTTTAAAATGTGGTCAGGCTGGAAATATAAAAGATATAGATAGATTTATATGTAAAGAACATGTATATATACAGCCTTTAGACCAGAATACTTTTTTATGTAATGAGTCAGTTGTCTACATTTCTACTCATGATTTTATGGTCTTGAAAGGATGCCCCCATATTTCTACATATCTCCTTTCTGTACAGAAGTAATCCTTTGAGTGCCAAACCGACTGGCACACAAAGGGACAAAGCAGAGTAACCCAGTGTGGTCCGGAAAGGTAAACAAATCATTGCTTTGCAAAACACTGGACAGCAGTTTGATTTTAGCACTCATAGGGTTAATTAAGGCAATCTAGTAGTCAGGAGAAGGAAACTTTACACCTTATAAACACATGTTTCTCTTTACTTACATTTCTATACAGTACAAATGCGATTAGAGATAAAACTATTTCAGATGAGCCACAACAAATGAACTTTCCTTGATCCCTGTGGGCACCGAGGCCAAACTTACCAGGGAGGCAGGAGTGGTGCTGCATACAGTGAAACCAGCAGATAAGGGCTCTGGAGACTTGGCGTGGAGACTCACTAGATTGAGTCACATGACTCATGCTTCTGCTAGGCTAGTAAAATTATAACCTGTGCTGATCGCAGGATCACCAAAGTGCATGTCAAACAGGAGAGGTGAAAGAAAATTCTATGTACTGTTTTCTTGCACGTCCCTGTCTCCTCAACTGACTCCGACACACTACATATTTTAGCTGCCTGCCACCATGGATTTTCATTGGGCATATTTCTTTTCCTGCCCCTGCTTACATGGAGAAGATATGTCTCCTTACCAAGACTAGGGTGACCACATTTTCCTTCTGCCATTCCGGGACGTGGTCACCCTAGTTGCCCCTTCATACCTTGAGTCCCTGGTGGTCTAGCGGCGTGGAAAGTGCTCTGTGCCTCCTCCAGCACAGAGCTGAAGCTCCCGCGCGCTGTGCTCAGTAATGCAGAGCGCTGGGAGATGATGTAATCTCCCAGCGCTCTGTATTACTAGAGCGCTTGCCTCCAGGAGATCAGGTAAGCTGCATTGCCGCCCTGGATGTCAGCCTGCAAGCGGCGTCCATGATGTGACACACCGCTTGCAGGCTGACATCCAGGGCGGCTTGGCTTCATTCCGGGACACTTCATTGTCCCGGTTGAAGATGACGCGGGACATAGCCCTGAAATAAGGGACAGTCCCGGACGTTCCGGGACCCGTGGTCACCCTAACCAAGACAGGGCAGGCACAGTGCATCATACAATTCATAATTTCTCCACAGAGAGGAACTCTGCAAATATACGCCAGCTACACACACTCACTGCAAACACAAGTCGGTGGATGGCTGGTGTTTACAAAAATTTAAGCAGCCCACGCAGGACTGGGGTAGCGTGTACTGCATGACATCATATCACCCCACCTCCTGCGTGCTGCAAGCCTCGACTCTTGTGACATGTGAGCCCTCTGCTGAGAGTGAAACTCCTCTCTTATCTCAGCAGCCTTTCATGATTCACAGTGGCTGTAGCTCGCAGCTGGCACATACACAAGCACATACACTCACATGGGGAGTTGACTCCAGTGAAACAGAGCACTGTACTCTCTGGGAAAGGGGGGCAATATAACTTATGACCCACACTTTCTGGGGGCCATTAGTCCAGTGGAGACCTCCGCTACACCTCTGGATTTGATGCCACTGCCAGGGAGTTTCAGACACTGCCAGCAAGTCAGCATTCATTGCAAGTTAAATTAACTCATGATCATGCATCAGTTCAGAGTACATGGCCAGGCTAGTCTGAGTCACATTTCCGCATTCTCTGCCAGTCACTCACTCCTCTGCTTCAGAGAGAACTCCAGCACACGAGTTGATTACGTCATACGCGGTGCCCATGCGCAGTCCAATACATTTTCGGCGTCTCATCTCCTTTTGAGTAGCGCGGTTGAAGGAATGGGTCATTTTGGTTTACAATGCCGAAGATGGCCGGGCACCAGCTTGGGAACTGGGACATTTTGTTAATGAGGAGGGACAGCGGGACAGGTGGCAGCTATGATACAGGGCTTCAATTTCCATTTTCAATTTTGAGCCATTATATATATATATATATATATATATATATATATATATATATATATATATATATATAAAATAAAAAATTCATCTAATTGAAAGAAATGTTTGTGTAGGGATGGGATGGGCAAAACATTTGGCCTCAAAACATGAACAAAAAAAACATAACTTCCCAGGTTAAAAATGCAATTTTCCCTCTTTTTTCTGCTTTTTCATTGCATTGAAATCAGTGATAATAATGACACCCCCTCCCACCTCCACCACACACACAAGGAGGGTTTCCCTCATGCTTTCCTATCATGATAAATTATAATTGGGAAATGTTAGTTTACATTATGTTGTTAGTCTATGCTTGAGAGAGAGAGCACAGCTGGATTTTTCATGCTAGATGTTGTAGGCAGACAAGCGAATGGAGAAAGCTGTAGGTGCTTGAAGTATTAGTGGTAGCTGATTGCTTTCTGGGTGTGGGTATGAAGGGAGAAAGGAAAGAATAAATAAATACAAAAAACCTTTTGACTGAGAAATGATAATCAGACAGGTGATCCATCCTAGCTGAGTTGGCTAAGCCGGACACTCTACTGAGACTGAATGACAGATACTAAGCAGGTTGACATAATATATCTTATATTCAAGATGGAGGAATACAAATTAACATGCTCTGCACACACTGACTCCTATGTCCACAAGAACAAAAGGGACAAGCATATACTGAGGTGTGTTGGTGCTGCACCAGCTGCTATGTGCTTTAACCTTTATTGCAAGCTGCTGATTCTGAAACTAACAAGTCCATACTATACTGTACTGTAATAAAAAAAATACAGCAACAATTAAAAAACAAAACAAAAAAAAACTGTATGACTGATAGGTGGCAGAGACAGGATGGAGATCCTTCACCTGAGCTGCAACTAAGAGAGACAGTGAGATACTTAATAAATAATTTTGAGATAAACACAAAAAATCATCCCACACACTGACAGCTCTGTCTTTTATTGATATAGCTGTCCTTAATTGACAGTTAAAGCATCTTGTTCTGAAAAGCAACTTCCATTAACTTGTACTGGAAAAGTTACAATTTGAAATAAGAGAATTTGCAAATAAGAGAGGAAAATCTTGGACAATATGTATGGCTACATCTATACAGGCAAAATCACCACTGTTATTCATTATGTCCACTAAACATGCTAAGGGCAGGGGTAAGGGGAAAGGAGTAGGAGAAGTCCATGAATGTGTTGCTGGCAGTAAAGCTGTACTGCAAAAACTGTCTGCAGTCATGGTTGTTGCAGTTTGTGCACAAAATCTTGAAGATCCTCCTTCTCTTCCTGAGGTGGATGTTTATAAAGGTGATATGCACACACAAAAAGATGATGATGAGTCACATTTTAATGTTGTTCCATAGAGAAGGAGGATTTAGAAATGAGAGAACTGCTGCACCAGACAGTGACAGTAACAGCACACTGCAATCTAGTGGTCAGTGTATAAATCCTAAAGGGAAAAGTAAAAAAAACTACTTTTTCAAACTTTAAGCCTTTTACAGTGTTCATCACTGCTTCCAAGTCAGACGCCCACCCAGTCACACTCACTATAATTGGCTAAACAGCAACAAAGGTCATTATACGCAACCCAACAATAAAAGCTTCTGCTGTTGTTACAAGTGCAGTGCCACTGACACCTACTGCTAGTACTATTGCAACATCTATCTCTTACAGTAGTAGTCCTTCAGAACCCCTCAGTCTATGAAATATGCAGTGGGTAGGGGGAAAGTAGGATCACATCTAGGCATATCCTTAGTGATATCCCACCTGAAAAACAACTATAGCTGATTGGGAGGCACACCTGTGCCATATCAGAGGAGTGACGACTAGCATAAGTCAAAGCACTCCAAAACGTGCACAGGTTTGAAGGGCACATAGTAGTGTTTTCAATATATCTCAGTGAGTGGACAACATTTTTATCTGCAACAATGATACTTCTACTGCTGTTGTGAAAATACAAAGAAGGGTGGAGATTGACTAAGTTGGAAGTTGCAAGAATCATGCAGTCCCCACTTCCACCAAAGAGCTGAAAACATCATGCAGCAAGAAAGTTCATAGACTATATGATTATCACTTCTCACTGGTTATAATTTTAATTAGTGGGCAACAACATGCAACAGTAGAAGGTCAGTGCTAATGCTGGCCCTGGTTCTGGCACCAATAGCAAAGGCCAGCTGCAAGAGACAAGCCCACAACGCTTTATATATGTACTTGAATTTCTGTGGAAAAAAGAGACATGTTGTTTTCTTAAATTGAACATTCCCAAAAAAGGGACTGTTTTGCCCATTCCTAGTTGGGGACACATACAAGGAGATTATGAAAGCAGAGGTTAGCTCAGTTGTTGCATATATATATATATATATATATATATATATATATATATATATATATATATATATATATATATATATATATGCAATACCAGTCCCCTTCTATCATGCCTAATGTGGCATATCTTTCATTAATTCATTACATTTAATTGTTTTTCATGAATACACATGCCATAAAAACATGGGTATCTTCAACTATATTTATCATGACTTAAGTATTATATGAAGAAACACAAAATAGGAGGCGCTCCTGGTGAAGTATTCCAAGATGTACAATACAATAATCAATACAGATTATACTCACACTTTCAAGTGTTCAGTGTAACATATATATGTTCACTGAGGTGTAGGCATCAGAGAACTCAAAACCGTCCCACTGGTTATCTCTCTCACAGGCACTCTATAGCTGGGCAGCTCCTCCCAAATCATCCAAAACAAGGAAGCTCATAGAAGAAAACAGAAAAAAAGAGGGGGCGCCCAACAGTGCCTATTATCATCACAAATCACCCAGTATTATAAGAAATATAAAATATACTCACAAAGGTAATTGCCAGTTTTTGGCTTATACCAAACACCAGCTTCCAGGCATGTGGGGGAAATGAATCTGCCCCCACTCAGTTTTCTTTGGTACCTGGTCCTCCAATAAATAGGTCTCCATCCGGTAGTTTGAAAGGAATGGCTGCTAATATTCTTGAAGTTGTCTCAAATGTAGTTTATTATATAAAATCAAATAAAATTTAACATACCAATTGAAAAATGATGTAACGTTTCGCAGTATCCAAGACCGCTTCTTCTGACCAACTGGTAGTACAAAATGACAAACAAAAAAACCTAAGTATTATATGTCACAACTCACAACCTGAAGAAGGTTGGGTACCACTGATATAGCATTAAAAGTCATAATGCATAGACAGTCCCCAGTGATGATTTTTAACCCCTTGACCATGTATGACATGCAGGAATAGTCACGCCGGTCTTGGTAAGTCATGGAATTCTGGGATGGCGGCACGGCTGTGCGCAGCTCTCCCATCCAGAATTCATTGTGAGGAAAAAAAAGTGCTGTGGTCCTTAATGGCCACCCACCTCCGGATCGCCCCATCGTTTAGTGGTTGATCTGCATGAGTTTCTTGAAGATCTTAATGCCTTTTTACTCACATATTCATATATTATATGATTGTGCCTAATCAATACAAAATATTGATTCATATTATCATTTAATTTAGTGCTAGAGTATTTGGAGGCTATTTGTAAATGTTGTAGATTGTTTTAATTTCATTATGTATTATTTATTATATTTTTGGAATTCCTCAATAAAAGTTTCTCTGCATTATTTCATGCGATTATTTTCTCAGACTTGTAATGATGAAAAAGACAGTGTAGTGAATAACACCCTTGGTTTAATGCATAGAAAGGAGCAAGATAATATCAAAGAAAGTCTTGGAACTGACATCATACTTAAAGATGGATAGAGAAGGGAATAGAAGACCAGTAGAAGACCAGTAGACTTGAGTTTCTGGCCAAATAATCAGGATCTTCGGAGACTCCAGAATGTCCCAGATGATATACCCCAGAGTTTAGTAAACATTTTCTGAAGGATCTATTCATTTTTTAATTTAGTGTCATGTGGATGCTTGTGTTTGACTGGGAATGGATCACTTATTTTTAAATGCTAGGAAGATATTAGTCCTGATGCTGGAGAGATTTGATAATGAGCAGTTAAAGGCCTTGGTGGAAGGTATATGTGGAAGCCCAATAATAAGTGTGAGTGTCAGCATCCAGGGCACTTGGGAATGATGTGAAGTCAGAGGAAATGTTTAAAGGCATCCTAAGGGGACAATCTAATAAGCAGATCATTCCAGTTGTATAAGGTGACTGTTGTCAGCAGAAAAGGGAGTCCAAATGAGAAAGTTTACTTTCTGGTTAAGTATTTTGTGAATGAGGTTAGATGATTTATCACAATAAAGATAGCAGCTTTTGCATTTCTATGTTAGTTACCTTGGGGGGAGAATATTAACAAGAATTTCATAGTTAAGCAACTTTATAAAGAAGAATGGTAGAATAATAATGTTGGTTACATTGATAAGATTTTCATTCTGTACTTAAAATTTTGTGGATTTATTGTTCAGTTCTAATGGAACACAGCTATCCCAATGTCAGTTTGTATCTGCGTTATAGAAAGGATTAGTTAGATTCATTGGGATGTACTGTAATCAGAGTTAGTCAGGGCCAGTCAGGAAGGCTGCCTGTATGGGTTTAGTTGAAGAAATGATGAACAGAAGACTGGAATCAAAGCAGTTCCACAACTACTTGTTGCCTCAGTTGGTGGTGTTGGTGGAGTCCTAGTCTTTTTTCTGTTATTTTTATTTCAGCTACCAGAAGGCTTGCCTAGGTCTTTGGAAATTCCTAGGTATGCTGGGTTAGAAAACGAGCTGCAGCTCTGATGTATTGGCTATGGCTGAGCTACCCAAGGAACCACATAGAATTTCATTGTTAAGCATCAGTGGTATGAGGTGGGGATTCTACAAGAAAATGTGGGGATGTTCTCCAAATACTGTCTGATACCAGTGTAATAATGTGGTGTACCATGTAAGACCTTAGTAAACAATGCCCTATTTTGCCATAAAGATTGTGCCGTTAGACAAAAAATTACAGATTTGAATTGGATAAATAGTTTTTGGTAATGAAATTCACTTAAAGGGCTCTAATGCTTGTTAGTGAAGAAGCATAGCCAGCACAATGTATTACATTGTCATCCTTGTTGTGGTGTTTGATAGTATAGATAAGAATCTGTAAGGATCTGTGCAAAATTAGCAGTTTTGCAAATTGAGAAACATGGTTTAACACTTTGTTTATTGTTTTGAATAATGCAATTACTGGAATATGAGTCACATGATACGAAAAAAAGTTGATGTGTGATGCATATGCACTAGTTGGAAGAAGTTCCTGTGTGGTTTGCTACACATATCGGCAAAGTAGCAGGACATTTTCCAAATAAAGTTTATTTTTTCTTTTCTGAATCTTAATAAGCATTTGATAGTGTAGGATGAGAATGTCCTGCTACTTTGCCCATATGTGTAGCAAACCACACAGGAACTTCTTCCAACTGGTGCATATGCATCACACATCAATTTTTTTTTTTTTTTACATGGCATGCATGCATTGCATGCAAACATAAACACTAAAATCAGCAAGTGTATTATGAGGAAAGTTAAAGGGTTACATTTATACACCAAAATGGGGTAATTTAGAAACAGAACATCAACAACTTCTTTATAAAAGGAAAAACTCCCACTACTTTCCATGGGATTTTGATAAATATAGAGCTATGTTACGCCAGAATTTCTCATGACTTGCTTTGTGGCCCTTAATTTTTATAAATTGCAAGATATATTCCTAACTTAAAGCGGGTCTGAAAAGTGGCTGCTAAGAAGATTATTTCAAATTTCCCAAATAATTTTGACATTTGTATGTGTGATAAACAAAAGTGAAAAAGATAAGAAAAGCAAGTGACTCAAACACTGGTAGGTTGTCTCATTTCTACTTGCTAGGCATATGCATTAAGTTTTGATTAGAGTTAAAGTCCTCTCTGTTGGGCTTGCACTCACTGGGAGAGGGAGAGTGGTTCTAGGAGTCAGGAGTGGATGAGATTGGCCTGGTAAAAGGTAAATATTTTTGTTGTTAGGAATTAAAGGGTTACTATAATTTAAGAATACATGTCTCATAATTTGCTTTACCTAGTTAGGTGTCATTCAAGCAGCAATCACTTCTTGTCACAAAGCTCTATCACACAATGCCACAGAAGGTAAAGTCAATAGGAAACACTGGAATACAAAACTGGTACAGCTAGCAGAGAGTACAGGGTACATTTCCAACAAAGGTTATTAATGCAATAAGCTGTAGAACTACACTAGAGTATGGTGCTTGGTTACATGGCTAACCAAAGTAAGACTGGGCTGTGACCTATGCCAGGTAAAGATGCTAGCCACAAAGATAGATAGCTTGCCTCAGTGAAGCAGAAGAAGACTCAGGATAATCTCACTGCGGTTAGGCTATACACTACTAATTGCAAGGAGGAATGAAAACCCACAGGGTATAAAGGAGAAAAACAGAATGATGCAGGACGACCTGAGCAAGTCTGACTGTAGGCTACTAGGTACTGAATGATAAAGGTAAGACTATAGCAGTCAAACTGTATGCCATCATATAGTACTGCTACCACCCCCACCACATTCCCTGTGACTGAGATACTCTTGAGCCCACAATCACCAATACTGCTGCTACCACCCCTACCACATCCCCTGTGACTAGGAAAGTCCAGAACCCACCAGTGGAATATAGTTGCTTCCGCCACCACCCCCATTAAATTCCTTGCTGTGACACCAGAACCCACCAGCTTGCTGAGGAGGCCTTAGCCCTGCAATGGATTGACGATTTCTACAAGTTTTTCTTGAGATAGATATATATATATATATATATATATATATATATATATATATATATATATATATATATTACATAAGTAATCACACAAGCACACAGTACCCAGCTGTCCTAGTACATTTCTGACAGAGACAGGCCCTTAAAATACCATCCTTGTTGTAGTACATATAAATCTAAATGAGTGGGAGACGAATGTAGTAACTGCACCTGGGGATTCATACATTTCAACAGTTGTCATTATTTTTAAGTAGAAATGGAATCTATTGTTGCTTATATTTTTAGCAATGAAAGAGATTATAAATAAAATACTACAGGGGTTTCAACCCCTTAAAGCAGGGGTGGGCAGCCTAAGGCCCTCCAACTGTTGCTTACTATACTTCCACGGGGTTGATGGGAATTGTAGTTCTCAATAATTGGAGGTTTCCAATCCCTGTTGCTCCAGACATCTACACATTAGAAAGCAATGCTTTGTAGATCTTTCTAGCATTTAATGATTTTGATTCAAAAGCTTTTTTGAACATGTGCATAATGTTTAGTTAGTTCTGTTTTAATTATTTATCAACACCTTCAGTTTATTTTAATATAAGCGTTAACAAAGAGAACAGTTAATCACTGACATGAAGCAGCAGGGTGTATATTGTCTCCTCAATGAACAGACCTCTAAGTTAGAACATCTCTGCAAATGGTTTTCATTGTTAAATGAAAGCCACTGGACACCCATTATACAGGCACATATTCCACCTGTGGTGTACCTAATGAAATGGTTATTTTGGTGACTTTATATATTTTCAGTTTTAGCAAAGCATAAAGGATCTTGCTTGTTCTCTCTCTAAATTACATAAAGCTAAAAGCTTCTGTCTAAAGCTTGCTAGAAAAAGGTTAAAGGATAATTCTGAACTAAATATATATTTTTAATAGCTCTTTTGTATCCACAGGGACTGTAGATACAGGGAGCCCCATTCCTACTTAAAGGAACACTAAAACTGTCTTTGTATACATTTAAAACACCTGAAAAAATGATATCTTTATCTACAGAGACCTATAATGTGGTCTTACATATATTCTGTCTTTCCCAGAGCTTCCAGAATCACATCTCTGAACTAATATTCAGGGATAGTCTATGAATAACCTGAGGTAACTTAACATTCTTTCTAAACACAAGAGAGGTGGTTAGTAATTTCAATAAATAAACCATACCTCCCAACATTTCAAATTGCCAAAGAGGGACAATTGTGTTTTAGGGGGTGTTGCTGGGGGTGTGGCCATTGGGCGGGGCATTAACGAGAATTTTTAGGCTGTTTCATGACCTACTGACACCTAACAAATGACTTCTAACAGGACCAAAGTATTGTATTTAAGCAGACTAATTTATAAACACATATACTGACGTTTTAAAGATACAATAATGTGGTTTTTATTGCTGTGGAGCAATGTCATACACTTATATACACACCACACAGTCTGATCCCCTAAAAAGAGGGTCATCAGGGTGGGAAAGAGGGACAGTGGGATTTGGGTCTAAAAGAGGGACCGTCCCTCCTAAAGAGGGACACTTGTGAGGTATGATAAACTGCCATAGCACCATGCTCTTATGTATTCTGGGTAACTAGTGCCAAACTGGTCTCAGGGTGATCCATGACCAATCTATCTGCAATCTTTTTCAATATACCTCCCTGTTTTACTCCTTCAAGTAAAAATGCTCTCAGTTTGTCGGATCAGACAAGAGAGCTTCATTGGGTGGTATCAGAGGGGATATGAAAAGAAGAATTTAGGTCAAGCACTAGTGAAGCATAATAATATTGATAGGGCCCATCTCTTGAGGAAGAAACATAAAGATAGAATGCAGAGGATGTAACTTAGTAATTTAGGTTGAAAAAAGACTTGCGCTGATCTAGTTCAACCCTTTTCCTATTCCTGTTTACCATCGTTGATCCAAAAGAAGGCAAAAAAACCCCCTCAGTATAGCAATTTCAAATTCTACCCTGAATGGGGGGAAAAAATTCCTTCTTGATTCCAAATGGCAATCAGATTTCTCCTTGGATTAACAAGCCCTAACTAAATATTAATCCCAATACTAACGTACATAGCCCTCTATGTGTTTTACCTTTAGTATCCTTATGTTGTCAAAGATTTGTAACTCTTCATACTGCTTTCCTAGTTTATGTGCTTTTCTGTCCATGTGGAAGATATTACATAGAAAAGACTAAACCTATTTTTAAAAATAGAATAGTGGAACATCTCAGAACAATTAGGAAAGGTAAAGTGAATGCTAGATTACTGTTATTCTTTACGGAGGCTCATAATAAAAATGCTGATGTATTAAGTAGTCATAGAATAGAAAGAGCTGTTTTCCATTCCCATAGTGGGAAAAGAGAGAATGATCTGCTAAAAAGAGAATCAAAATGGATATTAAGGTTACAAACTATTGGAGCATTGGGCCATAATGATAAAAATGAAGTTACCCATTTTGCAGCTTGTAAAGTGGGAGTTCCAACTACTCCATTGTCTGAGATGATACTGCAGCAAAGTACTAAATAAAGAAGCTATTTTTATGAGTGAGTGCAACTTTGTTGCACTGCTGGATTGCCGTGACTGGGACCAAAAGTATTGGGAAGCTGTAAGACACAAGTGGCATGTCATTTGTTAAGATATACCATTGAGATGCTTATTGTGTGAAGCAGCCTAAACCAGACCAGATTGTTATAAATTTCTGCAGAACCTCTTGGGACATGTAAGCTCTATTGAACTTTGTAGCCAGCTTATCGTCTCTTCAGGGATATTGCATATAAAGATATATCAACCAATTTCATTGATATTTTAACCACTTAAATGCAAAATGTGTTGAGTGGCAATGGGTTGGAGACCTTTCTAGCATTCGAAGCTTAAATCCATATTTACTTAATTAGAATTTATATTTGTCCATGGTGCACATAGTTTGCTCCTGAATTATGACAGTTCTTCTTAATACATCAGCCTTAGTAGTTTTAAAGGGAAATTATTCATATTGGCTTGTAATTTGTTTATAAGGATGTATCTAGTTAGGTGTCCTTCATACATCAGGTGGTAATATATGAGTTACATAGTATCTGCAGTTGCTTGAATTTGCTGTGCACCATTTAAGTATGTATTTAGCTTTGTTACACCTAGGTTATATGCGCTTTATTAAAAAAGCCGGCAATTGTCACCCCATGGGTCATCTATCCTTCTGGATAGGTGATCCATGATAGGGGGATATCAGGAGGGGTCCTGATTCCCCCCTCAAGGACTGAATAAATATATATTAGTAAAAGTGCAAATAACCATTGTTACACATTTCTTTTACCATGGTTCTACAACAAAATTCCAGTAAAACTTGTTTGCAAAATACATGTTGCTTGTTCTTCTTGTAATGCCAGTTTTAGCGTGGGTAATAGTATTGAGCCCTAGGTGAGCCACAGATCTTCCAGACTGCATGTTAGGGGTGCCTTGAACAAAAGAGGCTGACAACCACTGCATTAAAAACTACTTATGTCAAGGGTACAGTTCCTCTTTCACATTTCCAGTCACAAGGATTTGCTGTTCTAATAAAGAGTCTAATGATGAGATTCTTTGCTCTGCCTGAGTACGTTTTGTAAAGTCAATTGATTATTCAGTTAATTTGTTCTGCTTCAGTGTCCTGCTGCTTTAACATCATCCTAGGCACTTTAAAATCCATGCTTAAGTGGAAGTGTATTACAAATCAATATTTTTTTTGTGTTTCTGTGTCTGGTTTATTTTAAACATCTTTTTCATTGTTTGAATTATAGATTTTTTTCTTGAACTGGTGCCTAATTTAAGTCTTATTGGTTGAACCTTATCAATCGGTGCTTTTAATATCTGTTTTTGTTCCCAAAACTGAGTACTGAATGTGTCCAGTAGTTGACATAAATAAAATGAAATAGGCTGGTGAATTAATTTTGGGATAAACCAACTGCCGCTTGATGTAGTTGGTTTGCCCCAGATTTGACCCAGTCTTTACTAATACATGAAAGTCAAATAAATTCCCTCACAAATATTTTACCTTAAAGGGATTGTAATGTCTAAATACAATTATATATCTGAGTTTTCTTTAGATTATAAGAAACATTTTGCGCTGTTTAAAAACTCTTAGTTTTGTGTCGGTGTAAAGTTATGAAGTGGAGAAAGATCCCACACCCGCCCCTTTTGGCCGCCTCTCACTAAATGGCTAGTGGTGTCATGAAACCCGACGGCTGCACCTAGGGACAAACTTCAGTAAGTAAATATAAGGAAAATCCTGTCTCCCTTTGCATACTGAAGTTTGTCCCTCACAATATCTGTCCAGACCTCAGAGAGCTGCAGCAATGACATAGGCAGAAGGGGCAAGTGGGGGATAACTTTAGAACGAAGCAAAAGTAAGAGTTTTTAAATAGCGCAAAGTGTTTCTTTTAATCTAAAGAAGACTTGGATATATAATTGTGTTTAGACGTTGCAATCACTTTAACCCTCTGAGTGCAGAACATATCCCAAATATAGCCATGCCTTTAAAAGAGTCTTTTATGGGCCCTATATTGCCTCTTCATCTTTTTGAGTGTCAGCGGGGTACCCAACAACACATCGCATCAAAGGTTTAACCCTTTGAGTTCCAGAGAGGTATTGCTCTGCAGTGTGCTGAATACCCCATTGGCAATCAAAGGGTTAATGTAGTTGAGAAGAATTTGCTTATGACCAAATTATTAACTGTAAAAAATACAGTAATATCACCATAACTGGGACTCCTCTATTGCTGCTGGGGGATACAGTTGCTGCTATTCGCAGCAAAAAAGGGGTGGGGTTTGCTTACAAGGGGGGGGCTTATTGGGTGCATCACAAAAGTGGGCGGGAAGTAGGAGAAACTGGGTGGGGAAGGAGGAGAAGTGAGAGGAACAAGGTGGGAAGAAGCAGAAGTGGACAGAGTTTCAGAAGAAATTCCCCATATCCGGAGAATCAGCCAATGTTCCTAGACATATGAAAATGCTTTGTCAAAGCTGGAGTCTCTGGGGGCAAATTTGGAGAGTTTCCAGGTGTGAATATCACATATCTATATATAAAAATAGGAAGAGGGTCATATGACCAAAAATCTGTGTGCCTGGCACAAATACCATGGGGTGGCAGTGAGGCTGAGTTATTCAAAGCTCCTCCATACTCACTGACTCATAGGTTCATCTATTGGGGTATGATTTTGACAGGAGTGGCAAGGGGGGAAAAGCCCCCTGCCCACTTCTTTCAAAATCTCTGCATGAACTCTCTCGTACGAATCCACCAGTTCAGCTATTTATATGTACCTATGTGTGAGCCTATACTTGGAGGGATATACATAAAGCTTTAGTGCCCATACTGCTAGCAATAACGGCCTTATGTTCAAATGAAAAATGATGATATTTTAATCCATTGAATTCTAGAGAGTTCTCCAACATATTGCAAAGTAATGCACTGGAGCCCTCTCTAGCATTCAAGAGATTAAAAGACCCATTTAATTGAATGGTAATTTGGTCAGTTTAAGCCTTTGAATGCCAGAGAGGTATGCAATGCATTGCATACTCCTCTGTCACACTAAGTGTTAACTTTTTCACGCTGTGGAACAGTTGGTTTGCTCCAGATTTCCTCCCCATATTTTTATTTAAGGCCCCTGGAACCAAATTTATAAAAGTAAACAGGAGTTATTCCTGTGTAAAACAACTGCTCCGTAATGGACAAATACAATTCCTGTTAAATTAATTAAATGAATTAAAAATCATTTGCCCCTATGATGCAGTTGGTTTACTCCAGAATAACTCCAGCTTTTTAACCCTTTGCCAAGGGATACACAACACATTGAGAAGCAATATGAGCTTTAGACTTTAAAGGGATAGTAATACTTAAGTATTACTAATCCCTATAGTAAAGCCCTAGTAAAAAAAAACGTATTGCCCCCAGTGTCATCTCACAAACTTTTATGGTTTGAGAGATGAACGCTTCTAAAGTTTTCCTCTTCCTCCCCCTTCCCCGTAGTCAGCATTCTAGCTGACTGCAGGGAAGAGAGTCGTACGACTTTCAGGCGGCTCTCCAGCACAGCCTGATCATGTTACTAAAAAAGAAAACTTTCACTGAAATGGTCTTCTTTAGTGAAAGTTTTTTTTTTAGTTAATGCGATCGCGGCTCTGCTGCAGAGCCGCCTGATGATCTATGACCGGATTTCCCTTCAGTCAGCTACAAAGCTGACTTCGGGGAAGGGGGATAGAGAGGGAAACTTTAGAAGCGTTTATCTCTCAAACCATAAAAGTTTGAGAGATGACACTGGGGGCAATACGTTTTTTTTTCAGTAGGGCTTTACAGGGATTAGTAATACTTAAGTATTACTATCCCTTTAATGTGAGCAAACCCCAAATGACCTACCCTATAGCAAGCAGGGGAAAAAGGAAGCAAATTATTATTTGTTCTGTGCCTTAGCAGATAGTGAGAAACAAGGCAAAGCCGAACAGAACATTCTGCATCACACATCTTTCCACCCCAATCATGTCAGGATGAAGAGGTCTAAAATAATATATTGGTTTGGTGCTTTTATACCTATTTCCCTTGCGTCCTATGTACCAATGCTAAGCAAGTTCTTTGTGACAACATGAAGGGAACACAGACACAAAAACAATGGAAAGGAACTATGGCTTCCCCTTGGTGGAGATGCACTATGGTGTGATAAAGAGGTGATAAAGTGGAAAAGACGTCTCCAGTGATATCACTTTTCCATTTTCTATGTTATTCTATGGAGCCTTTGCACTAAGACAGGGCTGCCCAAGTTAGTCCTCAAGGGCCACCAACAGTACAGGATTTAAGGATTTCCCTTATTAAGCACAGGTGGGTCAATCAAAATGAATAAGCCACTGATTAATTCGCCTGTGCTTAATCAGGGAAATCATTAAATCCTGGCCTGTTGGTGGCCATTGAGAACTGAACTTGGACAGCCCTGCACTAAGATTTCTCAAGTTGGACAAACCTTAGTGCTCTGCATAGGCTCCATAGATTAACACAGGAAGTGGAGAAGTGATATCACTTCACGTTATCACCTGTTTATCCACCTTAGTGCATAACCCCCTTGATTTTGGTGACATCACCACCATATTGCATCTCAACTCTTTTAATGAGTTTAATATTACTCTAGTACTCAAGGGAGGAGATTCACTAAGCAGTGATAAAGAGGTGATAAAGTGGAGATGACTTCTCCAGTTTATCACTTCTTCAGTTCCTATGTTATTCTATGGAGCCTATTCACTAAGATCCCCTGCCTATTCACTAACATCTCCAAAGCTGAAGAAATCTTAGTGCATAGGCTCCATAGAATAACATAGGAACTAGAGAAGTGATAAACTGGATAAATTGTCTCCACTTTCACCTCTTTATCACTGCTTAGTGAATCCTCCCCCCCAGTGTTAAATGAGACTGGAGAAGAGGGCCAGTGATGTTAATACATACATATATAGTTCAAAGTCAGTTATGTGCTATGGACAACACTTTATATCTCAACATTTGAACTGGGGACCTAAATGCATTTAATAAAACACAAAAAGAGAAATTCTGAGACAAACCAATGACTTCAATTAATCTTTTAACCAAAAGAATGAATTGCAATGGGATGATTTCAAGACATCTATAGAATTCAAGGGATTAATCAACCATTTCTAAAATTTGTGAATTTTCATTGGTTCCCTATGGTGTTGTTTCCTCAGAACTGGTCCCACTTTTGTTTGTGCATTGTGTTTTAATCTTGCCTTTTTTAATATTTTTGTTGCTTATAGATTTATAGAATGTTGTCTTTTTCTTTCTTGTAAAAAGGTCTGTTTTGTAAGAAAAATGTTCTGCTTGTTTTAGGTAAAAAATGTTATTCAACAAGAAGGTTTTGACAGGAAAAAACGAGGATACAGAGACATTAATGATATTGGAATAAACATGAATGATCCATTATTCACAAAACAGTGGTATCTGGTAAGTTAAATTTATTTTGACTTTGGAATTAGCAGAATGTGGATGTCTATTTATGGGACTGAAAGAGTGTGTGTATGTGGGTATCTGTCCATTTGCAGAGCATTACATTTTTTTATGAAAACCTATGTTATAGGGTGTTTTCTGTTATCTAAAGCATGGGTACTCACATTGTTAAAGCTGTTTTATTCAAAAGTTATAGCAGTTCAATTTGTCAATAAGTTTCTAACAGTATCATTACCAGAGGCATAACTAGAAGCCTCCGGGCCCTGGTACAAGAAGTGCCACTGCCCCCCCCACCACATTGGCCCCCCTCGACCACATTGCCCCTCAATCTCCACAATGCCCTCATCTCCTTCCTCCTACCTGGAGCTCCCGCACGGTTCTCTTAGTAATGCAAAGCGCTGGGAGATGATGTCATCTCCCAGCGCTCTGCATTACTAGAGCGTCGGCGGGAGATTGCGGGCACCAGGCGGAGGGGTCACGGGGGAGACCGGGCCCCTGATCATTACTTCCTGAAGGTTCAAACAGTCAGGCATGACTTTTTATCACATCCTGTGTAGAACTGTTTGTCAGTGACTCACAACAGAACGCAATAGAATAACTAATGAAATCTAACCAGTAGAGGACACAGCTAATATAAAAAACTAACAGTCTGAACTGTAATAACTATTTAAAGACACATTTTCCAGCAGTGTGAAAAATGTTTTATTCAGAAGGAAAAACCCTACAGTGCATGTTTTTTAATATTTTTTTAAAGGGATAGTAATACTTCAAACAAAATGCAGCTCCAATTTTAATTTATACTATTTGTTCCACTTAGTGATGTATTCCAATAAAATCAGGCTTGTAGTTCACCCCCGATTGAATGAGAACGGATCCCCCTCCAGCCCCTTTTAGCTGCCTCCCATCAGTTGTGGAATCTGGTCCTGGGACCAAACAGATTGCAGCAATGGACAATCTTGATGCAGTAAGCATAAGGAAAATCCTGCCCCCTTGACGAAGGAGAGCAGGATTTTCCTTATGCTTATAGAAGATTGTCCCTTGCTGTGTTCCATCTGGACCGGCTTGGAGAGACAGAGTGATGCAGGTGAAAGGAGAGGGACAACCTCCTTTCTCATTCAATTGCTGCTGAACTACAAGACTGATAGAACTGAAATACAGCTCTACATGGGACAACTAGTATGAAGAAGAATCGGATATGCATTTAATTTGAGACAATACATAATACATAAATATAGTTAGAATAACAACAAAACCATACTGTGCATATGCCACAACACCTTGGTATAGAAATGTTCTAGCCTTTTAAAATCTGAATAACAAATATTACAGCCTATGTATCAAAGAAAATTCCTCAGTGATTTTGATACACATACCACATTATCTTGATAAAATCAATAAGATTTACTTAGCAAGTCAAAATCATTCAATAACACTCGTATAATGTTATGCTGAGATATGCATCTATTATTCTAGATATTAGTTGTAAGTACATTACTTATCCTGCTGGTAAAGAGAAAAATGCTGATGAAGCTTACCTTGACATTTTCAACCAAACCATATGACTCAGCTTACAGAAGCCTTGAATAGGTCAGGGAGACATTTCAGCATTATGAATGGCATTAACTCAACTGAAATGGAAGCAAAAGAGAAATAGTAGAGAAAAAGGGGGGGGTGCACTAAAGTGTGATAAACAGATGATAAAGCAGAGATAACATCTCCAGTAATATCACTTCTCCAGTTCCTATGTCATTCTATGAAGCCAATGCACTAAAATGTCTTCAGATTTGGAGATCTTAGTGCATAATCTCCATTGAATAACATAAGAACTGGAGAAGTGATACCACTGGAGAAGTCATCTCTGCTTTATCACCACTTAGTGAATCTCCCCCCAGTGTGTTCTCAACAAATAATCAAAGTGAAGTCACATACAGGTACTCAGCTTAATACTATGGGTCTTATTCATCAGTCTCAACAGGTACCATTCTGGAACAAACCAACCACCTCATAGGTTTAATAGGAAAATTCTGCAAAGTTCCATTGATTTAAATAGGTTCTTTACCCCTTTGAATGTTATAGAGGTCTCATCCCGTTGTACCTTGTGTGGTGCACTGACCACACAGGGCAATATGGTGGAGTGCAATCAAATGCAAGGAAGCAAGGATCATCTGAAGACATTCTATCCTTCTGAATATGACAAGCTAGGGGCAAGGAAGATCTGGTATTTTTCATAAAGTCTAATCAACCATCACCACCAGCTAGTTATTTGTGTTTAGAGGTTACACTTAATTTGTCAGCTGTGTATGGTGGTTGTGTAATTAATGCCTATGTAGCCTCATGGTTTATAGAAATGCATGCAAATTATGTGCATTATCATGTCTGAATGCAATATAACCTTGCATTATTATCGGATTACCATCAAATATTACTAGCAGTGGTGCCAACTGTGGTAGATGGTGTGCTGTAGGCTTCCCTGTCTTGTATAGTTTTGTCAACCTCTGCTACTTGCTACTCATATGGTATAAAATACTATTTTAGAAATGTATGTCTCCCAAAACTGTTGCCTGATAGCCATGTCTGAAGGTCACTGACAATATAACCAGCTTCACTGAAAACCAGCTCAGACTCAAATTTACTGGTGGGCAACTATGGGTTTCCACTGCAGTATATATCAATGCAGGCCACACATATGGAAACACACTCACACACACTTTTCCTTTTAAGGGCTGTAGCAGTTCTCTACCAATGTGTTGTGGCATATTCACAGTATGATTTTGTTGTCATTCTAACTATGAAAAATAAGATAACTATATATTTATATATTTTCAACTTCATTGAGTCCTGGTGTAATTACCTATAAAATGCTAGGGGTGCCCTGAAAAGTTAGTGGGGTCATAATTTCAGCCTAGGAGCTATACAGTGTTTGTGTTTTATTAACCAATACTCTGGAATCAAGTCCCATACAGATGTGCCGCAATCACCACAAATGTTAGATTGCCATCCCAGAGACACATGAATTTCTTTCTGTGAAGATTATGTTGTTTGTTCAGAAAATGTTCAGAAATGTTCATAAAAATGTTGGTATATTCTTGCAATCATACACAATCTTTAAGAATATCTTTATATTCTTTCACAAAATCCTATTCCTCTGAGAGATGCCGTTCATTCCTTGGAACAAATTCAGAAATGTTATGTTTAAAGAGGGGGTCCAGCAAAGTCCCAAGAATGTATTCCTCATAGCTTTTAAAGGACACTATGAGTGATCCCTGCTCTAAATATGCCAACATACCATTCACTAGCTGGTTTATGTCTGTTTAGTCATTATTGTAAGATTCATCAGCCATGACCCTCAGTTTTTTCTGCAGTAAATAAATTAGTGGAAGAATCTCACTAATTCCTGCTCTACAAGACTAACAAGCAAGGTGGCCAACTCAAAAGGTTTCAATAGTTCACATAGGTCACACATTAGTTGCCATTAAACAGGTGACAAATATGCTACCTCTAAAGCATTCCAAGTTTGCATTGTATACTTGATAATGTTTTCACAAATGTACAACATGGAATTTCACCTGACAGGGACCTCCACTTCAGTCTGGTGATAACCGGTTATTACAATCTTGTATAGAATATAATGAGACTATTATGTTGGAGTCATTATCAGCAGAGTTAAAGTGTTAGTAATTAGTGATGAGCGAGCATGCTCGGCCGAAGCTCGGTTCGGCTCGAGCATCGCTCTGCTCGGCACATGGCGGTACTCGTACGAGTACCGCATGTGCTCGCCCGCCATGTTCGGGTCTCCTCCCCGCACGTTTCGCGCCTGCTGCGCAGCCAATAAACGTGCGGGGAGGCTCTGATATCAGTGTAATGCCAGCAGCCATGTTGGCTGCTGGCATTACACTGATTGGCTGGCCAGAACCCTTGATCGGGTGCTGTATAGCACCCTACGCGCGAGTTCGGCTCATTCTTAGCCAGGGAGAGATGCGCTTAGGCAGGGAAAGTCAGTGTAGGGAGAATAAAATTGTTGAAACTCTTTCAAGACCCAAAAGTCCTTTTAAGGACTGTTGTGTGTGGGGGCAGCATTTATATTTTGTTTGGGGGGGGCACAATTTCCTTTTTTTTGTGGGGGGGATATTTTTAAGGTGACATATAATACTAGATGCACAGGAAGTCAGTGTAGGGAGAATAAAATTGTTGAAACTCTTTCAAGACCCAAAAGTCCTTTTTAGGACTGTTGTGTGTGGGGGCAGCATTTATATTTTGTTTGGGGGGGCACAATTTCCTTTTTTTTGTGGGGGGGATATTTTTAAGGTGACATATAATACTAGATGCACAGGAAGTCAGTGTAGGGAGAATAAAATTGTTGAAACTCTTTCAAGACCCAAAAGTCCTTTTTAGGACTGTTGTGTGTGGGGGCAGCATTTATATTTTGTTTCGGGGGCACAATTTCCTTTTTTTTGTGGGGGGGATATTTTTAAGGTGACATATAATACTAGATGCACAGGAAGTCAGTGTAGGGAGAATAAAATTGTTGAAACTCTTTCAAGACCCAAAAGTCCTTTTTAGGACTGTTGTGTGTGGGGGCAGCATTTATATTTTGTTTGGGGGGGCACAATTTCCTTTTTTTTTGTGGGGGGGATATTTTTAAGGTGACATATAATACTAGATGCACAGGAAGTCAGTGTAGGGAGAATAAAATTGTTGAAACTCTTTCAAGACCCAAAAGTCCTTTTTAGGACTGTTGTGTGTGGGGGCAGCATTTATATTTTGTTTGGGGGGGCACAATTTCCTTTTTTTTGTGGGGGGGATATTTTTAAGCTGACATATAATACTAGATGCACAGGAAGTCAGTGTAGGGTGAATAAAATTGTTGAAACTCTTTCAAGACCCAAAAGTCCTTTTTAGGACTGTTGTGTGTGGGGGCAGCATTTAATTTTTTTTGGGGGTGGCAGAATTTCATTTTTTTGTGGGGGGGGACATGTTCTAAGGTGACATTGTACTAGGTGCACAGGGACAAATATTTCACAGTGCAGTGACAAGCTGACATATTCTGTTAGGTGCACAGGGCCAATGATTTTACAACGCAGCGACAAAAAGGGCCATTTTAAACGTGTGCCTAGCCATAGATTATTGTCACATACTGTTTAGTGTGCAAATTCACAAATTAACGTCACATATTCCGTTCACTGTGCCTAGCCGCAGATTAGCGTCACATTCTGTTTCGTGTGCCTAGCCACAGATTAGCGTCACATTCTGTTTCGTGTGCCTAGCCGCAGATTAGCGTCACATATTGTTTAGTGTGCCTAGCCGCAGATTAACGTCACATATTGTTTAGTGTGCCTAGCCGCAGATTAGCGTCACATATTGTTTAGTGTGCCTAGCCGCAGATTAGCGTCACATTCTGTTTCGTGTGCCTAGCCGCAGATTACCGGCATATATTCCGTTTAATATGAAGAAGGCGGGTAAAAAGGGACGGGGAAGTGGACGTGATCCTGATAGTTCAGGGCGCGGGTCAGGACGCGTAGAAACTGTGCCTGGTGCCAGAGCACAAGAAAGAAAGACATCCACCATACCTAGCTTCATGTCTCAGTTTACAGGGCGTCGCAGGACATCACTCTCGAGGTCAGACCACTGCGAACAGGTGGTCGGTTGGATTTCAGCTGATACTGCTTCCAGTCGGTTAAGCACCACCCTGTCTTCCACCAAGTCCACTCTCACTAGCCAAGAGTCTGGTCAACATAATCCTCACCCTGATCATCCTTCCTCCCACCATAGAGGGTCTGGCCAAAGAAGTGATCCCACACTGGGATATAGTGAGGAGCTCGTCTCATCACCAATCCTTGATTTGAACCTCTCTCCAAGCACGCTTGCAGAGGAACATGAGATCTTGTGCCCTGATTCACAACCTCTAGAGGGTACCCAATCACAAGAAGATGACAGAGGGGAACGGCATTTAAGGTCAAAGGAAGTGGATGATGATGATGAGACACAGTTGCCATCAAATCAACCACAATTACTGTCTCAAGACCTTGATGAGGAGGATGATACACAGTTGTCAATGACTGAGGATGTGGTGGGATCAAGAAATGAGGAGGATGATCAGAGTGAGGAAGTGGAGGAGGACTTGGTGGACGATGAGGTCACTGACCCCACCTGGGAAGGTGGAAAGCCGAGCGATGACAGCAGTCCTGAGGGTGAGCCATCTGCAGCACCGCAACAGGCTGGAAGAGGCAGTGGTGTGGCTAAAGAAAGAAGGCGGACCGCACCAAACCGGCCCGCAAATGTTCCACGGAGCACCCCCTTGTTTAAATCTCCCTTGCCAAGGGCTAGGTGTTCCGCGGTATGGCGTTTTTTTAAGGAAAGTGCGGACGACAAAAGAATTGTAGTTTGCAACCTGTGCCACACCAGAATGAGCCGAGGCATGAACACTAGCAACCTCACCACCACCAGCATGATCCGACACATGGCATCCAAGCACCGTAATAAGTGGGAGGAACGCCCGGATCGCCAATCTGTGTCTGCAGGCCACACCACTGCCTCCTCTTCCCCTGTTTTCGGTGCCGGCCAATCGCCTGTCGAAGGCGCAGGCCCGCATACCTCCCGCCCTGCACCTGTACCATCTGAAGAACCATCAGCGACCACATCCACTTCCCTGTCCCAGCGCAGCGTCCAAATGTCGTTACCCCAGGCATTTGAGCGCAAGCGAAAATACCCAGCCACCCACCCACAGGCCATAGCACTAACCTCAGACCTTTCCAAATTACTGGCCATCGAAATGCTGCCATTTAGGCTGGTGGACACTGAGTCCTTCCGCAGCCTGATGGCAGCAGCTGTCCCTCGGTACGCAGTCCCCAGCCGCCACTACTTTTCCCGGTGTGCCGTCCCCGCCTTTCACCACCATGTGTCCCTTAACATCACCCGTGCCCTGACCAACGCAGTTACTGAGCAGTGGCTCTCGCCACTCAACCTGCAACCAGGCATGGTTGTGTGTGATAATGGGCGTAACTTGGTGGCGGCTTTGGAGCTCGGCAAGCTCACACACGTACCATGCCTAGCGCATGTATTTAATTTAGTGGTTCAGCGATTTCTAAAAACCTACCCCAATTTGCATGATCTCTTGACGAAGGTGCGCCGCGTGTGTGCACATTTCCGTAAGTCATCTACAGCTTCAGCCGGCCTGTTGAAGCTGCAGCAGCGCTTACAATTGCCAGCTCACCGGCTGCTCTGTGACGTGAGCACGCGCTGGAACTCCACCTTCCACATGTTGGCCCGGCTTTGTGAGCAGCAGAGGGCAGTAGTGGAGTACCAGCTGTTACACGGTCGTCGCCTCTCCGTTCAACTTCCTCTAATCAGAAGTGAGGAGTGGGAATGGATGTCAGACCTCTGTGAGGTTTTACGCAATTTTGAGGAATCGACACAGATGGTGAGCGGCGATAACGCTATTATCAGTGTAACCATCCCACTTCTGTGTCTACTGAAACGCTCGCTGCTCACAATTAAAACCGACGCTTTGCATGTGGAAGAGGTGGAAATGGGGGAGGAAGAGCTTACACAAGGTGATAGCCAGAGCACCCTCACTTCGTCTTCTCAGCGACAATTGGAGGAGGCGGAGGAGGAGGAGGAAGACACGGTTGCCTCCGCTACAGAGGGTAGCCATGGAACTTTATTTCCATCTCTTCAGCGTGGGTGGGCAGAAGAGGAGGAAGAGGATGAGGAGATTGAGAGTCATCCTCCTGGTGAGGACAGCGAAATCTTGCCTGTTGGTACTCTGGCACACATGGCTGACTTTATGTTAGGCTGCCTTTCCCGTGACCCACGCGTTATACGCATTTTAGACAACACGGATTACTGGGTGTTCACCCTTCTGGACCCCCGCTACAAAGAGAATTTCTCATCTCTCATTCCTCCGGTGGAGAGGACAAGCAAAATGGTGCAATACCAGAAGGTTCTTGTCGAAAAATTGCTCCAAAATTTTCCATCTGACAACGCTGGCGCAGAGTACGTGCTACCTTGGCCAACCGAGAAGGGGAGAAAAGGGGAGCACACAGCAGTTCCGACAAAGGCAGGGCAACACTCTCCAAGGCGTGGGACACCTTCATGACACCCCGCCAGCACCCTCACCCTGATGCGCAGCCTAGTGTCACAAGGAGGGAAAAGTTTTGGAAGATGGTGAAGGAGTACGTAGCAGACCGTGTCAGCGTCCTCACTGATCCCTCTGTGCCTTACAACTACTGGGTGTCCAAGCTGGACACGTGGTATGTACTGGCACTCTACGCCTTGGAGGTGCTGGCCTGCCCTGCCGCCAGCGTTCTGTCTGAGCGGGTATTTAGTGCTGCTGGTGGCATCATAACAGATAAGCGTATCCGCCTTTCCACCGAAAATGCTGATAGGTTGACACTTATAAAAATGAACAAGGCCTGGATTTCCCCTGACTTCTCCACTCCACTGGAGGAAAGCCCCGGGTGAACATAAAGTCACTTTAGATATGTTATTTACAATGATGGGAATACTCTGTATTCCCATTCACCCCTTCCACCCAAAAAACGGGTATATGGTTGACTCTAGTGTTGAGCGAGCATGCTCGGCCGATGCTCGGATCGGCTCGAGCATCGCTCTGCTCGGCACATGTCGGTACTCGTACGAGTACCGCATGTGCTCGCCCGCCATGTTCGGGTCTCCTCCCCGCACGTTTTGCGGCTGCTGCGCAGCCAATAAACGTGCAGGGAGGCTCTGACATCGGTGTAATGCCAGCAGCCATGTTGGCTGCTGGCATTACACTGATTGGCTGGCCAGAACCCGTGGTCAGGTGCTGTATAGCACCTGACCAGCGAGTTCGGCTCAGTCTGAGCCAGGGAGAGCTGAGGATAGGAAGGGAAAGGCAGTGTAGGGAGGAAAAAAACAAAAATTGTGAAAAAAAAAGAACCAAAAGTCCTTTTTAGGACTACTGTGTGTGGGGGCAGCAGGTTATTTGGTGTGGGGGGAAAAAAACAAAAAAAAAAAAAAAAAAATTCTCTGTTTAGTGTGAAAAGTTGCAGATTAGAGCACATTCTGTTTAGTGTGCAAAGTTGCAGATTAGAGCACATTCTGTTTAGTGTGCAAAGTTGCAGATTAGAGCACATTCTGTTTAGTGTGCAAAGTTGCAGATTAGAGCACATTCTGTTTAGTGTGCAAAGTTGCAGATTAGAGCACATTCTGTTTAGTCTTCAAACTAAAATATCAAAGTCACGTATTCCATTCAGTGTGCGTCGCCGCAGTTTAGCAGCACATTCTGAGTACTGTGCAGAGTTGCAGAATAGGAAGAAATACTGTTAAGTCTTCAAACTAAAATATCAAAGTCACATATTCCATTCAGTGTGCTTCGCCGCAGTGTAGCAGCACATTCTGTGTACTGTGCAGAGTTGCAGAATAGGAAGAAATACTGTTAAGTCTTCAAACTAAAATTTCAAAGTCATATATTCCATTCAGTGTGCTTCGCCGCAGTTTAGCAGCACATTCTGTGTACTGTGCAGAGTTGCAGAATAGGAAGAAATACTGTTAAGTCTTCAAACTAAAATATCAAAGTCACATATTCCATTCAGTGTGCTTCGCCGCAGTGTAGCAGCACATTCTGTGTACTGTGCAGAGTTGCAGAATAGGAAGAAATACTGTTAAGTCTTCAAACTAAAATATCAAAGTCACATATTCCATTCAGTGTGCTTCGCCGCAGTGTAGCAGCACATTCTGTGTACTGTGCAGAGTTGCAGAATAGGAAGAAATACTGTTAAGTCTTCAAACTAAAATATCAAAGTCACATATTCCATTCAGTGTGCTTCGCCGCAGTGTAGCAGCACATTCTGTGTACTGTGCAGAGTTGCAGAATAGGAAGAAATACTGTTAAGTCTTCAAACTAAAATATCAAAGTCACATATTCCATTCAGTGTCTTTCACCGCCGTTTAACAGCCTATTCTGTGTACTCTGCAGAGTTGCAAAATTATAAGAAATACTGTTAAGTTTTCAAACTCAAATATTAAAGTCACATATTCCATTCAGTGTCTTTCACCGCCGTTTAACAGCCTATTCTGTGTACTCTGTACAGTTGCAGAATTATAAGAAATACTGTTAAGTTTTCAAACTCAAATATTAAAGTCACATATTCCATTCAGTGTCTTTCACCGCCGTTTAACAGCCTATTCTGTGTACTCTGCAGAGTTGCAGAATTATAAGAAATAAAGAAATACTGTTAAGTTTTCAAACTCAAATATTAAAGTCACATATTCCATTCAGTGTCTTTCACCGCCGTTTAACAGCCTATTCTGTGTACTCTGCAGAGTTGCAGAATTATAAGAAATACTGTTAAGTTTTCAAACTCAAATATTAAAGTCACATATTCCATTCAGTGTGTTTCAACGCCGTTTAACAGCCTATTCTGTGTACTCTGTACAGTTGCAGAATTATAAGAAATACTGTTAAGTTTTCAAACTCAAATATTAAAGTCACATATTCCATTCAGTGTGTTTCAACGCCGTTTAACAGCCTATTCTGTGTACTCTGTACAGTTGCAGAATTATAAGAAATACTGTTAAGTTTTTAAACTCAAATATTAAAGTTACATATTCCATTCAGTGTCTTTCACCGCCGTTTAACAGCCTATTCTGTGTACTCTGCAGAGTTGCAGAATTATAAGAAATAAAGAAATACTGTTAAGTTTTCAAACTCAAATATTAAAGTCACATATTCCATTCAGTGTCTTTCACCGCCGTTTAACAGCCTATTCTGTGTACTCTGCAGAGTTGCAGAATTATAAGAAATACTGTTAAGTTTTCAAACTCAAATATTAAAGTCACATATTCCATTCAGTGTGTTTCAACGCCGTTTAACAGCCTATTCTGTGTACTCTGCAGAGTTGCAGAATTATAAGAAATACTGTTAAGTTTTCAAACTCAAATATTAAAGTCACATATTCCATTCAGTGTGTTTCAACGCCGTTTAACAGCCTATTCTGTGTACTCTGTACAGTTGCAGAATTATAAGAAATACTGTTAAGTTTTCAAACTCAAATATTAAAGTCACATATTCTGTGTAAGATGAAGAAGGCGGGTAAAAAGGGACGGGGAAGTGGACGTGATCCTGAAAGTTCAGGGCGCGGGTCAGGACGCGGAGAAACTGTGCCTGGTGCCAGAGCACAAGAAAGAAAGACATCCACCATACCTAGCTTCATGTCTGATTTCACAGGGCGTCGCAGGACATCACTCTCGAGGTCCGACCAGTGCGAACAGGTGGTCGGTTGGATGACAGCTGATACTGCTTCCAGTCGGTTAAGCACCACCCTGTCTTCCACCAAGTCCACTCTCAGTAGCCAAGAGTCTGGTCAACATAATCCTCACTCTGATCATCCTTCCTCCCACCATACACGGTCTGGTCAAAGAAGTGATCCCACACTGGGATATAGTGATGAGCTCGTCTCATCACCAATCCTTCATTTGACCCTCTCTCCAAGCACGCTTGCAGAGGAACATGACATCTTGTGCCCTGATTCACAACCTCTAGAGGCTACCCAATCACAAGAAGATGACAGATGTGAACGGCATTTAAGGTCAAAGGAAGTAGTGGATGATGATGATGATGATGATGATGAGACACAGTTGCCATTAAATCAACCACTATTTCCGTCTCAAGACCTTGTTGAGGAGAATGTTATACAGTTGTCAATGACTGAGTATGTGGTGGGATCAAGACTTGAGGAGGATGATCAGAGTGAGGAAGTGGAGGAGGACTTGGTGGACGATGAGGTGACTGACCCCACCTGGGAAGGTGTAGAGCCGAGCGATGACAGCAGTCCTGAGGGTGAGCCATCTGCAGCACCGCAACAGGCTGGAAGAGGCAGTGGTGTGGCTACAGAAAGAAGGCGGACCGCACCAAACCGGCCCGCAAATGTTCCACGGAGCACCCCCTTGCGTAAATCTACCTTGCCAAAGGGTAGGTGTTCCGCGGTATGGCGTTTTTTTAAGGAAAGTGCGGACGACAAAAGAATTGTAGTTTGCAACCTGTGCCACACCAGAATGAGCCGAGGCATGAACACTAGAAACCTCACCACCACCAGCATGATCCGACACATGGCATCCAAGCACCGTAGTAAGTGGGAGGAACGCCTGGATCGCCCACCTGTGTCTGCAGGCCACACCACTGCCTCCTCTTCCCCTGTTTTCGGTGCCGGCCAATCGCCTGTCGAAGGCGCAGGCCCGCATACCTCCCGCCCTGCACCTGTACCATCTGAAGCACCATCAGCGACCACATCCACTTCCCTGTCCCAGCACAGCGTCCAAATGTCGTTACCCCAGGCATTTGAGCGCAAGAGAAAGTACCCAGCCACCCACCCACAGGCCATAGCACTAACCTCACACCTTTCAAAATTACTGGCCATCGAAATGCTGCCATTTAGGCTTGTGGACACTGAGTCCTTCCGCAGCCTGATGGCAGCAGCTGTCCCTCGGTACGCGGTCCCCAGCCGCCACTACTTTTCCCGGTGTGCCATCCCCGCATTACACCACCATGTGTCCCGTAACATCACCCGTGCCCTGACCAACGCAGTTACTGGGAAGGTCCACTTAACGACTGACACATGGACAAGTGCTTGTGGCCAGGGACGCTACATTTCCCTGACGGCACACTGGGTGAATGTCGTGGAGGCTAGGAGCGACTCGGACCCTGGGATGGCACGGGTGCTACCCACGCCGAGGATTGCGGGCCCTACCTCCATCAGGGTTTCCACCAGCACTTACGTTATTGGCTCCTCCTCCTCCGTTTCCACCTCCGAATTCTCTACACACACCGCCACTCCCCCATCAGCCAGTAGCTGGAAGCAGTGTAGCACTGCAGTGGGGAAGCGTCAACAGGCCGTGCTGAAGCTGATCTGCCTTGGGGACAAACAGCACACGGCCTCAGAGCTGTTGCAGGGGATTAGTCACCAGACCGAGCAGTGGCTCTCGCCACTCAACCTGCAAGCAGGCATGGTTGTGTGTGATAATGGGCGTAACTTGGTGGCGGCTTTGGAGCTCGGCAAGCTCACACACGTACCATGCCTAGCGCATGTATTTAATTTAGTGGTGCAGCGATTTCTAAAAACCTACCCCAATGTGCATGATCTCTTGACCAAGGTGCGCCGCGTGTGTGCACATTTCCGTAAGTCATCAACAGCTTCGGCCGGCCTGTTGAAGCTGCAGCAGCGCTTACAATTGCCAGCTCACCGGCTGCTGTGTGACGTGAGCACGCGCTGGAACTCCACCTTCCACATGTTGGCCCGGCTTTGTGAGCAGCAGAGGGCAGTAGTGGAGTACCAGCTGTTACACGGTCGTCGCCTCTCCGTTCAACTTCCTGTAATCAGAAGTGAGGAGTGGGAATGGATGTCAGACCTCTGCGAGGTTTTACGCAATTTTGAGGAATCGACACAGATGGTGAGCGGCGATAACGCTATTATCAGTGTAACCATCCCACTTCTGTGTCTACTGAAACGCTCGCTGCTCACAATTAAAACCGACGCTTTGCATGTGGAAGAGGTGGAAATGGGGGAGGAAGAGCTTACACAAGGTGATAGCCAGAGCACCCTCACTTCGTCTTCTCAGCGACAATTGGAGGAGGCGGAGGAGGAGGAGGAGGAGGAGGAGGAAGACACGGTTGCCTCCGCTACAGAGGGTAGCCATGGAACTTTAGTTCCATCTCTTCAGCGTGGGTGGGCAGAAGAGGAGGAAGAGGATGAGGATATTGAGAGTCAGCCTCCTGGTGAGGACAGCGAAATCTTGACTGTTGGTACTCTGGCACACATGGCTGACTTTATGTTAGGCTGCCTTTCCCGTGACCCACGCGTTGTACGCATTTTAGACAACACGGATTACTGGGTGTTCACCCTTCTGGACCCCCGCTACAAAGAGAATTTCTCATCTCTCATTCCTCCGGTGGAGAGGACAAGCAAAATGGTGCAATACCAGAAGGTTCTTGTTGAAAAATTGCTCCAAAATTTTCCATCTGACAACGCTGGCGGCAGAGTACGTGCTACCTTGGCCAACCGAGAAGGGGAGAAAAGGGGAGCACACAGCAGTTCCGAGAAAGGCAGGGCAACACTCTCCAAGGCGTGGGACACCTTCATGACACCCCGGCAGCACCCTCACCCTGATGCGCAGCCTAGTGTCACAAGGAGGGAAAAGTTTTGGAAGATGGTGAAGGAGTACGTAGCAGACCGTGTCAGCGTCCTCAATGATCCCTCTGTGCCTTACAACTACTGGGTGTCCAAGCTGGACACGTGGTATGAACTGGCACTCTACGCCTTGGAGGTGCTGGCCTGCCCTGCCGCCAGCGTTCTGTCTGAGCGGGTATTTAGTGCTGCTGGTGGCATCATAACAGATAAGCGTATCCGCCTTTCCACCGACAATGCTGATAGGTTGACACTTATAAAAATGAACAAGGCCTGGATTTCCCCTGACTTCTCCACTCCACTGGAGGAAAGCCCCGGGGGAACATAAACTCACTTTACATATATTATTTACAATGATGGGAATACTCTGTATTCCCATTCACCCCTTCCACCCAAAAAACAGGTACATGGTTGACTCTTAATCTTCTCATCCTCCTCCTCCTCTTCCATATGCCCTGTGCTATAATTTTTATATAGGGCCAGCTCACCAGCGGGCCCTGTGATATAATTTTTATATAGGGCCAGCTCACCAGCGGGCCCTGTTTGCCAATTTTTATATAGGTCAGCTCACCAGCGGGCCTTCTCATATAATGTTTTATTGGGTCAGCTCTCTAGCGGGCCCTCTCATATAATGTTTTATAGCGTCAGCTCACTAGCGGGCCTTCGCATATAATGTTTAGGATGGTCAGCTCTGCAGCAGACCCTCACCCATAATGTTTTAGATGGTCAGCTCAGCGCACGTTTCCCTCTTAATCATGGCCTCAGTTCTGAAAATCAAGGAAATTTTTGGGAGAATTTGCCTCTGCGCACGTTTCCCTCTTAATCATGGCCTCAGTTCTGAAAATCAAGGACATTTTTGGGAGAATTTGCAGATGATATACAAGTAAATATACAGCAAATATTGTTTGGTAACAATTTTTCGCCTAAAGTCGTTTTTATTTTCCTTTTTGTGTGTTTTATGGTCAGTCTGTAAAAATGGCGTACCACGGGCGAAAGATCGTTCCCAGCAGCGATGTTGGAGTCCAAGGTGCATCCAGACATCCTCCCTATGCTGTCCCTGAACCATTTCTGTAGTGTTTCCATCTTTTTCTGCCCTTTTCCTATGGACCAGGCACCCTCCCCTCATCAGAGCAGGGGGTGCCTGGTGTAATGCTCGAGTCCTCCCATTGACTTCAATGGGGCTCGGATGCTCGGCCGAGCACTCGAGCCTCAGGGGGTGCTCGGTCAGAGCACCCGAACATCCGAGCATTGGGGTGCTCGCTCATCACTAGTTGACTCTTAATCTTCTCATCCTCCTTCTCCTCTTCCATATGCCCTGTGATATAATTTTTATATAGGGCCAGCTCACCAGCGGGCCCTGTGATATAATTTTTATATAGGGCCAGCTCACCAGCGGGCCCTGTTTGACAATTTTTGTATAGGTCAGCTCACCAGCGGGCCTTCTCATATAATGTTTTATTGGGTCAGCTCTCTAGCGGGCCCTCTCATATAATGTTTTATAGCGTCAGCTCACTAGCGGGCCTTCGCATATAATGTTTAGGATGGTCAGCTCCGCAGCAGACCCTCACCCATAATGTTTTAGATGGTCGGCTCAGCAGCAGACCCTCATTCCTAATGTTTTAGATGGTCAGCTTAGCGGCATGCCCTCGCCCCTAATGTTTTAGAGGGTCACCAGCAGGCCATTAATCCTAATTTTTCAAGGGTGTGTATGATGCCCTCCTTTATGTGTAATAAAGGGTGTATTGGAGTGACATTTCAGTCTAATTTTTGGCAGCCCTTTCACTTAGTGCATAGGCTTTATAAGTGTTGGACCACTACCTGAACTATTGTACCACAATGTGAATGAGGCCCTCCATTTTGTGATATACAGGTTGTATCGGAGTGCCTCAGGTCCTCCCATTGAATTAAATAGGGCTGGGGTGTTCGACAGAGCAGAAGGTAGTTCTTGGCTTCATCCACTAAGTCACTTCGTCACTTTTACTCAATGGATCAGACCCCACTGTTCCGACTATAAATTTTGGACTTAACAAGGGCAAACGGACATGTTGTAAAACCTGTGGTAGCTGCGGCCTCCGTTCCTGAATGCTGTACCGTACCCGGGCCATAACCACGTTGAACACCTGCTTTACGCTGCGCACGTTTCCCTCTTAATAATGTCCCCAGTTCCGAAAAATCGATGACATTTTTTGCAGAATTTGCAGATGATATACAAGTAAATATACAGCAAATACTGTTTGGTAACAATTTTTCGCCTAAAATCGTTTTTATCTTCCTTTTTGTGTGTTTTACGGTCAGTCTGTAAAAATGGCGTACTACGGGCGAAACATCGTTCCCAGCAGCGACGTTGGAGTCCAAGATGCATCCAGACATCCTCCCTATGCTGTCCCTGAACCATTTCTGTGGTGTTTCCATCATTTTCTGACCTTTTCCTATGAACCAGGCACCCTCCCCTCATCAGAGCAGGGGGTGCCTGGTGTAATGCTCGAGTCCTCCCATTGACTTCAATGGGGCTCGGGTGCTCGGCCGAGCACTCGAGCCTCCGGGGGCGCTCGGCCAGAGCACCCGAACACCCGAGCATCGGGGTGCTCGATCATCACTATTAGTAATGTCTAAAAAAAAGCTTTTTTTGCATTTAGAAGAGCTTAAAAAGCTGATCTAAATGCAAAAAAAACGTATCTCTCAAACCACTATGGTTTAAGAGATACGGTCGTTTGAAGTTTGATTTCTCCTACTGACAGCTGCTTTACAGCAGTCAGTAGGAGAAATCAAACTTCAAACGCCCGTATCTCTTAAACCATACAAGTTTGAGAGATACGTTTTTTTTGCATTTAGATCAGCTTTTTAAGCTCTTCTAAATGCAAAAAAGTTTTTTTTTGACATTACTAACACTTTAAACCAGCCATCAAGGAGTGTGGTACAAGATTTTTGTCTAACACCCACTCTAGTTTATTTAACACAACAACTGCATTATAAATTATCTCTCAAAACTCTGGATACATAAAAGTGGCACACTGATGGTATATATATATATATATATATATATATATATATATATATATATATATATATATATACCATCAGTGTGCCACATCACAAATTCTTTTGGGTAGGAGGAAGTCTACTATATGACGATTCTTCACTAATGATCAAAAAGCTAAACATGTTGCTATTTGTTGCCTGTGTAAAAACCACGTAAAACTAAAAAATTTAATATGTGAGAGAGCACACTAAATTAAAATATTTAGAACTAATTTATCTATATCTATCTATATACGTATACATAAACCTTTGCCTGTACTGCGGCAGCCCTGATCATCTCCTGCGCTCCTGCTCTCGCCCCAAGCATCAGGACAATCACGCGGTACTGGAGGTAAGCCCATAGTTCCGTTCCTTGTGTTAGGACCTTCTTGGGGTTCTCTTTCTCCTCATCTGTTTTTATCTATTCACTCACAGTGGAATGATCAATCTCATGCGCTCTCTGCCATCATTGATTCAGGAGCCAGTAACTGTTTTTTGGATACTGATTTAGCCTCTTCTCTGCACATCCTACTCGTCTTAAACCACAACCCCTTGGGGTTCAGATGACCGGTGAACAAGCCCATCACCTGGGCCCAGTTACACATGAAACTACGCCCTTACTGGTACTCAGTGGTACCCACCATAAAAAACACCTACAGTTCAAAATCATTTCTTCTCCATTGTTTCCATTGATCCTTGGCCTTCCGTGGCTGCAGTTACATGATCCCTTCATCTCATGGTCTTCTGGTATGGTGTCTTTTTCCTCCGACCACTGCTTACAACATTGCTTGTCACCTGCCCAGCCGCTCCAGTGTGTTACCGTCTCCACTACCCATCCTTCCTTACCTCCACCTTATCCTGACTTCATGGGAATTTTCGATGTGAAAAGGGCTGACTCCATACCCCCCCACCACCCTTATGATTGCCCCACTGAGCTCCTACCCTGGGCTCTCATACTGTACAGATGGATTTATCCCTTATCTGGTTCTGAGCTGACACACCTCCAATCCTATCTCTCCAAGAACTTAGAGAAGGGATTTTTATGTCCTTCCACCTCACCAGCCGGGGCTGGCATCTTCTTTGTGGAAAAGAAAGATGGTGAGTTAAGGCCTTGCATTGACTACCGGGAGCTGAACAAGATCACTGTGAAGAACCGCCACCCATTGCCTCTGATACCAGAGATGATGGAGCGGTTAGCCTCCGCTACAGTGTTTACTAAGATTGACCTCCGAGGGGCATACAACCTGGTGCAAATCCATCAGGGCAGTGAATGGAAGACAGCCTTTCGCACCAGGTATGGTCATTTTAAATATCTAGTGAGGCCCTTCAGGCTGTGCAGTGCCCCTGCCACGTTTCAGTTCTTCATAAACGATGTCTTCTGGGACTTACTTGACCTCTTCGTCATCATCTACCTGGATGACATAGAGATAGAGAAGTGCAGGTTTGAAACCTCTGAAATCACCTTCCTTGGTTTTGTCATCTCTCCAGGTAAGTGGCTATGGACCCCAACAAGATCACAGCGGTGCTTGAGTGGCCAATCCATACCAGCATCAAGGAAGTCCAGCATTTTGTGGGGTTCGCTAGTTTCTATAGGCGATTTATACGTGGCTTCTCCAAGGTCCTTGCCCCTATACCTGCACTCAGGAGTTCCAGACACCGATTCTCCTGGACACCTAAGGCTAAAGCCTCTTTTGAGCACCTCAAGACCCTTTTTATGTCTACACTTATTCTATCTCAGCCCGATCCTGTAAAGGCTTTCTATGTTGATGTGGACACCTCTGATGTTGCTGTTGGAGCCATCCTATCCCAGTATTCTGGGCCCAAGGATCTCCTGCACCCTGTCGCATACTTCTCACGTTGTCTAACCACAGCCAAGAGCAATTACGACGTGGGCGATAGAGAGCTCTTAGCCATGAAAAGCTCCCTTGAAGAATGGCGGCATCTCCTAGAGGTTTCCCTTCTTCTGGTCATGGTCTATATGGACCATCGTAATCTGGAATAACTCTGGTCAGCTAAGCACCTTCACCCACAGCAAGCACGTTGGGTTCTGTTCTTCAACAGATTTGCCCTACACATCACCTACCGACCAGGATCAAGGAATACCAAGGCAGGCGCTTTATCCAGGAGGCATGCGATACCACCAATCTCTCCGGCTACCACAGACACCATCCTGCAGCCTAAGCATTTTCTTTTGCTGAACAGCACTCTCAGTAAGGACCTCCTGAGCATATCTGCCTCTACTGCCCCTGAGTTTGTGGCCCGTTACTCTTTTAACAGGAAAGATGGGTTCTTGCTACACCACAACAGGATTTTCATCCCTACACCCTTGCGAACGACGGTGATCCATCTCTGTCATGATACACCCACCGCAGGTCATGGTGGTGTATGCCAAACCACTGACTTGGTCAAAAGACAGTTTTGGTGGCCTGGGATGGCTCGAGACATACATCTGTATGTCTCATCATGTGACACGTGTGCCAGAACCAAAGACCAGCATACCAAGATTGCTGGTCTTCTGCAACCACTTGCCATACCCGTGGCACCTTGATGAGATATCACTGTCGACTTTATTGTGGACCTCCCTTCCTCAGAGAAACACACCACTATAATGGTCGTAGTGGACCACCTCACTAAGCTAGAACATTTTGTCCCGGTCTCCAAAGTCCCCACTGCTGAAGCCACTGATTCTCTATTCATCAAGGAGATATTCCATCTCCATGGAGTGCCCAGTTCCATTGTATCAGACAGGGGTCCTCAGATCATATCTAGGTTCTGGAAACCGTTCTGTCTGAACCTGGGCATTACCCGTAACCTGGGCATTACCACCGCTCCATTAAGACATCCTCTTACTATGCTACCTATGGCTATAATCCTCAGGCATTCCCGCTGTTCATGAAAGACCTCTCTGTACCTGCTGCAACTCACAGGGTCTGGAGCCTATGTTCTTCTCTCGCTACCCTTCGGAACATATTGTTGCACTCTCAACTCTCATACAAGGCCCAGGCGGACAGACACCGCCTGCCTGCCCCAACTTATCACATTGGAGACAAAGTCTGACTCTCCTCCTCTCACCTCTGCCTGTCTTGTCCTGTCTGGAAGCTGTGACCACGTTATTTGGGACCTTTTTCGGTTCTGAAGGTGATAAACCATGTGACTGTTTGTTTAAAGCTGCCCTCCAGCTGGCGGGTCCATCTATCCTTTCACATCTCCCAGCTTAAGCCCTGGAGACCCATTGCCTCCCCATCTCCTCCTACGCACCCTACACCCGTGCTCATGGACAGCTGTGAAGAATACGAGGTGGAAGCCATTGTGGATTCGTGGCAGTGTTGTGGCCGGCTTGAGTATCTTGTGCACTGGCTCAGTTATGGCCCAGAGGAACAGTCCTGGAACCAATCGCCAATGTTCATGCTCCGGCGCTCCTGTGTGCTTTTCATTGTTTGCACCTTGTTTCGTCTGGTGGCTGTGTTGGCATCGCACAGGCCTATCACGGTGCCCGTGCTCTGGTCTGTCACTCTCTGTGTGGTGCGCTCCCATTGGCTGAGATTGTTTGGCCCGCCTAGTATGGCCTTCTTATACCAGGCCTCTGGCACCTGTCAGGTCCCCTTTCGTGGTGTTCCTGTACCAGTGCTACTGTGTTGCTGTGATCCTGCGTTCCTGTGTACTGACTTGGCCCGTCTGACTACTCTTGCTGGTTCCTGCTCCGTGATTCGACCCGGCCTGGATGACGTTCCTGCTCCGTGACCTGACCCGGCTTGTCTGACGTTCCTGCTCCGTGATTCGACCCGGCCTGGCTGACGTTCCTGCTCCGTGACCTGACCCGGCTTGTCCGACGTTCCTGCTCTGTGATTCGGCCAGCGAACCTGATCCTGTTCTCCGTGTCGCTTGGGCGACATTCTTACTTCCGCAAGTGCTGGTCTAGCAGACTGAGTATTGTGGCCTCTAACCCACTGAGCCTTCCATTAACTCTTGCAGAGCACTGTTGCCTCCGGTACAATGAGCCTTCCGTTACACTTGCAAAGCACTGTTGCCTCCGTTACACTGAGCCTCCGTTAACACTTGCAGAGCATCGTTGCCTCCGTTACACTGAGCCTCCATTAACACTTGCAGAGCACTATTACCTCCGTTTACTCTGAGCCCTCCATTAACACTTGCAGAGCACTGTTAGCTCCGTCACACTGAGCCTTCCGTTTACACTTGCAAAGCACTGTTGCCTACGTTACACTGAGCCATCTGTTAACCCTTACAGAGCACTGTTGTGTCCGTTACCGCACCGGTCGGGTGCTATTGGCTCTAATTCCATCAGCTCTTGCAGTATACAGTATTTCCGTTACCACACTGGTCGGGTGCTATTAGCTCCAGTCCATCAGCTCTTGCAGTGTACAGTATTTCCGTTACTGCACCGGTCGGGTGCTATTGGCTCTAAGTCCATCAGCTCTTGCAGTGTCAGTATTCCCGTTACTGCACCGGTCGGGTGCTATTGGCTCTAGTCCTTCAGCTCTTGCAGTGTACAGTGACTCCATCGCTGCACCTGTCGGGTGCTTGTGGCTCACGGTAGTGCTAGCTCTAGCAGAGTATTGTGGTCTCCGTTTCTGCTCAGCACAGGGTAGAATCTCAGTTCTGCTTACTATCTAGGTGCCTCCACCTTGCACCACAGTCTCTTGCTACATTTCCCCTCATACTGGACGTTGTCTAACACACCACATCAGAGACTGATTACTTTCTATGAACTTTAACCCTTGTTGTACTGATATAGCCTGGAAATGCCTGTCCTGTGACAGTATTTACTTCTACCTTGTATACTGGGCCTGAGAAGGCATATGTATATGATTGATAATTACCTGTGATATTCTATAGCCCGCAGTGGGCATTCTATTGTGTTTTTTTTTTTTTTTTAAATAAAACTGTGTTTTATTCTAACCTACTGTGTCTGAGTGTTGTACAAACCGTTACAGGGCCCTCCACACCGCACCTCCGTTCCCCATCGGCAAGGCTTCAGAGGAGGTCTGCGTCGGTCCGGTGTTGCTGAGCAACCACGTCAGCATCACGTGCGTTGTGACATCATCAGTTGTTTCCTCAAATAGCGGTCAGTTGTGCTGAGCCAGTGCTCAGTGTATTCATGAGCTCCTGTAGTATGTATCTCCTTTGTTACTTGGATTCTTCTATCCGGACCTGGATATCCTTGCCTCTGCCTTCCTCCTGCCTACCTTTGCCTGGACCTGGATTTATGCTGCTTGCTGCCTGCCCTGACCTCCTGCTTGGACCTGACCCTGCCAGCTCTCTGCCTGCCCTGACCTCTTGCTTGGACTTGACTCTGCTATACTCTGCCTGCCCTGACCTGCTGTCTGGACTTGATTCAGCAGGTATTCAGTTTGCCTGTACTCTGGTACTTACTTGCTCCATCGTGGTCTTGTGGTTTCAGGCACCCGTTTTGTATATATATATATATATATATATATATATATATATATATATATATATATATATATTATTGTGGGCCTTACTCTGTCCTGCCACTGTATCCAACCTCTCCTTCTCTTATACTGGGGGATTTATGGTTATTAGAATCTGTTTGGACCTTGCCTTCTCCTTCTGTCATCAGTTCACTGAGGAGGAGTCCTGGATTCTCACGGAAGTCATTGTTTAGAGTTGAATAGGATTTATAATTAAAAATATGGGATTCATGGCTGAGTCTATGCTTCCCCAGGTAGGGATGGGGGAAAAAGTATATTTTGCTAGCTAGACTTTTTTTTTTAGAAAACCCACCATTTCCTGTTTTCTCTCATCCATAAAAAGCCAGAAAATGTTCATCTGTTGGCTAATCCCTAAAGATTTCCTGCAAGAACTTTCCCAGTTTCTGCCTATACCTGTGAATACCCACTGTGGGGGTCAGACTTAGTTTGTATGTTTTTTTGGCTACCAGAGCAATGGGACAAGGCCGATACTTGTAGGTCAATGTAAGTGGTTCTATAGTTACCAGAGCAGAGGGACAGTGCTTGGCAGGAGTCAGCATATGTGGTTTTATGGCTACCTGTGTGGTAGAAAAAGGGTGGTGATCAGAATGTGTGGTTGTATGGCAACCAATGCAGTGGAACAAGGCTGGGGGGTACATATTTGGATCTATGGGCAGTGGTGGGCAAGTGAGACACTTTACCCGCTGTCAGAACACAACTCCCATCACTCCTTGCCAGCTGTTGACAAAAAGGCAGAAAAACTGTTCTCTTGCCAAAAGTGCCATTTTAATACTTTTCTGTTTTTAAGAAAGAAACAATTAGGAACTGCGACACTGTGACATGAAAATGTTAAATGGGCAAGTGGACATTTCCAAAGAAATTAGAATTTATGTCTGCTAACAAATAACTTAGAGATTTAGAGAGGTATTCATAATACATGATACAATAACACAGTAACATAATAACATAGTTGATGATGTTGAAAAAGACATGCATCCATCAGTTTCAATCATTGCCATATCACTTAATTGATCCATTTGGCAATGGTTGAAATTGATGGATACATGTCTTTTTCAACATAATCAACTATGTTATTATGTTGCTGTGTTATTGTATCATGTATTATGAATACCTCTCTAAACCTCTAACTTATTTGTTAGCATTTGGCAAACCCCTTTGATCCATTAGGAAAACCCCTCTGTCAATCCCTACACTGGCTCCCATTAGCATACAGAATTAAATTCAGAAGTCTGCTGCTAACTTATAGAGCCCTCCCTAACACTGCACCCCCCTATATTTCATCTCTCAAATATACTCCCTCTCGCCATCTTCACTCTGCACACAACCTTCTGCTCTCCACAGCTCTTATTACATCCTCCCACTCCCACCTACAGGACTTCTCCCGTGCTGCACCCCAGCTCTAGAATTCCCTCCCCCTCCCAGTCAGACTCTCCCTCAGTCTTCAGATCTTCAGACACTGCCTGAAAACTCACCTCTTCAGGGAAGCCTATCAACTGCCTCCATAAACACTATTACCAAGAATCACCCCTTGCCTGGGCCACTGCATTCAACAGCACTTCTCACTCCACTGACAAGCAGTTCATGTGGCAGGAGGCACTTACACTCAATAACACTTACTCCTTCTGTGTCAAAAATAACCTTCCTCTAGACTGTAAGCTCTCACAAGCAGGGCCCTCTGATCCTTCTGTTTCTTCACATTTGTTTGTACTATTTAATACCTCTGTATGTCTATTCCCAACTGTACAGCGTTGTGGAATTAGTTGGCTCTATATAAATAAAGAATAATAATAATAATCAAGAGCAACAGGCCATCGTTTAAGGATTTATATACCTAAACACAGGTGAGTCAGTCAGAATGGATGAGCCAGCGATTACCTCACCTGTGCTTAATCAGTGAAATCCTTAAATCCTGTCCTGTTGGGGGCCCTTGAGGACTGAACTTGGACAGCCCTGATCCAGAGGAAGTCAACAAAGTCCTCAAGCCTTTTCTAATTATGCCCCAAGCAGGTAAAACATCAACATCATATCTATGTTGAAACAAACTAGCATAATTATCAAGCATATATACAGCCTCTGCAAACACAACTTCTTGAGGCAAATAATGTTGTTGGTCATCACATAGTCTTAAATATTATCAGTACGTAACCCTTCTAATAAAATTCCCATTATAGAGCTCAAAATCACAGATATATAATGACCCCCTTTTTGAATAACAGTACAATATCTGCTTTTCTCTAATCACACGGTACTATGCCTAATAAGAGTGGATCAATAAATATTGAGTATAATGGATTTGCTAACACTGAATTAAGCTAATTATGTATGTCCTTGGGTGTCTATCAGTTGTAGCATCTTTATTCATCTTAACCAGTCTCTTTTGGACTTTTGTCCATAGTAAACCAAGTACGTAATGGAGGAAATGAAGTGCTTCTTTCTGCTTGCCCAAAGCCTGTCACTGTTGCTTCCTTCATTTTCATGTGTATGTATAGGGGATGGGTGAAGAAGTTTGACTAAAAAACCTAAGAGTGTGAAAATAGGCACTTCTCACCTTCTGATAAAAAGGCAGTTTTACTCCTTTTTATGCCATGCACATACAGCCCCCCAGCCTTTTCCCATTGCACTGGTAGCCAAAGAATGGCACATACTGATCCCCAGTCACGTCTCACTGTTCTGATAGCCATAGAACCACACATACTGCCACCTTCCCAGTCAGTGTCTGGTGTGAAAATACGAGGCAACTTGTAGAGTGAGTTAAATTGCCACTCATGCTATAACTCACTATCCCAATTACAGCAAGTGAAGAAGGCAGGATAAAAATGCATGTACAAGTATTATGCTAATCTAAAAACTTTATTACCCTGATTAAACTTCTGTGCTTTAATTCCCGGCTGGTTAATTCCCAATACACCACTGCTGCATTTTCACTTGGCTGCAAGATTCACTCTTATGCTGCTTAATATAGCAGAAGCCCATAAATTAAAATCCAGCAGTCAAAAGTAGAACACCCTGCTCAGACAGAGTCTGCAATTACTTGCACACAAAAGAAATCACCTGCATCGGAAGGAAAAAAAAGGATTTTGCTTTTAACACTTCCCTTACTACACTATTAAAACCAACAAAAAAAAAAATAATTTTAATCAGTGCACACAGAAGGGTCCCATGACATATAACTTAAACAAATATAAGCTCTCAATTTAGTAAATTGTAATAGTTGTAGTCTCTGCGGCTTTTGGGCTTTTATACAAACTATCAAATAATCTGTAGGCCTGATGCCTGAGACTGTCTCAGATTTGGATATGTTACAGTCTATGTGCCAGGCTTTAAAGTTGTTACAGCCTGTGTCCTATTCCTTTATGATTACCAGGCTACCATATTAGGTAAACACAGATGAATCTTCATCTGTAATATTTTCTACCATTAATATGCCTTTAATGACATAAAACAAGGCTTGTTCTTTCCCCTTTGGGACTAAATTTTGTGAACCCTGCTAAAAAATCAGTTATTTTGAGTGTAAGCATTATTAAAAGTTTATTGCTCAGACATAAAATAATGTAAAATTATATACCCAAATAAAATTGTTTTGTTTGTAATTCGCTTCAAAATGTAATTCAAGATGTAATTGTGTTATTACTGTAAATTTTAAAGGGATTGTAATGTCCCAAAAAAGTATCTTCTAAATGGTAGCTGCAATAAAAAAAAAACATTTAATGCACTTAATCCTTAATCAGCAGAGGTCTTTATTTTCTTACATCTCTCAAACCATAACAGTTTGAGAGATGTAAGAAAATAAAGACCTCTGCTGCCTCCCCGTTCTCATGCGTCCGCTGTACAGCGGACGTCATGAGATCCTGCTTCCGGGACCAGACAGCGGCTCTTCAGGAGCGCTGTCATCAAGATATATAAGTATAATTACTTCATCGGAATGGTCTACAACGTGTGCTTGCAAGCCAGGTACAAGTTGTAGATCATACCGATTAAGTAATTATAGTTAGATATCCCGATGACAGCACTCCTGAATAGCCTCCTACAGTCAGGCGACCCTATTCTGCCTCTGACAGTTTTACAGTTCGTCAGGCAGAAAGGGGAGGGAACGGAGGAATTTATTTTCTTATATCTCTCAAACCGTAACTGTTTGAGAGAAAGGATTAAGCAAATTAAGTTTTTTTTTATTGCAGCTACCATTTGCAGGATACTTTTTTTGGGACTTTACTATCCCTTTAACATATGCCTATATTGTGCATTATGAGAACATTTTTGCAGTTTTCACTTGAAAAAATAATATGATACATTTTGTTTACTTTGATTTACCAGATCAACACAGGTCAAGCAGATGGGACTCCTGGACTTGATTTGAATGTAGCTGAAGCTTGGGAGTTGGGATATACAGGGAAAGGCGTTACCATAGCAATTATGGATGATGGTAAGCACTCCATTATATAGCAAGACAATGAATAATGCCAACCATGATTTATAAAAGCATCTGTATTGTTTTATGATACAAATGAATTGCAAAAGCATCCCTTTTCCATTAAAATTTCATTTTATCTTTAATAATTTCCTATCAAAATAGCTCATATAATATTATTAATTTAATTTACCAGAGGAGTAACAGAGGAGTCGACTTGTGTTGCTCTTCAATGCATTTGACACCCCTCAAAAAATAAAAGGTTAATAAGCATTCTTCAGGCCTTAATTTTGCTGAATAATTTTATCTCTTTCTTTTTTTATATATATATTTATAGAGAAACATTTTAATAAATTAAAAGTTACAATACAAGATTGAAAAAAAGACAAAAGTGTATAGCATACAATAACATAAGAGAGAGCATAGTATAACATAACCTACAACAGATATCAGTCTGAGCAAAGCAATAATATAATTAATGCTACAAAGTAATGAGACAAGTGAATCCCTAACATAGGGACATCTCTAGTAGCATGTGGATAGCCATGGTGGTGAACTAGGTTGGGCAAATAAAGAAACTGAGAAGAAATAAGTCCTGGGAGTGGGCTCGAGAGATGAGCAGAGTAAATTATAAATGAAAGGTAAAGAAAGAGTAGGATGGAAAAAAAAAGGAGGAAGGGAAATGGGAGTTAGGAAGGAAGGAGGGATAGGTGGATCAAATGTGTGGAGTGGGCAACATCCATGAGTCAGAAAGGGCTTAAGAGTGCTTGCAAGCCGACAATGCCAAGGGGTAGGTAGCAGACTGTAACTATGAAGGGAGGGTAGGTAAAGGCCAAGGGGACCAGATCTGATGAAATCGGGAGTATATCCCCATAGAGATGGAGTGACATTTCTCCATGCTATGGAGAGATTAAATTTTGGAAAGCCAAACCTGAATAGAGGGAGTATATTTCGACTTCCAGTGCAGAAGGATCAGAGACTTAGCGGCATTCGAGAGGAAATGTACTAAGCTGATGAGACCTTTAGGGCAAGCGGTGTTGGGGTGTTCGTAGTGAAGGAAGAGACAGAGTAGGGGATCCATCCTCAAGGAGGAGCATAGGGCTAAATTGATGTATGATATTATTCTGCACCAGTAGTTAGGTATTTGCACACATGAACACCACATATGACAATAAGTGCCTATTTCTAATCTACATCTCCAGCATAAGTAAAGATGACCATGGTAAATTCTGGCAAGGAAGGAGGGTGGGTGATGCCATGTAGAGAGAAGTTTATAATTAATTTCCCTCAGCATGGAGGACGAGGGGAGTTTCCAATTGACCCTGATGATTTTTCGCCAGGTTGACTTGCTAAGGAAAGTCTGTAAATCCCTCTCACAAAGTCTCATGAAATAAGGAAGACTAGAAGAAGCAGCATAATTCAGAATACTATAACAAAAGGTCAAATGTCTACGAGCTGTACAATGAGACTTTATACGATGTTCAAAGGGTGTGAGTTGCCTGCAAGGGTCTGCTTTGGAACTAAGACTCATAACACAGGCTTGAATTTGGAGCCAGGATGGGGGCGTATCAGAAAGAGATCTGAGGATCTCGTCAAGGGCTAATGGGTCACCTATTTGGGCCAGTGAGTCAAGTATATCTATATTGTGCCGTTTCCAATTCAGGAAGGAATTGCTTCTGCAACCACCAGGGAAATCTGAGTTGCTAACGATAGAAGCTAGTGGGGAAGGGAAGCTCGTCAAGGTAAATTTACTGCTTAGCAGGTGTCAGGTTCAAAGAATATGAGAAAAAATAATGTGAGAAAAAAATCTTGGGAATGGGTTTCTCGTTCCCATCATTCATTCAAGACATCTCACTAATCCTAGGTTTCCCCTTTTATTTTATCTCTTTCTAAAGAAAGTATTGTTATTTTTTTTGTCATAACTGAATTTTTTATTTAGAGAATACAGTACAAAACACAATAAAACATACATAAAAGACAGAAATCAGGATTGTCTAAACAGTTAATCTCATACAATATGGAAGTTGCATACATCAACGAAAGAGGGTCTTAGAACAATAAGTGCAGCCACACAATCCTGATTAATTCCCAGTGGATCGGGTACTGCTTTCCCAGTTTTAGTATGTTGTGGTGTGAAAGTAGGGAGAAGTGAGGAAAGAGAAGAAGCAGATTAGAAGTAATTAGGGGAGTGAGAAAAAGAAGTAGAGAGAAAAGGGTGAGAAAGGGAGGAAAAGACAAAAGGGAACAGAGCCAATGTATTAGAACTGAATAGTGCAATCATGGGTCTACGGGGGGGGGGGGGAAGTATTGTATTTTATTTAAAAAAAAAATCTGTTTAACTTTTAAAAGTGTTTTTACCCTAATCATTTGAGATAAGTAGCTCCTTCACCTATATCCTTCACTTATATCTGTGAAAAAGTGCTATATTCAATAAACTAAAAATGTGCAATTTTCAGAGGAAACCAACAGCACCATATGTTAGAAGTAGAAATCTCCATACATTTAAATGGAGTGTTTAAACATTTTGAATACAAGAGAGGTATTCAGCTCAGTGCAAAGAGATAGAAACTCATATAAATATATTGTAAAGCTTAAAGAGATAGTAATGTTTCACAAAAACAGCAGCTCCGAATGATCTTCATAGTATTCGAGCCATAGAGAGGCTTATTTCAATACAGAGTTGTAGTTCAAGAGTAATTGAATGATAAAGTATCCCCCTCCCGCCCCTTTAACTAGTGTAAGCCACCTCCCCTCAGATGTGGGATCTGGTCTCTTGACCAGACAGATCACAGCAAGTGACAATCTTCTTACTGTGAACATAAGGAAAATCCTGTCCGCTTGACAGGTTTTTCAGGTTTTTCCATATGCTGATTGAAGATTGTCCCTCTTTGAGATCCATCTGGACAGTCTTGATGCTCTGAGGTGAGCAATCTTACATCAGTAAAAGGGCCGGGAGGGGGGATAGTTTATAATTCAATTACTCTTGAACTACAACTCTGACAGTATTGCAATAACACTCTCCATTGCCGAGAAAACTATAAAGATTAATGGGAGTTGTTTTTATTGTGAGACATTACTATCCCTTTAACATTGGAAATATATATATATATATATATATATATATATATATATATATATAGCATGGATTAAACGAATCTGTTTTATTTTAAGAGATGTATCCTGAGTGCTGTCTCCTTGGTCTATGGAACTCCTGAGGCTGAGTATATATGTGTATATATATCTATAGATATATAGATATATATATATAGATATATATATATAGATATATATATATATAGGAACTACACCCAGCATGAGATGCAATAAATCTCAGCAGTGAGAGTACCTTTGTTTTACTCTGCAGTATACATGTTTTAAATAGTAAGTGCTACTGTTACTTTAAATCAATGGGAACATTGAGAATGTTTATTTGACTCTTACAGTTCAGTTGGTTTACTCTAGAATCTTACTTTTTTAGCTTATTTAATTAAAGTTTTTAGCTTTTTGAATACAGCCATATATGTATGCAAACTTAACACTGCCCATGACTATATTCCATACCTTATATGATCCCTGCTTCCTGGCACAGAAAATACCCTGTCTATAAAATGCAATCTGGTAGATATACCGCCACCAAAAAGCATTGAATGTTTGATGCAGGGACAATGGGGTTGTACTGGCCACACACATAATACAGAATATGGGAGTGTTCAACACAGCTCAGTCACCTCTCAAAATGTGGAGTATTAAATAGGTTTTCCTACTTTTCCTAATGGGAAATTTCACCCTGACTTCTGCATACTAACAAGCTCATAAAATAGAAATAGAGCACACAGTTTTCTGTGCATTCAAATGCATATAATTCTATGAGGATTGTACTATGCCCAAAGCCAAAAATTTTGGGATGAAACACGAGGCTCAGTAGTAAACATAAACAAACATGAAATTATTTATACCCCTCTCCCTTCACACAGCAGAAAACTATCACTTTGCTACTTAGATCATAGCATTACATGGTTATTTACATTGTTTTAGCTGTGTATTAGCATACTGACACCTCTAATCCAAAATGACATTTCTCATTAGAGACTGTCAGTATTATGTAAATAAAATGCACAGTTGGGCAAAAATAATAACCTATAAATATATAGAATCTGTATAAATCAATATGTACAACAGCAGAAAAACGCCCAGAGCAGTAGTGCACATTTATTAAGTTCACATAAACAATTTGTAGTAAACAATCATTAAGTATACAGAAAAAAAATGTGTTACTCAGGTCTTTGATTAAAGTGTTCCCCAAAGAGCTGAATATTAGAGTGGTCTCCAAAACATTATTGAGCCCTATAATTACTTCAGTTCTGGATATATCAGCTTCACTGTCTAGTTTATTAATCTATTTTTCTTCAGTGCACAGTTATTTCCCACCTCTCAATACCAAATCATTATCTTCTAGCAACTGCCATTTTAGTTTTAAAATGTGTTATTTCATCTCAAAGTAGTTTCTATTCACACGTCTATCAGAATTTCTACCATTTATGTTAAAATTCCTTATCCTTCATTATGTTCTCTGATTTTGTTTCCTTACAAGAGGCTTCGTTGGTATATCCCTTTCCACCAGGGCATTTAGGAGGTGTACTAGAGACTTAGGGGTAGATTTAAAGGCAGCCATTAGTAAAAAAAAAAAAAAAAAAAAAAAAAAGACACTAACGGGTGCATTAAGGTGTTGTAAGCCATTTAAAGGTTTGTCTTAAGAACAGCTGACGGCAGTTCACAAATCCTTACGGCCGATAGACTGACCTGCATTGAGACGCATAGAACAAGATTCCCCAGAGCCATTTAAAGGAGTGCGGTACTGCTAACGGAAGAAAAAAAGATACACTTAACGGACAAAAGTTAAGACCCACTTTTCTTAGCCGTTAGACACTTAACGGTCAAAACAAAACACCCGTTATATAGGAAAACACACAAAATGCTTACTGCTTAAGCATGTAAATGGAAAAATTAACCCGTGCGATGCCAAAAGAACACAAAAACATGGACAGACACCACAAATCACTTTCACACACAACACGGACACCTGCAAATACAAAAAGAAGCTCACATGTGCAACATCACCATACGATCCAGACGCAACCTGCACCCCACAACTTCACACCCGCAACTGACAGAGACACAGCAATCAGAACACACCACATTTTAAAACACAAACACACCAGCAAACACTTACCCAGACAACAAACACCTTACCATTGGTGAGCACTCACCGAATCACCACACCTACACAACGCCCTACCAGGTACTTAAAGGGACAGCTTACCACACTCACTTGTGGCTTGTTTTCCACTCAGGGAGAGAGAGATAGAGAGAGAGAGAGAGAGAGAGAGAGAGAACAATAAATATGTTGGGATACTTATTGATGAGAAGGCTGTGGAGAAGGCATGCAAGGGTGAAAGCTAGGGAACACCAGCAAGCCCCAGCACACCTGATCAACAGCCTTCACCTGTTGCAAGTGAGGAGGCTCTGGCTCAACAACCACACAGGAGCCCATCCTCTCCTGGAGGACAGCACCTGCCTGCAGATGCATAGCTGCAGCAACAGGATGCTCCACAGCAACTTGATGATCCCCAGCTGCCACAGGGACCCCTGCAGCAGCGGAGGATGGATAGACGACCACCAAGGCCCAGGGTATACCTCCCAAGGGTCACCATTTTGGAATGACTGATGATGAGGTGATTTATCGCTACAGGTTGAGCCCACACAGCATCATTGCCTTGTATGAGGTCATCAAGGATCAGGTGAATCCCATCTACATCAACAACCATGGAGCAAACTAATCAACTAGTTGTGGGGATAATATTAATCCCAACTAGTTTAGAAACCACAGAGATGTACGCACACTTTTGATTTGTTACAAATGAATTTCAATCTATGTACCTCACATATTCTTGTTTTGTGAACCTTACTACTATATATCGAATTAGCAGCGTCCACAAAAAGAGGTCAATCAGTGAGGTAGATAAAGTGAAAATCCTCATTGATTTTCAGTCAGGCTACCAATTACATGCAACTAAATAAAAACACATTCAATTACTCATATTGTTGCATATAATAAAATCAGAAATAATTGTTATTTGCACTATGGGGGTTATCACTAAACGATGATATGTTAAGACACATTAACCTAGTAAGTTTTATAATTGCTCCAATAAGTATGAAGAACAATTGAGGGTACTTGACTAGTACAAACACTGGATGCCTATATCATAATGTACAAACAACCGGCTCAGTACTATACATATGGCATCAGTGATTGTTTGTACATCAATTACGAATGTACTGCCTCGCAAAGGAATATTTATGCGATCAATATATTGAGACAAAATCGCTAACTTTTAATAACTTGATACTCTAATTATCACGCAAGAGCATAAATAATTTGACACATATGGATTTTTTATGATTTAATAAAAGTTAAGTTTTAGCAAATAATTTTTAATTAAGATACTTCTTAAGACCCATATCTTCCTATAAATTCCATAAGGCAAAATTTATAAAAGGGGCTTAGCGGAGTGCATACAAGAGAATACTTTCTTTCCTTCTTTTGAGAAGGAAAAATCATTTTTGTTTGTATTACATTTAATCCCTTGAATGCCAGAAAGGTTTCCATTGCATTGCTTTGCAATGCGATGGATTCCCATATGGCACTCAAAGAGTTAAGTATGCAAACCCATGGATCTAACCCATTATTTACAAACCGTAAAACATGCAACATTGCTCTTGTTCATGCTTAGAACCTCTAACATCTCTTGGATTGTTAAAAAAAAAAAAAAAAAAAACCTCTTAGGGTCTCTCCCTAAGAGTAAAGGGTAATGTAGAAGTGGACTCCTTGTTCTCAGTGCCTAGGAAAACTTGCTGCACCTCACAGATGAGGACCAAACAAGGTTGAAACATACATCTGTGGTTAGCTGGTATTTTCTGTGCACAGAGGACTTGCCCATCATTTTGGAACAGGACTGCCCTTTTGGGTGTGATTAGTCTAATATGTATGTGGAAATGTTTCCTCTGTAATTACACTAGAGAGTTAAAGTTTTATGCTCTTGAGGGGTGACTGGCCATAGAACAGGCAACATTGCTTTTGTTTGTACTCAGAGCCTCTCGCATCTTTTGGATTTTTTTTTTTTTTACAAACTCTTAGGGTCTCTAACTAAGAGTAAAGGGTAATCCAGATGTGGACCCCTTTCTCTCCATGCCTAGGTAAAATAGCTGCACCTTCCAGATGAGACCCAAATGAGGCCAAAACATATGTTTGGGGTTAGCCTGTATTTCCCATGCAGAGGGGACTTGTCCATCAATTTGGAACTGGACTGCCCTTTTGCTCTGGATTAGTTTAATATGTGTGTAGAAATTTCTCCTCTATAACAGTGCTAGTGGAATGCTCTTGAACTGTGACTAGCCGTAGAACAAGCAACTTTGCTTTTTTTCGTGTTCAGTGCCCCTCACCTTGTTTTTGAAAATCTCTTAGGGTCTCTCCCTAAGAGCAAAGGGTAATCCAGACATGGACTCATTGCTCTTAGTGCTTAGGGACAGCAGCTTCACCTCACTGAAGAGGCCCAAGCTCAGCAGACGAGGCTCGCCCATGATTTTGAAAGTGGACCGCCCTTTTGGATGAGATTTGTCTAATATGTATGTGGAAATGTATCCTCTGTAACGGCACTAGAGAGCTAAACTGTGATGCTTTTGAGTGGTGACTAGCCGTAGAAAAGGCAACTATCACGGTCCCCGTGATCCTGTATGTCACTCTCAACTGTGCTGCTCCCTGATTGGTTGAGCTGTGTTGGCCCGCCCCTGGTTACCTGTTTTATTCTGGCCACTGGCACCTGTCAGGTGCCCTTTCGTGGTGTTTCTGAGCCAGCGTTGCTGTTGCCGTATTCCAGTATTCTGATCTCCTGTGTACCGACTAGGCCTGTACCGACGACGTTCCTGTGTTCCTGTTCCGTGATTGACCCGGCCTGGCTGACTTCCTGCGTGTTGCTGATCCGGCTTGTCTGTGAATTTCCTACGGCATCCGACCCGGCCCGGCTGATGTCCTTCCTCCGTTGCTGATCCGGCTTGTCTGCGAATCTCCTACGTGTCCTGACCCTGCCTGGCTGATGACTGACTCCTGTGCTTGCTTCTGTTCCTGCCGTTCCGGCTGACGGTTCCTGTTATCGCCTCGGCGACATTCCGATAGCTGCAGTGTGTGATCTGAGCCTGCGTTTTACCATTGCTGAGCCGTATTGTTTAGATGAGCCTTCCGTCTGATTGTTGAGTACGTAGTGCTGAGTCTGTACCATTACTGTGCTGTGTCGCTATTTTGTGCCTAGACACTGGTGTTGCCTCCATCCTATCACTGCCACTCTTTCCATCATTTGCCTTAGCCTGTTACTCTGTTTCTGTGAGCCGGCCGCTTGTGGGCCTCGGTAGTCGGCGGCTCTCCACCTTGACAGAGCAGTGGTTCTGTTACGCCTGTTGGCTATTGGCAAGCAGTACTGCAACCAGTGGTCTCCATTACGCCCGTGGGGGTTATTGACACTGGCATTCACGATACTATTGGTCTCTGGTTACGCCCGTGGGGGCTATAGGCTCAAGCAATCACGATACTGTTGGTCTCCGTTACGCCCGTGGGGGCTATTGGCTCTATCAATCACAGAACTGTTGGGTTCCGTTACGCCCGTGGGGGCTACCACCTTATCACTCTGCAGCTCCAGTTCTAGTCGCAGCTCTATTCTACAGCTTCAAACAGTGGATGGACTTTAGGTGCTATCACCTAGCTCATATCGCTATATACAGCACCAAGGGCGTGCCTAACACCACATTTGAGACTGATTACCATTACTATTAACCTCTTGTCTCCTGTTTGTGCTGCTATATCTGGTGAATTATTTCCTGTTGTACCTGGTATTTCAGCCCATATTCTGCTGATGTCAGTACTGCCCTAGAGGCGGCCTTGTCATTATCTTTTGCTTTAATAAAATTTTATTTGTTTTATCTAACCCTCTGTCTGAGTGTCTGAAAACCGTAACAGCAACATTACTTTTGTTCGTACATAGAGCCTCTCACATCTCTTGGCTTGTTTGTAACCCATTATTTAATAAGAAATAATCAAATAAGTGCTTTCAATTAGTATTCTAAAATTAATATGTATTTAATAGAGATCTTACCAACATCTACTGTAAACAAAACTAGTAATTATCCAAATATTGTATGCTGTATTCCTAAAGCTTTTTTTCATTATCTGTGTATAATTTATTAATATATTTGCTAATCATCGTACTCAGCTTGTACATGATTATGCCAATAATGCCAACAAAATCATTCCTCTTTATAAAGCCCTACTTTACATATTTGACTCAATTGGTTTCGCCAATATTAAGTTTTAGTTGGATTATCTAATATATTAAGGTTTTCATCTTCAGTATGTTTGAATCATTCTTTTCACAATATAAATTCAACATACTTTTCACAGTCTTATCGCTGGTTAAACCATTTTATTCAGTATTTGCATCAGTGTAAAGATGTTAGGACGGCAACACAAATGCTCATTGTCTGTGTTCCTGCCATGTTTTCAAGTAATAATCCCTTGAGAACTTTCCCAATCTACGCCTAAACTTTCTATGCCAGTGAGAATACCTGCTGCATTACTGATACTGCTAAGGACTAAAGTTGAGAAATCAGTAGTTAAACATAGTTTGTTAGAAACCTTAATAATATAGCAAAATAAGCCTTGAAAAATTGTTAGCAGTTTGAAGCCTACTGCAACATATTTAATAGAAACAAATTATTAGCAGGTTGGCTATGTTAATATGCCAATATATATGCCTTGAATAAATACGTTGCAGACTGGTAGGGACCTCCACTTCAGATGATGATGGGACAGAAGGTTATGCTCTTCAATGGAATATAATGTGTTGTTTGCATTTGCAGGCTGAGGCCTACAGAAACATATGCACTGAATACATTTTTAGCAATTACAACATGCCTATGGCAAGGCCTGGACTGACAACAAGTTAATTGTGGTGATGATAGTGGTGGTGGTGCGTGAACAATTAGTAAATATAATGTATCTGCCCCAGTGCCTGCAATGAGCCATGTACACTCCCCTGGGTGGATTGACAGTCTGTAGATACCTTGCCACATCCTATTAGTCTCCATCTTGAATAGGAATTTCAGTGCATCATTTTGGTGAATATTGTTGTGGTACTTCTTGGTAACAGACAAGGGACACAGTGGAGACAACAACAGCACCTTATATTTTTTGGAGAACAGCTTAAAATTTCTCACATAAGGCTCAGGGTGGAATGATTATGTTGGATGTGCTAAATTGGAGCAGAAGTGCCAACTGCCAAGGTGTCAACCCTCCTTTCCCCTCTCCATAATAAGTGCACAATCGCTGCCCCCCAAGGAAAAATGTTCTCATGCCCTGACATAATTTCAAAGGAGGTGGAGTAGGAGAAGGATTATGGTGACTGAGTAACACAACATATTATTGGGCAATCATTCATCAATGACCATAGCTGTGGCGCCAACTGTCGTTGATGGTGGCAGCTACACAAATCCCTCCTTTTCATCAATGCTGTGACTACTACTACATGTGCCATATACTTTCCTGTTTATATTTTGTTGCCACGGGCTATATACTTGTATAGTATTAGAAGCAGATTCATTTTTTTTTTTTAAATTTAGACTACCAACACTACTACTGAATAGACATGCCATACAGTCATTAATTATATACCCAACTGCACTGAAAACCCTCTCTGATTGAATACTTGCTGGTGGAAAATTAAAGGTTTCCACAACAGTATGCACAATGCTGGCCAGTTCTCAAGTGGATCATTGTTTCAGCCTAGAACATAATTATCCTGCATGTAACCATCTCACATACAGTGGGGCCACTCCTTGGAGAGACTGTGTTTATCTGCATCAGTTAGCAGCCCATTTTCTGGGAGCAAATACCATAGATATGTGTCAGTTTCACCACCATTACCACAAATGTTATATTGCTGTCCCTGCAACGCTTTCTGTGATGAGGACATACATTCTGAATTTGTAGTGATGTTTATATTGCTGATGGTATAATGTTTTTGGCTTCTTCCATTTCACCATGCTTTCTAGTTTTGCTCTTATGTTACTTTCTTCCATAATGTAATCTACAAATCACTTTGTAAGGATTTGTTTGTATCATGTCTCAGAATCTGTTTCCTCAGAGTGCTACTGCTCACATCTTGGCAAAAGTTCACAAATAGTATGTTTAAGACGGGGTACTGCAATGCAGCAATAGTGTATTCATCATTGTTTTCAATGGAGACCATAAGAGGATCCAGTTCAAAGCAGGCCAACATGTGATTCACCAGCCAGTTCATGTTTATTTTTTCAATATGTAAGATTACTTCTCTGGAATGACTAATCAGCAAGGCGGCCTACTCAGAAGGCTTCAGAAGCTTGCATAAGTTACATATCAATTACAAAGAAGTCTGCACCAAACCCTTCCATTTAATCACAGTATATTCACAATGGCCTTGTTATGCTCATACAAACCCAGCATGTGCCATTTAGAATACCACCTGGTCGGGATGCTGGACCTCCATTTTATGCTGAAGATGGGGCAGGTGGTTGGTACTTGTGGAAATTCTATTACTCTAATATTATTATTACTACTATCCAAGTAACTCAGAGTCAGCGGTAGGAGATATGAATGTTATTGTTAGTGAGGAAAAGGATTTCACACAGAATGAAGGTTTGGCTGCCCTGGGAGGGATGGAAGAGGGAAGGATGGAAATATAAAGCCCAAAAGAAAGCCAAAGGGAGAGGAAATATCAATAAAGGAACAGGAAGGAGTGTTTTGTTTTTTGTCAAGTCTTCTATGTGTTGGTGATTCAAATTTCAAGGACACCCACTGGGTTGCTAACTTGCATACCAGTACATAATAAAAAATGTATGGAAAACATTTCATAATCACAGCAATACACACAAAATGCAACCTTTTACAAATATTTTCTTCAATGAAGCCAGGGTAGCTGTCAAATATTTGTAACAATGGAATGAACAAGTACTTAAAGCGGAACTACCACCTCCACTAAAGTTGCCCTGCAATACTTAGGCAGGTGGAGACTAGCTTACTATTCATTATTTTACCGCTCAAAAGTGCCCATGAATACAGTTATCCTGAAGCTTCCAAGACCGGAAGCCAGGCAGCACTGTGGACATCTTGACTTGCGCATCTGAGCTGTCAGTCCTCTTCATCCTTCACAGGCATTGCACTGGCCTGGACGGCTCTGGAAGAGACTGACGGGACTTAATCCTTCCCTTTTTATGGACCTATACATCTCTCTCTCTCTCTGTATATGTATGTATAAAATTACATTGTTTTTAATTTAACCCTTTAAGGACCAGAAGGATGAACATATCCTGGCCTACCTATTTTTCCTATCATCTCAGCATCATATTTTAGGGAATATGGAAGCCTATTAGCCCACACTACTGCCCAATATTGATGAGGCTTAATAAATGATAAGAAGGTTTACTAACCTCCTTTTGTCTTCTGATTACCTCTCTGGGCTCTCTGGGCCCAACAACCTCTCATTTGGTGTGACAGTGCTTTTAAAATGCCATTGGGACCCTTTTAAATTGTTCAAGGGAGGATTCGAATGGCTACCATTGACCCATTCTAATGGTAGGAGAGGATAGCCACAGATGGGATCCAAGGATCCCCTTTACACTCTCCCTGAAGGGGCAAAAGATTTCCCTAAACTAGGTAAAGACCCCCTAATCCTTTATCAGGGGATAGGGCTACCTGCCTATGCCCATCCCCCCAGTGGGTTAAAGGGATAGTAATACTTAAAATGTAAAAAAAATGTTGTAGGGTTTATCCCCCTGAGTAAAACAAGGGTACTCCCACTGCTGAAAGGTGTTTTATTTAAACTTTATTACAGCTCAAAGTTGAATTTTTTAGGTGCAATATCACAGTGGCCTGAAATTGTACAGTGGTGCTGTTGCTACACCATCCTATGGACAGCTCTGGTCCTGGAAACATAAATCTCCATAGGATGGTGTAGCAACAGCGCCACTGTACAATTTCAGGCCACTGTGATATTACACCTAAAAAATTCAACTTTGAGCTGTAATAACTTTTGAACAAAACACCTTTCAGCAGTGGGGGTACCCTTGTTTTTCTCAGGGGAATAAACTGTACAACATATTTTTTTTTTACATTTTAAGTATTACTATCCCTTTAATAGGTTGCAGCAACCAAATAGGTTACAATCACACACACCTTCAATTTTCCTCTCTGACCCAAGGATGAGGTCACATGGAAAGGGCTGTCCAACAGGAATCCATGGTCATGTTCTATGTTTGATCTCTTCACATGATAGAAATGTCTACACACCCCTGCTAGATGGTAGAGGGAATGGTCATTCAACTCCTCTTTGTGGAAATTCAATTTGGCATGGAGTCCTATAGACCCTATTCCATTTAAAAACACATTCTAGGAGATGGGTGGAAGGAAGGGGGTATAGTCAGACTATTTTCCCTTATGTTTTATTAAGACCCACTAAATTGGGCAGTTGATGGGGATACTGGGGACCCACAAACCCACACCCGGTATTTTCGTATACCTCCTTACCATAATTTGGAGGTGGTGGAGATAAAAAGAAGGACCTGGACGTAGACATGACCTCGTTCCATAACTGCGGCCCAAAAAAGGACCCACGGGGACTAACAGTTTCATTTTTAAACATTTATTTTTTAGTGAAAATCATTTTAATAGATGTCAAAGTCAAAAGACTGCTAACCATATATGTTTTTTACAATACTGGTAGTCTGTGCAAAACATTGCTATTCAATGTATTTCCCTGGTCACTATCACAGAATTTGTTATAGCCCCACATTTTTAGAACAGGGGATGGAGTAAACAACTTGAGCAATATTTCCCTGTTTCTGCTCAAAACATTTACATAAATATTACTAATTATGTACTAACTTGCATTTCAAAAGTAACACATACGCATTACTGATATTTTAACAAAGAATGTTTAGTGAATTAAGTGACTTTTATAAGATGTCAAAAACCAGGAGATAAAAGAGGAATGTATGAATAGAATTCAGCACAATGGACTGTTTTTTTTTTACTAACACCTGTGTTTAAAGCTTTTGTGTGGAAAAAATGGATGGGTAGTGTGGGAGTATGTGGGTATTTTGTGATGTGCTGTTCCTTTCCAACTTCCTGTACAAATTGGATGCAGAGAAAATTAGCAAAATATTATATTATTACTTACAAGAGTAATATGCCATAATGTACTATGCATTTGTACATAAGCACAGGTTCAAGCACTTCAATAGAGAAAACATGTGTTGTGCCCCATTTTCTACATCCCCCTGATGTTCTATATTCTTTTGCTTCAATTCAGGGGTAGAAAATCCTTTGACCTTCAGATGTTGGGGACTACAACTCACATTATCCCCTACCAGTCATTGTGTGATTTGGTGTGATCGGAATTGTAGTCTCCAATAGTCAGAACATTGACGACCCATGCTTTAGTAATGGGTATGTTTATACATAGTTAATTTTGTGTTTGGAAACACATAAGATCTCAATGAGGAGTTTGTACTTTGTGGTAAAATGGGAAATGTAAGTGAATAAAGAAGGATTGAACTTGGAGGTTTGATCCTTTTTTAGAATAATTAATTCTAGTGAGCATGTTTTCATCAATAAGAGACATAGCTGTGTAACTATTCAAGACTGGTACACACCATTTTTTTCATGTAGATTATACAGTTAGCAGAAGCATCATACCGTGTATTTAACCAGCTATACTGAAATGATTGCTTGTACTTAACCACTTTACAAAATGTTCTCAAATTTTATCATGACTTTTCACGACACAACTGCCTAATAAATCTCACAGAGATCATTCTTATTTGTGCTGGAACAATCGTGTCTCAAACTGATATAAATGTAACATGAAATTTTCTGTATGTCATGACTCTTTGACTTACCACTTTTTTGTAAAAGAAGCATGTACTTTTTAGACTTACTTAATAAATATCATTTTATTTTAGGCATCGATTACCTGCATCCAGATCTTGCCTCAAATTACGTGAGTACAATACCAATTTGGTTCTAACATTTAAATGGCTTAGTCCATCTATTACTAAAATGTCTGCATTAGCTGATATAACAGATGCAGTACTGAATTGCAAATCTCTTCCACCTAGCATTTATAAATTGTTGTAATTTAGATTGACCATGCATGTCAGAGAGGGTAAAAAGCTTTCTGTGCACTCCTAACTAGGGATGAGTGAAAATTTCCTCCTTAAATGGAAATTGACGAAAAATGGCACTTTCAGCTTGGCGAATAATTTTCACGAAAAATGCAGATTTTCTGTTTTTTCCCGCTTTGTTTGCCTGGGAACTTTGAAGTTACAAACAACACATAGCAAATATTTTTTTATTTCCCAAAAGCATAGTATAAAAGGGCATGAGGGTGCCCGTGTTGGTGGGGTGTGGGGAAAGAATAAGTTGAACAGGGCATTTTTTTGGGGGGGAGGTTAGTTTACTGGGATTGAGGGGCAGTTAATACTACACAAATCCTAAATACAAATAAAATACTCCATAAGACATGGTATAAAAGGTGAATGAGGAGGGTACCTGTGTTGATGGGTGGAGTCTGGGGAATGAATAAGTTGAACAGGCAATTTGTTTTGAGGGGGTTGACTGCTATTGTAGGGGACAGTTAATAAAAAAAATAAATCAATACAATAAAATAAGAAATGTGTATGTAACGTGGTAGAGACAGGGACCCCCTGACATAAGCTGCCATTGGGGTAGACTGATACTTAACATGACAAAGCATTTTTATAGAGGATAATATGTAAAATTTGTTGTTAAAGTTAGAGGCCCAAGCCCTGAGGACACATTGGTTTGTAGGGCTTAGGCTTATTAGAAACAAACCCTAAAACTTTTTTTATTTTTTTGTAGGATATGTTTTTATTTTTTTCAAAGCACAAACCTTGAGAAAAAAAATGCCCTACTGGCCTAGTGCCAGCAGGTCATGTTGGTCAATGGCCACTGGCCATTGTCAGATGTCCTCCTCTTAGTATCAGTCCATAATTGCTGAATTTGCAACTGTTCTTGCTGCTGCTGCTGAGTTGTTCAAGCAGCAGGATGATTAGGCAGCTGAAAGGGAATGGGATCAACAATAGCAGTAACATGGGTGATGGATGATGAAGGTTCCCCTTGACACAACTAGCTCCAGTGATGTACCTGAGGCAGTAGCAGCACCATAACTATCCCCCACTCTATGTGGAAAAAAGAAGAAGTTGGCCAATAATTCTTCTCCATCTGCCCCTCTTCCAAACTCATGGGTGTGTTATTAGAATATAAATGTTTCCGTTGAGAGTAGGAACTGTGGTTCTCATCTGCAACTGCAATGTGCCCAGTGTGTGTGTGTGCGTGTGGTAAATAACATCTGGGGGGCACAACTGTATCCAAACACCATGACACTCAAAACCAAGTACTGCCGTGTCACTATACTCCTTGTCCAGACCCCGCTAAGGACACATGATAACTTGCTTACAGTTTAATAGTAATGATGAACCCTCCCTGCCAGCATCGTAGCATCTCCTCAGATGCCACATAATGTACTGCTTGCAATTCTCCTTCACCACACTGGCATGTGTGGTCAGTGCACCACACAGTGTGCAATGTTTAGAGACAAACTGTCACATCCTAACATCAACAGAGTGGCTATCATTTGTCAGGGGAGGTAACGATGAATGAGGTGGATTGGCAGAAGATGTAGTTACCCTAGAAGTTGATGGCGAGCTAGTTGTTTCTCTTGTCATGGAACCTCCAGTCTCTGCCTGGGTTGCTCTATTCTTCCTCCTCTTTGATCTTCACCTCGCCTCTTGTTGCCTTTCTGGAGAATCGGGGGGTACAGCAACAGCAGTGCTTGATTTCTTTGGTGGAATATAAATGTTTCCATTGGGAGTAGGAACTGTGGTTCTTATCTGCAACTGCAATGTGCACAGTGTGTGTGTGTGTGTGTGTGTGGTAAATAAAAACTGGGGAGCACAACTGTATCCAAACACCCTGACACCCGAAACCAAGTACTGCCGCTGTCACTATACTCCTTGTCCAGACCCCGCTAAGGACACATGATAACTTGCTGACAGTTTAATGGTAATGATGAACCCTCCCTGCCAGCATCGTAGCATCTCCTCAGATGCCGCATGATGCACTGCTTGCAATTCTCCTCCACCACACTGGCATGTGTGGTCAGTGCACCACACAGTGTGCAATGTTTAGAGACAAACTGCCACATCCTAACATCAACAGAGTGGCTATCATTTGTCGGGGGAGGTAACGATGAATGAGGTGGATTGGCAGAAGATGTAGTTACCCTAGAAGGTGATGGAGAGCTAGTTGTTTCTCTTGTCATGGAACTTCCAGTCTCTGCCTGAGTTGCTCTATTCTTCCTCCTCTTTGATCTCCACCTCACTTTGTGTTGTCTTTCTAGAGAGTCGGGGGGTACAGCAACGGCATGCTTGATTTCTGTGGTGGATGTTTGGCTTTAACTTGTTTGGTATACATGTCATGTTGTCTGTGTTTCATGTGTGATATCAGGGAGCTTGTGCCAAGGTGTGTTCCCTCCTTTCCTCTTCTCACTGACGTGTTACAAATTGTGCACAGTGCAATTGGGGATGACTGCACTGTGCCTGCCCCAAGAGAAAAATAGTCCCACACCCATGACTTCAGGGGTGAGGGAACAGGCAAAGAAAAATGGCCTTTTTCTTCTTGTCCTCCACATTCCCCTTCACTGTCTATGACTGCAGATAATGTTGCTGCTGTTACTGCTACTGCCTCAGGATCAGCACTGCAACTAGGACCAGGAGTATTGCTGGTGCTGGCAGGTGGAACCTGTCCTAGTGCCGCATCACTTGTTGACCCCATTCCCACTGTGTCCACTGTGGTCTGTGGCACACGAGTTTGCTCTTCATCATCCTGCTGCACTTGCAGCTCAGCAGAAGAAGGAATTAGAGCAGTTGCAAATTCCTCAAATTCCAAAATCTCTCTGCTAGTGGTGGTGGTGGTGGTGATGCCCATCATCATCCCTGTCTCCCATTCCTTCTCAGTTTCTGCTAAAAAGGCCATCAATGTTTCTTCCACCCCAGCTTCTACACCATCATCATCATCATCACCACCACCACTACCCCTACATGCTGTGCTGCTCTATTACAGACATCTCACTGCTTTTTGGAGGAGGTGACTAGCAGTGTGGCAGAGGGTCTAATGTCACACTTGTCATTTATTGGTGACATGAAGAAGGCAGACTGACAGCAGTAGCAGCATGGGCAAGCAGCTGTCTGTGCTCTTTCTGGTGGTGGTATTAATTGTATGCCTGCTCTCCTCCAACAACAGTTCTGACCTCTTAGTCTTCAGGATCCTGTTCCACTTGGACACTTTATTGAAGGGAAGGGGAGGACTCACAGGGTCAGAGGAATGGTGTGGGCTCCCTTGACTGCTAGTCTGGATGCTCTCAAATGTTTCCCCTGCCACTCTGGATGCTTCACCATTACTGCTACTATTAACACCAATCATATCAAGTTCAGCCACAGAGTCTTCCTCCTCAGTCTCCCAGTTGCTAGTAGTATGAGGATATTGTTAATTACCCCCTCCTTCACTCCTATTGCTAACAGGCTGTTAGTAGTACTATCACTGGAGGTACTGCTTGGGAATGGCAAATGTGATCTAGGGTCCTTTGCTGTCACACTTAGCATCATCTTCTCCTTCCCCCCTCTCCGGAGTACTACAAGACACCCTAGCAGGAGGCAAAGTATTAGTGGCAGCAGGTTAAGCATTGGAAGCAGGTACAGCACATCTGGCAGCAGGCACAGCAATGGTGGCTGCAGGTACAGCATTGGTGGCAGCAGGGGCAGCAGGTACAGTAATGGTGGCTGCTGATACAGCAATGGTTGCACTGGCAGCAGGGGCAGCACATCCTGCAGCAGGCACAGGCAGCTGATCTGTCCTACTCTCACTAGTACTTCCGTTTTCTCCCTCCCTTCCCATTCCCTTTTCTACCTCCCTTCCCATTAAATTCCCCAAGATCCCTTTGGGGGATTAAGGGAGACTGGACAGCACTGGTTCAGTTCTGCTCACTTCCTCCTCCTCTTCCTCAGACTCAGTGGACACATAATAAGGGTCCTTCCAGTTCTTCCTTTTACTGCTCATAGTGACAGCAGTCACTATGAACCTCTCCTGTCTCAATTTAACAAACAAATAACAGCAGAACAGCACAACACCTCTACCTCGCTCTGTATCTGCTTCTATTGTGTTTCACTTCCTGGAATACATCATATTTTATAGAGAAAACAACGTAAATCAATGGGTGGAGACTTTCTAGCCACTGAAAAATTGGTGGGGAATTTTGGCCAATGGGCAAAAAACACGGAAATTTTATTCTCTGTTTTAAAAGTGGATTTTCTCATGAAAAAAGTGGACAATAACGTGGTTTTCGTGGAATTTCTCATGGGAACATGGAGACAACTTATGCCCATCCCTACTCCTAACTGTAAACAATAAATGCAATAAAAATACAATAAACATTGTTAAGCATTTTATTATGTAGGCTAAAACACAAATAGAATTATGTAATAAATAGAAATTGCAGTAATTAAGACAGTGACGGAATTTCAGCATGCATGAGATAGGTATAAGGCTGTCCTGAATATAAGACAAGACCAAGGATCCAAAAAGGTTAGAGGTTTTTTACAGTAGGAAAATGGGCAGACTAGATTGGCTGAATGATTATCTGCCTTCAAATTCTATGTTTCTATATGGTCAATATGGGTCCAAAAAGCTAATTGATTTAAGTGGAATTTTAATCCTGTGAGCACAAGAGGGGTATCCAGCAGATTGCTTTGAAATGCTTTGGATACTCCCACTGACACTCAAAGTATTAATCATTTGAATTTTAAAGAAAATCACATTTACATTGTAAATTAAAATAATCCTAAATATTAATGAGAATGATGAATTAAAAGTTGTGTATTTGTGTGTGATTTTCTAAGATATTCATGCATTCATTTTTCTAAAAAAACAAAGAAATAATTTTTTTTTTTTTTTCAGATTACACTCGCCATATGTATCATTTTGGTATTGATACTTGTATTGTTGAAGAAAACGTGTGTTATCAGCATAGGTTATAGTCAAAAAATATCAAAGTTTCAAACTGGCACCTAGCTGTATCGAAGAGAACATGAAGACATTTCTAAAAATGTCATGCTATAATGCTGATTTATAAGTCTTTCATAAAAATAATGAAACCAAATAAATCAGCTGAGACACTAGCATATGTTCTCCCTTTCTAATAAATCTATTCCTTAGTGCTACTATGCAGTGTAAGTTATGATTAAAAATAACCTGATTGTGTTGAACAAAGTGTTTGGTGTTAAAGAATGGCTTCTATGAGTTCAGAACTATCCGCAGAAAAAAATAATAAAAAGAGCTTTAGATGTATCCCTCAGTTATGGAATAAAGAGATAGGATATCTAGTACAGACATTGTTACCCACAGAATAATTCAATAAAGGAAAGCAATTCAAACACTAGACTGCAACCTTTGCCTACCAGAGGTGGGAGTAGAATATAATCACTCTTCCAGGAAAATATAATGCACACATCAACTCTCTTACAAAACTTTACCAATAGAAAGTTTCTTGAGACCTTTCATTCATTCTAAGTGCTATACAGTGCTATACACATTAACTACTTGCTTAATCTATTTGGTTTTGAACAAAATATTCTGCTATTTCCATGCCGAATGCATGTTACCACTTGATATGGGCATAACCATGTATTTAGGTATCTTTATTTATATAGCAACATACATGTACACAGAGCTTTACTTTATAGAAGTTGTAATAGTACAATACAAAAATACAGAACTTGAGTCAAGAACATTAGGCTAAAGTGTGATCATTGCATTATTTGCAGGGGAAACGTGCAGCAAAGGGAATAATACAATGTGAAAGGGACCCTGCCCCTAGGAGCTTACAATCTAATTAGAAATCATGATAACATACAGAGACATTAGGAGGAGGATCATAAGCATAAGTACAAGGTTTAGCGAAGGAAGTGCAGAATGACTCTGATGTGACTGTCAATGTGCACAAGGAGGATATAGTTACTGAGATGCCTCCTTCAGCAGGTGGGTTTTCAGGATATGCTTAAAAGTGATGAGTGCGGATGATTGGTAAATGGTGATAGGGAGGGCGTTCCAAAGTTGAAGGCCAGACAGTGAAAAAGATTTTAGCTGAGAGATGGCTTGAGTTGTATAGGGAGAAGACAGGAAGAACCATTGAGAAGAACACAAGTGATGAGAAGGGGTGTAGCAGGAGATAAGAGCAGAATTGTAAGAGGGTGCTGAAGAACAAAGAGACTTATTTTAAGAAATATGATACTTAATAGGTAGCCAATAGAGGGATTTCAGGAGCAGATAAGAGGGAAGGTATCTGGGAGCAAATGTAGTAATTTGTGTAGATGAATTGAGAACAGACTGAAGTGGAGAAAGATGTGCGGCAGGAAGACCGGAGAGTAGAATGTTGCAGTAGTCGAGTCTAGAGAGAATGAGGGCCTAAGTGAGAGTTTTTGCAGTTGATTTTGGCATGTATTTTGGTAAAATTTTTTAAGAAGAAGTGACATGTTCTCGTGACAGCTTGGATATAGTTAAGAATATTAATGTAATATTGAGTATGACCCCAAGACAGCATGCTTTGATTACAGAGTTGATGGCAGAATTCTCAATTGTGGTGGAGAAAAGGGTTGGTAGGTGGGTTTTAGAAGGGGAATGCAACCAGGTTTAGTATACTGTATTGTCCTTTGTTGTCAAGGTTTTGCTGAGCTGCTCCCACTCTGCCTATTGATTCTGCTGTCTGAGCTAATCTAGTGCTCTGCTATCCACTGCTGCTGTCTTCTGAGTTTCTGGCTCAGGCTGAATCAGCTGACCTCTCTGATTACTCACCTGACTGTTATCAGCAAACCCTCTCAGGGTATTTATAGCAGCTTGGCTGGCTTCCCCATTGTCGTTGCGTTTGTTGACCTATTGCTGCTGGCTGCTGTGGATTTTCCTGCGCTTCTGTTTTCTGTGTTCCAGACCCCTTGGCTTGTTTCAGACATCGTGGACTTCTGTGCTTCTGACCCTTGGCTTGTTCCTGACTTTACAGACTTCTGGTTTCCTGACTCTGGCTCGGCCAAATACTTGTCTTGGTTCCTGACTCTGGCGTGTCTTTTAGTTTATGCTGTTGGATCATGCTTCTGTTTTTGTTGCACTAAGATGAATTGCATTTTACCTTTTTGTGTCCTGTCTGGTTCCTGGTCCCTAACATTTGTCCTTTGTTGTGTGTATAGGTCATTAGTAATTTTTTAAGGCTGTCCTTAGAAAGAGAGGAGTTAAATATATTAGTAAGGCTGGGAACAAAAATAGCTATAAGAGCCTTCATAAAGTGAGAGAGCATGGGATCCAGAGGGCACATAGTGGGTGGAGAGGAGGATAGTAAGAGAGATACCTTCTCCTCTGTAATAGGGGTGAACGAGCTGAGGGTTGGTCAAGGTGAGCCATGTATGGATGGATGTTCACCTCCATGGAGTAAGATTGGATTCATGAGCCAAAGTATTTCCAATTGCTGTTGCAATTATAAATGGTATATTATTTTTTGCTACATCAAAGATTATATAAGAAAGTTTATGTATCTATTTTGCAGTTTACTGGTTGATAAATAGGTCCATATGCACATTATTTAGACACTCTACTTCCACTCATTTTTTGATGTCTCATATGTATTACTATTTAAGGGGAATGTTGTTAAATTCATTCAAGTCAGTTTATTCAATTGAATGGGAAAGGTCTATCATGAAATACAAGTACTGTTCACAAATAATAATATTGTTACAACACATTGGTCCATAATTAATAAACAGACATACATCAAATCATATTTTATTATAGTTGTGAGCTAGTGTAGTTCTTATAGTTCAAACAAGGGTCCTATGTTAAATGCCAATTTTCAAATGCTTGTAACTTTTGATCCATCTGAAGAATACATTTTGAAGTTAGTGTATCAGTGCCAGACCCAACAAACTATCATAGTGCCCGTGCTATGCTGGTGACATTCTGACACTTTGCTACTTCCTGATACCTTTTTATTGGCTAACTTGTTGTTGCTCCTCCCAGTGACAGCCCTTAAATACTCAGTCCTGTCACTTCTGCAGTGCCCTTTCATGGTGTTCCCCTTGCTAGCACTTGTTCCGTTATATTTGTATGATTCCTGTGGATGACCCGGACTGCCTGACTACTCTGCCTGTTTACATTCCTGCTCTGTGTACCGACCCGGATTGGCTGATGTTCCTGCTCTGTGTATCAACCCAGATTGGCTGACATTCCTGCTCTGTGTACTGACTCGGCTTGGCTGATGTTCCTGCTCTGTGTACCGACTCGGATTGGCTGATGTTCCTGCTCTGTGTACCGACTCGGCTTGGCTGACGTTCCTGCTCTGTATACCAACCCGGATTGGCTACGTTCCTGCTCTGTGTTACCACCTGATTCGCACTCATTCCGGGATCCGGTTTGGGGGGTATAGCTGGTGCTCACTCTCTCGGTCTAACTAGACCTCTGGTTGCCTCGGTTACTGCTCAGGCAGTTCTTACTGTGACCCGATCACTCCTGTGCCTAGTCCTCTCTCTCCGGTGTGGAGATTCCGGTTGCACCACAGTACACTTGGTCTGTTTTACTGCTGTACCTGAGGTTGGGTTACTCTTGGGCGCCTCAGTCTGTTATACCATCCAGCAGTTGCCTCAGACCAGAGCGTTCATTAACCCCTTAGGAGGCGGTGCTGTGCACTTGGGTCACAGTCTATTGCAGTCTCGGTTTGCATTACACTGCACCTCCTGGTGCTGTGCATTTGGGTTACAGGCTATTGCAGTCCCAGTTTGGTGTTACACTGCACCTCCAGTTGCAGCCTACCTCTGGTGCTCCAGTAGCCAGTCGCACATCCTGGGCTCCGCTTGTTCCTTGGTGGCTACAGTCGCTATTTTGTCACTCTCTGCATAGAGAGTGTACTCTGGGCCTTTCGCTATTATGGCTTATCCGCTGTTTCTGGCCTAATAGTACCTATCTGCCATTGTCTCAGTGAATCATACAAACCTTACCTGACCTGTGTCAGTATTGTATATTGTTTTACATATACTGGACCTGTGTTGGTTATTTACCTTATTGTAACCTGTCCTGTGTCAGTGTCATATTGTATTTGTATGCTGGACCCGCAGTGATTACTATTATTCTGTGTGATTTAATAAAACTATGTTTTACCAAAACCTTCCGTTTCTGAGAGTACACAAAACCGTTACACAAACTTTGCAAATTAGGTCCTAATATTTTGGTAGAACAAAATGTGAAGTTGTCCAATAATATTATTCTTTTCCCCATGACATTACAAACTTTTTGAAAAACACATTATTGTTTTAAAAAAAAGCCTATTGTGCAGTGAAGCATGCTCAATCAAACAATATTTTAACCAAAAAAAGGCAAACATGCACACAAAGCATGTATGTTTGAAGAAAGATTAGAACAAAAAAAAAAGATGAGAAAAAATGCTGGATCATGTCAGTGAAGAGTTCTCAAATGCTTATACAAACATTCCAGTATGTACAGTGTGGAATTCTACCTGGTAGGGACCTCCATTTTCAGCTGGTGATGGGGCAGGTTGTTATGCTCCTTTATGAAATATAAAACATTGTGTGCACTGTAGGATGTAACGGTTATTCAGACTCTCAGACCAGAGTTAAAAAATAAAACACAGTTTTATTGAGAAAAAAATAAAGAACACTGCCCCCTAAGGGCAGAAATAGGTAATGACACGTAACTACAGGCAATATGGTAATACAGCAGACAGTACAGGTAAAGAGCAATACTGTACAACAAGGAATAGGTAAAGCAAGGGTTAAGTCCAATATAATAATCAGTCTCTGAGGTGGTGTGTAAGCCAACGCCCAGTGGTGGATAAGAACAGCCAAAGGCTGTGGTGCGAGATGGAAGCACCTGGTAGTGAGTCCACACAGTAGTACTTAGGGACTGGCGATTTGCAAGACCAACCACTTATGCTAGAGCCACTTAAGACAAGAGCCAAGGGCACTTCTGTTGTGCGTAATTGGAACCACACTGCTTGAGCTGAGTGTAATCTGAGCCAAAGGCACTCGCGGTGTAGAATGGGTTAATGACACTGCGTGAGCTGAATGGAACCTGAGCCAGCAGCACCACTTGGTGCGTCAACGGGTACCCACACTGCCAGAGCTGAACGGGACCAGAGCCAGTAGCACCCCGTGGTGCATAACGATATACCAACACTGCTAGAGCTGAGTAGGACCAGAGCCGGTAGCACCCTTCCGGTGCATAACTGAATCGAGTGAATGGCAAGAGCACTAGGTGGACAGTAACAGAAATCACCACGGCTCTGCAAGAGAACGGACAGGCTCGGTACGGATGGCAATGAGCTCAGCAAGTGTTAAAGGAGAGGCTCAGTATCTGAGGCAACAAGCTCTGCAGGGGTTAATGAACAGGCTCGGTAACGGAGGCAACAAGCTCAATAAGAGTTAACGGATAGCTCAGTATCGGAGGCCACAAGTACAGCAAGTGTCAGAGAGCAGGCTCAGTAACGGAGGCAACAGACCCAGCAGGTGTAACGGAGGGCCCTTAATCTGAGGCAACAGGCACGCCAAGGGTTAATGCACAGGCTCAGTAATGGAGGCAGCAGGCTCAGCAAGCGTGATGGAGGTCAGCAAAAGAGGCACTGATCTGACAGTTCGAAATGTCGCCAGGCGACATAGATGAAGCCTCGCTGAAGCCGGATCACTGGAGACTTGAACCAAACGGGGAGGTAGATCAGGCTGGGTCACACACGAAGCAGGAGCATCAGACAAGCCGGATCAATCACGGAGCAGGAGCGTCAGCCAGGCCGGGTCATACACGGAGCAGGAACATCAGACAAGCTGGATCAATCACGGAGCAGGAAAATCAGCCAGGCCGGGTCATACACGGAGCAGGAACCAGGAGAAGTGTCAGACAAGCCGAATCGGTACACAGGAACACAGCAATGGAAGCACTGGTACTGGAACACCACGAAAGGGCACCTGACAGGTGCCAAAGGCCCGGTATAAGAAGGCCATTCTGGCCGGGCATAACAGGTACTGCCAATAGGAACACACCACAGCAGAGAGTGACAGGCAATCACGGGAACCGTGATATAGGAGCAGTTAAATGGGCACAGATTTTGCAGGCCATATTCAGCATATCTCTGAAGGTTTCAGATTCTACCAAGAGTCTGATCTCAACTAAATTTAGCACATGGGTATAGCATGGCACATGCACCATATCACCTATTCTCAATACAGCTATTATGTTGGAGCCATTATCAGCAGACACAAAAACAGCTTTTAAGGAGCAAGGTACAAGACATTCCACTATCACTTGCTCTAGTTTACTAAATACATCTATGGCTTTTGTGGGACTATCTCTCAAAACTCTGCATGCACAAGGTGGCTATCCTATCCAAACAATCCTATGTGTTATTACTGGGTAGGGTTATCTGCATATATGTATAGTATGTGATCCTTATATACGGGATATATATTTAATTAGCAAATATGCACAGCTGATATTTGACCATAGCAATCAATGAGTCGTGTACCACAATGATAATGTGTCCTTAATAAACAGGAAAATCTAAAAACAAAGTCTATTTTATAACTATTGTCCACATCCAACAGGACCATTAACTAATGTAAATTTTATAGTACTTTTTTTTTTCATATTTTTATTGAAGACAGAGTTAAACAACACTGGCATGACCAATACAGTAAGAGATTTGCATACAAAGTATTATAGGTAAGTATACCTATAAGCAGGTGAAAAATCATAGGATACCATCTCTGTTCTGTTTTCGCATTTCTCCCCTTAATTCACTTCAACTAAAAGAAAAAGAAAAACTCCAACCAAACCTCATCCCAGTACCCATGTGGACAAGCAGACCCTCCCCCAGCACACCCAAGCACTGAGCCCCAAGTCTAGAAGCATCGTAAGAGTAACAATAATAATAAAAATAATGCTAACATGTTTAGACTGCATAGTAGGCAACTAAATTGGTGTAAGTATCCACTTATCTTCAGGTCCCATATGTGTCCCAGTGGAACGCGGGGGCACACAGGAGTCAAAGCAGTGTAATGATAGTAGGACGTTGGAAGTAGAACTAAATACACATTTGCGTTCTCTTTTTTTTCCTCTCCCCCATTGTTCCTTCTTTCCTCCTTCTACTCCTCCCTCCATGTTTACTTGATTTAACAAGAAAATAGAGGATCCAGTTCCCCCATATTTTCTGAAACTTATCAAGTGTTCATCTATATATATATATATATATATATATATATATATATATAGTCCCTTGTAGTGGTGTAAATTAAAGTTAACTAGGTTTATCCAGCAGGCTCTCGTAGGAGTCTTATCCCACAACCACACTAGAGCCACCACATTCTGTGCCATAATTAGTAACTCCCATATTAGTGTGTAGTCCCCTGTTGAGTGAAGTTGGTCTGGTAGCATGGATAACAAGCATAACTTGGGTATCAGAGGGAGTTTCCATGATACTACTTGGGTTATCACAGTCACATCACTCCAGAATTGCTGAACCAGTGGGAATTGCCAGATTAAAAGTATAAAGTCAGCACCCACTGCACCACATCTAACACAGTCACTGAGAAGAATTTTACCCATTTTGAAAGGTCATGTGGGCATGTAGTATACTCTGTGTAGTATTTTGAGTTGTATAAGTTGATGTCTGGTTGTTGCAGCCACCGCTGTAGATCCCCCAAGTGTCATGTCCCACTCTCAGTCCACAAGGTCACCCATGTCAATCTCCCACTTGTTGTGGATAGCAGTGTTTTCACTCACTATGTGTTTCTCTATCCATGAGTAAATGAACAATATGGGCCTGAGAGAGGGCCGAGTCATCGCCAATCTGAACAAGGAGAATTCCAAGATCTCAAATGGTCTGTTGGCCAGCGCCACTGAGAGAGCATACCACAATCGCAGGTATGTATAGAAAAGTCTGTTTGATTAAAGTCCAGAGAGCGAAGGTGGGGTAGTCCCCCTGCCCCCCCACAGGGGAAACATGGGACTGACCAGTGTATAGCCTCCAATAGCTTCAAAATGTGACCAAATCTCACACAGAACCTGTGTGGCTACCATAAGAGTGTTGCATGCCCCAGATCCCACAATGGTGAGATGTGAGAGGTTGTATCCCCGTCTTTAATGTGGCTCATCTATTTTAGGAAATGTGTGAGTAGTTTGCGGCAGAGCATATGCTAGCATGTATTGGGCTTGTGCAGCTAGGTAATAATTGTAAAAGTTAGAGAGAGATATACCCCCCAACGCCTTCCAGTGTTTCAAGGTGGAAAGCTCTATCCTGGAAGACCCACCCGCCCACAAGAACCGAGTAACTATTTTATCAATTTCTCTGAAATACTGCTTAGGAATCAGGACTAGCGCCCCCTGAAAAATGTATAGGAATTTTGGTGAAAAACTAATTTTCATCAGATTCGCTCTACCTATCAAGTTCAGAGGAAGACTGACCCAAGAAGATGCTGATCCCTAAAAATGTAGTATAATTGGTTCCAAACTGTCCTTAACATATCTATCCAGTGATACCGCCACCCTAAGGCCAAGGTATTTGAATGAATCAACACAGGCAAGTGAGATGTCAGGAGGGGCCATATATCATTCTATCAGATCTAGTAGCATCATTGTGGATTTGGACAAGTTGATTTAAAGTCCAGAGATTGGGCCAAACTGGTCTACAAGAGTTAGGCGTGGCGGAGCGAACCTTCAGTGTCCCCATGGAAGACTAGGACATCATCAGTATATAAATCAATCTCCTCTTGACCACCGACAGCTAAGCCTCCATCTCATAACAAGTGCATGATCAATGCGTGACAGAGATTTGTGTGTGGCCAAGTGACAGGAATATTCTTTGACATCCAGGTGTGTGAAGTGCCACGCGTCTATCAGGCCTGCATCTTCCATAAACCTCACAAGTTTGTTTCTAGAGCTTTTAGAGTCAGAGGTCACACCACCGATTCTGTCTACTTCTGGATTCAGAGTCATGTTGAGGTCTCCCATACAGAGTACTAAGTGATCAAGCCTAACAGTTGTATAGGTAAGTGTGTCCTGTAAGACTTCAGGTGCGAAAGGCAGCGGCATATATATAGCCAACACCAGGACAGAGAGGCCCTGTACCTTACAATCTAAAAAAACATATCTACCTCTGGGTTCAAATTTGACATATCCTAATTCAAAGGGGATTTGTTTATTAATTAGGACAAATACACCACTTGAGTTAGTAGAAAAAATGGCATCCCATCAGGGGTTTTTTTACAGTTAGAATCTTGCTCCCAGTCAAATGCGTTGTAACAATAGAATATTGGGGTGTTGTTTCTTTACATAATGAGAGGAATTTAGTGGTGTAATCAGCCATTGATACAGACAGAAAGAAGGTTACATAGAAGCTCAACCCCCTCCCAGCCAGAGGGATCCACCTGCCCACATAGGCACAAACAGTAACGAAATATTGTAAATTCAACTCCCCTCCCTGCCCATATCCCTCTTAACATGATGAATAAAAATTCAGCCCCCTGCCATGCCCCTATCCCCCCCAACCTGATAAGGACTTTAATCCCTAACAAGTAAACCAACAGCAGGAACCGTAAGGCCAGCACCCCCCACACCCTCACCCAACAATTCAGTTCAACTACAATCATTGAAACCAAGTAAAATGTCATAAACAACATATTTTCCCATATGTTATGTTTTTTATGTCACATTGCACATCTTAGTGTAGGTGGAGAGCAGGTAAGTATTTTGGTCCTAGATGAAGCCCCCACAGCCCGGTACCCCCAGCAGTCACAAACCGGGCCTCCAATGGTGAATGCCATGTAGATGTGCGTCCCAAGCCTGCCCAGTGCATGAGAAGTGAATTATATAGACCAGCTCAAGTGTGCCATGTGCCAGGAACATTACAGCAGGGTAATTTAAATTGCATAGTATTAATATATAGAATTACCAGTATAATGCAACAGTATCTATAACATTTGCAAATATCTCACTTCAGTAGGCAAAGGATACAGTATTGCTGATGTTGTCGAACTCAAATGACTCTTAATCAGTATCTCATATACACTAGTGCAAAAGTTTTTGCCATTGAGTTCATGCATGACGCATGATAAAGCATACTGTTGTGGGTCAGTAGTGAGTTCATCATGTAGTATCGCCATCATGCTTGAGGGCAATGTCAATCCCCAGTTCATCATCCCATAATGTAGATTAAGTCTGTACTTCAGTGTAAGTCCTCCATACTGTAGGTGTAACTGGTCAAGGGCACGTAAGTAAGATCAAAGGCTTCTCCACCGGTGTGAGACCCACCCAGTACCGATCAACCCACAAGGGGCCCCGGGCCACCACGGCACAAGTCAATAAGAAACTGTTGCCCTCCCTCTCCATTTTAGAAACCAGGTGTTTCACCTCTCCACCTGAAGTAGAAATCGATATGCAGCTCAGTGCATGTCGAACCAGTTGCATGCATCTTCTTCAGTCGTAAAGAAATGGGTATTACCGATGTGCACAACATATAGTTTTGCCAGGAGCATCATGGCATACAGAATATTTTGTTCATGAAAGCGTTGTTTGATAAAACCAGCATTCACTTGCATTGCACTTCTGGAGAAGAATCCGGGTAGGAGCTGTTTTTAGATTTTCATAACTGACAGTGCCCTTCAGCTGGGCCGTACGGAGTATCGCATCCCTGTCCCAATAGTTCAGGATCTTTGCAATGAGAGGTCTGGGCACAGCAAACGGCGGTGGCTGAGCCGCAGGCACCCGGTGAGCTTTCTCAGCTACAAAGATATGGGAGAGACCTTCAGTTCTCAAAGTCTCTTTAATCCAGTTTTCTAGGAATTCTGCTGGATTATGGTTCTCGATTCTCTCGGCTGATCCCAGCAGATGTATATTGCATCGTCTAGACCTGTTCTCTAGTGTGTTGGTCTTGCACTGTAATGCCTTCAGTTGTTGTCTAAGGGAGTCAGTACTGTTCGTCATGTGCGGCATGGCATCTTCAACCGCGGATACTCTACGCTGCATGTCCACTACCTTTTCTCATATCACTTGTGGTCCACTCTGGGGAGGTTTAGTTCCTCCAAGATGTTCTGGCAGTTGGTTGTAACCACCATGAGTTCAGTAAAATGAGAGTGTGCAGTGTCTTCTGGTTCAGAAGAATGTGCTGGTGAAGCTGGCGCTGATGCTGAAGGTGATTCCATCAGGGCCTCAAACTCCCCATCTACCATCTGGTAATGCAAATATTTACTTAGTTGGTCTTGAACTCTCTAGATTTCTTACCCATGTTGATATATGTATAGTTTGACAATAGTTGCACGGTGGTAGGTGTAAGATGCTCGTGTCAGCGGTGGCAATGTAAAAGTAGTATGATTGTCAGACAGAGTCAATGAAGGTCACTCCATTTAGAATCAGTGTCTGTGTTCCATGGTAGTAAGCTTATGGACAGATGGAGTTGTCTCTTCTAACAGGTAGCTGTATTTGGTAAGCAACAGAACCACCTAGTTCTGTGTTTGTTGATACAGTATGGGCAATTATGGCAGTAGGGTGTTGTCCTCCCCAGTGACAAAATTTTGGATCAAGGGAGGTGGGAGGGAATGGTGGACCAGGGTCTCTGAGTCAGGCAGGGTCACTCAAGGCTGTGTATTTGCTGAATAAGGGATGTAAATTGTACCGTGTATTTTTTTGGGGGGGGCCCTTATCTGTGGACCCTGGGTTTGAAATTATATGGTCGATCCACACCAATCACCACCATACCTCACCCCCAGTTCTGCAGGCCTAAAAACAGCGCCAATGTTGGATAGCGTGTATCATGCAAATCACAGTCCCCTATTGTAGATTTGTGGAAAGAGCCGTCACTTCACTCGAGCCCCCCCCCCCAGTTGGGCTACCTGAACCATCTCCTGATCTAGGTACCCAGTGAGGGAGTGTTAGTGCAGTATCGCATAAGATAGTTGGGAACACCCAAAAGCAGGCCTAGAGGATGCACGTGCAATGCAGGGTTAACTTCTGATATCCGTCGAGGTTCAATAGGGGTTAGAGGTGCGTGAGACTTCCTCTGGGCAGCAAGCAAGTCATCTATTGCATTACTTGCAGTCAGCTTGTTGAGCAGTTAGGCCTGCAGCTGCAGCCCAACCAGGGAGCATTCACTATACTAGTGGAAAGTCCCACTCGTCCTTGCCTGGGAGTATAGCAGCACACCAGGAGCCTCATCAGCAGTCCAAGCAGGGGCAAGTATGATCCCAGTTGCCCCGATGGGGCAGAAAGTAACTTTAGTCCGGAGGTGCCACCACTTCTGTAGCATAGGCCACATGCCACAAGGCTCCAGAGGAACTGTTACTGGCATTGTTCCTGGACTATACGGGTATCGTTGAGCTGTCCTGGAGATGAATATCCTGAATATGCAGGAAGAGGGTGAGATTTATAGCTTTTTAGGGTTTGATGGCCTAGGAATGACAGGATAACAGCAAAGCACTGGAAGGATGAGTTTGCTCAGTCCAGCTTCTGGCCACGCCATCAAATTGTATAGTACTTAATTGAAATGCATTGTGTTCAAAAATTCAGTTCAGTGCTCAAAAGAATAAATCCAACTTTTCGACAAAATCCATTTTATTAGAGGTTGGTATAGCAACAGATGACCTGTGCTGCTGATACTGCTATCCAGTGACCCTTTTTTATTATACATCCCCAGATACCTAGGGAAGTAGCTAAGGGACTGGGGATCATTTGGTCAGAGGAATAGGTTCCCTTCACTGCTGCTGTATTCCTTCACCTCTGATTCGGCAACCTTAGAAGTGTTCCTTCAGCCTCTTTTGATGCTCATTGTGCTAGCCAGCACTCCAAACAACTTAATTTTTTTCTCTCTCTGTCCACTTTTTCCCTAATACTCTGCTATTCTATGACATGCCAAATGGTGGGAAGTTCTTGGTTTTTATTTTATGGGGTGTGAAGTTTCTCTAGTATTGAAAATATAGGCAGAAAATGGCAAAGTTCTAGAAAGCAAAACTGTAATATCAGCAAAATGTTGAAAAATCAATGGATTGCTTCAAAAAAAGGGAAAATCATGTTTTTTTCATGAAAATTCTTACTGGAATAAAATTTTACTTTTTTCTGATACCAAGTTACCGGTAGACAGTGGAACATTGTTTGGATGTCAGCCAGCGTATGTGTGGTTGTGTTGCTCCCAGTATTTCAGACCTGGCATGTCAGGTTTGACTACTAGTGAGGAAGGAAGAAAGAAAGGCAATGATTGCCTTCAAGGACATCAGTACTGATCACCTATCACAACTGAATAGGGAGAAGTGGGGCAGCACAAGGGTCCTGATGTCCCCACAATTGTCTTTTACTGTTATTTGTAGTGCTGAATCTATGGATCCTGAACTATGCTTATGTTAAATGCACAAAGTCACAAAAGTGGCCATTGGAATGATCACGAGTTTTACTTTTTAAAACCTGACCCTGCATTATACGGAAAGTCCTTCCATACATGCATGTCCAGTTTATAGCTTCACCCTGCACAGGAATTGCAGGGAGAAGCTTGTAATGTAAATTGAGCTCTTAAAGGGATAGTAATACTTCATTTTATCTTTATTTTATTTTGTAGGCATTAAAAAAACATGAAGAACGATATAAGTCTTATCTCAAAAACCTTTAGGGTTTGAGAGATATTCACAAGCAAAGTTCCCCTCCTGCCCCTTTTACCTAATGTAAGCCATCTCATCTCAGATGTGGAATCTGGTTGTAAGACCAGACAGATAACAGAAGGGGACAATCTTATAAGAACAATGAAGGCCCTGCCCCCCTTGACAAGTTTTTTCAGGTTTTTCCCTTATCTTAATTGAACATTGTCCATCTCTGCAGTCTACCTTCTGATCTGGCTTTACTATCCCTTTAATCTCTTGAATGATAGAGGGCTCAAATGCACTGCTTCACAGTGAGTTGGAGACATCCTCAGCATTCAAGGGTTTAGAAGTCCAATTAAAGGTGATGGAAATTGTTTTTGAATTTGCTTTGTGAACTGCTCTACATACTCTGTGCATATGGCTGCATTTTCTCAATGTGCTAAATTACTTATAAAGCAATTCAGATTATGCAGATATTACTGTTTATTTTCTTTTTAAAGGAGAGTTCTACAGGTCTTTGATCAAATGCTCTCTTCACAAATTCAAACTGAATTGAATAGAATTCCAAGAGAATAATAACAAAGCTTAGATGAGAATGCTGATATTCTTATTTTTCACCTCTACTGCTCTAACAAGTAGAAGATGCTTATGAGCTTCAGATTGTTGTCTCTCCATTCTGCTCTGCATAAGAACATTCTGAAAGCTCCATAATGGGTGGAGATTGTTTTAAATTCCGGCACATTGCTCAGAGGCAAGGAGTTTTCTGTCTAATGAATTACAGTTGCCCATCCATCACTTTGATGTGGCATCTTGTTTGGTGCTTTACCTTCTTATGGACTGTCACAGTAACTGATTTCTTTTTAAACAAATGATTTGTTTGTAGACTCATTATCTCCTTTGAAATTATATACAGTGGCCATTTGTATAAAGACAAATTGCACTCATTATTTGCACTGAAGGCATCAAATAAAATATCCCCACACGTTCAGTGTCTTATAAAGGGCTTTTAAACCCTTGAATGCTAGAATGGTCCCCAATGCATTGATTCACAAGTTATTTTTTAAATCAATGAGAATTTATATTTGTCCCCTACGGTTCATTTGTTTTACCCCAGAATTGCTCTACTTTGCCTTCATACATAAAACACAACATAGACTGGTTTTGCATTTTTTAAGGAAATGATTATGCTTATTGTAATTCCAGTGCTGTTTAAAACTTACAGGTATTAAGGTAGAATTATACATTTATTAAGGAAAATTAATTTACAATACTTACCGAATAAGGTATAAACACAAAAATATTTTAGTGAATATTTGTTATGAATCCATAAAGAGGCAAGCTATACCTTTATGTAAAATAAGTATCACTTAATTTGTTTAACAGAACTACTTATCTAAGTAGGTGTCCGTGCCACATAGTAGACAGACAGACATAGATAGATAGATAGATAGATAGATAGATAGATAGATAGATAGATAGATACTGCACCCCAAAATGATTCATTCATCTTTAATGTTGTATTCTTAAAGGGACACAAACATCTATACAAAGGCGAACCTATTATATTATATATATATTATACAAGAAGAGAAGCACAACCTCATAAAGTTTTCTAGAAGGGCTCTGTGTGCCCGTTGGTGGTCCTCTCTGGACACCACGCAGAAGTACAAAGAAGCGGCAATATCCCTGTCCCTATAATAATGTATGGAAGGATTCTGCATGATCTAAACTTCTCTGTGGCCATGCTTCTGGAAGTAGTTGACTGTCATGGAGCACAAGACAATTTTTTTCAGAAAGGAGAGAGGTACTTCGTTTAAATGGCTGTCTCATCTACCAGGAAAGCTGTGGCTGCATGGTTCCAGTGACCAGCTCTGTCTGGTGTATAACAGTAACACTGGTTTTATCTTGAATGTTTCCATAGTCTTCCATAGGAATCAGTGAGATAAAACCAATAATATAATTTATCACTTACCATGGATTCCAGCCCATAACAAGGAAAGTTTTAATAATTATTGTGTAGTTGATATTTCTCTTTATATTTGCTTTTAAAATACATCACTATTCCCTCTACATTTTGAGTCATATGGCAACAAGCTGAATACAAATACATTAATTTTCTAAATAACATTTGGCATGCAATCAAATTAAATATTTATATGTCCTGTATTGCTAAAATATTGATTCATATTTTAATGGTAAACTGGAACACGGATAAAGACATATGTCTTGGACCCAGAATAAGAAAATAAATAACATATTTCTATGTATTTAATCTACCATTCATTAGACATGTTTATTCAATGTTCTAAGTGTGTTAATCAACCACATATATATCATAAACTATATCTAAAACCATTTAAAAAGAGTATCTGTCATCTCACTCACTCATTTATTGCCATCACTGTGACTAAAGATAAGCAAAATGTACACTCAGTTCAGCAGTTCAGAGTTCACAACAAATTAAAGATTTGGGGGAAAATGCACTAAAGATCGATGAAGGCTCAGGATAGCAATGTTATGTTGGATCTGTGTTGAAGGAACATTGCCAGTATTTCCTTCAATCCTAAGCCACCATGCCTTCAACAGGTTTATTATGAGTTTGACCAAACACATCGACAATGACTCATGTCCATGTCGAAATAAGTTTATGAGTCATTTTCATTTGGAAATGCAGATAATGTTGTATTCATGTGTGTGTGTTTATATGTTAATGTGGCTGTTGGCCACATGCTCTAAGATCTGATAGTTTCATTTGCTGTTGGAATTCATAGTCCCTACATTGTCTGCTTGAGTTTGGCAATGCTGGCATCTCCCTGTAGATTCCTTTGCAGTAATGCCCATGAATCAATCATAAACATGTAGGTTTGTCATACTGCTGGCAATTTGTGAGGGATGCCCTCCCTTACACATCACCAGCAGTAGACAACCCTGAAGTCTGAGAGCATTTTCTCTTCTTCCCCACTTGGTCAGTGGGGGAGTGGAGAGGAACCATGAACAGCATCACTACCTTAAACCTTTGAGTACCATAGGACTATGATCTCATAACCCTGTGGCACTTAAAGGGTTAGAAAAGTACACAATTTTTTGTCAGTATTTTATATTCCTATTTGTAGTGCACTCCCATTATTTAAAAAAATGTAATTTCACCCCTTGGCTGATAGAGATCATATCTACAATTTAATTATCAGTTGTATTTGTGAGGTAATGTGTGGTACATAGACTTCCCATCAGAAGCATAACTAGAACACTCCGGGCCCTGGTACAAGAAGTGCCACGGGCTCCCTCCCACCACATTGGCCCCCCCTGACCACATTGACCCCCTCCACAATGCCCCCATCTCCTACCTGGAGCTCACGCGCGGTCCTCTTAGTAATGCAAAGCGCTGGGAGATGATGTCATCTCCCAGCGCTCTGCATTACTAGAGCACGGGTGGGAGATTGCGGGCGCCAGGCGGTGGGGTTGCAGGGGGAGGCTGGGCACCTGTAGTGCACGGGCCCGGTCGGAGGTGCGATCCCTGCGACCCCTATAGTTACACCACTGCTTCCCATCACCCCTTTGACTCCAATAACATGTTTTATCATGCTATACCTTGCAAAGTCTCTACTCTGGGAATGAAGGAGATAATTCTCTGTATAAGGGGAATCAGCCTACCGTGTGAAGACCTTGGAAATGCAAGACGTCCCCAAGATTTGTCTCTAGTGACCTCAATGGGTACAGGTGCCTGATGTTAACAGCAAGTTTCTCTGCTGGGAAAACATTGTTACCACACATTAGCTCACAAACACAAATGATAATTAAATTGTGGATATGAGATAACATCTTTGCCAACCAATGAGTTAAAATATTTTTTTTTCTTTTAATAATGGGAGTGAACTACAAATATAAATATAAAAATGACACAGAACTGAGGGGATGATTGTGTACAAGGTGATGTATGTTTCTAACCCTTTGAGTGTTAAAAGGGTGTTCAGTGCTGTTTGTGGTGCTGAAAGGATCCTCCCCACTTCCCCACCGACAAAGCAGACAAAGTTCTCTCAGACTTCAGGGCTAGCAATGTGTAAGGGAGGGGGAGGGAATTCTTCCACTTCACCAGCAGTTTGACAACCTTGTATGCTAATGGGGAACTTGTCCTCCACTGCCCTTGCACCCCTAAATTTTAGTGCATATGGCGATGTGTGTCTACATCGAAAAGGTGATGTACTCCCTGCACATCACCAGACCCACATCACCACAGCCTCAAACTTTAGTGAATCTCCCCCAAGGTATATGAGCAAAAATACAGATTCCCATCTTAAAACATTGTATACATAAAACAGTTTTTGTATTGTTCATAAATAAACTCACAGTGGGGTTAAGTCTCATCTAACACTGGCAATCAATAACATAATACCGCAGGCTATTCACTGTACCACACCCAATCATCAGTTCCTTCATTGCGTGATTATGTATATAACATTAGATCATAAATAATTATATATATATATTTTAATATTTATTTTATTGGATGCAATATAAAAATTTCACAATTTTGGCAGATGTCATTATTCTACACGTTTATATGCACAGAGCTTTCATTTTGATACAAATGACACAATTATGTCAGAAAAGTGATAAAAAAATTAGACACCATTATGTGTAGGGATGGGTGAAATTTCTCACCTCAAAAGTGAAACAGGCAAAAAGTGGCACTTTAAGCTGAGCAGGAAAATTTTCATGATGTTAAGATTTTCTGTTGTTTCCTACCTAGTTCATTGTATGGAAATCAATGATAAGACTGAATTTCTTCCCATGTGGCAAGTTCCCCTTCATTTCCCACAGGGATAGTATAAAAGGAATGGCAAGTTCCCACAATGTATCAGTCTGTGTTTGTAGAGATAGAGAAAGTACCATATGTTTCAGCTTGTTAGGGTAGGCAAATAAAGTAAAGTTGGAGTGTAGTTTAGCAAGTCTTGTAGGCAGGAAATTTGTCCTGTTTAGGATTTGAGGGCACTCTGGGAAGAAGAGTGTGAAGGGAGAAAGGAGGTTTACCCAAAATTTGCCAAAATCTTGGTTGACAGAGACAGAGAGCTGTGATCCAAGCGTCTTTCTGATCTGTCTGTTATCTCTGTATTAGGGGAGTTTGGGGTGTGTGAAGGGACCAAATGAGATTTACCCCAAATTCCCCAAAATCTTCGCAGGATCCAAAAGCATTTATTATATTTAAGTATTATAAATAGATGTATCTAAATCTTAGCAAACATGGATAAAAACATATATAATAAAATAGTGAAATAATATATTTATAATTACAGATTAGTCTTATATGGATAGTTACCTATAAAAATTCAACTTTTATATTAAGTAAAAGTCCATATGTCCATCCATGTACCTAACTAGAGTAAAAGAAAAAATAGAGAAAAGTCTCCTTGTTGTATAATTCAGGAGCGAGCTGTCATTCCTCTGGCGTTTATTTTAAGATGTGACCAGCAGTATTTTCTAAAATTAGATCCCCTTCTTTGGATGTAGCCCTTTGTTCCTAGCACAAGTGGTAGTGCTCGTTTACAACAGTAACCCATAGTGACTATAGCAAAGACAAAAATGGAACAGGGAGCAGATCCATCTAAAGAGCAGATCTGTATCAATTAGACTGATTAAATAACCCCTGCTTATTTGATCCCTCGCCAGATAGCTAACGTTATGACAGCCTTAAAAATGTACTTTTCTCTGCAATTGATGGTCTAGATGTCAACCAATTTTCAGATGTTGGTATCAGCAAGTTCAATTCCAGTTAGAGTTTAGACAATTGATAGTGTTTACTAAACGTGAAGTTTAAAGTAAACAATTAACAGTTAAAATGATCAACTCATTTCTAATCTATTTAGATACTTTATCAAGGACTTCAAATGACAATAATAAGCATATAGAAAAGAGAGACCTTAAATACCTTTAGTTGAATATGTTCCTTGTTACGTCCTGCTTAGCATCCTGTTTGCCCCAGTGTAGTGCTCATGAATGAAATTCTAAAAGACCCTATGGTCTCTTCCATCTCTTTCATGCATTCAAGCACTGGAATGCAAGTCAGTCCATCTCCAAACGAACCCCAATAGACTTTAGAATAGTTGATCCTTTCATCATATCCTAATCGGTACTTCCTCTTGTCTCAGTGTGGAATGCATAGTTCTTTCATTCTTTGTGCCTTCCTAACACTGGAACATAAAACGATTCATCCAAAGGAAATCTGTATTGCCAAAATCCTAATAGACAGTAAATAGTAATTAGAATCTAAAAAAAATTAATTGGTTAATTAAGATCCCAAAATGAAATACCAACCGGATTAAATAATGTGTATAAAATATATATCTCGAATTAATAAACATTCATAAATACACATAAACTATAACACACACACACACACATATATATATATATATATATATATATATAAAATGTACTTCTGTGATCACGGCGATTTGTGTGCACATAAATTCACTATTTAACCTCTTCTATAATACAGTCAACTAAATCGCTACTATCCAATGCTCGTATAGTGTCCCGAGCTCCAATTAACTACAAACTCCAATACAGAAGGAGAGCGCTCGAGTAGACTGTATAAATTTATTAAAATAATATACAATAAAACATATAACTTATTATGTCATATATATAATGCTATAAATTACTGACAATAACAGTGCACAATGCATATAAAAAACTATAGACCACCTATAGCTCCGGAGCTTAACATACGTTGGTGCACTTAGTCCTCAGTGGTCCTGTCTGTCTGAGTGTCACAAGTCTTTCTGATCCTACAGATTGCCTAACTCATACTCTGCCCGCGGATACTAAGGTGGGATCGATATTGGAGGTAACTTTTATTCTTAAGTTGCCAGACCAAACGATCTGTAGGATCAGAAAGACTGGTGATTCCATAATAGACGGGAGAGTCTAAAAGTTACGGCTGAGAGTCTAAAAGTTACATCTTAGACCTCTAAGCGACTGCCCGCTAACCCCTAACTCTATCTGACACATCTACTACCATTTAGAACTATGCGGTCCGTATGTATTTGAGAATTCTTTATCATCTAAGATTGTGACACTCAGACAGACAGGACCACTGAGGACTAAGTGCACCAACGTATGTTAAGCTCCGGAGCTATAGGTGGTCTATAGTTTTTTATATGCATTGTGCACTGTTATTGTCAGTAATTTATAGCATTATATATATGACATAATAAGTTATATGTTTTATTGTATATTATTTTAATAAATTTATACAGTCTACTTGAGCGCTCTCCTTCTGTACTGGAGTATATATATATATATATATATATATATTTTTAGTATAAACCCACATAAGAAAATAGATCTATGTAAAGCCATATTTATGGTGACAAAAGCAAGAAGATACGTAAGAAAAATAGAATTACATGAAAAATACATACATAATATGTTTAAAAATATATAAAGCATATTTATTAAAATATATATACAGTATATTATTACATGGAATTAAAAAACTATTCCAAATGACATAAAATTCCATGTTGCAGATCTGAAGAATCTCAAGAAAGAATATTAAAATTTACCTTAGATACACCAAATCTATTCCTTATTTCAAACCATTTGGGTGCAATGTTCCTGATCTAAAAATCCTAGAGGAGTCTTGTTGACATAATCTGATAAACCTATCCGAATGCTGTCTTGATATATGTTCAATACCCTTTATCCTAAAGTTGGTGATACCTTCTTTTGGACATTTGTTGGTGTACTTAGGGACACTATGGTCCTTGCAATTATTAATTATACCTGCTCATTCACTTAGGGTTCTGGTAGAGTGCCCTACAAATAGAGTACTGCATCCACATGTGATTAAATATACCACGTACGCTGTCTCCCAGTTAATGAATTGTTGAATAATATACTTTTTATCATTACTGGAATTATAAAAAGCATTAATTCTGTGTCCAGTGTGTATACAGTTGGTACACATATTTATTTTGCACCTAAAGTGGATTTATAGTATTCTGTTATGCAGCAGCCTTTACCAGATTTTTCGTTCTGCTTTTGGCAATAATGGATCTCAAATGTCTTTCTTTACTAAACATTATTTTACTTGTTGTTGGTAAGTCTTCTTTTAATAATGGATCTTCCCTCAAGATAGTCCAATTCTTTTTGATAATATTCAAGGTCTCTGGTGTTGCTGAATTAAAATGAGCAATGAACACTGTAGGGAGCTTTTTTTCTTGGGGCACAGCAAAGTATCTCTCTCCAATGGTCATATCTCTTGTATAGTTTTTTCCAACAGATCTTCTCCATATCCCGTCTGCTTAAACTTTTCTCTCATCTCTTCATCTTGCTCATCAAAATTTAATATATTGCTGCAGTTTTACTTTCTGCATGCAAATAAGTATTACTAGAAAATAGTTTTATATAAATGGTACTTGAAATTTCATTATTTTCATACGATAATATGATCCAAAAAATGTATAGAGTTTATCTGGATATGTGAGGTAAAATGGAATCCCCTAGAATTGTTGTTAAAAAATTCGATCGTTAGTTTTAAATCTTCAATGTCACCTTTACACATGATAAGAACATCATCAATGTATCTGCCATAGAAAGCCAGGTTTGCCCCCATGGGTTATTGTTCCAAACTTGCTCTTCTTCCCATTTACCCATGAATACATTTGCATAGCTAGGGAAAAGCCTGGTTTGAATGGCAGTACTGATAAATTGAAAATAATATGTATTTTGAAAAACAAAATAATTATGGTGATGAATGAATTGGAGTCTTTTTAAGATAAATTCCTTCTGTGAATCTGGAATAGTATTAGCATTATCCAAAAAGCATGCTATGGCGTCCAAACCTAACCTGTGATTTCTCGAGGTGTATAGTGATGTAACATTTAAAGAAACCCAAAAATAGTAATCTGTTGACCATCAAATAGTAAATGGTATAGAACGTGTTAGCAGTCTATGATGTAAGACTTTAAATCAACCACATGCCTTTGTAGAAAAAATATGTATCTGGCAGGGGAATGAGAATAAAGTTTAATAATGTTTTTATCTTTTGCTTCTTCTAGTAATGATTTGAAAGCTTTCAAGAAACAATTACTAGGATTACATTCCAATTTTTATATGAGTCTTGTATCACCTAATAACCTATACCCTTCTTGTAAGCAATAATATGTATTTTGTATTACTAGGACTCCTCCCTTATAATCCTCAAGTATGGTTATCTGATTATTAGGCTTTAAACCTTTTAATGCTATCTTCTCAGTTTGTGTAAGATTATGGTGTCTAATAAACCATACACTTAAATGTTTCTATAAAAGGACAATTAAAATTAGAAGGATAAAAATAAATGTTTGCTTAAAACTAGTGTGAATTGACATTTCTTTATTCAATGTAATCATAATTCTCCCTCCATACACAATAATTCCAAAGTGTCCAGGATCAAATCTTGTGTCTGGACCATTTTCACTTCTTCTTTCTCATTAGTTTTACTTTTACTGTTAAAAAAACTCTTTGGTGTCAGTTTTTGTATGAAACTATTAAGATCTACAAAAAAAAATTAAAATCATTAGGTTGTGGCTTGGCGCGAAGAATAACCTTAGAAGTGTACGGACTCCTCTGGTTGAATCATTCTATGTTCCGGTGTAGGAGGGCACAACAAATAAAACAACTATGGTTTCCACACTGGGACAAGAGGAAGTACAGATTAGGAGATGATTATTATTTATTCTAAAGACTACTGAGTTTCCTTTGGAGATGGACCGACTTGCTTTCCAATTCTGAAATGCATGATAGAGATGGAAGAGTCCATACAGTCTTTTCGAATTTCATGCATGAGAATTACACTGGGCAAAAGAGGATGCCAAGTAAGAATTAACAAGGAACATATTCAATTAAATGTATTTAAGTTCTCTCTTTTCTATATGTATGCTTATTATTGTCATTTGAAGTCCTTAGTAAAGTGTCTAAATAGATACAAAATACATTGCACATTTTAACTGTTAATTGTTTACTTTGTACATTGTGTTTAATAAATATTATCAATTATCTAAACTAAAATTGGAATTGAACTTTCTGATTAGGGGTGGGCAAAAAGTGGAAACAATTTCCTCCATGACTTTTCTCCTATGCACACGTGCTTTTTGCATACACAACTTAAAGCAACATGCTTAGCTTGAAGATCCTGAGTGAAGTATCTTCATTCTGTGGACTTCATTGACTGACGGATTCCTGAGGTGCTGCTGATGCTACTACTACTACTGGGGCTAGATGTTGATGCCACTACTACTAGGTGTCAAAGGTGCAGCAGCAGAGGCACTTGTCATATCTAACACTGTGGATGTTAATAATCTGTGTTTATGTTGCTGCTGCTGGGTAATTAAAACGGGTGTGTGTGGCTGAGTGGGACTTTTTGAAGAGGCGATGATGCTGATGATGACTGATAGGGTGACTGTGTACCTTTTGACATCTGTGCTTGTCCAGGGTCAGACTTTCCAATTATTTTCTCAAACAGTTTATACACAGGCACAGTGCTCCTTTTCAGTGGTGGAAGATTCAGCCTTTGACTTTCTGCTAACTTCATCTGTATCTGAACAAGAGGAGGATGCTTGCAGGACATAATCTAGATATGCATCATCGTCATCATCATCAGTCATCATTAGGTCATCCTCAGCAGCATCAGCATCACATGACAATTCTTGCCCACTACCCTTATATTCTTCTAAGCTTTTAGAGGTCTCAAACAATTTCTTTTTACTTTTACTGTAACAAAGTTTGCTACTAGTTTGAGGACAGGTGTTTTGGTGCTTGTTTGTCTCATTATCTGATGCAGCAGTCCATTTTTAAGGCTGAAATAAAGTATATCTGGTGAGTGACGATATAAGTGGGTATTATTTAACTGGTCAAAATGATACAGATCTGCACTTCTCCCTGGTCCATTTTTGTCTTTAGCCCAAATTTTTGTTTGCCTGAGAAGACACAGGAAGCTATAATTCAAGTTCCTTCTAGTTGGCTGTTTTCTGTGTTAGGGGAGTCTGGGGTTGTAAGGAGGGAGAAAATGAGATTTACTCCAAGTACCCAAAAATCTTTTGTGACTGTGAATACACAGGCAAATGTGATCCAAGTTCTATCCAGCTTGTTGATTTCTCTGTGTTAGGGGAACCTGTGGGAAGAAGCAGTTACACAGGGAGTGTTTTTTTGTTTGCTTTATTTTTGGGGGAGGGTTGGAGGGATGGAGATAGGAATAGTTAATAAAAAAATTAAAAAGGAAAATAAATTAGTTGACAGAGACAGGGACCCTGACATGAGCTGTGACTGGGTCTGTTAGATAGTAGAAGTAGGGTTGGGTGAAAATTTTTCCTGAAACTGAAATCAGTGAATAATGGGCATTTTGTGCTCTGCCTCTTAGGGGTGGAGAAAGCACTATTTAAGCTGCCTGGACATCACACCTGTTCCCCTTTCAAGGTGTTCCAGTGCAGTGGTTCCAGTTTGTGTCCGTGTATGATCCTGTCCCTCTGGCATCCAGCGTTGTGACTTGGCTGACTACTCACTCTGGTACTGACCCCTGGCTTGTCTGACTGTCCACTTGGTCTTCACCATCGGCTCTGGCTGACTACCCGCTCTGGTATTGACCCCTGGCTTGTCTGACTATCCACTTGGTTTTGACCATAGGCTCTGGCTGACTATCAGCTATGGTGTTGACCCCTGGCTAGTTTATACCACTTATACTGACTGCAGGCCATAGTCAATTTGAGTCTCCCTTGTTGCATCCTGTTCTGTGGAAATTCTCACCGCCGATACGTACTGCAGGTGTGAGTCAGATGGAGTGTCTCTTGTTGCGTTCGATTCTTTGGGAGATGTCTGGGGTCTTTAGTACCTGTTGGTCGCATTATTCAGCTGCCTTTCATATCTGTACTACCATCCGACACTGACTGAAGGTCTTAGTCAGTTTGATCCTCTCTATTTGTAACCTGTTCCGGTATTCAAGTTCTGGGTCCCAGCCCCAGCCTGGTGCTATCACTCACTTACTACAGAGACTACCAGAAGTGGTGTGCCCAGTCTCTAGTAGAGGGGTCTACTCTGAAGCAGCCTCCTATTGCTGGTAGGAATCGCGGGCTTCTTGAGTTACACTCTGCTCTCTTCTGTTATTATTGATTACGTTTTATATTATATTGCTCAATAAAGATGGTGTTTCATTATCTGTACTGTCTCCTGTCCATTCCTTGACATCCATGACATCATACCACATTACCACCAAAACCACAATATCAAGGGCAAATTCTCCTTCGGCTCATCTAATGTTGTCTAACTCATCATGTGTGTGAAATGTGCCCAAAGTGTACTATATGTAGGTGAGATAGGACAAACCATAAGAAAAAAGATGAATTCTCATAGGTCCAGTGTGAACAAAAAAAAAAAACCCCAGTGGATCGACATTTTTGCAAAACTGACCACGGCATTAAAGATCTCAAAGTGACTTTACTGATGGGAAAATGTAGAAATCTAGGAGTATAAGTTGATAGCCAGGTGTAATACTCTGAACTGTGACTTGAACTGTGATAAGGAATTAGTGTCACATTATCCAACAAAATAAACATATTTTGGTCCCTTTTTGTTCCTGGGGATACACAGTTCATTGCAAGTGATGGATTGTGCACACCTCTGGTGCATACTTTCTATAGAATAGAATGTAGGAGCATAAAAAAAGTAATTAATCTTGTTTGAATCTTCTTGTCCACATCAAAGAGTCTTCACTAGAGCCTAGGGAATTAATTATGGCGGTACTGATAAGTAGTAGAATTTACATGTTAAAATAATGTGCATTGCGTTTTAAAGTCATGTATTGTGTATTCAGCTTCATTCTTATTAAGCCTGCAGAAGAGACTTAGAGTGATGGTCAGACAAGTGCCCAATGTAAGCTGCCTGAGTTTAGCTTTGTGAAATGAGTTCTCCACAAAGTGATGACAGACTGCTATTGATATAAATATGAGATCTATATGCAACAACCAGCATAACATGTGATACTGTAGGGTAGGTCTCAGTGAGCAAGATGCTGGAGAGCAGTGGATAGAGTGCAAAGCAGTGGCTGCACCTTGATTTGCCTTGCTGAGGCCTAGGCTGGATTAACGATGCTGGCTGCAAGGCCAGATTAGTGCCTAATTGAGGAGTTACTCATTGAGTTTGAAGGAAATAACAAAATAGGAAACCTACTTGCAGCCCGGCCACAACCTGCGACCCCTCCGTCTGGCGCCTGCAATTTCCCTCCGGCACTCTAGTAATGCAGAGTGCCGGGAGATGACATCATCTCCCAGCGTTCTGCATTACAGAAGAGGACTGCGCGGGAACCAGCCAGGACAGAACCAGCCAGCAGATGAAGAACAGTCAAAGCCAGGAACCAGTTGGGCAGAAACGGTAAATTGGGAGGAGGCAAGAGAAGATTCAAATAAACAGGGACAAGGTCAGTGGAGATGAATGGTTTTCTTTTTTCTTCAGAATCACCTCTGCTGGCTGGGACAGGTGATGCTGCTGCATCCTCAGCATCAGCATTAGCGCGAGGACCAGGAATAGTGGTGGCAAGTAGAGCCTCTCCTATTCCCATATAATTGCTTGCTGAACACAGTCCAGTGGGGGCCACGGTGGTCTGTGGCACACTAGCCTGCTCATCATCATCTGTCTGCTATGACAGATGAACATCTGCCTCTGATTACTCAGTAGCAGGAAGTACAGCAGCAGCAGTAGCAAACTCCAGAATATCACTGCTGGTGGTGGTGATGCCCATCCCTATTTTCATCTCTTTTTCCCATTCTCTATCTCTTTCCAACAAAATGCTCTCAAACATTCCTCCATACTAACTGCTGCACCACCACCCTCACTCTCATCACCACCACCAGTCTCTTGCTGTTGTATGGGAGTGGATGGGATGACAAATGTTACAGTGGGTTCCCTGTTGTCACACTTACCATCTCCACAGAAAAAGGCACACTGGCAGCTGTAGCAGCAGGCACAGGCAGCTGACATGTGCTGCTCCTACTGCTAGCCAGTTCTGCCTCCTTCTTCCAAAGGGACGATGTTGGGCGACTAGGCATCAGGAGCATGTGGGCTCCCTTTATCACTGTTGCTGCTGACTTCCTCCTTCACATCTGTATCAGCAGCATCAGGGTCTATCCAGCTCCTCTATCTTGTTGCTGACAGTGGCCATTTTTATTTTAATGCTTATTTTAATATTTTTTCTCTTTCTCTCTCTTTTTGTCTCCTTCCACTTTCTTTTCTGCCTATTCTACACCACACTGTATGTATTTCTATAATGTGGAACGGAAAGTTTCACCGCCTTTGGAAAACAGGTGGAAAATGAAACTGTTCTCGCAGAAGGAAAATCGATGGGTTTCTCTGTGGGTCAGACTTTAAGAGGAAACAGTGGAAAATCATGCTTTTTTTCTCATGAAAGTCTTTGTGGGAAAAAACAGGACTTTTTGCCCATCCTAAATCTCTAAGGAGAACCATGTATATTTATAAATGAATCATATTTGTAAGTTACAAAACAAGAATGCAATGCAAAAAAGGAAATAAACAGCATCATGTATGTCTTCAAGATGCAGTTTCGTGTAACAATTTTCAGTGTATAATTTTATTATGCATTACTTTCAGTTGTTATTTTGCTGCTGAAAACAGATGTCACTCTCATATCATGTCTATCTCCTGTTATAGACTGCTGCTTGGCTAGCAGAGAAATGTGGAGTTTTAAATGTAGGTGGCATACTTAGAAAGTGAAATCATGAATAATTTATGGCCAATACAATATTCTTTTAAATTTCACAGATTCATATCTATCAAGAGGTAACCATGGAGATATAAGTAAGATCCATGGAGATGCAGAGATTAAAAGCAATTTCAGCAACCAAGACCTTAATCCTTCTGTAATCAAATGCTGAAAAATGCTTTTAACTCTAACAACAAACTATTATTATATTAAAATCTCCTATCATGGAAATTATGCAGCAATAAAAAATGTATTACAATTAATGTTTCTTTAAAAGACTTGTTCCCAAACAATTTGACATGATGCCCCTTTTTTGCTTTTCAAATTTTTGATAGAAATTTAGCCCTTTGCATATTTATGTATATTTGTATTTATTTATTTTATATGTTTTCATGAAACATCCTTTTCATTGCTACAGACATATGTACATATATAAAGATAAAGCTGCAGCCATTATCAATCCTCTAAAGCCCTCCTCGGCAAAGCTGAGGGAATGGACCCTAATCTGTCACACTGGTACAGTGTGGGTTGGCAGGTATTTGATTCTGTCAGGAATTACAACTTGAGACCCTGATGTCTGAGCAGATTCCACAGCTGGTGCATTATCTAACTGACATATCTACCTATCTATTTATATCTAGATAGATGAGCATAGAGGCAATGACACAATTTATCCTATATAACATAAGAGAAATATACTAGCAAACAATGGCTAGAGGCCAAACTGGTTGATAAAGCAGTTTTGTATGCTGCAAAATACGTACCGTTGTGCCTTTAATGCCATTGTGCCTGTATTGCTTTTAATAAATATTTTTTGAACGGGATTGGATCTGCTACTCTCTGTATAGTTTATTTATTTTTGTATTATTATTATTATTATTTTTTTATCCTTTGGACATCAATTGAGCTGGATAACATCGGAAGATCTCCAGGATATCTACGGAGAAATCAGCTGTACCCAAGCAGGGATGGGTAAAGTACCCTGCCTGCTATTTATGTTGGTTGCAGGCATATGCTTGATAATCAACTACTCGCTAATGTGAGTTGATACAATACAGTGTTAATTGTTGTCTGAGGGTTTTTGAGTAATACACTATTGGCGCCCCTCTGTGTTTTTTCTGTTACTCTGCATCATTCGTGGACGAGTGCTGTGAAGAGTGGTGCAGCCTTTAGATACTGCCTGAGGTGGGGGTCAGTGATAATCATATCCCCGATGCTTGCATTACTGAATAACATATAAGTGTTGCATTCAGCCACTTATTTTAGGAGTTGATCTCTTATGGTGACAGTGGGTGTCCTTACTAACTGAAGGTTTTACGCTAGAAGCGCATCCTGTTTTTCTTCTTCTTTCTCAGTAAAAACAGCTCTCCTGGTATAAACCCCAGGATGGTTATCACCTCTCCGCTTACACTTGTCCTTCTCCACTGATCTTCTACACAGGAACATATAGCGATCCCAGAAGAGTTGCCACTTCTAACCCCCAGGGAAGTGTTCTAACCCCCCAGTGTGGCTCTAGTGCACGCCAATATCACAAAGCTAGGGTGAGATTTTGTGCTCTACAAACAGAGAGCATATCGGGACACAGGGTTATTTATAAGGGAGATTTAGTCTCTTCTGTAAAAAAAAAAAAACCCAACAACAATTGCTGATATAAATATACAATGTAAAAACAACAGCATTAAGAGGACCCTCAACGCGTTTTATGATTTGGTATCACTTCCTCAGGAGAGTATTGCAAACAAAAGTGTTTTTTTTGCTATACTCTCCTGAGCAAGTAATACTAAATCATGAAACATGTTAATCGTTGTCTTAAGCGGAGAGGTTATAACCGTCCAGAGGTTTATACTAGGAGAGTTGTTTTTACTGAGAGACAGTCCAAACTTCTGACTCAGGTGAGTGCACTTTTAATTGAGCACAGGGTGGAGGTGAAGGCCAATTGAATTTGAAAATACTACACAGAGGAATTCTCTCTGTGCTGTTGTTTTTTATTCTAATAAAATTACTGAAATTTGTGATGTAGCTAGTTAACTCGCGCACATATGATTGTAAATAAACATCAGCATATTGTGAGAGTGATTGACAGAGATCCATGTGCAGAAATTATTGGTCTACTGGTAGGATTTTCTAATGATCTGTTGATTTTCGGTATACAACAAAAAAGTGGTATGCGAGGATAGTCTTTGATTAGGAAATTTGTAGTTTGTAATGAAATCCACAGATTTGAGAATCCATGGTTTATTACAGCACCTTTCTCCATTTTGTAACCAAATGTGGGGTCTAGATCTAATCTTTTGGAACACCCACTGTCAGATAGTAGACTCATTTCTTCTTCTCTGTACATACAATAATCCATAATCAGAATCTTTCTACCCTTATCAGCCTGTTGAATAATTATACTATTGTCATTGGATAAAGATTTAATTGTTTGAATTTCTTTAATACCTAAGTTATGGCAACCAACACAATTTTTATATACAATATCCCTAGTTTCATTACTGACCAGCATGACAAAGGTTGCAATGTAAGGTTTATTGCATACAGGATCAAAATAACCTTTATTCCTAAAAAGCATGTTACTTTTATCAGAGTTAGAATTGGCATCATTGACAAAAAATATTTTAATTTAAACTGTCTATGCATCTTATAGAAATCAATATCCCATTGAAATTTGTTCTGTCTGGAGGTAGAAACATAGCTCAATCCCTTACTCAAGACCGACATCTCAAAATCAGTACGAATTTCACTAGATAAATTGTGTACTGTTATTTTTTTATGGAGAGTCGTAAGTAAGGCAATGATGCTTTCTTCTTCCCCTCCTGATATTTCTTTGTCTCATTCCCTTCTTCTAGTATTTTTGGATTTGTATATATTTATATAGATGCACTCACTCTATAATTAAATCCCCAGGCAACAGGGGAGGGCTGGCCTGGGGGGCAAGGGGGCAATTGCCCCCCAGGTTGGTCATGAATATGGGCAGTGGGCCACTGCCTCACTCAATTTCCCATTTGCTGCTGCAAATAAACAGAATTTAAGGAGCTACATGAGTATTGTAGCTCCATTTCAATTGTAAGCTCTGTGGTATCACTAGTGTAGATCCATTTCAATTGTAAGCTCTGTGGTATCACTAGTGCAGCTCCATTTCAGTTGTAAGTTCTGTGGTATAACTAGCGCAGCTCCATTTCAGTTGTAAGTTCTGTGGTATCACTAGTGTTGCTCCATTTCAATTGTAAGCTCTGTGATATCAGTTGTGTACTATCATTTCAGTTATGACCTCTGTGGTATCACTTGACTTAATGCATAACATTAACCCCTTGAGTGCCAGCTATAACATTAACAAAAAGGGTTGGGCTGGGACATTGGGCTGGAGCTGTAATAGAAATAGGCCACTTAATTGTACTTGCCCTCCAGGCCAAAAGTTGCCAGCCCTCCCCTGCCAGGCAAGCATTCCAATAAAGAATAGTTAGCATCTAGAACAAAAGGTGGGCAGCACCAGCGGGACTTAAATAAGGTGATTTATTCTTTGTTCAGATCCTGCTGAGCAAAGGTGCACTAAATAGAAGTCGTTTTATGACAATCCATGTGTTGTATGACGTTGAAGAAGCCTGTACAAGACAACTATAAACAGATCATATTAAGTCTGCTTGTTCTTGTATGTGGGAGTTAGAATATTGATGTAACAAAAGGGACAGGGCCAATGCACATACTGCAGCCAAAAACACCACAAGTAGTTTATTAATAAATAAGAGGTTTAGAGAGATATTCACTATGCTGCATAGGGGATGAAGCAAAACTTTCCATTGAAATTCTGGAGATTTAATTTCTAATATTTAAGGGGTGGTGAAAAGCTCAATTTAAATTCTCCTTTCAACCACTACTCATGTTGGTTTTGGAAGTGCATGCTTCTACCTATGCAAGTTGCCATTATTCTTATCAGATGAGGTCTAATCACAGTCAGTTCCACCACTGCACATACTTTTGTGGCCTATGCACTTTCAAAAGAGCCGTGGGTTATATCCAACATACTTCCCCTTCAGCACATTGAACAGTAAGTGTATGCATTTATTTTGGGTCTTAAATATATTAACCTAAAATAATGAATGTTCCAATAAAAAAACCCTTATAATTAATGTAATGAAGAAATTAGAAGGTGACAATTTTCTAATAAATACATTTCCATTGATATTTCAAAGCTTTTAATATCCTCTCTCAAAGTTTTCCTCCACTGAGGCTAAAATGAAGGTGATGTTAAACTGATTAGCAAACAATACTGATCTAGCGCATCGTCCCTTGGTTTATACCATAGGAAGATAAATAATTTATGTCCCGGAAGCTATTTCAGATCAACTCGCTAAATAATGTAATTCAAATGACAACCCCATCCATACTGAAACTGGCAAATTTATAACCATTGTATACCTGCCCAGGCTCAACAGTGATGAAATCAATTCCATAGAAGAAATAGAACTCACAATTAAAGGATTGAACTAACAGCCAAGAAACCATCCAACCCAAAATAATTAGTGTTACAGCTATGGGGTTGTTCCCCCCAGGAATTACACATTATGAATAGTTCATTTTTGTGGGCTACAGGCCCAGAAAACATAAGATATTTTATAGATCTAATCAAATGAGCTGAAATAAAATGCAAATTGTTCTTCTATTTTTTCAGTACACAATGAAAGCCCTTTACAGAACCAGTAGGTCTTTCACAGAGGATAACATCCATAGATATGGTTCCTCAAGACATTTCTTGAAAGACATTCTTTCTTTGCCATATGTCCAGCTATTAATGTCTGGCCTCCCACTATTTACATTCACTATCATGGCACCTGATAAAGATATCTGTTCCAACCATAAAACCCTTGGCAGAATGCATCAGAAGCCGTTTCAATATTCAAGAAATTAGATGTGGGTCTTATGATAAAAAACTATATTTTTGTCAACTATACAATACTTATTATAATATATCCCTCATCCACTGTTCCTCAATTGCCAACTTGTTATCAACACTTTTAATTTTGATAAATTATCCTTCTACAAAATCAGTATGACACAATCTCGATTCCTAGATCCCATACCCTTAGACAGAAATACCACTTTGTCCTATTTTGACTAAATGTTCATTTATATTTAAAGAATAATTCTTAAAACTACATAATTTATTTTAATCACTTATTAGCCCCTGGGAAACACACAGATTGTCTGCAAAAGGAAAATTAGCAAGTATTCAAATGAAACTACGCCCTATGATATAGTACATTTTCCATAAAAAAGAGTGAACTATTTCGGTAAATTCAATTTTTTGGATCCTTGATTTGAGAGTTTAGTAGGTGTTTCACCCATCATTCGAATAAATAGGATTGAAAGTAAATTGAGCACATCATATCTGAAACAATTAATAGAGAAGCTTTGTGTAGCATCCATGTCAATTGGAACTTATTCCTCTGTGGGTAGCCAGGTAGAAGTAGAGTACTTACTAGGTGGAGTGTACTGAGCAGTCTAGAAAAGCTGCAAACCTGCATATTATTGGAAACCTAAAAATGAGTTGGAATCCATTGGGCAGGTGGTATGTTGGTTTAATGGTCAGGAGGGTTGAGCTGTAGATAAGGAGTGGCAGGTAGTCATCTTGATAAACGTAAGCAGGGAGGAAGTGTCCAGCAGAAGAGCAAGTTCAGATCTGAGCTGACTCATACCAGCAGATTTGCAAGCTTTGTGAAGATGTGGATGGGATTAGTTCAGAACTGGCATTACTGGAGAAGGCTGATTCCTTCATGAACCAAGGGAATAGTCCTTCCAGTTTAGATGGGAGGCAGAGTAGGTAGAAACTAAAGCAGAGTGTGGTGATAGGGAACTTTGTTATTAGGTGGATATACAGGTTAATCTGTCACCGGGACTGTAAATGCCAAACATGTTCTTTCTCCCAGATGCTTGTGTCTGACATGTTGCCGACAGGGCAGATAGAATATTGGGAGGGGCTGAAAAGGATCCAGCTGTCTTGGTATATACTGGCACCAATGAGAATAATTGAAGAAGATGGAGATCCCTAAAAACTGATTTTGGGGATCTAGGGTATAAGCTCAAAGGTAGAATTTTTTGAAATACCACCAGTGCCATGTGTCAGTACAGGGAGGCAGAGGGAGCTCAGGAAGCCTAATGCATACCTTAGGTATTGTTGTAGGAAGGAAGATTTGGGGTTTCTAGAGCTCTTGGGTATAATCTTTGGTAGTGATAGATTATACATTAATGTAAAGGATACAATGTGTAAATGGCTGGAGTGGTTTTTAATCTAGGAACACAACAGGGAGGGGGTTGTAGCTAGAAAAAATAGGGTAGATAGTATAGATAGGAACTAGGTATATGTGAAGGGTCATAGAGGTGGAGGGGGGTAAATACAATGAACAGGGAAGCAAACTGTTAAAGTCAGATATAGAAAAGAGCATGTAGTTGTTAAAATACAGTCAACAAAAATGTATTGTACACTGGCAAATGTATGAAGTATGGTAGGCAAAGATGGAGAGCTGGAAAAGTTACTGTAAATGAGCATTTTAACATAACTAGCATTACTTGAACATGGTGGGATGTTAAACAAGAAGAGACTAAAAATATTGAGGGTTATTTCTTGTTTAGAAGATACAGGATAAAAAACGAAGGGGAGGCATATGTCTATAAGTGCGACCAGATCAAAAGCCAAGTTTAATTAAAGATATTTGTGAGGAAACTGGTGATAATATGGAGTCCTTGGGGTTAGCAATTAAATTTAACAATGTTTTTTTTTAATATTTTAAAAAGTGTTTGTGGGTTATCTGCTACCAATCACCAAATATTGCTGAGAATGAGGAGGGCCAAATGTTACTTCAAATTAAAAATCTTGGGCATATTTTAATTTTGGAAGATTTTAGCTATCCAAATATACACTGGAGTAATGAGACCTATCCACCAGCAAAGTGTTTGAGGTTTGTGAACATGCTTAAGGATAGAGATCAATGAAAATTTTCTCCACAAACACAAATAATTTGAAAAATGGTACATGCCATACTGCCTTGTTCTTCTGCTTTTTGCATTGCATTGAAATCAATAATAATGATGTGATTTCCCCACCAATATAAAAGGTGTATCGGTTTACCATATGTTGTCAGTCTGTGATAGACATCAACGCTACACATTCAGATAAAAAACAAATACGTGCATAAATTGGTACTGCTGCAGTGCTGTGTCCTGTGCAACTAAATACATACTGTATACACATTGAAGCTAAGGAAAAATCTACACTATTATTATATCCATCAATCATTGTAGTACAGTCACACTAAAAAACAAAATCTGACTGTGGCCATGCAGAGGCATAACTAGAAGCCTCCGGGCCCTGGTGCAAAAAGTGCCATGGGCCCCCACACCACCACATTGGCACCCCTCCACAATGCCCCTCAATCTCCACAATGCCCCCATCTCCTACCTGGAGCTCCCGCGCGGTCCTCTTAGTAATGCAGAGCGCTGGGAGATGATGTCATCTTTCAGCGCTCTGCATTACTAGATCACCGGAAGCAGACTGCGGGCGCCAGACAGAGGGGTCTCAGGGGGCGGCTGGGCCCCTGGAGTGCACGGGGCCGGTCGCAGGTGTGACCCATGCAACCCCTATAGTTATATCACTGTGGTCATGAATGCTGCAGCTCTTGAAGTAAATGCAAAGTGATAAGAAAATGTTCAGCAGTAGTAAGCCTTTCGACAATAAAGACAATGACAAGTTGCATTCTAGTATTTTTGCCATAATGGAGGAGTATTTAGCAGTCATGAGACCAGTTGCTGCATTAGACCATGACAGAGACACTCCACTACAATGTCAGTGTTTTATAATTACTCCTAAGGAAATAATTAAAAATACATTTTTCAAACATTAAAAAAAAATACTAAAGTTGTAGGGAGAAAGAGGTTTTCTACTATCGGATGCTGCTGATGCTTCTGATCCTAATTATTCATGAGGTTGATTTATAATATATTCATCCATGCTCCTCCCCTTCTTTTGATACAGGTCAAATACAAAGATTATTATATGACAAAAATGTGCTGTTTTTGAAATTAAAAGACTCAGGGGGAGATTCACTAAGCGGTGATGACTTCTCCAGTTTATCACTTCTCCAATTCCTGTGTTATTCTATAGAGGCAATTCACTAACATTTCTTAAGTTTTGGAGATCTTAGTGCATAGTCTCCATAGAATAACATAGGAAGTAGAGAAGTGATATAATTGGAGAAGTCATGTGCACTTTATCTCCACTTTATCACCTCTTAGTGAATCTCCCCCTCAGTCTTCTTTGAAAGATGCAATATTCCTGTATTTTAAACTATTTTAGATGTCAACTAGGAAGCCTGGACCAGCATGGTCCATACCCGCAGCTTGCTGTAGAGACCTTCATTCTACAGTGGATACACAATGGCTGAAGCATATATGTGTGTGTGTATGTGTGTGTGTGTGTGTGTGTGTGTGTGTGTGTATGTGTGTGTGTGTGTGTGTGTGTGTGTGTGTGTAAATAATGAACACAAATATATGCAGAACATTAGTTTGTTCTGCACGATGCATTTTCTTTAAGTATAGAATTTGTCAGTGTCATGTTCCCTTTGACTGGTGTTTTGTCTGGCAGGAGAGTTTGCTCAGCTAACATAACATTTTGACTGAATGGTGAAGAAATGTAAATCTTAGGGATTAGTAACGAGGGTAATAACTCATTCAACTTTATGATTTGATAAGAACCAATAATGCTTCTTCTAATGCAGGATTAGGGGATCTTTGGTCTCAAGAAATTTTTGGACCACATTTCCAACAATAGATGGAGTCCTGCAAGTTTTTGCCTGACTGTTAACGATATAATTGTCTATGCTATAATCTATTGGATTTATGTACATAGGAGAAGAGGGACAATTCTGAAGCAAACCAACTGCACCATATGGGACAATGCACATGTGGTTTGAAACCCTGAAATGCTAGAGAGGTCTTCAGTGAATTCCTCTGGAAGGCTCTGAATACCTCTTTAGCATACAATTGGATAAAAAAAAAACAATTTTAACCAATTGGAGTTCTGTGACTTATTATTTCCCCCCTCCTATGGTGTTTTTGGTTTTCTCTATAATTGCTCCTATATTCTTTTGTGCATAAGGCCCTATTCTATATAATAATTTGCTAGGATGTTTGTCAGAAGCTGTCATGCTCAGTAGAGACTGTGTGCATTTGGGTAGTCTCTACTGAGCATGATTGCATCACGTGAGTAAGACGACGCAAGACTGCATCGTGTGGAGCAGTGAGGTAGCAGCCGCTTAACCCTTTGAGTGCCAGAGGGGTACACAACGCATTGCAAAGCAATACATTGCGTACCCCTCTGGCACTCAAAAAGTTCTGGACCTTGGCCTGTGTACACGGGCTTTTACACTAGTATATAATATTATGATAATAATCCATATAAAATGGCCTTTCTTTGTCTCTGGTAAAATCATTTTAAAGCAGTTACTATCCCTGAGATTGCAGTTGATAAAATAGCATTGGTCCAACAAGGAAGCATAAAACTAATATTTATTGGTACTAACTGTCATTGTGTGATAATGTTAGACTGCTTTTGTTTCAGAATGCAGAGGCAAGCTATGACTTCAGCAGCAATGATCCTTATCCATATCCTCGCTATACAGATGATTGGTTTAACAGGTAAAGTAAAACTTTTCATCTATACTATGTTTAAAAGAAGAAACATTTTTAAATGGATTTTCCAGCTGAGTAAAGCAGAATAACATCTTAAAAATATTATTATATCAAGTTGTTAGCAACAATGCAAAGTAGTCTTCCAAAGTATGTTTTATATTACACTCTATGGGAGAGCTTGGAGGTTATGCACTAAAGTGTGATAAAGAATTGATTGGGGGAGATGCACTAAGGGGTGATGTGTGTCTGAAGATGTTTGGGAGCACATCTACTTATCGATAGAGACTCATATACCATATGCACCAGAGGAGGGCTGGCCTGGGGGGAAGGGGGGGCAATTGCCCCCTGGGCCAGTCACAAGTCTGGGATGGTGGGCCACTCCCGCTTGTTGCTGCAAATGTAGCTACACTAGTGATACCTGAGAGCTTGAAATGGAGCTACAATCTAAGTGGAGCTGCACTAGTAACATAACCCATTTCTCTTGTAAGTTATATGGTATCACTAGTGCAGCTTTACTTAAATGGTAAGCTCTGTAGTTGCACAAGTGTAGCCCCATTTCAATTGTAAGCTCTGTGTTATTGCTTACTTCACAACACTAACCTTTTGAGTCCCTTCTGGCACTCAAAGGGTTAATGGCAATTTTAAAATTAACAAAAGGGGGTAGGCTGAGACAGTGGGATGGAAAGATAGTAAAATTGGGCCACTTGATTGTAGTTGCCATCCAGGCTATAAGTTGCCAGTTCTTCCCTGTTATGCACAAATAATTAAGTATGCAGGGGGGGTGTCAAATGTAATCATTAAGATGCAAGGTTGTTGAACTGATGGTACTAACCCTGCACTGTGATACTGTCCTTTTTTCTTCCCCACTTACAACAGAGAGGATGCTGTTACTCTTCAGCACAAACAGCATTGCTCCCTAACCCTTTCAGTGCCATAAGTATGTTCATTGCACACACCGGTGGCACTGACAGGGTTAAGAATAATTCAACAAATAAATAAATATAGCACATGAGAGCTGATCAAAATTCTGAGCTGCATGGAGTCAGCCTGAATGGAGAAGGGGTGTATTAAACTAATGTTCAAATGCTACTTACAGACTCAATATGGCAGAAATATTACACATAAAGGCACTAAAGCAAGCAATTAGGTTTGTGGTGGCTGTGCGTCCCCATGGCTTTTTCTTTATCCTTTCCAGTCAGTCCATTAAGGTTTGCAGTATAATTTGGTTATCATATGTACAATGATGGTTGGTCTTCACCTCCGTCAGGAATTCTTCTTTCCCACAAACTGCCTTCATCTTTCCTGGCGAAGGCATGGATGGTTGCAGTGACCAGAAGGCAAGAATCCTGAATTAGGTGGAGATTGTAGGAGTGGCTAATGCCATCATTGTACACATTCTGATTTAAATGCATTGCAAGTCCTAATGGATTGACTGCAGAGCATGGTAGGAGAATAAAATAGGCTTGGGGAGGTTCAGCCACCCCAGACCTAATTGCTTGCTTTAGTGCCTTTAAAGGGATAGTAATGGTTAATTTTAAGTTGATTTAACATTGCAGACATTAAAAAAGGTTAACATCGATGTAAGTCTTTTCTCTCAAACCTTTAAGGTTTGAGAGTTATAACTTACTAAAGTTCCCTTTTCCTGGCTATTTTACTCACGTCTCCATCTGACAGCTGCAGATTCCAGTCATTTGACCAGACAGAGGCTCTTCAGTAGAGCTGAAATTACACTATATAGAAATAAATACTTCAATGGAATGGTCTACAAAGTGTGCTTGCAAACCAGGCACACTTTGTAGACCCAAGATAGACTATGAACCTGCGCTCCTCCAGCTATATTGAGTAAAATATAATAATGTGCCCTGTGATGTGCATATATAATAATATTAATACATTTGAGGTTCTAGTTGCCCACATTTTTGGCCAAAAGAGGGGGTAAGCTTGCCAACTGCGCCAAGGTACCTCAAGTGTGGCAAGTACCTACACTGAACACTTGGGTCCCTATCTAAAAAAAATAGACCGTTCTAAATGACTGACTGTAGACCGTTCTAAATGAAGTATTTGTCTTTAGATATCGTTATATAGGTGCTGCTGAAGAGCTGTATCTGGTTGTGCAACTAGAATCTGCTTCTGACAGCTTTATAGCTCGTCAAGCAGAAAGGGGATGGACCAGAGAACTTTATTTTCCTATATCTCTCAAACCATAATGGTTTAAGATATACGAATAAGCGCAAGTACTCTCTTTTAATTGTATCTACCATATAGTTAATACTTTTTTTCTGACACTGGTATCCCTTTAAGTGTAATATTTCTGCCATATTGAATATATTTGTATTAAGCATATAAACCTGTACGTAATATCTGTTCTTCATGTTTTTTTAATGCCTACAAAATAAAATAAAGATAAAACAAAGTATTACTATCCCTTTAAGATAGAGGTTTAGAGCTGCTTTCTACAACACTTCAAGTAGGATCATTTATCATTTATTAATTATTGCAACAAATACGTATCACACTTTTATGGTTTGAAAATAGATTTCACCTATATATATATTCAATATCTGCTATCTCTGCCCTTTAGCAAAGGCATCAATCTGTCCTCTGGCTCCACAGAGATCCATAAGTAGATTCCAACATCTCCAACCTCAGGCTGGCGATGTTAGGACTGTGAACTCTGATAGCAAAGGCTGCTATTCACTCACATGTATATGACAATGGCTCATTAAACTGTGCTTACATATGCGAATGAACCATTGTTGAATTAGTTTGCGTGAAATCATGAATCTGTTAAAGGTGTAGCGGATTCATGCTGATGTTGGAGGATTGTGGTGGATTGGTGGCAGATTCACAGGGATATGATGGGGAAGACAACTTAGTGCATGCTTTCAATATATCAATGACACAAATTCACCATCATATTGCCATTCTGGCTCCTTTTTTGCATCTCCCCCAAAAAGATGATGAAATGAAGATGACTTCTCCAGTGTTATAAATTTTCCAAGTCCTATTTTATGCTATGGAGACAATGCATAAAGATCTCTAAAGCTGGATAAATCTTATTAAACTGGCTTAGTATCTAAGAGGTTAAATATGTCCTATGCACTGTGCAACTTCTCACTCCAGCAAGTAACATGCATAACACAAGAAATAAATATAAAGGGCAATAGTTTGTATACATATTGCTGCGTAAGTGCCCCAGACCCATCACTAAATAAAATAAAACAGGGGAAACTGCAGCAGCACCAGTGCATTGCACAAAAATGTGCAGTTTTCCCCCAAGAAAAGCATTGACTGAATCTGCCTGGGGTGCCGGCAATGACACCCCTCTGGATGAAAATAGAAAGAGGAAGTAATGATGTGTGTGTCTGTTGGGCAAATGATTTACTCAAGAGACCACAGCCCGAATGCAGCTGGTTGCTGGTCTGTGAATGGATCATTTGCCTGATTCACACACACATATCACTAATGACTTCCTCTTTCAATCTTCATCCTGTGGAGTGTGCTATGGGATGCTGCGGTGAACCCAGGCAGACTTAGACTGTTTTCTAGTTGGGGAATACTGCTGGACTCACCCCAATAAGAAAAGCTGAAACTGGAGACGAGACTTAAAGGGATAGTAATACTTGAAAATAAGTTTATTTTATATTGTAGCCCTTAAAAAAACTTGAAAAATGATATAAGTCTTATCTCCCAAACCTTTATGGTTTGGGAGATATTCAGAAGTAAAGTTTCCCCTGGAGTGACGTCATTGCTCCACCCTTCAGATTTGGAATCCGGTCCCGGGACCGGCTGTGCCTCTCCAGAAGTGCTGAGATCACCATCTTTAAAAAGAATTTCTTAATTGGAATGGTCTACAAAGTGTGCTTTCAAGCCAGGCACACTTTGTAGATAGTTCCAATTAAGTAGTTCTTTTCAAAGATCGTGATCTCGGCACTGCTAAAGAGCTGCCGGTTGCTCTGTGGACCGAATTCCAAATCTGTCCACTAGATGGCAGACTTGGCTGAAACAGCCAGGAAAAGAGCATTTTACTATATTTTAAATGTGAATATCTCACAAACCATAAAGCTTTGGGAGATAAGACTTGTATCATTTTTCATGTTTTTTTAAGGGCTACAATATAAAATACAATTATTTTCAAGTATTACTATCCCTTTAAAGTGTAACCTCCTGGATGCTGGAGTGATCTCCAATACATTGCTTAGCGATGTGTTGAAGACCTCTCCAGTATCCAAGAGGTAAATATGTCCATTGCACTGTGTCACTTCTCACCCCAGCAAGAAAGCATATGCTTTCATCTCAACTTTAAATGAGCAGATCAGGGTGATTTGCAGGGCAACATTTACACGGGAGACATTTTGATGTTACCCTTTTGAGAGTTGCCATGTAGGCGAGCCATTGTAATAGGATACCAAGAAATACAGATGTCCAAGTACCCAAATACCGATATATAAGACAAAATAAAAATAAAAAGAAGTCTAAAATAAACAAAGGCATAATGGAGTATTCTGTTTAACATATATATATAATTATGGTCTCAGAGTATCAGGTACTGCTAAGCATAAAGAAAGTCAATGTAACCTCATTTGCTTTTCAAGGTTTCGCCTATCTCAGTTTCTAGATTACCACATTCCATCTCAGAACATTTATTATACTAGATTTATGTCTGGATTCCATTGAAGTTGAAAACTTTATCAAGACTTTTATCTGAACATTTCTCCATAGACTTCAATAGGACTCTTAAAACACTTATCACATGCTATGTTATCTAGGCCTTAGAGAAAAGGTAGAAAAAATATGACCATGGGGCCAGATGCGGTATGTCAACCAATTTAATTGGGCCTTTGGGTCTGGCTGGTTGTACATAATCAGCAGCAGTGCTGGTGTACAGAGAAATATGACTTATGGTTTTCTCTGCAAAGGAAGAATGATATATTTATTACAGAGAACAAATCTGATATATAAGTACTATTCTGCCTGCACAGAGAGATCTATAATTTTCCACAGCTCTTAATGAAAAGTGCAACAAGGAGCTGTATATAACACTCTGTCACTTTCACTCTTCTCTCAATCAGGAAGATTACTAAAAGAACAGGTGTTATTAATCTGGGGTTGTGAATATGTATTTTATAAATAAAATTTTAAGTCATGTGATCTTTTGTTGGATTTATACTGGCCACATCCATAGGCTGGCCATGGCTTTACCCATGCAATGCATTACTCCAACCATTGCCAGAGTAACAAGCTTATTGTTCAAATTCTAACAGCAGTGAGGAAAGCATATGGGGTTTCATCCAAATTGCTTTAGGCAAAGCATTCCCTGAAGGGACTTTCTCAGTTTACTGACAAACACCTGCAATCGGTTCCTGAACAGTTATTGTTTTACTTGGAGTATGCCAAGTGAATCCCTGCATGTTACAATCAAAGCATTACTAAATATCTACGTTGAGGTCTCGGAGCACTCACATATAACTACATATGTGGGCTAAATCTTGTAAACTAGACAAAGGGTGCTAGTAACCATTCCTATACCTAGTGTTTTCCAAAAAGAGACACAAAAGTATAGGGTTTAACCAGACACTCAACCCAATTAACAAAAGACTAGTAAATACAAATTCTGTATATATTTATTAAAACAAACATCATTCAAAATGACAAAACTGTACATCGCCATATTCTGTCACCTGTAAGAAATGTATATATTGTCTCAATTTGACACCCCCCCAAAAAAACTCCCAAAGAATACAAATTCCCTGTGAAATCCCAAAAGTGCCAAAAGTAATACCAAAAGGTGTCCCAATAAAATCATAGAGAAAACAACATGGAGGAAAAATCTGATTTTTCACAAAGGAATTTTTGTGGAAAAACCCTTTAATTTTCTGCTTTTTCTGTGGCTATCCCAAAGCATAGAAACCTCCCCCCCCCAAAAAAAAATGTTCTAACCCCTAAAAACTTCCCACAAGAACTTTGCCATTTTCCACCTATGTCGGAGATATCCCACAAGGGCTCGGACTGAGGGTATATTTTTCTATGGCTACCATTCTAGTGGGGCAACAAGACTGGGACTTGGAAGACAGTGTGTGTGTGGTTCTGTGGCTATCAGTAATGTGGGAAAAAGGCTGAATGTTTTCTGAATTTTGAAGAATGCAATCTGAGGGATCTATTGTTCACATTTTAATATGATTTCCTTTTAAAGTGTACCTGTTATCCAAAGGCAAGTTTATTTTTTTTATATTTAAACTAGTGTAAAAGCCTGTGTACATGAGCCAAAGTGCTTAAAACTGCAGAACTACACCTTTCAGCATTCTGTGCATTCGGGCAGTGTCTACTGCGCATGACTGCATTGAACAAACATCTGCATTCGGGCAGTGTCTACTGCGCATGACTGCATCGAACAAATATCTGCATTCGGGCAGTGTCCATTGCGCATGACTGCATCGAACAAACATCTGCATTCGGGCAGTCTCTACTGCTCATGACTGCATCGGCTTGCGTTCGTGCAGTCTCTACTGCGCATGACTGCATTGGACAAACATACATCTAGCTTTTTATTTTGTAAGGATTAAAATCTGCCTCTAAGATGTACTAGCCATTTTCTTTTGAGAAATGAACCTTAAAGGGATAGTAATACTTTGTTTTAACTTTATTTTATTTTGTAGGCATTAAAAAAACATGAAGAATGATATAAGTCTTATCTCTCAGACCTTTATGGTTTGAGAGATATTCACAAACAAAGTATCCCTTCCCTGTTCAACCAGATCAGAAGGGAGGTGCCCAGGTAGACTGCAGAGAGGGACAATCTTCAATTAAGATAAGGGAAAAAGCTGAAAAACTTGTCAAGGGGGGAAGGGTTTTCATTGTTTTAATACAAAGAAGACTGTCCCCATCTGTTATCTGTCTGGTCATACAACCAGATTCACATCTGAGAAGAGATGGCTTACACTAGGTAAAAGGGGCGGGAGGGGAAACTTTGCTTGTGAATATCTCATAAACCATAAAGGTTTGAGAGATGAGACTTATATCATTCTTCATGTTTTTTTAATGCCTACAAAATAAAATAAAGTTAAAAAGAAGTATCACTATCCCTTTAACAGATTGATGGCACAGTGCTAATTCATTCTTTTCAAGGTCAAACTTACTGTTTCTAGAAATTCTCCAGGATGTGGGCTCTGTCTAGATTCTTTGATAGCAGAATATAAGAAAATATTGACCAATCACAGGAACTAATTAGCATAAAGTGGCAGGCTTCTAAAAAACAAACTTAATTTGTCAAAAACACTTTATATTATAAACAAATAGATTGTACAAAATAGAGAATTTTTTTCTTTAACCTATTAAGTGCCAGGGGGTACCCATCACATATATCTTTGGCATTCACAGTGTTAAAATGAAATTTATAAGGTGACAGGTCTACTTAAAGAATTCAATTACATAATTTATTAGTATTGGTTGTATTATTATTGTTAAAAATTGCATTGTGATAGCTCCTCTTGTGTCTATGGTGCCTATTCCACTATTTAAATTTTCTTTCTGATTGCAGGGTTTTAATTATCTGATATTTAAGCCGGTTATTTCTGGTTTTACACTAGTCAATGATTAAGCACCAGCATTTGCAAAAAGCATTTCACAGTTCCTTTGTACTGTATTGCATGGAACAGAGCAACATATTGCTTCCCAAGACTTTGTGTTCCTTTTGGCTCTTAAAGGGATAGTAATGTTTCATAATAAAAGCATCTCTAATTTATCATCATAGTATCTGGACCTTGGTGAGTGTTATTTCAATTCTGTCAGAGTTGTAGTTCAAGAGTAATTCAATGACAAAGTATCCTCCTCCCACCCCTTTTACTGATGTAACACTGCTCAGCCAGAGCAGAAGGGAGGTGCCCAGGTAGACTGAAGAGAGGGACAATCTTCAATTAAGATAAGGGAAAAACCTGAAAAACTTGTCAAGGGGGGCAGGGCTTTCATTGTTCTCATAGGAAGAAGATTGTCCCTGCTGTTATCTGTCTGGTCTATGGACTGGATTCCACATCTGAGAAGAGATGGCTTGCACTAGGTAAAAGGGGCGGGAGGGGAAACTTTGCTTGTGAATGTCTCTCAAACCATAAAAATAAAGATAAAACAAAGTATTACTATCCCTTTAAAGGGTTGATTATGAAATTATCTTGGGTTTTACATATGCAGAGGTTTCCAAATTTGATCCTCAAGGGCCACCAACAGGACAAGATTTCAGGATTTCCCTGATTAAGCATTGGTGAGTTAATCAATGGCTTATTCATTTTGGTTAGTCCACCTGTGCTCTTACAGGGAAATCCTTAAATCCTAGATTGTGTGTAGCTCTTAAGCACTGAACTTGGCCACCCCTGGTCTAATGTATGGTACATTTTAGGCAAAATTGAAATAACTGGAAAGGAACATAATATATTACAAAATCTTAAACACTGTTTTAAAGCAACATAAGGATGAATGTTTGAATCTGTGATGCTGTTGCAGATTTAAAGCAGCTCATTTTCTTCACATTTAAGTTGGCCTAAAATTATGCACCAGCACTATGGAGTATTAGCACATGTGGCCCATTTAGGACTACGCTTTAGCATCAAAGGCAAAAAATACTGAAAACAGAACTTCTCAACTTATCGCAAATTTCTGAGTGAACTGCATTTTTTCCTTTTTTCCTGCTTTATTAAAGATAATAATCAATTCCCTCCACATACACAGAGTTTCCCTATGTATTCCTTCAGTAATACTAATGTATAAAAGGGGGTTTCAATTGAATGCATGTTGTCAGTCTGTGTTTGGGAGAGAGAAAGACACCATTTTTTTTACTAACTTGTGTAGGTAGACAGGTAAAGAGAGGGAGCTAGAGTTGCTTGATATGAGAATTGAAGGTAGCCACTAGAGATGGGAGAATGTTTTTACTCAGGCATAGTATAAAGGGGTGTCAGGTTCCGACAGCATGCTATTCTGTGTTTGTGAGGAAGAGAAAGCAGCACATTTTTGTGCTAGAGAAGAGAGGCTAATAAAGTGGAGTTGAGGGGGTGTGGCCTACTGCTTCAGCAGAATGGACATGCGCTGCTAGAGCTCCTGCTCCTGCCTCACCATTATTAGCCTACATTGGCTTTCCGAAGGGACCCCTTTCTGCTTTTATGCAAGCTTGGAGTGGGGAATTCGGCTAGGATGTCTAAAAAAGAATCAGGAATCTGCTCCTCATACTGACTTCTTTCGTCCTAAGAAAGATGTGGGGACCGGTATGGCCAGCCTGCCTCGTGGTGTTCCGGATCCTTCCATGTGCACAATATCCGACATGGATTCACTGAGCGCTGTTACGTACCGTAAAAACGGATTTGTCTGCAGAATTTCACTCCAGTGTTCAACTCCTTCACGAGGACATTTGTCAGATCTCAAGCCGGACTGACACCTTAGAAACCAAGATGGCGGACGCAGAATGCTCTTTTGCTGATCTGCAGGATGAGATGGAAGGCCTTCGTGCACGCCATAGGCGTTTCCAGGATAGAGTTGAAGACCTGGAGAATAGGTCTCGCAGTTCTAAGTTATGCCTCTGCAATATCCCTGAGGCCCTGGATGACTTACCTGGTTTCCTTTTGATGTACTTTCGATTGCTGCTACCTGAGACTTCCAACTCCATGTTGGCCCTGGACAGGGCCCACCAGGCTTAGCAGCCTAAACCGCCTGCCAAGTATCCCCCTAGGGATGTCATCGTCAAGTTTACCTTCTTTGCTACGAAATAGGCTGTTCTGAAGGCTGCTAGGGTTGCGACTCCCACCCTGGATGGGGTCACCCCTCATTTTTATGCAGATCTAGCACAATCCACACTGCAGAAGAGGCGCACGCTGCGGCCCTTGATGGCTTTACTACTTTTCCATAATTTTCAATATCGTTGGGGTTTTCCTTTTTACCTTTAAGTCGTTAGGAATGGAGTGGTGGCCTACCTGAGAGATCCGACGGAGTGTAAATGGTTCTTATTACAACTTGGCCTCACTATGACCCCTGAAATGCGATCACTCTATGAGGATTTTGTTCCCCCAGACGGCCTGGATCAACTATCCGTGGAGCCATCCTCGGCCTCCCCATAGCCCTGGTCTGATGCGTGATGTGAACCGCTAACTCCCCCTGAGGTGGCTGTGTGGCTTACTTTGCAGCTCTTCCGGCAGCTGCGGACTCTTAACTGTCAGTTGCTGAAGTCTCCCAGCTTCCATCCCTATTCTTCCTGCACAAGGCTCTTGCTGGGACCCGTGTCCAATGTGGGGGACTTTGGTTTTGGGGGTGGGAGTATTGCACTATCATGTTGTTTCTTGGGCTATGTGTCAGGGGGGGTTTCACCTCCAGTTCCCCATCCTCGTCCTGCGTGTTCGGGGCTGGGAGATTGGGGGAGATGTTCTCATGGTTTCCTTTTACCTTATATAAGTTCTTTCACCATGCCACGTTTGTTACATTAGGGGGTTTGCCTATGATGTTATACTGTGGGGGGATAGGGTCTGGTTATTTGGGGTCTTTTCTGGAGATGGATGGAGGTGGTGTCTGGAATTGCTGAGGTGTGGGCGTCCGGTGGCTTGGGGCTGGGGTGAGAGCCTGGTTCTGACCTGCCAGACGCAAGCCCTAGGCTTTGTGGGGCACACCCTTTGGCGGGAGGGAGATGACTTCTTTTCATTGCCAGGTTGGGAGTGGAGGGGGTGCCGAGTCTGTATGGGACTTCTCGTGCCTTGGGCCGGGGGTTTCCGTGGGAAAGGGGCACCTTCTCAACTCCGGGCACGTTGTTTGGACACAGATTGGATTCCAACTAAACACGAGGGGTCCCATTCTGCTGGGTGACGGGTGGCTCGGGGCTGGGGTGAGAGCCCAGCTCTGACCCTCCGGATGTGCGCCTTCTGCGCGGTGACTCTGATCGGGTCATTCCCTTATTAGCTGGGTTCAGTGCAGTAGCATGTCACCCTGGCTAGACTGGCAGGGTTGGTGGTGCCTACTCAGCGGGGGTGGGGAATCTGGTGGCTTGCTTCTGGGGTGGGAACCTGGTTCGGACCCTCCGGATGTCTCTTCTCTGTTTGGTGGTGTGATTCTGCCATCAGGTGAGATGGGGGTTTAGGTAAACATTGCCTGGGTTATTGTCTTGTATTGCACTTGCACTGCTATGTACAGTCTATGTGCTTGCGTATGGAGTGTGGGGCTGCAGGAGCCTTGCCTTCGGCTCTCTGGTCCTGGACTTAGGTCTGGGGTCAGGTGGCCGGGGGTGATGCTCCCGGGGTTCTTATTGCTCTTGCTGAGTACGGGGTCCAGGCTGTTCTATAGCTCTTACTCAGAGGAATTTTCCCCTCGTTTCTGTGTTGGGCCAAGTGCTTATGCGGGACGTTTTGACATGCGGGGTTTGTTCCTTTGCTAGTGTGTTAGGGTTGTTTTGTTAAAGGGGGTCTGATCTTAGCTGTCTCTGGGAAATGTTATATTGCACACTCTTTTTTTGGTGCTAATTGAAATGAAAGGAAATCTAATGGTTTTGCTATGGGCAAAATTTCTCACAAAAAAAGTGGAAAGCCACAAGGTTTTTGTGAAATATCTTGCAACACCAAAACGGGACTTTTCTCATCCCTAGTACCCACTAGTATTTTCTGGGTGTGCTTTTGAAGGCGAAAGTAATAAATAACTAAATATGTGAATATGCAAATAAGTAAATAATCTTTTTAACTGATTATAAGAACATTCAGTCAGGCACATGATTCAAGTTTCAAACTGAACTGGCAGATCCTGAAACTCTGCCAAGACTGAGTGAGTAACTGACATAATATGCAAAAAAATAAAACAATATATCAATCATTCAAGGCAAACAGACAATGCACCTTAACATCCTGTGTGAGCTTAGACACATGTTCATTCCTATATCTGTACGAGCAAGAGGGACACTCATATATTGTGGCATTGTGGTGAAACATGCTAATACCAGCTGCTGTGTGGTATGCTTTATAACTTATTTCAAGCTCTTGATTCTGATTGTCTTGTACTGTACTATAAAAAATTAAAACTGTAGTCAAGTTAGGAGAGGATGAGAGAGAGAGAGAGAGAGAGGAAGCTGCTCCTAAAATTTTGATACTAGGACGGTAAAAAGGGGAGCTGGAGTTGCTTGCAGTTGCAGAGAGTGTGGGTGTTGTTAATTAATTCTATTTAGTTCCAGAATAAAATACAGCCAAATATAGGCGTAGTATAATAATTTTCTTTATATAGCCTGGCCAGCTCTATATCTAGAATAATTAATGTAAAATATTTTTCCTCAAATATAGAGGAAATATATATAATTCTTAGGACTTAAAAAAAAATAAAAAGGAATAAAAAACTAAATATCTTAGGTTACAGTGACAGACAGCTGACTGGTCTTAGGCAATGCATCATACAGCTGCATCAGTTGTGTTGTGTACCGTACAGTAAAAATACACAGTGTAGTTGCGTAATGTCCAGCAAATGCACAAGAGGAAGAGGGAGGGGTGAAGAAGTGCAGGGATGTGAGACTAAAGTAGTAGTTCAAAAACTGACTGCAGCAATGGTTGCTGCAGCATGTGCAAACAATGATGATGATCCCTCTACTCCAAGGGAGGATGCAGTTTGTCAAAGTCCCAGCAAAACTGGTCCCACCAGTGCCAGTAGAAATAAAGAACCATATAAGAAGAACACTGAAGACAACAAAGTCGCATTCAGGTGTAGATGATGCTGGCAATAGCATAATAGAGGAAGGTGTAGCATCTGAACCCCCTGCTGCATCAGATAGTGAGACAAACAAGCACCAAAACACCCATCCTCACAGTAGTAGGGAACTTTGTTACAGTAAAAGTAAAAAGCTTAAAGGAATATAAGGGTAGTAGTGGGCAGGAACTGTCAGGGGATGCTGATGCTGCTGAGGATGACCTAATGATGACTGATGATGATGCAGATCTAGTATATATCTATCACAGTACCCATGCTTTTTGGTGACATTCTGTCAGTTTCCACTACTGCTTACGCTATTGCAGTGGTTCTCAATCTTTTTTTGTTTGGGGCACCCCTAACACATAATCTAGAACATTCGGGGCACCCCTAACATATTTAATGTACTTTATCAAGGGCATAATGAAGGGTACAATACATAAATATCCAGTTATTATTAGGTCTTACAATCATAGTAATAAAACTAAACATATTGTGCAGAACAATTTCTATTAGTCTTTATTTTAAAGTCAAATTTTGTTAGTGTTCATAGAAAATGTGGGGCACCCTAAGATGATGTCCGTGGCACACCAAAGTGCCACGGCACCCTGGTTGAGAATCACTGCGCTATTGGCTACTCTGTTATTGTCCCGCCCAGCATTTGTCCTTAAATGCTGGGTTCTGGCACTTCTCCAGTGCCCCTTCGTGGTGTTTCAATACCAGAGCTTGATCCTGTTATTTGTGAGATCTCAGTATATCGGCCTGCCTGACGACTCTGCATCTTGTTTCCTGCCTGTGCACCGACCCGGACTGCCTGACCATTCTGCTTCTCATCTCTGCCCGTGTTCCGACCTGGATTGGCTGACGTTCCTGCTCGGTTTATCGACCCGGCCCGGCTGACGTTCCTGCTCTGTGTACCGACTTGTATTGGCCTACGTTCCTGCTCTGTGTACCGACCCGGCCCGGCTGACGTTCCTGCTCTGTGTACTGACTTGTATTGGCCTACGTTCCTGCTCTGTGTGTGTGGATCCTGCCTGGCTGGGCTGCTGTGGTGACGTGCCTCCTCTGCACGCCCTGGCCAGTCTTCGGTTAGGGTAGTGTCTAGTCCTTCGCTGTCTCCGGACAGCTCACTGCAGATTGGTCTCGGTTGCCTCAGTGTCGCCCAGGCGACATTCCTATTTGTCTGCTTCCCGTGCAGTTCCCGGTTGGGTGCCTCTCAGGGCGAATTGCTCAGTCTCCGTTACTGCTACGGCAGTGCTCACGTTGATCAATTTCCGTTACTGCTATGACAGTGCTCAAGTGGCTCAGTCTCCGTTACTGCTACGACAGTGCTTAAGTGCTCAGTATCCGTTACTGCTACGGCAGGGTTCAAGTTGCTCAGTTTCTGTTACTGCTACGGCAGTGCCCAGTTGCTCAGTCTCCGTTACTGCTACGGCAGTGTCTAGTTGTTGAGCCTCCGTTACTGCTATGGCAGTGCTCACGTTGCTCAGTTTCCGTTACTGCTACGGCAGTGCTCAAACTGCTCAGTCTCCGTTACTGCTACGGCAGTGCTCAGGCTGCTCAGTTTCCGTTACTGCTACGGCAGTGTTCAAGTTGCTTAGTCTCCGTTACTGCTACGGCAGTGCTCAAGTTGCTCAGTCTCCGTTACTGCTTCGGCAGTCCACAATTGTCTGGTCTCCATTATCTTGGGCGCTACTCGAGTTGGAGCTCTCACCTTTGTTTGAGCTTCTTAAAGGGCCTTGCACTATTAGGACCTGTCAACACACTCTCTTCCTAATATTAACCCATTCAGTACTGATAAACTGAGACTCACACAAGAACTGCCTGAGCTGTGTCAGTATATTGATCTCTGGACTATCTACTTATACTGGACCTGGGTGGACCTACCTCTGTATAACCTGTCTTGTGTCTGTACTATATTATGTATATCTTACAGGACCTGTGAGGGTTATTGTTTTCTTTATTGTTCAATAAAATTGTGTTTTATCCAAACCTACTGTGCCTGTGTGTCAAACAAACTGTTACAATGTCCCTCCAGCATCCTTCTCTTGTTCAGATACAGATTAAGTTGAGAGTGAGGGTGGTGACAGGGTTATAAAATTAGCAGAAAGTCAAAGGCTGAATCTTCCACCACTTTTAAGGAGCATTGTGCCTATCTATAAAGTGTTTGAGAAAGCCATTGGATAGTCTGACCCTGGACAAACAGAGATGTCAAAAAGCACACAGGGTCATAATCGGCATCATCGCCTCTTCAAAGTCCAAGTCCCACAGACACCTGTTTTGAGTACCCAGCAACACCAACACAGGTTTAACATCCACAGTGTTAGATATGACTAGTACCTCTGGTGCTTCTGCTGTAAGTGCTGCACCTTTGACACCTAGTAGTAGTAGCAGTAGAATTATATCAATATCTCGAGTAGTAGTAGTAGTAGCAGAAACCACAAATGACAGACAAAGCCAGGACAAATATATTAACAGCAGCACAGGTGAGGAGGTGGAGGACAGATGGGACCACTGCTATGACCGATAAGTAATGTGTGTTAATAATCTGTGAAGGAGGATGGAGTATGACAATGATAAAAATGCATACACAAATCACACCATGCCAGTCCCCCACCACCACCATTACAATACATATCTGCCACATTGTAGGTTGTACTTTATTTTTTTTATTACTTGATATCATCATGAATATGTGCCAGTGTCACTTAAGCAAGAAAGTGCCGTGGGCAAAGGACAAATGCATTCTGCATGCTAACACATTTTTCAAGCCATATTTTGCTGTAGGACTCACAACTTTGACTTTCAGCCACTTATTTCTAAACTTCAGCCCTCAGAAGAAGTAATATTACAGTGGGAAATGTAGAACCTACAGGAAATATAGGCAAAAAATGTGTTATAATAGGCAAAAAAATATGTTAACATAACCGGAAATTTTTTTAAAATAGGCGAAAAGGAGGACATTTTTGCATAGGAGGAAAGGCAAAATTTTTCGCATGAAAAGCGAAAATTTGGCACATTTTTGCAAAAAGCCATGCGGGCAATTTTTAACACTTTTCATCTACCCCTACCCATAATGTCATTTAGATATGCCTCCCCCCTTCCCATTTAAGCAAAACGGCCATTATCTCTCTTAAAACTAGAGATTATTTTAAACACATCCAGCTTGAAGAGGGAATTTAAACAGGCAATCCTGGCTTTTCTAAAAAAAGATTAATCATTTCCTTCCAGTCATGGCAGAGTCTCTGACAATGAGGAATATATTCTACCTGCATAGCAGGGCCCCCTCTTGAAACATAACATTTCTGAATGTTTGCCAATGAGTTAGCAGTATCACTGTGAGGAATCAGATTCTGTGAAAGCATATAAAGAAATCCTTATAGACTGAGTGGGAGATTGCATTGCGAAGGATGACAGAGATAAATGGGCAACACTACTAGAAAGCATAGTGAAAAAGAAGCAACAGCATGACAAATTAATGTGTCTTAGGGGGTAACAGACTAACAGTTGTGGTATTGGTGGCAGCACTGGTACATCTCTATGGCACTTGAGCCCTGAATATGGATTGGTAACTGATGCACATGAACAACATTTATCTCCAAGGAGTAGCCACCACTGCCTGTAAGATGGTTAAAGAATACAGTGGATAATTATATTCTAGGCTGAAACGATGACCAGATTTAGCACTGGTCTGTGGCAGTTTAAACCAGTGCAGCCATGAACATTGATGAATGAATGACAATAATGCAAGGTTAAAATTTGTCTAGCTTTACTATTTCATCATCATCATCATCATCATTATATATTTACCATCAACAGCATCAACAAAGTTCAATCTTTTGTTTTTTTTTTAATTATCTTTATATTGATGAATGATGATGTATGATTTTTATGATTGAAATATACTTAAAAACATTTTATACCACTGGTTTCTGGGCTATGTATACCATTTAAAACATTATTACAGTGGCTTACAAGCTGGTTATCCTTTGCAAAAAATAATTATAATTAAAGGTAAACCTTTAAAGGGGAACTACCACCCCGCAATAACTTTACATGAATGCAGTCTTCATCTTCAGAAATATTACCTGGTTCCAAAGATTTTGCCGTTTTTCCGAGGCTCACAGGAGCAGGAAGCACGAACATCTCGCCACAGTGACGTCCGTGCGCCTGCACTGTCAGTCTCTTTTGGAGCCGGCCGACTGCATTCACGTAAAGTTATTGCGGGGTGGTAGTTCCCCTTTAAATAACTCATTAGCATTGTGTACTATGGCAAGGTAAGCCCTATAAAAATTGCTAGCAGGATTACTAGGCAAGCCTTGAAAGAACTGTTAGCATACCTAGGTCAAGGCAAGCCTTGAAAAAAATTGCTAGCAGGCTTAAAAAAACAAGCTTTGAAAAAAAAAAAGGCAAGGCAAGTCAACACCTGGCTGGAACATTAAGGCACCAGTGACATTATAGTGTTTGTTAATTTAGTTCCTGCTGCTGAGTTGTCCGAGCATCATATGATCAGACTTCTATATCCACCATACCCATGGGTAGTAGTAATGGTGGTATGAATGGTACTGAAATCATCATCCCACAGACTGTGGAGTGGAACCATCAGCACCAGCTATGACACGGGACAGGTGGTAGTGGTGGCTTCTACTAGCTATCACCTATGGTGATATTGATATAGTTATAAGAGGTAAACCTTGGGGGAGATGCACTAAGGTCCAATGCAATGGCAAGGTGTGTCTGGTGATCTTTGGAGATCCTTTCATCAAGAAGAATATGATGCACTTCACCGTATGCACCAAGAATTGTGAATGCAAGAGTGATACTATGATCTTTAGCAGATGATGTTGAAGTAAAGCTATCAATGTTTTGGGGAAGGCAAAATGGAATTGGGCAGAAGGGATCAGTGCCATCAGCATCACTAGCCCTCCCTTAATGCTTTGAGTGCCAGAGCGATGAGCAACGCATTGTACATCCCTTGGAAACACAAGGGGTTAATTGAAAATTATTTCATATCTGGAGAGAGCTAAACAACAAGGAACATGCAAGGCTCCCAGGTGCAACAGAGCTGAGAATCAGCTGATCAATATAAACAGTGCAGAGCTTTGCTTTTATCAGAGAGCTCTGAACAACTTACTATGCTCGTGTGAATATGAGTAATATGAAGTATATTCTGGCTGGCATAACTCTGCTCTATTTACATTGTCCACTGAGTGTTGGCTCTGTATTATTTACATTGCTCAGCTGACTGACATATATAGCAAGATTTATAACTCGCTATCATCAAGGAGGGAAATTTGTTTCTGTGAGCTCAACAGCATCTCTAGTTATCAGAGCTTAGGGCATTTGGCATTAACATATAAACATGTCCTCATTAAGACAAATGTGAATATTCAAAAAAGTCACTGGTGAAGGAGACCCTGTAACATCTTAAACTTGGTGAAGGTGATACAAGTATATATGAGGTAAAATTGTATGTATGAGATGGGGAAGACAGATTAGTTCATGCCACGAGATCGATTTTGATTCAGCTCACCACACTATCACCAGACTGGACCCTTATTGAAGATTAGTGCTTCTCCACTTGGTGTCACACTTACAAAAGCAGGCTATGCATCCTTTAGCAGTAGCACAATCAGCAGTGGGGCTCAGACCAAGCAGCACCATTATTAGATTATGCTGCCACCCAGCCACATCCCCAGGGCACTGTGGTTTGAATTTTAAGAGAGAGACTCTGGCCTTTACACAGATTGCAAGCAGCAGTAGCACAACAGAGGTGTAGATGCCTCAGGCTGCCCCTGAACCACCTGCTGCTGTGAATGTGACACCAGGTGCATCATCTACACCTATGTCAGACTCCCCATCATAATTACTGTATCCACCACAAGCAAGAGACGAGGAAAATTTTGTGCTGCTGCTGCTACTACTTTCACTTGAATTTAAATGTAAAAAATAATTTTCATAAGTGTTTAACCTGCTGCTTATTTTGTAATCCTCCTTCATTCTAAATATGCCTGACGAAGAGGCCTGAAGTGTCTTGAAAGCTGGCATCCAAGATCCACTTCGTTATCATTTTTATCCTAATATTCTCCTGCTTTTTCCATGGCTAACAGGGTACCTCCTTTTACCTACTGAAGTCTGACACCTTCACCGAAACCAATGATTTCTAAGGGACACTAGTCTTTGGCAGGTTATAAACTGAATCCATTAGGAGTGGACTGTAACAGAGATCCAATGCAAATAAAAACAGTGAGCAGAAACAACAGAATGCTGTTTAACCCCTTAAGGACTAATGATGTGCCAGGACCGTCATGGTGGTCCGGCATTTAAGGGCCAGTGATGGTCCTGGCACCTCATGGAATTCTGGGGTCCCTGCCTGGCTGCACGCTGCTCGGAACCCCAGAATTTATTGTGCAAAAAAAAGACCCGTTGTCCTTAACTGCCAGCTGAGTGAAGCACGGCTGGTTGTTAAGGAGTTAAAGGACACCTACCTAGGTAAGTTCTAGCAAGAACCACTCCTTACGGATAAAATTAAATATAATAATTAATGTAAAGTTTAGAAAAATGCACATGACTGCTTCATTTTCAATACATTTCACTGCATTATACATGTTGAGTGATACAAAGACATTTCTAATCTGGTCTCCCTGCTGTGTTAAGAAGTATACTGAAATATTTATAATTCACCTTACTTTATAAATGATTATAACTGTGTTTTTATGGTTAGCCATAGTAATCATATGGTGGAACTATTAATGGTACATTATGAGTTTTGTTAGCAATAAATGAACTGTATATAAAGTATTTAGTCAATTCTTATCTTTCTAGCCCTGTAGCACACACAGACCGTGGCAGGAAAATAAACAAAGCCATAGAACAATGAGCTTTCTGTAGATCCTATAAGTCAATATCACTGGGAATGCATGTCGAGCTGTTAATTGTTTCCATTATTCATATTCAGCCAAGCTTCATGAGCTATACTGAGAAACATTATCTATCATTTATAATAAATGCAATAAAATATTTAGTTTTAGTAAAAACAGTGAAGGCAATGTATGAAGAAGAACTGGGGAAATATCAGGAACAGCCTTACTGCACCATACTCGACAAATAAACATTCAGAATGGGTTGGAGACCTCACTATTATCTAAGGGATAAAAAGTATAATTTAAATCAATAGGAATATTTATTTGAATTTTATGGTTCAGTTTGTTTGCCCCATTATTTTTTGGTGCATCAATATCAGTATGTTGTGCATAAATCTGTCTGTTTCTCATCTGAATCTTACACCATATTTTCTACCCTCGCCCGCCTGAATGAATTAATATGTTTATATAGCGCCACAAGTGTATGCAGCGCTTTACAATTTAAGGGTTTAAACAATACAGGGTTACAGGTGCTTTGTGTGAAATATTGGGTGGGAGGTCCCTTCCCGAACGCTTACAAATCTAAAGTGCACCTATGCACTTTTCCATGTTTTACACTAGGGGGCACTGTCCTTATAGTTTAAAATAATTTGAAACAGTTTGAGCTGCAAAAACGTTGAAAATGAAATATCTCCCTGTGGTGGGAGTATCCTTATTTACTTAGCAGAAAAATCCCTACAATATATGTCTGGGTCCTTTTAAATGATAAAGTTTTGTTATTTCTTTAAATATTCGCACTCTATATATACTTTACATTCTGTAAATATATTATAGTATTAAACACTTTCTACTGATGCTACTCAAAAAAGTATTTTATTTTTCAGTTAGTAAATTTTAATTCTAAGAACTTAGTATATTATCTTACACGTTAGAGCTTGCATGCAATCCTTCAGATGTATTATACCAGACATAAGTTGGTTATGTTGCTAACAGCTGGTTTAAACAAAGCAAATCTGAGCTGTTGTAACTTTTGAATGAAGGCTCTCACATTAGTGAAAAAAGTCTAATGTTTGTTTAAAACTGGGACAACTGGAGGGAAATGCACTAAGGCATTATAAAGAGATGATAAAGCAGAGATGACTTCTCCAGTGATATCACTTCTACAGTTCCGATGTTATTCTATGGAGCCAATGCACTAAGATACTTAGTGCAAAGGCTATATAGAATAACGCAGGAACTGGATAAGCGTTACTATCTATGTGGCAGTATATGTCAGAGGAGGGCAGAGTATGTTGTATGTTGGGCATCATGGGGAACAACACCATTGTGTGTTAGCCCCACATATACTGCCTGACACCCCCAGCCTTCTTCCCTTGTCCAGGAATTGCCCAAGGGGATGTGTTGCTAGCAGTGGGCAAGGGAAAAGCCTGGAGGGGGTCAGACAGTGTACATGGGGATCTGTGGATGCCAGTGGTCAAGGGAACAAGTCTGGGGTCCAAGCAGTGTATATGGGGTTCTATGGCTACCACTGGGCACAGGAACAAGATGGGGGGAGAGAGTGGTAGCCACAAATTCCCACAGATGCTGCCTGATCCCCAGCCTTGTTCCCTTGTGAGTGCATAATATGTCTCATATATTATACAGAGCTAAGGGGATAATTGTGTAGTGCTTGGTGTACTTTTATTTAACACTTTGAGTGTAACAGGGGTGAGCAATGCACATTCCTATGACACACAAATATATAACGGAGTGAGACTGTCCATGGTGCTGAAAGCATTCCCTTCATTCCCCCACTGGCCAAGGCGGGAAGCAGACAGAATGCTCTTCAACATCAGAATTGTTGTAGTGTTGGTGAAGGGTGAAGGGAGGACATTCCTTCCACATCGACAGCACTTCGACAATTGTGTATGCTAATAGGGACCTTCTACACCCCTCCTTTTGCATCCAAAAATGTTAGTGATTATGTCGATGTGTGTATACATCGAAATTTTGAAGTGTTTCAAACACATCGACAAAATCGTATCACCACCTCAACCTTTTGTGAATCTAGGCCACTGTGTGTCACACAGTTTTGTTCCACTGCCTTCCTTGCACTTGCTCTTTGGATCACTTATATTTTTTCAAGTTTTAGTCAGACACTGTGAAAGTAGGAATAGTGATATAATGTAACAATATCTCTGCAGCACGGAAGGTTCTGTATTCTGTATTTTCTGCTGCAGGGACTGTAATAAATTGTATTACTATACCTGCTTTCCCAGTCCCAGAAATTAAAAAGCTCACCATCAAGGATATATATATATACTAGTGTAAAAGCCTGTATACACGGGCCAAGGTCCGGGTGATGTTAACCCTTTGATTGCATGCCTCTCTGGCACGCAAAAGGTTAAGAGGCCGGACCTGCTCTGCGTCCTGCCACCAACGCAGTCATGCACTGTAGAGATTGCCTGAAAGCACAGAATGCTCCTAGCATTCCTACACCTCCCAGCCTTCCTACACCTCCCAGCATTCCGTGCTCCCAGCATTCTGTGCTCCCAGCATTCCATGCATTCGGGCAGTCTCTACTGAGCATGACAGCTTCTGACAAACATTCTAGCTAATTATTATATAGGATATATATATATATGTATATATATATATATATATATATATATATATATATATATAGCATAATATGTAAAATTAAAAAGAAGGTTAACAAATTAGTAGGAATTTCGGAACATGCCAACTGCACTATAAGGCAGAAAATGAAAGATTCCAAATGTCCCATTGATTTAAATGGTGATTATAAGTTATGCTAGAGAGGTTTCCAACATATTGGTTTGCAATGTATTGTAGACTGTTCTAGCAATGAAGAGGTTAAAAGCCCAGATTAAATCAATGGGAAACTTCCCCATAATGCATTTGGTTTTGTCCAGCATTGCTCTTTTTTCTTTCTACACGACGCCTATAATTCATTGATTTTTGAATTGATCAAGCTTGATTGACTAATAAACTTGTACAAAGTCTTTCAGTCTTTTAACCCCTTAACGACCAGCGTGCACACGCGCGGCCGGCACTTGGTGACCACAGGGCTTTTTTTTTTTATTATTATTACTTCTTGTTCATGGCTTCCGGAGCGGCATGCAGCTGCGCCGGGAGCCCTGAACTCCATGACGTGCCAGGACCGTCACTGATGCTTAACCCTTTGAGTGCAAAGCAATGCATTCCGTACCACTCTGGCACTCAAAGGGTTAAGTGCCGGACCAGCGTGACAGTCCGGGTACGTCATCGGACGTAAATGGGTCAAGTTACCAAAGATATTGTTTGTAATCAAAGGTCATAATGCAAATAACAATATTTTATTGCAGCTGACCTATGCATTGAACTGAAGTATGAATACTACTTTTGCGTTGTTTAGCTATCTGCCATTAACACTGCAACAGATTTATAAGTAAAACAAAAATGCAAACAATGCACCGAAGGGAAAAACAGCATTAACCTACATTAAAAAAACATTTTAAAAAAAAGTACACATTGAGGATGATGTATTACGAAGAACTGGAGTAAATATGGAACAAACCAATTGCACAACAGGGGAAAAAAAATACTCATAATTTCCATTGATTTAAATGAGGCTTTAACCCTTTGAATGCTTCACAACGTGTTGGAGATCCCTTTAGCATTTGAGAGGGTAAAAAAAGTGGTTAACCATTTCAGTGCCAGAGGAGGTACTCAACTCATTGCTTTGCAATGCATTGTGTACCCCTCTGGCACTCTATGTGTTAAAAAAAGCCATATTTAAATCAAGGAGAATATTTATATTGCCCCAGAATTACAGATGATGAGTTGGAAATGCATTTAAGGCAATATTCTGTGAGTGTCCACCCATTTATTAGTGCTGGTTCCAAGAAAACACATTTTGTTTCTTTTTTGCACAGCACTCCCTATCCCATCTGATGAAGGGAGTGCCACCCCACAACATGTGTTCTTGACACTAGCAGTAATAAACTGGTAGATGCCCAGAATTTTGCAGTGAGTGTATTTTCCTTTCATCTTCTATATTACATCTTAGTTGTCTCTCCGAGCACCTTACATAGACTGTTGTTCCATAAGTTTGCTGATTGCCTTTATCAGTTTGCTTTTCCATTGTCCCAGAGTTATTACACTCCATATCTGTACATTTACATCAGGATGTTTTCAGGTTAATTTCACTTGTGAATAAAATATATTCCTACTATAAACATTTAACTGACACTGTTTTCTTATTTTCCTTTAATTCCAGCCATGGAACACGGTGTGCAGGAGAAGTGTCTGCTGCAGCAAATGATAATATTTGTGGTGTTGGAGTGGCTTATAACTCAAAGGTTGCAGGTACTTTATAAATCAGCTTTCCATCAGTTATTAATTTTGGAACCATTAGAACATAGAAATGATTGTTAAAATGAGACTCATCAGCCAAGATGGACTACAGAACTATTTTGTTGCGATATGATTTTTTCGATGTGTTCAAAGCACTTTGACATTTTCGATGTAGACACAGTGCCATATGCACTAAAATTTAGCGATGCAAGGTCAGAGGAGGAGAAGGTCTCCATTAGCATACAGGGTTGTTGAACTGCTGTCGATGTAGAAGTGATGCCCTCCTTGCACATCATCAGCAATACGACATTGCGCACCCCTATGGCATATAACGGTTTAAAAAGTACACCAAGCAGTACATAATAATTCTCTAGGCTCTGTATCATATTTTATATATGTTGTGCACTCCCGAGGGAATAAGACTGGGGGCCAAGCAGTGTCCATGGGGATTTGGGGCTACCAGCTCTACATCTAGCCTTTTTCCCTTGCCCACTGGTAGCCATAGAACTCCATGTGCACTCTCTGGCCCCCATACTTGTTCCCTGGCCCACTGGTAGCCACAGATCCCCATGTACTGCCCCCACAGTAAACTCCAACATGCTGCCCTCCTCACAGTAAAATCCAACCTGCTGCCCCCCGTAAAATCTGACAAGTTGCCTCCCCCCAGAAAATTTAACATGCTGCCCCCCAGTAAAATTTGACACATGGTGCCCCATGAATTCAATGTCTGTTGCCCCCACACAGTTAACATCAGATATATGTTGTATATATTTAAAAAAAATACATAGTGCAGGATCTCTAATCCTGCACTACGTCCATTTTGCTTTGAAAGAAAATCTGACCTTGCAGGAGGCATTATCCTCATGTTCCCCTGCCACTGACCACCTATCCAATAGAGATCCTACACAATGTATTTTTTTTAATATATGCACAAGTTCATGGGCAGCATATACTGGACAAACCTTTGGCACTCAAAGGTTTAACAGTCTGGGAGCAGCATATGTCAGATTTATGGAGCACCCTATGTTGAATTTCACTGGGGGGTCAGCCTGCCAGAGTTTACTGGGGGGCAGCATGTTGTGTTTTACTGGGGGAGGCAGCATGTCAGAATTTACTGGGGGGCAGATTGTTGGATTTCTATATTGTGGGGCAGCATGGAGATCATCACCATTGTGTGATAGCCCCACATACACTGCCTGACACCCTCCAGCCTTTTTCCCTTGCCCAGGCAGTGGTCCATAGGGATTTGTGGCTAACAGTGGACTAGGGAACACGGCTGGGGGTGGCAGACAGTGTGCATGGGGATCTGTGGCTATCAATTGGCAAGGAAACAAGTATGGGGGCCAGGAAGTACACACAGGGTTCTATGGCTACCAGTGGGTACGGGAAAAAGGCTGGGGGCATCTGGTAGCCACAAATCTCCATGTACACTGCCTGACCCCCAGCCTTGTTCCCTTGGGAGTGTACAACATGTATAAAATATGATACAGAGCTGAGGGGATGATTATGTACTGCATGATATGTTTTATAACCCTTTGAGTGCCACAGATGTGCGCAATGCACATCTCTATCGCACTCAGTTGGTTAAGGGAGTGATGCTGTTCTTGTTGCTGAAACAATCCTCTCCACTCCCCAACTGTGTAAGTGGAGAAGCAGAGAGAATGCTGTCAGACTTCAGGGTTGTCATATCGCTGGTGATGTGGGAGCGAGTCCATGTCTTCCACATTGCTCCAGTAGTTCGACACCCCTCCCTGCTTCTGATTGATTGAGGGCTGTTACTGCATAGGAAACTACAGGGAGATCCCAATTTCACCAGCCTCAGGAGAATTTGAGACTGTGAACTTTGACAGCAGAAGCTGCTATTGGAGTTTTGTGCATGTGGTGAAGTGCCACAATAACATGTAAACACACGCCGCTGAATACGATAATGCTCATTATCCTGCATTTCCATATAGAAATGAGTCATTGTGAATCAATATGGTGAGCGAAAATTTGTAAACATGACGAAGGCTGGATGGATGTTGATCTGGGCAGGTTTTCTCAGACTGATGGGAATATGATGTCGAAGACACTTTAGTGCATACTGCTAATGTGCCTTCAACACTGATCTGACAGGACATCGACATTATGTGCCCTCTTCGACCTTTAGTGCATCTGTCCATAGACTCATTGAAGCCTTGTACCAATTCATATAAACACTTAGGGTTCTATGTTCCAAAGAAATGTGGAAGACTTCTGGGGCAAACCTTTTGCACTATCATACCTCCCAACATAAAAAAACAAATATTGTGACGAGCACCCATCAAGAACAAACAGGATAAAGTGTCTTGTCGTTAGACATAGTGGCTCCTCAGTGGTGCTGCAAGTCATGTCTTTCACTCTTATGTGCCATTTCAGAGAGAAAATGTCCATATTCATATCAGACTGGTCCCTCCATCAGACGGTCCAGCTCCGAAATGTCAGGCAAATCCTCTCTGCTCAAGAGAATCAGGAAAACTACAGATGTATGTTTTGGCCTAGGTAGGCCTCGTTGGTGTGGTGCAGCTGAATCTCTCTAGGCACATGGAGAGCAAGGACCCATTCCTGGGATCACCTTCCACTTAGGGAGACTAAGAAACAAATATTGTGACAAGCACCCATCAAGAACAAACAAGATAAAGTGTCTTGTCCTTAGGCATAGTGGCCCCTCAATGGTTCTACAAGCCATATTTTTCACTCGCTTGTGCCAGTGCAGAGAGGGAATTTCCATATTCATATCAGACTGGTGCCTCCCTCAAACAGTGCAGCTCTGAAATGTCAGGCAAAATCACAGACGTACATTTCTGCCTATGTGGGCCTCGTCTGTGTGGTGCAACTGATTCCCTCTAGGCACATGGAGAGTAAGGGCTCATGCCTGGGATCCCCTTCCATGTAGAGAGACTAAGAAACGAATACTGTGATGAGCACTCATCAAGAATAAACAAGATAAACTGGATTGTCTTTAGCTATAGTGGATCCTCACTGGTGCTACAAGTAATGTTTTTCACTCCCATGTGCCATTGCAGAGAGAAAATTTCCAAATTCATATCAGACTGGTCCCACCCTCAGCCAGTCCAACTCCAAAGTGTCAAGCAAACCCTCTCTGGAGGAGAGAATCAGCAAAACCACAGACGTACGTTTAAGCCTATGTAGGTCTCGTCGGTGTGGTGCAGCTGATTCCCTCTAGGCACATGGAGAGCAAGGGCCCATGCCTAGAATCCCCTTCCATTTAGAGAGACTAAGAAACAAATATTGTGACAAGCACCCATCAAGAACGAACAAGATAAAGTGTCTTGTCCATAGGCATAGTGGCCCCTCAATGGTTCTTCAAGCCATATTTTTCATTCCTTTGCACCATTGCAGAAAGAAAATTTCCATATTCATATCACACTGGTCGTGCCCCCAGACAGTCCAGATCTGAAACATCAGGCAAACCCTCTCTGCAGGAGAGAATCAGCAAAAACATGGACATAAATTTAGACATATGTAGATCTAGTCAATGTGGTTCAGCTGATTCCCTCTAGGCACATGGGGAGCAAGGGCCCATGCCTGGGATCACATTCCATTTAGGGAGACTAAGAAACAAATATTGTGACAAGCACCCATCAATAACGAACAAGATAAAGTGTCTTGTCCTTAGGCATAGTGGCCCCTCAATGGTGCTACATGTGAAGTTTTTCACTCCCATGTACCATTGCAGAGAGGACATTTCCATATTCATATCAGACTGGTCCCTCCCTCAGACAGTGCTGCTCTGAAATGTCAGGCAAAATCACAGACGTACATTTCTGCCTATGTGGGCCTCGTCTGTGTGGTGCAGCTAATTCTCTCTAGGCACATGAAGAGCAAGGGCTCACACCTGGGATTCCTTTCCACTTAGGTAGAGTAAGAAACAAATATTGTGACAAGCACCCATCAATAACAAACAAGATAAACTGTCTTGTCCTTAGGCATAGTTGCCCCTCAGTGGTGCTACAAGTCAAATTTTCCACTCCCATGTGCCATTGCAGAGAAGAAATTTCCATATTCATACCAGACAGTCCAGCTCCAAAATGTCAGGCAAAACCACAGATGTACATTTCGGTCTATGTAGGTCTTGTCAGTACAGTGCAGCTGATTCCCTCTAGGCACATGGAGAGCAATGACCCATGCCTGGGATCACCTTCCACTTAGGGAGACTAAGAGACAAATATTGTGACAAGCACCCATCAAGAACAAACAAGATACAGTGTCTTGTCCTTAGGCATAGTGGCCCCTCAATGATTCTACAAGCCATGTTTTTCACTCGCTTGTGCCAGTGCAGAGAGGGAATTTCCATATTCATATCAGACTGGTGCCTCCCTCAAACAGTGCAGCTCTGAAATGTCAGGCAAAATCACAGACGTACATTTCTGCCTATGTGGGCCCCATCTGTGCGGTGCAGCTGATTCTCTCTAGGCACATGGAGAGCAAGGGCTCACACCTGGTATCCCTTTCCACACAGGAACACTAAGAAACAAATATTGTGACAAACACCATCAAGAATGAACAAGATAAGGTGGATGGTCCTTAGGTATAGTGGCCTCTCAATGGTGCCATTTTACAGAAAAACATTTCCATATTCATATCAGACCAATACCTCTCGCAGGCAGTCCATCTCCAAAATGTCAGGCAAATCCTCTCTGCACAAAAGAATCAGCAAAAGCACAGCCATACATTTCAGTCTATGTAAGTGTCATCAATGTGATGCAGCTGATTCCCTCTAGACACATGGAGAGCAAGGGGCCATGACTGGGATCCCCTTACACTTAGGGAGACTAAGAAACAAATATTGTTACAAGCACCCATCAAGAATGAACAAAAAATCAGCAAAACCACAGACATGGCATGGGCATGGTCCCTTGCTCTCCCTGTGCCTAGAGGGAAACAGCTGCACCACACCGACGAAACGTATGTCTGTAGTTTTGCTGATTCTCTCATGCAGAGAGGATTTGCCTGACATTTCGGAGTGGGACTGTCTGAGGACGGGACCAGTCTGATGTGAATATGGAAATGTCTTCTCTGCAGTGGCACATGGGAGTGAAAAACGTGACTTGTAGCACCATTGAGAACAAGATACTTTATCTTGTTCATTCTCGATGGGTGCTCGTCACAATATTTGTTCCTATACCTCCCAACATGTCTAATGGCCAAATAGGAACTCTTTTGTTTTAGTTAGTATTACTGGGTGGGGCATTACAGAGAAAGTTTAGGTTATTTCTTGACAACTCTTTGTGTAATGGAATAAATGGTTTAGAGCAAGACCAAAGTATCTTATGTACATGGATTAAGAACATATACCAAAGTTTAACCCCTTAAGAACTGCAAATCGCTCATGGGGCCATCACTTAAGGACCAATGAGCATTTTTTTATTTTTCTGTTTCCCGTTCAGGGCTCCACGAACAGCGTGCAGCCGCTCGGGGATCCCTGAATTCCATGACGGTTCTGGCACGTCATGGGTCCTTAACTTAAGTCTACCCATGATGTGCCAGGACCGTCAAGGGTCTTTAAGGGGTTAAACAAACATTAATGTGAGTTTTATTGCTGTGGAGAAATGTGATGCACTTATATACATATGTATATACACAAAAAACAGTCTGATATTCTAAAAAGAGGGACACTGGGGTGGAAAAGAGGGACAGAGGGATTTGTGCCTCAAATGTAGACAGTTCTATAGAGGGACACTTGGGAAGCATAAACAAAATAAAACAACTAAAGATTCCCATTAATGTCAATGGGGATTTTAACCCCTTGAAGGTAAGAGAGGTCTCCCACACATTGCAAAGCAATGCAGTGGAGACCTATGTAGCATTCAAATGGTTAAAATCTCCATTGACATCAATGGTAATTTTTTTTACTAGTTCTCCCTTATAATGCAAAGAGTATGTCCCTTAATGTCTAATAAAGTGTACAGCTCCACCTAGTGTTCACTGGAGGGAAATGCCTAGGTGACTTATGTATATAATTTAATAGGAGATTGAGTGAAACATTTCAGATTAATAGTTATAAAATATGTTAATATTGTATGCCACACAGATCTGTATCCTGAAATTTGATTAATTAAAATAGTGAGCTCAATTTAACAGAGGACCCACTGATATAGATATCTTTAAGCTGAAACAACAGCATTCTATTGGGAAATAAAATGTGCATGATATGCAATGGGGATTTAACACATTTTAATATATTGTATAATTTAGATTGTCAAGTTTACATTAGTGTAATTGCATAGATAATTGTACATTGCATATTTTTTGCAGTTTACTGGCCTCCTTTTACATTTAACCCTTTGAGTGCCAGAGATGCATCCAATGCATTGTTTGCCACTGAAAGGGCTAAAGGAACAATACACTTATATATATATATATATATATATATATATATATATATATATATATATATATATATATATATATATATATATGTTGTGGGGCTGTGCATGCTTAATAAAACAAATGTTTTCCCACTGCAGGGAACCACTTCATTCAAAATTTATTTCAGGTCAAACTCAATAGAATGTGACAGTAACAGTCCGATTACTTTATGACAGTTAAGACTGTAATAACACTTTAATAAACTACTTCAGGCAGAGGGATCCCCCCCCCATAATGTATGTTTTTTTATAATAATAAAACTTTGCTGATACTTTACGGGGACATTTATTATGCATATTTTTTCATTTCTAAATACAAATGAAGACATGTTTGTAATCATAAATCCTTTAGGAATTCGGATGCTGGACCAGCCATTCATGACCGATATAATTGAAGCTTCATCCATCAGTCACATGCCACAAGTTATAGACATATACAGTGCAAGCTGGGGACCCACTGATGATGGCAAAACTGTCGATGGACCAAGAGAATTGACTTTACAGGCCATGGCAGATGGTGTAAATAAGGTACTATTTCCATACTGGAATTGCAGTGGATGTTTTTATAATTAGAACTTTATAATAATGTCTAAGATATTTGCTTTTTTTCCTTTGGCTCGTGAGGCCAATGTATTATGAAAAAGGATTGTAGAAATAATGAAAAAAATTTGAGATTTTAACCATTTGAGTGCCAAAGGGGTATACAGCAATGTGTTGTGTATCCCCTGCACCAGACCTCACCTTTAACTGGGGACACATAGGTAAAATGCATACTGCAGAACTGTTTTGATTTCAGTGAAGTACTGAAATATGCCTATTTCCTATGTGTCCCCGGTTAAAGGTGAGATCTGGTCAGCCTACTGAAAGGGTTAAAAGCTTCACTGCTACATAGGTCTCCAATGTATTGACAAGCAATCGTTGGAACAATCTCTAACATTCAAGGGGTTAAATTTTCCATTTAAAACAATGGACTTTTTTATGCTCCATGGTGCAGATGGTCTGCCCCAGAGTTGCTCCATTACTTCTTAGTATATTACCCCCTGTTGCTACTTAAATACAGAATTGTTGTGCACTACTTTGCATTTAGCATGACTCTCTCACTAAAGGGCTGCTATTTACAAAGTGGTGAACAACCTTATTCATTAAGCTGAAGAGATGCAATTCTTATCAACCAAACTGCACTATAGGGGGAATTCCTCAGATTTCTAGTAATTTTAATGTGGTTTTTAAACCACTGATTGTTAAGGAACTCCAGCATATTGCCAAACAATGTATTGGTGACCTCTCTAACATTCCAAGACGTTAAAACTTCCTTTTAAATCAATGACTTTTCATTTCCCCCTGTGGTTAAGTTGATATGCTCCAGAATTGCACTACTTTAGCTTGATGAATAAGGCCCAAAATGCCCCACTACATGCAGAACTGGAGGTTAGCTAAACATTTTTTTTCTCATCTCGGGGACATTTACTAAATGGATTATTAGCAAAGCCTTACACCTGGGGGGATTCACTAAACTTTGATAAGGGGCTTTGTATTGACCAATAAACAAGACCAAATGTCATTTAAAATACACAATTCTGGAGATTTTCTTACATAGAAACATTTGATGGGAAAAAGTGATCCTCTCCAATCCCTGCTTGAAAGTGTTGGGTGGTTGAAATACCATATCCTATATAATAATTCACTAGAATGTTTGTCAGAAGCCATCATGCGCAGTAGAGACTGCATGCGTTTGGGCAGTCTCTACTGTGCATGATTCCATCGTGTGAGTGAGGCGACGCAAGACTGCATCTCGTGGAGCAGCGAGGTAGCGGCTTAACATTACCTGGACCTTGGCCCGTGTACACGGGATTTTACACTAGTATAATATATTAATTAATATCCTCAAGAGAAGAGTCCTCTGTCCTCCCCATCAAGCAGGGAATAAATATGTGGTCAATATGCCCTTTCAACCCTTTAATCCCTTAAGGACCATGTGACTTTCCAAGACCATCACCATTTCTCTTTCTCTTAAGGACCCTTGACAGTCCTGGCACATCACATACTTTTTACTTACAGCACTCCTGGGTGAGCTCTATAAGTATAAACAGGGTCTGAAATTGACCACTCCAAGACTGGAGTAGTCTCTCTCAGACCCCCGCTCAGCGTGCCGTCACACATAATCAGTCATGTGACGGCACACTGAACTTCTCTATCTGATCCTTAACGGGACTTCTCCTCCAGGACAGCTGGTCCTTAAGAGGTTAATGAACAGGGATAGTTTGTACATTAAGGACTGTGTAAATTTCACATTTCTTGCTATGTATTTGTCAAATAAGATTTCACTAGTTTATTGTGTTGTGTACCTATGTAAACTATCATTTTTTTCTGGATAGGATAATATTTATTTTGGACCATAAGTAAATATAGAATCCCTTTTCAGTTGATAAACATATATACATATGACACACAATGTTTTCAGGAATCCTCCTCTTATTGTCTGAATACCCTTAGTGCAGTTGTTATAAAACACCCCTAAGTAAATTTGGCTACTTCTCATATTTACCTAAACACCCTATATGTATAGGTTTTATGTGTATTAAGGGGTTACATTTGCAAGAAGTACCTTATATTTTTTTAAATAAATTGTAAATTTTTTTATTATTGTAATATTTTTTGTTCCAATTTTTACACTTTATTTTTTGAAAGGGTACAGACTGTCTGAAAGAGCATTTATACCTCAACATAGCACTTTAAATGTGGACTGTGTTTTTCTTACACACACAGGTTCACTTTTATATCAATCCCATTTATGTTCTTACGATTGAGAACTACAAATAGTACTGAATAGTAAGAAGGCATCCCAGGCTGCCTTGGACTGCCCGAGACACACACAAGGACATGCATGTGATTGTGCAGTGAAAACAGTCAGTGTGCACCTCTCCGTGTCTCATTGCCATCTGCCAGATTGCAATAAGTTAATTTTGAGACACAGGTGAAGGTACCTGATTAGATCAACTGTCTTCATTGCAAGAAGCCTCCAGCTGGCAGTGTTCCCAGTTCCTTTAATTATTTAAGCTGTATTTGATTCATTCATTAATATAGAGTGTGTAGATAAGTAAATTACCCAAGGGAATGATCTTCCAACATCTCCCTCTACTGTCCCTTAAGGGAGTGCAATAAACAAGAAAATAACAATACTAATAAAATACTGCACAAGTATGCATGGGACCTTACTCCAAACTATGATTGGCTGCAAGATTCAGAAGTTCTGCTGGACTTTGACTTCATTATGGGACCAGAAAACTCCTTACTTGGTCATAGTTCAACCTCGTTTTTTTTTTTAAACTATTTTGGAAGACCTATCTCTTGGGTAATTCACAGACACACACGCACCCTGTATTATTTTATTTGTTTACACGTCTCTCTTCAGAGAAGGTAGAAACAAGCATCAAAGAATCCTCATTTAACTTTTTTTATTAATTTCAGGCAGCAAATAATAAAGAAATATTGGGTCAGTTGAATAAATATCAATTCATTTCACTTTTTTAAGCAATAAAAAATAATATTTGTCCAGTGGTTCCCATTTTAGCTTTTTTTTTCTTTAAATTGATGAAGAAGGTATTGAAAGATACTCCCTTGATCAAAATAAATAATATGGTGTCTAATTTCCACATATCTTGCATGAAGTTATTTAATCCCATCCAGTGTCAGTGAGTTGGCAACACATTGCATAGCAGTGCATAGCACACTCACCTGGCAATGGAGGGGGTTAAGGGAGATCTTGGGAGGCAAGGGTGTTTGGGACACTGGAGGGACAAAGGGTTCAGGTAGGCAACAAGGAACCATTCTTTGTCCTCCATAAATCAAACACAAGCAAACACACATTTCGTTCTAGCTGCCTGTAACAAGCACAAGGAAGAAAGCTCAAATGGCCTTATTTATCAGGCTAAAGAAGTGCAGTTCTGGAGCAAACCAAATATATCACAGCAGGCAAATGAAAAGGACCACTAAATTTAAATGGATCTTTTAACCTCCCTGAATACTAGAGAGATCTCCATTCACCAACACATTACACAGCAAAGATCTCTTGAGTGTAAAGAGAAAAAAAAAGCCCCATTTAAGCGAATTGAATTTGCAGAATTGTCATATCAAACCCTCCGTGCAATTGGTTTACTCCAGAATTGTTTAGCTTGTTAAATAAGCTCAAATGTTGCCCGATTTACATATGCCTATATGTGCCATTAGCAATCTTGACCTGATGCAAATTGCATACTAATGATGTAATCTCTCAAGATTCCCTCCCCCCATGTCTAATTAGGAGCAGGGAGATGCAGGGATGCCATTTTCAGACATATCATACACTGTATATAGGCGTAAAGCTTTGTACAGAACCAGACTGAACTTACCTACATATACACAATTGTACTTGAAAAGTGTACCTAGGCACCTTCACACATGCCTCTCACCATGTGCCTTATTAACCCTGTGGAATGTAGAGGCATTTCCAAAGTATTGTTTTACAACCAGAGACCTCTATCTAGTGTCCAAGGCGGTCAGAATGTGCAGTACATTGTGCATGTGATTTAGTGCACCATAATGTAATTCCCATTTTCAAGATTCATCCTAATTCACAGCCTAGAATCATGGAAAAAAGGCACAATAATGATTGCTACACTTGTAAATTGCTATTGCAGTTCTATAGAATAGAATACAAGGAGGAATAATGAGGGTGATGGAATATGTGCAATGGGGGAGGAGACATGGTGATAAACTAATATTTTCGTTTTATGTTTAAAATATTATTACATTAAATACAATTATGCTGAGAAAAAATCATAGGGCCATATGCAATATGCTAAAGAGGTGCAATTCTTGCTCAAGCTAATTGCACCACAGGGCGCAAATACAAATTCCCCAGATTCCAGTGATTTAAATGGGCTTATGACCCTCTTTAGCATTCAAGGGGTTAAAAGCCCCATTTAAATTACTGAGAGTTGTTCGTTGTCCTTATGGTACAGTTGGTTTGCTCCAAAATTGCTGTTCTTTACTCTGTTACAATATATGGGCAACGTGAGGCCCTTCAGCTACTGCCAGACTACAACTCCAGGGCCTAGATGCACTAAATGTCGATGTGGTGTCGGTATGATATTGTCGATGTGTTCAAATCACACTGACAGTTCGATCTGCTAACATCGACATATTAACAAAAATTGTTGGATGGAAGGGGAGGGTTGGAGAAGGTCCCTATTAACATACAGGATTTTCGAAGTGCTGCCGGTGTGGAAGGGATCTCCTCCCCTCACACATTACCAACACGATGACAATCCTGAACAGCATTCTCTGTGCTTCCCTACCCAGCCAGTAAGGGAATACAGAGAATGCTTTAGGCACCATGGACAGCATTGAATGCCATAGGGATGTGCATTTCTCACCCCTGTGGCATTCAAAGGGTTACAATAAACAGAAATAGTACATCAAGCACTACAATGTCCCCCCTCCCTTTCGACATCCCCCCTTAGTATATCGACATATATTGCAAATATTCAACATACTAACTCCATCCGACATTCACCTCAGGGACTGCCATGTAGTGACAAATCTGTCTTTTATTTGACACTTAACCCTTTGAGTACCAGAGAGGTAGGAAGGCATTGCTTAGCAATGTGATTCCTATCTCTTCAGTACTCAAAGGGTTAATAGGCAAGGTATGGACTGCATTCCTTGCCTGTATATGTGTGTGTGTTAACAATTTCTGTTTTAGTTAAAAATGCAGCTTTTACATCTACTCTAAGCGCTCCCTTCAATGAATGAACCCTGTCACCAGGTTCATTATTAGAAAGCAGCCCTGTGCTCTGATCATTGAATCAGTTACTGGGTTTGATCCCTGTGACTAATTCAATGATTACAGCGCAATGATCCGCTTACCTTTAATGAACCCAGTGACCGGGTTCATTCATTCATTCAGAGCTTGGTGCTGCTGGTGGCTGTGAAGCCGCCAGCATCAAGAAGGCAGTAAATGCCTTTGGGGTCACCCCATGGATCATCTATCCTTTTGGATAGATGATCCATGGTATGTGGGATATCAGGAGGGGTCCTGGTGTCCCCCTTTGAGGTCTGATCTTTTACTGTAACCATAAAAGTGCATATAAGGTATGTTTCACATAGCTTATATACGCCTAATGTAATTAACGGGCATTTGTCGGCCCCATGTTGGGGGGGTGTCATGAGGGGCCATGATACCCCCCTTGAGGTCTAATGTTTATATTATTAAAGTTAAACACATTTTTAAGTAAAACATAAATTGTTAACACACACACATATACAGGCAAGGTATTAAGTCCATACATTACCTATTAACCAGAGGGATAGGAAACACATTGCTAAGCAATATATGTCGACATACTAAGAGAGGGGATGTCGAAGGGGGGAGACATTGGTAGTGCTTGGTGTACTATTTCTGTTTATTGTAATCCTTTTAATGCCACAGGGGTGAGAAATGCACATCCCTATGGCATTCAATGCTGCCAGTGGTGCCGAAAGCCTTCTCTGTATTCCCCTACTGGCGGGGTAGGGAAGCACAGAGAATGCTGTTCAGACTGTTGTAGCTCTCCCTGCTCCCATAGGAGAGTACAGGGGAGATCTCCGCTACGACAGCCTGAGTTAGGTGAAGTGGAGACTGTGAACTCCAACAGCAGAGGCTGCTATCAGAGTTTACTGAATGAGTCGAAGTGTCACATAATAATATCAACACACCCCCTTGCATACTAATGTATCTCATTATGCTTCATTTCCATATGGAAATAAGCAATTGTGAATTTGAAGAATAAACATTCATAGACATGGTGAAGGCATGTCGGATTGATGTCGATGTGGGTATTTTTTTGTCGGAGTTCTGGTGATGTCATAGACACTTTGTGAATACTGAGGATGTGCCTACGACACTGCTCCGACAGAACATCTATATTTGTAGCCCTCTTCGACCTTTAGTGCATTGTTATTCCCTGCCACATAATTTGGGTAGTATTCTAGCACCACTGGCCTACAGAATAGAAAAAATAGTGCAGAACTCAATAGTTACATGATTTTAACATATCCTGGTGTGTGCCATGAATGTGCTTAAGCTGCAGTCCCCAAAGAAACAATGTAGGGCTGGGGATGGGAGTGGCCAGATTATGTTTTTCATGTCATATTGTGGGCAGGGCTTAATCAAGTGGGCAGTTTTGTGTGGTAGAAAGGAGAAGTCTGCCAGGAAATGGTTGGGAAAGTGGTTAGAACAAGATGAGAGTAGCCTGAATGGAAAGGAAAGTTTGTGGGGTTATAGATGAACCAACCAAGCTGGACGATAATAGTTTATCCCTGGAGATACATTAATTCAATCTAAAAACCATACTTTGCTGTTGGTTTTAGCCAAGAATTACTCCATTTCTACTTCATACATAAGTCTGAATGTGATAAATATATTAATCGGCCAGTGCAGCTTCACTGATGTTAGTCTTCTACACCAGCGTCAGCACTCTAGGGTATACACTACATCCATTGATGTCTTTGGTGTATATTGGTGTGGTACACAATGCATTTCAAAAGCCATAAAAGTATGTGCTATTGCTCAAGTTTTGATACAAGAAAGATACTAATGCCTTGATGTCAAATAGCTCAAGCTTCTAAATTAACCCTTTGAGTGCCAGAGGGGTATGCAATGTATTGCAAAGCAATGCGTTGCGCACCCCTCTGGCACTCAAAGGGTAAACAACTGTTAGCACAAATGCACCTAAATTTATGGCAAAAGTTAGCCAGCTATATGAAACTGTGTTCTAAGCCAGCCTTTTTTTGAAACACATTTAATAAAAAATTAGTAAACATTCACTAATTCAGAAAAAACTTGTACAATTCAGTAACATTTTGGTGCTAATCATTTTACCATCAAAAGTGCAAGGTACATAGCCACTGCACACGTTTCTTGCATTCCACCTTAAGAGTTTAATTCTAGCAAGCACCTTAACATCTGCCCTTACAGTATTTCCACTGCTCTATGTTTAAAATGATGGTAATAGTTAATTTTATGTTTATTTTATATCGTAGAGATTAAAAAATATGAACAACAATGTAATTCTTATCTCTCAAATCTTTATGGTTTGAGAGATATAGCTTTCTAAAGTAACGTCTTCCTGGCAGTTTCACAGAATTCAGAGCATAGCTGACGGCTGCAGAATCCGGTCATTTGACCGGACGGAGGCTCTTCAGCAGATCCGAAATATAGAATAGAAATACATACTTCATTGGAACGGTCTACAAAGTGCACCTAGTTTGCAAGGAAACTTTGTAGACCATTCCCATGAAGTATATATTTCTAAAGAGAGCAATTTCGGCTCTGCTGAAGAGCCTCCATCCGGTCAAATGACCGGATTTTGAAGCCGTCAGCTATGCTCTGACATAACTTTAGAAAGGTATATCTCTCAAACCTTAAAGGTTTGAGAGATAAGAATTACATCATTGTTTATATTTTTTAATCTCTGCAATATCAAATAAACATAAAATTAACTATTACTATCCCTTTAAAGGAGCAGTAAAAATGTTTATGAAAAAGTGTATCATAAGGCTTTTCCTGATAAGTAAAATAAGGGTACCCCCACTGCTAAGAGATGCATATTTCCAGAGTTATTACAATTTAAACCCAAGTTTGTTTTTTTTATCATAACAGTGCCCTATAGTGGTCAAATTCCAATTAACTATTCTGTTATATTCTATTTGAGAGGAAAGTCAATTACAAACGGTTCTCCATAGAATGTGAGAGAAACTGCTGAGTCATGATGCCAATTAGAACTTTCAGGAAGCAATCACACTGTAAATCACATCACTGATTATTTGAACTGTTATAAGAAAAAAAAACACATTATTGACAGTGGTGGGAGTGGCCTTGTTTTAGTCAACAGGAAAAGCTTTACAACATATAGTTTTAAAGGGATAGTAATACTTTGTTTTATCTTTATTTTATTTTGTAGGCATTAAAAAAACATGAAGAACGATATAAGTCTTATCTCTCAAACCTTTATGGTTTAAGAGATATTCACAAACAAAGTATCCCCCCCCTGTTCAGCCAGGTCAGTAGGGAGGTTCCCAGGTAGACTGCAGAGAGGGACAATCTTCAATTAAGATAAGGGAAAAAGCTGAAAAACTTGTCAAGGGGGTAAGGGCTTTCATTGTTCTGATAGGAAGAAGAATGTCCCCTGCTGTTATCTGTCTGGTCTTACAACCAGATCCCCATCTGAGAAGAGATGGCTTACACTAGGTAAAAGGGGCAGGAGGGGGAACTTTGCTTGTGAATATCTCTTAAACCATAAAGGTTTGAGACATAAGACTTATATCATTCTTCATATTTTTTTAATGCCTACAAAATAAAATAAAGTTAAAATGAAGTATTACTATCCCTTTAAGAAAAAAAGTGTATTGCTCCCTTAAACAACCTGTAGAAGAAAAGAAAATCCTGAAATGTCCATAGACAGCCTCATTGCCCTTTACTTAGTGTAAGCAGTATTAAGGGTATAATGACATCTTCTGTTATTATATGCAGTACAATAATCTTGCAATATAATTTCTGCATGTTTGCTATGATATGTTAAAGAAAGCCTTTGTTTGTACTAGACTTCTAAGCCTGTATAATTTAAAATATTTAGTCTTCCTCAAAATGAGAAGTAAAGCCATCTAATAATACCCCCATTGTCTTACTATGGTCAGAAAATCCTAATAACACCTTTCAATTTTGCCCCTGCTCCTTTAATCAAAAGATACCATCTTCAATCAGTCCTGGTTGTCATGTCCATTGAGGCTGACATGACAGTTGCTGGCAGTTTTTTCAAATTGAAACAGGCAGAGCGCATGATCCTACTTAAACCTTTTAAGACCAGAGGGGTGCACTACACATTGCTAAGCCTGTGTTCTGTTGTCCTGCAAGCAACTGTCATGTCTACCTCCATGGCCATGACAACTATGGCTGATTGAAGATTTTCTGTTATAAACAATGGCACAAGTGTAAAATTCATAGGGGCCATTCGTATTTTTGGGGCACAGTAAGGAAAATGAGGCTTATTATTAGGATGTGTTACTTCTCCTTTAATGTTCATTTTGCCACACCCTCTAAATAAGTGTGGAGTAGAATTACATGAAATTGTTGTGTTAGCAAGCCAAGTAATTGAACATGATCAGCTTTCATGTAATACATTTGCCATTAAATTCCCTTGTGCTGAAGGTAAAGCTTGACTGCCATTGTTCACTGCACCTTTCTCCAATATTATTCTTGTTATGCCCACCATGAAACAACAATCTTTCAGAGCCTCTTTTTCCTATACTATGTTGACAAGTGACTTGAGTAGAACTCCACTGAAACCACCTGTGTCTCCTCACCTTCTCCATACTGATAGCCCCTGTTGATGTCAGCCTTGCATGACTGTCTGATGCCCACATGAGTTGACCATTCATTGACTGATACAATGAACATCTCAGCATCCAGTTTTGTCTATTTTAGTCATCTAAATGGTGGCCTCTAGACCGCCATGCAGATAGTGCCTGCTGAAACACCCCTGCTTTCTACTGTGAATGCAGAGACTGCAATATAGTAAATCATGTGAGGTGAAAATCACTCCTTTGACAGCCTGACTGAAGGCCTTTTGTTTTATTTTTCAAACATTATTTCTCTGTTGAAAATTATACATTAATGTCACCTGTGTGAACACCATACCTTGCCCTCTGATTTTCATCTTCAGCAAGACTGCAATTGTAAATAACTGTGTTTCCCTATAATTGACTGCATTGTATTAGTTCAGGCATGTCAAACTAAAATGTAATCAAAGGCCACATAATCAGTTAACCTTTTCAAGGTGGGTCGCATACTCGCTGGAACAATGGCTGCTTGGAAGAAAGGGGTATAAACAGTTTGCAGTTCTGCTGTGGATGTTCTGATAATAAGCCCGGTGTCTAGCTTTGCTCAAGAACAGGTCTATGCACTTGTTGGTTCTCAAGCTGTAGAAGACTGCAACTCCCATCATTCCTAATGAGCCAAAATCTAGAGAGCCAAAGGTTGCCCACACCTGCTCTACAAGTTGACGGCAGGCCACACTAATCTAAAATGGAATTTGGACCAGAATGGCCACTGTGTAGCTAAAATGAGAAATTACCTAGATATCTGCATCTGGTGCCAGAGCCACACGTGTGACTTGCCTGTATTTGTTTTTAGATATTATGGGCCTTATGTAAAAGAGAAATGTGGAAGAATTTCTGGGGTGATCACCTGCACTGTAGGGATAAACATATCGCCAATGATGTCCTTTAATCAACTGAATGTTAGAGAAGTCTCCAATTTGTTGCTTTAGAATTGTTTGGAGACATCTCTTGTATTCAAGGGGTGATAGTTTGTGAATTTTTATTTGTTCCTCACTGGTATAGTGGGCTTGCATAGGATATTACTCCACTATGCTATTATACTTAAGGCTGTGTGTATTACTACATGCTGTGAATGTACTGCATTTTCCCTGAAAAAAATAATGTATAAATATATTTATAAGAATAAATAAGTTATCAAATGAGTAGAGATTTGTCAAGTCTTTGGTTTAACCCCACGAGTGCCAGAGAGGTATTCAATGCATTGCAAAGCAATGGATACCTTTCTGGCACTCAGATGGTTAATCTGAAATTTATATGATTCTTGACATTTCGTTTACACCCAAAAAATCTGAGCTTTTGAGCCAATAAGATTAATTTTCTCATTATCAATGTTATGTTAATTCAAATAGAGTTAAACAGTATTTTATTAATTTATTATTTTCAAGCTTGTCATAATATGTGTTAAACAGATAGTAATGTTTCACAAAAACAGCAGATCCAATTAATCTTCATAGTATTTGGGCCATGGAGAGTGTTATTTCAATACTGTGAGAGTTGTAGTTCAAGAGTAATTGAATGATAAAGTATCCCCTCCCGCCCCTTTTACCTAGTGTAAGCCACCTCCCCTCACATGTGGAATCTGGTCCATAGACCAGACAGCTCACAGCAAAGGACATTCTTCTGACTGTGAGAACAATGAAAACCCTGCCCCCATTGACAGATTTTTCCCTTATGTTAATTGAAGATTGTCCCTCTCTGCAATATACTTGGACACCACCCTGCTGCTCTGAGCTGAGCAGTGTCACATCAGTAAAAGAGGTGGGAAGGGGATACTTTATCATTCAATTACTCTTGAACTTCAACTCTGACAGTACTGAAATAACTCTCTATGGCTCAAATACTATGAAGATTCATTAGAGCTACTTTTATTTTGAAACATTACTATCCCTTTAAAATAAAATAAAACGATTATTGGCACAATATGCACTAAACAAGTTATCTATTCATTTATGCTGTTTTATTTGTAATGCAAAAGTAATTTGTAGTCTACAAGCTACTCACATTTTATTTTATGTAACTTGATCACTAATTTACATAAAATGTTATGATATTAATTAACAGATTAAAATCCTATTTATAACAGGGTCGTGGAGGAAAGGGAAGTATTTATGTTTGGGCTTCTGGAGATGGAGGAAGCTATGATGATTGTAACTGTGATGGTTATGCGTCAAGCATGTGGACTATTTCAATTAACTCAGCTATTAATGATGGACGAACTGCACTCTACGATGAAAGCTGCTCCTCAACATTGGCCTCCACTTTCAGCAATGGCAGAAAAAGAAATCCCGAAGCTGGTGTGGTAAGTCTAAATATTGTAAGATAAAAGCTTTGCCTGCACCATTATTGAGCAGAATTCTCTTGTTTGAAGGAGCAGATGTTCTTTTGTTGAAAAATGTTTTAAATTATGCAGTTCTCAATAATGCTTTCACTGTCGGCTGATGAGAAAAATGTTAATATTTAAACGTTGAGGGGATCTTTCATGTTTCACTGGTAATTCTAAAATATCACATATTTAAAATAAAAAATAAGATATATTCAGACAACATTAGAATTGAATTTGAACTGCGAATTTCAAATTAACCTATTAAGGACCAGAGAGCTTTGCAATGCATTGCCTACCCCTCTGATCCTCAAAGCATTAAATTATACAAAGCATAACTGTTGTTCAAAGAAAAGCATGTTCTACAATGTTTTCCTCTCACTTATTCTATATCTTATATTGATTTCTCTTTAGCAGGATTGACACTGGTTTCAGCTCTAGGGATAGGCTCAAATAGTACAGCAGAACATTAGTTTGATATCCATAAAGAGCATGGGACATTCCGTGGAAATGTATTTATAATGACATAGGGGCTTCTAAGGAAGCAACAACTGTTTTTAATGCAATGCATTTTTCTATAACAAATGTGATTACTTTCTATCATTACTAAATACAAAAAATCTCTGTAATTTAAAGGGATATTAATGTTTCACAAAAACAGCAGCTCCAATTAATCTTCATAGTATTTGAACCATAGAGAGTGTTATTTCAATACTGTCAGAGCTGTAGTTCAAAAGTAATTGAATGATAACGTATCCCACTCCCACCTCTTTTAACTAATGTAAGCCACCTCCACTCAGATGTGGAATCTGGTCTTAAGACCAGACAGCTCACAGCAAGGGACACATTTCTTACTGTGAGAACAATGAAAACCCTGCCCCCCTTGACAGGTTTTTCAGGTGTTTCCCTTATGCTAATTGAAGATTGTCCCTCTCTGCAATCCACCTGGATACCACCTTGCTGCTCTGAGGTGAGCAGTGTGACATCAGTAAAAGGGGCGGGAGGGGGATAATTTATCATTCAATTACTCTTGAACTACAACTCTGTCAGTATTGAATTATCACTCTCCATGGCCCAAATACTATGAAGATTAATTGGAGCTGCTTTCCTTGTGAACCATTACTATCCCTTTAAATGCACAAATTTAATAATGGGACCCGAATGTGTTTAAATTATTTTAAAACAATAGGCATTTAATTTGATCATTATTTGTTCCCTATGATACACATAGTTTGCCTCAGACTTAATTCACTTTTTTTTCACTTGGCACTACGTTACCAATCCTTTCAATTGCTAATAAAAGAAAGGGTTAAATAGTCTAGAACATATTGCGTTCACTACACAAAATGGCCACTTAACCCAGCTAAGCTGCTACCTGAATATTCCCCCTAAACCCCAGAACATAACCATGTAGCTCTGAAACGTTCACAATTTAGTTCTGCCTTCTGATACTGTCAATGACCTCCTTCACTAAGAAGTAGTAAGTTTATGGGTCACCCTTTCTTGTTACTTACTACTACTAATTTCATACAGTAAATGGGAACAATGAAGAGAGAGAGAGCATTATTTCATCATGTCACAATGACCTCTTCTGCTTCCAAGCTCACTCCACTTATATACCCATGAAGATGTACATGTTTTAAATATACATTATATTACCTATTCAGAAAAAAATATTTTATGTACTTAAATAAATAAAAATAAAATGACAATAAAATTAGTGTGGTTAAATTGACTAGAACTGGAGCATTCATACATTTTTTATTTACTATAACAGGACTTTTATCTGTAGGTATGTATAATTTTTATGTATGTAGCACCAATGGGTGTATTTAGCAACTTTATAGTTTACATTTAGTATACAGGGTATACAATAATTGCAGCAAGACAGTTCTCATTAGTGGTATATTAGGTGGATAGGAGGTCCCTGCCCCATAGAATTTATAATCTAAGTATAGGATGGTTGACATACAGATACAAGCAGGTAGAGGAGAAAGTGGAATTTTTGACAGTTCTGATAGTGCATATTAGATACGGTTTAACATTTACAATAGTGCTAAATTGCAAAGGTGCTCTTTTAGCTGGGATTTGAAGTTGTTGAGGGTTAAGGCTTGGTGAATGCTGGGTGGTACAGTGTTCCAGAAGTAGGTAGCAGCAAGGGAAAAAGCCTTAAGTTGTGATACAGTGATTGAGGTTAAAGGAGCAGAGCTGTCCACCATGCATAGTGCATAGATGACGTGCAGGTATGTAGCGAGATATCAATGATGAAATATAGGATGGGGATGACTGTTGGAGAGCCTTGTAGATAATGAGGAGGATGTTGAATGTAATACATTGCTTTATGGGAAGCCATGACAATGATCTTAAAAGTGTAGGGTTAACTGCTGCTCTGGAAGAGAGGAAGAGTATTCTGTTAGCCAGTTAAGAATCGATTGGAGGGGAGAGATCTGGATAGCAGGCAGACCAATAAGTAGAGAGTTTCAATAATACAGGCTGGAAAGGATAAGAGCATGCATGAAAATTTCTGTTGTAAAGCAAGAAGGAAATGGGCAGATTTTTGCTATATTTTGAAAAAAGAAGTTACAGGTTTTTGTTACTTCATTAACGTGTGTGGTGAAGGAAAGAAAAGAGTTCTAAGTTACCCCAAGGCTGCATGCCTTGTTCATAGGGTAAATTGTGGAGCTTTCAACAGTTACAGAAAACTGAGGCATTGTACAGGCTTGTTCTGGAGGACAGGAAAAGTATTCTTTTGGCCGAGTTGAGAATGGATTGGAAAGGAGAGATATGGATAGCAGGTAGACTGATGAGTAAACAGTTGCAGTAATCCAGTGGAAAGGATAAGAGCATGCATGATAGTTTCTGTTGTAGAGCTAGAAAGAAATAGGCAAATTTTTCTATATTTCGAAGAAAGAAGAGACAGGTTTTTGTTACTTCATTAATGTGGGTGGTGGAGGAAAGAGAGGAGTCCAGAGTTACCCCAAGCTATGTGCCTTGTCCACAGGGTAAATTGTGGAGCTCTTGATAGTTACAGAAAACTGAGGTATTGTGCAGGATTTAGGAGGAAAGATAAGAGGCTCAGACATATTAGGTTTTAAGCAACAATGAGCCATCCAGGAAGAGACAACAGTAAGGCATTCAGGGACCCACTGCTGTATTTCAGGTGATAGTGAGGATGCGGAGAGATAGTTTTGGGTTTTATCTACATAAGGAAGGTAGTTATCATTTACCCCAGAGAATGGGCATACTGAGAGAAAAGAAGGGGACTCCTTGAGAGATCTCCACCAAATTGCTTCTATGAACAATGTGAATATGATGCAATTTTTTTTATAATAAATGGAAATTGTTTAGGCCCATTGTTAATTTCTATCATTACTATATACAACAGATGTAATCTCATTTTTTTGCTCTGTGCTTTTAAATCATGCCATGCTGATACAAAGATGTTAAAAATCAGTATTAATTTATTTGTTTCAAATGTTACAGTGGGTTTATCCCAGAACCGCTCCAGTTTATTTTGTTATATCAGCCTCACTATGAGAAATTAATATCTCATTTATAAATGGGATAATTGTATGTAAACCTGAACTTGAGCACATCATTGTAACACAAATTCTCAATTTCTTTCTCACTGATTAGTAATTTTCCCATTGATTGCATAAGATTTAAATATTTCAGTGAAGTATTGCAGTAGTGTATGTATAATTCAATTCTGATTAGATTGCTTGACATTTTTAATTTGTGCTTTCAGGCTACAACAGACTTATATGGAAACTGCACTTTGCGTCATTCAGGAACATCTGCAGCAGCACCAGAAGCAGCTGGAGTATTTGCTTTAGCTCTGGAGGCTAAGTATGTTAATATGACCTTTTTACAAAATAGGATTAACATTCAGAATAGCAGGGAAAAAATATCAAACATAAAAAATCCACTCAGAAATTCAAAATACATACAGAAAAAGACTGGTGGTGATAACTGCAGTATTTTTTTATTTAATACAGCTTTATTTAAATATATCAAATGATACAACATTTCCCAGCTTAGGCATCCTTTCAGTACAACTGCAAGATTGCACCGAATAGTTGTGAATAAGAGAACAAATAGAGTAAAAAAGATAATTTAAGCAAAACAATAAGTACATTGTGTAACTGACAATTGCAAAGAAGTGAAAAGAGGTGGAAAAGGGACTGGATGTTAGCTCCTTTAATACATATTAAACAGTGTGGCCTGCCATGGACTGCAATCAAAAGGCTACAGTATTTTTTTTTATAATTCATCATTGATTTTAGGGTAGGATGCACTTCTGATTGGTTGATTGGTAATATACTTTTTAACAAAAATATATAGTTAGCAATGCTACTAGTACATTAGTCTCAGCTTCAACATTTTTTAAACTTTTTAAATGTTTATGTTGTCTCAGGAATTTAAATATATATATTCAGGCTGTCTTGCAGAAATATAATATTTTATATGTGTATACTAACCAATAACATATTGAAATATGTTTAAACAAAAGACATAGCAAATATGTCAAAATGGTTCTGCCATTAACATACCAAATACCCCAAGACCTCTAGGATTTATTGGTATAATCTGATTTACTACAGATTTATATATCATAAACACACCACATACAATATTATCAATATATTCAAATTGTATGTATTTAATTTTGCAATAGTTCAATATTGTAATATATTTTTGTATTGCAATAGCCCAGGTCTTACGTGGAGGGATTTGCAACACCTCACAGTGCTGACATCAAAAAGGAATAAGCTCCATGATGAGGTACACAAATGGCGTAGGAACGGTGTTGGCTTAGAGTTTAATCACTTGTTCGGTTATGGAGTTCTTGATGCTGGTTCAATGGTTAAAATGGCCAAAGAGTGGAAAACGGTTCCTGAGAGATTTCATTGTATTGGCGGCTCAATACAAGAACCACGGTTAGTATAATTTGACTGAGACAGTACATTAAAGGGGATATAGCATTATGAAAACAACAAAAGTACAAATGTACATGATAAAAATAAAACATTGCAACATAATTTGAAATATTTTGTAAGGATAAAAACTAATCTTGATGTGAAATATTATCTCTTTTATTCCATTTTTCATTTTACAAAGCTTTGTTATCTGTCTCATTTTCTCATCAGCTAGACAATGTTCCCATCATGTTCCCATCATTTTAAAGGAACAATATCACCAATAAATGAAATAGGTTGATATAACTTTATAAATCACGCACTTCATCTAGCATATGTAAAAATAAATGGCTTATGCTACACTTCTAAAATATAATCTTAAACTTGCTTTTTAATGCACTTGTAAATTGTCCTCAATTGTCCGCATTTAATTCATGTTGTTTTCATTTTTGTTGAGATAAGGACTAATATTAGTTAACTGATTATGATTAGTGTCCACTGCTCTTGCATTTAGAAGACTTTCTGTCTTCTCTCAGCCTATTTACAGATAATTCCAGACAATCAGCGGGTACCCTGGAGCCCTTTGAAATTACTTGAAACACTGCTCTTTTAGAGCATATAAGATATGTTAGGCCTCAGAAAACAAATAGAATATTTTACTGATGCTAGAATGAAGTACTGGGTATTTAAGTGTATTTAACCCCAGTTCATTTTTAGGTTTTAGAGTTCATTTAAGCTGCATGTGGCTTGCTGAGGATAATTAAGGCTGTAGTCTATAAATAGGTAGATGCCCATATATATTTATGACTGACTGTTCGGATAGCACTGGGACAGTCTGACAACTTTTAGACTTCATGACAAACATAAGTTAATGGCCTTTGCTACATTGTCTCCATTCTACCAAGATCTCTTTCAGTACATTGTATTTGATGATCAAAGTTGTGCATAGTTATTGCAATCTAAAGAGAAATTTAAAAATCTCCAAAAAATTAGCTTCTCTAAACTAGCTCATAAAATTGACAATATGTACAAAATTAGCCAGATTTGGTAGTCTAATTAAACAGACCCTCAAGGTTTGCAATCCATAGAGTCTGTATCAGTAAAGTTCCATTCAAGATGGACTGACCTATATACCAGAAAATAGCACCTGTACAATTCTGCTGACATGTGCAACAGTATATAATGATAGTGCTAAGTGCCAAGGTTGCATTGATATGCCCAAAAAGTGCAAATGCACTGAAACAGATTCCAAGTGCACTCACAATGATAAAGCGGCATACAATTCTACATAACAACTAGTGATGATCGAGCACCCCAATGCTCGGGTGTTCGGGTGCTCTGACCGAGCGCCCCCGGAGGCTCGAGTGCTCGGCCGAGCACCCGAGCCCCATTGAAGTCAATGGGAGGACTCGAGCATTACACCAGGCACCCCCTGCTCTGATGAGGGGAGGGTGCCTGGTCCATAGGAAAAGGGCAGAAAATGATGGAAACACCACAGAAATGGTTCAGGGACAGCATAGGGAGGATGACTGGATGCATCTTGGGCTCCAACGTCGCTGCTGGGAACGATGTTTCGCCCGTAGTACGCCATTTTTACAGACTGACCGTAAAACACACAAAAAGGAAGATAAAAACGACTTTAGGCGAAAAATTGTTACCAAACAGTATTTGCTGTATATTTACTTGTTTATCATCTGCAAATTCTGCAAAAAATTTCATCGATTTTTCGGAACTGGGGCCATGATTAAGAGGGAAACGTGCGCAGAGGCAAATTCTGCAAAAAATGTCATAGATTTTTCGGAACTGGGGCCATGATTAAGAGGGAAACGTGCGCAGAGGCAAATTCTCCCAAAAATGTCCTCGATTTTTCTGAACTGAGGCCATGATTAAGAGGGAAACGTGCGCTGAGCCGACCATCTAAAACATTATGGGTGAGGGTCTGCTGCGGAGCTGACCATCCTAAACATTATATGCGAAGGCCCGCTAGTGAGCTGACGCTATAAAACATTATATGAGAGGGCCCGCTAGAGAGCTGACCCAATAAAACATTATATAAGAAGGCCCGCTGGTGAGCTGACCTATACAAAAATTGTCAAACAGCCCTATATAAAAATTATATCACAGGGCCCGCTGGTGAGCTGGCCCTATATAAAAATTATATCCCAGGGTATATGGAAGAGAGTCAACCATATACCCATTTTTTGGGTGGAAGGGGTGAATGGGAATACAGAGTATTCCCATCATTGTAAATAACATATCTAAAGTGACTTTATGTTCCCCCGGGGCTTTCCTCCAGTGGAGTGGAGAAGTCAGGGGAAATCCAGGCCTTGTTCATTTTTATAAGTGTCAACCTATCAGCATTTTCGGTGGAAAGGCGGATACGCTTATCTGTTATGATGCCACCAGCAGCACTAAATACCCGCTCAGACAGAACGCTGGCGGCAGGGCAGGCCAGCACCTCCAAGGTGTAGAGTGCCAGTTCATACCACGTGTCCAGCTTGGACACCCAGTAGTTGTAAGGCACAGAGGGATCATTGAGGACGCTGACACGGTCTGCTACGTACTCCTTCACCATCTTCCAAAACTTTTCCCTCCTTGTGACACTAGGCTGCACATCAGGGTGAGGGTGCTGGCGGGGTGTCATGAAGGTGTCCCACGCCTTGGAGAGTGTTGCCCTGCCTTTGTTGGAACTGCTGTGTGCTCCCCTTTTCTCCCCTTCTCGGTTGGCCAAGGTAGCACGTACTCTGCCGCCAGCGTTGTCAGATGGAAAATTTTGGAACAATTTTTCGACAAGAACCTTCTGGTATTGCACCATTTTGCTTGTCCTCTCCACCGGAGGAATGAGAGATGAGAAATTCTCTTTGTAGCGGGGGTCCAGAAGGGTCACGGGAAAGGCAGCCTAACATAAAGTCAGCCATGTGTGCCAGAGTACCAACAGGCAAGATTTCGCTGTCCCCACCAGGAGGATGACTCTCAATCTCCTCATCCTCTTCCTCCTCTTCTGCCCACCCACGCTGAAGAGATGGAACTAAAGTTCCATGGCTACCCTCTGTAGCGGAGGCAACCGTGTCTTCCTCCTCCTCCTCCTCCTCCTCCGCCTCCTCCAATTGTCGCTGAGAAGACGAAGTGAGGGTGCTCTGGCTATCACCTTGTGTAAGCTCTTCCTCCCCCATTTCCACCTCTTCCACATGCAAAGCGTCGGTTTTAATTGTGAGCAGCGAGCGTTTCAGTAGACACAGAAGTGGGATGGTTACACTGATAATAGCGTTATCGCCGCTCACCATCTGTGTCGATTCCTCAAAATTGCGTAAAACCTCACAGAGGTCTGACATCCATTCCCACTCCTCACTTCTGATTACAGGAAGTTGAACGGAGAGGCGACGACTGTGTAACAGCTGGTACTCCACTACTGCGCTCTGCTGCTCACAAAGCCGGGCCAACATGTGGAAGGTGGAGTTCCAGCGCGTGCTCACGTCACACAGCAGCCGGTGAGCTGGCAATTGTAAGCGCTGCTGCAGCTTCAACAGGCCGGCTGAAGCTGTAGATGACTTACGGAAATGTGCACACACGCGGCGCACCTTGGTCAAGAGATCATGCAAATTGGGGTAGGTTTTTAGAAATCGCTGAACCACTAAATTAAATACATGCGCTAGGCATGGTACGTGTGTGAGCTTGCCGAGCTCCAAAGCCGCCACCAAGTTACGCCCATTATCACACACAACCATGCCTGGTTGCAGGTTGAGTGGCGAGAGCCACTGCTCGGTCTGGTGACTAATCCCCTGCAACAGCTCTGAGGCCGTGTGCTGTTTGTCCCCAAGGCAGATCAGCTTCAGAACGGCCTGTTGACGCTTCCCCACTGCAGTGCTACACTGCTTCCAGCTACCGGCTGATGGGTGAGTGGCGCTGCGCGCAGAGAATTCGGAGGTGGAAACGGAGGAGGAGGAGCCAATAATGTAGGTGCTGGAGGAAACCCTGATGGAGGTAGGGCCCGCAATCCTCGGCGTGGGTAGCACCTGTGCCATCCCAGGGTCCGAGTCGCTCCCAGCCTCCACGACATTCACCCAGTGTGCCGTCAGGGAAATGTAGCGTCCCTGGCCACAAGCACTTGTCCATGTGTCAGTCGTTAAGTGGACCTTCCCAGTAACTGCGTTGGTCAGGGCACGGGTGATGTTACGGGACACATGGTGGTGTAAGGCGGGGACGGCACACCGGGAAAAGTAGTGGCGGCTGGGGACTGCGTACCGAGGGACAGCTGCTGCCATCAGGCTGCGGAAGGACTCAGTCTCCACAAGCCTAAATGGCAGCATTTCGATGGCCAGTAATTTGGAAAGGTGTGAGGTTAGTGCTATGGCCTGTGGGTGGGTGGCTGGGTATTTTCGCTTGCGCTCAAATGCCTGGGGTAACGACATTTGGACGCTGCGCTGGGACAGGGAAGTTGATGTGGTCGCTGATGGTGCTTCAGATGGTACAGGTGCAGGGCGGGAGGTATGCGGGCCTGCGCCTTCGACAGGCGATTGGCCGGCACCGAAAACAGGGGAAGAGGAGGCAGTGGTGTGGCCTGCAGACACAGATGGGCGATCCAGGCGTTCCTCCCACTTATTACGGTGCTTGGATGCCATGTGTCGGATCATGCTGGTGGTGGTGAGGTTTCTAGTGTTCATGCCTCGGCTCATTCTGGTGTGGCACAGGTTGCAAACTACAATTCTTTTGTCGTCCGCACTTTCCTTAAAAAAACGCCATACCGCGGAACACCTACCCCTTGGCAAGGGAGATTTACGCAAGGGGGTGCTCCGTGGAACATTTGCGGGCCGGTTTGGTGCGGTCTGCCTTCTTTCTGTAGCCACACCACTGCCTCTTCCAGCCTGTTGCGGTGCTGTAGATGGCTCACCCTCAGGACTGCTGTCATCGCTCGGCTCTCCACCTTCCCAGGTGGGGTCAGTCACCTCATCGTCCACCAAGTCCTCCTCCACTTCCTCACTCTGATCATCCTCCTCATGTCTTGATCCCACCACATACTCAGTCATTGACAACTGTATATCATCCTCCTCATCAAGGTCTTGAGACAGTAATAGTGGTTGATTTAATGGCAACTGTGTCTCATCATCATCATCATCCACTTCCTTTGACCTTAAATGCCGTTCACCTCTGTCATCTTCTTGTGATTGGGTACCCTCTAGAGGTTGTGAATCAGGGCACAAGATGTCATGTTCCTCTGCAAGCGTGCTTGGAGAGAGGTTCAAATGAAGGATTGGTGATGAGACGAGCTCCTCACTATATCCCAGTGTGGGATCACTTCTTTGACCAGATCCTCTATGGTGGGAGGAAGGATGATCAGGGTGAGGATTATGTTGACCAGACTCTTGGCTACTGAGAGTGGACTTGGTGGAAGACAGGGTGGTGCTTAACCGACTGGAAGCAGTATCAGCTGACATCCAACCGACCACCTGTTCGCAGTGGTCGGACCTCGAGAGTGATGTCCTGCGACGTCCTGTAAACTGAGACATGAAGCTAGGTATGGTGGATGTCTTTCTGTCTTGTGCTCTGGCACCAGGCACAGTTTCTACGCGTCCTGACCCGCGCCCTGAACTATCAGGATCACGTCCACTTCCCCGTCCCTTTTTACCCGCCTTCTTCATATTACACGGAATATGTGCTGCAAATCTGCAACTTTGCACAGTAAACAGAATGTTCTCCTAATATGCAACTTTGCACACTAAACAGAATGTGCTTCTTAACTGCGGCTACGCACAGTGAATGGAATATGTGACTTTGATAATTTACAGTTTGCACAGTTAACAGAATGTTCTCCTAATATGCAACTTTGCACACTACACAGAATGTGCTTCTTAACTGCGGCTACGCACAGTGAATGGAATATGTGACTTTGATATTTTACAGTTTGCACAGTTAACAGAATGTTCTCCTAATATGCAACTTTGCACACTACACAGAATGTGCTTCTTAACTGCGGCTACGCACAGTGAATGGAATATGTGACTTTGATATTTTACAGTTTGCACAGTTAACAGAATGTTCTCCTAATATGCAACTTTGCACACTACACAGAATGTGCTTCTTAACTGCGGCTACGCACAGTGAATGGAATATGTGACTTTGATATTTTACAGTTTGAACAGTTAACAGAATGTTCTCCTAATATGCAACTTTGCACACTACACAGAATGTGCTTCTTAACTGCGGCTACGCACAGTGAATGGAATATGTGACTTTGATATTTTACAGTTTGCACAGTTAACAGAATGTTCTCCTAATATGCAACTTTGCACACTACACAGAATGTGCTTCTTAACTGCGGCTACGCACAGTGAATGGAATATGTGACTTTGATATTTTACAGTTTGCACAGTTAACAGAATGTTCTCCTAATATGCAACTTTGCACACTACACAGAATGTGCTTCTTAACTGCGGCTACGCACAGTGAATGGAATATGTGACTTTGATATTTTACAGTTTGCACAGTTAACAGAATGTTCTCCTAATATGCAACTTTGCACACTACACAGAATGTGCTTCTTAACTGCGGCTACCCACAGTGAATGGAATATGTGACTTTGATATTTTACAGTTTGCACAGTTAACAGAATTTTCTCCTAATATGCAACTTTGCACACTACACAGAATGTGCTTCTTAACTGCGGCTACGCACAGTGAATGGAATATGTGACTTTGATATTTTACAGTTTGAACAGTTAACAGAATGTTCTCCTAATATGCAACTTTGCACACTACACAGAATGTGCTTCTTAACTGCGGCTACGCACAGTGAATGGAATATGTGACTTTGATATTTTACAGTTTGCACAGTTAACAGAATGTTCTCCTAATATGCAACTTTGCACACTAAACAGAATGTGCTTCTTAACTGCGGCTACGCACAGTGAATGGAATATGTGACTTTGATATTTTACAGTTTGAACAGTTAACAGAATGTTCTCCTAATATGCAACTTTGCACACTACACAGAATGTGCTTCTTAACTGCGGCTACGCACAGTGAATGGAATATGTGACTTTGATATTTTACAGTTTGCACAGTTAACAGAATTTTCTCCTAATATGCAACTTTGCACACTACACAGAATGTGCTTCTTAACTGCGGCTACGCACAGTGAATGGAATATGTGACTTTGATATTTTACAGTTTGAACAGTTAACAGAATGTTCTCCTAATATGCAACTTTGCACACTGAACAGAATGTGCTCTAATCTGCAACTTTGCACACTAAAAAGAATGTGCTGCTAATCTGCAACTTTGCACACTGAACAGAATGTGCTCTAATCTGCAACTTTGCACACTAAACAGAATGTGCTGCTAATCTGCGGCTAGGCACAGTGAACAGAATATGTGAAGTTTTTTTTTTTTTAAATCTCAGCCCCCCCAAACAAAATAAACTGCTGCCCCCACACAGAGTAGTCCTAAAAAGGACTTTTGGGTCTTTTTTTTTAACAACCTCGCTTTTCTTCTCCCTACACTGACTTTCCCTTCCTATCCTCATCTCTCCCTGGCTAAGACTGAGCCGAACTCGCTGGTCAGGTGCTATACAGCACCCGATCACGGGTTCTGGCCAGCCAATCAGTGTAATGCCAGCAGCCAACATGGCTGCTGGCATTACACTGATGTCAGAGCCTCTCTGCACGTTTATTGGCTGCGCAGCAGCCGCGAAACGTGCGGGGAGGAGACCCGAACATGGTGGGCGAGCACATGCGGTACTCGTACGAGTACCGCCATGTGCCGAGCAGAGCGATGCTCGAGCCGAACCGAGCTTCGGCCGAGCATGCTCGCTCATCACTAATAACAACACAAAAAAGTTATACTTTACTTATTTAAAGAAATAAGTTCATGAACTTACGCTCCCAACAAAATTCAGTGCCCACACACACACACTTGTGCACACCAGTGTCTAAATCTCCATAAACCACAGCAGTTCCAACACACTGCATTTTTTGTGCAACCTTGGTGTCCATACAGTTCAGTTCGCACAAATGCCACCCACTGCTCACTCTCAACACACACACACACACTGCTCACTCTCTCACACACACACACAAACAAACACATGCTGTCCTCATATGTATGCTGTTACACTGCTTCCCATAATTCTCTAAGGTAAGGATAGGTATTTTCCATTTCCTGACAATTACATAGTCAAACAGTGATTTGGTAATCCCTACTGCCTCTACCCAATGCTTGTCACTTTTCCTTACTTATTTAATGAATATCCGCTAAAATGATTATCCAGAAAAAAAATACAAGCTATTTAAACTTCTGGATGTGGTCAAGGGGACATTCAGTATATTTATCTATGCCTGAGAGGTCTCTTCAATCCTTTGTAGTATTTACACTAACAAGTCTTGTCAATGTGACAAACAGAGCAATAACCTGTCAAACTAGTGGAGACTAGCTATAAGAAGAGTACATGATAGATATTGATGTCCCTGATATGCAGACACTCTGACTATACAGTCGTTACTTATACACACAAACTCAATGGGAACTCTAGCTATGCAAGATTCAAACATCATACTGTATGCTAGCCCTACCAGCATTATAAAATGCATACTCTCTTTCTACCAACATATTCTTTTAACACCATTTAACACCATTTGGTGTTAAGGGCTCTAGTCATGACAGAGTGCAACCTAAAAGGAGATTTAGGTAGGGCACAAGTAAACAACAAAAACAACAAAAAGTAACTTTAGGATGAACATTTTTGTGACTGCATCATATATGTTTCAGTGAATTTGTTGGCCTCTTTAAACTATTTTCTGCTAAAACTCTGAATGCTATAGGATAATATTGTGAAACATAGAATAGCACCAGTTATTTATTGCATGCAAGAGGAAATGGAGGTTATACAAAATAAACTGGGACACAAATCACTTGCAAATTGTAGGTTGTATCTAGGTATTTAGAAAATGAGGGAATATGTGAACGGTATGAGCAATGCTGTGGATTAAAAAAAAGCTTTTACATTCTCCTCAGGAATGCAAAGTCATTATTGCCATGCATGAAGTCATAATGAGAAGTTATGTGATAGATTAGGACTGGATTACATTAGAGATAAATTTACATTTCAGTCTCCATATGAAGCATCCACCTAATACTTCAGAAGTTTGACTCACAAATAAGCCTTCTTTAAATACTGAATACATGCAGTCAGAATGCGTAGATTGAGCATCAAGTCTCTAACAAAATACTCAAAATAGCCTGAGTTCAATCCCCAGAATTACCTGAATATGAAATTCAGGTTATAAAACTTCTAAGCATACTGAATCAGTAATGTGCTGTATCCTGTAACCATCTGCATTCTAATTTTGGGTAAATAAACATTGAAGTCACATGGCTAGTAAGTTGCAATCTATGAAAAAGTTAATCATTACATTATTAATAGTGACCGTTATTAATAGTGACCACTAAAGCCAACCAGTGGCAGAAATGTATGACTAGGCTTTTGCTGTTTCTCTCATGCATCACAGATTTTGACTGGCATTTCTGTGCTGGATTATATATGGGTGGGACCAGACAGATAGGAATGTTGAGGTTTCTTCTCTGTAATGGCACAATACAATGTAAAATATGACTGAGGGGCACCTGCCACCCCCAATTTTAATCTAGTACATTTTATTTGTTCTCAGTGAGGCTGATGTATTAAAGGGTTAGTAATGCCCCCCAAAAAGTTTATTCTATGTGGCAGAGTTCACAAAAATAAAGTATTTGGACAAAGACCTCTCTTGAACCTTTATGGTTTGAGAGATATCACCACTAAAGTTCCCCTTCTCCTGATGTCAGCTGTAAAGCTGACAGAAGGAGATCCTCGTGGGACAACACGAGGAGGTTCTTCAACAGAGCCACTGTAGCGATACTGGAAAATAAGTACTTCACTGGAACGGTCTACATAGTGTGCTTGCAAACCAAGCACACTTTGTAGACCTTTCCAATGAATTAATTCTTTTCCAATATCACTATTGTGGCTCTGCTGAAGAGCCGCCGGCTGGTCACAGGACCGGGATCTCCTGCTGTCAGTGGAGTGCTGATGTTAGGAGAAGGGAGGGAGGGGAGAACTTTATTGGAGCGGAGAATATCTCTTAAACCGTAAAGGTTTGAGAGATAGGACTTTCTCCAAATACTTTATTTCTGGAGCTGCACTGGGATCCAGACGCAACAGATATATGTGCCCCAGTGCTGTCAAACAAAGGGTGCACTACCTACAGGCAATCTAATAAGCACAAAAGCAAAGGAAAAAATAATAATATATAACAAACAGTTCTGGGAGTAGCAGATCTTAGTATCCAATGTGTCTCCTCCGAACTTTCGCACTCCTGGTCGTCTGCTGCTGTTCCTTAGATCACCTGGTTACGTGACCCACACTTCAGGGAATAGTCCTTCCAGCTTTAAGTACCAAAAAAAAATATAAAAGAAGTATAGCTCAAAGGCTCCTCTAAGTGCAGACTGATAGTAAAAATAGAGGCTAAACAAGCCTCTAAGCATATATATTCTCATATCAATAAATACCACTTTGTTGTTCTTGGTCTTCTCAAACTTCCAATTTGCTCTTACTGTGTATAAATCTTCATAGCCCAATGGAATACAACTTGAAAGGGTATTATTGTATAAATATCGCTATAACCCAACTCGTTTCGTCCTATTCGACTTCATCGGGGGCAAATCAGCTCAATTAAAATCAGACTATAATTAAAACAATTTACCTCCATATTCCTCTGTTTACAGCCCACATATGTTCATAAATAACTAAATATACAACAGAACTATATAATGCTACAGACGTCTATATTTTCATTCATACCACGTGGGTATAAGGTGTCGAATTGATAGAGCCACTGTGCCTCCTACCGACACAGTGATATATATCTATTGGGGCAATTCGGAGGTATCACTTCTATACCCATCACTACCAAATTAGAGACCTCACCTCTAGAGCAGTTGGCAGAATGTCTGGATACAGTATGTTTGAGGTCTCAATTGATAATATTTCTACAGTGTTCCCCTGCCCTATCTCGCAAACTCCTCGTAGTCCTCCCTACATACTCGGTATTGTGAGCCTGGTAGCAGGGTGGGACACGCTAGGCACACCGTTAGAGTTGTCAATTTTAATTCTGTGGTGTGGATTCGCCAGGTTGCCATGATCACGATTGCGTCTCAGGCACGCTTGTGTTCCAACTACCCCACTCCAGAAAGCGGAAGTGATCTGAGGACTTCCGGCTGTTAATATATTTGTCCTTGTTGTCTGTCATGTGTGGTTTCTGCTACTACTACTAATGGAGCTAGATGTTGATGTAATTCTACTGCCACTACTACTAGGTGTCAAAGGTGCAGCACTTACACCAGCAGCACCAGAGGTACTTGTCATATCTAACAATGTGGATGTTAACCTGTGTTGCTGTTGCTGGGTACTCAAAACAGGTGTCTGTGGCTGAGTGGGACTTGGACTTTGAAGAGGCGATGATGCCGATTATGACCCTGTGTGCTTTTTGACATCTCTGTTTGTCAGTCATCATTAGGTCATCCTTAGCAGCATCAGCATCACTTGCCACTTCTTACCCACTACTACCCTAATATTCCTCTAAGCTTTTGGAGGTTTCAAACAATTTCTTTTTACTTGTGCTGTAACAAAATTCCCTACTCCTTTGAGTATAGGTGTTTTGGTGCTTGTGTGTCTCACTGTCTGATGCAGCAGGTGCTTCAGCTGCTAGACCTTCCTCTATTATGCTACTGCCAGCATCATCAACACTTGAATGCGACTTGTAGTTGTCTTCAGTGTTATTCTTATATGGTTCTTTATTTCTACTGGCACTGTTGTGCTGAAACTAGTTTGGCTGGGACCTTGACAAACTGCATCCTCCTTTGGAGTAGAGGGATCATCATCATTGATTGCACACTCTGCAGCAACCATTGCTGCAGTCAGTTTTTGAACTACTGCTTTACTCTCAAGTCCTTGCACTGCTCCACCCCTCCCCTTCCCCTTGTGCATTTGCTGGACATTACACAACTACACTGTGTTTTTTTACTGTACGGTACACAACACAACTGATGCAGCTGTATGATGACTTGCCTAAGCCCAGTCAGCTGTCTGTCACTGTAACCTATGATATTTCATGTTTTATTCTTTTTTTTTTTTTTTTTTTTTTTTTTTTTTTTATTCTTTTTTAAGTTGTCCACCCTGTTGTCTTATCACAGTCTGTCCAAAAAAAAAATTATAACTGAAAAACAAAATCAACAACATCTTTGCCCAGACTTCCACACCCAGCACAGAGGTAATGACAGCAAGATCAGAAAGCAAATAGGTCCCTAGCTGCCTATGTCTTGCCAGTCAGTCACATGAAATTTTGGAGTATTTGGGGGTCAACCTCCTTCCTCCCTTCTTATCAGCTAGAGTGCCCCCAAACTTCCCTAATACTTCCCGCAAACACAGAATGGCTGCTGTGAGAGCCTGACAGCCTTTTATACGGCTGTAGAAAACTTTTGTGTGGTGTTGAAATATTTTTCTTCCCATTGATTTCAACGGGCGAAAAAGGCGGGAAAAAGTGGAAAAACGGCACTTTTTGTGGGAAATTTTTTTGCAAGCGGAAAGTGCCATTATTCGCCAATTTTTAGTTTGAGGCAAAAATTTTCACCCATCCCTAAGAGTGGATACCCATCTTAAGGGGGGTACAAGTGGGAGAAGTAGTTTTTACTATCAGTCTGCACTTAGAGGCGCCTTTGCTCTGTTCCTCTTTTATATTTTTTTAGTGTCCTATCATCAAAAGGGTGGTTGAACATTTTCGGGACAAACCAGTTGCATCATGGGGAGGGGTAAATTTGATTTAAATAAGCATTTTAACCCATTAAATGCTATAAAGGTCTCCAATTAATTGTTTCCCAATGCAATTGAGACTTATCTCTAGCATTCAAATGGTTAAAAGCAATTGGGATTTGGCAAAATGGCATGAATCCCCTTTTGGTGCATTTGGTTTGCCCCAGTGTCACCCCACTTTTCTTTTGAACATAGGGATCTAAATATTTGTGATAAGCAGTAAGCAGTACAAGCAATTGTATTTGTATTTAACACGTTGGATGCCAGATGCAAATCAATGTGTTTCTCACTCCTCTTTCACTGAAAGGGTTAACTGCCTACCTCACCATAGGAACAGTTATTCTCTTTTATCAAAAATTATACATATACTTTTTATTATAAAATATCTACTAATTATAATTAACCATTTAGGGACCAGGGGTTGCACAAAGCATTAATGTATGAAGATTTCATTCGTAAGGAAACACGCAATTCATTAATAAATGTTCGACATTCTTATTATTGTTACCCTTTCCTGTTTTCCTTTGCGTGAATATTTATAATGCAAAATATTCTAGAAATACAGAGTAGCTGTCATTGTTTCCATAGGTCTAGTCTAAAATCATTTTGAAGCACTGACATTTTCTGCCATCAAGCCTGCATTCTTTTCACACTGAGTAAAATAAACCAATGATTGCTAGGAGTTTGCTGTTGCCATTAACATTTGAATCAGTCATGGATAATTGTTTTTCTTCTATCGTATATACTTGCAGAAACACATTCTATATTTAGTCATATGAACATGCCGTATGGTGCACCTTAGCAACCCTGCCAATTAGTTGAAACAAGCTGGGTAGCGTTTGCAGTCTACAATAGCTTATGTAAAGAAACATCATTAATATTTAAAATGGTTTGCTTCATTATATCTTTCTGTTGTAGGAAATTTACTCTGAATTCTGGTTTAACATTTTAAATGTGATGGTAAACCATTTAAAGTATATTGTTAGTAATTATTATATATTTCAGTTACTTGATTATATACTGATTGTTGCAATTTTTTAGAAAAATAATTGGCCTAAATTATCATCGTTCAATAAATCTCAGAGGTACTTTTAAGTTAAAGTCAGTCTTAAAGTGGTAGAAACCTTTTTTATATATTGGCCTAAATGCACAAAAATTTGTAGAGGGCTAAACATTTTGGAGTAATGTCAATGTCATAGGCACATCCCCAGTATTCACCAAAGTGTCTACGACATTACATTACCAGCACTCAGACAAAAAGTTGCCCACATTGACATCAATCCAACAGGTTTATGAATTTTCATTCATCACATCGACAATGCCCTATTTCCATATGGAAATGAAGCATAATGACTAATTTCCATATGGAAATATGGAACTCTGACCCGGGTGACTGAGTCAATGGTGAGAATGCAGCGCTGTGCTTTTTTTTACGAATGAACCCAGTGACAGAGTTCATTCATTCAAGGAAGCTCTTGATTCAGCATTGGCTTATGCAGCCGCCGGCAGTATCAAGAAGGCAGAAAATGCCATTGGGGTCTCCCCATGGATCATTTATCCTTTTGGATATATGATCCATGATAGGGGAGCTATGAGGAGGGGTCCTGGTGTCCCCCCTGGAGATAAAAGTATTATTTCATTATAAAAAGTGTATATAACCTATGTGAAACATAGGTTATATGCGTTTTATTTAAAAAACGGGCAGTTGTCATCCCCCATGCTAGGAGATTGTCATGAAGGGTCATGATACCCCCTTGAGGTCTGATGTTTTGTTTAATCACATTAATCACAATAAACATATTATATTAAACATATAATTAAATGTTTTACGCATTTGAATGCCACAGGGGTGAGCAATGCACATCCCTATGACATTCAATGCTGTCCTTGGTGCTGAAAGCCTTCTCTTTATTCCCCTACTGGCTAGGTAGGGAAGCACAGAGAATGGTGTTCAGAATTGTCGTAGTGTTGGAGATGTGTGAGGGCAGGAGATCCCTTCCACATCGACAGAACTTCGAAACTCCTGTATGCTGATAGGGACCCTTCCATCCGACAATTTTGGTGAATATGCCGATGTGTGAGCAGATCAAATTGTCGGAGTGATTCGAACACATTGACAATATCATATCGACACTGCATCGACCTTTAGTGCATCTAGGCCATTGTATCCTTGCTGAATATCTGAAGTCTAAATAAAATGTTACTATCGTTGTAAAAGGTTGTCAGGAAATTCCAGTGCAGATAATACTATAATTAATTCTAAAATGTTTAGTAAATGACAGAACATGATTACATGGAAATGCAAAGAATAATGCAAACTATCCTATATAATAAAAGGCCAGATGTATGTTTGTCTGAAGCAGTCATGCACAGTAGAGACTGCCCGAACACACAGAATTCTGGCACGTGTACATTGGATTTTACACTAGTCAATAATAAAGAATAAAAGAATTCCTTTATAAATTGTATAGTGTAACAGTGGCCATGAATTATTAAACGGATGTTTCAAATGGCTCATTAATGTGGTTAACCTTTACCCTTTGAGTGCCAGTGAGGTTTACAACGCATTGCTTGCAATGCATTGTAATCCTTTTGGACACTCAAAGCATTTAGTTATATATAAATACCATAATTCTGTATCTATTAATAATATTAAGCAAACATTACATTTTGTAGTGTAACATATGTACCAAATAGATAATAATGTGCATATCACATTAACCCTTTGAGTGTCAGAGGGGTACGCAAGGCATTGCAAAGCGATGTGTTGCGTACCCCTCTGGTACTCATAGGGTTAAAGCAAAATGACCTGAACCAATGCTAACTACAAATAAAATACACCAAAGTCCTTACACAGAAAGCAAAGGGGGTTGCCATTCTGGAGCAAACCAGCCATACCATAGGCTGATATCAAAATTCTCATTGATTTAAATGAGACTTTTAACCACTTGAATTCTAGAGAGGTCTCAATGTGCTTGAGACTTCATTCCCATTCAAGAGTAAAAAACCTTATTTAGATCTATGGGAATGTTGGGAATTGTTATTTGTCCCCTATATTGAAATTAGTTTGCTTTAGATTTCCTAAAACTCTGATTTCTGTAGCCTCCTAATGTATGAGAGTTTTTGTTCATACGAATCTACAACTGCAATGATCGTTTCTATCTATAATTCATTCTCTTTTCCTTGTTTGCCAATATTAGATATTTCAGATACTTCTGGATATCTAAACACACTTCTTCATAAAATAATAATAATAATTAAAAATAAAACTACCATACCATAGCACTACCAAAAATCCAGACTCTGATATACTTACATTTAACTCTTATGTGGCCAAATTAACTCTTGTAGCTCTCTTACCATGAAGAGGTTAGTCACCTACAACACAATATATGGCCCCGTCACAGATGGTTTGGATGGATGGTATATGTAAGGGTAGAACAGATTAAAAACACCTAAAATAAGCAATTGGTAGATAAAATATTTCAATTTGTAGATTTATGCAATTCCGAAATGTTTGGAAATATAAAAAGATGAGCTATAAATGAAAGCCAACCTTAAAATAGGTGTTAATAGTTTCCAAATATAGTCAAAAGGCACTCAGGCCTTATCTTAAAATTTCAGTTGGTAGTAAATTAATAAACATTGAATGACACATTACATTGTGGCCTTTAGGTTATCCTAGGCATGGGCTCTTGCACTTCTTGCACCTAGAGGCAATCAGATGCTCCTCTGCTCTTTTGGGCCATTTTCTATAGTCAAATCAGCCTGCTCCCACCCACAATACAGCACCAAAATGTCAGGTAAATTGTCTCTGTTCGAGAGAAACAACAAAACCACCGACATGCATTTCTGTCTTCAGTGAGGTGCAGCTGTATCTCTTAGGCACAAGGAGAGCAAGGGCCCATGCCTGGGATAACCTTCCATTTTTTTTTTTAAATATACTTTATTATCAGATCACTCCATACACATACAAAGAAAAAGGGTACATGTAACATCTGTCAAGTACAACAAGAGTATGCAAACAGTTATAACAGAGAAAGGGAACAGATGCATATTAATAGGGCTTACAGAGTCGACCCGAGGTTTTTATGGAAATTCAATCCAAACTCCAAACATCTAACCAAAACTAAGCTAAATCTACCCCCCTCGATCCCAGTTCCTCTCTCCCCCGAGCCCGCAACCCCCCCAACCCCCCACCCACCAGCCAGTGCCACCTCAAGATCCCGTCATATATAGAAGTCAGACACAAAAGTGCACAACAAGTATATGCCACACAGATCCACAAGACAAGTAGATATGCATCCATTCGATCCACTCCAAAATGTTATACATCGCCAGGAGCTACAGTAGTGCTTGCTCTAGCTGTCCACCAAGTCTGCCACCGTCCCCAGATCTTATCAAACTTAGCCGGAGTACCTCGGTGTAAGTAAACCAATTTATAATGTGGAAAACACTGTGAAACCAGGTTTATCCACACTCTGCAATTGGGAGCCCTGTTTGACATCCCATTCAAGGCCACCACCTTTCTCGCCATCACCAAGAGTTCACGCAGGAGAGATTTGTCATTAGCATCCTCAATCTCATCGGGGAAGATAGACAATAAACAAATCTTTGTAGTCGCAGGAACAGGTCTTCCCAACACCAGGGTCACAATACGCATTATCTCGACCAAAACCTCCCAACCTCAGGACACTCCCAAATCATATGCAAATACGTGCCTCGAACATTATCACAACGATGGCAATGGTCAGTACCAGAATTCCCCATTTTAAACAGTCTGATTGGCGTATAATAAATTCTATGCAGAATATTCAGCTGTATCATTTGGTGCCTAGTCGATGTCGCCATCTGAGCAGGCACCTCCTTAGCCATGTTCCACTCCCAGTCCTCCAATGGGCCCAAATCCAGTTCCCATTTAGCCTGTGAGGGAAATTCCTGATATCTCATGTGAGATTCCAACCACTGATAAATAAAAGAGAGAGGTCTCAGAGGCTCAAGGGTTATCAACCTAGTAAGAAGCGGGAATGTAGCAACCATCGGTGCTCTATCACCCCACTGGGCTCTAAGAGCATGTCTGGTACATAGATAAGAATAGAAAAGATTGTGTGGCAGGCCATATTCGTCATGTATCTGTGCAAAGGATTTCAGCTGGTTATCATGATACAATTGCCCTAGAGTATTAATCCCAAATCTAGCCCACAGAGGACCAAACTCACTACCAAGTAAGTGATGTAACCCAGTGGCGCCCCACAGGGGGGTGTCCGGGTCCATGGCCACATATCCCAGCAACCTCTTCAGCTCCCCCCAAGCCTCAAATAGAGTTACAGCTAATGTAGTCCAAATTTTAAAAACTGCGGGGCCGCCATGCAAGAACTGGGGTAGCTCATAAGTAGGTTGTAATAACAGTGCGTCTATCTAAGTAGTTTGATAGCGAGGCCTGGGGGAGACAAAATCAAGAGCATAACGACATTGTGCTGCCAAGTAATACCTGTAAAAGTTGGGCAAGGCAATTCCCCCCTCACGCTTCGGTCTCATAAGAGTAGTCAACTTGAGTCTAGCCCGACAACCCCGCCATATGAAATGTGAAATGATTTTGTCTATTTGTCGGAAATATTTTTTAGGAATAGGGACCGGTGTATTCTGAAAAATATATAAAAACTTGGGCAAAAAAATCATTTTAAGATTCGACCTACCAATAACATTTAAGGGCAAGTGAAGCCATGCCATTGTTTTATCATTAAAAGAATGAATAGTAGGCAACAAATTCATCTCCAAAAAGGAGTCCGTCGTTGCTGCCACCGGAATCCCCAAATAAGTACAGTCAGCCACATAAAAAAGTGGTACATCCGGTGAGCGAGACTCCCGCAGGCCATCATCAATCGGGAGCAAAAAGGACTTAGACCAATTGATCTGAAATCTGGAATATGTACCAAAATCATCCACTAATTGCAAAGTATTCCCCAGGGAATCCCCATCATCACCAAGAAAGAGTAGAATGTCATCGGCATATAGTGCAATCTTTTCCTCTCTGCCCTCAATACTGAGTCCACAGATCAACGGATTAGCACGAATCAAAACAGCCAAAGGTTCTTGGGCTAGGGCAAACAAGCCAGGCGATAGCGGGCAGCCCTGCCTAGTGCCACGGTGTAAAGAAAAGGGCTGCAAACTCAGTCCACCCGTCACCACAGAAGCTCTGTGGTTACTATACAAAATGTGTATCCAATTAATAAAGGATGGACCAAATCCAAAACCTCGAAGCACATGCCAAAGATATGGCCACTCGACAGAGTCAAAGGCCTTAGATGCATCAAGAGATGCTATCGCCCGAATTCCAATGGTGTCATGTGGAAGCTGCAGGTGCAAAAATAATCTTCTAAGGTTGTGGGATGTCGATTTGCCTGGGATAAAGACAGTCTGATCCTCATGTATGATGGTTCCCAACACAATATTTAATCTGGTAGCCAGTATTTTCGCCACTGTTTTTGCATCCGTGGTCAAAAGGGAAATAGATCTGTAAGAGTCGCAGAGCTCCAGATCCTTCCCTGGCTTAGGCAATACAATAATAGAAGCGTCATTCATGGAATCCGGAAGATGTCCATCATCTATGGCAGTGTAAAAAGTATTCAAGAGATGAGGGGCCAAAATATCCGCAAACTCCTTATACCACTCTGCAGTAAGACCATCCACACCCGAGGCCTTGCCTGCCGGCAAACCATGAATCGCCTCCATCACCTCTCTAAGAAGTATAGGAGCATCTAGCATGCGTCGATGTACCAAGGAGAGTTGCGGAAGATCACAATGATCAATAAAATGAGATATCTGGGACTCAGAGCGGGTTAGTCGGGACTCATATAAATGAGAGTAGAAGCGCTGGAATCGCAAATTAACCAGCCGCGGGTCAAGTAGCAATTCACCCCCAGAATCTCGTATTGAAGAAAGCAACGGAGTCCCCCTATGCTGGCGAACAAGGTGAGCCAAAAGCTTCCCCGCTTTGTCCCCATTTTCAAAGATATTTTGTTTCATATAAAAAACATGACGGGCATTCAGTTCAGATAGTTTTACAGAGTATCGCAACGAACAAGAAACAAATTTAGTGTAGGATGCCGAATCCCCACTTCCCACAAACTGTCTTTCCGCCTCAGCAGACTCCGACTCCAGAACCTCCACGTCTCTAGATTTAAGTTTATTTTGCGTAGATATAAGAGATATCAGAGAACCTCTTGCAGCTGCCTTGGCAGCCTCCCAAACAATACCCTGAGCAGCAGAGTTGACATTGTTCGCAAAGTAGTCACATAAGTCTTCTCTATGCCTAGACACCAAGTGCTAAAGAGGATAACCTTCCATTTAACCAAACTAAAAAACAAGAGGTTTGGCAGACACACTTAGTATTAATTACTCTTAGTAGTTCATATTCGAGGCTGATACCCCCTCAAGAGTAATTGAATGATAAAATATCCCCTCCCGCCCCTTTTACCTAGTGTAAGCCACCTCCCCTCAGACATGGAATCTGGTCTCTTGACTGTACAGGTCACAGCAAAGGGGCAATCTTCTTACTGTGAGCATAAGGAAAACACTTCACAGGATTTTCAGGTTTTTCCTTATGCTCACTGAAGATTGTCCCTTGCTGCGATCTATCCAGACAGTCTTGCTGCTCTGAGGTGAGCAATGTTATATCAGTAAATGGGGAGGTTGTGGGATACTCTATTATTCAATTACTCTTGAACGACAACTCGGACAATATTGAAATAATGCTCTCCACTGCCCAAATACTATGAAAATTAATAGGAGCTGCTCTTTTCGTGAAGCATTACTATCCCTGTAAAGTTGAGAAATGTCCATGTTAACATCAGCTAGGTAACACACATACAGACAGTCTGGCCATGAAAATGTCAGTCAAATCCCTTCTGCAATGAGGAACAATAAAATCCCAGATATATGGTTTGGCATTTATGTGGGCCATTCATGAGCTCTTGCTCTTCTTGTGCCTAGAGGCAATCAGCTGCACCTCACTGACGAACCCCACTAAAGGCAGAAACATACATATGGAGTTTTGCAGTTTCTCTCTTGCAGAGAAGATCAGCCTTACATTTCTGTTCCGGAGACCTGCGGGTGGTACCAGACTGATATGAATATGGAAATGTTTTATACTTAATGCATAAAAGAGTGAAACATGATTAAAGAGCATCTTAGAGGGCACCATTCCTAAGAATAAACTACGAAGGTTTATTAACTTTCAAAATACAGACAAAAATGTGAGAGGCTCTGAGAACAAACATTAAGCACAATGGTTTGTTCTATAGCTAGTCACAGCTCAGCAGCTTCATGTTTTATCTCTCTAGTGCCATTAGAGAGGAGACATTTCCCAAAAGGGTGGTCCAGTTTCAAAATGAAAGGCAAGTTCTCTCTGCATGGGAACACCTGCTACCCAGATGTAGTTTTTGACCTTGTTGGGCGTTGTCAGTGAGGTACAGCTGGATTCTCTAGGCACTGAGAAAAAGGGGTCCACTTCTGGGTTACCCTTCACTCTTAGAGAGACCTCCTAAGAGTATTCAAAATACAAACAAAAATGAGGCTCTGAGAATGAACATAATGCACAATGGCTTGTTCTATGGCTAGTCACTCCTCAGGAGCATCATGTTTGAGCTCTCTAGTGTCATAACAGAAGATACATTTTCACATACATATTAGACTAGTCCCACCCAAAAGGGCAGTCCAGTTCTAAAATGACTGGCAAGTGCATTCTGCATGGGAATATCAGCTGACCCTAGACTTACATTACAGACTTGTTGGGTCTTGTCAGTGAGGTGCAGCTGGATTCACAAAGTACTGAGAGCAAGGGGTCCATATCTGGATTACCCTTCATTCTTAGGGAGACTCCAAAAAGGAGAACATAAAGCACAATGGCTTGTCCTATGGCTAGACACCACTCAGCCATCTCTAATTATCTCTAATATGTCTAATATGTATGGGGACGTGATGCTGCTGAGCTGTGTATCCGTAGGACAAGCCATTGTGCTTTATGTTTGTCCTCAGAGCCTCTCACATTTTTGTCTTTATTAATTTTCAGCATGTACTTACCACACATCTTCATTCTTTTAATTTCCCTAAGTAAAATAATATCTCAGGCACAGGCCCTTGCTCTCCTTATGCCCAGAGCGAATCAGCAGCACCTCACTGATGAAGCCAACAAAAGACTGAAATGAAAATTAGATATTTTGCTATTTCTCTTTTGCAGAGAAGATTTTCTTAATATTTTGATATGGTCCAACTGCTGGCAGATCTCATTTTAAATAGATAACAAGAATTGTATGCATATTGTGATATGTGTTTTTATGTAAGTCTGCGTGTATCTTAGTTAGGAGGGAGACCCCATAAATGCTTGAGAAAAAAGATTACTCCAATCTTGGCATAAATAGAGGAAATATGTGCTAAAATTCACTTTTTGCATGTAGTTTTGTGCTGAGTCTTGCACTGGTTTAAGTACTCATCAAGAGGGAAGTATACTTTTTTAGTCACATATATATATAGGTGAATGTAGAAATATGATTCTTTGTGCTGGAATTTATTTTCAAGCCCCATAATTACAAAATTTAATTTACTAAGCTATGTATCCCAAAATGACCCCCTTAATGCTGTTTGTTTAAAGGGGAGGACAGTGGTGCAGTCCATATCTTGTTAAAATTGAAGTCCTCGTGATGGTTGAGTGTGTCCACTGTTATACACGACAGTGAACATACTCTGAAGTAGGGGTGGGCGAAAAGTGTGAAAAATTTCCCGCATGATTTTTCGTGAAAATGTGCCGATTTTTCGCTTTTCCCGTGAAAAATTTCGCCTTTCTGCCTATGCAAAAATGTCCTCCTTTTCATCCTATTTTAACAGATTTTCCGCCTATGTTAACACATTTATCGCCTATTTTTATACCCATTTTTCTCATATATTTCCTATAGGTATTACATTTCCTACTGTAATATTACTTCTTCTGAGGGTTGAAGTTTAGAAATAAGTGGCTGAAAGTCAAAGTTGTGAGTCCTACAGCAAAATATAGCTTGAAAAATGTGTTAGCGTGCAGAATGCATTTGTCCTTTGCCCACATCACTTTCTTGCTTAAGTGACACTGGCACATATTCATGATGATATCAAGTAATCCTATATAATAATTCGCTAAAACGTGTGTAACAACGAAGTCATGCGCAGTAGAGACTGATGCGCATGCTACAGTCATGCTCAGTAGAGATTGCCCGCGCCGCGGCTGATACAGAGCTGGATGCTCCAAATGGTGCAGGCAGTCTCTACTGAGCATGACTGCCCCGTGACCGGCTGGCAGTGTCACTGTGGCCCGTGTAACGGGCTCTTCAACTAGTAAAAAATAAAGTGCAACCTACAATGTGGCAGATATGTATTGTAGTGGTGGTGGTGGGGACTGGCATGGTGTAATTTGTGTATCTATTTTCACCATTGTCATACTCTATCCTGCTTCCCAGATTATTGACACACATTACTTATCGGTCATAGCAGTAGTCCCATCTGTCCTCCACCTCCTCATCTGTGCTGCTGTTAATATATTTGTCCTGGCTTTGTCTGTCATGTGTGGTTTCTGCTACTACTACTACTGGGGCTAGATGTTGATGTAATTCTACTGCCACTACTACTAGGTGTCAAAGGTGCAGCACTTACAGCAGCTGTACCAGAGGTACTCTTCTTATCTAACACTGTGGATGTTAAACTGTGTTGCTGTGGCTGGGTACTCAAAACAGGTGTGTGTGGCTGAGTTGGACTTGGACTTTGAAGAGGCAATGATGCTGATGATGACTCATAGGGTGACTGTGTGCTTTTTGACATCTGTGCTTGTCCAGGGTCAGCCTTTCCAATGGCTTTCTCAAACACTTTAAAAAACACTTAAAAGTGGTGGAAGATTCATCCTTTGACTTTTTACTAACCTTATAGCCCTGTCATCATCCTCACTCTCAACTTCATCTGTATCTGAACAAGAGAAGGATGCTGGAGGGATATATTCTAGATCTGCATCATCATCGGTCATCATTAGGTCATCCTCAGCAGCATCAGCATCACCTGACAATTCTTGACCACTACCCTTATATTCCTCTAAGCTTTTGGAGGTCTCAAACTATTTTTTTTTACTTTTACTGTAACAAAGTTCCCTACTATGGGTGTTTGGTGCTTGTTTGTCTCACTATCTGATGCAGCAGGTGGTTCAGCTGCTACGCCTTCCTCTATTGTGCTATTGCCAACATCATCAACACTTGAATGCAACTTGTTGCCATCTTCAATGTTCTTCTTACATGGTTCTTTATTTCTACTGGCACTGTGGTGCTGGAACTAGTTTTGCTGGGACCTTGACAAACTGCATCCTCCCTTGGAGTAGAGGGATCATCATCATTGATTGCACACGCTGCAGCAACCATTGCTGCAGTCAGTTTTTGAACTACTTCTTTACTGTCATGTCCCTGCACTGCTCCACCCCTCCCCCTTCCCCTTATGCATTTGCTGGACATTATGCAACTACATTATTTTTTTTACTATATGGTACACAACACAATTGATGCAGCTGTATGATGCTTAGCCTAAGCCCAGTTATTTTTTTATTCTTTTTTATTTATTTTTTTTATTTTCTATTTTTTTTTTTTTTTTTAAGTTGTCCACCCTGTTGTCTTATCACAGTCTGTCAAAAAAAAAATTATAACTGAAAAACAAAATCAACAATGTCTTTCCCCAGACTTCCCCACCAAGCACAGATATATTAACAGCAAGATCAGCAAGCAAATAGGTTCCTAGCTGCCTGTGTCTTGCCAGTCAGTCACATGGAATTTTGGAGTATTTTGGGTCAGCCTCCTTCTTCCCTTCTTCTCCCCTAGAGTTCCCCTAGACTCCCCTAATACAGAGAACAAATGTCCTACCTAAATGACTCCCTAATCTAAGCTTCAATTCCCCTTTATTTGCCTATCTCCTCTAGCTCAAAAACATGCTGCTCTCTCCTCTCACAAACACAAAATGGCTGCTGTGAGAGCCAGACAGCCATTTATATAGCTTTAGAAAACTTTCCTGTGGTGGAGAAATATTTTTCTTCCCATTGATTTCAATGGGCAGAAAAGGCGGGAAAAGTGGAAAAACTGCACTTTTTGCGGAAAATTATTCGCCTAGTGGAAAGTGCCATTATTCGCCGATTTATGTTTGAGATGAAAATTTTCGCCCATCCCTACTCTGAAGCACATAATCTGAAGGGTAGCCACTGATTTTAGAAACCAAAAACCATGAATCTGCACTAATGTAATTATATATACATCTGCAAAATGAACCACATTTCTAATTTAGATCTTAGTATATATCATCCAGGAATAATTTAGAGATTGATAATTTGAAGATTTGTAGTCACAAATGACTACATGAAATGCATTTCCTTTTTCAAAATAGAATGTTTATTCTAGGATTCAGAATTGTAGTCTATACATTAAAAACCAAAATATAAGGAAGATCTTGGAGTTGATTTTCAAGCTGAACTTTCCAGAGTCATTTAGAATAACTTCATGCATTGATGTATGATATTCCTTTTGGAGTTTAACATAAGCAACATCATCACCAAGTATTATCACTTAAGAATTGGTTATCATTTCATGTTATCGGCTGACAATGAGTTTTTAAAGGATATTATTTGTATTTAAGGTAGTAAAAAGGATTGTTTTATGATTAAATACTTATTTTTATGTGATAATATCAAGTAATTTTAACTTCTCAAATCATACCATCACAAGTGATAACCATTTCACAGGCAATATCAATAAATGTGTAACTACATTTAGAATTATCCACATTATTTCATGTAAGGTTTTACATCTATATGAATTTGACACTATTGAACAATACTTTAATAAGATATACTTAAAAAAAAAATGTTATATATGGAACTGTAGAACTCAATCACAATATGTATATTGCATGTGTTTCATTGACTTATGTTTGCTGTTATGTAATTGTATGTTTTTTTATTTATTAAACCATAGGAAAATACCTCCCAATGGAAAGTTGATTCTTACACTTTCCACTGATGCATGTGAAGGAAAAGAAAACTTTGTTCGCTACCTGGAACATGTTCAAGCAGTTATAACTGTGAATTCTAGTAGAAGAGGAGATTTGAACATCAACATGACATCACCAATGGGTACCAAGTCCATCTTATTGAGTCGCCGTCCAAGGGATGATGACTCAAAGGTGGGATTTGATAAATGGCCATTCATGACAACACATTCATGGGGGGAGGACCCAAGAGGGACTTGGGTTCTTGAAGTTGGGTTTGTTGGGAACATGCCAGAAAAAGGTGTTTTAAAAGAATGGACACTGATGTTACATGGCACTCAAAGTGCCCCCTATATAGACCAAATTGTTAGTGATTATCAGTCAAAATTAGCCATGTCCAAAAAAGAAGAGCTTGAAGAAGAACTGGATGAAGCAGTTGAAAGAAGTCTTAAGAGCCTATTAAGCAAGAACTAGTACTATACTGCATGTCTCATGTTTTGTTTCCATTTTTCTGCATACATTTCTAACACTTACATTTCTGTATTAAATATAATTGCTTCTCTGTACCATAATTTTGAAATCTTTTTAGCCATGCATTCCTTTATTTAGAATCCAATAAATATAAACATATATATTTTTTTTACAATGTGACCCCAATATGAATAATTGCAAATTAACATGCAATTTATGATAGTGTATTTTGTTTCCTATAAACATATCTTCTAAAAAACAGACTGTCATTGTTAAATGAGCAAACATAAAGTAAGGTGATATAAAATGAAAAGGGGAGAAGTATGCACAGAAGGCAACATTTGATTATAAAAATTTATGTTTCTATGTATATTATTTTCATGTTCTCCAAGAAAAGAATATTTAATTTTATGAGAAGAAAACAAACTATCCCAAAGACATTTTTTATTCAATGAACTGTCAAATGTGCAATGAACATATCACAATACCCAAATAATGTTTTATAGAAGCACGGTAGAATAAAATTAAAATAAAAAAGCACAATATATTGTTTTTTGTATTAAATTATAAATATTGAATTATTATTGAATTATAAATATAAAAATACCATTTTGCATACTATCAGCACACTAAAAATTATATGTTGTCTGAAAATATTTATGCAGGGTATAATCTACATCTTTTATTACAATAATTTCCCTCATTTCCATCATATCTGCTATTATATACTGTGATTAACTAAATCCAGATATTTAAAAAGTAGACAGATGTATTTAATATGGAGATATAATTTGAAACCAAATCACATTTTTTGAGATTATGTATAAATTAGAATGTAAGACATAGAAACACATAATCATGATAATGTACTGTACACAACCATGCATGTGTACTAGATACTGAAACAAAGATTAATTGGTTTTAAAGTTATAACTCTGTGTACAGAAATCCATGGGTTTCAATCCACTTCTGTGACAACATCAGGTGACGATGTACATTAATTTGCATTGCATCCATGTAATCATGCAATTCTGTTTTAAACCATTAAATGTCTTATATAGCAGCAATTTTTTAAATGTTTGTTTATATTTTTCAGATATTAAAATTACTGTTCCTGAATTTAAATAAACAAAACTCTATTAGCTTACTATATAAAAGTACCCTTAACCTTAAAGGACAATTTGTTAGAAATGTGTTATAAAAGTTATAAAAGTGTATAGCTATTGAAAAGGGATGTGCATTTTTACTATTGCAGAACAACTGTTTATTAGATTATATAGTATTTCACAATGTTTTGTTATAAACATACATTTTCAGTGTGCACCTTTTCAATGTTTTTAAATACATTGATCAAATTAAACTGTATATTTTATCTGCAACAGACTTCCAACCAAGATCATGATAATGATGTCTTGTGCATAAATTTCAGCATGTAAGAAAGAGGTCAAGAAAATGAATTGGTGATTTTAGCAAATGTAAAAACTGATTTTTGGAGATATTAAAACTTAAAAGAAAACTATTAATAGGTAAAAAGTAATACAAAGTAAAAAATAAGTTAATATAATAGACAATAATACTTCACATACTTCAACAAACTTATGACCACACACAATAAAATAATGTTAGCATTTACTAAGCATTTGAAGCTACAAAAAATGTTAATAAGCTGAAAGGAAATAGATAACTGTCATCAAAAAACATAATAAAGTAAACAATAAACTATTATTTGATTATTGGTAAGTTTTATTCAGTTTCCTGCAGCAAACAGATATACTGGAATTTAGATGACTTGTGTACTTTGGGCACAGTGTTTATGTTCAGTATGTTTAGTATGCTTTTTTCAATATATCTGTGGGTATGGGCATGTTTTTGTCTATCTGTGTTTTTGTCTGTGTATGTGAATGCGTGTGTGTGTGTTTGTGTTAAAAAGAATGCATGGAAATAAATAAAATAAATATTTTTTTTTTAAATTGATTTTTAAAACCACACAACTAATTTATACATTTTAATTAACCATTCGCTATATTTATTAAATAACCCCTATCCAGATAAAATCGTTTTCAGAAATGTATTCAGTTATTTTGGACATTTTTGGACATTCTGTGATCATTTAAATATTTTAATAGAAATTTGAAAATATTAAACTATATAAATAACATGTATGGTTATTACACATAGTATACTTAATTTCTAATATTTTTGTTTTATATCTGAATATATTCTCAAATTTGCCTGTGAATAAAGGCACAGTATAATTTGCATGCTGCCTCCTCATTTTATTATATTATTAAAACATTTCCCATCAAAAATATCAACCCGTTTGGTACAATTAACATTCCAGCATTAACCGAAGACTGCATAGATATATATGTGTATCACATAAAATATTTACTATTGAAGTGGTTAGCTCAGCAGTGCCTCACTGTACAATAATCTGTAACACCTAAACAAGGAATTATTTACACACTATTTTTACGCAAAAAAATGGGCATGATGACAGATGGAAAAAAATCAAGTATGAGATTCTAAATAATTATTGTATAAGGTGAAAATATATTTTTTAAGCAAGATATATTTTATTTGCATCTTATTTGCTGCCCTTTATCATATATAGGGTTATATTTATCAAAGGAAGAATAAAGCAATTCTGGAACAAACCAACTGCTCCATATTTAGCAAAGAAAAAGTCCCATTGAAAGTAATGGAAACTTTTTTATTGCTAAATATTATACAGTTGATTTGCTCCAGAAATGCTCCACTTTTGGCTTGATAAAGATATACCAGAGTATACAATGTGATCTTTTCTGCAGTAGTTTCAGTGCAACTGAGAGTGAAACCAAATAAATAGAAAATTATAACATTTTGGATCTGGGGCATTGTTTGCAACATATAATTATTATTATTTCAAAATATATATTTGAAAAAATAAGCAAAATATAGTATAGTATATGTGACAATACAAAAGTTAATAAACTGGCATATGTTTTTTGTTTTAAATGTAGCATTCTGTGAGGTTTATTTATTTTAATGTCTAATAAGACATTTATACAGATGTGGTAAAAAAAATAAAAAATATGCCCTTTATAGTTGAGGACTTCCTTTTTATCCTATAATTTAAAATGTACCTTCCTTATAGTTGGGGAACTAGTAACACCTAAGTACTAGGGATGGGCAAAATTTGTTGTCTCCAATTGAAAAAAGGCACAAAAATTGCACTTTCCACAGAGCAGGACTTTTTGACAAATAGTGCCGATTTTCTGCTTTTTACCATCTTTCTCATTGCATTGAAATCAATGGTAAGACTGAATTTTTCAACCACATGGAAAGTCTAATTTCTTTTGTTGGTAGGATAGTATAAAAGTGGTGTAAGGTTCCCATAGCATGCTTGTGCATGTTAGAGAGAGAGAGAGAGAGAAAACAGCATATTGCTGGAGCTAGTTAAGACAGACAAAGAAGACTTTAGTTTAGGGAGTCATGTGTGCAGGCAATTTGTTGTCTTTGTTAGGGGAGTTTGGGGACTTTAGGGGAGTGTGTAGTGAGAAAGGAGGTTTACCTCAAATACCCCAATATCTTATTTAAGTGAGGCAGCCAGGTAATCCAAATTCCTTCCTGAACTGGCCATGCCTCTTTGACTGACACACCAACAGAATAATTAGCAGGCACCTAGTAGATAGACAAGTTCAACTAACACTGATTTCTACAGAAGCCAGAAGAAGGGCCAACATATATAGTAAGGTCTATCGTTATCTGTAAAATCAATTAAGACATCAATGTTGTGGAGAGAGCGGGTAAGCAGCAGCATAAATCCTCTTTACATTAGCTACAGGCAAATAGGGGAAGAAGCAGTTGCACAGAGAGTATGATTTTTTTCTTTTGTAGACAGTAACAGATAGGGACAGTTGATAAAATAATAAAAAAATAATAATACAAAAAAATAGCTTGACTGATAGGTGCCAGAGAGCCCTAGCTGATGCTGACAGTTTCTAGATACAGGCAGAGACTTACTATATATTAGAGAGTATTTTGTAAAGGACAAGAAGATATAACACTCAATTTAGTTCTGTTTTGCAGGTCACTGTTAAAATCACAATACTTTTTTACTGTCCAGCAAAGTTGCTAGGTCAGGCGTAGAGGTGGGGGAAGGACGTGAGAACTGTACATGAACATGTTGGTAAAGTGGTAGTCTAAAAACTGACTCTAGATGTGGTTTCTTCAGAATGTACAATAAACGATGATCCTTCTTCTCATGTGGAGTCTGTTTATGAAAGAAACATAAAGATTTTCTCCACAAATACCAGCAGTATTAAAAAAACATTTAACAACACTGAGTCACATTTTAGTGATGATGGCATAATCAAGAAAGGTGTAGGAGTTCAACCAACTGCTGTATCTGAAAGTGAGTTCAACCAACTGCTGTATCTGAAAGTGAGACAAACAAACATATCTCCTGAAAGTTGTAGCAAGTGTTCTAGCCCAAATAACAGTAGTAGAAATAGTAGTAATAGTAGTAGTAGTAGTAGTAGTAGTAGTAGTCTCTCAGGAACCCCTCAATCCATTAAGTCTACAGTATGGAGATACCCTCCCCCCCCACAATCCATAAGGTAAACATGTTCCTATCTATTTTCTGTGTAAGAACGATGTGAGAAGGGGAAAAGCAGGATCCCACCTAGGCTTTACTTCTTTGAGATCCCTATAAACATATAGAATGTGAGAGGCTTCTGGGAATGAACAACAGCACAATGGCCTGTCCTACGGCTAGTCACCTCCCAGAAGTATCACGTTTTAGCTCTCTAGTCCCATCACAGCGGGGAAATTTCCACATACATATTAGACTAATCCCACCCAAAAGGGCAGTCCAGTTCCAAAATGATGGGCAAGTCCCCACTACACGGGAACACCAACTAACCCTTCACATACATTTCGGCCTAGCTGGGCCCCGTCAGGAAGGTGCAGCTGGATTCCCTAGGCACTGAGAGCAAGGGGTCCACATCTGGATTACCCTTCACCCTTAGGGAGACCCCATAAGAGTATTTAAATAAACATATAGAATGTGAGAGGCTTCTATGAATGAACAACAGCACAATGGCCTGTCCTACGGCTACTCACCACCCAGAAGCATCATGTTTTACATCTCTAGTGCCATTACACATGAGAAATTTCCACATACATATTATACTAATCCCGCCCAAAATGGCAGTCCATTTCCTAAATGATAGACAATTCCCCACTGCACAGGAACACCAACTAACCCCCGACATACATTTCAGCCTATTTGGGTCTTATTAGGAAGGTGCAGCTGGATTCCCTAGGCACTTAGAGCAAGGGGTCAACATCTGGATTACCCTTCACTCTTAGGGAGACCCCCTAAGAGTATTTAAATAAACATATAGAATGTGAGAGGCTTCTAGGAATGAACAACAGCACAATGGCCTATCCTACAGCTACTCACCGCTCACCATTTTAGCTCTCTAGTGCCATTACAGATGACAAACTTACACATATATTGTAAACTCATCCCACACAAAAAGGCAGTCCATTTCCAAAATGATGGGCAAGTCCCCCCCTGTACAGAAACATCAGCTAACCCTGACATACATTTTGGACTAGTTGGATCTCATCAGGAGGGTGTCACTAGAATCCCAAGGCACTGAGAGCAAGGGGTCTACATCTGGATTGCCCTTCACTCTTAGGGAGACCCACTAAGATTATTTAAAGTAAACATATAGAATGTGAGAGGCAACTGGGAATAAACAACAGCACAATGGCCTGTCCTATGCCTAGTCACTGTCCAGAAGCATCACATTTTAGCTCTCTAGTGCCATTACAGAGGAGAAATTTCCACATACATATTAGACTAATTCCATCCAAAAGGGCAGTCCAATGATGGGTAAGTCCCCCTGCAGGGGAACACCAGCTAACCCCCAATGTACATTTTGGCATAATAGGGCCTCATCAAGAGGGTGCAGGGAGACCCCCTAAGAGTACTTTAAAAAAAAAAAAAAAAAAAAAAAAAAAAAAAAAAAAAAAAAAGAATGTGAGAGTCTTCTGGGAATGAACAACAGCACAATGGCCTGTACTATGACTACTCACCCCCCAGAAGCATTGCATTTCAGCTCTCTAGTTCCATTACAGGGGAGAAACTTCCACATACATACTAAACTAATCCCGCCCAAAAGGGCAGTGCAGTTCCAAAATAATGGCAAGTCCCCCTGCACGGAAAGCCCAGCTAACCCCCGACGTACATTTTGGCCTAGTTATGCCTCGTCAGGAGGGTGCAGCTGGATTCCCTAGGCACTGAGAACCAGGGGTGATGCTTCTGGGCGGTGACTAGCCGTAGAACAGGCCATTGTGCTGTTGTTCATTCCCAGAAGCCTCTCACATTCTGTATGTTTATTTTGAATACAATTAGGGGGTCTCCCTAAGTGTGAAGGGTAATCCAGACATGGACCCCTTGTTCTCAGAGCATAGGGAATCCAGCTTCCCTTTCCTGATGAGGCTGACTAGGTTGAAATAAATGTTGGTTGTTAGCTGGTGGTTCTGTGCAGGAGGGGGCTTGCCTGTCATTTTCAAACTATACTGCCCTTTTGGGTGGGATTAGTCTAATATGCATTTGGAAATGTCTTCTCTGTAATGACATTAAAGAGCTACAATGTGATGTTTCTGGGTGGTGACTAGCTGTAGAACATGCCATTGTGCTGTTGTTTATTCCCAAAAACCTCTCACATTCTGTATGTTTATTTTGAATACACTTAGGGTGTCTCCCAAAGTGTGAAGGGTAATGCAGACAAGGACCCCTTGCTCTCAGTGCCTAGGGAATCCAGCTGCACACTCCTGATGAGGCCCTACTAGCCCAAAATGTACATCAGGGGTTAGCTGGTCATTTTGAAACTAGACTGCCCTTTTGGGTGGGATTAGTCTAATATATATGTGGAAATTTCTCCTCTGTAATGGCACTAGAGTGCTGTTGTTCATTTAAAGAAGCCTCTCACATTCTGTATGTTTTCTTGAGATCCCACCTGAAGTAAAACCACAGGTCTAATTGGGAGGTTAAATATTAGCAGCATGTCAGATGTGCAACATCTAGCAAGTAGAATAACTCCTAAAAGTCCCTGGGGGTCTGGAGCACATAATACTAGTGCTTTGATGAGTCAGAAAGTATGTAAAGATTTCGTTCATTTTCAGTAACACCTATGGCTCCTGCTGCTGTCCTACAAATGCCAAACAGAGGGAAGTATGACTCTGAGTTTGTTGGACGAGATGACAAAAGATCATAGAGTGGCCACACATGCTGCCACCATCACTATGTCTACCACCAGAAGTCACGTTGTTAAAACAATAACGTAGTTCTTCTGCTATGCACTGCCAATCCACATATATTTAAGAACACAAAATAATCCCAAAGTGGAATAGTAATCTTGACAGGATATTGGTAGTAGACATGCTGCTGAATTCTTTCCTAGAAAACAGAGGTTTAACATACAGATGTCATGTGTTTGACTCCGTGGGCACATCCCATGCCGCAGTCATTTTTCAAGGATGTCTGTACTAGTATTGTATAAGAATGTGGTTAGTGTGGTGGAGAAAGGTCTAGAAATCTCATACAAGACATTTCATCTGACAACAGATATGTAGACAAATTGCCAGAGTAAAGACTATATGACTGTCACCAGTGGACAGCAATGGCCTGCGACATCTGGTCACAGCCAGTAATGTTGCCTCTGGTTTTAGCAATATTATTAAAGGACTGCAGCAGGGTAGCCAATAACATTGGCACACTACTTTATTTATGCAGAGTTTTGACAGACATCCCACAAAACCATAGATGTATTAATTAATGCAAATGATAGAGGAATGGCTTGTACCACACTCCTTGAAGGCTAAAAGCACTTGACACCATCATACCCTGTTGTCTGTCTCCTGTTACCCATTTAGACTGTAAGCTACATGGGGCAGGGAAATCTCTCCTATTATTTAAATGATTGTGACATTTTATCCCCTTTTATTAATTGTAATATACTTATATTGTAAGGCACTGCATACCCTGTGTGGTAGCATATAAATAAATATATAAATACATACATAATAGTTGTCTTGAGGATAGGTGATATGGTACATGTGCCCTGCTTTTCCTATGTCCTAAATTTAGTTGTGACTATATTCCTCCCAGAATTTGAAACCCTCAGAGAGATGCTAAATATTGCTTGCAAAATCTGTGCCCATTTGGCCACCCCTAAAGTGCTTGTAATGCATTATATTCCATACAAGAGAGTAACAACCTGTCCTATCACCAGCTTAAAATGGAGGTTCCTTCCAGGTGGAATTCCACATTGTAAATGATAGAACATTTGCAACAAGCAGAATAAGGCCATTAGCAAGTATGCAATGCAAAACTGGAAGGCTTTAGAGTGAGGATCTTTGTCATCTGGTCATTGTGTCTAAAACTGTGTATGTGTTGGAATGTGTCTGGAGCTGCATGCATGAATGTGTTGGTGCATCTGGAACTGTCTGAATGTGTGTCTTGTGCTGTATTTACATGCAATAAATCTGTTTTAGTACATAAATAAGCACCTTATCTGTGTGTATATATCAGATTAAATTAATGGTCTGATAGATATCTTGTGTCCACTGAAACCCGTGTGACTGGGATGTTGCTGATAACCACAGATCCCAGCTAGCCTCTTAAACCTATTATGAGTGTTTGCCATAGAACTCAATACCGGATGGAATAAAATTGTGAGCTTGTGCTCCAGTATGGAGGGGAAGCTACCATGCGAGTTTGCAAACCCTGAATAAAAAGATGTCCTGAAATGGCTGCCCTGGTCAATCCTTCATCAAGCAGGGGTGTGCTTTCATAATAACAAATACAAATAACTTATCCAAGAGCTCCTCTCAAGAAATGGGGGAGAAAATCCCAGAGAAAGACCAGGGCGAAAGGCAGAAAAACCCCTCACCAGCCTGGAAATTTGATGACAGTTGTAACATATTTTCATCTTCTTGTGCTAGCGATCGGTTGTGGGAAAATATACACATTGTCCTGCCCAGCAGCCTCAGGGTCCTCTTACTCCTTGGCTGTACCACCATTGCCTCTGTTACCTACAGCCCCACATGACAGAGAGTCTGTAGATGTGAGGATCTGGCAGTTCATCTCCACCCATTGCACTTTGTGTGGTGCACTGAAGACATACGGCAATGCAGTAGAGAGCAATCAAATTCAGGGGACAATGGAGCATCTACAAAAATTCCATATTACTGAATATGGCAAGCTAGTGTCAGAATTAATTATTTTTAGGAAGAGAGGTATGTCTTGTCAAGTTCTTCTCACCATATGCACCTGTGTAGTGGAGGCCTGTTGCACTGCTGCTGGGGCTGATGATCTTAGTCCCATGCAGCACCTTAATTCTCCTGTTGCTTAGATGACTCAGGAACTACATCAGTAGTGTCAGAATGTCACTAGTAGCTGATGCCACTAAGTGGCATAATGTAACATAGTAACATAGTAAATTAGGTTGAAAAAAGACACAAGTTCATCAAGTTCAACCTTCTCCTCATACCTCAGTAATTTTATAGCTTTACTGCTACCAAATAAGTTAGTCTTTATCAGACCTTCCTGATCTGCCTACTAATAAACAGTATAACTCTGTATGTTCCCTTTGGAAAGAAATGTATTTAATCTTCTCTTGAATGTATTCATTGTATCTGCCATAACCACCTCCTTGGGCAAAGAATTCCACAATTTAACAGACCTCACTGTAAAAAAACCCTTCCTCTGCTGAAGTCTAAACCTCCTTTCCTCTAATCTCAAGGGGTGTCCCCTGGTCACATTATCAGGCATTGGAATAAATAGCTCACCAGAGAGATCCTTGTATTGGCCTCTCATATACTTGTACAATGTGATAAGGTTTCCTCTTAGTCGTCTTTTCTCTAGAGTAAATAAACCAAGTTTGTCTAGTCGTTCCTCATACGTCAAGTCCTCCATTCCCTTAATTAATTTTGTTGTCCTTTGCTGTACCCTTTCTAGTTCTAGTGTATCCTTTTTCTGAACTGGTGCCCAAAACTGCACTGCACACTCAAGGTGAGGTCTTACCAATGATTTGTACAATGGCAAAATAATACTATCCACTCTTGCTTCAATACCTCTTTTTATGCAAGACAGGATTTTGTTTGCCTTTGCTACTGCTGTTTGACACTGGTCACTGTTTCCAAGTTTGTAGTTGACAAGGATACTGAGGTCTTTCTCTAGCAACGAGTCCCCTAAAATGATTCCATTAAGTTTATAAGAAGCCTTGGCATTATTTCCTCCCAAATGCATGACTTTACACTTCACCACATTAAACTTCATATTCCATTTGTTTGCCCAATCTGCCATTTTATATAAATCCCTCTGTAGAGAGCAATTATCCTGTTCTGAATTAATTACCCTGCATAATTTAGTGTCATCTGCAAATATTGATAATTTGCTTTCTATTTGTAGGTCATTTATAAACATGTTAAAAAGCTGCGGACCTAATACTGAACCCTGAGGTACTCCACTCTCCACTTTAACTGTATTGGAGAATTGTCCATTTACAACCACACACTGTTCCCTATCCTTCAACCAGTTTTGTATCCAATTGCAAAGGCCATCTCCTAGCCCTGGTGTCCTTATTTTATACCCCAGCCTTCTTTGTGGCACTGTATCAAATGCCTTTGCAAAGTCTAGATATACTACATCAACTGCCTTGCCATTATCAAGGTTGCTGCTTACTTTCTCATAGAAGCTGATAAGGTTTGTTTGGCATGATCTATTCTTCATAAAAACCATGTTGATAATGATCTTATTTTGTGTGTTGTAATTCTGAATATAGTACCTTATTATCCCTTCTAGCAGTTTTCCCACTACAGAGGTCAAACTCTCTGGTCTATAGTTTCCAGGTTCTGTTTTAGTTCCCTTCTTAAATTGAGGCACTACATTGGCTCTTCTCCAATCTTGTGGTACTGAGCCTGTGGTGAGAGAATCTTTAAATATAGGGGTTTTGCCAACACTGCACTGAGTTCCTTAAGAACCCTTGGATGTATACCATCAGGACCCGGTGCTTTGTCAGTCTTAATTTTGTTCAGTCTACCCATGACATCTTCTTGACTTAACCCAATATCTGATAATTGTATTGTTTTATTAGTTACTTGTTGAGGCTCTTCTACCATTCCTTGCTCCCTTGTATATACTGATGCAAACAAAGTGTTTAGAATATCGGCCTTTTCCTTATCCTCACTAATCAACTCACCCATCACATTTTTGAATGGTGCAATGCACTCCCTCTTAAGTTTTTTGCTGTTCATATATTTGAAAAACTTTTTTGGATTAGTCTTACTTTCCCTTGGAATTTGAGTTTCGTTTTCTATTTTTGCTACCCTAATTGCCTTTTTGCAATCTTTGTTGCACTCCCTGTATTTTAAGAAAGAATGTTCAGTTCCTGCAGACTTAAATAGTTTGAATGTTTTTTTTTCTTTGCCATTTTCTCCTTTACATGTGCACTTAACAACACTGGCTGTGACTTACTTCTTTTTCATTTGTTCCCCATTGGTATATACTGTTGGGTACATTTCCGCAACCTAAATTTGAATTCTGACCATTTATCCTCAGTATTTTTGCCTTTAAATAATGTATCCCAGTCTACGTGTTGCATTGAAGTCCTTAAAAATTTGAAGTTAGCTTTTTTAAAATTAAGAGTCTTGGTTGAACCTATACAGTTTTGCTTTGTCAGACTGATCTCAAATGTAACCATCTTGTGATCACTTAATATTGGATACCATTTCTGTGTTATTCATTATCACTAGGTCCAATATATTGTTATTTCTTGTCGGCACTTTCCCATTTGTGACATGCAGCTTTCACACAGTATGTTCACAAACCTGCTACCCTTAGCACTCTGACAGGTCTCATTTTTCCAGTTGATATCTGGATAATTAAAATCTCCCATAATTATAGTATGCCCAAACTGGGCAGCTTTCCTCATTTGCAATTACAGTTGGGCCTCAACATTGTCATCCATATTTGGTGGTTTGTAGCATATACCCACCAACACCTTTTTTTACCTTTTACACCACATTTAGTCTCAATTTCTAGCCACAAGGACTCCACATTTTGGCCAGTTTCCTCACTAATATCACCTCTCAGAATTGGATTTAACTCTGGTTTCAAATATAAGCACACACCTCCCCCTTTCCTATTAATCCTGTCTCTTCTAAACAGGGAATAGCCCTCTATATTTACAGCCCAGTCATGTGCATCATTCCACCATGTTTCTGTTATACCAATTATGTCCAATTGGTCATTAACCGCCAGCAATTGTAATTCTCCTATTTTATCTACCACACTTCTTGCATTTGCTGGTATACAATTAATTCTGAAATCTTTACATAAATCACTTCCTACATGCCTTTTATCTATATCTTCATTTACTAGGAATTCCTCCGTATTTTCTACATTTATCCCTACCCTTTCTCCACCCCCTGGTCATTTACTTGGACCCAGTTCCTATCTGCTCTATCTACCCAATTTTTGCTATCTATACCTGTTTCTGGTGGTAGTTTGCCACCATCATTTAACACTGTTGGCACTAGGTCAGTAGTGCATACAATGTTTTTTAGGGTTTGTTGGAAGAATGCAATCATATTATTTTTCAAGGCTACACTTGCTATCATATTTTGAAAGTTTCACTAACAGTAAGCCTGCAAATAATGATTTGAAGGCTTTTCTTTCTGTAAGCTTGCTACTGTGCCATCCATTATTTACAAAGAGATAAATGAAAAAATAAAGAAACCATTACAATTAATGCGGCAGATGTGTACAGTGGTGGTGGTGTGATTAATGTATATATATATATATATTATGATGGTCATGATGAATCATAGGAATGAATGCTACACAAATAACTTGCATTATCATGTTTGAATCCAATTTAACCTTGCATTACAATCACATTATTCTTAAACATTAATCAGTGGCTTTAGCATTGGTTCTAAATGTGTTAGATGTTAGCAATCTTTCAAATCCCTTCTCCATCTTTTTCACAGTGCTGCTGTTAACCCCTTAAAGATCCATGATGTGCCAAGACCGTCATGGGTAAACTTCCCATAAGGACCCATGACAGTCTTGGCACATCATGGGTTAAATGATAGTAGCCGCCTCAGTGAACGCTGCTATCATGGTGTACAAGCTGACACTGAGAGCTCCAGGACCAGAGCACTTAGTTTCAGTGCTTCTCTCTTCTGCTGGTACATGTGATAGCTCCTGGAGCGATCGCATGTACCGGCATTTTCATTCACAAATGTGCCTCTCTCTTCCTTACTATGCAATAGTTGGGAGTATTAACCCCTTCAGTTCTGCAAATATTTTATTGAAACATAGCATTTATAAAACAAATCTGCTAAATGTAAACAAAAATAATGGGAGTTTTATTGTTGTGGAGCAATTCAACACACTCATACACACCACCAAGTCTTACCAATAAAAAACTTGGAAAATAGTGGGAAAGAGGGACATGGGGATTTTCACCCCGGGGGGGGGGGACAGTGCCCACTTAAAACTGCCCATTTTGTTGGAATTAATGACTGGTCATACCTTTCATGCAATCTCCATAAAAATGTAACCCATTGCGCCTAAAAATGTTTTTTTTTTACTTTTTTTTTTTTTTTTTTTACTGTTTTCTTTAATTTTAATAAAATAAATGGTGGGTTATCCATATAAGTGTGGTATCAAAAGAAAGTCCTAATTGTGTGTGAAAAAATTATATATAATTTGTGTGGCTGAAATAAAATCCTTAGATGGACAACACTGTTGAACAAATCCGTAGTCAAAAAGGTCAGAATTGCTCTGGCCCTTAAGTGCAAAGTGGAGTTAGTGGGGGCAAGTTGGAGCTGATAGGGGGCAAAGTGGAGCTGGTGGGGCAAGAAAATAGGTGGGGTATAAGTAGGCGGGGTATAAAGGGGTGTGACACAAGGGGCGGAGCCAGGGGCAGCAAAAGTAGGTTTTGCCTAGGGTGGCAAAAATCCTTGCACCGGCCTTGAACATCATAGAGGCAAAAATACCTAGAACACATTGTCTCACATCTGGAAAAACAGAGGCCAATCCTCAGGACCTCACCTCAGTAGGGTTATCACCTACCGAAAGGAAAAAACTCCTCGGGAGGATCTCGTCAGAGTGAGAAAGTCAGTGATATGAGTGCAAGTGTAAGCAGAAAGAGTGAGCTAGAGAAGAGGGTAACCAGGAGAGGAGAGGTAAGTGGAGAACAGGGTAGTAAAGGAGAGGAAAGGAGGTGAAGGAAAGAAAAAGGTTGGGTGGGGGGAACAAGGCTCTCCAGGGGAGAAAAGAGCGTGGAGGCCCAGCCACCCAGGCCATAGACTGGCAACAGATGCATACTGTTAAAGAAACCCTCAAGGCACGGGTCATAGGAAGAGAGCACCCACTCCAGGGCAGAGTCCCCCCCTTCACACATAGTATTTTGATGTCTCCCAGTGGGTCCAAGTTTCCCTAAATTGTCTGCATCTGGACATCTGGACATCTGCTGAGCATGTAGAAGTTCTATGTCCCGATATCTACTAATTCTAGCAATCCATGCTACCAGTGGCGGCATCCCCTCCCACTTCCAGTGGCTAGAGAGGTTCAGCCGAGCAGCTGGAAACATGAAGTGGAGCAAAAGGGAACTTACTGGAGATAAGCAAAGTGTCATAGGAGAACAAACAAAGCAAGGGGTCCATCGGTATTGGGAATCCCGACACAAACATCCCGTCACAGACTGCAGACCAGTAATCTTATATAACTTTACAATGCCACATGTTGGACATGGTCCCACCATCCTCTCCACATCGCCAACAAACATCTTTCTGATCAGGAAAAGCATGAGAGAGATAAAGAGGTGTAAGGTACCATCTCAAAATCAATTTATATCGGCCCTCCTGAGATGGGGTGTGCCTATGGAGGTGATGTGGGCTGAGAACAATGTATCTCCAGACCAGTGGGTCATTTAGTGTGGAGTCCTGAAGTTCCAAGCCTCAGTGTAGGCTGGCAATTAGGGTGATTCCTCCCCATGCAGCAAGCAATTGTCACGGTCCATGCCGGCTGCTTCCGTGTCCTCTCCCAGCGGGTCATGCCATGCCTCCAAATGTGGGTTATTTCCGCATTCTTACTGCTCTCATGAGCGGGCCCATGTCATCTGGCAGTCCTCCAGTGATGTCATGTGCTGCTTTAAGTGCTCCTTAGGGCTCATTGTGTGCTCCACCTCCCAGTAATAGGGGTTATAAGCTGCCTGGACACCCTGCTCAGTTGCCCTTACGTGGTGTTCCAGTGCAGTACACTCTCTTTGATCCTGTATCTTGTGTTGACCCTTGGCTTGGCTTCCATTAACTCCTGTGTACCATTTGAAGTGGCTTTGTCTGTCTACCCGATTGGTGCTGACCAGTGGCTCTGGCTGACTACCCGCTCTGGTATTGACCCTTTAGCTTTGTCTGACTACCCTCTTGGTGCTGACCAGTGGCTCTGGCTGACTACCAGCTCTGATACGGACCTGTGGTGTTGGCTGACTACCCGCCCTGATATTGACTTTAGACTTGGTCAGACTACCCGATCCATCATTCTCTGTGCATTGGCTACTACCCACTCTGGTACTGACCTTAGGCTGGTTCTCACCACCTGCTATAGTACTCTGTTATATAATGGCGCACTTGCATATATCTCCATGATTCTGCTGCCCCCCAGCCCTTTCGATAGCTGTAGGTCATGAAAGTCATAGAATAGAATTTGATGAAAGATAAGAACCATTCGGCCCATCTACTGTAAAAACCTCAAACCTTTTTCTCATTCTTGGTCTTTTCTTATGTTAAGGACAGCCTAATGCCTATCCCATGCATGCTTAAATTCTGTCACTGTATAAAATTCTACCATTTCTGCTGGTAGGCTATTCTAGTTATCTACTACCCTCTAAGTGAAGTAAAAGTTCCTTACGTTATGTCTAAACCTGTGTCCTTCTAGTTTTAGACTATGGCCTCTTGTTATAACATTTGTACTCCTTTGAAATGTACTTCCATCCTGCACTTTGCTGAATCCCTTCATGTATTTGAATGTTTCTATCATATCCTCTCTCTCTCTCTCTCTCTCTCTATCCTGATATTTCTTTTCCTGTAAACCAGTCACCATTTTAGTAGCCCTTCTCTCAGTTTTCTCTAGAGTATCTATATCCTTCTGGAGATGGGGTCTCTAGTACTGTACACAATTCTAGGTGAAGTCTAACTAGAGATCAGTAGAGTGGCATGATCACTTTCCTTTTTCTGCTACTAATGCCCCTAGCTGTACAACCCAGCACCCTGCTTGCATTCCCCTCTGATTTATTACATTGTCTTCCTACCTTAAAGTCATTAGAAATAATTACTCCCTGTAAAGGATCCTACCCATTACTTGAGCCCTTGTCTGGACCTCGAACAAGCCATCCAAAGACTATGGACATTTATTAACATTTGGACTGTCGGCTGCGCCATGTCGTATGAACTGGCCAGCTATTACTCAAGAGCAAAGACCTGTATGCGTAGCCTTTGGATCATGTACTGTGTTTTATTTATGTCGAACGTCGTATGTTTAATGTATGTCAAATGTTTTAAGATCGAATGTAATATGTGCGAGGGATACACGATCAGCAAATAGAATCCAGTGGTTCCCGGTTCGGTGTTCGACGCATTGAAGCCGCCTCAAGCACGGGAAACGGGGGCAGTGAGTCAACGCCGTATTGGTCGACGAATGACTCACTGCGCACCCTGATTGGCCAGGGTTGAAGCCACATATTCAAACTAGTGTGTATGTGCTTCAACCCCTGGCCTGGTCCCCTGAATGTGTATTCCCGGCAATCAAGCCTTTGTCTTTGTCTAGACTTTAATCAATCATGTTTTTATTCCAAATGTAGTAACATCCTCAGTATTATGTTTATTAGTCCATCTGCCATTGGCCCTTTTTTCCCTACCTGCTATTGGCCCTTTGGCTCCATCTGCCATTGGCCCTTTCATCACCGGTGTAACATGCCTATTGTGTCTGATTGGTTCGTGGACCAAGCCAGTATTAGAATACCTGGCCTCTCCCGTCCCCATTGTGGTATTGTATTATACTGTATAAAAGATGTGCTATTCGTTCAATAAAGTGAGTTATGTTTGGAGTGAACCAGAGTCCTGGAGTTTTGTGTTCCTATGGTTAAAGTGGCCACTCTGCCACCCATCTGAGCCCAGGTTCCTGTATCGTTCGTCCGTCTGCTGCCACGATCCCGCTACTGGACTTCAGACCCTGTCAGGCGGCAACGTGGACTCTGCCTTGCTTTTCCTGTTCCAGCTAAAACCTTTGAGTGCTTGAACGTCCTGGCTACAGCTACTTTAGTTCCTGCAACACTTTTTCCTGCTCCGGTTCTGTGAACTTTCGATGGTTTCGAGAGCCCGTGACCCCTCTGGTATCCGCAGCCTTCGAGGTAGAGTTGGTCATCCCGGGGTTCAACGCCACTTTGAGTCGACCACCGAAATGTTGATTTACTCGACCGGTGCATCCGACGGCGCCAGGCCGGCGTCGAGAAGTAGAGACCTGGGAATGACGACGGAAGGCGACCCGGTCCCTTCCCAGCTTCCGTTATACTCCCAAATCCCTTTCCTCTGTTGTCTCTGACAGCACAGTACCCTTAATAGTTTATATTTCATTTGGATTTTTATGTCCCAAGTGCATTATTTTACATTTATCAACATTAAACTGCAGTATCTTTAATAAAAAATATTAAAAAGAATGGGCCTCAGTACAGATCCCTTAGGTACACCACTCCTTTCATCCAAATATTCTCCATTGACTACCATCCTCTGTCTCCTGTCACACGGCCATTGCCTTATCCATTTAACTATTTTTACATCCAGACCCAAACTTCAATTTATTAACGAGTCTTGTATGAGGGACAGTGTCAAATGCTTTACTGAAATCTAGATAAGCTATATCTACTGCTCCCCCTTGGTATACTATTTTAGTTACCCAGTCAAAAAAATCTATGGGGTTAGTTTGACAAGATCTCCCTGCTGTAAACCCATGCTGTTTGGTATCTTGCAAGCCATTCAAATTCAAATATTTAACACTTCTTTCCTTTAACATAGTCTCCATTAATTTCCCCACTACTGATGTAAGACTTACTGATCTGTAGTTACCAGACTCTTCCCTGCTACATTTTTTATGAAGTGGTACTACATTTGCTACCTTCCAATCTTCTGGAACTACTCCTGTCGACAGTGACTGATTGAATAATTCTGTTAAAGGTTTTGCCAGAATACACTTAAGTTCTTTTAATAACTTTGGGTGTATCCCATCTGGTCCCATTGGTTTTACCTTAGAAAGTAGAACTTTTTCCTCTGTACACATGCATGGTTCCCATGTTTTGCCATTTTTTTTTCTAACAGAGGTCCCTTCCCTTCATCTTCCACTGTAAAAACTGAACACAAAATATTCATTGCGACAGTCAGTTAGCCCTTTATTCTCATTTACCACAGCGTTCGGGCCATCAAGAAGCTCAGGGATCGAGTGGAGCTCTGCCAATGGCCAGTTACAGAATCCACCTAGACCTGGGGGGAAATCCAAATTACCACATAGATCCAACAGAGGAGATGGGTATGGAGCCCAGCCCTTTTCACGGTCCAGCAACGCCATACTGCCATCACTCTCGCCAAGACTGGAGCCTGTAACAAAGCTTGAGGGATGAGAGTGGAGGGAACCAGGAGCATCTGATGAGGACTATGATTCAAGTGGCCTTCAATCTCAATCTGCAAACAGGTCGCGTGAGACCGCAGGTGAGAAAGGTTGGCAAGCCTAGTGAGAATGGCTGCATCATAATAGTTCTCGAAGTCTGGAAAGCTCAGGCCACCCCAGGTCCTGGGTCTCACCAACAGATGACCTCTTGCCATTCCAAACATATTTGGACACCAGTGATTGAAGTTTCTTCAGACAGGCTCTCGGCACCAGTATAGGTAGTATCTGAAACAGGTACAAAACCTTAAGCAAGATCATCATTTTCACAATGTTCATCCTACCAAACCATGATATCCCCATACATACTGTCATGGGGGTGACTGTGAAATAACAACACTAGGCAAGTACAGACACAATAAAATGAACTTTATTATTAAAGAAATAAAAGAAAGAATATATCTCTCCAACCTTCACTAGACCAGGTAGGAACAATGCAACGGCACTTCCCCAACCCTTCACTCGACAGGCTTGTAGACAGAGAAATACTATACCCCAGAACACTGGAGTATCTACCAGGAGCTACAGCACCTCTTCCACATTCACAAGGCCCAGTATAGGACAGTGTAACAACACTTCCACAACACTTCGCTAGACAGGTGGAAGAGAGGTGTATAGTAGGTCTGAGGCCTATGAAGCCTAGCATATGGGCGGAGATCACTAATCACCCTCCAGTAGCATATAAGAATAGTGCGTAGTATTAGAGCGACAGGTAAGGCAAGAACAATGTTGCTAGTATAACAGCACGCCACTGGAGGCAATTATGGACGCTGTGATACATTGCCAAGTGCCAGCCCTTCAGGTCCTCCTTCAGTTGGGCCAAGAGTGAGGGAAAGTTGCAAACGAAGAGATATCCAATCTTAGGTACAAGTTTTACCCCAAGATCCAAGCGAATGGATACAACGCTTACAAAGATCTACCGCGTAAGCTCGGAAGATTTCAGATTTTGATATACAGACTCAGGAACTGGAAAGTGCACTGTGTTGTTGAAGGATATCCTTGACCCCTGACAGAGACCTCTCTGGGGTCAGTGAGAGTGAGTAGGACATCATCTGCAAACCCTGAGACCCATCCTTCCCCGGAACACCCTGAACAGCAGGGTGAATTCAAAATGAGTTTAACAAGGGCTCCAGTGCCAATACATAAAGAAGTGGGGATAAGGGGCATCCCTGGTGGGTTCCATGCAAAATGGAGAAAGGGACTGATAGAACTCAACTGACTCTAACACAAGCTGTAGGCTCAGTGTAGTGTGCAAATATACTGTCTATTTCTGCTGCCTGATAGTCAAATAATATTAGATGCTGGTTCATTTTTAGAAATGTAATTTTACCAGCATTGCTGCTTGATAGCTGTGTCCTATAGTAATTAACAATATAATATGCTATTCTGAAAACCTACACAGACTGCTTGCTAGTGGGAAACTAAGGTTTCCTTGGCAGTACACAATTGTGCTGGCCACACACATTCCCTTGTTTGCCAGTAGTCAATGGGGTCATTGTTTAGGCCTAGAATGTAACTATCCTGAAAATATGCTATAACTATCAAACATGAATTGGGACCACTCGCAGGTGCTTTACAGTGTTCTTACATATCAGTTACCAACCCATGCTCTGGGAGCAAGTCCCATAGAGGTGCGCCACCACCACCAATGTTAAACTTCCTCCCCAGAGACACATCCATTGTTTTCTGTGATGATGATGATGATGATATTTGTTCTGAGAAATGTTGGGATGCTCTTATTGATGCTGTTCTGGCTGATTCTACTGATATTATCAACCCTATGATTACTTCTTTTTCATTATGCTTTCTACTAGATCTTTTACCCTACTGTTCTCTTCCTTTCATCCTCAACAATGCATCCCTCCACTTAATCTATAAGCGTATCTTTATATTCTTTCACAGAATACAATTCTTCAGAGAAATGGTGCTGATCCCACCTTGGTACAAATTGATCACAGTTTGGGACTAATTCAGAAATGTTGTATTTAAAGCTGAAGTCCAGAAAAGTCACAATTTTATTGGACACTATGTGAGGATCCTGCTCAAAGCATGCTTACATGTCATTCACTAACTGGTTTCTGTCTGTGTTGTCATTAGTTTAAGATTCATCAGCTCAGTCTTCAGTAAATATGTAAGTGAAATACCTCAATAATTCTTGCCCCAACAACCAGAAAGGTGGCCTGTTCTAAAGGTTTCAGCAGCTCAGATATGTAACACATATGTATTATGAGCAGTGCAGGAGTGCCTAAAATGGGCAGGAGATATTTAGCATCTCTCGGAGGATTTTGGATTCTGTGAGGAATCTTGTCACAACTAAATTTTGGAGATTGGAAAAGCAGGGAACATGCACCATTTCACCTATTCTCAAGGAAGCAACTATGTTGGAACCTCTATCAGCAGTCAAAAAACAGCTTTCAAGGAGTGGTGTACAAGCCACTGCTCTAGTATATTTAACACATATATGTCTTTGTGAGATTGTCTTTCAAAATCTGTATGCACAAAGTGGTGTGCCGATAGTATGGGTTTGTCACAGCTTACCTTGTTTCCAGCGATGCTCGGAGTCATTCCACGTGTCATCTGCAAGTGTGAGGCTTCAGAATGAAGCAGGCCTCTGTTTTATGTGTTTGCTTCCTGTAGTCTCCTCCTACCTACTTCCTTCCTCTGAGCCTGTACTCCTACCTACTTCGCGAGGAGTGGTTTAAAGGGCATCCTGAGTCTGACTCAGTTGCTCTTGTGTTGTTGTTCAAAGCAGTTCTATTACCTTGGGCTCTGTGTATGACCTGGCTTGTCTTCCATCCAATCTGGTGCAGACCTGTGGCTCTGGCTGACTACCTGAACTGTGTTTGACTGGCTTGTCTCACTACCCTTTCTGGTGCTTATCTGTGGCTCTGTCTGACTATTCTTTTGATTTTCCCCTGTACCTGGCAGACACCCTATCTGGTGTTGGCCTGGGGCTCTGGCAGACTAGCTTTGATACTGACTGCAGGCGTGAGTCACGTATCGTTTCCTTATACTGACTGCAGGTGTGAGTCAGAGATATGCTCCATTCTGACTGCACACGTGAGTCAGATTTTCTTGCTACCTCGGATCAAGACTTCAAGCTTTGGTTCCTGTTCCTGTTCTGTTCCTGTTCCAGCTCCTGGTTCCAGCAGAGACTACCAGTGGCTTCGGCCTAGTCTCTAGTAGAGTGGTCCTCCGCGGCAGTTTACTATTTTTGGTAGTAGCACTGGCTGGCTGTGACCCTTTGCTTGTACCTGCTATTTTCCTCTGTTTGCTACCTTATTGTTGTTTAATAAATTGCATTTTACTATACCATACTCTTGATCATCTCTGAGGAACCATGACAGTAGTTAAGGGCCATGAATTCAGACGGTGATAGTAATGCAGTTCTTCAAGGCATCCTGGAGAGGATGAAGGCATTGGATCAACATATTGACCAATTGTCTTTTGCCATACAAACGCTGTTGCAATGCACTACACAACTTGAACGCACTAAACCACAAGTGGTGGCCACCCCCGCTCCCTCCCCGTCACCTGTGGCTCAAACCTCTTCTGATGCAGGCATGATCAGGGGGTTGTCAGGTTCCGCTCAGCTCCCACAGCGGTATGGTGGGGACCCAAATGCTTGCTGTGGTTTTCTCAATGAACTCGGCATACACTTTGAGATGGTTCCGCATGCCTTTCCTTCTGAGCACAGTAAGGTTGGCTTTCTGATTTCTCTCCTAACTGGTAGGGCGTTGACCTGGGTTAACTCACTATGGGAGACGGACAAACCCATTGTGTATAACATTACGGAGTTTGTGGATTCCTTCAGAAAAAATTTTGATAGGCCAGGCCGCGTGGCCTTGGCTTCAAAAAACCTTATGACCATTTGTCAGGGCGCACGTACTGTGGCGGAATACTCTATTGAATTTCGCACCCTGGATGTGGGAGTAGGCTTGAATAATGTGGCCTTGATAGCTGCCTTTTCCCAAGGGCTGTGCGACACATTGAGGGATGAAATTGTGGCGTGCGAATTACCTAAAGATTTCGACGAATTGATTTGTTTTGTATCCTGATTGACACTAGAATCAGGGAGAGACCCTCATTTAGAGGCCCTCATGCAGATGAGCTTCTTGTTCTTCTGGCTCACCCTATCCTTCCTTGCCTCCCATTCCTTCTGAGCTTGTTTCTGACGGTTGCGAACCCATGCAAGTTGATGCCATTATCGGGGAGAAAGGCCAGTTTCCCCAGAGAATGTTTCGGATGAGCCCATGTCAAAGGCTTGCATTTATTGGGCAGATAGTCAATCTCAGTTCCAGCATTTCTGGACACAGGGGCCGCTGGCTGCTTTATTGATGCAGAGTTTGCAGCCAGTAATAATATCCCTTTGCAGCCGCTTGCTTCTCCTCTGGCTGTAGAAGCCATTGATGGGCGACTCTTGCAGCCCTCACACATTACTCATGAAACCACTTTGCTAACCCTGAGGGTGGGAGCCCTCCATACCAAAACCCTGAAATTTCAGGTTCTTTACCACCACATAGGCCTTACGAATGCTCTTTGGAATTGTTGCCTGTTACTATGCCTCCTAGGTGTCATATCTACCCCTTATCTATTGAGGAAAAAAAGGTTATGGAGGACTATGTTTCAGATGTGCTGGCAAGAGGCATCATTCGTAAATCCACATCCCCCCCTTTTTTGTCAAGAAAAAGGACAGAGAGCTACGTCCGTGCATTGACTTTCGTGGTTTAAACAAACTGTTGGTCAAGAATGCTTATCCCATACCTTTGATTACTGAACTCTTTGACCGTGTCAAAGGGACTAAATTATTCACGAAACTTGATCTGAGAGCTGCTTACAACTTGGTGCAAATCAAAGAAGGGCACGAGTGGAAGACAGCCTTTAATACCCGGAGTGGGCACTAAGAATACTTGGTTATGCCCTTCGGTCTGTGCCCCGGCTGTCTTCCAGGAGTTCATTAATGATGTCTTAAGAGAACTGCTACAAAGTTGTGTGGTTGTTTATTTGTATGACAGTCTCATTCACTCTCCAATGCTAGAAATCCATCACTCTGATGTTTCCAAGGTTTTGAGCCTATTACGTGAGAAAAACTTGTTCTGCAAGCTGGAGAAGTGTGAATTTCATAAGCTCCAAGTAACATTTCTGGGGTATGTCATTTCCACTTCCGGGTTCGCCATGGACCCTCAAAAGTTGTCTGTGGTACTAGAATGGCCTCGTCATATGGGACTCAAAGCAACCCAAAGATTTTTGGGTTTCGCGAATTATTACAGAAAATTCATAAAAAACTTCTCTACTTTTGTCAAATCTCTAACTGACATGATTTGTAAAGGGGCCAAGACCTCTGAATGATCCCAAACAGCTATCTTAGCTTTTGAAAAACTGAAGGCAGCTTTTGCTGCAGCCCCGATATTGGCGCATCCCAATCCCTCCCTGCCCTTTAACCTGGAGGTGGACGCATCCGAGATTGGAGTGGGCGCCCTATTATCACAACGTTCTGCTCCTGGGGAGGCCTTGCTCCCTTGGGGATATTTTTCCAGAAAACTGTCCAAAGCAGAGATGGTATATCAAATTGGGGACAGAGAGTTACTGGCAATTGTCCTGGATCTGAAAGAATGGAGGCACCTATTGGAGGGCACTAAGACTCCTATCTTAATCTTGACTGGCCACAAGAACCTCATTTATCTTTCCGAGGCCAAACGCTTCTCTTCCAGACAGGCCAGATGGGTGCTGTTCCTTTCCCGTTTTAATTTTGTGGTCTCATATCTTCCTGGCTCGAAAAATGTTAAGGCAGACGCGTTGTCTTTCCAGTTTTGCTTGCCTTCCAGGGAGAAGGTTCCACCGTCCATAATCATTCCAGCTGATCGTATCCTTGCTACTATATTAACCCGTATTACTTCTCCTCTGGGAGAGGAGATTTTGGCTGCTCAAGCCTCAGCACCGGCTGACAAACCTGATGGCCGTTGTTTCGTTTCGGCGCAGTTACGAATTAAGCTGTAGGAGACCTATCATGCTTCAAAAATTGCTGGCCACATTGGTTGCAACCAGTTGATTTGATCCTTGTCTCGAGTATTCTGGTGGCCTAGTAGTATCCGGTCTGATTGTGCTCCCTAAACTGCTGCCTGCACAACATGTGCTCAAAATAAGTCACCTAGACACCTGCTGGTGGGCTTGCTCACTTTGTGCCACTTAAGGGCTTACCATCCGCCCAGGAATTAGCGATGGTTTTTGCTAGGGAGGTTTTCTGACTCCATGGCAGACACAAAGTAATTGTGTCCGATAGAGGCAGCCAATTTGTGTCCCGCTTCTGGAGGTGTTTTTGTGCTCAGATGGGAATTCAATTGGCATTCTCCACCGTGTACCATCTGCAATCTAACGGTGCGGCAGAAAGGTCTAACCAAGCCTTAGAAAAGTTCCTCCGCTGCTATATCTCTGACCACCACAATTATTGGGCTACCCTGTTACCTTGGGCGGAGTTTGCCAGGAATTGTGCTGTTAACTCGTCTACTCAGAGTTCCCCGTTCTTGAGACCTTCCAAGCACAAGCGATTCTCACTCTTGACTAGCATTTGAGGTCACGTCATTCCTCTCAGGTTCAGGTACAGCATATCCTACGTGGTTCTGTGCAGCGACAAAAAAGGCAGGCTGACCGTAGGTGACTACCGGCACCTACCTTCTAGGTAGGAGATAGAGTGTGGTTGTCTTCCCGTAACTTGCACCTCAAGGTTCCTTGTAACAAATTGGCTCCTCGATTCATTGGTCCTTTCCGTGTGTTGTGCAAAATGAACCCAGTGGCTTAAGCACTGGAGCTCCCTACCAATGTGCGCATTCATAATGTCATCCATGTTTCCCTGTTAAAGCCCTTGGTTTGCAACCGGTATGCCTCTGCTCCTGTCCGTCCTGCTCCCGTGAGAGTTGCAGATCACGAGGAGTATGAAGTTCAAAATATTCTGGACTCCCGTTTGGTTCAAGGGCGCCTACAGTATTCATTGGAAGGGATATGGTCCAGAGGAACGCTCCTGGGTTCCAGCTGGAGATGTTCATGCTCCTGTTTCAGTGCACAGATTTCATGCGCGATTTCCTGACAAACCCTGGCCAGCTCTGCAGAAGGGTGGCCTTTGAGTGGGGTACTGTCACAGCTTATCTTGTTTCCATCAACGCTCAGTGTCTGTTACAGCTTACCGTGACTTCAGCATCATCTGCAGAGGCGAGGCTTCAAGCATGCTGCAGGACTCTGTTTTATCTGTTTGCTTCCTGCAGTCTCCTCCTACCAACTTACTACTTCCTCCCTCTGAGCTGCTCCTCCTACTTTCTGTGGAGAGGTTTAAAGGGCAGACTGAGGCCTGACTCAGTTGCCCTTGCGTTGTTCTTCATAGCAGTTCTGTTACATTGGGCTCTGCTGCAGACTTGTGGCTCTGGATGACTACCTGAGCTGTATGTGACCCGGCTTGTCTGACTACCCCGTCTGGTGCTGACTTGTGGCTCTGGCTGACTATTCTTTCATCTTTTTTCCAGGTGATCAGACACCCAATCTAGTGCGGGCCTGGGGCTCTGGAGTCAGTTTTCACCTTACTTCTACTGACTGCAGGCGTAAGTCAGTATTCGCTCCTACTGACTGCAGGAGTAAGTCAGTATTCACCCTTACTGGCTCCAGGTGTCAGTGATATTTCCTTCTGACTGCAGGCTGCGTCACGCCTCATTCCTGTTACGTTTTTTTAGGACTCTCAGACCAATAAGTGAAAATAAAACACACTTTATTAAAGTGAATAATGCACAAGTACGCTCTCTAGAGGCGGTAGGTGATACACAGATAAAGTAAACTGAGATATTACACGGGTAATAGCACAATAGACATAAATGCAAAACAGTATGCACTAGGATGATATTGACCCCCAAGGGGTTAATGTCCAAATAACAGTCTGTCTCAGATGTGGAGGTTTGACACGCCCTGGATGTTAAAAAGGCTGTGCTGTATAGACAATGTTCATCAAGTGCTGAGGATCGAGCTGCCTTGCCAAGGTGTTGGATAGTAAGCAGAATGGGAAACAACTTAGCCCCCGCGGGCGTAGTTACAGGAACTGTTTTCGTTTGTGCAAGTGCAAATAGCCCCCCGGGCGTAACGGAAACCGGCCGGCAATGCAAGAGCTAACAGCCTCCTCAGGTGTAATCGAATGCAGTATTAAGAAAGCAAGAGCCACTAGCCCCCTCGGGCGTAGTACCGGATAAGCCAACACTGAAGACTTTCTGCCAACACTCTGTGTCAATGATATCGTCGGTAACCAATACCGGAGAGCCTTAAGCGCCCAAACGGCCCAAACTATGTGAACACTCTGCAATGGTAGACTAGAATTGCCGACGGAGAGCGGCCAACTCAGCAGCAGTGTCACGGGTAATGAGGCTCGTACAGGAGATAGAGAGAGTGAATTCGAGGCAGCACTGCAAGAGTTAAAATGCACGTTTACTCGAGGCTTCAGCGCTACTGCAAGGCTCTGCGCGGAGAGGAAGGCCCACGGAATACACACAGCTCTGCACAAGTAACGAGGCACAGCACTTAATTGAGGGAAGCACCAGGCAAGGCAGTCACACTGACGCGGGCAGCAGAGACTGGAAATGTTGCGGCGGCGACAACTGGAACGCAGGTCACTGGAACAAGCTGAAAGTCGATCTTCGGAGCAGGAAGTCAGCCGGGCCGGGTCGGAGCACGTAGGAGGCAGTCATACAAGCCGGGTCATACACAAGCAGGAACGTCAGTCTAGCCTGGTCAGGATCCAAGGGAGGTACGCAGACGAACCGGGTCATACACAAGCAGGTAAACTGGAGAATGGTCAGGACAAGCCGAATCGGTACACAGGAACTCAGAATACAGGAACACAGCAACAGCACTACTGGCTCAGGAACACCACGAAAGGGCATCTGACAGATGTGATAGCCAGGTATAAAAAGGTCATCAGGAGGCGGGTCAAACTCAGTCAGCAAATCAGTGACAGCCACAACTGAGAGTGACAGGAATCACAGGCACTGTGATAGTACCCCCCTCTCAAAGACCCCCTCTCCCAGCCTGAGGTCTGGGTTTCAAAGGATATTTAGAGTGAAAGCTGCGTACTAATCTCGGTGCATGGAGATCCCCCTGATCAACCCAAGAACGTTCTTCAGGGCCATAGCCCTTCCAATGAACCAAATATTGCAGCTTTCCTCTAAATCTCCTGGAATCAATAATACTCTGGACTTCATATTCTTCTTGGCCCTGGACGTCCACCGGCCCAGGAATCACTGGCGTAGTAGTATAACGATTGCACACCAAGGTTTTCAGGAGTGACACATGGAACGCATTATGAATGTGCATAGAGGGTGGAAGCTCCAGAGCATAAGAAACCGGATTAATCTTGCGGATAATCTTAAATGGACCAATGAACCGGGGAGCCAGTTTATTGGACGGCACTTGTAAATTGAGGTTTCTGGATGACAGCCATACCCTGTCCCCAACTTGAAATGAGACCGCTGGAAGGCGTCTGCGATTAGCGTGCCGTTGCTGCCACCTGAAAGACTGACTGAGGGACCTCTGAACCTGTGCCCAGGTGGAACGAAGTCATGCCAAATGCTCGTCTAAAGCGGGAATCTGCTGCGCCTGAAAGGAGTCCGGGAGCAGACAAGGCTGGAAACCATAATTCACGAGAAACGGGGAGCTCCCAGACAATGAGTTAACCGCACAGTTTCTGACAAACTCCGCCCATGGCAACAGGTCAGCCCAATTATCATGATGATCGGTGACAAAGCAGCGCAGTAACTGTTCCAGTCCCTGATTGGCACGCTCAGCGGCCCCATTCGTCTGGGGATGGTAGGCGGAGGAAAACGACAATTGGATGCCCATCTGACCACAAAATGCCCTCCAGAACCTAGAAAGGAACTGGCTCCCACGGTCGGAGACAATCACTCTGGGCACTCCGTGCAGACGGAACACCTCTCTGGCAAAAACTATAGCCAATTCCTGAGCCGATGGAAGGCCAGTCAGAGGCACAAAATGTGCCATCTTAGAGAATCTATCGACCACCATAAGAATGAACGTGTAACCTCTAGATGCCGGTAGTTCTCCCAAGAAGTCAATGGATATATGAGACCATGGACGGTCTCCGTTAGGCACCGGTTGCAATAAGCCCACAGGGAGATGCCTAGGGGTCTTGGCACGGGCACAAGTGGTACAAGCTGCCGTAAAAGCGGCGCAGTCAGCTCTCAACGTAGGCCACCAAAATAGTTGCGAGAGAGACCATACTAGTTGGTCCCTACCAATATGCCCAGCCGCTTTAGAGGCGTGATAAGTCTCCAACAGACGGACACGGAATGACTCATCTACGAAACACTTCCCCACTGGGGTTTCAGGAGGTGCCCGTGATTGTGATGCCAGTATCTCCTCCCCCAGTGGCGAGGTTATGGTGGTACGAATAGTAGCCAGGATCTGATCTGGCTGAATGATGGGTACCGGGACTTCCTCCCTCTCAGTGTCAGAAGCGAACTGACGTGACAACGCATCAGCCTTGATATTCTTTGAACCAGGAAGATAGGATACTAGGAAATTGAACCGGGACAAAAACAGCGCCCACCTGGCCTGTCGAGAAGACAGTCTTTTGGCTTCAGAGAGATAGGTTAGATTCTTATGGTCAGTAAGAATTAGTACTGGAGTCTGAGTGCCCTCCAATAGGTGTCGCCACTCCTTTAGTGCCAGTATGATGGCCAACAGTTCCCTGTCGCCAATCTCGTAATGACTCTGGGCGCTGGACAATTTCTTCGAGAAGAACCCACAAGGCATTAAAGTGCCACCTCCCACAGGACGTTGGGAGAGCACCGCCCCAACCCCAACCTCTGAAGCGTCAACCTCCAAAGTAAAGGCAGGGAGGGATTAGGGTGGGACAGTACAGGAGCAGATGCAAAGGCAGATTTCAGGGTAACAAATGCGTCTTCAGCTGCCTCAGACCACTGAGAGGGGGAAGCGCCCTTATGAGTCAAATCTGACAATGGTTTTACAATCGTGGAAAAGTTCTTGATGAACTTCCTATAATAGTTCGCAAAACCTAGGAATCGTTGAATGGCCTTTAACCCCTTAGGCCGAGGCCATTGCAGAACCGCTGCCAACTTTTCCTGATCCATGGCAATGCCACTTTTGGATATTATGAACCCCAGGAATGGTACTTGAGATGTATGGAATTCGCACTTTTCTAGTTTACAGAATAACTTGTGCTTACGAAGTCGGAGCAAGACTTCTGAGACATCTTTAATGTGTTGGGCAAGGTTAGCAGAGTGAATCAATATATCATCTAGATATACTACCACACAGGACTGGAGCAGGTCACGTAAAATATCGTTAATCAATTCCTGAAATACTGCAGGCGCATTGCATAAGCCGAATGGCATCACCAGATATTCATAATGCCCTGTTCTGGTATTAAACGCCGTTTTCCACTCGTCACCCTCTTTAATTCTGACTAGATTATAGGCGGCTCGCAAATCAAGTTTAGTAAAGATCGAAGAGCCCTTTAATCTGTCGAAAAATTCTGTAATAAGTGGAATGGGATAGGCGTTCTTGGGCATCAGCTATTTCAGCTCACGGAGACGTAGATTTACGAATGATTCCCCTCTCCAGGGCATCTGCGATATACTCCTCCATCGCCTTATTTTCCTCACAAGACAGTGGGTAAGTACGTCCCCTGGGGGGCACGGCACCTGGAGGCAAATCAATGGCGCAATCGTATGGCCTATGGTCAGGTAATGCGCTGGCCTCTCCTTTGCTAAACACGTCACTGAATTGCCCATATTCTGTTGGCACAGCTGGAGAGGTACACATAATCTTAACAGGAAGGGAGAGACAATTCTTGTTACAGTACTCAGACCAAGAGTTAACTTCACACCTTTGCCAGTCAAATTGGTGATTGTGTGTTTGTAACCATGGGAACCCCAAAATAACTGAATGATGCGGGGAACGAATGATCTGAAATTGTATCTGCTCCCTGTGACAAGCCCCCACAGTCATTGTCACTGGGATTGTCTTGAACGTAATGAAAGCAGGATCCAGGGGTCTGCCATCAATGGCCTCTATTGCCACAGGAGAGTCCTTTTTACATAACGGAATGCCCTGCAACTCAGCAAAGGACTGATCCATGAAGTATCCAGCTGCCCCGGAGTCCACCAATGCTAGGATTTCTATGACCTTATCAGTCCAAGCAAATGCCACCTGGATGGTGGGTTTAGTGGTGCAAGTATCTAGGGACTGTTCAACACCACCTAGGGCCTGTCCCCCAAGGTACCCTAGGTGCGTTCGTTTCCCGGCCTTACAGGACAATTGCGTAATAAATGACCCGGTTTGCCACAATATAGGCATAAGCCTTGCCTTCTACGATACAGCTTCTCCTCCTTAGTGAGCCTAGTAAAACCTACTTGCATAGGTTCAGTGCTGTCAGCTGTTCGCTCAGGTAGAACGGGTGGTGTGGGTGGGTTAAGGAACTGGTTCTGGCCATAACTCTTTGCTTTGGTCCTCTTAGCCAAGCTTCTCTCCCGGATGCGGGAGTCAAGTACCATGACATAGTCAATGTACTCATCCAGCTCGCTGGGTACATCTCGAGCTGCTATCTCGTCCTTAATCTGTTCAGCGAGACCCTGAGTAAAGGCAGCAAGTAAGGCCTCATCGTTCCAGCCTACCTCTGCTTCCAAGGTCCGGAATTCGATAGCATATTCGCCCAGAGTGCGTTCGCCCTGCTGAATCTCCATCAGCCTTTTGGCAGCAGAAGCAGACCTGCCAGGAACCTCAAACACACGTCTGAACTTCATCACGAAATCTCTAAAGTTCAGTGTGCAGGGTCTGGCATTCTCCCATAACAGATTTGCCCATGCCAAAGCTTTGCCCGTCAACAGAGATATCATAAAGCCGACCTTGCTACGGTCGTTAGGAAATGCCTGGGGTGCCAATTCCAAAAATATCTCCAACTGGTTAATAAAACCTCTGCATAGAGAGGGTTCGCCATCATATCTTAGGGGTAACGGTACCGCTGCCGTTAACCCTCTTGTGTTAGCACTGGGAGATACAGAGGGATTCCCCGGTGTCACGACTGGGGGGACCACCGGATTAGGACCAGACTTGTCCAAATGTACTGTACGTTCAAGTAACGTTTGTAGAGCCAGTGCCAATTGGTCCAGGCGCTGCTCATGGACATCCATTCTCCAGTGGATGTTCTGAGTATTACTTTCACCCTTACCGTCTGAGGTCATGGCCCTTTCGTACTGTTACGGTTTTTTAGGACTCTCAGACCAATAAGTGAAAATAAAACACACTTTATTAAAGTGAATAATGCACAAGTACGCTCTCTAGAGGCGGTAGGTGATACACAGATAAAGTAAACTGAGATATTACACGGGTAATAGCACAATAGACATAAATGCAAAACAGTATGCACTAGGATGATATTGACCCCCAAGGGGTTAATGTCCAAATAACAGTCTGTCTCAGATGTGGAGGTTTGACACGCCCTGGATGTTAAAAAGGCTGTGCTGTATAGACAATGTTCATCAAGTGCTGAGGATCGAGCTGCCTTGCCAAGGTGTTGGATAGTAAGCAGAATGGGAAACAACTTAGCCCCCGCGGGCGTAGTTACAGGAACTGTTTTAGTTTGTGCAAGTGCAAATAGCTCCCCCGGGCGTAACGGAAACCGGCCGGCAATGCAAGAGCTAACAGCCTCCTCAGGTGTAATCAAAAGCAGTATTAAGAAAGCAAGAGCCACTAGCCCCCTCGGGCGTAGTACCGAATAAGCCAACACTGAAGCCTTTCTTCCAACACTCTGTGTCAATGATATCGTCGGTAACCAATACCGGAGAGCCTTAAGCGCCCAAACGGCCCAAACTATGTGAACACTCTGCAATGGTAGACTAGAGTTGCCGACGGAGAGCGGCCAACTCAGCAGCAGTGTCACGGGTAATGAGGCTCGTACAGGAGATAGAGAGAGTGAATTCGAGGCAGCACTGCAAGAGTTAAAATGCACGTTTACTCGAGGCTTCAGCGCTACTGCAAGGCTCTGCACGGAGAGGAAGGCCCACGGAATACACACAGCTCTGCACAAGTAACGAGGCACAGCACTTAATTGAGGGAAGCACCAGGCAAGGCAGTCACACTGACGCGGGCAGCAGAGACTGGAAATGTCGCGGCGGCGACAACTGGAACGCAGGTCACTGAAACAAGCTGAAAGTCGATCTTCGGAGCAGGAAGTCAGCCGGGCCGGGTCGGAGCACGTAGGAGGCAGTCATACAAGCCGGGTCATACACAAGCAGGAACGTCAGTCTAGCCGGGTCAGGATCCAAGGGAGGTACGCAGACGAGCCGGGTCATACACAAGCAGGTACACTGGAGAATGGTCAGGACAAGCCGAATCGGTACACAGGAACTCAGAATACAGGAACACAGCAACAGCACTACTGGCTCAGGAACACCACGAAAGGGCATCTGACAGATGTGATAGCCAGGGATAAAAAGGTCATCAGGAGGCGGGTCAAACTCAGTCAGCAAATCAGTGACAGCCACAACTGAGAGTGACAGGAATCACAGGCACTGTGATAATTCCTCGTTGGATCAAGATCCTGGGTTGCTGTTCCAGTTCCTGTTCCTGGTTCCAGCTGAGACTTCCAGTGGCTAAGGCCTAGTCTCCAGAACAGTGGTTTAGCATTGCAACCTATTATTTCTGTTAGCAGGCTTGCTGGATATTACCCTGTGCTTATTCCTATTGTATATATCGTATAAATCTTCTTTTTGCCATTGGTTAACCGTGGGTAACCGTGACAGTACGCAAGGGCCATGAGTTCAGACGATGATGGTAATGTAGTTTTCCAAAGCATCCTTGCTGGAGACACTGAGTCAACGATTGGACCAGTTGTCTTTAGCCATGCTGACTGTTTCGCAGCATACTGCGAATCTTGAACAAATTTGTATCCGGCTGGTGGCTCCTCCTGACCCTCCTCGGGAACCAGTTCTCCCCACCTCGGTTGACGCAGGCATGGGTTCCCCTCAGCCCCCCACAGCGGTATGGTGGGGATCTGGATGGTTGCTGTGGCTTCCTTAATCAGTTGGGTATATACTTCGAGTTGGTACCCTATGCGTTTCAGAATGAGTGCAGTAAAGTTGGCTTTTTGATCTCTCTCCTCATTGGTAGAGCATTGGCATGGGCCAAACAGTTATGGGAGACAAATAAACCAATTGTGCATAATTTCTCAGAATTCGTGAATTCCTTTTAAATAATACATGTGGAGGACCTATGGCAAATGACCTAGCCATTATTCAGGCCCACCCTATCCTCTCTCACCTCCCATGCCTCCTAGGTTCATCCCGGACCAGATGGAGCCAATGCAGGTTGATACTGTGGTCCGAAGGAGGTCTGTGGTAGAGGAGCATTCACGTAGACCTCTGGGTGAGGTATCCTCTCCTATCTCTGACCCTTCCTATCCTCCCTCCCCACCCATGCCTCCTGACCTAGTCTCTGAGAGTGGTGAGCCTAGAATGGTTGGGGCCACCTGATTGTCCCAGGAGGAGAGGGCCTTTAGGAGGAGGGAAGGTCTCTGTCTGTATTGTGGGAGATCTGGACACTTGTTGCGTTCGTGTCCTGGACTGGAGAGACGCTCAAATTTTCGACCCAGTAAGGGGCAAATGATTGGCGAAATCTCCTTGGCCCAGGAGAATTTTCTGGACTAGCCCATGTTGAAGGCCTGTATTTACTGGGCTAACAAATCAGTGTCAATTCCAGCTTTACTGAACACGGGGGTTGCTGGCTGTTTCATAGATGCGGAGTTTGCAGCCAGCAGGAATATTCCATTATTGTCTTTGGAATCCCCTTTGGTGGTTGAGGCCATTGATGGTAGGCTGTTGCAGCCCTCACATATTACGTATGAAACAGTATTGTTAACCCTGAGAATCGGAAACCTACATACCTAATTCTCCACATCATGCCATTGTCCTGGGATTTCCATGGGTACAAAAACACAATCCCAGGATGGACTGGCAAACATGCAAGGTCCTATCTTGGTCCCCAAATTGTTCAAAGTCTTGTCTGACCTGTCCTGTACTGGTCACCCTGGCATCTAGTTCACTCCTTCTGGAGGAGTACTTGTCCTTTATTGACATCTTCAGCGAAAGCCAGGCTGAGGCGTTACCACCAAACAGACCTTACGATTGTGCCTTCAAATTACTGCCCGGTTCTATACTTCCTACGGGTCATGTATATCCCTTGTCTGTGGAGGAGAACAAAGTTATGGCTTGCTAACCCTGAGGGTGGGAGCCCTCCATACCAAAACCCTGAAATTTCAGGTTCTTTACCACCACATAGGCCTTACGAATGCTCTTTGGAATTGTTGCCTGTTACTATGCCTCCTAGGTGTCATATCTACCCCTTATCTATTGAGGAAAAAAAGGTTATGAAGGACTATGTTTCAGATGTGCTGGCAAGAGGCATCATTCGTAAATCCACATCCCCCCCTGGTGGTGCTGGATTTTTTTTTTTGTCAAGATAAAGGACAGAGAGCTACGTCCGTGCATTGACTTTTGTGGTTTAAACAAACTGTTGGTCCAGAATGCTTATCCCATACCTTTGATTACTGAACTCTTTGACCGTGTCAAAGGGTCTAAAATATTCACGAAACTTCATCTGAGAGCTGCTTACAACTTGGTGCAAATCAAAGAAGGGCACAAGTGGAAGACAGTCTTTAATACCCGGAGTGGGCACTAAGAATACTTGGTTATGCCCTTCGGTCTGTGCCCCGGCTGTCTTCCAGGAGTTCATTAATGATGTCTTAAGAGAACTACTACAAAGTTGTGTGGTTGTTTATTTGTATGACAGTCTCATTCACTCTCCAACGCTAGAAATCCATCACTCTGATGTATCCAAGGTTTTGAGCCTATTACTATTATTAAGTGTGAATTTCATAAGCCCCAAGTAACATTTCTGGGGTATGTCATTTCCACTTCCGGGTTCGCCATGGACCCTCAAAAGTTGTCTGTGGTACTGGAATGGCCTCGTCATATGGGACTCAAAGCAACCCAAAGATTTTTGGGATTCGCGAATTATTACAGAAAATTCATAAAAAACTTCTCTACTATTGTCAAATCTCTAACTGACATGATTTGTAAAGGGGCCAAGACCTCTGAATGATCCCAAACAGCTATCTTAGCTTTTGAAAAACTGAAGGCAGCTTTTGCTGCAGCCCCGATATTGGCGCATCCCAATCCCTCCCTGCCCTTTAACCTGGAGGTGGACTCATCCGAGATTGGAGTGGGCGCCCTATTATCACAACGTTCTGCTCCTGGGGAGGCCTTGCTCCCTTGGGGATATTTTTCCAGAAAACTGTCCAAAGCAGAGATGGTATATCAAATTGGGGACAGAGAGTTACAGGCAATTGTCCTGGATCTGAAAGAATGGAGGCACCTATTGGAGAGCACTAAGACTCCTATCTTAATCTTGACTGGCCACAATAACCTCATTTATCTTTCCGAGGCCAAACGCTTCTCTTCCAGACAGGCCAGATGGGTGCTGTTTCTTTCCCGTTTTAATTTTGTGGTCTCATATCTTCCTGGCTCGAAAAATGTTAAGGCAGATGCGTTGTCTTTCCAGTTTTGCTTGCCTTCCAGGGAGAAGGTTCCACCGTCCATAATCATTCCAGCTGATCGTATCCTTGCTACTATATTAACCCGTATTACTTCTCCTCTGGGAGAGGAGATTTTGGCTGCTCAAGCTTCAGCACCGGCTGACAAACCTGATGGCCGTTGTTTCGTTTTGGCGCAGTTACGCATTAAGCTGTAGGAGACCTATCATGCTTCAAAAATTGCTGGCCACATTGGTTGCAACCAGTTGATTTGATCCTTGTCTCGAGTATTCTGGTGGCCTAGTATCCGGTCTGATTGTGCTCCCTAAACTGCTGCCTGCACAACATGTGCTCAAAATAAGTCACCTAGACACCTGCTGGTGGGCTTGCTCACTTCGTGCCACTTAAGGGCTTACCATCCGCCCAGGAATTGGCGATGTTTTTTGCTAGGGAGGTTTTCTGACTCCATGGCAGACACAAAGTAATTGTGTCCGATAGAGGCAGCCAATTTGTGTCCCGCTTCTGGAGGTGTTTTTGTGCTCAGATGGGAATTCAATTGGCATTCTCCACCGTGTACCATCTGCAATCTAACGGTGCGGCAGTAAGGTCTAACCAAGCCTTAGAAAAGTTCCTCCGCTGCTATATCTCTGACCACCACAATTATTGGGCTACCCTGTTACCTTGGGCGGAGTTTGCCAGGAATTGTGCTGTTAACTCGTCTACTCAGAGTTCCCCGTTCTTGAGACCTTCCAAGCACAAGCGATTCTCACTCTTGACTAGCATTTGAGGTCACGCCGTTCCTCTCAGGTTCAGGTACAGCATATCCTACGTGGTTCTGTGCAGCGACAAAAAAGGCAGGCTGACCGTAGGTGACTACCGGCACCTACCTTCTAGGTAGGAGATGGAGTGTGGTTGTCTTCCCGTAACTTGCACCTCAAGGTTCCTTGTAACAAATTGGCTCCTCGATTCATTGGTCCTTTCCGTGTGTTGTGCAAAATGAACCCAGTGGCTTAAGCACTGGAGCTCCCTGCCAATGTGCGCATTCATAATGTCATCCATGTTTCCCTGTTAAAGCCCTTGGTTTGCAACCGGTATGCCTCTGCTCCTGTCCGTCCTGCTCCCGTGAGAGTTGCAGATCACGAGGAGTATGAAGTTCAAAATATTCTGGACTCCCGTTTGGTTCAAGGGCGCCTACAGTATTCATTGGAAGGGATATGGTCCAGAGGAACGCTCCTGGGTTCCAGCTGGAGGTGTTCATGCTCCTGTTTCAGTGCACAGATTTCATGCGCGATTTCCTGACAAACCCTGGCCAGCTCCGCAGAAGGGTGGCATTTGAGTGGGGTACTGTCACAGCTTATCTTGTTTCCATCAACGCTCAGTGTCTGTTACAGCTTACCGTGACTTCAGCATCATCTGCAGATGCGAGGCTTCAAGCATGCTGCAGGACTCTGTTTTATCTGTTTGCTTCCTGCAGTCTCCTCCTACCAACTTACTACTTCTTCCCTCTGAGCTGCTTCTCCTACTTTCTGTGGAGAGGTTTAAAGGGCAGACTGAGGCCTGACTCAGTTGCCCTTGCGTTGTTCTTCATAGCAGTTCTGTTACATTGGGCTCTGTGTATGACCTGGCTAGTCTTCCATCCATTCTAGTGCTGACCTGTGGCTCTGTCTGACTATTCTTTTGCCTAACCCCTAACAGTGGACATCCAATCTGCTGCAGACTTGTGGCTTTGGATGACTACCTGAGCTGTATGTGACCCGGCTTGTCTGACTACCCCCTCTGGTGCTGACTTGTGGCTCTGGCTGACTATTCTTTCATCTTTTTTCCAGGTGATCAGACACCCAATCTAGTGCGGGCCTGGGGCTCTGGAGTCAGTTTTCACCTTACTTCTACTGACTGCAGGCGTGAGTCAGTATTCGCTCCTACTGACTGCAGGAGTAAGTCAGTATTCACCCGTACTGGCTCCAGGTGTGAGTCAGTGATATTTCCTTCTGACTGCAGGCTGCGTCACGCCTCATTCCTCGTTGGATCAAGATCCTGGGTTGCTGTTCCAGTTCCTGTTCCTGGTTCCAGCTGAGACTTCCAGTGGCTAAGGCCTAGTCTCCAGAACAGTGGTTTAGCATTGCAACCTATTATTTCTGTTAGCAGGCTTGCTGGATATTACCCTGTGCTTATTCCTATTGTATATATCGTATAAATCTTCTTTTTTGCCATTGGTTAACCGTGGGTAACCGTGACAGTACGCAAGGGCCATGAGTTCAGACGATGATGGTAATGTAGTTTTCCAAAGCATCCGGGCTGGAGACACTGAGTCAACAATTGGACCAGTTGTCTTTAGCCATGCTGACTGTTTCGCAGCATACTGCAAATCTTGAACAAATTTGTATCCGGCTGGTGGCTCCTCCTGACCCTCCTCGGGAACCAGTTCTCCCCACCTCGGTTGACGCAGGCATGGGTTCCCCTCAGCCCCCCACAGTGGTATGGTGGGGATCTGGATGGTTGCTGTGGCTTCCTTAATCAGTTGGGTATATACTTCGAGTTGGTACCCTATGCGTTTCAGAATAAGCGCAGTAAAGTTGGCTTTTTGATCTCTCTCCTCATTGGTAGAGCATTGGCATGGGCCAAACAGTTATGGGAGACAAATAAACCAATTGTGCATAATTTCTCAGAATTCGTGAATTCCTTTAAACAGGTTTTCGATAGACCAGGCCTCGTGGTGCTGGCTTCCAAACACTTGATGACCCTGTGTCAGGGTATACGCACAGTGGCTGACTACGCTATAGAATTCCGTACTCAGGAGGCTGAGGTGGATTGGAATAATGAAGCCTTGATGGCCGTGTTTTTCCAAGGGCTATGTGATACGATTAAAGATGAGATAGTGGCAGGCAACCTTCTTAACGAATTGGACAGGTTAATAGAGTTCTATATTCTGATGGATACCAGAATCAGAGAGTGTCCCTCTTTTAAATAATACATGTGGAGGATCTATGGCAAATGACCTAGCCATTATTCAGGCCCACCCTATCCTCTCTCACCTCCCATGCCTCCTAGGTTCATCCCGGACCAGATGGAGCCAATGCAGGTTGATACTGTGGTCCGAAGGAGGTCTGTGGTAGAGGAGCATTCACGTAGACCTCTGGGTGAGGTATCCTCTCCTATCTCTGACCCTTCCTATCCTCCCTCCCCACCCATGCCTCCTGACCTAGTCTCTGAGAGTGGTGAGCCTAGAATGGTTGGGGCCACCTGATTGTCCCAGGAGGAGAGGGCCTTTAGGAGGAGGGAAGGTCTCTGTCTGTATTGTGGGAGATCTGGACACTTGTTGCGTTCGTGTCCTGGACTGGAGAGACGCTCAAATTTTCGACCCAGTAAGGGGCAAATGATTGGCGAAATCTCCTTGGCCCAGGAGAATTTTCTGGACTAGCCCATGTTGAAGGCCTGTATTTACTGGGCTAACAAATCAGTGTCAATTCCAGCTTTACTGAACACGGGGGTTGCTGGCTGTTTCATAGATGCGGAGTTTGCAGCCAGCAGGAATATTCCATTATTGTCTTTGGAATCCCCTTTGGTGGTTGAGGCCATTGATGGTAGGCTGTTGCAGCCCTCACATATTACGTATGAAACAGTATTGTTAACCCTGAGAATCGGAAACCTACATACCTGATTCTCCACATCATGCCATTGTCCTGGGATTTCCATGGGTACAAAAACACAATCCCAGGATGGACTGGCAAACATGCAAGGTCCTATCTTGGTCCCCAAATTGTTCAAAGTCTTGTCTGACCTGTCCTGTACTGGTCACCCTGGCATCTAGTTCACTCCTTCTGGAGGAGTACTTGTCCTTTATTGACATCTTCAGCGAAAGCCAGGCTGAGGCGTTACCACCAAACAGACCTTACGATTGTGCCTTCAAATTACTGCCCGGTTCTATACTTCCTAGGGGTCGTGTATATCCCTTGTCTGTGGAGGAGAACAAAGTTATGGAGGAATATGTGTCTGATGTGTTGGCTAGAGGCATTATTCGGAAATCCACATCCCCTGCTGGTGCTGGATTCTTTTTTGTCAAAAAGAAGGACGGTGCACTACGTCCATGAATTGACTTCCATGGCCTAAACAAATTGTTGCTAAAAAATGCTTATCCTATTTCATTGATTGCTGAACTCTTTGATCGAGTCAGAGGGTCAAAAATAGACAGCTTTTAATACCCGGAGTAGACATTATGAATATTGAGTGATGCCTTTTGGTCTATGCAATTCTCCAGCTGTCTTCCAGGAATTTATAAACAATGTTTTGATAGAACATTTACAAAGTTGTGTAGTGGTGTACTTGGACGATATCTTGATACATTCTCCTACCCTGGAGACACACCAGGCTGACATATCTAAGGTCCTGAGTCTCTTACGAGAGAACAAGCTTTTCTGCAAGCTTGAGAAATGTGATTTTCACAAACCCCAGGTGAGATTCCTTGGCTATATTATTTCCGCTGATGGATTTGCCATGGATCCTCAAAAAATTGTTGGCCATTCTCAATTGGCCTCGCCCAATGGGTTTTAAAGCAATCCAAAGATTCCTAGGATTTGCTAATTATTATCGGAAATTTATTAACAATTTTTCTTCCATTGTCAAACCTCTCACTGAAATGACTTGTAAAGGGGCCAAAACTACGGAATGGTCACAGAAGGTTATTGAAGCATTCAAGAAATTGAAAGCTGCCTTTGCTACAGCTCCAATTCTAGCACATTCCGATCCCTCCTTACCGTTCACTTTGGAGGTTGACGCCTCAGAAGTAGGCGTAGGTGCCGTGTTGTCACAGCGTTCGGCTCCTGCAGAGGCTCTGTGTCCCTGTGGATTTTTCTCAAAAAAGTTGTTCAAGTCAGAGAGATTATACCAGATTAGGGACAAAGAATTGTTGGCCATAATCCTTGCTCTCAAGGAGTGGTGACACCTCCTGGAAGATACGAAGTCTCCTATCCTAAACCTGACAGATCATAAAAATTTGATCTATCTCTTGGAGGCTAAGCGCCTGTCTTCAAGACAAGCTCGTTGGACACTATTCTTGACACTATTCAATTTCGTAGTCTCCTACCTTCTGGGGTGCAAAAATGTCAAGACAGACGAGTTGTCTCACCAGTTCTGTTCTCCAATAAGTGAAGAGGATCCTTCCTCTCAGATCATTCCTGCTGATCGTATTCTTGCTAAGATTTGTACCTGTATTACCTCTCCTCTGGGTGAGAAGATTTTGGCTGCCCAGGCTGCTGCTCCTGTTGAGAGACCCGAGGGTCGTTGCTTTGTGCCGGCACAATTGCGCATTAAATTGCTGGAGACTTACCACGCTTCTAAAGTAGCTGGTCACATTGGTAGGGACCAATTGATATGGTCCTTGTCACGAGCCTTCTGGTGGCCTAGTCTGAGAGACGACTGTACGGCATTTATTGCAGCCTGCATAACTTGTGCCCAGAATAAATTTCCACGACAATTACCAGTGGGTATGTTGCAGCCAGTGGCCAACAGGGAACGCCCCTGGTCACACTTCTATTGACTTCATGGTGGAACTCCCGAGCTCCAGGGGTTGTACAGTCATCCTGATGATTGTAGACAAATTCTCTAAAATGGCTCACTTTGCGCCACTTAAGGGCTTACCTTCTGCTAAGGAATTGGCAGTGGTTTTTGCCAGAGAAGTCTTCCGACTACATGGCATTCCTAAGGTCATTGTATCTGATAGAGGAAGCCAATTTGTATTCCGGTTCTGGGGAAGTTTCTGTGCTCAAATGGGAATTCAGTTGGCATTTTCATCTGCATATCACCCGCAATCTAATGGCATGGCAGAGAGAGCCAATCAAGCCCTGGAGCAATTTCTCCAATGCTATATTGCCGATCACCACGATAATTGGGCTGACCTGTTGCCCTGGGTGGAATTTGCTCAGAATAGTGCGGTTAGATCCTTGTCTAGGCTCTGTCTTTGTCTTATCCTTATAGTGGACACCCAATCTGGTACAGACCTGTGGCTTTGGCTGACTACCTGAACTGTGTATGACTGGCTTGTCTGACTACCCTCTTTGGTGCTGACCTGTGGCTCGGTCTAACTATTCTTTTGATTTTCCCCTGTACCTGGCAGACACCCTATCTGGTGCGGGCCTGGGGCTCTGGCAGACTAGCTTTGATACTGACTGCAGGCGTGAGTCAAGTATCTCTTCCTTATACTGACTGCAGGTGTGAGTCAGAGATATGCTCCATTCTGACTGCAGGTGTGAGTCAGATTTTTTCAATACCTTGGATCAAGACTTCGAGTTCCGGTTCCTGTTCCTGTTCCAGCTCCTGGTTCCAGCAGAGACTACCAGTGGCTTCAGCCTAGTCTCTAGTAGAGTGGTCCTCTGTGGCAGTTTTACTATTTCTGGTAGTAGCACTGGCTGGCTGTGACCCTTTGCTTGTACCTTCTATTTTCCTCTGTTTGCTACATTATTGTTGTTTAATAAATTGTATTTTACTATACCGTACTGACTCCTGATCATCTCTGGGGAACCATGACAGGATTGCCCTGCTGCTGTCCTTTAATAAAACTGCAAGAACCAAAGGCAAGATTAATGGCTGTGATCTAATGTTACACGATGTTGCTGCCCATTGGTGGGTGGGAAATAGGGCTGGGCAAAAAGTAGAAAAAATTTCCCACATGACTTTTCACGAAAACTGGCCGATTTTTCTCTCTTTTCGCGAAAGTTTTCTCCATTTCGCCTATGCAAAATTTTACTCCTTTTCACCTATTTTAACAATTTTTTTGCCTATTTTTCCTATAAGTGCTACATTTCCCACTGTAATATTACTTCTTCTGAGGGCTGTAGTTTAGAAATAAGTGGCTGAAAGTCAAAGTTGTGAGTCCTACAGTAACATATGCCTGTTAGCATGCAGAATGACACTGGCACATATTTATGATGATGTCAATTAATAAAAAAAATAAAATACAACCTACAATGTGGCAGATGTGTATTGTAGTGGTGGTAGTGGTGGCAACCCTTCTTCACATCCCTCCTCCTCCTCATCTGTGCTGCTGTTAATATATTTGTCCTGACTTTCTCTGTCATGTGTGGTTTCTGCTACCTAATACTCAGATGTTGGTTCATTTTTAAGAATGTTAGTCTCCCAACATTGCTGCTTGATAACCATGTCCTGCGGTCATTGACAACGTAACCAGCCACACTGTAAACCCTCTCAGACTCGACACTTGCTGGTGGACACCACTAACAACAGGGCTGGGTTTTTGCTGCCCTCGCTGAACCATGAATTGCCCTGTTTTCAGAATGAGATAGTCTGGTTCATTATTTAGCTGGTTCTGCTGGTTGAAATGCTTTGGTGTCTTCCTTTTCACTATACTGTCTCGATCACTAAGCATAGCTCTATATTCTTTTACAGAATCCTGTTCCTCAGAGCTTTGCTGCTGATCATCAAGACTCCCTGCTGTGACAAACTGCTGATGGCCCTTTGGCAGAAATTCATTATATATACATACACACATAACATATACATGCATATTAAAAATTATATACAGTTACATACTGTTTTTAGATATAAAGAAGCATTTACTTTTAAGGATTTGGACTGTGAGCAGATCTGATTATTTCAGGCAGATTGTTCCAGGATTTCAGAGCTCTGAAGAAGAATGCATACTCACTGACACATAAATAACTTCACTACTTCTTTTTTCTGCCATAGAGCCCTGGGAACCTTTTAAAGTGCTTCAGCTGCTGCTAGTTGTGGCACCAATGGCCTGCTGGTAGTGTGTCTACCAGTCAGACCTGTGGTTGTGTTTCAGGTGGGATCTCATAGAGAAGGAGCCTAGGTATGATCCTGCTTTCTCCTGTTCATGTGCTTTTTGCACAGACAACAGATAGCAACATGCTTAGCTTTAGGATCCTTAGTGAAGTATCTCAATACTGTGGACTTCATGGACTGAGGGACTCCTGAGGCACTGCTGCTACTCCTACTACTGGGGCTAGATGTTGATGCAATTCTACTGCCACTACTACTAGGTGTCAAAGGTGCAGCACTTACAGCAGCAGAGGCACTCGTCATATCTACCACTGTGGATGTTAACAACCTGTGTTGCTGTTGTTGTTGCTGCTGGGTACTAAACACAGTTGTATGCGGCTGAGTGGGACTTAGACTTGGAAGAGGCGATGATGCTGATTATGACTGACTAGGTGGCTGTGTACTTTTTGACATCTTTGCTTGCCCAGGGTTAGACTTTCCAATGGTTTTGTCATACAGTTTATAGACAGGCATTGTGCTCCTTTTCGGTGGGTGTAGATCTAGCCTTTGTCTTTCTGCTAACTTTATGGACATGTCATCATTCTTACTCTCAGCTTCCTTGGTATCTGAATAATAAAGGGTGCTGGAGGGATATATTCTAGATCTGCATCATCATCATAAGTCATCATTAGGTCTTATGCAGCAGCATCAGCATCACCTGCCAATTCTTGGCCACTACCCTTATATTCGTCCAAGCTTTTAGAAATCTCAAACAATTTCTATTCACTTTTTCTGTAACAAAGTTTGCTACTACTTTCAGGATAGGTGTTTTGGTGCTTGTTTGTCTAGAAGGCGATTCAGCTGCTACACCTTCCTCTGTTATGCTATTACCATCATCAGCACTTGAATGTGATGTTGTTGTCTTCAGTGTTTTTCTTATATGTCTTCTTATAGGGTTCTTTATTTGTACTGGCACTGGTGGAACTGGAAGTTTTGCTGTGACCTTGACAAACAGCATCCTCCCTTTGAGGAGAGGCATCATCATTTATTGCACACACTGCAGCAACCATTGCTGCAGTCAGTTTTTGAACAACTACTTTACTCTCACGCCCCTACAATGCTTCCCCCTCCCCCTGCCCCTTGTGTGTTTGCTGGACATTACTCAACCACTCTGTGCGTTTTTACTAGTACACAACATAACTGATGGAGTACGATGTCTTGCCTCAGCCCAGTCAGCTGTCTGTCACCTACTATATTTAGTTGTGTGTTTATATCTTTACTAGCAACGTGGGACGGCGCTGCCCGTCAGGCTATATAGGGAATTAATGCACACACATGGATGCAAGACACACAGACACAGATACACACGCAAATGCACATGCATGCACTGAAATGCATAAAGAGCGACACAGTCATACACACATACATGCAATGCACAGCATGTAGACACATAGAGTGTGTTACAGACATGTAACACACACAGTGAGAAACACACAGGCACACACAGAGACACACACACACACACACACACACACACAGAAGTGAGTCATAAGGGGGTGACATGTGTCATTGTAATGAATTTGTGTTTGTACCTATGCCTCCCCTGTGGCATTCATTCATGTAGTTGAAATGCATGTGGTGATTGCACATACTATGGTGGAAGGTGGATCGTGCTGGTTCCCAGGGTGTGAGTGAGTGTGCGTGAGTGAGTTGCATTCATTCATGTAGTTGAAATACATGTGGTAATTGCACATACTATGGTGGAAGGTGGATCGTGCTGTCTCCCGGGGTGTGAGTGAGTGTGCGTGAGTGAGCTGCATTCATTCATGTAGTTTTAAATGCATGTGGTAATTGCACATACTATGGTGGAAGGTGGATCGTGATGGATCACGGGGTGTGAGTGTAAGTGTAAATGAGTGCGTGTGAGTGTGAGATTGCGTGTGAGTGATTGTGTGAGTGTTTGTGAGTGTGTGTGAGTGAGAGTGTGTGACAGTGTGAGAGAGAGGGTGCGAGAGAGAGTGTGTGAGTGAGAGGGTGTGAGTAAGAGTGTGTGAGTGAGAGTGTGTGAGAGTGAGTGTGTGTGTGTGTGTGTGTGTGAGAGTGTGAGTGTGTGTGACTGATTGTGAGTGTGTATGACTGAGTGTGAGTGTGTGTGTTTGAGTCTGAGTGTGTGTGTGAGTGAGAGAGTGTGTGTGTGAGAGTGAGTGAGAGTGTGAGTGAGACAGTGTATGTGAGACAGTGTATGTGAGAGAGAGTGAGTGTGTGTGATTGAGTGTGCATGATTAAGTGTGAGTGAGAGTGTGAGTGAGAGAATGTGTGTGATTGAGTGTGAGTGTGTGTGACTGAGTGTGAGTGTGTGTGATTGAGTGAGTGTGTTTGTGTCTGATGTGTTTGTGTCTGTGGTGCTGTCATCGGACTGTATAGACAGCAGGGAGGGAAGCCTAGTTATTTTGAAAGTGGCAGGAGTGACCACAGTGGATAAATTAGTCACAAAATGGGGCACTTTTTTATTTGTGTTGTAAACTGATTACCACCAAACTCAGTATTTGTATTATAAATTGACTATACCGTCTGCCAACTATACTCAGTCCTGCCTACTCCTTGTTATGATAGGACAAGATTTAGTTTAGTATGCACGGTATAATCAATTTATCATACATACACATAAAGTTACTCCACTCTGTGACTACTTCATACCCTCTGTCACCTCCTGCTACACATAATAGCAGCAGGAGGAACCTATTATATACTGTGGAAAAAATGGAGCATGGTCAGGAAAGAGAACTAGAGAGCTTAGTGGCAGCTAAATCCAGGCCAGCTCCAAACTGGGTAGAACCCTAAAAAGAAATACCCCAAAAGTTTTTTTTTATAAAATGGTACATGTTGCTTTGTCTGAATAACTTTACTTTCAGGGACAATTTAATATGTTGGCTTTGTGGTGGGCACTCTTCCAAGATCTGTTTGACACAGCAGATATTGCAATTTAATGACCCCTCTGTGTGTGTCATTGTCCCCTTCCCCTCTGTATGTGTCATTGTCCCCTTCTCCAGCCCCTCTGTGTGCATCATTGTCTCCTTCCCCATCCCCTGTGTCACTGTCCCCTTCCCCAGCCCCTCTGAGTGTCTGTGTCCCCTTCCCTAGCCCCTCTGTGTATGTAATTGTCCCCTTCCCCCTGTATGTGTCATTGTCCCCTTACCTTCTGTGTGTGTGTCACTGTTCCCTTCCCCAGCCCCTCTGTGTGTGCCTCTGTCCCCATCCCAAGTCCCTTTGAGTGCCTGTGTTCCCTTCCCCAGTTCCTCTGTGACTGTCATTGTCCCCTTCCCCAGGCCCTTTCATGTGTCTCTTTCACCTTTGCGCTCCTGCTCCCCTCCCTCCTTGTAGCGTGGCTGAGCGAACCACGGTAGAAGATCTTCTGTATCCTATACCCAGTCTGACAGGAAGCTGTTCATTGCTCCTAGTGAGCACTTCCTGTCAGACTGGGTAGAGGATACAGAAGATCCTGAACCTGCGGTCTGTGTGGCCATGCTACAAGAAGTGATTGGCAGGAGGGGGAGCTCTGTGTTGTGTGCTCCCCTCCTACCAGTTACGTGGAGCCCGGACATTGTGCCCCCTGGGCCGGTGCACCGTAGGTGGCTGCCTAATTCTCTGGACTCTGGACGTGGGGTCAGACCTGTCAGCACTCAAAGGGTTAATGTATACGCTGTGCTGCTCTGCAATATAACGTAAAGTAAAGGCATTATACAGTCTGGCTTCTTATGATATTTGTTTGTTAACGCTTGCACTCAAAAGGTTTACACAAACATCGTAAGAAGCCATTCTGAAGAATGCCTTTACTTTTAGTTATATTGCAGAGCAGCACAGCGTGTACCTTAATTAGAGATGTCAGCTGTGACTGAGCTCAATAGAACTTGTTGAGGTCTAAATGTGTGTGTATGTGTGTGTGTGTGTATTGTTCCACTTTGGTTATGCAATTAATTTTACTTCAAAATTAACATTACAGATTTTTTTTAATAGATAAAGAATGCAAATTTTCTTTTTCAAAATAACATTATATAAAATTATATTTGTACATCAGCCATCTAATTTACATGTTGAACAGATTGCTTGAAGTGAAACCAGAGATGAGCTACTTCAAATGTTATTCTTTTATGGACCCTAATTAATCTATCATTAATATATGACTTTGTATTTGTACTCTCTTTTTTTGTGAAAGTATTTTACCAGGAAAAATATACTGAGAATGTCTCTCATTTTCAAATATGTTCTGGACACATTTCATTTACCACAGAAGGGTGAAAGGCTGAGCTGACCTTGCTGGGACTATAACCTGCAACCTTGCAGCTTGAACAGATTCTACTGCTGGTGCATTAACCATCTGAGCCATCCAGGCCCGGATTTGTCAATAGGCAGACAAGGCACTTGCCTAGGGCGCCGGATTTTCAGGGGCGCCTGGCAAAGGCCTTGTCACGCCCACATTCCACCCCAAAGTGCATAATAAATAATGCTGTGCCACACTGCCACTTAATTTAAAAGTAACTATGCTGTGAGCAGTCGCCTGTGCTCGCTCGCCCTTCGGGGCACATGTTAACATGCGACAGTAACATGTTCCCCATTGTACTCGTGGCTGTGCCCATGCTGCCGGGCCGCCCCACTGCTGCTCCTGTTTGCCACTGACTCCAGACTCCATTGGTCTTGCCGCCCGCCAGGACCCCCTGTGACATCATCACTACGCTGCCGGGCAAAGGTGGGGCAAGGGGCGCCGGAGGGTATTGTGCCTAGGGGCGCCTGAGATGTAAATCCAGCCCTGGAGCCATCTTATACAGCAGTCAATATTCAAATATTGGCTCTGTAGCTACATGGATACACAATTTTACATCATTTCAGATATTCTAGCAAACACAAATACAGAGTATTTTTGTTATGAAAGAGAAGTTGTTAAAGCCATGATTCATAAATAGAGGGAAAAAAATAATAAACATTTGTAATCATGCTCAAGAAACCAATTCTTTATTTAAATGCAAATTAGCCAGATGCAGCAAACATACATTTCCATCAATTCATGGGGCATCTGAAATATAATTAACATAATGATATATAGATCTGGGCAAATAAATATACTACTGAAATGATTATAATATATCAATCATCATAAGGATGATTTGAATCGATTGATTCTACCACTGTATTAGTTCATTCTACAATAGTCAACCAATGTGTTTTGTATAAGTCTCACTAAGGCAGAATATGTTTTCATGTTAAACAATTTGTCATATCATTTTATTAAGCACAACATAACTGTAACCAATCAAATAGACTTCACATCTGCAACATCTTAAAGCCATGTATTATCATTTATCATGCTACTTTTTTCTTGTTTTCTCAATCATGGTTTCCACAATCATTGCTGTTTCTTCATAACTTTTCATTTTGTCATCGGAATACTTTTCAATTGATTCTACCACTTCAAGTTTTTCATAACTCATAGAGCTTGGAAAATCTTTTCCCCTAAGAGATGATAAACTATCATACTCTTTGTCATTATTGCTGCCTTTACCGTATCTCTGAGACTTCATTGATTCAGAACTAGAACTTCCTGGTTCATGTGACTTTGTATTATCTGGACTTATTACACCCGGTGGCTTTTTGTCCTCCTCATCCTTATCATTTAGTGGTTTACCATTGTGATTTTTTTTTTCTTCTCCATCCTTCTTTGTTTTATCTTCAGCTTCTTGGTCATTGAATTTTTTATCTTCAGAGCTAGTTTCATCTTCTCCACTGTCTGAAGATTCAGAAGGTTCGGGTAACTCAGGAATAGGTGGAACAATGTTATCTCCTGGCATTATATCATTGACAATGCTAACACTAATTCTACCTCCTGCTTGAGGGATAGATGAATAGAAACAAGGGTCTATATAACTTGATTCTCCTGTTACAAGCACATAACGACCCTTTGTAAAGAAGGCTGGAGAAGGCTCTGTTTTTTTATAGCCCCACATTTTATCTCTTACAATATTGCAAATTTTATCAAATGCTTTACTTATCTGTGCCCCATCTGGAACATCCTCTGGGGATAAGCCATGCTCAGGTAAATCAAAATCTTTTTCAATCTCCTCATCTGCCACATTTTCATAATTTAATTCTGGTTGCCTCCTATCAAAACTCTCTTGTTCTTTCTCAATTACTTTTTCTTCAGTGTTTATATCTGTTTTATCCATACTTGTTAGGTCTTTTCTTCTTGGTGTTTTCCTTTGGAACCCCTTTTGCCTTGGTTTTGCTGTGGCAATATCTTGTATGGCCAGTGTAATATCTGAAAAAGGATGATATGTTTGTTCAAAAAGGAAATTCACATTATGTTAAACTTTATACAGGGCTGCAGAGAAGATTCTTAAAGTGGAAGTAACACCTCCTAATAAGACAAGCAAGTGTGCCATGCTATCGACAGAAAATCCTAATGGCCGTTTGAATTTTTCCCTTGCTGCTTGGTTGAACAGATAATATCTTCAGTTTGTTGTGGGTGTTATATCCATGGAGGGAGACATGACAGTTGCTTGCAGTTTTTTCAAAACGAAGCATGCAGCATTCACCATTTAAACACCAAACGCATGTACACAACACATTTTTAAGCAATGTGCTGCATACTACCCTGGTGCTTAAAGGGTTAAGATTACCATATGAATTGGGTGGAGTTTGAGTCCTGTGGTCCTGCTAGCAACTGTCATGTCTACCTCCATGGAAATTATATCTCAAACTGATTAACAATATTATCAAGAAGCACCAAAGAAATTCAGAGCCCATTAGGGGTCATCTGGATTTTCTGCCCATAGTAATGCAAGTGGGGAGGGTGGATATTACTAGACAGTGTTTCTTCCCCTTTAAGGCATTCGTTTTAATGTTAATCAGCAAAAAAGTACAATGTTTGCACACCCAGCACAATACACACACATCACAATGTACTTATATAGCACAATGCATTTACACAAAGCAGTATACTACCCATACACACACACACACACATACACACACACACACATATATATATATATATATATACTTACATACAGTTGTGTGAAAAAGAACGTTTTACATATCAGGACATATATGTTCCTTAGAGGGTCTAAAAATTAGGTAAATACAACCTCAGATGAACAACACATGACATATTATACCATGTAATGATTTATTTAACAAAAATAAAGTCAAAATGGAGAAGCCATGTGTTAAAAACTAAGTACACATTATAATTCAGTAGCTTGTAGAACCAGCTTTAGCAGCAATAACTTGAAGTAATCATTTTCTGTATGACTTTATCAGTCTCTCACATCGTTGTGGAGGAATTTTGGTCTACTCTTCTTTACAACATTGCTTCAGTTCATTGAGGTTTGCGGCCATTTGTTTATGCACAGCTCTCTTAAGGTCCCACCACAGCATTTCAGTTGGGTTGAGGTTTGGACTCTGACTGGGCCATTGCAACAGCTTGATTCTTTTCTTTTTCAGCCATTCTATTGTAGATTTGCTGGTGTGCTTGGGACCATTGTCCTGTTATATGACCCAATTTCGGCCATGCTTTAGCTATCAGAGAGATGGCCTCACATTTGACTCTAGAATACTTTGGTATACAGAGGAGTTCATAGTCGACTCAATGACTGCAAGGTTCCCAGGTCCTGTGACTGTAAAACAAGCCCAAATCATCACCCGTCCACCACTATGCTTGACAGTTGGTATAAGGTGTTTGTGCTGATATTCTGTGTTTGGTTTTCACCAAATCTGGAGCTGTGCATTATGGCCAAACATCTCCACTTTGGTCTCATCTGTCGAAAGAAGATTGTTCCAGAAGTCTTATGGTTTGTTCAGATGCAACTTTGCAAACCTAAGCCGTGCTGCCATGTTCTTTTTAGAGAGAAGAGGCTTTCTCCTGGCAACCCTTCCAAACAAACCATACTTGTTCCGTCTTTTTCTAATAGTACTGTCATGAACTTTAGCATTTAACATGCTAACTGAAGCCTGTAGAGTCTGAGATGTAACTCTTGGGTTTTTTGCAATTTCTCTTAGCATTGCACAGTATGACCTTGGGGTGAATTTGCTGGGACGTCCACTACTGGGAAGACTGGCAACTGTCATGAATGTTTCCCACTTTTGTATAATCTTTCTCACTGTAGAATGATGGACTTTAAATCATTTGGAAATGGCCTTATATCCCTTCCCAGATTGATGGACAGCAACACTTGCTTCTCTAAGATAATTCATGATGTATTTCCTCCTTGGCATTGTGTTAACACACACCTGAATGCTCCAGACCAGCAAACTGCTAAAACTTTGGCTTTTATAGAGGTGGTCACACTTGATGGTGATCAATTAATCAAGGGCATTTGATTAGCAGGACCTGTCTTCTACTTAGCATCTTAATTCCTATGGAAGCAGTAAGGGTGTACTTAGTTTTTCACACACGGCTTCTCCATTTTGGCTGTAATTTTGTTAAATAAATCATGACACGGTGTTATAGGTCATGTGTTGCTGTTCATCTGAGGTTGTATTTACCTAATTTTTAGACCTGCTAAGGAACAGATGATTGTTATTATGTCTTGATATGTAAAACCATAAAATGCAAAGAGGGAGTACTTTCTTTGTCACACTATTGTATATATATATATATATATATATATATTATCATACCTGGGAACTTTTCAAGCAGGGCTAGCCTTGTCAGTACCGAAAATGACACGATTCGTGTCATAAAAGGGGAGAGGCTTAGTCGCGGGGGGGACAAAAAAAACCCCTGCAAAATGAAGGTAAGAGAGCTGGGAGTGGGAGGAACCGGGAGGGATGCAGCACAAGTGGGCAGAGTTTCTACTTAAACTCTGCCCACCCGGTGATTCACACATTGCCCCGGAGGCCCGGTAATTCAGTTTGAAATCCTGACTCTCTGGGGCAAAACCGGAGAGTTCCCAGGTATGTATATTATACTACACAAAGCAATATACTACCCACATATAAACAATAATCATAGCACTCAAATATACACCAAGCAACACTGTAGACTATTTACATATCACAATGCCCCAGTGGCTTGGGTGGGCAGTGACCCAGAGAATTTGGACATTGACCCATCCAACTGTCTTTAGCCTTATTTTATTTCATACATACTGTGCGTTAAAAATGAAGACCTAGGTATGCCTTTTTAACACCAACATGAAAATCAGTCCCAGTCAAAATAAATGAAGAAATAAATAAACCTGCTTGCAATACACAGCACAATACACAAAACAACACTCACACATAGTATACATGTATACACAGTACAACACACACATGCAGTTTATTTAACTCAGTTTAAAAAAAAATGTTAACTTACACTTGATCTGTGCAATTAAGTATTTATATATTTGTTTACTCTAACTTATTGTGTATGTTTTATTGCATGTTACAGTCAAGCAAATAGGGTATTGGGCATGCCAGAAATATAAGAATAACGCATGCTATGGATCTGTATCAAGGGCAGACTGAGAGATCGGTCATTCAGTCATGGACCAAGGGACCGCGAACAGAGGGGGCCTGGCCATAGCCTGGGGAAATTTGGGCACAAGTCCATACTTTATGAGTGTACAGTACTGCTGCACCAAGCCGTCATTCAAGAGAGCCCACGTTGCCTTTATGTCCAGTGACTGCTCTTCAATGTAAGTGGATTAAGCAGCTGCCCCACTTGTATTGTAGTCATGCTGTATTAAAGGGATAGTAATACGTTGTTGTATCTTTATTTTATTTTGTAGGCATTAAAAAAACACGAAGAACGATATAAGTCTTATCTCTCAAACCTTTATGGTTTAAGAGATATTCATAAACAAAGTATCCCCCCGTTCAACCAGATCAGAAGGGAGGTGCCCAGGTAGACTGCAGAGAGGGACAATCTTCAATTAAGATAAGGGAAAAAGCTGAAAAACTTGTCAAGGGGGGGAAGGGCTTTCATTGTTTTCATACAAAGAAAATTGTCCCCTTCTGTTATCTGTCTGGTCATACAACCAGATTCACATCTGAGAAGAGATGGCTTACACTAGGAAAAAGGGGCGGGAGGGGGAAACTTTGCTTGTGAATATCTCTTAAACCATAAAGGTCTGAGAGATAAGACTTATATTGTTCTTCATGTTTTTTTCATGCCTACAAAATAAAATGAAGTATTACTATCCCTTTAAAGCAAGCATATGTCATAGAATAAATTATAAGACTTATCTATCAGCGTTTACAGTCTCTCCAATAAGAGGAATCACCAAGAGAAATAACAATCCGCATGCGATCAGCACAGTACAACCGCACAGCACAGGACTCGGACTTGACTAGTGGAAACTGGAAAGGAACGGGTGCCTCGGTCCCATAGTGGAGTTACGTGCAGACATCTTCGGTTGTTTGATGTGCCTATCCCCACGGGGAATCTGGTGAGCAGACTATTTTTATTTATGGGTTGCTACACCCCACCTTTATCGTTTGAATGAGAATTTGTTCTTTGTAGCTATACTCATTTATACCACTTATATATAGACTTGGTCTGCAGCACACTATACAGCTTTCTTGTGTATAGGCACTCCATTCCTCTTTATCATAGAGCTGTCTGATTCTGATATATACCATTTTACTTTTTGAAATGTTTTTATGTTTTTTTATGTTAATATATGTATCAACCTTTTTTGATACATTTATTTCTTCCTTTTTAAATATATAATAAACATCTATCCCTGTACATAGCTTCCTATCCTCTTTTGTTATATGGTATGTTAATGTATGCATTTATTTAGTAACATACTACACTTAGATCACTGGTGCGCTGTCTTTTGTTTGTGTTCTCTTTATATGTATACCGGCTTGAGTGGACTCCGGGCTTAGGACAAGCTGCACAGTGAATCTGAGTGATATTTTCAATACATTAAAAGATTTGGACTTGTCATCGCTGCTTTATCCATTTCATCCATCAACATTTCACCTCATCATCAATACTAATCTCTCCTCATTACTCATCAGTCATCCCTTTTCATCCAAGAATATACTCATATCATTACTGAGAGACTTTTGTATGGTACATTTTATTACTACATCCATGTCAGTATATTTGTATATGTCTGTACAAGTTTTACATTTCTATGAGTATTTTAGGTTTATTTCTGTGAGTTATTGTCATCCTCCTTTATACTATATATACTCATTTTCCTCCAGCTATTTTTATACCATTTATTTCAGTACCCTCTAATTTTGATATATTGGTGAGCGCTCATTTTTTCTTATATATATGTCACAAAACTGTATGTACACAAATGAGTAAACATGCTCTGATGAGAAGTGTCAGTGACAGCTTGACGTTGCTTCATATGACAGTGCTGCCATTTGTTATGGAGCGGGAACAGTCACCACAGAGGCTAATACTGAAGAACAGGAGCATAAACATTTGCCTTACTGACACTCCTCTTCCATTCTATGGGAGGTTCTCTGCGCTGGAGGGACTTATGGTGCGATGCAAGAAATGTTCGCATCTGATAAAGGCATTTTTGTGTGCAGATAGATTTTGTGCATGTTCTAATCCAGGAAGCTGAATACTGAATGCTTCTTGAATTGCGCATAATTTTTTTTTTTTTTTTATGACAACACTACACAGAAGTATAAATTAATTTGCAATAGCACTTCCTGCATTAGGCGCATTTCGCTATTCCACTCACCATACCTACCAAGTGTCCCTCTTTAGGAGGAACAGTCCCTCTTTTAGACCCAAATCCATCTGTCCCTCTTTCACACCCTGATGTCCCTCTTTTTAGGAGAACATATTGTGTGATGTGTATATAAGTGTATTAAATTGTTCTACAGCAATAAAACTCACATTATTGTTTGTTTAAATGTCAGTATAGGTGTTTATAAATTAGTCTGTGTAAATAAAACACTTTGGTCTTGTTATAAGTCAATTATTAGGTTACACAAGGAGGTGTCAATAGGTCATGAAATAGCCTAAAAATTCTCGGTAATGCCCCACCCACTAGCCGCACCTCAACAATACCTCCTAAAACACAAGTGTCCCTCTCTGGCAATTTGAAACATAGGGAGGTATGACTCACACAGATTTGATAATCCTGGTCACGCCCATAAAAAATAAATATGCGCAGCTGTTCACTAATCTTGATTTTTCATGCACAATTCAACAAAATCATGTGCAAACCTATTCCCTAGTGATTTTCACATGGGAAATAGCGATTGCGCATGTTTTCTGCATTCCGCCATTAGTGTTTTTAACCCCTTAAGGACCCTTGACGTACCAGGACCGTTACGGTCCTTGAACTACTCAAGGACCGATGACGGTTTTGGTACGTCATGTACTTTTTACTTACAGCGCTCTACCAGGAGCGCTGTAAGTAAAAATAGGGCCTGAAATTGACCGCTCCAAGATCGGAGCGATCTCTTTCAAGTCCCATAATGACGCACCGATACACGTGACAGGTCACGTGTACCGGCGCGTCCAAGTGCACCTATGCGGTCATTATGGGACGGAAATGTCCCATGACCGCCAGTCCTTAAGGGGTTAAGTAAGTGATACAACGTTTATGTGTTATTAACCCTTTGAGTGCCAGAGGTGTATGCAATGCAGATCAGTGAGTTGTGTACCTCTCTGGCACTCAAAGGGTTAAGTTTTGTTTATGGCCTTATGTGGAATCTTCTATTTTGTCCTATACATAACGTTGGCTGTAATCTGTGGTTGATTTATTGTGATAAGACTTCTGTCAAGTTCAAAAAGTATAATTTTAAATATGTTTTGGTTTTAGTATATTACAATATTGTTTGTATACGTATTTTGAAGAGCTCCCCCATAATTCAAAGCTATGTATTGCAACATATATGCAGAGTTTAATAAACTAAATGTGTTTAATTCTTTAAGAACCAGAGGAGATTGCAATGTATTGCTTTGTAATGAGTTGTGCACCCCTCTGGTCCTTAAAGGGTTAAGTTGACAGTTGCACATTCAGTTACTGGTGCTAGCTAGAATTACCAATGTTGTTATTTTATATTTGTAGCCTATGGGATGTTGCTTTGCCCCAGTATTGCTCTAATTCTTATTAACCCTTTGAATACCAGAGGGGTACGGAATGCATTGCTTTGCAATGCATTCAGTACCCCTCTGGCAGTCAAAGGGTTAATTTATGACCCTTATTGCATGCACATCATAGGACATGTACATAGGGAAAAGAGGTGGACTTCTAGGGCAATATTATAGCATCATAGGGAATAAATATAAATTACCACAAGCTCCATTTATTTAAATGGGATTTTTAACCCCTTGAATGGTAGATAGGTCTCCAACGCATTGCTTTGCAATGTGTTGGACACCTTTCTAGCATCCATTTAAAATAATGGTGGGTTGGGGAAATTTTATTTCACACCTAAGGTGCAGTTGTTTTGCCCAGGATTCTTCCAGTTTTATTTTGAACACCAGGCCCATATGAGGGATTAGTATGAAAAGGAGCTATATACCCCTTAGTAAGCTTTATCTAAAGAACTGGTTAATAGAGGTCAGCTAATAACTTTTTCATGTAAAATCATAAAATTAAACATATCACACTGCAAATAAAATGCTCTATTCACAAGTCAACTATAGCCAATTATTAGTCCCTTAGATGCTAGAAAGGAATGGGCAACTAAAGTATAACAACTTAAAATTGTGTGTCTGTATGTCTGTGTGTGTGTGTGTGTGTGTGTAAGTGTATGTGTGTCTGTGTATGTATATATGTACCTAAGTGTATTAGTGAACTGCTGCTACTACCACATTTAAGAAATACCTTAATCTAAATTTCGAGCCCTTATTGTATAGGTCCCCCTTGGACTTCTCCTCCCCAGCATTGGTGCTATGACTGCTGGAGAGGCAACTGATGATTCCTATAGGATGATGTTTACGCCCACCCTGCAGGGCCGATAGGAACAGTGTTCTCCCTAAGGGGCGTGGTTGCATGGCCACACACTCATTTTCACCTCTCTGTGCCCTTTCCCTTTGCACGCATGCAGGAGCCACACTGTGTAGATAAGGGAGGCTGGAAGGGGTAAATTGGACAGGAATGGAGGAGGAAAATTAAGGTAAGGAGAGGTAAGGAAAGAAGGGGGTAGAGAAGGTGGAGAAATGAAAGTAGATACAGAACTGAGAGGATGGGTAAGTGCTGAAAGGAAGCAGAGATTGGATAGGAGAGCTAAGAGAAGGTATGAAAGAGAAGGTGGAGGAGGATCTATTGTTTGTGTTTGGATTGTAAGAGGACAGTGCAAGTATTTTGTTGGGGAAGGCTGGAGAGAAGGACAAAATAAAAATAGTTCCTGCTATGTCTTATTGTGTCTAATAAAATATGGGCCCCCTGGCCAACTTAACTCTAGAAGGTGACAGTCAAGGAAGCAGGAGCAGACTTGCACCAGGAGAGATTTTCTACTGGCTAGACTTAAATGTATCCAGTAGCTAGCATGTTTTAATTCAATTCAGACATGCAGCACACTTATTTCCTGCCCTTCTATGGCTTCTGAGGACCTTCCAGGACCAGAGGACCTGCCTTCCACTTGTACAACCAGACATCTGGCAGGAAGTGGTGAAGAAGACAGAGTAGCTGCAGTGCTGAAGTAATGGCTGAGCTAGCTTTTATAGCAATCATTATTTGAAGTTTCCCTCTCTTCTTACACATTAATTTGCCCTCAAATCACTTTCCCACTCCTTGGTGATATTTATGCAATAATCAGAGCATACAGTGTGTTTGAAACCCAAGGGGGATGCTTGTTGGATCTTTAACTATGTTACCCTAGCATGGGGGTACAATTAATTGAGAAATACCAATGCCAGTCTAAGATAGTTTGAAACCTCAGCAAGTATCTACATACCTTCCAAACACACACTTTTGCTCCAATTACTGCTTAAATGTCATGAAGAACCAGGAGAGTCACTTGAAGAATGCTAGAGGTGCAGAAGGGGATGTGAAGACCAGCAGGCTGCATCTGCCTTAGACTTGCTAAGTAAGGCAGCTTAATGTTTTAATCACAGCCTCCCCTCTGTTGTCTCTGTTGCACAGCAGTTTGTTGGTTCTACTTGCTGTTTCTGTGGTTACTGGAACCTGATATTGCCTGATATTACAAGTTATACCACAGAGCTTACAACTGCAATGGAGTTGCAGTTATACAGTAGCTCCATTTCAGTTGTAAGCTCAGTGTTGTCACCTGTGTAGCACCATTTCAGCTGTATGCTCTTTGATATATGTGTAGCCCAATTTCAGTTGTAACCTATATGGTGTAAATTGTGGAGATCCATTTAAATTGTAAGCTCGTTGGCGTCACTTGCGTAGATCATTTTCAGTTATAAGCTCTCTGGTATCATTTGTGTAGCTCCATTCCAGTTGTAAGCTAAGTGTCACTAGTGTTGCACCATTTCAGTTGTAACCTCTGTATCACTAGTGTAGCTCCATTTCAATTGTAAGCTCTGTCGTATTACTTGTTTCCATAACAAGATCTCAAGTCCAGGACATACTTGAAAACGAGAGAAATCTCAATGTATTCTTCCTGGTAAAACATTTTCTAAATAAATAACTGCTGCAGAGCTGGCAGGCGGTCCCGGGACCGGATTCCCCTTCTCTCACCTAGAACGCTGACGTCAGGGGAAAGACAAAAAGAGGGGACTTTGAAAGCGGATATATCTCTCAAACCATTAAGGTTTGAGATATGCTGCTGGTATAGTTGAATTCAGAATTTTAAGGGCCACAACATGGGTATAGTAATAATGAAGTATTACTCTCCCTTTAAGGGTTATTTTACGAAGTGCTGCTTCTCCTTTAATATACTTAGAATTGAAATGCTCTCAGCTTGGTTGTGAAAGAGGGTACAAAGGTAGCATCATATTTTTCAGTAAAATTACCTATTATCCTCATTCTCAATGATACGTTTATACCTCTCCAGTTCATTTTCCAGAGACTGCTGGTATATTACTAGCTGACGGGAATCATTTGTGAGTTTTTCCAATGTTTTTTCAGCTTCTTCGATCCCTTTCCTGAGGACTTCAATCTGTTCATTGTACAGCTGTATCTCATCATCATAACTTTCCTGCGTGTTCTTTATTGCTTGTTCTAGCATTGAAGTCTGTTGAAAGTCAAAACATTATTATATTTCCTTCCACAGGCATCCATACATTCATTTGTAGATATTGTATAGACTAATTATTAGAATAAAACTCAATGGATAATAAATATCTAAAAGAACACTGACATCTCCTAATAGTAACCTCCTACTTACCTTATTTTTGGCCAGAAAATCCTAATGGGCCCTATGAATTTTGTCCATGTACCTTTCATCAAGGGATGTAATTGATAATTAGTCCTGGATGTTATGTCCATGGAGGTGGACATGATAACTGGTAGCAGGACCACAGGACCCAAAATCTACCTGCTGCAGATGATTATCTTATATAGGCTCATATAATCTGTCTACTTCAGTTTCAAAATATCACAACAACCTGCCAGTCAGAGACTGTCACGTCCAACTCCATGTATGATATCCTGGACAAATTGAAGATTTTATCTCTTGAACTAGGGAGCTAGGGCAAAATTCAAATGCAAAAGAACAAACCCTTCTCCCCAAAGACCCTACATACACCAAGAGTAAAAAATCACAATAAAACACAAACCTACAGTGAAAACTTGTGTACAATCTCACAGAGGTGCAAGCAAAAAAATATAAAACATAACAGTTATTTAAAGAAAGAAGGTAAAACAAATATTTTTTTAAAGCAACTGTGTGACAAGATGGAGTGAATTAGAGGACCTGTGGGTGATGCAGATGGACCGTTTATCAGTTGGAGACACTAGCCCTGCAAGCTTATTTGGGAAGAGCCATATACAGCTCGAGGATGCCTTCCCTGGAGTTTTGAAAATATGGCCCCAACCAGTCTGCTGAGGTGGTGGATAGAGTCATACCCATGGTGGCTCAGGATCAATAGAGGGACTCCAGGCCAGAGAGATTCATGACCACCACAGAGTTGTGGGTACACGGGATACAAACTGCCACATCAAGCCTTCAAGGTGTCTGAGGAGAGCAACAGCAGCATAGATTGATACCTGCAAGATTTTGAGAGGCAGGGTGCACTTCATGAGGTAGATCAGTGAGACTAGGTAACCATTCTGGTGGGCAAGCAGACTGGATGGACAGCTGAGCCATATCGAGTCCTACCCGATGAAACCATCCGCAGTTATTCCGAAGTGAAATGTTTCCTGCTTGTCGGGTACACAGTGACACCCAATGCCTATCGGCAGACGTTCACTGGTGCCTGATGCGTGAACAGGACTCATATGCAGAATGAGCATATCACATGGACTGTGCTTGCACTAACTGGCTACAGGGATACAACAGAAAGACTATGGAGGACTGTCATCAGCCCTTCCCACTAGAGCAACTCTTCCAGCATACACCTTAAGAACTTTGTGACTGGGTACAGGACTCCAACCAAGCCACTTGGGAGACACAGCCAAGTTAGCCAACAATTATCTGAAGACCCAATGGAGTGGGTCCTGCCCCTCTCCAATCCCACCTACAGGATCTAATCCCACCCCTGGAACAATCCAGGTACCACGGCCCAACCCCAATCCAGGTACTCTCACCAGCCCAATGGCGGACAGAGTATTTGGGGGCACTAGTGGGTTCCAGTAGGGTCACACAGGAGACTGTGGGCTATGATCCCCCTGTTAATCCTGCCTGAGGAAAACGGGCAGCTGTGCTTTCAAGGGCTTTGTCCTGAGCATGTCTGGGGTAATTTCTCAATGCTCCTGAAAGTACATAGCGTTGCATTTTTGTCTGTAACCATCCCCTCCCCCCCAAAAAAAAAAGCAAAAGAGTGATATGAGCTAAAACGTAAATGATTCATAAGATTGCCAAGGTTCTCTACCAATGCCACAAATAACCTATTGGAAGAAAATGTAATCTGCAATGGAATCTAAGCCTATATGTCTAGTCCAGTGGTTCTCAATTTTTCTTTGTTCGGGGCACCCCTAACACATAATCTAGAACATTCGAGGCACCCCAAACATATTTATTGTACTTGATCAAGGGCATAAGAAGGGTAAAATACATAAATATACAGTTATTATTAGGTATTATATTCATAATAACAAAACTAAATACATTGTGCATAACAATTTCTATAAATCTTTATTTAAAAGTCCATTTTTGTTAGTCTTCATAGAAAACATGGGGCACCCTGAGCTGATGTTCGTGGCACACCAAAGTGCCACAGCAAACTGGTTGAGAATCACTGGTCTAGTCTATGCACATTTAGCTCTCAACATACACATTTCAGATAGTTATCAAATCATAAATTATAATAATTAATTGTTTTGTTACATTTAAATTACTACCTCAAAGTAAATCAGTTTTTACTGTCTCATAACTCTTATGAGATGTTGTTCTAAAAAAAATATTCATGAGTGTTTCATATCATCTTTTCTGAACAGAAAGCAATTTCTTCATGTGTCAGAGATTTTTTTTATATATATCCTGTTAAACAAAAACAATGTAGCACTTTAACAATTTTCTAATAAATCCACAAAAAATAATCGTGCATGCACATTTGCTTGATATTTTGAATGTCTAAAATACATTTTTTAAAAATTGCTGGCTCATTTATTGCAGATAAAGAGAGTCCTTAAATGATCCGTCAATGGTTACTATACAATCGACTCAACTCTCATTTCTATTATAATGTCTTAAATTATGTTTTTTCATAATCATAAACAGCCATTTTGCTATTCCATTATCAGCAAAAAGACAGTTTTCAGACTCCTTATAAACAATATAACACGTTCTTTCTTTATTTCTGTCTCCACAAATGAAATTTAATGCAGTTGTAGTTTAGTTCATCACTTAATTTATCCATTTGACAAAATACTTTTAAATGTAACACTTTTCCATCCAAATTCCATTAAGATAAGGAGATGGGGAACAGGAAATTCCTCCCAGAAGTAACACTGATTAGTCCTCTGTGGCCTTATTAAAGAAAATGGACTCTATTCTTTAGGAGTAGCAAAATTATTTATATGTACAGCCCTCAGTATACAGGTCTCCAATTTGCTTCTTCACAGAGTTAGCTTTATGAGGAGACAGCCCAACTGCTGGATAGCTCTAGGGAGAGTGCAAGTGATACTTAAGTGTTGCGTAGGTAGTCCTTATGTGCAGTCTAGGTGCTGCCTATGTGATGCTTAGGTGCTTCCTAGGTGATGCCTAAGTGCTGCTTCCTGGTGCTGCATACTAGACTATGCTAAGTCACTAATGTAACATTGACTTGTGTGATTTCTTTAAAAAAAAACATTTTTTTGCAATTGGTTTTTTATATTGTGCTTATTGACTAGTTATCTGTCATATTGGTACTTGCCATCAATTATCATGTCTGCCAATGGTGTAAGGAAGAAAGGTTTGCTTGGATGTTGTTGTGCTGGTCATCATATGAAATATACTGTGGGGATGACTGCAGAGGCTATTCATCATGACATTATTGTAGATAAACCTGCTACTAATAGGGAAAGTGATGCAGATCGTAATTCCAAATCACATCCAAATAAAGGTGATAGGAAGAGAACTATGAGTGTGCCAGTGCTCGCTACTAAAAAAGTAAGAGATGTGAAGATGATGATGATGAGGTTAACAATAATACTATGCTTTTTACCTCCTCCACCATTCAGTCATTAATTATACTGCCACCCCACACCCTAGTAATGGAGACACATGAAGACAGAGGGAGTGTTTGAAGCTGATAGCAAGACATTGATAAGCAGTGGGTGGATTTGTTGGAGACTGGGTCAAAACTACAGGCAAATGAGCAAATAATAGACATTAGAGAGCACTAACAGTCTGAATTTCAAAGTAATGAGATGATTGCTGGGAAACTTAATTCATCATCATCGTCACCATCACTGCCAGTATGATAATTTATTTAACCCTGCCAGAGTGTGGAACTGGGGATGTTAATGAGGAGGACCCTGAGTTTTTGGTATGGGATTAAGCCACCAGTAATGAAAATAATCTCAGCATGGTGTCCCTTGAGAACTGATCCACCTTTCATGACCTCTATGATGATCCTCCCCAGTTACAAACTAGCAATGAAAATAACGTGCAGCCAAAATGATCTGCTGTATCTGAAAATTACAAGGTCAGCGTTCTACTTCCACCTCTACAAAAGAGCAAAACGTCTGCTTTTAGGCTTTTTGAGAGAGTCAATAGTAGAAATATAAAAATGGCCAAAATTCCTGTCGTTGTGCTGATCATCACCTATTCCTTCAAATTCCAACCAATCTTAGCAAATTCCACAATGGTCAAGCCTAGGTAATAGTGCTTCTGCTTTTATGAGAAAAACATATATACCCTCTATTAGTGTTGTTCATTGTACTACTAACAAGAATCATAGTAATTGTCTTTGTTAGGCTTTGAAGGACTCATTCTGAACAGAAGTATAGAGTATGGAGACACCACACAGTATGCAAAAAAAACAAACATATTGTCATCTGTAGTATTTGTAGAAAATGTGTGAGTGGGGTAAAGCTGGATCTCATCTAAGCACATCTGCTTTAAGGACACACATAAGGCACAATTATAGGTTTGAGTGGGATAAACTCCAAAAGGTCAATGATGGTGTTAGCATTGGCAGAATGTCTCCAAAAAGAGTCCAGAGCAGGCATAGTGCTGATAGTACTAGTGTTTTAGATGTGCCTGCAGGGAATGATACATTTTTTTTTCATCAGCAGCATTATCAGATTTATTGGCACCCATTTTTCCTACTACTGTTATAACTGTTGATGATGACAGTGAGTTAGAGATCTGTGTTGGTGACCAGCATCAAGTTATCCCCACCATCACCACTACTGACAACAGCAACTGAAGCCACACAACCACTGGTTCACTGGTCATCACCAGTAGTACCCCAAAAACTAGTACTCATCATGATAATGTTCCTAGACAGAAAAAGTTCTTACACAGACCAAGGTACCTCCAATGCACAATTGCTAAGGGCTTTCAGGGGACTCAAAAAGGTATTGTAATGTGTTTGCTACCCCTCTGGTACTGATAGGGTTAATCTTGCAATGCAAAATATGAGGGCATGTCGAATATAATAGGAAAAGAAAAATGTCAGATATAAATGGTGAAAGAAAATCATGAGAGCACTGTAGTTGACTTTCGAAGGCGGAGGGGGGGTTAAAATGTCATATGTATAAAATTTGTCGAATTAATATGGTGAAAGAAAGCACTGTAAGTAGACTTTGGAAGAGGAAGGGTTAATTGTCGACGAAGAACAATATTTGTAGGATTAATGTGGTGTAAGAAAGTACTGCAAATCGACTTTTAAAAGGGGGGGTTAATATGACGAGGGGGGGCACTTTGTCGGATTTTGTTATGTGGAGAACACATCTAACACTGAATTTGATCTTTCTGTCGTCAGATGTATGCCTATTTCCTTTGACATTTTGCGTGTTTTTTTGTAGGCTGTAGTCGGATAAAAGCAGGCAGCGCCAGTTTTGTTACTACTCTGAAAAGTGCTGTCTACGCCAGTTTTGTTTTACCGTGGTTCTGCAATAGAATACTGACTTAACACGTTTGCAAAATTTGCGCTACTTGTTTTTCTTGTAACGCCGGTTTTAGAGCTGGTAATAGAATTGAGCCCCTAGTTTAAAGGAAGATATACTCTCATATGGTAAAGTCTGGTAGGGTGACATATTTATATCAAGTCTAATGACCTCATGGCCATTCTTATCTGTTGATTTAAGACAGATACAGATATCATATGTAAAACTTTAATGTGGAGTAAAAGCACCATCATGAGAGTGCATAGCATTATTACTAGTGTTTTGGAATTTTTAAAAAATAATATGCGTGATGTCATAGGGTGTAACTGTTTGTTTGACACACAGACACAGTGGTTTAGGATAAAACACAGTTTTATTGAAATCACAGTAATTAAATAACCTTCACAGGTCCTGTAGTATATCAGCAGAATAGTACAGACACTCAACAGGTTATAGATACATGTGCCTACACAGGTCCAGCATAAACAATAAGTCTACAACAGTCTATACTGACACAGGTCAGGCAGATATGATGGATTCCCAGGAGCAAGGTCTTGCATGGGATAAAGATCTTCAGAGTGTAAACAGTCCCATGTGCAGAGAGGTCAGTGATGGGGCTCCCTGCATATAGACAGCTGTGGAATACGTATAGCCAACAACCAGCTAAGCAGAACTAGCGTGAGCTGATTAGGCAACACTGGGAACAGAGACACGTGAGGTACCGCCGTAGCAGTAACGGAGACAATACATGCACACTGCTGAAGTCTACCGGAGGCAACCAGTGGCTCAACTGCCGGAGCAGTAACGGAGGGAGACACTTGCACTGAGCAGAGGCAATAACGGAGACTAGGCCCAAGGTAACCTGCCATAGCAGTAACGGAGACAACACTTGCACTCTGCAGAAGTATAACTGGAGGCAACCGGTGGCTCAACAGCCGCAGCGGTAACGGAGGCAGACACTTGCACTGAGCAGAGGCAATAACGGAGACTAGGCCCAAGGTAACCTGCTGTAGCAGTAACAGAGACAATACTTGCACTCTGCAGAAGTATAACCGGAGGAAACCAGTGACTCAACTGCCAGAGCAGTTACAGAGACTGGCCGCTGGTACTCTGCAGGAGGAAATAACCCAATTGCCAGACAATCAGAATGTCGCCTAGTTGACACAGCACAGGAACGCCAATCAAGACAGGTAGATTCACGGAGCCGGAGCATCAGACAGGCTGGGTCGGATCACAGAGCAGGAACGTCAGCCAAGCCGGGTCAAATCACGGAGAAGGAACGTTAGCCAAGCCGGGTCAGATCATGGAGCAGGAACGTCAGCCAAGCCGGGTCGAATCACGAAGCAGGAACATCAGAAGAATAGTCAGGCAATCCAGGTCGGTACACACAAGGGCAGTAGACAATATGCAGAGTAGTCAGGCAGGCCAAGACGGTACACTGGGAAACACTGAGCAGAAATAAGCACTGGCACAGGAACAACATGAAAGGGCACCAGAGGGGTGCCCCCAGTCCAGTATATAAAGGTCATACTGGGCGGGACTAACACCCGGTAGCCAATGGGAGCAAGGAAGAGGCTAAACTGACAGAAAAACAAAAAAAAAGAGCACGGGCACCGTGATATTGGGAAATTAGGGATTAAGAGTAAACAATCAGATAATACTGATGATGTCACTGCATTATGAGATGGATCTCTATCCAATCCGAGAAGATTCCGATAAGGGTAATTTTACATTATAAATATAAGTTTTGAGAGAAAAGGGTGTCTTTCCTCTTGGTTTCCTGGCTCTTTAATTCCTGCTTTGTTTTCCTGAACTGTACCTGGCTGGCTGTTAGAGAGATATTAAGAAACACTTGTTGGACTGGTAACTATATCTTTCCTTACTTTAATTCTGCAAAATTCAGAATCAAATATATATTTCTTCTATATTTGAAGAAACATATTTTTTCTTATAATTTGTCTTAATCAGACTGGCCACCCAATTGTGACCAATTCTAATAAGCTATATAGGTTCTATTGATTCTGAATTAAGCAGAATTAATTAATTGGTAAATTGTTATATTTTGCCAGACAGATAATAAAAATAGTGATAGCAGTGAGATCTATTTATCCTTGTTTATATATTAGTTAATATAATCATTGCTGTTTATAGAATATATTGTGTTTCTAGAAAGGTTATTATAGCTAATATTTGATCTGTGGGAATTCTTTGAATTCGTTTATTAACCCTTCAACTGCTATTTGTCTGTTTATTTTGAGGTGTTTCTTTGGATTTCTTTGTGTATGTTTTTGGGTTTAAACTTTTGTACAGTAAGAAGTTTATTTAAACCTCTCACTAGACAAAAAAAGTCGCCATCTCGGGTGTGACATCCTATCTTAAAAAGTGGATTAACCCTTGAGTACCCTATAGGTTTTACATAGGATTGCTATGGTCTTGTTAATGATATATGTTGCATGAAATTGGTATACTGTCTAGACATACATTACTGGATTGATTCTTGGTATTATCTATTATTGACTCTATTATTTGCAATTTATATGTTTTATTCAGAAGGTATGCAATATTTCAAATCAGTAGATAATTAAATTATAGTGATTTCAGTCTGGGATTTTATTCCAGCAAGTTTCTATAAATTTGGTTATTATATATGGTATAAGGAAATGGTCAGAGGACCTGGCTTAACTCCTTGAGTGCCAGAGTGGTACGGAATGCATTGTTTTGCAATGCATTCTGTACCACTCTGGCACTCAAAGGGTTAAGATTAAAGCTCTCACCTGACAACATGCCAAAAATGATGTGAGAGGCTCTGAGCACGAACAAAAGCACAATGGCCTGTTCTCCGGCTAGTCACCGCTCAAGAGCATCACATTTTAGCTCTCTAGTGTCATTACAGAGAAGAAATTTCCACATACATATTAGCCTAGTCCCGCCCATAAGGGCGGTCCAGTACCAAAATGATGGGCAAGTCCCCTCTGCGCGGAAAAACCAGCTAACCCCAGACGTACATTTCGGCCTTATTTGGGCCTCATCAGTGAAGTGCAGCTGGCCTCCCTAGGCACTGAGAGCAAGGGGTCCACGTCTGGATTACCCTTTACACTTAGGGAGAGACCCTAAGTGTTTCGCAAAAACAAGCCAAAAATGATGTGAGTGGCTCTGAGCGCTGACAAAAGCACAATGGCCTGTTCTCCGGCTAGTCACCGCTCAAGAGCATCACATTTTAGCTCTCTAGTGCCATTACAGAGAAGAAATTTCCACATACATATTAGACTAGTCCTGCCCATAAGGGCGGTCCAGTACCAAAATGATGGGCAAGTCCCCTCTGCGCGGAAAAACCAGCTAAACCCAGACGTACGTTTCGTCCTTATTTGGGCCTCGTCAGTGAGGTGCAGCTGGCCTACCTAGGCACTGAGAGCAAGGGGTCCACGTCTGGATTACCCTTTACACTTAGGGAGAGACCCTAAGTGTTTCGCAAAAACAAGCCAAAAATGATGTGAGTGGCTCTGAGCACTGACAAAAGCACAATGGCCTGTTCTCCGGCTAGTCACCGCTCAAGAGCATCACATTTTAGCTCTCTAGTGCCATTACAGAGAAGAAATTTCCACATACATATTAGACTAGTCCTGCCCATAAGGGCAGGTCCAGTACCAAAATGATGGGCAAGTCCCCTCTGCGCGGAAAAACCAGCTAAACCCAGACGTACGTTTCGGCCTTATTTGGGCCTCCGCAGTGAGGTGCAGCTGGCCTCCCTAGGCACTGAGAGCAAGGGGTCCATGTCTGGATTACCCTTTACACTTAGGGAGAGACCCTAAGTGTTTCGCAAAAACAAGCCAAAAATGATGTGAGAGGCTCTGAGCACAAACAAAAGCACAATGGCCTGTTCTCCGGCTAGTCACCGCTCAAGAGCATCACATTTTAGCTCTCTAGTGCCATTACAGAGAAGAAATTTTCACATACATATTAGACTAGTCCCGCCCATAAGGGCAGTCCAGTACCAAAATGATGGGCAAGTCCCCTCCGCGTGGAAAAACCATCTAACCCCAGACGTACGTTTCGTCCTTATTTGGGCCTCGTCAGTGAGGTGCAGCTGGCCTACCTAGGCACTGAGAGCAAGGGGTCCACGTCTGGATTACCCTTTATACTTAGGGAGAGACTCTAAGTGTTTCGCAAAAACAAGCCAAAAATGATGTGAGAGGCTCTGAACACGAACAAAAGCACAATGGCCTGTTCTCCGGCTAGTCACCGCTCAAGATCATCACATTTTAGCTCTCTAGTGCCATTACAGAGAAGAAATTTCCACATACATATTAGACTAGTCCCACCCATAAGGGCGGTCCAGTACCAAAATGATGGGCATGTCCCCTCTGCGTGGAAAACCCAGCTAACCCCAGACGTACGTTTCGGCCTTATTTGGGCCTCATCAGTGAGGTGCAGCTGGCCTCCCTAGGCACTGAGAGCAAGGGGTCCACGTCTGGATTACCCTTTACACTTAGGGAGAGACCCTAAGTGTTTCGCAAAAACAGCCAAAAATGATGTGAGAGGCTCTGAGTACGAACAAAAGCACAATGGCCTGTTCTCCGGCTAGTCACCGCTCAAGAGCATCACATTTTAGCTCTCTAGTGCCATTACAGAGAAGAAATTTCCACATACATATTAGACTAGTCCCGCCCATAAGGGCGGTCCAGTACCAAAATGATGGGCAAGTCCCCTCTGCGCGGAAAAACCACTAGAGAGCTAAAATGTGATGCTCGTGAGCGGTGACTAGCCGAAGAACAGGCCATTGTGCTTTTGTTCGTGCTCAGAGCCTCTCACATCATTTACTGGTTTGTTTCACCTGACAACATACCTTAAACCTCAATTAGCATAGTTTATACAGTTTCTAGGGCAAAGGTATTCATATATGCTGCTGCCAACTGTATTTTAATTAATTATATGATCAATTATCCTTTTATATGCTGCTAAGTTCAAGTATTGTTATCTAATACCTCTGAATATACCTAGGGGTGGTTAACCCTTTAATTGCTGGTAATCCTAATGGTGATAATTGTGGTTTAAGCCACTGTATATCTATTGTAATTGCTGGTCACTCATTTCTATCATTGTTGTTTACACTTTATATATATAGCATATTTTACTTAAATTATATATAGTTTTATACAAATATGGGGGATTGATTATTTTAATCAATTCATTACTTGGAAGTAGCGTGTCAAAACCTAATATAGTGTAAAGTTCTCAAATTTAATTTTATCTATTTATGTGAAGATATCCATCTTAATTGGTTCTCCTAGTAACCCTTTCATTTCTTGGATAGCTTCAACACTCCATACTAACAAAACCGACAGTGAAATGTGGGAAATCTTTGGCTTTTGTAGTATAGGGAGGTGGGAAATTAAGTGGTGTTTCTATGTGGTGGGAAATTCCCACCTCCAAAAGTTAATATTATAGGGTGGCAAAAAAGTCTATGTTGCAAGAAATTCCTGCTCAAAACAACTTATAGGATGAATATTTGCTGGCAAATGATTCAGGAAAAAATCCTCATGAAAAGAAGCAATTTGCAATACAGATGTGAAATTTGCAATACAGATGCAAAATTTCCCATGAAGAGAAAATGGAACATTTCACCCATCGCTAATCACTGGTACCTCCACCCTCATCAGCACCACCACCACCTCATTTTTCCTCCCCTCTTTCCTCCTCTCTTGATGGTGGTGGAGGTGGGGAGTGCAACAACCAGCAGGCTTCAAGTCTGGTAGAAACTATGTGCATCTACTGATTGAGATCTCCACCTGGGGAAAAACATATTTCCCCTTTTAGAAATTATCCTTCACTGCTAGAGTGGTTGGATGTACAACAGTCTGGTGGTAATATCTAAGTCCCAGGGGATGCGGTGGTGCTTGTGTCAGCAAAAAAAATTGCTTGTGGGTTTTGGTGTCTCTGAGTCTCACAGTATGTGTTGTAGGTGGTTGAAGCAGTCTCTGCAGCTGATGGGCTCTAGAGTATCTCAGTCACAGGGGATATGGGGTAGGGGGGGTAGCATAACTATATGTTGCTAGTGAGCCTGGGAGACTCTAAAGCACTGTGGATGTGGTAGGGGTGGTAGTAGCAATGCGTTGGATACCTCTCTGGCACTCAAAGGCATAACAAGAAAGCAATATGATTAAAATCTATTAGCTAAAATACGTGTACTCCTTGGAATGCAGTTTGCACTATTTTTTTTTATAAACTTAGAAAAAATCCCAGTTTTACACAATACCTCGGTGAATAAGGGGATTAGTGGACTAACCAGTGACTCATATAGGGGTGGTGCTTGTGTCAGCAAAAAAAATTGCTTGTGGGTTTTGGTGTCTCTGAGTCTCAGAGTATGTGTTGGAGGTGGTGGAAGCAGTCTCTGCAGCTGATGGGCTCTAGAGTCTCTCAGTCACAGGGGATATGGGGTAGGGGGGGTAGCATAACTATATGTTGCTAGTGAGCCTGGGAGACTCTAAATCACTGTGGATGTGGTAGGGGTGGTAGCAGCAATGCGTTGGATACCTCTCTGGCACTCAAAGGCATAACAGGAAAGCAATATGATTAAAATCTATTAGCTAAAATACGTGTACTCCTTGGAATGCAGTTTGCACTTTTTTTTTTTTTTTTTTTATAAACTTAGAAAAAAATCCCAGTTTTACATAATACCTCGGTGAATAAGGGGATGAGTGGACTATCCAGTGACTCATATAGGGGTCATTTTCAATGCGCAAATGTACAATTATGGAGCAAACCAACTGTACCATAGGGGACAAATAACATTCCCCAAATTCCCATTGATTTAAAAGGGACTTTAATCACTTGAATTCTAGAAATATCACCATATCACCAGTGCATCGCTAAGCAATGTGTTGGAGACCTCACTATTATTTAAGAGATAAAAATACCCCATTTAAATCACTGGAAATTTTTATTTCTCCCCTATGCTTCAAAATTCCTCCTCTTTAGCATATTAAAAACCTTGGCCGCTGGAGTGATGTTAATTAAAATAATAGCACTGTTATGATTTATGTAAAAATATGATTTTCTTTAAATTCACATTTCTCAGTAAATCAGAACGCCCAGAAATGATAATAGTTGCTTCTACAGTACTACTAAAATATACAGCTGCACAAACATGAAAATGTCACTAGATGGCACTAAAACATAGAAAATGGATACATTGCTCTTTCAGTCACATTTTTCCAGCAGAATATTGTTCATGTGCATGTTTTGAAATCACCGTAATACAAAAAAAAATATATATATTCCTGCAATATATCCTTTAAACTTGTGATGCTAGTGGTTTTCTTTTCTTTTGCTAAGTGTAATTCAGGATCTCATTTCAAACATTTTGGAAAAGTACCACAAATGTAACCAACTAACTTTGCCTATTTATGTTGTTTATGTCAATTTTTAAAATGTAGCTCATTGCCATTTCTGGATCTATTTATTCTCTGGTACCAAAAGTCTAGAGACAATGGAATGTATCTCTTGCAAGTGAAAGGTAGAAAATAAAATGTACTAAACTGTATATATGCATAGTATTACTACTATTACTTCAGTAATAAAATATAATATGAAAATTGATAACTGCATTCTATTTTTGTATGTAGATACTTGTAAAACAGAAAGTGGTTTACATAGTTTGTGAGATTGACCTTCTAAGGAAACCCAGTGCAACTTCTGGAACAAACTAAAAGTACTGTACGAGACTCATAAAATAATATCATTGATTTAAATGGGGGTTTTAAGCCCTCAAATGCTATGCAGATTTCCAAGGCTTTATGAAGCAGTGGGTAAATATACAGGTCCTCTGGTGTTAGCCTCAAATGTAAGATGCTTTACTTCATTGGTCATGATCAGCTTAGTGCATACCAGCATGCACACTGTGCCATCAATAAGAGTTTAATGCTAGCAAGCTCCAAATGCCTGTCCAACAGCATGTGCAGGGAATTGGAGTTGCACCATTTTCTATGGGCTTTATTAAATACACAGCACGAAACAGAGGAAAGTGAGGACTTGAAACACCCATACAATTCCACACAACCCTCAGATTGGCACAAGTGCCAATAGGATGAACATTTTATGTGGAATAAGCTTTACTAAATTGGCATTAGGCAGCTGTAGGTCTAATAAATCAGTTCTATCTCCTTATTTAGCATGGTAGTAGATTCACCCACTCCATTGTTTTAGAGACTCACTAGCGATAAATGGTTTAACAGGTCACTTTTAATCAACTGGAATTTTGGGAAGTGTTATGTGTTTCCAATATTACATTTAAAGGCATAGTAATATCAGAAAAAGTATTAAGTATATGGTAGATACAATTAAAAGAGAGTACTTGCACTTATTCGTATCTCTCAAACTGTTATGGTTTGAGAGATATAGGAAAATAAAGTTCTCCACTCCCTCTCCTTTCTTTTTGATGAGCTGTAAAGCTGTCAGAAGCAGATTCTGGTTCCTGGATCAGACAGCGGCTCTTCAGCAGCGCCAACATAGCAATACCTAAAAATAAATACTTCATCAGAAAGGTCTACAATGTGTTCCTCGTTTGCAAGCACACGTAGACCATGTCTATGAAATATTTATCTTAAGATATTTTTATATTGGTGCTGCTGAAGAGCCGCATCTGGTCAAGCAACCATAATTTGCTTCTGACAGCTTTACAGCTCATAAAAAGAAAGGGGAGGGAGCGGAGAACTTTATTTTCCTATATCTCTCAAACTATAATGGTTTGAGAGGTACGAATAAGTGCAAGTACTCTCTTTTAATTGTATCTACCATATAGTTAATACTTTTTTTCTGACATTACTATCCCTTTAATGTGCTTCAGAAATGTACAAACTTTCTTTAGTATATCAGTCAAAAGAAATTCAGACTTCTCAGTTTATAAGTATGTCATGGGGCCTGGACACCTCTTCCTGTGGATCGAAATTGAACTCAATATGTCATTCACAGTTGTGGTTCTTAATAACAAGTTGTGATGATAATGCTGAATTGACACAAGAGATTATAACAAGCTATAGATGCTGCTATAATACAATCATTTGCTTTTCTTACCTGTATTGCTTACCTACACTGCTCTTTGTTCCCCAGGCAATCCCTTTCCTGGGAAGAAGTGACTGATCGCAGATAAGTGTTGGGTTAGCCATAATTGATAAAGCCCGCGTAAGTTGGTCAATCAATCAAATTACCTATCTTGTCCATGTTTTCTGTGTTGCACACAGGGAAGTTGCAGCAAGTTGTTTTGGGCTTTACCAAGCAAAGTAAATCAGTACAACAGTAGAAGTCTGTTAACAGGTGGAGGGGCAGGTAAGGACAGGGATGTTACAAGTTCTGGTCAGATTCTCTGAAGAGGTACCTGGGACCTTTTTCTTAAAGGTAGGAGAGAGTCTGAGAGAGTAAGTTCCATAGAAAAGCCTTTTAGATGGGGATTAGAGGTGGACAGAGGTGGACAGAGGTTGACAGAGTAATTTGGGGCAGTATTTCAGATAAGAGTAGAAATATAGGGTGGGATAGCAATATTCAGTGTTTTATAATCAAAATGTTTAATTTAATTCTTGATAAAATGGCAGCCAGTGTAGGGATTGATTAAGGGCTAAGATATTAGTAGAGTGAAGAATGAGGAATAATACAACATGCTGGTATCTGTTTTGCTTGCTTAACACCAAATAATCTAAACCACAAAGTATAATCTGAAAAATCACATGGTATAATGTCATACTGGATTTATTACCTCAGACTGAAGTTTAATCTTTTGAGCCTGCAATTGACAGAGGATACTCTTGTATTCTTCTAGTTGGTTCTGCAGTATTGGAATTTTTCTTTCAGAGATCGACTTTTCCTAAGAGAACAAATTAAAAAATGTTTTTAATCTGTATAAAAAATATGTCTTCTGCATTACAAATTTGTTTTATTTGATACAATATTTCATGTTAACTGTTGATGAGAAATGTAAAGCGGTTTTAGATAAAATCTAATAAAGGTAAGAAATGACATATATTTAGGTATTCACAAAACAGATAAAATGTGTTGTGCTTAATAGCAATTATCATAGTTTTTTTGCCCCTACATCATATAAACTATGGAAAAACAAATTCTTTTCTAGGAAATGACATAAACATGGACCCATATATACCTCCATTCCCTCTTATCCAAAAAGCTGTCAGTGACATCTCAATCTTTGCATTTCATAAAACACACCCCTATACAACTTTTTGTCCTCTATTAACATACATTATTTGAACCTTTATTATGTCATTGTCCCACACATATATGGAACTTCCCCTGTGCTACAACTCAGTCCTGAAACTCACTTAAATAACCCTTATCTAAATATATGCTCTTTAAATAATCCATAAAAACTCACCTTGTTTTCCATGCTAACTTCCATAATATCATAACTAACCCCATCCATAATAGGATCCACTATTTAGTTTTCCCCAAAATACTTTTCAGTAATGAAGACAGTTATGCTGTTTAAACATTTGCCTTTTATCTCTTTATTTAAATGTCCTGTTTGCCTTTAAAATGTCAGCGATTATTATATCTGATTTTTAATAGAAGAATTTTTACATGATGCATTAATTGTTCAGAGCCATGGACTGTATCATTAAAGCAGAAGTAACACAATCAATCAATCCTGAATTTCATGTACATGGGCATGTACATGACAGGAACTGGCAGGTTTTTTGGGGGTTTTTTTTAACTGAAGCAGGAATTAGTTTGTGAGCCTAGATTACCCGTTAAGGACCAGAGGTATGTTCAATGCATTCTAAAGCAATGCATTATACACACCTCTCTGCTCCTTTAAAAGAGTCAATATTAATATGTGCAGTGGCCAAGTTAGTGTCCTATGGTCCTAAAAGCAACTGTTATGTCTGCTTTTGTGGCTATCCAGGACATTATCTCTTCAAAAAAGGCACAAATGCAAAATGAATAGGGGCCATGAAAATTTTCTGATAGTAAGGTAAGTGGGTGGGGGTTATAGTTTTTCCCTATGAATGAAAAGTTAAACATTTACGTTACATAATATTTTATTTGTTTTTCTTAATTTATTTTAAAGAAGACTTATCACCGTCCCATGTCCTCTCTCAGTGGGAGCCTCCATTTTGAAAATATTTACATAATTAATCGTCCTTATCAATTTACCCCAGCCCTCAGAAACTAAAAAGGTGGAGAAAAGGGAAGAGATAGATAGAGAGATATGATTTTCTGCATGCTAGTAAATAATTATGCATGCTTTATCTGGCAAGAGTTAAAGTGATTGTATATGTAAAAATTGGTTTTAATTTCTTATATTTGTAGCTTTGCAATGCATTGGAAACATCTTTAGCATCCAAGGAGTTCAAATCCCCATTTAAAAAAATGGGGACATGGAACATTTTTATTTGAACTGTACAGAGAAGTTGGTAGTCCTAAAATTTCTACATTTCTACTTAGATCATCAGGTTCACTAAGGAGCAAAGTCAATCAAGGTATTGATCTTTGTGGCTGCAAAACCCAAAACACTAACATATAATTTAAATATGTGACAATTTACTTTAATATTGTCAGGTCTGGCTTCAAATTCAAGTATCCATAGACAATTCTAATAAGGCAGCCTTAGTCCCACCTATGGCCACACCCCAACTTCCCACTTAGCGCAATCCCTGACTCCATCCACTGTTCCCTGGTACAGAAAATCTTCGGCCTATAACGTACAAGCCAGAAGTTAACATTTGTGTGCCACAAATTGAGAAGCAATGTGTTGGACGCTTCTCTAGCATCAAAGCAGGGGTTAACCCTCAAAGGGTTCAAACATGGTCAGTAAAGGGGTAAGCAAACTGTAAATAGATCAGCTGCTCTAATCCAGCAGCTGGCCTAGTTCACTTCCTCTGCTCACTGGCATTATGAAAGCCTTATAGTTAATTTATGCTTCTACAGGCAAACAACAGGTTGTTTCACCCAGTCCTGCATAAAACATTATGTTTGGCTGTACTAGCAGCAGAAAGAACCTGCTATTGTGGTGTGTTGTTAGACTATGCAAGGAGAACATATCACCTCATCTTTGCATTCAAAGCTCCACACTCCGTAAATGGGGGCAGGTATAAGCACTGGTCTTTATGGCATTATAAAGAGCAACAGCAATTTATCCAGCACTGTCAAAGGTGCAAGCTCATTACATAGACCCATAACAATGTGGGTGTGGCAAGCATAACTAATGTTACCCTCCAGTCTTGGAGCTCTATTAGCTCTGACTAATAGATATCTGGTTATGTAATATTGTTGTGTAGACAAATAAATGAGAGACTTAATGTTAATGCTATCAGTAAAAATGAAAAGTTATTTTATGGTAGAATATGTAACCATGACTGTTCTGTGCTGAAACATTAATTTCAAAGAGATTATGTATCAAAGAGCATATCCTAGAAAAAGTAACTTAAATTCTTTTCGGTTTTCTTAAAACGGATATTTAAAGGGATAGTCATGTTCCACAAAAACAGCCATAGAGAGTGTTATTTCAGTACTGTCAGAGTTGTGGTTCAAGACCCGCCCCTTTTACCTAGTGTAAGCCATCTCTTCTCAAATGTGGAATCTGGTCCATAGACCAAACAGATAACAGCAGGGGACAATCTTCTTACTGTGAGAACAATGAAAGCCCTGCCCACCATTGACAAGTTTTTCAGCTTTTTTCCTTATCTTATTTTGAAGATTGTCCCTCTCTGCAATCTACATGGGCACCTCCCTTCTGCTCTGGCTGAGCAGTGTTACATCAGTAAAAGGAGCGGGAGGAACATACTTTGTCAGTGAATTACATAACACTCTCCAAGGTCCAAATACTATGAAGATTAATTAGAGCTGCTTTTATTAGGAAACATTACTATCCCTTTCCAAAACCTCAAATTATGTGCAATAAGCTTAAAAAAAGGAGGCAAACTAAGGGCTGGGTTGCAGTTGATAGTTTATCACTGTTTTATCTATTCCCCAAAATATTTCAGTAGGAATATGTGGGATAAAATAAGTGATAACATGTATAACCTGCTATGTAATCCAGTCCTGTGTCCTTTGTAAATTGCTTTCTTATTTGAAAGACGTCATCATATGTGAATCCTCATTGTAACAGACAAAAAAAGCCAGGTCAGAACTGTACTGCCATTTTATACCATAGTTCATTATAATAAAATCAATCTTAATATCTGCCTGTTTTCGAGTTAGAGGGCATTAGATGAGAGATTGAAAGAGGGAGGAATTAAATTGGTGAACTATGGCATGACTTTCTGATGGGGGGGGTGTCATTTTATGTTTAGCAGTTTGTGAGAAACTTTGAGCGAATGCCAAAATGGCACTGTTAAGAAATGTCAGAGAGGAAGAGAAATTTAAATATGAGGGAAACAGAGAGTTGGGGAGTAAAAAAAAGATAGATATGGGCAAATGAGAGGGGGTGACGAGATGCACTGAATGACAGTTACCAATCCCAACTGTATGAGGGCAATAGAGAAGTTTTTGTGAGTATGTTTAAGTTAGTTTACATTATTTTCTATAAATAAAAAATAATAATTCAACGCCATCCCGACAATTGACTTACCAGGTACGTCCCGCAAAAACGGTCACTTAGTGAAAGAGGACGTACCTGGTAAGTCCCAGAAGTCTGGGTCTCCGTGCGGCTGCACTCCATTCAGGGACTCTGGAATCTTTTAGAAAACAAAAATGTTAGCCGGGCGTTAAGGTGACAGCCGCGTACGCACGCGGCTGTCACTAAGGGGTTAAAAACTATCAGTCATTTCTACATATCTTTACTAACTCCTTGAATGCTACAGAGGATTTGCAGCGCATTGGAGGTTATATATAGCTCCCATGAGGGTAAAATTATTATAATAAATTATTGCTAGTGTACAAGGTTAATTGTAGAAGCCACAGGAGATATTCAGGCTAATATCCTAGGGAAAAAATTTTGCAGTTTTTTAGGGCAAATCAACTGCATCATAGGAAATTAATAAAAAAAAACGAATGATGTCAGTGAATCATTTAACCCTTTGAATTCTTCAGCATTCTCCAATGTATAGTGACGCAATGTGTTGGAGAAATCTCTTGCATTCAAGTTCATAAAAGACCCATTAAATTAATGGGATTTTTTATTTATTCGTTGTGGTATGCTTGGTTTGTAACATAATTCATCCACTTTTTCCTAATACATCATCCTTTTTTATTTAAATCAAATATCAACTGACTTATAGCTTTTTAAGTTTCATGGTATAGTCTTATGCTAGTTCATAGCCATGCAATGTTTTTTAAAACAACCATATCACTTTAAAGAACAGTTTGCCTATTAATTAAAAATTAAAAAATTACTTTACATTATGTTTTGATTATTATTTATCTAATATACATTTCCAAATCCTCTCCTCTGTGTGAGTTTCCATCTTGAAATGATATGCATGATTATTACTCCTTATCAATTTATTTCACCCCTCTTGTAGACGCTGGTTTTAAGAACATAAGAATGTGGAATGTGAGTAACTAATTATGCAAGCTTTAGCTGACCGAGGGCTCAATTCAATAACCACCGGAAAAAAAACAGCCAGCTGTAGTTTTACCTGTGCTGTGAATTACTACAGCAGGAAAAAAACATGTTGGGTGATAAATTTTGCACCCACTGCAAACAATAAAAAAGATGTTGAATTTCAGATTCAATTCCATGTGTTGGATGTAAACATGCATTAAGGGATCCTACTTTATCTCCAACAATCTGTGCCTACAAAAAGTAGGCACAGAGGGGGAGACTTCTAAAAGTAGACTTAATGGAAAAGAAGCGTTAAAATGTCTGTAAGATTACCACTGTAATCATCATCTTCTTATGTTCTTATCTTTCAAAAAGTAGGCCACTATAAATAAAAAGAAAATCCATGTTGAAATAAGTAATGCCCCCAAAGATAGATATGATAAAACTGTATGTTGCCATGGCCGCTGAGGCCTCTGATGGAGGCAGCAGGAGAATAGAGCAAAAATCCCCCCCTTTGATACCTCTCGGGCCTTCGCTCAAGCCATTCTAATTGATATTTGAACAGAGACTGGCTTTTATGTAGCCAGACTCTGTTCAAAATGGTTCCAAGGCTTCCATTTGCTGTGATGTGGAGTTACGTACCTCCCAGCCAATCAGCTTCTAGTGGGTTTCTTCATCTCTCCTGCAAGAAGTTGATTGGCTGGGAAGTGTGTAACCCCACATCCCAGCCAATGGAAGCTTGGGAACCATTTTGAACAGAGAATGGTCATATAAGAAGAACAAAAAGCAAAAGTTATAGACAGTTTATTAAACAGATAAATGTAATTACACTGAAAGATATGTCAGTAATATGTCCACTTTAAGTACTCTTACCTCATACATGCCAGCAGTAATGGCTGCAACAGGAGGAGTTGTTTGAATAATCTGTTGTAATATGGTGACATAGGTCTGAATTTCCATAAGATTCTGTTGAATAAAAAAATATAGATGTACTCTCTAATAATGGGTTAAACACACACACACTTTGCAACACTGTAACATTTAGGCCCCATTGACACAGTGACAGAAAATTGTCAAGAAAATGCATGAATTGTGAATTGTTGAGAGAGATGCAGCATTCCACAACTTTCTTCAGACAATTTGACAAATTTGTAGTATTGGTTTCAATGGAATCACACAGCTGTTGCAGGTATCTGTGTTTTCCATGCAATTATATAACTTCTATTTCTATTGAGAGAATGGGATGCTGGGAAAACCTTGCTACACTGTAGGCATTTTAAGTTGCTACAAAAAAAAGTTTTGAAAGAAAAATATAGCACTACAAGTTTGCCTGTGTTAAAGTGTCCTTCAGCAACCATTGCAGATAGGTTTAATTACATGAAAAGGAATGTAAGTAATTTCACCATTTGAGGACCAGAGAGAGGAGTGCAAAGCATTATTTCACAATGTCTTGCACAACACACTGATCATCACAGGGTTTGAAACATAGAATCTGACAGCAGATAAGAACCATTTGGCCCATCTAGTCTGCCCATTTTCCTACTGTAAAAACCTCAAACCTTTTTTGGTCCTTGTTCTTTTCTTATGTTAATGACAGCCTTATGTCTATCCCATGTATGCTTAAAATCTGTCACTGTATTAACATCTACCAATTCTGCTGGTAGACTATTCCACTTATCTACTACACTCTCAGTAAAGTAAAACTTTCTTACATTACGCCTAAACCTATGTCACTCTGGTTTTAAACTATGGCCTCTTGTCCTCTTTAGACTATGGTCTCTTGTCCTAAAGAATGACAGGCCACCATACAATCTAACAAAGCACTGACATCTTCTATATGTGAGCCTGCTTCTGACTGGAACAGTGGTTCTCAAACTAGCTAATGATTAACCCTAGGGACCTCTGAAGACTATACAGAACAAATGTTTCTTATCTATGGGCACACAGAAAGAAAAGGCTTGCAAGATGCTCTTACGTCTACCAAGATCTCTTCTGCAAGACCATTTAAAAGATACATCTCCCTATACATTATTGGATTCAAGGAATTCATACTCTGACAGTATATATATTTCCTGAGAAAGTCCATTGTCTGGATTACTGTCATACATTATACAAAAAGGATGGTTGGGGGAGAGCTCTGTAATGGAAGGCTTACACTCTTGTTGTGAATTTATAGTCTTCAGAACATTTTCAGGAGGGTTGTGCCATATCTCTGCCTGCTTAACCTGAGGACAGCTGGGTTACATATTTGCTGGTTGTATCTATTCATTTTTGGAAGATGTCAGGATTTATGCTTGGGACAGGAGAGAACAGGAAGATGTTTTCCTACCTATAAGATCTATGCATCAGTCTGTTACATCTTACTTATTTTGTGAGCTGTTCATTGCCATCTGTCCTGGGATTATTACCCAGTATATTCTGTAATCGTTGTGTTAAGAACAAGAGAGGACTCTACAATGTTCTTTTTCATATAAGATCTGTGAGTTTTATAATATTTTGGCATGTAAAGTTTTGATAAATTATTATTTTCTATGTATTAGTATTTTACCTTTATATTATCCTATATAATAATTTGCTAGGATGTTTGTCAGAAGCTGTCATGCGCAGTAGAGACTGCGTGCGTTCGGGCAGTCTCTACTGGGCATGATTGCATCGCGTGAGTGAGGCGACACAAGACTGTATCACGTGGAGCAGTGAGGTAGCGGCCGCTTAACCCTTTGAGTGCCAATGCGTTACGTACCCCTCTGGCACTCAAAGGGTTAACATTACCCGGACCTTGGCCGATTTACACTGGCTTTTACACTAGTATTAAATATTTCACCAAATAGGATCGCTCTCCATTTTTTCCCAAGTAAGACACATTTCTTAACATGTTTTCTGGCATAAAGAATATAAACATGTAATGCATCAGGAAAGAAATTCTCACTTTGATAAATACCCAATGATTTTTCTCAGTGAGTAAGTGAGATGGAAGACTCCAAAATATTGCTTTATAATTACAAATGGCCGCAAACCTTAATGAACTGAAGCAACATTGTAAAGCAGAGTTGGCCAAAATTCCTCCACAACGATGATGAACATAACAGTCTCCACAATAAAGGCAAACAGTTGGTGCTTTTTATGTCTCTTTTCTTGTTTGGACAGGCAGGATTGTACTAGTCCAATTTCCATATGTTTAGGAACTGAATGGGCCAGTCCTTCAGAAGCCCCTATGACCGATGCCAATTAACAGATTCATTCCTGCCTTCATTCATAAAGGCAGAGTTATTTTTTTTAAGGTCACTGTAATGAGATGTTCTAGGAACTCCCACATATAAACTCAAGCCATTTCATCCTTGATACTGTTGGATAAGCCAATAAGAAATTGATCCTTGAGTGCTGGATCAAATCACTGGCTCAACAACAGAACTTGGTAACATAGTCCTCAGCAGGTTGCCTACTCTGGAGGAAACAAGAAATGGCAGACACTACAGAGTACAACTAATGAGAATCATGAAAAAATACCCTGGTGGGCTACAGAAAAGTATAACCATTCTGTAGAAGGGGGTTGTTGTTCTCTAAAAGGCAATGTGCCCAGGCAGCTTCCCATCAGTGAAGAAGATCACAGTGTATACCTTGACTTCATCCATGGTGTAGGTGTATGAAGGATAACAATGCATGTCAGTTGTTAATGAAGAATTGAAAGTGTGATCTTTCCCACTTGAGCTAGCTATAAGTTGGGTGTCAGTGGAAGATGCCATTTATTCAGCTCCAGAAACAGAAAAAGCCATCATAGCACCAGGTGTAGAAGGACTAGCAGGGGAGACTTGACCCCTGAGCCCTGACATCTGGGAGTTGAGAGAAGAATACTTTGCAGTCTAGGAGTTGGGTCATAGCTGTGATGTCTTGTGCCATACCTGCTCGGTCAAGAACTGCTTGATTCCTGGAATTGAGCCCCAGAGGTAGTGAAGCCACCAGTGGCCAGAGAAACAAGTTCAAGGCAAACTGAAGAAGGACAGAGGCAATGTCGAACTTTATGAGGTCAGATGCAGGCAGCTCAGGTTCAGAAATTATAATCAGGCAGATAGGTTGGGGCAAACAGCAATCTAGATGAATCCAAGGTAACAAGCTGTGTCAAAAACTGATATTCAGGAACCGCAGAATAACCACGTTGCAAGGAAGAATGTAAGACAATTAATCACTATTGGACTGTGTCTGGGGCTTCTTATAGGAATTTTGGCACTAAATAGATCACACATTTCCTGTGTGACCTCCTGTATTTTTCACACTTCCAGTGCTCCCTTGTGATTGTACACTTTTTGTAATACTAACTTGTTGCATTTCTAAGCAATAGAAGCAACATTGTTACTGTTCTGTGTAAGAAGGTGCTCAGGAAGGATGCAATGGACATCAGAATGCTGGATGCCATTTTTCTGACCTCTGTGAAGACAGATACCATTGGGGTGGACACCATACGGACAGTTACCCATGCTCCTACTCCATCTTTTCCATCCTATCCAGCTCTCCCTTTCCCACCCTCTCTCTTACATGTGCTTGCACTGTTCATGCACTATTTATTCCAAATCTATTTGTCTAGATCCATAATTGTCTCCTGGTCCTCCAACTGATCTACAAAATGAATAGCCAATGTTTTGCTTATATCTATAACATATATAAATTGTATATGCTTTTTTTACTAATATAAGGAATGTAATTGATATGGGGAAAGTCATTGCTGCTGATGTGTTAAGAGCAATTTGTATGATTCTGGGGCAAACCAACTGCATGTACTGGGAAAACACAAGTTTCCATTGATTGAAATGTGGCTTTTAACCCCATGAATGCTAAAAAGCACTATTTGAATAAATGGGAATTTTGGAAATGTTTATTTGCCCAAAATTGTCCCAGTTCATTTTAGCCTCAAAAGTTTAGTGTGGTCAAATGATAAAACAATATGTATTTTAGTATTAGGCTTCCTGTTATTTTGCTCTTTATATGATACCGTTTTATATTAATTTATTTTATCAGTATTTACTAGCAGCATTTTACATTATACAAAACAGTAAAAAAATATGCCCATTGTTTGGCATTAGAAATGGGACTAAAGAGTTTGAGTACTTCTCAGTAGTAGGCCACCTTTGTCTCTCCAGCTGTTGAGGAAATACTACACCAGTCATCTGTATCCGGCCATTCACTGTTGGGGATCATGGGAGCTGTAGACCCCAACAGATGGAAAGCCAATGGTTGCCTACCCCTGTACTATCCTATATCATGTAACACAGTGAGACTGATCTATTTATTTAAATAGGACATTTAACAACTTGAACACTAGAGGTCTCCGATTCATTGAAAAACAAGGCATTAAAGGCATCTCTAGTATTCAAAAGATTCAAAATTAATGAGAATTCTGGTAATGGGGATTTGCCCTCTAGCATGCAGCTATCATTTGTTTGCTCCAGAATTACTTTGGTATCATATAACATCAGCCCGACTTGATAAAACAATGGTCCTTATATATAAAAGAAGTGCAATTTTGGGTTAAATCAAATGAATCATAAGGAGACATATACAAAATTCCCATTGGTTTAAGTGTGGCTTTTCAACCCCTTAAATACTAGAGGAGCTTCCAAATTATTGTGAAGCAATGCACTGGATATTTCTCTAATATTAAAAAGGTTAACATTTTGTATTTGTCCCCAACGGTGAAATTGGTTTGCCCCAGCATTGCACCACCTCTCTTTGATACATAGTGCCCTATGTATACATTTTACCTTTTTGTACCTATCCTTTGCTGCATTAATGTCATCTTGCAGGAACTGCGATTCAATCTGAAGTTCCAGATTACTTAACAAAGCGTCATCTGCTTCCTGAAAAAAAAAGATGAATTACATTACTATTATTATTATCAACTAAGAGGAGACCTTATCACATTGTACAAGTATATGAGAGGTCAATACAAGGATCTCTGCGGTGAGCTATTTATTCCAAGGTCTGATCAGGTGACCAGGGGACACCCCTTGAGATTAGAGGAAAGGAGGTTTAAACTTCAGCAGAGGAAGGGTTTTTTTATGGTAAGGTCTGTCAAATTGTGGAATTCATTGCCCAGGGAGGTAGTTATGGCAGATACAATGGATACATTTAAGAGAAGATTAGATACATTTCTTTCAAAAGAGAACATACAGAGTTATACTGTTTATCAGTAGGCTGATCAGGAAGGTCTGATAAAGACTAATTTAATTGGCAGCAGGAAAGCTATAAAATTCTCAATTACTGAGGTATGAGGCGAAGGTTGACTTGATGGACTTGTGTCTTTTTTCAACCTAATTTACTATGTTACTATATTATAAGAAACATTAGTAAACATAGGTGTACACACATTTTCAGAAGAGCAAGAGATCCACACCATTTATGGATGAACACTTAATTTTGCTATCAGTTAAGCCATGGGGGCATTATGAAGCATTCTTCTAAGTCATACAATATTGTTAGATGTATTATGTAATATATAGGACTTGCCTAGGGAACCTTGGCAAGGCAAGGAAGCTTAGACATACTGTATTTTGACCTCCTTTTGAAATAAGTGAGTTAATACATGGGAAAATAATGTGTGTTATACACAGGGTACACATTTAAGTGATCAGTATGAAGTTGTACAGCTTTGACTTCTGTTTGTTTTGTTTTTGATTTGGTTATTGTGGAGGGCCCCTCATACTTCTTGCACTTCATATTTTGCTCATTTATGTTCACATTTTGTATGTGGATTTTTTGTGTTAGCACTGTGAGTTCTCTTTTCTGGCATGTTTTGAATGTTCTGGCAATAGTAGGAGGAGACAGTTTTCCTTTAAATCAGATAACCCATAATCCTTTGAGGACCAGTGAGGGGCAAAACAAATTCTGAGTCAATGTAGTTTTCATATGTCTTTATACTAATATATCACTACCAACTTATATGCAGCATTTTTTTATTTTTCAGGGTCTCTGAGTTTCTGCTTGTATAGCTTACAATATAAATGATAGCACTGGGAGCAAAGAAGCATAAAGTGGTGAATGTACAAATTATACAGTGCAGCTCCTCTGGCATTAGTCGTTATGTACTACAGTGTATGAGAATTGTAGTTCATGCCAGGAGACAATCTCCACCATCATTCTGGCTTTAATGCCTGCAATCCCTGCAGGGTAATGGTGTACCACAAGGGATGGGAGAAATAGTTTGCCTCAGAAGAGAAACAGGAGAAAAATGTCACTTTTGGCCAGACAGGATATATTTCACGAAAAGTGACTTTTTTAGTATTTTTTCACCTAGATAATTTCATTGAAATCAATGGAAAGACAGAATTTGTCCCCACCACATGGCACGTTTCTCTTCTTTTCCCACAAGTATATAAAAGGGTGTCAAGTTCTCACAGCATGACATTCTGTGGTTGTAAGAGGAACAGAAAACAGAGAAGGCAGTCTAATAAGATGGAGGGGAAGCATATTTTAGGGACACTTCTCGACAGGAAACCTGTTTTCTGTATTATAGGAGTCTGGGGGACAGGAAGGGAGAATGGAGTTTAACCCTAAATACCCCAACGTTCAGTGTGATTGACTGGGAAGACACAGTCATCCGTGTTCCAAGTTTCTTACTGATCTGGCTGGTATCTCTTTTCTACAGGGTTTAATGCTCTGAGAAGGGAGCAAAGGAGATTTACCCCAAATACTCCCAAATTTTGTGTGACCAAGTACACACAGTCAGCTGTGATCCACATTCCTTTCTGATCTGGATGTTATCTCTGTGCTAGAGGAGTCTAATGTGAGAAAGGAGCAAAGGAGAATTACCCCAAATACCCCCAAAATTCTGTGTGACTGACTGGGAAGACACAGCCAACCATGATCCAAGTTTCTTACTTATCTGGCTCTTATCTCTGTTCTAGGGACGTCTGGAGAAAGAGGTAGTTGAACAGGGAGTGCTTTTTTGTTGTTTATGTTGACAGTGATAGGGATAAGGGTGCAGTTAATGAAAATAAATGAAATAAAGAAAATACTTGATAGGTGACAGAGACAGGGACTCTGATATGAGCTGTGACTGAGAAAGACTGAGAAAGACAGAGACTAGATGAGAAAGTATTTTATAGCTATTCAAGGCAAGACATTACACAATCAATTAAATTATGAAGTTTACAGTAAAAACCTACACAGTAGTTGTGTAATGTCCAGCACTAGGAGCAGGGCTAGGGGAAAAGGGGTGAAGCAGTGCAGGGATGTTTGAATAAAGTGTTACTCCAAAAACTGACTGCAGCAATGGTTGCTGTAGCATGTGCAATAAATGATGGTGATCCCTCTCCTCCCAAGGAAGATGTAGTTTGTCAAAGTCCCACCAAATGTTCCACCACCACTAGCAGCAGTACTATTAATACATTATCTACAAACACTGTAGACAACAACAAGTCACATTCCAATGTTGATGGCATAGTGCAAGAAGGTGTAGCAGCTCAACCACCTGCAGCATCTGACAGTGAGACAGAAAAGCACAAAAACCCCTGTCCTGAAAGAAGTAGTGAACGTTGTGAAAATCCTTCAAAATGGAAAAAGTAAAAAGAAATTTTTGAGACCTCTAAAAGCCTAGAGGAATATAAAAATAGTGGGGAAGCGCTGTTGCAGTTTGCAGGTGACATTGTACTATCTCTTCCTGAGTGTCACGCTTATGAGCATTTGTTATTCTTATCGGCCTGTGGTAATTGTCAGAGTTAATCTCCGCCTACTTGTTAGGCCTTATAGGTCTCATTCAGCCCTTTCGTGGTGTACCTGTGCACTAGCTCTTGTGATTATTTCCTATGCTCTGATCCATGTATGACCTCTGGCTACGTTTGTCTCTGGGTACATTTGATCCCTGACTTGTTGCTTTCCACTCCGGTCTGACCCTTGGCTCCGTCTGACTACCCGCTCTACGCAGACCCTGTCTCTGGCTGACTATCCAAATCATTTCCAACTCTTGGCCTGACTGACTCCACTCCTATGCTAGACCATGCTCTAGCTGATCTCTCTGGTACAAGCTGTGCTCAGTATCCTCCTGCTGCGCTGGACTTTGTTTCTGGCAATGCTATACTGCTTGATACCGACAGTTAGTGCCTTTGGGTTCACCTTAGCGTACTAGGGATTTGAGTCACTGTTGCCCATAGCTACCCTAGCGTTCTGGGGATTTCTAGTCGTCTTTCCCTGTAGGTTTACCCTAGAGTTCTAGGGTATCTGAGTCTATTACCTTGGTGTACCCTAGCGTTGTAGGGGAGCATTTCTCATTTTTGTTTGGGCGATTCCACTTTACCTGCAATAGTAGCTACTGCTATCCTTGCTACCTTCCCATTCTGTAGTCAGATTGGGATAATTTCCTGTTCCATCAGTGGATCGTGTGCTGTCTCCACACCTGGTCCTATGAGAGGTGAGGAAATGCTTGTGCACTGTCTCCACACCTGGTCCTGTGAGGGTTGGGGAAGTGCTTTATGTATTTATTTTTTGATGTTATTTTAATAAAGATATTGATTTTACTGTATCTGTACTTGTCAGTGTCGTTATTCCATAGTCACTCCATGACATTGTGTCTGTAAACTGCTTGAGAAAACAATTGGAAAGTCTGACCCTAGACAAGCAAAGATGCCAAAAATGACACAGTCATCCTGCTGGTCATCATCAGCATCATCCCACTCAGTCACAAACACTAACAGTGTTGAGTAACTCAGAACAACAAAGCATTAGCTTTGAATGCCCCTGCTGCTCTTGGAAGTGCAGCAGCTGTGACGCCTAGTTGTAGTAATACAAATTCAGCAACTTCTAGCCCTAGTAGTTGTCTCTCAGGAACCTCACAGTCTATGAAGTCTACAACAATAATAATAATTCAGAAAGTAGAGATGGGTAAACTAATTGCCTAAAATGAGAAACAGAAGAAAAATGACACTTTTCCCCAAGCAGGACATTTTTGGCAATAAGTGCTGTTTTCACATTTTTTTGTCTAACTCTTTGCATTGAAATCAATGGAAAAACAGAATTTCTCACCAATACATGCCCAGTTTCTCTTCTTTTCCGACAGGCATATAAAAGGTTTTCAGGCTTTCACAGCATTCCATTCTGTGTTTACGAGTAGGGGTGGACGAAAGGTCCAGTGGTGTTCCCACAAAAAAAATCCATGAAAACCACATTGTGTCAGCTTTTTCATGGGAAAATCCGCTTTATAAACCAATTAAAATCTTTGCAGTTTTCACCCACTGGCAAAAATTCTTAGTCATTTTTTCAATGACTAGAATGTTTCTGTCCATTGATTTACCTGTTTTTCACTTTTCATTATAAAAATGTGAAGTATTCCAGGAATTGAAACACAATATAAGCAACTACAGAGCGAGGTAGATGGGCTGTGCTGTTCTGCTGAGGTCTGAGGCAAAATTGAGGCAGAAGAGGCTCATGGTGACTGCTATCACTCTGAGAAAATGTAAAACTAATAAAAGGAGGAACTGGTAGGACCCTTATGTGTTCACTGAGTCTGTGGATGAGAAGTGAGCACTACAGAACCAATACTGGCCAGTCCCCCTAAATCACCCCTAAGGATCTTGGGGAAATTAATGTCAAGGGAGGAAGAAGAGGGTAGTAGTAAGAGCAGGATAGGTCAGCTGACTGTGCCTTCTGCCAGAAGTGCTGCCCCTGCTGCCACCATTGCTGTGCCTGCTGCCAGATGTGCTGCCCCTGCTGCCACTATTGTTGTGCCTGCTGCCAGATGTGGGGATCATGGGAGCTGTAGACCCCAACAGATGGAAAGCCAGTGGTTGCCTACCCCTGTACTATCCTATATCATGTAACACAATAAGACTGATCTATTTATTTAAATAGGACATTTAACAACTTGAACACTAGAGGTCTCCAATTCATTGAAAAACAATGCATTAAAGACATCTCTAGTATTCATAGTAACAAAAAAGACTTGTGTACATCTAGTTCAACCCTTTTCCTATTCCTGTTTACCATTGTTGATCCAAAATAAGGCAAAAAAACACCCTCAATATAGCAATTTCAAATTCTGCCTTGAATGGGGGGGGGGGAATTCCCTCTTGATTCCAACTGGCAATCAGATTTCTCCTTGGATCAACAAGCCCTAAGTAAATATTAATCCCAATACTAATGTACATAGCCCTCTATGTTATGCTCTTTTAAATAAGTATCCAGGCCCTTTTTAAAGGCATCTAATGTATTCGATAGCACCACCTCCTCAGGCAGTGAATTACATACCTTTATTGTCCTTACAGTAAAGAAACCCTTCCGCTGTTGTAGATTAAATCTCCTTTCCTCAAGTCTAAGCGGGTGGCCCCTTGTCCTGTGTACTGTTCTGTTAATGAACAGGCCTTTGGAGAGCCCTTTATATGGGCCCTGAACATATTTATATAGTGTTATCATATCCCCTCTAAGATGCCGTTTCTCTAGTGTATACAAGTTTAACTTTTCTAGCCTTTCTTCATAACTAAAACTTTCCATTCCCCTTACTAGTTTTGTAGCCCTCCTCTGCACTTCCTCTAGTTCCATAATGTCCTTTTTCAGAAAGGGTGCCCAGCATTAAACAGCATATTCTAGGTGAGGTCTTACCATGGACCTGTAAAGGGGCATAATAATATCTTCAAAAGATTCAAAATATAATTTAAATTAATGAGAATTCTGGGAATGAGGATTTGCCCTCTAGCATACAGATATCATTTGTTTGTTCCAGAATTACTTCGGTATCATATAACATCAGCCCAATTTGATAAAACAATGGTGCAATTTTGGGTTAAATCAAATGAATCATAAGGAGACACATACAAAGTTCCCATTGATTTAAGTGTGTCTTTTCAACCCCTTAAATACTAGAGGAGCTTCCAAATTATTGTGAAGCAATGCACTGGATATTTCTCTAGTATTAAAAAAGTTAACATTTTGACGTGCTGAACCTGCTGCCACCAGTACTGTGCCTGCTGTGAGACATGCTGCCCCTGCCCACCAGTACTCTGCCTGCTGCCAGTGCTGAACCTGCTGACACCAGTGCTGAACCTGCTGTCAGTGTGTTTTGTAACACTCAGGAAGGAGGGAAGGAGAAGATAATGCCAAGTGTGACAGCAGGTGACCCAAAATCACACTTGCCATTCCCAAACAGTTCTCCCAGTGCTAGAACTACTACTAAGAAGATCCAGCAGCTTGTTTGTGTTAGGAGTGAAGGAGGGGATAATCATCATATTACTAGTGACTGTGAGGAGGAAGCCTCTGGGACTGAAATTGATGTGGTTGGTGTTAGTAGTAGTAACAGTAATGGTGAAACAGCTGAGGGGAATAGTGTTAAGGGAGTGGTAGTGGAAGAAGGCAGAAATGTTACCTAGCAGCAATAATACTAGCACCACCAGGAGCACAGATCAGACACCTTGTTCTGCTGCTAGTGCTTCCAGTCTGACTTCTTCAGGTCACCAAGAAATGGCACGTTTGACATTAGGAGACCCTTTGTCACATTTCTCGTCACCTCCTCCAAGCAGCAGTGCAATGTCTGTAATAGAGCAGCAGCAGCACGGAGGGACTAGTGGTGGTGGTGATGAAGATGGAGGAGAAGCTGGGGTGGAAAAGACATTGATGGCCTTTTTACCCCAAACTGAGAAGGAATTGGAGTTAGGAATGGGATGGGCATCACCACCACCACCAGCAGCAGTGAGCTTTTGGAACTTGTGTAATTTTGCAACTGCTTTAATTCCTGCTGCTGTTGAGTTGCTGGGGAAGCAGGATGCTGAGGAGCAGGCTAGTGTGCCACAGACCACCGTGGACACAGTGGGAACTAGTTCAACAAGTGATGCAGTACTAGGGCAGGTTCGACTTGCCAGCAGCAGCAATACTACTTAATCCTATTTGCAGTTCTGGTTTTGAAGCAGTATCAGCAATGGAAGCAACATCATCCTCTGCCCCAGACAGTGAAGGGGAATCTGGAGGAAAAGAAGAAAGAGGCCATTCTTCTCCATCTCTTCCCTAACCCCTTAAGCCATAGGTTAGGAATGAAGTAGCTACTAATCTTTGTCTCTTTCAGCCACAGGTTACAGGGACAGCCTTAGAGCTATGTGTTCTTTCCATGACTGCATTATCTTCACCCTGTGATTGCAATTGATCAGAACAGGTTGCATCAATGCTTCCCTTCCATAGCAGTGATTCAGATCTCTCAAAATATAGAAGAGAAATGTTTCATCATTATTGGAGGCAGGGCTCAAAATTTCCACTCTGCACTAGCCAATGGCGAGTGAAAAATGTAGCCCTGGTGAGTAGAAATTCAGCCCTGGTGGGTATGTTTTGGCTTGCAGTGGCTAGTAACGTTTCAGGTCTGGCTAGTAGCAAAGGACTTCAAATTATAAGCCCTGATTGGAGGGATTGTAAGATTTCTGCTGCACCCCTTGACACTCTGCCCTTAACTATAGGCACATTCATTTTATCTGTCAGTGGTATTTATAGGCTTTTTGCTGCCTTAGGCCAAAATAAATGCAAGCAGCCTCCATACACACTTTCCCACACTATCACTTAATCCTCTTCCACAGACGATGTCCCTTTACATGGGCCATTCCATTTTCCTTAACCCTTTGAGTGCCAGAGGGGTATGCAATGCATTGCAAAGCAATGCGTTGCGTACCCCTCTGGCACTCAAAGGGTTAAAAACACAAAAGCACAAATATAAAACTGAAGGGAGGGCTCACTCAGATTGTGAAGTACAATTATGGGCATGTGTTAAAAAAGGCTTTATGGAATAGGAAAGACAAACAATGCTGTATAACCTCTTGAATGCTAAGTGATATCTCCAACATGACTACACAAAGCGTTGGAGACATTATTAGCAACTAAGGGGTAAAAAGGAATAGACACTTTGACTTGCTAAGAAAGATCATTTGAGTATGTTCATTCTCTGAAAAACGTGCCTATGATGAGGCTATATGGGTTACTAATTTAGTAGGAACCCATATAGCCTTATCATAGGGGTGCATTTCACAAAGAGAACATATCCATATGATCTGTCATATACTGTATAAAGCACTTTGACTCCAAAGTTATTTGCAAGTTATTTATGGGGCTTCTGGGCTATGCAGTGCTTGCTCTGAATCTCACTTAGTGCTTTGGTTGTCACATGTATCATGTTCATCGATGAAGTCATGACAGTGTAACTACTTGATTTGCTTCAGGGGTTGGAGGTGGTCTGTTGATGAGCCAAATTATAATACAATGAATCCTGTTTAATAAATGGATCAGCCCAAAGTAGCAAAGCTACTCAATCTGCTGCCCCTGTCAATTTCCTACCCTATGTCTTAGTATGTCACAGCTTTCAATTCCAATTATTTGATGTTCAGAATGCCCTAATCTGTTCAGCTGGGTAACATTTCCATTTCCTTCACCTCGTACAGATAGATACAAATGGCTATATGTTCTATTGATAAAATAAATTAGGCACCGTTACTGGATTTCCATAAGTAGAAGATTGTTCTAGGTGTCAAAGTGTAATACTCTCCTTAGAAAGGTTGAAACTCTCCTTGAACCTTACTAATACCATCTAACCTTACTAATACCCTCCTTAGAAAGGTTGAAATTTCCCTTGAATCTTACTAAGAATTAGAACATATTAACACTTTGAATAAAATCCCCTCTTTATGGGTGTGTATGAGTGTACTGAAATGCACAACACACATCAATGCAATCATACACACATTTCAGCATAGTTACATTCAAATACACAGACATCAGTGTCATTCCCACACACAGACAGATGCACACACACACACATACATAGCCGCACACTCACACGCACACACACATACATAGACGCACACAAATACACTCTAGTGGCATTAGCAATCTCTCACACTCTATTTCCATTCATATATATGTGTGAGTGCAGTGATATATATGCATGCTCATTATGATACTATGGGTGGTGCATGATCTCTGCAGTTATGATACTTCCTTATGGTTTAACTATAAAATGTGTATCAGGAAAATACTGCTTGATAATTATAATGGTTTTTATTTTATTGTAATTATTATTAGTATTTTTAATGGAAAACCTATATTTGTCTTTATATATTCCCCCATGGATAGTACTGAACTGACACAAAGTATTCTGGACAGACAAGCAAAATGTGAACTCTCACATTGTATCATTATTCTTGATTTCTACATTTTTTACATTGCTTTCAATTTCAATATGTTCACTGTGCAACCCAGCTTTTTAAAGCACATCATATCTACTTGTCACAAGCAGTTTGGTTCCTGAAAACTATAGCGTTGTATGCTGGCTCATGTTCATAGACGTATTGCTTATGCATAAACATATAGGTTCAAATTAATAATGAATACAGGCACACATTCCTAAGTAATGTGGCTGTATTCATAATTGATTATCCAGCAGGTCTTCTCAAAGGACACTCTTTTGACAGTATTGTCTCTCATTAGTGTGTTCACCTTCTTTGAAGAGTAAAACTGCAACATGGCAACCCAATAACAAATAACAATGCAAAAAACATCTACCTGTCCAATGAAGCCATAAATTGATATAATGATATGCACTTTTATACTTTTATGAGTAAAAGAAGCCAACAAAAAATGCTGAGGACAGTCTTTCATTTATAATTAATGTATATATAGTGAATTTGAATATACATTCCTACTGGCTTCTGATCAAAATGGGAGACACACAGGAAAATGCAAAACTAATTTAGATAATATAAACGTAAAAAACAGTTGCCTGAATTAAGGACATAAATGAAGACAGTAATACAACCGAACTAATGAGAAATGTAAAAATATTTTAGTACTTTCAGCCAACAGTTTATTGTACTAATTATTTTGGTAGTCCTAAAACTAAAGCACATGCCGAGTCCTATTGGTAATAATGTATTTTTTTCTATTATTTTAATGACTGATATGAAGCATAGCCTCATTCTGTCAAAAAAAGGTCTTTTGGAAAATGTCCGTCTGAAAAATAAATACTTTTGTTTTCAGATGTTTTCATTATGCTAGTTATTTTGTTAACAACAGACATTTTATTTAAAATATTGCACAGCTCCTGGGTCACAGTAAGACATATACAAATTAATTATTCAGAGAAAGTCCTTCAAAAAGACATGAACACAGTATATTGAGGCAGATGTCTATTTGCTAGGGGTGAGCGAAAGGTCCCGGGAATAAATCCACGAAAACCACGTGGTTATCCATTTTTTTGTGGGAAAATCAACTTTAAATAAATCAATTAAAATCTTCACTGTTTTCACCCATTGTCAAAAATGTTTTTCGCCTTTTCGCTATAGAAACGTGAAATTTTTCAGGAAGTTGAACACAAATACAAGCAGCTACACAGAGAGAGAGAGAGGGTGCTATGCTGTTGTGCTGTTCAAAATTGTGAAAAATTGAGGTAGCAGAGGGTCATAGTGTGTGCTATAACTATGAGCACCTTGAATGCAAAAAAAAGGTGGAGTTGGAAGGACAGTTATGCATCCAGTGAGTCTGAGGAGGAGGAAGTTACCACTACCAACATTAAAGGGTTTGGATGCCTTCATTTTCCATACTCAGTGATGGCCAGTTACCCTACATCACCCCTAGATATTCTTGGGCAAATTTGTGTCACGGGCAGAGGAAGAAAAATGTCGTAGTGCGAGCAGGACAGGCCAGCTGCCTGTGCCTGCTGTCAGTGTTGCACCAGCCAGGGTGTCTTGTGATTCACAGGAGGGTGAGATTAGATGAAGCCAAGCGGGACAGCAGGGAACCCTAAGTCACACTTGCCATTCACAAGCAGTACTGCCACTGTTGCTACTAATAAGATCCAGCAGACTCAGAGTGTTAGGAGTAATGAGAGGGTGTGATCATACTAGTTGTGAGGAGTAAGACTCAGAGACTAAAATTGATGTGGTTAGGGTTAGTCGTAATAGTGATGGTGAAGCAGTTGGTGGCATGGGTGTTGCCAAAGTTGATCCTCCTGCTGATGCTGAAGTGGTAGGAGAAGTAATGCAGAGTGGCCAGACCATCATTCGTGGGATCCCACAACATTCTCCTGACCCTGGGGGTCCCCTTCCCCCTAAGGCATTATCCAGATGGAACATGATCCTGAAGAAGGCAGAATTGTTGCCTAGCAACAATAATATCACCACCACCATGAGCACAGATCAGCTGCCTGTGCCTGTTGCTAGTGCTTCCAATCTGCCTTCTTCAGCTCAACAAGAAATGGTAAGTGTGACAGCAGGGGACCCACTGTCACATCCTCATCACTTTCAACCATTGACACGTCTGTTATAGAGATGCAGCGGTAAGGAGGCACTGTTGGTGGTGATGATGATGGTGGAGAACCTGGGGTGGAAGAGACATTGATGGTCTTTTTAGCCCAAGCTGAGAAGGAATGGGAATCTGGGAAGTTTGCTACTGCTGCAGTAATTCCTGCTGCTGTTGAGTTGCAAGGGCAGCAATATGCTGACAAGCAGGCTAGTGTGCCACAGACCACTGTGGCCAAAGAGGGAACGGGGTAAAACTCATGTACCTGTTTGTAGTATTGTCTGGTCCTGTCAATAGTGATCGCTAAAAATCATAGTCAGCCATAGGATTTCCCTTTCTGTAGCAGCAGCCGGATAAAGGTGCTTGCCACGAATCTAGATGTCTGACCCCAGCTGAGCCAGGACCCTGACCAGAATAGGAAACCTGTGCACTGAAGGAGAACCAGACAATGATGCAGATATCAGCAGAGACCGGGTAGGCACAACAAGAATATCCAAATAGACAAAAATACAAGGAATCTAGACAAGGAGGAGTAACACAATCCAAAGATTCCAGGTGTAATAAGGATGCTCATAACACCCAATGTGGAGCTGCCATGAATAGATGGAGATCACTGAGGAGAGGCAGTCAGGAGCCACAGATAGTGGGGCAGGACCACTACAATATGTGGCAGAGCCAGATGGATAAATGGAGCAACCAACACCAGGCAAACAGGACAACCCTTTGTGGAAGGGAAGCAAGGCAGGACCGCTTAACAATGAGGAACTGACAAGAAGGGCCACCAAAAAATAGGAAGCGGCGGAACAATTAGAAAAACCCAGCGACAAGGCCGGAAAGGGCAAAAGAGGTGATGCTGCAGGGAACACAGGTAGACTGCAGGGCACATAAGTGGCTAAGACCTCTAGAAGTGGAGAGGATGCAGATGGAATCTAGCGAGGTAGAACCGGTACCACAAGTGGTAGGCCGGAGGAGAAATAAGTGGAAGTAGCAGGGTATATCTCTAAAAAAGTGGCTAGGTTGCAGGAGGCTCAATTTGAGTAGGACCACTGACATGTACCTGAAGTGGTAGTGGCTAGTTGTGGTGTTGCTACTGCCTAAGGCGTATCACTGGAGCTGGTAGTGGCAAGTGGAACTATGATCATCATCATCCATATCACTTCTGTTGTTGATCTCATTCCCTTGAAGCTGCCTAATCATTCTGTTTCTTAAACAACTCGGCAGCAGCAAGAACAGCAGTCGCAAATGCCACCATGAGACTGGGGCATTTGCCACTGGCCACCATAACATGACCTGATTGGCACTAGGCCAGTAGGGCACTTTTTTCCCTCTGGCCTTGTTCTCTCAAAAAATCAAATAAACAAAACAGAGGCCTACAAATAAAAAACAACAATTTGAGTTGCTTATTTGTAACAAGCCTAAGTCTTACAAATCACTGATTCCTCAGGACTTGTGATGTTAACAATTCGAATTGATAAAAATGATCTGTGATTCCTCAGGACGAAAACAAGCCGAATTGATAAAAACTATCTGTGATTCAAAATCTGGATTACAAAATGTACACATCATGCATCAAACTCTCAATATGTTACCACTGCACATACTGTCCATTAATTCGGAGGTGCCTCCAACCATAGGTGTACTTCACCTGCTAGCAAACATTGTCAGGCAACACTCCTCACATAAAACTTAGCATATATTAAAATACATAAGATATCCGAAGTTTCAGTCGCACATCGCAACTTTTATCAGGGACATTAGAACTTACATAACAAACATATTACAAACTTTAAATAGCCCTTCCATTCTCGCATGGCACCAAATTGGAGCTATCGAGTCATCATAGCAACCCACAGCATTCATCCAGCACCTATGCTCAAAAGGATTCCCCCAGTATGAAAACAATGTTGCAATATTAACAGAACACAATGTTAACACCATTCATCCTTATATGTAACTAATCAAACTGAACTGCTCATTCAAGCCTGAAGGCACTAGTGTCTTAAATGTATATGTCCAATACATCTCGCGTTTGGATAATTTAACCAGTCTGTCACCTCCACGCAATCCAAGTGGGACCCACTCAATTGGGCATCATTGTAATTCCTGCAATCTGTGCTTCATCATCATGAAATGTTTAGCCACTGGATAAGCTTATTTCCTTCTCACTAAGAGTGCCATTCAGTCCTCTGATAATTGATGATCTATGTTCCCTCATCCTTATTTTAAAAGCTCTACTTGTCTTACCGATGTAGCATTTATTGCAGGAACATAACAATGCATAAATCACAAATACTGTAGTACATGTTAAACAATCTTTTATCCGGATCTCATAATCCATAGGAGGTATTTTAATAGTAGTCCCTGTTATCATGTGTCTACAATTGACACAACCACTGCATCTTGTAATAACGCATCTGCCTGACTTACTGGGACCCTCGTACTTGTTCATGGGATCTGACATGACAAGCTGGTCATCTATGCACCTACCACATTTATACTCAAAAACTGGTTTCCTTTTAAACAGATGATAAAGAGGTGATGATGCAGAGATAACTCCTCCGGGGACATCACTTCTCCAATTCCTGTGTTACTCTATGGAGCCTATGGACTAAGATCAACAAGGTTGGAGAAATCTTAGTGCATAGGCTCCATAGAATAACATAGGAACTGCAGAAGTGATATCACTGGAGAAGATGGATTCGATCCAAATGTTGTAGTTAAAAATGCCGGTAGGGCAAAATGGATACCGACCGACAAAATAAAATGTCTTGGTCGGTATTCAAATGTCCTACTGGCATTAAAGGGATAGTAATACTTAAAGTGTAAAAACAATATGTTGTAGGATTTATCCCCCTGAATAAAACAAGGGTACTCCCACTGCTGAAAGGTATTTTATTCAGTAATTATTACAACTCAAAGTTGAATTTTTTAGGTGCAATATCACAGTGGCCTGAAATTGTACAGTGGCGCTGTTGCTACACCATCCTATGGACAGCTCTGGTCCCAGGACCATAAATCTCCATAGGATGGTGTAGAAACAGCACCACTGTACAATTTCAGGCCACCGTGATATTGCACCTAAAAAATTCAACTTTCAGCTGTAATAACTTTTGAATAAAACACCTTTCAGTAGTGGGTGTACCCTTGTTTTACTCAGGGGGATAAACCCTACAGCATATTTTTTTTGCATTTTAAGTGTTACTATCCCTTTAAGCTCAACAAACGTTAGGCCACAAAAATGGTCTTATGGCCAAATGTCTGTTTTGTGCGTTAAGTTCCCAGAACACCGCTAAATATCAGCAGTTTTGGGAACTTCGAAGGAAAAAAGCTAATGATCGGTGCCTGATATACTGTCAAGCAGAGATCGTTACCTAATCTGTGTTACACTTACCTGTCATCCACTGTCTGTCTCCTTCTATCTTCATTCTTTCTTCTCTTCTATCTTCTGTCTTCTTTCTGTATAAAAAACAGACAAGTATAAGTCCAAAGCATAAATATTCGGCACACTAATACATAATTTAACCCCTTGAGTGCCAGTGGGGTACGCAACGCATTGCAAAGCAATGCATTGTGTACCTCTCTGGGGCTCAAAAGGGTTAAAGTATGCAGTAGTGTGACAGGTTTGCATGCACCCATGCATAGTAAGTTTGTCCAAGTTAAGCCAACTAAATTGTATTGCCATAAGAAAAATCCCAAAATGATACATAGCTTTTAGAATTGTAAAAGCTGGTGGAGACAGAATCATGCGCCACAGTACTCCCCCTCCTCATCTGCACGTGCCGATGTCTTCACCACTCTGAGGGAATTGGAATTGAGTCTGCCCCTTATATATGGGCAGTCTTACTTGCAATTCTCTCACAGCCGTTGGCTGGGATATTCTTATGTACCTCCCAGCCAATCAGCTTTCAGCGGCTGTGCTTTAAACTGATTGGCTGGGAGGTGCGTAGCCCAGCATAGCCCAGCCAATGGCTGTGAGTGAATTGGAAGTAAGACTTCCCATATATAAGGGGCAGTCTCAATTCCAATTCCCTCAGAGCCGAGCGGGCATCGGCCCGTGCAGATGAGGAGGGGGAACTGTGGCGCATGATTCTGTCTCTACCACAGCCTCAACACCCGCACACAGCGACAGCGTTTGCAATTCTAAAAGCTATGTATAATTTTGGGATGTTTTCTTATGGCAATACGATTTAGTTGGCAAATTTACTACGCATGGGGGCATATTTATATTACAAACCCATCACACTAGTGCATACTTCAACCCTTTTGAGCCCCAGTATGGTACGCAACGTATTGTAAAGCACCCCTCTGGCACTCAAGGGGTTAAACTATGTATTAGTGTGCAGGATATTTATGCTTTGGACTTGTCTGTTTTTTTTACAGAAAGAAGACAGAAGTGAAGAGAAGATAGAAGAGAAGAAAGAAAGACAAAAGAGGACCGGGATGCTGAGGCCTCTGCTGGACATCAGAATTAATAATAAGTGTTACTTGTAATGTGATGTTTTTTTACTTAGTCGGATTTACCTTATTAATGGGGTAATTATACCCCACTGGCACTGATAGGGTTAATTCTACTAACATCTGACACATTTTTCTTACTTTGGATGCTTAGAGCCCCATATCAATACATCCACTGAGGACTTTGTTGTTTTTTTTTTTTACACTTTATTTTCCTTCAAGTTTCTGCGTCGGCTGTTTTAACAGGCGATAAGGGACTCAAGTAAAAAAAAAAAAATAGGGCTTAACTTTCCTGAGATAACTTGAGACCCTTATCGGCTTTTCATGGCTAACGCAGACATTTGAACTGATATTTACGTTGTTTTCAGCATTTTCAATGGATGAAAACACATCTTAAAGGGATAGTAATACTTCGTTTTAACTTTATTTTATTTTATAGGCATTAAAAAAACATGAAGAACGATATAAGTCTTATATCTCAAACCTTTATGGTTTATGATATATTCACAAGCAAAGTTTCCCCTCCGGCCCCTTTTTCCTAGTGTAAGCCATCTCTTCTCAGATGTGAATCTAGTTGTAAGACCAGACAGATAACAGAAGGGGACAATCTTCTTTGTATGAAAACAATGAAAGCCCTTCCCCCCTTGACAAGTTTTTCAGCTTTTTCCCTTATCTTAATTGAAGATTGTCCCTCTCTGCAGTCTACCTGGGCACCTCCCTTCGGCTCTGGCTGAACAGTGTTACATCAGTAAAAGGGGCAGGAGGGGGACACTTTGTCATTGAATTACTCTTGAACTACAAATCTGACAGAAATGAAATAACACTCTCCAAAGTCCAAATACTATGATGATTAATTAGAGCTGTTTTTATTATGAAACATTACTATCCCTTTAACTTTATCACACAACAGCTTTTTTTGACTGTATTTTTTCACAGCACAGACAGTTGCATAGCTTACTGTGCTGGAAAAAATGCAGTCGGCAGAAAAAAACAGCCATCTCCAACATTTGGATCGAGCCTGTAATCTCCATTTTGTTACCTCTTTATCACTTCTTAGTGAATAACCCCCCCCATATGATCTGTGAGAAGTTTGGAGATAAATGCAGTGATTTCTTTTTTTCACAGGTAATAAAATGCTATCCTTCCTCCATGCAACTCTTCTTCTATCCCCCTTTCGTTCCTTCACACTCTCTCTCCCCATCTTGCCTTCTCCCTCTTTTCTTTCTCCCCTCCCTTCATTTCTTCCTCTTAAAAGCTTTGCCATTTCTATGTTCTTGCTTATTAAATAGTCTAACAGCTGAAGCTGCTGTAATTATATTTTACTGAATAAATGTTATTTATTAAAAAAACACAAAAAGCTGTATCTTGCTTTCTACCTTGTTGATTAAATGAAAGGTCTATTTGAAAGTATCACTGTCACCATGCATTTTTATCCCTCTTTCCTTTTCCTCTTCAGTTAGTGATTGATAAATAATTACACTACTAATTATAGTAGAATAATTGCAGGAAAATTATTAATCCAGCAATGACTAAAACACATTCATAAGGAAAGAATCTGTCGCTTTCTAAGGCAACTCATTATGTAAATTTTGCTACTCCAATAATGAATTAGCTATATGTTTGCCAAAAGCTGTAAACCAGATGGTTAGCATGGTTGTACTTTTAATACAAATGCTGCCAAGGAGACCAAAGACCAAAACATTTTATTTACTCCGAAGGACTAAAGAGATTTTCACAATGTGAAATAAAATGTTGTTTAAAGGGACAGTAATACCTAAAATGTAAAAAAAAATGTTATAGGGTTTACCCCCCTGAGTAAAACAAAGGTACTCCCTCTGCTGAAAGGTGTTTTATTCCAAAGTTATTACAACTCAAAGTTGAATTTTTTAGGTGCAATATCACAGTGGCCTGAAATTGTATATTGGCGCTGTTACTACACCATCCTATGGACAGCTCTGGTCACGGGACCATAAATCTCTATAGGATGATGTAGCAACAGCGCCACTGTACAGTTTCAGGCCACTGTGATATTGCACCTAAAAAACTTTGAGCTATAATAACTTTTGAATAAAACACCTTTCAGCAGTGGGAGCACCCTTGTTTTACTCAGGGGGATAAACCTTACAACATTTTTTTTTTAGATTTTAAGTATTACTATCCCTTTAAAGGAGCAGAAAGTAATGAGCAAGTACTCAGCAGGGATTTTCCTGCTGAGTAAATCAAGCCTACTTCCACTGCCCATAGTTGATTATTCAAAAGTTGAAACAGTTCGAACTCTCTGAAAATGAGAGACAGGGAGATTACTTCTTGAAAAGTCAAACTGACTTACTTCCTGTAAGTTCAGCAGTTTCTATCACAAGTTATAGAGAACTGGTTGTTATCAACTCATCTCCCACACTGAATACAACAGAATAACTAATTGAAATTAATTATACAAATGTAATACCTTTGCAAATGTACATTTCTCAGCAGGAAAATACTTTTTTTTTATAAACTTGTCACCTTGAATTCAGATTTGCATTTCTGAAAATTTAATTCCAAACTACTCAGGTGTTCAGTAAATATATGCAGTAGCTTAGGAGATATTGATAATTTAATTCTTGGGAAGAAAAATCAAAGTGAAAGTCTTTTTCTGTGAGGCATTATATGGTCATTAAACTCTGGGGTGCCCTTAGTTCTGAATTAGCATAAATTAGCATATGATTAGACACTCAGACCTCACCCCATGCAAAAGTTAAATTTTCAATATATACACCATTATGTATCTGCTGATTGTTTGGCTAAAATGTAGGGATGGGAAAAAACATTTTGCCTTCCCTGAGAATTTCCACAAAAAGCACAATTTTTTTATCCATTCTTTATGCCACTGGTAGCCATAGCCACACACATACTGACCCCCAGCCTTGTCCAGCTCTGCTGGTAGCCATAAACAATGGGTGTACAATGTGAGGTCCTCCAGCTACTGCCAGCTAACTCTCATCATTACCTGCTAGCCATTGGCTCACATTGCCCTCCACTGCCACAGAACAACACATACAGAGTCCCCAGCCTTGTCCCATTGTACTGATAGACATAGGATCACACATATTGAGTCTGTCTTCCCCATGCCAATATTGCAGAGGGATTATTCAAGCATAGGTTGGAAAACTAGTTTTCTTAACGCAAAAAGGAGACCTTTTTCTGGGTTTTCTATGCTCAGGTATTTCCACAGGAAAAATGTCCAATTGCTGATTTTCTACAAAAACATTTTATGGTTTTTAGTTCATCCTTAATAAAATTATACATATACAGTTTTGAATGATGTTTTCAAAATTACACTCTTGACTATAAGGTGGCAGGCCCCTGGATGAAACCCTGGATGGTTCATTTTAAAACATATTTTTACAAATTGCTTCAGTTTCCTTATATATTATTTGTACAGGAACCAAACTTAGTGACATTGACATACTTGTGATTTCAGAAGAATTTATAAATGTTTAGTAGCTCTGCCAGTAAATTCATATTCCTGCAGCACACTGAAATACTTTTTTTCCTGCAATGTCTTGGATTCCTTTCTGGCACTCAAAGGGTTAAACATTGGTTATAATAACAGTGAAATATAAAGCTTTTGTATGACTGTCCCAAAGGCATCAGTTGTGGAAATAATAGGATCTGAAATGAATGATTAGAAGAAGATTGATAGGATGACACTCAAAGAGGGCACTTATTGTAGCTTCCATAGCAATTGTTAGTATTTATCAGAATAAGAATTACATAAAAGAGTACCAAAAGAAAGCTGGTTGAGAAACGTATTATTATAATGTAAACTGAGGATGTTACTTCTCTCACAGTATAGCTGCATTTGAACATGAGAAAAAAGAAATAATACAATCAAACCATTTTAACAGGAAGGCTACATTGAATGTATCTCCCGTTTTCAACTATGTCCTGGGTATAGATGTTATTATTAAACAATTCAATGGTACTCATTTAATCTACTTTGTAAGGAAGAAATGATGAGTTGTCCCTGCCAGTCCTAAACATGCAACAATGAGGTTTGAATAGATTCTACAGTTCATGCATTAACCAACTGAGCTATCACACCAGCATAAGACAATTATATTCTTAAATAAAAGCCTGAATGAGCCAATGATTATTCTACTTTGTGATATCCTGAAAACAGGCACTGTTGGTGGCTCTTGAGGACCATCATTGGTTACCCATGCGTTAACACAGGGCTGTGCAAGTTCAGTCCTCAAGTGCCACCAACAGGCCAGGATGTAAGGATTTCCCTGACTAAGCACAGATGAGTTAATCAGTGGTTCATTAATTTTGATTGACTCACCTGTGCTTAATCAGGGAAATCCTTAAAGGGATAGTAATGTTTCAAAATAAAAGCAGTATTTGGACCATGGAGAGTGTTATTTCAATACTTTCAGAGCTGTAGTTCAAGAGTAATTGAATGATAAAGTATCCCCTCCCACCCATTTTACCTAGTGTAAGACACCTCCCCCTCAGATGTGGAATCTGGTCTTAAGACCAGACAGCTCCCAGCAAGGGACAATCTTCTTACTGTGAGAACAATGAAAACCCTGCCCCCTTGAGAGGTTTTTACAGGTTTTTTCCTTATGCTAATTGATGATGTCCCTCTGGACACCACCTTTCTTTTCTGAGGTGAGCAGTGTTACATCAGTAAAAGAGGCGGGAGGGGGATACTTTATCATTCAAAAACTCTTGAATTAGAACTCTGACAGTATTGAAATAAAACTCTCCATGGCCTAAATACTATGAAGATTAATTGGAGCTGCTTTTATTTTGAAACATTCTATCGCTTTAAATCCTGGACTGTTGCTGGCGCTCTGACAGCCCTGGTTTAACAGAAGGACTTAACTATGTTGGTGTACAGAGAACTCAGTTATATCTGTTGGTATATTGTTTTCACTACATCTCCAGTTGCTAAATAGTTGTAGTGTATTAAACAGTAATGTTTTTTAAATAAAGAAAAAGTCCATTAAAGCTCAAATTCCATTTCTTTGATTCATTTTGAATGTGTTTTCCTGCTTTTTTAACTTTTCATAAATCCAATGATTTATTTGGTATGTATAACAATATACAGTGTTGCAGCCATGGAGCAAGAATGGAAAAAGTATAACAATATGACTGAACAGATGAAATGGTCTAAAACTTTGGCATTATTGGTACAAATAATATCAAAATCCAGCATATAATCACAATAAAACATTAACATGAAATATGATACAAAAAGCTCAAGAAAGGCTTGTCATTTTTTTGTGTGAAATATAGCTGGTATTCAATTACAGCATTACAAATTGTACTTTATAGTAAAAATGTTCCTAACCATTAACTATTAACCTGTACGGTTTTATTTCTATTTTTTTAGAAACAAATTCAAAGAGCAGATATTGAAGAGGGTTTTTATTGATTTTTTTTTATATATGACTGCCACACATTCACACACATATGCACACAGGTGCACAAATGCACATATGCAATGACATGAGAACATAAGAAACCTACTGCTATGAGCCAAACTGCATCAAGTCTGTGCTGTAGTTAGAAGATGCATATTTATGAGGGACAGTCCTGATTTTAGGGCCCAATCCCACGCAGGGCTGGATTTACATCTCAGGAGCCTGTAGGCACAGAAATTTGAAGCCCCCCCACCCCACACAGTGGGCCATCTGCACTGGATACCTCCACAATGCTCTTAATCTCCACGTTGCCCCCCATCATCTCCATATTGCCCTCACATTGCCCCCATCATCACCACATTGCCCCCCATTAGCTCCAGCTTGCCATCATCATCTCAGATATCGCCCTCACATTGCCCTCATCATCTCCATATACCATATTGCCCTCACATTGCCCCCATCAGCTCCATACTGCCCCTATCATCTCCATATACCATACTGCCTTCACATTGCCCCCCATCAGCTCCACATTGCCCTCACTTTGCCTCCCATCAGCTCCATATTGCCCTCACAATGCCCCCATCAGCTCCATATTGCCTCCATCAGCTCCACATTGCCCTCACAATGCCCCCCATCAGCTCCATATTGCCCCTATCAGCTCCACATTGCCCTCACAATGCCCCCATCAGCTCCATATTGCCCCCATCAGCTCCACATTGCCCTCACAATGCCCCCATCAGCTCTACATTGCCCTCCACCCCATCAGCTCCAACTTGCCCCCACCATCTCCACATTGCCCTCCTTCGGCACCAACTTGCCCCCCATTAGCTCCACATTGCCCTCACATTGCCTCCCCCCGTTGTCCGTTTCCTACCTCCCTGATAGGAGATCTGTATGTGCCTCCTTTGGCACAGTCTTGCACCTGATGGAGCTCCCGCGCGGTCTCCTATTCAGGAATGCAGAGCGCTAGGAAATGATGTCATCTCCCAGCACTCTGCATTCTTAAAGAGGCGACGACGGAGCTCCATCAGGTACAAGACTGGGGGGGGCGGGCAATGTGAGTGGGTGCCACCGGCGCAGCCAGCGAGGTGGCTAGTTTTTTTTTTTTTTTTAATAATATTTAAAACAAGCAAAAAAAAAAATACAAATAGCAGGCGCCCCTCGTTGGCGAGCGCCTGTAGGCAGGTGCCTACTTTGCCTAATGGCAAATCCGGCCCTGATCCCACTGTCCCACTGCATTAACACTGGCCTCTGCCCCGCTTCAAGAGATGCCTGGGCAGCTTTGACACTATTTTAATTAACGTCACACTCTCAGCCTCCTTGTACCGAGGTGCACATGCACATCACACTTAATGTATGTGGATGCACTCATTGTACGCTGTACTCCACCCATGGCTTCCTCTGAGTAAGTTCTCCTCTGTAGCTGTCTGTACAACTTAGTCTGAGGAAAATGCAGACGTTGAGCCAGTCAACACAACAGCATCATAACAGACCATGGGTGTCTCCCTGACCAGCTACTGAGTCAAGTGTCTGACTCATTAACGTGAGTGAGTTGCAATGAGGGGGGTGGGGTTGCACGCTACCCATATTTATGCTGTGGCACCTCTAATCTTGCATGGGGTGACTTCTGGCGATGCTCTGCTCAATGTACACCTAGCCACTAGTGTTGCCTGTTTGCTCCCAAAAGCTGCAAAATGGTTAAGCGCTGTTCCCACAAGGCCAGAAAAGTGTAGGCAATATCAGGGATGGTTTCATATGGCAATCTATCATGTAGGTCTGCCTGGGATTCTTCAGGTGGCAGCACAGCAGGATAGGGTGGTATGTGTTAGGCGTCTTTTCTCAGGTTCAAATGTTTTGGAGTGTGGTTCCCACTTTTCTCAGCATGGCAGATTCCTGCACGTCACCCCTGCGCTGAACAGCAAGAATCTGCTCAAGACGTTTGCTTCAAAATCCAAGTAAGATGGATTGCAATTCTGTGAATACCTCTTGATATGACATATTACGCTAATCACTTTGCGTAGTACTGGATTATGGATCCATGCATACAGCAGTCTACCTAAAGTTAATGGAGATCTCCTGCTCTGAACGGAGTAATAGGAGGAAAGACAACACAGGGTTTTAATACTATAAGAGGCCAGATTGAAAAAAAATTAAGCAGTAATACCATACAACGTTTAAACCATTGAATGCTAGAGATTTCTTTAAAAAATTGTGAATCAATTAACTGGGACATCGGCATACAGGTTTTAATTTTATAAATATTGAATTGTGTTTTTCCCCATCATTAATTTTTGCTTTTACACATATGCCCAGAGGTGCTTTTCTAAAACTAAAGGTACCGTGTTACCTGTTCTTGGTGACAAAAAATTGAAAGGGACAGTGCCTCTTTGAGACACAAATCAGATGCCTTGTATACCCTTCTGGCAATCAGAGGGTTAAAACCCACCAATATTAAGGTCTGGTTGTACAACCTGTCATAAGATCATTCCTCTAGAACTTTCCAGGTACTCTAAAACAATAGGACAATGCCTCCTTACACACACTGCACTTGTAACAATTAAAACTTTGTGTCCTAGGCACACTGCCATAGATTTTCATAGAGTTTCATGTTCACTGAACCTCTAGCCGGGTCACAGTGTAGCCATAGAACCACACATAATATACATCAACTCCAGTTCTTCTTAATAGATTAGCCTCATTGGGGAGGGGAGAGTACTAAGATGGTTACGATTTGAAATAGGTACTGGAACCATCTTCTTTTCTCTTTTTTTGTGCTACACTTGCCTAAAGCCTATTTACTGTGCTTTCTAATATTTAAAAAATTCTTATTTACTCCACTTATAACACATAAGAATTCAGAGAGTTCAATTACTCTGCATCTTTCTTGCTATGCATTAACTATGGGTGGGTGAAAGATCCTGTTGCAATCCCGTGAAGAAATCAGTGAAAACTACGTTGTTGTCTGCTTTTTCACAGGAAAATCCTCTTTAAAAACAGCAATTAAAATCTTCCCATTTTTGCCCATTGGCAAAAATTCTTTGCCATTTTTTCAATGGCTAAAAAGTTTCACCCATTTATTTACTTGTGTTTTTTGCCTTTTCGCTATAAAAACGTGATGTATTCCAGGAAGTGAAACACAATAGAAACAGCTACAGAGTGAGGGAGATATGCTGTGCTGTTCTGCTATGATCTTGAGGCAAAATTGAGGCAGCAGAGGCTCCTAGTGACTGCTATAACTATGAGAAAGTTTAAAATTGATAAAAGGAGGAACTGGAAGGACCCTTATGTGTCCAGTGTCCACTGAGTTTGAGTCTGAGGAGGAAGTGACCACTTCAGAAGCATTGCTTTCCAGTCCCCCTAAATCACCTCTAGGGATCTTGGGGAAATTAATGTCAAGGGAGAAAGAAGAAGGTAGTAGTGAGAGCAGGAAAGGTCAGCTGCCTGTGCCTTCTGCCAGACGTGCTGCCCCTTCTGCCACCATTACTGTGCCTGATGTCAGACGTGCTGCCCCTGCTGCCATCAGTGCTGTGCCTCATGTCCGACGTGCTGCCCCTGCTACCACCAGTGCTGTGCCTGCTGTCCAACATGCTGCCCTCGCTGCATCCAGTGCTGAACCTGCTGCCAGTGCTGAACCTTCTGTCACCAGTGCTGAACCTGCTGCCAGTATGTCTTTTAATACTCAAGAGGAGGGGAAGGAGAAGATGATGCCAAGTTTGACATCAGGGGACCATAAGTCACACTTGCCATCCCAAGCAATCCCACCATTGCTAATACTACTACTAAGAAGGTCCAGCAGCTTGTTATTGTTAGGAGTGAAGGAGCGGGTAAACCATCATATTACTAGTGACTGTGAGGAAGAAGACTCAGGGGCTGAAATTGATGTGGTTGGTGTTATTGGTAGTAAAAGTAACAGTGATGTTAAAGCAGCTGGTGGGACTAGTGTTAGGGGAGTGGTGGGAGAAGCAATTGAGAGCATCCAAACTAGCAGTCAAGGGAGCCCACAACATTCTCCTGACCTTGGCATTCCTGTTCCCCCTATGGCATTGTCCATATGGAACATGATCCTGAAGAACCTAGCAGCAATAATACCAGTGCCATCAGGAGATCAGCTGCCTGTGCCTGCTTCTATTGCTTCCAGTCTGCCTTCTACAGGTCACCAAGAAATGACAAGTGACCTTGTCAGATTGGGCAAACAAATGGAATATAAAGTTTAATGTGGGAAAGTGTAAAGTCATGCATTTGGGAGGAAACAATCCCAAGGCTACTTATGAACTTAACTGAATCATTTTAGGGGACTCATTGCTAGAGAAAGACATGGGTATCCTTGTCAACTACAAACTTGAAAACAGTGACCAGTGTCAGCAGTAGCAAAGGCAAACAAAATCCTGTCTTGCATAAAAAGAAGTATCGAAGCAAGAGTGGATAACATTATTTTGCCATTATACAAATCATTGGTAAGACCTCACCTTGAGTATGCAGTACAATTTTGGGCACCGGTTCTGAAAAAGGATATACTAGAACTAGAGAGGGTACAGGGAAGAGCAACAAAATGAATTAAGGGAAAGGAGGACTTGACATATGAGGAACGACTAGACAAACTTGGTTTATTTACTCTGGAGAAACGACAACTAAGAGGAGACCTTATCACATTGTACAAGTATATGAGAGGTCAATACAAGGATCTCTGCGGTGAGCTATTTATTCCAAGGCCTGATCAGGTGACCAGGGGACACCTCTTGAGATTAGAGGAAAGGAGGTTTAGACTTCAGCAGAGGAAGGGTTTTTTTTTACAGTAAGGTCTGTTAAATTGTGGAATTCATTGCCCAAGGCGGTGGTTATGGCAGATACAATGGATACATTTAAGAGAAGATTAGACACATTTCTTTCAAAAGGGAACATACAGAGTTATACTGTTTATCAGTAGGCAGATCAGGAAGGTCTGATAAAGGCTATCTTAATTGGTAGCAGGAAAGCTATAACATTTTCAGTTACTGGGGTATGAGGAGAAGGTTGAACTTGATGGACTTGTGTCTTTATTTAACCTAATTTACTATGTTACTATGTTACTATTAGGGAACCCTCTGTCACATTTCTTGTCACCTCCTCCAACCAGCAGTAAGATGTCTGTAATAGAACAGCAGCACAGAGGGACTAGTTGTGGCTATGATGATGGTGATAAAGCTGGGGTGGAAGAGACATTGATGGCCTTTTTAGCTCAAACTAAGAAGGAATGGGAGACAGGGATGGGGATGGGCATCACCACCAGCAGCAGCAGTGAGCTTTTGGCATTTGCAACTGCTCTAATTCCTGCTATTTCTGAGTTGCAAGGGCATCAGGATGCTGAGGAGCAGGCTAGCATGCCATAGACCACCGAGGACACAGTGGGAATGGGGTCAACAAGTGATGCGGGACTACTAGGACAGGTGCCACTTGCCAGCAGCAGCAATACTCTTGGTCCTAGTTGCAGAGCTGATACTGAGGTGGTATCAGCAATAGCAGCAACATCATCCTCTGGCCCAGACAGTGAAGGGGAATGTGGAGGAGAAGAACAAAGAGGCCATTCTTCTCCACATTTCCCCTCCCCGGTGAAGTCATGGGTGTGGGACTATTTTTCTCTTGGGGCAGCAACAGTGCAGTCATCAACAATGGCACTATGCACAATTTGCAACAAGTCAGTGAGAAGGGAAAAGGAGGGAATGTACAAGGGCACTGATAACACACATGAAACACAGACACCATGGCATTAATGTCAAACATGTTAAAACCAAACACCCACCACAGAAATCAAGCACCACTGTTGCTGTAACCCCTGACTCTCCAGAAATGGCAACAAGTGGAGGAAGAATGGTACAACCCATGGTGAGCCTGGAAGTTCGATAACGAGCGAAACAACTAGCTCACCATCACCTCCTTGCTATAGGGTAACTACATCTTCTGCCAATCCACCCTGTTCATCGTTACCTCCCCCTCCATATGATACCCACTCTGTAGATGTTAGGATGTGGCAGTTCATGTCCACCCATTGCACACTGTGTGGTGCACTGATAACACAGGGCAGTGTGGTAGAGGAGAATCGCAAGCAGGGCATCAAGCGGAATCGTATAGATTCCATCCTGCAGAATATGCTATGAAGGTGGCAGGGAGTGTTCATCATTACTATTAAAAACTGTCAGAAAGTTGTCATGTGTTCTTAGTGGGGTGTGGACAACAGGCACAGAAACAGCAGTATTTGTTTTCTGGTTTCATGGTGTTTAGATAGAGTTGTGCCAAGTGTTATTTACCACGCAAACTGTTCACATTGCAGATAGTGATGAAAGGCACAGTTCCTGCTCTCAATGGAAAAATGTCTATTCTAGTAACACCCATGCAGGTGAAGAAAAATTATTAGCCCACTTCTTCTTTTCTCCACATATATCTGAAGTGGTGGGGGCTAGATATGGTGCTGCTACTGCCTCAGGCTAGTCGTGGCAAGCTGAACCTTTATTATCCATGTTACTGATGTTATTGATCCCATTGCCTTTGAGCTGCTTAATCATGCTGCTGTTTAAAAAACTCAGCAGCAGAAGCAAGAACAGCAGTTGCAAATTCTGCATTTACATCAGGGCATTTGATAATGGCCAGTGGCCACTGGCCAACACGACATGACCTGCTGGCTCTAGTCCAGTAGGGCATTTTTTTCCTCAGGGCTTGTGCTTTAAAAAAAAAAATGGAGGTCTACCAAAAAATAAACAATTTTTGGGGGCTTGTTTTTAACAAGCCTAAGTCCTGCAAATCAATGTCAAGTATCAGTCTACCTCAGTTGCAGCTTGTGTCAGGGGGTCCTTGTCTCCATCACACTGCATACCAATTTCTTATTTTATTTATTTATTTATTTAATTAACTGTCCCCCCCAATACCAGTCAACAACCCCCAAAACAAATTCCCTGTTCAGCTGATTTTTTCCCCAGACTCCACCCACCAACACAGACACTCTCATTCCCCTTGTATACTATGCCTTTTGGAAATAAAATAACCTTTGCTATGTGTTGTGTATAAATTCAATGTTCTCATTGATTTCAATGGAATGAGTTAGGCGTAAAAAGCAGAAAAACATCACTTTTCACAGGAAATTCCCTGCCAAGAGGGATGTGCCATTATTCGCCGATTTCAGTTTGAGGTTAAATATTTCACCCATCCCTAGTATTAACAAGTCATGGTGGAAGATTCACTAAGGCGTGGTAAAGGGTGATAAAGTGGAGATAACTTTTCCAGTGATAATATCACTTCTCCACTTCTTATGTTATTCTACGGAACCTATGCACTAAGATTTCTCCACTTTTTGAGAGAACAGAGGAAATGGAGAAGTGATATCAGTAGAGAAGTCATCTTCACTTTATCACCTCTTTATCATACCTAAACAGATAATAAACACTCGTATGCACCCCATAATTCAGGAGAATGATTTTAACCCCTTAAGGACTACGTGATGTACTATGACCGTCATGGTCCTTAAATACTCAAGGACCGATGACGGTCATAGTACATCACGTACTTTTTACTTACAGCGCTCCACCGGGAGCGCTGTAAGCAAAAATGGGGCCTAAAATTGACCGCTCCAAGACTGGAGCGATCTTTTTCAGGCCCCAAAGTGGCGTGCTGATACACGCAACAGGTCACGTGTACTGGCACGTCGGCAAAGATCAAATCGGTCCTTAAGGGACAGAAACATCCCAGGATGGCTGGTCTTTAAGGGGTTAATGCCAACTTGTAAATACAGAAAATGAGCTGTGTTGTAGAACGCTTATATTCCTCAAAAATGTCTTTTATTTTTATATATTTGATTAGGTCATTCACCTCAAGGATTTACAGTTGTTAATAAAACAAAAAGTCAAATCTCAGCACACCTAGCTTACCTTATTAAGGTGTTCGAGATTGTCTTTGAGCTGTAGCTGAAACTCACATTCATTTTTGTACCTGCAAAGTGTACAGACAATGCCAAGTTGAATAATACATCTGACAATTGATATTCTACCATAAAAAATACTATCAGTGACTTAGATGTACATACTCACATTAAATGGTTTAAATGACAGTACAATGTTCATATTTGCTAGCATATATTTTGGCGATTCCACTAGAGGCAGTATTGCAGAGCTGAATGTAGTACAATAATTGCACTCAAAGCAAAAAAACTGCCACAAACTTCTATACACTGTAGACACTAATAAAGTACTAAAACTTTCTGGACCAATACCAGAGAAAACTTCACAATAAGGGGTAAAAAAAAAATCCCAGTGATGTCAGTAGAGCTTTTTAGACCTTTTCTGCTAAATTGGATTCCATCAAATTGCTTAACAGTACATTGTATACCTCTACAGCTATTAGAGGCATTAAAGGGATAGTAATACTTTGTTTTAACATTATTTTATTTTGTAGGCATTAAAAAAACACGAAGAATGATATAAGTCTTATCTCTCAAACCTTTATGGTTTAAGAGATATTCACAAGCAAAGTTCCCCCTCCCGCCCCTTTTTCCTAGTGTAAGCCATCTCTTCTCAGATGTGAAACTGGTTGTAAGACCAGACAGATAACAGCAGGGGACAATCTTCTTGAATGAAAAGAATGAAAGCCCATCCCCCCTTGACAAGTTTTTCAGCTTTTTCCCTTATCTTAATTGAAGATTGTCCCTCTCTGAAGTCTACCTGGGCACCTCCCTTCTGATCTGGCTGAACAGGGGGGGGGGATACTTTGATTGTGAATATCTCTTAAACCATAAAGGTTTGAGAGATAAGACTTATATCCTTCTTCATGTTTTTTTAATGCCTACAAAATAAAATAAAGATAAAACGAAGTATTACTATCCCTTTAAGGGCTGGATTCAAATGCAGGAGATAAATGTTAGCTCCTGTTTTATAAAAAATTTTCATATTGAAGTCTATGGAGAAACCTTGGAGATAAAAGCAGAGATAAAATTAGCTCCTGCATTTGAATTCAGCCCCATGTAAATCAAAGGGGATTTTTATTTGTCCCATACTGTGCAGCTGGCTTGGCTGAGAATTGCTCCAATTTATCTTAGGATATAAGCCTCAGAATGTTTACAGCAGGGATACCCACAATCTGTATGGAATGGAGACAAAAAGGAACCAACCTTCAATCAAGCAAATAGGCCCTTATAACATAAAATATCGACAAATAACTATTTATTTAAATTGAGTTTTTAACCCTTTGAATGCTGGTGACCTTTAGCATTCAAGGAGTTCATAGCCCCATTTAAGACATTTTAATTTGTTACACTGAAGGCACTCTGATAATTGAAAAGATGTGGCGCTACTGAGCAATCATAAAGCCAGTCCACCACTACCAAACAGAAACCGGAATAAGGGAAGGGGTGTAACACAGGATAGCTTGAAGCACAGTAATGTTTATTTGTACATCACAGCATCAACCCTTTCCTCAGGTATTCATTGCTATGTACACCAGAGGAAAGGTTTATAGCCCCACAAAAAATTGCACTACTTTGCTTCAAGCTATCCATTGTGTATAGCTGTATCCTTCTTAGAGTTTAATTTTTATTTGTGCCCTTTGGTGAAGTTGTTTTGCTCTAGATTTGCACCACTTATCTTAGTACAACAAGTTCACTAAGGGTATGTACTAGCACATCGAAAAAGTTTGACCTATGCGATAGTATGTACCTCTGAATGTATTTTGAACAGAAATGTGGCTCTCAGACAAATTAATTGGCCACTCTGTTCCAATGGAATACTGTGATAAAGCTTCCTATTCCTTCACAGTATTCTTATTATGAAAATCAATGTAATTCACATTGGAATACAGTTAGTAGTACTAATAAAACGAGTAAATATATAGCTTGAGGTATGAAATATAAAAATATAATCCAGAAAATCTTGCATATTTAAGGTAATGTTAATTACAGCTTTGATCTTATCATCTGGAGCTTGGCACAACATAGACTTAAAAAGATAACTAATCAGATATCCATAAAGGGTTGCTTAAAATCCTTTCAGGTAGCTATGCATCGATTCCTATAGGTACAGTTGCACAGTCAATCATTTTGTAAGCATATAGTCAGGTGTATGATTAAACCATTATACCAAACAGGTGGTAGTGATCATCAATTTAAGATGTGGGTTGAAACACAATCATGAGCTGAAACAGAAACAGCTGTGCAGTAGGAATAAAAGTGGGTGAGGAACAGCCAGACTCAGCTAACAAGGTTAGGTTGCTGAATACAGTTTAATGTCAAAACTCATACACCACTGACTGAGCACAGCAACAAGACACAAGGTATTTATGCTGCATCAGCAAGGTCTTTCCCAGGTAGAAATTTCAAGGCAGACAGGAGTTTCCAGATGTGCTATCCAAGCTCTTTTGAAGAAGCACAAACAAACAGGCAACGCTGAGGACAGTAGACACAGTGGTCAGCCAAGGAAACTTAATGCACAGATGAAGGACACATCATGCTTACCTCCCTTCACAATCAGAAGATGTCCAGTAGTGCTATCAGCTCAGAATTCACAGAAAATAGTGGGCTCCTGGTACACCCATCTACTGTCCTGAGAAGTCTGGTCAGATGTGGTCTTCATGACAGCCTTGCAGACAAAAACCCATACCTCCGACATGGAAACAAGGTCAAGCGACTAAACTATACATGAAAACACAGGAAGTGGGGTACAGAAAAATTGCAGCAGGTACTCTGGACTGATGAGTCAAAATCTGAAATATTTGGCTTAGCAGAATGCAGCTTGTTTGCCGAAGGGCTGGAGAGCGGTACATGAATGAGTGTCTGCAGGCAACAGTGAAGCATGGTGGATGTTCCTGGCTAGTTTGGGGCTGCATTTCTACAAATGGAGTTGTGGATTTGGTAGAATTAATGGTCTCCTCAATGCTGAGAAGTACATGCCAATACTTATCCATCATGCAATACCATTAGGGAGGCATCTGATTGGCCCCAAATTTATTCTGCAGCATGACAGTGACCCCAAACATACAGCCAAAGTCATTTAGAACTATATACAGCATAAAGGAAAATAAGGAGTCATAGAATAATGGTATGGACCACACAGAGCCCTGATCTCAAGATCATCAAGTCTGTCTGGGATTACATGAAGTGAGAGAAGCAACTGAGCTTGCCTAAATCCACAGATGAACTGTGATTAGTTCTCCAAGATTATTGGAACAACCTACCTGCTGCGTTCCTTAACAAACTGTGTGCAGGAAACCTGATCACTGGAGTGACAGCTAAACTCCCAGACACGAGACAGGCAGACAGATATCTCAAAGTAGTGACTCTACCATGGAGTGGTAGAAGGAGCAAGACAGAGAGTAACTAGTACTCCAGAAGAGTCAAGGAACCGGTCTACTAGGTAGGCAAAGTGTGGAGGCAAGTGTGTGGAACATAGCCAGCCGCAACACCAGTAAGTATGTGAAGGCAGTACTGTACGTAGGCTACAGAGCAGAGGGTTATGCAACAGGCTCAGGAGGTAATGGATCCAGTGGCACAGGATGGAGGCAATGGAGCAAGAGGCAACCAGCAACAGCCAAGGTCAAAACAGAGAGTGTAGTCGGACAAGCCAGGGTCATACACAGATCGGATAGTCAGACAAAGCCACTATGTCTCAAGCCAGAGCGAAAGTCAGACAAAGCCAAGAATCGATCAGGAGAGAACACGGCAGTCAAGCAAGGGTCAAACGAGAACAACACTGAAGTAACGCACAGGTACACCATGAAAGGGCAACAAGTCCTAGCCTCAATGGGGTTTATAAAGCATCAGAAGGAGGCGGGACCCAATTAGGCCCAAAAGAATAGGCCCATAAACAGGCGTCCATGCCAGTGCCTGTAACATGACTCTAGCAATGAGGAAGTGGCCGGAGGCCATGCAGGCCCACGGCCATACAGAGGTAAGAGCACAGGATCACTTAGGCCTCAAAGGGAGACTGTGATAATTCCAAAATTCATTAGGTGCATCTAAAACAACAAGAAAAAAAGGAAACCCTGCTGCACTAGCACACTGTAATGTCTACTCCACGTGGTTCACACAGTCCCAAAATTTAACAGAAAGAGCCCTAAAACTTAACATTTATTAAATGAAATATCTAAAAATTGTTGAGATCTCACATTTTGTTCCCTACATGATAGACTTATTTTAACATAATATACCTATGAGTGAGAGCTCAACAATTTTTAGATATTTCATTTTCTGTTAAATTATGGGACTGTGTGAACCACGTGGAGTAGCCATTACAGTATGCTAGTGCAGCAGGGTTTCCTTTTTTCTTGTTGTTTTACATATATACTTCCCTGTAGCACCTGAGAGGCCTCCTATAGGTATAATACATGGATTTGGTCCTAGGTAGGAACCAATTTGAGTTTGTGAGTTTTTCTTCTTTTTCCATATATTTGGTGCATCTACCTTCAGGTCCTCTTCCTATGTAGCCTGCCCTTTTCTGTTTTAATTGATTTGCTTATTCATTGATGTCATAGACATGTGTTTGCTGACGAATTTATGCACACATTTTTCGGTCTATTTTTGTTATGTCCAGAATTCAACTCTCCATACTTCCTTGTGAAACCTTAGGATTTGGCATTCAGTGTCCATGTTTCACAGCCATACTTAAGAACTGGGAGGACACATTGGTCAAAAAACCTCTTGAGACAAAGTGGTGAATTTGTCTTAAAGACACTACTACTAATTTTTCAAAATGCTTCCATCCCAATTATATTTGTCAGTTAATTTCCATCATGGTGTTTCCATCTATTGACATTTCTTGCCCAAGGTTAACATACTTGTCCACTTTATTTTTTTTCAACTTTAAAATGTTTTTTTTTTATTTTTTAGGAGATGTAGATAAATAACAACCATTGCTTAACATAGCAATATAATGCAAATAGTGAGTTGAAAACAATAACATTGTGCAATATCAAATGCAGCAAAACTAAAAGATCTGAGAGATTTCCTGTCCCAAATTATTATATAGAAAACAAATAAAAACAAAAAGGGAAAAGTAGACCTGGAGGAGAAAGGATGTGTGAGAAATAATGAAAGGGACCTGCGTCATATGAAACAGTAGAGGTAGTTCCATGGTAACTGCCTGGCATCAAATTTGAGGGCTACATGTTTTTTTTTAATAGGTAATTTCTTCTTAAATGCATTTATTATTTGTTAAAGCTATAACCTGAGCTACTGTTGAACAAGATGGGGACTTCCAGTATCTTGCTACTACATTTTATACAGTTATAAAACAAGGGAGTTGCTAAACTCAAAATCAATGAACAGTAGAACTCTCTATTGTACCCATATTTGTTGATTGGAAAGGCTCGAGAGGTTATTGAATCATGTCTCCAGCACTTCTAAATCTGAGGACAGGATTGCCAAATGTGTAGTATGTTACATCTCAAATTACAGTTCCTCTGACATACATCAGGTAGTTGGGGGAAGATGTGGACATTGTTGTTAGTGAAAAGGTACTAAATATCAATTAAATATATATATTTATGATGTAGTTTGTGCAGATGGAGAGTTTTTTAAGGAAAACCAAGGCTTGGCTCCACTAAGATTCACTGCATGTGACAGGGATCTTTCCTAGGTTGGCATGTACAGGGTTGTAGCAAAATCAGGAGAATTAGATAAGAGTTGGTACCATACAGTGATATGTCACAAGAATGTAAGAGTTTTAACAGTTTTCATGTAGATGATTGCCTAAGGGAACCCTGAGCAAGTTTCAGATGTAAAATTTAGTGACAAGTTTGTAGTAATTTGCAAAGATTGGTGGAAGGAATATCATAGGACCTTTCTAACTGGTAAAACATGTGGGTCTACCTAAAAAGAGTAAGAGGTATTTGAGGTATCTAATTCCCTTAGACACAAGAGGGGTTATTCACTAAAGCATTATAATTCTCCAGTGATATCACTTCTCCAGTTCTTATGTTATTCTATGAAGCTTATGCACTAAGATCTCCAACATTTGAGAAATCTTAATGCATAGGCTCCACAGAATAACATAGTGAAGTCATCTGCCCTTTATCACCTCTTTATCATGCCTTATTAAATCTTCCCCCAAGTCTTCAAGTAGTTTCGGAGATAAAGCAAGGGAGAGAGAAAGGGCAATATTCATAATTTGTGATAATTTATCTCCCAGTTTCTAGGACGCAGAAGTTTAATCTAAACAAGGTGAGGGATGTGTTTAGAGAAGGTTAGGGGAGATCAGTTGCATGACGAAAGCCATTTATTTATTCTTATGAACGAGGATGAAATGAGGAAGAATCTGAAAGATTTTGCCTAGTAGTTTGCATATTCTCTTGATATGTTTTGGGGCTAAACATTTATCTCACTGTCCTTGTTTTTAATGTTTTAATGTTTTTTTAATGTTAAGCATTAAGAATTCTTCAACATACATTTCCACTCCTTTGGCCCTCAAAAGAAGGATGGTGTTTCCATTCTGATTCATAACTTCATAGGTTTCCATCCAACACAAGTAGAGAGTGACCCTTCTCGCAAAAATCTCCTACTTCATGGTGAGATTCAGGGTTTCCCTTTGGCTCTCTTGGATATTTATGCTCCTACTGACCCCCGGCGTCCAAATTTATTCTAGGCTTTCCCATATACCCAACTTTCCCCTTCTTGCTTGGCGGTGACTTCAGTGCACTGATAGACCTCATTCTGTATAGGTCTGCCCCACCCCGGGCATGCCAATGCAGTCAAAATCCTAACATCTGACACATTTAATCCATACGAATAAACTGTTTGATTGTTGGCATCTCCTTTACCCTTAAACTAGGGACTACACCTTCTTTTCACATCCCCATGGTCACTACTCCAGAACTGACTGCATTTTTGCTTCCCACTCCTTTACGGACAGGCTATGTTACGCTAAACTTCATGACCTGACATGGTCTGACCCACCATACTAGAATGTACCTTCTTAGGCCCCTTTTGTTCTCCTGCTTCATCGTCATGGTGATTTAATGACACCCTTTTATTGGACCCGAAAGTCAAATCTGACCTGGCACCAACGCTGGAAGATTATTTCAATCTGAATGTGACACCTAATATTTCCATAGGGACACTATGGACGGCTCATAAGGTGGTCATTAGTGGTAAGCTCATCAGTACTGCCTCCCATTTCAAGTGTTCTTGGACTCATGGGCATCCAGAGGGGGGGCAAGGGGGGCATTTGCCCCCCCTACAATTACCCCTTCCATATAAACAAATGGGCTGGGTGGGCTGCCCTGGAGGTCATATTATGGCTTTGCCCCCCTCCCTGGAAAAATGTCTAAGGACACCCCTGCTTGGGCTGCTGAACATCAGTGGCTTTCTGTGCTTTTTGCATACTGCCGAACTAACTCATAAACACGATTGACTTTGGCTAACCTCCTCAACCTCACAAACTTATGGGAACAATTGAATTTGTTGCTTTCATGTGAGGTCCTTTGAACCCTCCAATTGGCAGACCAGAAGTACTTTGAAAACTGCAATAAACCAGATGCTATGCTGGCAGTGAAACTTAGGCAACAGATTAAAACACTGTACCATTTGCTCCATTGTGACTCATTCAGGGTCCCTGACCCATAAAACCTCACAGATTACTTCGGTCTTTGCCAGCTTCTATGAGAAGCTTTATGATGGCTATAAGGTGGTGCATATATCTTCTTTACACTCTCAATTGGACGACTTATTAATCACCTGTCATCTTCCACCCCTCTCGCCCTCGGATCTCCTAAGCTTGAATTTTGACATTTCAGTTGACAAGATCACTTTGGCACTGAAGTCCTTTAAATCCTCTAAAGTACCCAGTCCATATGGGTACACTGCTACATACTATAAAGCCTTTCAAGTGACTCTTCTTCCACATTTGGTCTCACTGTTCAGTACGTTTCTACAGGAGAATTGACCTCCCTCCGAGATGCTCTCGGCATTCCAAAGGAGGGCAAGGACCCCGTACTCTAACTACTTCCCTATCTCCCTCATTAATGTGGACACCAAACTCTATTAGAAGGTGCTGGTGATACATATGTCTTCTGTCTTGATCTCTCGTATTCACCTGGACAAGGCTGGGTTCATAGCAGGCAGCGAAGCATCTGTGTAACGGTTTTTCAAGACACTCAGACCAGCAGGTTAGAATAAAACACAGTTTTATTAAAAAATAAAGAAGAAAGATCGCCCCCTATAGGCAACACAGAATAATAGCGATAGATAGGCTACATATGCCTTCTCAGGCCCAGTATACAGAAGCAAGAATACAGAATAGCAAGGGTACTCAATAGTTAAGTACAAATAGTCAATCAGTCTCTGTTGTGGTGTTTGGCAAGCCCGAGGTGGTAATGAGGCAGCAGTTGGTGTTAGATGATGCAACACCTTAAGTCCATAAGGCTTAGAAAGCTGCTCAGGCAGTACAGGAATTGAGGCAGAACACTGCAGAGTAGTTTCAGCCAATAGACCCCACGGGCATAGTAACGGAGACAACTTACACTGCAAGAGCTTGAGCCAATAGCCCCCACGGGCGTAACAACAGAGACAACTTACACTGCAAGAGCTTGCCAATAGCCCCCACGGGCGTAATAACGGAGACCAACTGTAAAGCAATAGCTTGAGCCAATAACCCCCACGGGCGTATACTGGAGACAACCTGCACTGCAAGAGCTTGAGCCAATAGCCTCCACGGGTGTAGTAATGAAGACTTATTGTACAGCAAGAGCTTGAGCAGATAGCCCCCATGGGCGTCGGAACGGGCACAACCTGCGCTGCAAGTGCTTGAGCCAATAGCCCCTCCGGGCGTGTAACGGAGAGTAACACTGATAGAGCTAGAGCCAGTAGCGCCTCCCGCAGGCGCAGTAACAGAGACCGCCTACTCTGCTAGTTGACAAGATGAGCCGCCGTCTAAACAAGGCTCTCAAAGCGGCCGGCTCAGCAGATGTAGCGGATAAACAGCAACAGCTCTGCAAGTGTTAAGGAAGGCTCAGGTAATGGAGACAGCAGCACTGCAAGTGTTAATAACAGCTCAAAGATCAGACGCACAGCTCTGCAAGTACAACCGGAGGCTCAGCAAGTGTGGGTACCACTCTGCAAGTGTCAAGGAAGACTCAGCAACGGAAGCACAGCTCTGCAAGTGTTAATAGAGACTCAGCACTGGAGACACGGCTCTGCAAGTGTTAATAGAGGTAATCACGATCAGCCCTGCCACAAGCACAGTGGAAGTCAGAATGTCACCACGGCGACACCAAGCAGCAGGAAGCAGGAACGATGGCAGGGTCTGGAGCAAGCTGGTTCAGGTCACGGAGCAGGAAGTCAGCCAGGTCGGGTCAGGTCACGGAGGAGGTTCTCAGACAAGCCAGATCAGTCACGAGCAGGAACGTCAGCCAAGCCGGGTCAGATCATGGAGGAGGTTCTCAGACAAGCCAGATCAGTCACGAGCAGGAACATCAGCCAGGCCGGGTCAGATCACGGAGCAGGAACTCAGGAATGTAGTCAAAACAGGCCAAATCAGTACACAGGAATCAGGAACACTGGAACACAGCAACACTGGCTCAGGAACACCACACCTGACAGGTGCCAATGGCCAGGCATAAAAAGGTCACCAGGGGCGGGCCAAACAGGCTCAGCCAATAGAAGTGCACCACAAGCGAGAGTGACAGAGAGAGATCACGGGCACCGTGATAATCTGACAATATACAGCATACCCTCAACTTCGTCCAGATAGCTCAGGATCGCTCCGTCGCCATATTTCTCCTTTCACTTGATGCAGAAAAAGCTTTTGACCGGATAGACTTGGGCTACATGTGGGCGGTCCTGGGAGCCTTTGGTTTTACAAGGCATTCAAGCACTTTACACCGAGCCCTCGGCTGTCATTTGGATTATGGCCCATTCCTCTGGTGCTGTAAATATCTGGAACGGAACTCAACAGGGGTGTCCTTTATCCCCTCTTATTTTTGCTCTCTGCATTGACCCCCTAGCATGCGCAGGTCATCTGTGTGCTAATATTAAAAGAGATCTGTAGGATTGTTGGAATATAAATTAAGCCTATTTGCAGACAATGTGTTACTCACCTTAACGTCCCCCCGACCTCTCTTCCTAACTTCTATTCCCTGTTAGGCCAAATTTTATTCCATTCTGGTTTCAAGATTAACCATTTCAAATGTGAAGCTCTCAAAATCTCCTTTTCTGCACATACACAAAAGCTTTTAGCTCTGAACTTTGACTTTGCGTGGCGATCTTTGTCCTTGTCCTCTCTGGGAATCAAAATCACCAAAACCTGTTCTGCCTTGTATGATGACAAAATTGTCCCCCTTCTTAAAACACTTAGAGCAGACTTGACAAGATGGAGCGCTTATCACATGTCTTTGCTAGGCAGGATTTACACAGTTAAGATGTCACTATTGCCTAAGCTCCTATACTTGTTTTGAACTCTGTCTCTCCACCCAAAACAAACAGATATCCTTTCTCTGTAGAAACGCATTTCTCGGTTCATCTGGGCTTCTAGAAAGGCTAGGCTCAGGTCGGCTGTGTTACACCCACATAAGTCTTTCAGTCCCACACATCTGGTCTTATTATAAATTGGTGCAACTCGCTAAAGAGGTCCAACTACATCTTATGAATAACCCCCCCTAGACAAGTCGCCCTGGAAGTGACTCTATGCAACACTCCCCCTGCAGCTGACCTGTTGTGGAATCCAGCTCCATCTCACAAGTCCTTGGCCCTCAACCAGACTCTTTCTCATATGTTTTTTCTTTGTCGCAAACATAGGTGCAAGGATCAACTTATTTCTCTTCGTACCCAGTTATACCCATTGTTTTATTATCCTGATTTCCCTTCCTGGATTGGCTCCTAACCAGTAACCAGTTTGCTTGGTGGATTACTAAGGTGTCTGATATGTTCTTCGTGGTATCCCTGGAACCAATTTCGGGATAAATATCATTCTCCCCTATATCTACAGGTCCGGCACTTTGTTCAATCTTATCTCAAGGACGTCTCTCTCCCTCTTGTAAGTCGTTTTTTGAACACGTCTGCTCCACTTCACTTGCTAGTAAGGGAACTATATCAAAGATATACTCTCATCTCCTGACCGTTTCTTACCCTCGGCCTCCCTCTTATCGAGCTCATTGAGAATCAGACTTGGTTGAGACCCTGGACACTGAAGAGTGGATGGACATTACTGTTAACACAGGTAGTTTAACCCCTTGCACCCTGGTGAAGGAAAACGCATATAAGGTCTTGTTCCGGTGGTACTTCTGTATCACTAAATTGCAACATATTTATCCCTTGGCCTCCCCACAATACTCTCATGGCTGTGGCCAGGTGGCCACTTATTGTCACATGTGGTGGCCCTGCCCCTCAGTGACTGGACTATGGACTATGTCTTCAGGCTCCTGAGTAGAGCCCTGACCCTTGGACTGCCCTGCTCAGTAGGTCATATCGGCACCCATCATTGTCCCGTCCTGCTAACATTTTTTGTGCTATGGTTTTCTGTCACATTTCTTACCACTGTAAATCCATGATACTACCCATTTAGATAACCGCATATGATGGCTGTTAAGGATCGAGAAACTAACTGCTTATGTCCATAATACATCCTCTTCCTACCTCCGAATTTGGTCGCTGTGGGTGGACACTGTTTCTTCCCCCGACATTCATTGTAACCTGCTTTGCCACTAGTTACCCACAACTGGGACCGCTCCTGCCTTTCTCCCTCCCTTCCTCTGATTTTTTTCTTCTCCCTTGCTCCTCCCCCCCTTAGTACTTATTTTCTGTCATAAATGTGCCAAGTGATACAGGATACATGCAGGGTGCACCTGCATGTTTTTCCTTTATTGGATATGTTTTGTACTGATTGCAAATGTTGCCCCCTCCTCCTTTCTTATTGCTGTATCCCTGTTTATTGAATATAGGGATGGGCAAAACTTTCTGCCTCAAACTAAAATCTGCGACAAATGGCACTTTCTGCTTGGCAAAAAATTTCCTGCGAAAAGTGCAGATTTTCCGCTTTTTTCTGTTTTTTCGTCCATTGAAATCAATAGTAACATAAAAGTTACACACAACACATTACAAATAATATTTTATTTCCCAAAGGCACACTATAAAAGGGGCATGAGGGTGCCTGTGTTGGTGGGGTGTGGGGAAAGAATCAGTTGAACAGGGGATGATTTTTTGGGGGGGTTGTTTACTGGGATTGGGGGGCACTTAATAAAAAATAAATCCTAAATAAAATAGAAACAATAAGACATGGTACAAAAGGGGTCTAGGGAGGGTGCCTGTTTTGGTGAATGAATGAATCATTTTAAAAGGGAATTTGTTTTGGGGGGCTTTCTTGACTGCTATCGGGGAGACAGTTAATAAAAAATAAATATATTAAGAAATTTGTATTTATAGTGACAGAGACAGGAACCTCCTGACATAAGCTGCCACAGGGATGGACTGAAACTTGACTTGATAGAGTATTTTGTAGAGGATGATTTGTTTGATTTGTTGTTAGAGGCCTTTGTAGGACTTACACTTATTAACAACTTAAGGACCCATGACGGTGCAGGACCGTCATGGGTTGCAAACCCATTAAGGACCCATGACGGTCCTGCACCATCATGGGTTAAACTCTTCCATCGCGGCCGCACGGAGCAATGTAAGAGTTCAAACCGCTTGTTACTAAGTGTCCCGGTATCGGGACACTTAGTAACAAGCGGTAGAAACATTGTTGCAACATGCGATTTGCTTCAAAAGCGAATCACATGTTGCAAAACCTGAATGACAGGGACAGTATTTGTAAATACTGTCCCTGTCAGATCTCTCTGACTCCCTCCACCTTGCATACTGCTGAGGTGGAGAGAGACATAGAGACATAGTGTTACAGTGTTCCTGTAAAAAAAAAAGTAAAAAAAAAGTTAAAGAAAATTAACCCTTTGATCTCTGCCCAAAGATCTACCAAAATACCTGCCCTAAGAAATGTCACAAGTGCTGCCCCAAGAGCTGCCCTGGCAACTGCCCCAGCACCTGCCAAAAGATCTGCCCAAAGAAATGCCCCAACACCTGCCACTCCGGATCCTAATGAATGGGTATCAATTTATGACCACAAATCTCAGAATTCACAGGCAACCAAGGGATTCAAATTGATATGGAAGGATTTACCCATGATCATTTTTTTTATTTGTTTTTGGGGGAAGACATTTTAGGTGAAATTGTGTCCCAAACCAATTTGTATGCAGCCCAGTATACTGCCGCCAACCCTAAGTGTGGAAAAACGCTGTTTTTTTTTTTACTTACGTCATGGTTTACGAGGGATTGGTGGTAAAATGGCTGTGTATAAAATTGGAAAACACACCTAAAACGAGAGCCTGGGGTGTCTACTTTACAAAAATATACACTTTGGGGGGGAAATCTTAAAAAAACGCACTGTTACACAGCCCCAAATGAGACATGGCACCAGTAACGCAAGCTGTAAACATTCAAAGTGTGAACCTGGAAACGCGCATGTTCCAATTTGGCCCCCGTAGCTCCTCCAAACCATGAGAAAGCTATGCATATGGGGTATTGCCGTACTCAGAAGAAGAAGCTGAACACTAATCAATTCAGTTTATAAAATCTTCACCTATTCTGTGCTTGAAATTCACATCAACATTGAAGGCAAAGTATGAAAAATGCTGAATTTTTTTTACTTATGTCAAATTTTCACAGGATTGGTGGTAAAACGGCTGTGTATAAAATTGGAAAACACACCTAAAACAAGAGCCTGGGGTGTCTACTTTCCAAAAATATACACTTTTGGGGGAAAATCATAAAGTGGAGCACTGGAACATAGCCCCAATTGAGAAATGGCACCAGATAAGAAAGATATGAAAATTCAATGTTTTTTCCAATTTGGGTCCTGTATCTCCCCTAAACCTTGAGAAACCTATACATATCGGGTATTGCCATACTCAGAAGAAGAAGCTGAACACTAAACAATGCAGTTTTTAAAATCTTCACCTATCATGTGCTTGAAATTCACATCAACATCGAAGTCAAAGTGTGAAAAACGCTGTTTTTTTAACTTGCGTCAAGATGTACAAGGGATTGGTGGTAAAATGGCTATGTAAAAAATTTGAAAACATACATAAAATGAATGCCTGGGGTGTCTACTTTCCAAAAATATACACTTTTGGAGGGAAATCTTAGAGTGGAGCACTGTTACACAGCCGCAAGTGAGACATGGCACCAGTGATGCAAGCTGTGAAAATTCAAAGTGTGAAACTGGAAACGCGCATGTTCCAATTTGGGCCCCATAACTCTCCCAAACCTTGAGAAACCTATGCATATGGGGTATTGCCGTACTCAGAAGAAGGAGCTGAACACTAAACAATGCATTTTTAAAAATCTTCACCTATCCTGTGCTTGAAATTCACATCAACATTGAAGTGCAAGTGTGAAAAACTCTGTTTTTTTAACTTACGTCAAGATTTACGAGCAATTGGTGGTAAAATGGCTGCGTAAAAAAATTGAAAACATACATAAAATGAAAGCCTGGGGTGTCTACTTTCCAAAAATATATACTTTTGGGGGGAAATCTTAGAGTGGAGCACTGTTACACAGCTCCAAATGAGACATGGCACCAGTGATGCAAGCTGTGAAAATTCAAAGTGTGAAACTGGAAACGCGCATGTTCCAATTTGGGCCCCGTAGCTCCCAGAAATCTTGAGCAACCTATGAATATGGGGTATTGCTGTACTCAGAAGAAGGAGATGAACACTAAACAATGCATTTTTAAAAATCTTCACCTATCATGTGCTTGAAATTCACATCAACATTGAAGTGCAAGTGTGAAAAACGCTGTTTTTTTAACTTACGTCAAGATTTACGAGCTATTGGCGGTAAAATGGCTGCGTAAAAAATTTGAAAACTTACATAAAATGAAAGCCTGGGGTGTCTACTTTCCAAATATATACACTTTTGGGGGGAAATCTTAGAGTGGAGCACTGTTACACAGCCCCAAATGAGACATGGCACCAGTGATGCAAGCTGTGAAAATTCAAAGTGTGAAACTGGAAACGCGCCTGTTCCAATTTGGGCCCCGTAGCTCCTCCAAATCTTGAGAAACCTATGAATATGGGGTATTGCTGTACTCAGAAGAAGGAGCTGAACACTAAACAATGGATATTTTTAAATGTTCAACTATCTCGTGCTTGAAATCAACAGTAATATTGAAATGTAAGTGTGAAAGCTGCAAAAAAACAAAATTTTTCTACAATTTTGAAATTTTTTTCTGGAAAAATAGCTGCATAAAAAACTTCAAAATTCTCCTGATTATTTACCTTATGTTGTCTAGTTTTCAGAAAGATATACCTTTGTGGGACATTTTTGGTACTGGCACCATCAACTAAGCTATGATGCTCACATGCCAATTGTTGAGAAATTACAAGTTGGAAATAATGGCATTCATCTTGTAATATTTACCTTGTAAATGTGAGGAAGGGATTGAAATACTAGGCATATGGGGTACTCTTATATTCAGGAGAAGCAAATGAATATATTTAGGTGTATTTTTTTGTCATTAACTAATTGTATGCAAATCCTGACAGAAAAATGTAAGCAAAATGTTTTGTTTTTTGTTTTTTTCCTCTTTTTTTCTATTTTAACAAAATTAAACAATGAGGAATTCATATAAATGTGGTATCAAAAGAAAGCCCTACTTGTGCTTAAAAAAACAGTATATAATTTGTGTGGGTGTACAAAAGGAATTAAAGAGAAAATATGGTTGAACAAAGACATAGTCAAACAAGTCAAAATTGCTCCGGTCCTTAAGGGAAAACGACATCAGATTTTCCCGGTCCTTAAGGGGTTGAAGGCCCAAGCCTTGAAGAAACATTGATTTGTAGGACTTAAGCTTGTTTGGCACAAGCCCTAAGGAAATATTGATTTGTAGGACTTAAGTTAGTTTGGCACAAGCCCTAAGGAAACATTGATTTGTAGGACTTAGGCTTGTTAGAAACAAACCGCCCAAAGTTGTTTTTTTTTATTTTTTTTTTCCAGAACAAAAGCCCTGAGAAAAAAAATAAAAATGCCCTAATGCCTAATGCCAGCAGGTCGTGTTGGCTAGTGGCCACTGTCAAATGTCCTCCTGAGTCTTGAGTTGCAACTGTTGCTCGTACTGCTGCTGCTGAGTTTTTTAAGCAGCAGGATGATTAGGCAGCTAAAAGGGAATGGGATCAACAATAGCAGTAACATGGAAGATGGATGATGAAGTGTTCACTTGCCATGACTGACTCCAGTGATGTGTCTAAGGTAGTAGCAGCAGTATAAGTAGCCCCCAGTCTCTGTGGAGAAAAGAAGAAGTTGGATATTAAATCTTCTCCACCTGCCCCTCCTCCAAATCATGGGTGTTTTGTTATTAGAATATATTTTTTTCCCTTGAGAGCAAGAACTGTGACTCTCATCAGCAACTGCAATGTGCACAGTGTGTGTGTGTGTGGTAAATAACATCTGGGGGCACAACTGTATCCAAACTCCATGACACCAGAAACCAAGTACTGCCGCTGTCACTGTACCCCTTTTCCAGACCCGTTAAGGACAAATGACAACTTGCTGACAGTTTAATAGTAATGATGAACCCTCCCTATCACCATTTTAGCGTATTCTGCAGGATGGAATCTCCTCAGATGCCACTTGATGCACTGATTGCAATTCTCCTCCACCACACTGGCATGTGTGGTCAGTGCACCACACAATGTGCAATCGGTAGAGATGAACTGCCTAACATCAACAGAGTGTCTATCATTTGGTGGGGAGGTATTAAATGAGGAGGATTGGCAGAAGATGTAGTTACCCTAGAAGGTGATGGCGAACTAGTTGTTTCACTCATCCTGGAACTTCCAGTCTCTGCATGGGTTGTTCTATTCCTCCTCCTCTTTGATCTCCACCTCACCTCTTGTTGCCTTTCTGGAGAATCAGGTACAGCAAAAGCAGTGCTTGATTTCTATGGTAGGTGTTTGTCTTTAACAGGTTTGGAGTAAATGTCATGGTGTCTGTGTTTCATGTGTGATATTAGGGCGCTTGTGCCAAAGTGTGTTCCCTCCTTTCTTCTTCTCACTGACTTGTCACAAATAGTGCACAGTGCCATTGCTGATAACTGCACTCTACCTGCCCCAACAGAATAATAGTCCTACACTCATGATGACTTCAGGGGGAAGGGAACAGCTGGAGAAGAATGGCCTCTTTCTTCTTGTCCTCCACATTGCCTTTCATTGTCTGTGGCAGCGGATAATGTTGCTGCTGTTGCTGCTACTGCCTCAGATTCAGCACTGCAACTAGGATCAGGAGTATTGCTACTGCTAGCAAATGGAACCTGTCCTAGTCCTGCATCACTTGTGGACCCCATTCCCACTGTGTCCATGGTGGTCTGTGGCACCCTAGCCTGCTCTTGAGCATCCTGTTGCCCTTGCATCTCAGCATCAGAAGGAATTCGAGCTGTTGCAAATTTCTCTAATACCAAAATGTCATTGCTAGTGGAGATGGTGGATATGCCCATCCTCATCCCTGTCTCCAAATTCCTTCTCAGTTTTTGCTAAAAAGGCCATCAATGTCTCTTCCACCCCAGCTTCTCTAGCATCATCACTACCACCACCACTAGTCCCTATTTGCTGTTGTTGCTGCTGCTCTATTCCAGACATCTCACTGCTGCTTAGAGGAGGTGATGAGCAATGTGACAGAGGGTCCCCTGCTGTCACACTTGGCATCATTTTCTCCTTCCCCCCCGAGTACTACAAGAAACACTAGCAGCAGGCAAAGTATTGGTGGCAGCAGGTTCAGTAATAGCAGCAGGTTAAGCACTGGCAGCAGGTTCAGTACTAGCAACAGGTATGCACTAGTGGCTGCAGTTACAGAAATGGTGGTACTGGCAGCAGAGGTAGCACATCTGGCAAAAGGTACAACATTAGTGGCTGCAGGATCAGAAATGGTGGCACTGGAAGCAGGGGCAGCATACCTAGCAGCAGGTACAACACTAGTGGCTGCAGGTACAGCAATGGTGGCACTGGCAGAAGGGGCAGCATGTCTTGCAGCAGGCACAGGCAGATGACCTGTCCTGCTCTCACTAGTGCTACCCTTTTCTCCCTCTCTTCCCATTCCCTTTTCTCTCTTCCTTCCCTTTTCTCCCTTCCTTCCCATTCCCTTTTCTCCCTCCCTTCTCATTAAATTCCCCAAGATCCTTTGGGGTGATTTAGGGGGACTGGACAGCATTGTTCCAGTACTGCTCACTTCCTCCTCCTCCTGCTTCTCAGACTCAGTGGACACATAATAAGGGTCCTTCCAGTTCCTCTTTTTGCTGCTCATAGTGATAGGAGTCACTATGAGCCTCTCCTGCCTCAATTTTTGCTAAATATCACAAGAGAACAGCACAGCACGTCTATCTCGCTCTGTAGCTGCTTCTATTGTGCCTGCCTTCAGTGATAACGACATGTTTTTATAGAGGAAATGCGAAAACAATGTAAATCAATGGGCGAAAACATTTTAGCCATTGAAAAAATGGTGAAAGATTTTGACCAATGGGCAAAAGATGCGAGAATTTTAACCACTAGTTTTAAAGCGGATTTTCTCACAAAAAAAGTGGATAACAACAAGGTTTTTGCTAAATTTCCCGCGGGAACCTGACGACAAGTTTTGCCCACCCCTAACTGAAAACCCAATAAACATTGAATTATAAAAAAAAAAATAATTCTTCAACATAAAAAGTGCATATGCACTAGAACACTGCGAAGGGTGTCTTTAGCCAAGGTCTCTGGTTCAAAGACCTTTTGTGTGCCCTCAATAGTTAAACTGATGTTGCTGCAATCCATGGGCAGGATTTGAGCCACTGTCTCTGGGTGATGAGAATGCCGAGAGATAAGCTTTGACCTCAAAGATTTCCCACTCCTTGTTTTAGGGATATAAATCATAGACAGTTCATTTGGTTTTAACATCTTTTGATGGCCCTTCATGATTTCCAGATGCTAGATAGTAGCCTGGCCAAAATTTGCTAAGTCTTGAGAGTAAATGAAGTGATTATAGTTGCTTTTGTCTCCTTATACTCACTGAGCTCGGACTCTGAACTACCGTTTACTCCACCAGTAAAAGTAAACCCTCTACAGACAAATATTTTATTTATATGTTTGTGCAATTGATTTTCTGATAGTAAGACGCACCATAGTAAAATTTAAAGCTGTCATCTTTTTCCTATAGTTTGCTTTAATTTGGAGAAAAAGATTGTACAGAACCAGCAAAAGCAGATAAAGTAATGTTAAGCTGCACACAAAAATTAACATTAACATTAATATGTTTAGATAGGAATAATATTTTATCCACTCTAGACGGAAGTCATCATAATGATCTAATTTTTCAGTATAATAAGACAACCATTCAACACTAATGAAATTCATTGCAGGATTGTCTGGGTGGACTAGTAGCTGGACAAGAGGAAGAATAAAATAAAAACTGTTTTGCTAAATTAGGAGTTGCACTTGCACAGTAAGTTATTCAACACATCTCTCAGCTCTATGAAAGGAGAAGAAAGATTGTTTTTTGCAGTATATGCCCAAAAGGTATTTTTGACATACAGCTTTTTAAGCTAGTGAATACATAATAGAGTGAAAAGCATTTAAGTAGAGGTGACTGACAAACAAGTGCATTTATTCTGTAAAGAATTAATTCTGTAAAGATATTTTTTTTGTATTGTATGTTTTATTTATTTTGCGCCAACCAGTGTACTTGGCACTTTACAGTTTACATTTGATATAGAAGTGGTACAATAAGTTAATTGATTAAGTACTTATAAAGACAATCATAAGGGGAACAACAGGTGAGTATACATTAGGATAAAAGGTCTCTGCCCCATAGAGCTTACAGTCTAAGTATAGGATGGGTGACATACAGATACGAGCTGGTAGAGGAGGAAGCACAGGTTTTGACATATGAGATGATGTTTTTATATTACTGTGTTGCTGTATTTAAAAGGTGCTCTTTTAGCTTGGATTTAAAGTTGTTAAGGTTTGATGCTTGGTGAATACTGGGTGGTAGGGCATTCCAGAGGTAGGGAGCAGCAAGGAAGAAAGCCTTCAGTTGTGAAACAGTGATAATGGTTACAGGGGCAGAGAGTCGTCCACCATGCATGGTGCATAGTGGAAGTGAAGGAATATGGCGGAATATCTAAGATGAAATATAAGGTGGGGACAAGTGATTAAGAGCCTTAAAGGTGATGAGGAGGATTTTGAATGTGATACGCTGCTTTATGGAAAGCCATGACAGTGATTTTAAAAGTGGTGTGTTGAGTACTGTTCAGTAGAAGAAGAAGAGTATTCTGGTGGCCGAATTAAGAATTGATTGGAGTAAAGTGATATGGTTAGTAGGAAGACCAATAAGTATAGAGTTGCAGTAGTCCAGGTGAGAAAGGATAAGAGCATGCATGAGGGTTTCTGTTGTAGAGTGAGAGAGGAATGGCCGGATTTTTGCTATATAAGAAAGAAGCAACATGTTTTGGTTACTTCATTAATGTGGGTGGTAAAGGAAAGAGAAGAGTCCAAAGTTACCCCAAGACATCTGGCCTTGTCTACCAGGTAAATTGTGGAGCCCTCGACAGGTACTTTCTCTGTTTGTTCAATTACCATGTACTTAGTATATCATCAACTGCAAATCAATGGAAAAAATAATATTACAAAACATATTAATGAAATTAATTTTTCACCTTTTATAAATCATGTGCATTAAGAAAATCTCTCAGTATTGGTATCAAAACAATGATAGGAGGCTGGTAGAGTAAAAGTGATACCTTTATTGGCTAAACTGAGTATGATTATTATTAATTTTATAGCTCCAACTTATTCTGCAGCACTGTACAATAGGGAATAGATATACAAACTTTCAAGAAAACTTCAGGCATATGAATACAAAATGTATGACAGGTTATACACTCATGCAAATTGATGTTACATTTAAATTCCCTTGGAAGCAAATCTCTTATTACCATTTTCTGTGTAAATCATTCCCTAGGCTTCAGCAGAGACATCTCTTTGTAGCGGCTTACTTTTGAAATGGAGCACGAATAAGAGTGCGCAATATTTAAGCACTATAAGTAGGATGCTGGCTTCCAGAGTGTCATATCATAATCTCGCAGGAATCAAATGGACAAGATTTTTATGGTGCCTCATAAAACGTCGCCACTGCCTTCAATAATTAATGGACCCATACCTTCATTAATTAATAGTGTCAGCTCCCGCACTGCCATATAACTTACTTTCAGACAGTCTTTTATAGCTTGTTTATGCAGTTCAACCCACACTACGGCAATGAACATTTTAACCCTTTGAGTGCCAGAGGGGTACACGCCCTCTCGCACTCAAAGGGTTAAAGAAAATTGTAAAGTTCTCCCACACCGCACCATAAAACATGCCTATTTAATTCCTGTGAGATTATGATATAGCGCTCTGGAAGCCAGCGACCTACTTGTGCTTAAATGTCTCACACTCTTATTTGTGCGACATTTCAAAAAGATAACCTTTGTAGCTGGCTAAGTGGTACAAGATTTACTTTCCTTTTGCAGCTCCAGTAAATTTAGTGTGCAGAGAGTTTGGAACTTTTCAACATATGTATCAGAAAACTAGTCCAAATTATTGTAGATGGTCTTTTCAAAGTGTACCTGTCACACAAAGATATGTTTATTTAATTTTAAAGAGAATTGAATCTGTCTATGTGTTGTAGTAGCTATTTATTTGTAATATAAATCTTTATTTGTTGGTAACACAGTGAGGTATTTTATGCTAATTATTTTTTTGATATGTGAATATTGCCACATACTGAGCTATGAATGAATGTAGGCAAAGCCCACATGCTAGGTCATTTCTAATAGCACAGTAACAAATGTGTTAACATACGGTACAGGGAATTAGCATAGTGTGTGATACTATGCTATCAAATTATAAAGGATGATTTTTCAAAAACTATTAATTTTACAGAAAATGGCTAATACAACAAATAGGCAGATTTTACTTAACTATAAAACTAAACTTTAAGTGATGGATCCATTTTAAAACATTCAGATATTTGGATGTTTCTTGGTCTTCATACCTGTGTTACGGTTTTTAGGACTCTCAGACCAATAAGTGAAAATAAAACACACTTTATTAAAGTGAATATTGTACAATTACGCCCTCTAGAGGTGGTAGGTAATACACAGATAACGTAAACTGAGATAATACAAGGAAAATAGTATTATGGACATAAATGCAAATCAGTATGCACTAGGATGATATTGACCCCTAAGGGGTTAAAGTCCAAATAACAGTCAGTCTCAGATGTGGAAGTTTGACACGCCCTGGATGTTAAATAGGCTGTGCTGTACACACGATGTTCATCAGGTGCAGAGGAACGAGCTGCCTTGCCAAGGTGGTAGATGATAAGCAGAATGGGTAACGACTTAGCCCCCACGGGCGTAGCTACAGGAACTGCTTTAGTATGTGCAAGTGCGAATAGCCCCTTCGGGCGTAATGGAAACCAGCCTGCAATGCAAGAGCTAATAACCTCCTCAGGTGTAATCGAATGCAGTAATACTAGAGCCAGAGCCACTAGCCCCCTCGGGCGTAGTACCGGATAAGCCAACACTGAAGCCTTTCTGCCAACACTCTGTGTCAATGATCTCGTCGGTAACCAACACCGGACAGCCTTAAGCGCCCAAACGGCCCAAGCTTTGTGAACACTCTGCAACGTAGACTAGAGTTGCCGACGGAGAGCGGCCAACTCAGCAGCAGTATCACTTGCAACGAGGCTCGTACAGGAGATATAGAGAGTGAATATGAGGCAGCACTGCAAGAGTTAAAATGCACGTTTACTCGAGGCTTCAGCGCTACTGCAAGGCTCTGTAACGTTACTCGAGGCTTCAACGCTACTATCAGGCTCTGCAAGGAGAGGAAGGCCCACAGAATACACACAGCTCTGCACTAGAACGAGGCACAGCACTATCGAAGGAATCACCAGGCAAGGTAGTGGCACAGACGTGGGCAGCAGGGACTGGAAAATGTCGCGGCGGCGACAACTGGAACGCAGGTCACTGGAACAAGTTGGAAGTCGATCTTCGGAGCAGGAAGTCAGCCGGGCCGGGTCATACACAGGCAGGAACGTCAAACTAGCCGAGTCAGGATCCAAGGGTGGTCCGCAGACGAGCCAGGTCATACACAGGCAGGAACACTGGAGAATGGTCAGGACAAGCCGAATCGGTACACAGGAACTCAGAATACAGGAACACAGCAAAAGCACTACTGGCTCAGGAACACCACGAAAGGGCAACTGACATAAGAGATAGCCAGGTATAAAAAGGTCATCAGGAGGTGGGTCAAACTCAGTCAGCAAATCAGTGACATCCACAACAGAGAGTGACAGGAATCACAGGCACTGTGATAACCTGCTTCATGCCTGCTCCATGAGCTCCACTCAACAGGAGTTGTAGGATCTGAGTTCCAACATCTTTGCTTAAGCCCAACAAAGCCTCTGTGACTGAACCCTTACCAACTTGACTCTCTCGTGCTGGGCAAGACCAGTTAAAATACAGCAGTGACTTTGAAGCCCATGATTAGACACCACCCTTATAATGGAAAGACTGACATGTGGGACTGTGTTGAACATCCACTCATAACCTACTGATTTTTTTTATATCTAAATAATTGTATTTTGAGCAATAAACATGGTATGTAATGTTATTTTGTTATGCGAAAAGAGAAAGAGGGAGTTAAGTTTATAATTTAAAAATAATAAGGGCATATAAGAAACTATAGTTGAAGAAGAAACTGAAGATAAAATAGTGAAGAAATTATTTAATAAGTTGGAAACTTCACTTAGCACAGATCTAAGAAATTGGTGGGATTGTCTCTTGTTAGAGCAGTACCTAGATTTTAACAACTATCCCTTTTTCATATACTGATTTTCTAAAAACATGGAATAAGGTATTAATGAGACAAATCATTGACTATAGAGAAAGTTGTTTAAGAAAAGTTGAGAAAGAAATAGAGGATATAAACATCTCCCTCAAAAAATATGAAAAAAAATTCTTTATTCTCTGATCTTGATAAATGTTTTCAAAGTAATATTAACACATTGGAGAAAAATGTAAAAGAAAAAGAGAAAAATAAATTGGATAGAGACATGAATGATTATAGGATCAGAGAAAATGGAAGGTCTAATGATCAAAGGAAATTTAACAACAATAGATATCCATTTTTTGGTGAGCAATACAGGAACAAAAATTGATATAATGGGAAGCATCATGAATTATATGATTTGAAGGATGATAAAAATAAAAATAAAAAGAAGGATCAGAGTGCTAGGGAATAAGGAACAGGAAGTTAGTAAGAATATTGAAAAAGTGGAAATGGTACCTTTAAAGAACAGATATACAGTTTTAACAGAAGAAATAGCAGTTTTAGATAAAGAAATTATAAAGTTAAAGGAATTGGGAGCTAAGCCTAAACAAAAGAGTTTGGAAGCAAAGATGGAGGATAGACAGAACAATACTGAGAATTTACCTCCTTTTTTGGAGGACATCCAATTGAAGGAGCAGAAGGAAATAACTCTGTCCAATGTAGTTCAGAGAAGGAAAAGGGAGGAGGAATTAGAGTTAGATCTAGAACTAGAGGTAGTAGAGGGAGGGGTGAGTCAACCAAAAAAAAGCAAGACTTAGTATTATTTCCTAATAATAATAGGAATGGGATTTTTAATCTCTCTGATCAGATCTTGACCCATGCTGAAGTATTGTTGTTACGGAAAGGTTTGAAATTCTCTCCCACAGCAGGAGCTAATGACTATGGATTCTTCATTGACCTAAACAAGTTTATATGAAAACTGACACTCCAGAGATATTTTAAGTTTAAAGAAACTGATTGTGTCAGTACTGATTATGTCTATGGAGATGATTGTTTAGTGATCTTTGTGATCTGTTGTGGGAAAATGGAGATCCTTTTAGTTGTGATGTTGATGTTATGGGAGAAAATTTCATAAGGATCCCTTACAAAAAAAGGTCATTGTTTTTTCCTTCCAACTATAGGGGTCACTATATAGATGCCTTTTATATTATGGTTATGGAGCAGTTTAATAGGAGTATAAAAGGAAGGAGGGCTCCTTATGAGAATTTGAGTAAAGAAGAAAAAGTAGCTATGAAAACTTTGAAGGAATCAAAAAATATAACCATAAAGGAGGCAGATAAAGGGGTTTCAATCGTGGTACAGAATACGTCTGACTATATCTAGGAGGGATTAGGTTACTAGAAGATCATGAGTCATATATCATTCTACAGGGAGATCCTAGTTTAATGTATCAGAAGGCATTGGAAGAGTTAGTAGAGAGTGCTTTCAAAAGGGGCATAATTACTAAAAAAGAAAAAGGATTCCTGTTGATTGATCATCCTGAAGTGGCATTCCTTTATCACCTTCCGAAGATACGCAAGAGCAAAACTAGACCACCTGGTAGACCCATTATGTTGGGGATGTATTTGATCACCTCCATGTATCTGGATTAATTTCTTCAGAAATATGTGACCAGTCTCCCTAGTTACATCAGGGATAGCCAGCATGTTTTGGAGAGATTGGAGATGATCGAATGGAAGGAACACTTCCAGTGGATTACCATGGATGTAGTTTCTTTATATACCAACATAAGCCATCATTTGGTCTTGAGGCTCTTGATTTTTTTCTGGATGGTAATGAAGGAGTGCCACTAGCACAAAAAGAGTTTTTGTTAAAAAGTACTAGGTTCATCCTGGAGCACAATTTTTTTGTGTTCCAGGGTAGATTCTATTTACAAACTAGGGGAATGGCTATGGGCACCAGGTTTACCCCATCATACACTAATTTGTTTATGGGCCACTGGGAACATCTTATTAGTGACTCATTGGCGATGGGGCGGGCCTGGGGTACTATGGCCATTTCATAGACGATGTCTGTTGTTGCTTATTGTCTCATTGTTACCATTATTGGCCCTGAATATTTATGTGGTAGTTCTTCCCCTTGTGAGGGTGAGAGGGATGTGGCCTGGGGTCCGATATTGGCTGGGGGATGTGCGGGGGAGCTACGGAGAGAGGAATATACTGAATTAGCAGAGGGTGTTCCCATGATTTACCAGGGCCCCCATGAAGATGGCTGTGGACAAAATCAGAGGGGGACTTCAGTAGGTCAGATTTCGGTCTGGTATCCTGTCTGCCCCCTTTTTATGCCTCTGACCATGTCCGGTTAACCTTCGTGGTCTACAGGTGTCCTGATCCTCTGCTGTCATGCTCTCATGAGCCGCCTGCTTTTGCATTCTCATGGTTGTTAAGGTTTTGGTTCTCTTGATGATATGTCTGTTGGGGGTGGGGTGATATTTCAGGGGTGCAGCTGTTGTGTTGAGAAACAGCACCTCATAGTTATTTTGCTCATTGTGCTGGGTTTATTCTTTGGCTTACTCATATGTATCCCTTGTCAGATTCACTGGTCTTTTCCAGTTTCACACTTCCTCGTACTAAGGTCTCCCCTTCTCACTTCTCTTAACTTCTTTTGGGGACACTTACTCTCCTGGCCAGTGATTCACAGCCTCCTATTGCATATCATATGTGGGGTGCTGCTATCTTTTTTCTTCTATTTTCCATGGCTCCTCCTGAGTTCTTCTCCCTCCTAGTTTTATTTCCCCATATACTAACATTGTTATTTGCAATTTAATCCAGTTTTGTACCATCCTTCTCCTCTTACTACTACTACTACTTATATCCCTTTCTGACCTCCATACATACCTGAGTAACATATTCAAAGATGCAGGAACTTCTACTATCAGCTTTCAATCATGCTACTGTTATGACAGCATGGTTGTGTTGTCATAGTAAGTATAGCTGATATTGTATAGACACACTTCAGTGTTAAAGATATTGAATTGTTCATACTTTTTTAAAATGAAGCTGCAATTAAAGAGTTATTGAATATTCACACAAACCTTGCAGTTTGGGATAAAAAATTGTGAAAATACATTTTTACTTTACCCTTTATAAAGTTCATGAAATCAAATTTGAAAAAACAAAACCTCAATACAAAACCACTGCAATTCTTTGGCTACAGACGTCAAAATGAGGAAAAGAAGGGATGCAAGTAAGGAAACAGGAGGGAGTGCTAATTTATGCAAATGCACGTTGCAATTTTTTTTGGCATTAAATGGTTTATAGACATAGAACTCACAACAGTGTGCCTTGTCATTCAACTGTTGTTACACCAAATAAAATATGGTTGTGTATAAGAAGAGCTTAGATGCATGAGATGAAGTATGCTGGTGAATTCTTACATGGAATAGAGAGTACATAATTGTTCACCATTTGTGCTGGAAAGTGTACAGAGACATCAAATTTGATAAAGGAAATTGAGGGCTTTGGTAATAAAGAGAGTCTAGATAAAGATATGTTACTGTAAGGGCAGTAGGGGTAAGGAATTAATTGCCCAGGAGAGTTTTTTTTGCAGATTCTGTAGATATGTCAGATTAGTATTGGATATCGTTTAAGCTAAGAGCAATAAAGATAATTAGTGGTTTAAACTTAATCAGGATGTTGACGGGGAACTCTGATTGCTTTTTGTAGTTGGGAAGAACATTTTGACCCATTTTATGTATAACTGGAAGAGGCTTTAAGCCATAGTAACCCTTTATTTTCACTTTATATATTCTACAAGTGCAGTATGTAAAGAAAAATATCTACTTTTTTTCATTCACTTTCACCTCTTTCTTTATACACTTTTATGCCTCAGACACTGAGTACACTGAATCTGTTTCCAGTGAGCTTTCTTTCATCAATTGTGAAATAAAGTATTGTGATGTAATGTAAAAGTGAGAGAATGTAACCTAGAACACAGAAAAATCTCTGAAAACAGAGGCCCAGAGAACTTACTGCCAGGGACAAGTGTTACAAAAAAAATAGTGAAGATGTAAGAATGATCAAACGTGCAGGTACATTGTCTTTCTATATTATGCACTTCCAGAAAACATGAACCTAAATTAAAGATATTCTATCCATTTCAATAAAGTTTTGGGAGCCTTCCATGAAGATCTGGCAAAGGTTGAACCTTATAGAATATTGTTTTTTTTTAACCTTACATACTTACTATGCTATCTGCAAAGCACCAGGTAAAAGTGAATACCTTTCTATCACTGGTTGTTCTTGGTATATACTTATGGTTTATAATGAATAAAATCTTGGCAGAAAAGCAATTAGCATTTTTAAGGATGAAAATCTCCTCATTTCCCTTAGGCATATTTTACCAAAAACTATCATGTTAATTATATCATTATGGTATTTAAATGATAATATGATTAAAAAGTTGTGATCAAATATGCAGGTAAATGCAAACTTCAAAATTCTTAAAAACTAATTTAAATATGTAGAGTACTATACCATTTCTTGAGCATTCTTGCTTTTTCATGTAATCAAGCTTGTTTCCTTCAATATACATATCATCACATCAAATTTCTGGTTGTTTACATCATGAAATTGAATTTCAAATCATGAAATCTGCCTTTTTAATCCATCACTAGTTGGCTGTCACAGAAAAAAGAGACTCCATGATGTATCTTTTCTTTATTTACGACATGGTAAAGTTCTGAAGGCTACCATACTCAGAGAATCTATTTTGTACTTGTAACTACTTAAATGGGGAAGCTGTTATGCCCAGAACATAATTAATGTAGGAAGAGGTTGGAAATCATTTTACAGCAGATTACTCTCCTACTACTATATCAAATCAGACAATTCTGACTGGGAACAGGCATTATTTTGAATATCACACAATCCTGCATTTGTTCACACATGCACACACTCACATACATACACACACATTCACACACAAACCCGACAGCATCATTCTGGAGAAATAAAAAGTCCCAAGTGGTGCTTTCTACCGTGTGAATGCTAGTCAGGCTGGAGACCTCACTAACATTGACATTGGTAAAATATCTGATTAAAATCAATGGAAATTTTGAGCCTTTTTATAGAACAGTTGATTTGCACCAGAATTACTCTTCTTTTCTTTTGAACATAGATTCTAAAGCAGTGGTTCTCAACCCGTGCCCTCAGTGGCTACTAACAGGCCAGGATTTGAGAATTTCCTTTTAAGAGCACAGGTAAGTTAATCAATATTACTGAGCCTCTGATCAACATACTTGTGTTCTAGCAGGGAAATTCCAAAGTCCTGTCCAGTTAGTGGCCACTGAGGGCAGGAGTTGAGAACCTCTGTTCTAAAGTGATAAATAAAGAAGCAATTTCTTTTTTTAAAAAATGATACCTAGCATTAATAGGTAATTACACCTTTCCTGATTTCAGTATTAATGGCATTTATAATGATTATTGCATTATTTATTATTTACAATATAAAATACAGTTAATTGCTTACTTGTTTTTAAATTCATCAACCATTTTTTGGGCGTCTTTGTACTCCCTCTCAAGTTTTGATCGATCTAAAGAAAGCTCCCGGATTCTCTGCCGATTCATCTCTATCTGTTCTGAAAAAGCTTCTTCCAAGCCCGAGATTTCATCCAATCTTTGGAAGGTCTCAAGCTGTTTCCTAAAGATGGCATTTCTTTGTTCCAGTACCCTAGCTCGATTAATATAGTTAGCAAACCTTTCATTTAGTTCCTGTAGATTTTCTAGGCCTTGGACCTGTGCTATACTAGGATTGCTAAAATCAACTAGACTTTGATCATCAAAAGCATCAGACCTTTCATATTTTTCCTTGTGTACTTCATGCTTATAGCTAGTTTTGTACATCTTGCTCCTCTATTGAGCTTTCCTCTTCCAAGCAAAAGCAAATCTGAGCAAATATCTAATAAGCGAAGGATAAAAAGTCCACTGCTCCTCTCTCCTATGTGCAGAATGCAACATACAATAACTAACCTAATGGAATAAAGCTCAAAAGCAAACATCCACAAGGGCACTGTTCTCTTGCTTTCTACAGTTAGTCAGCATTTAGTTTGTTCCAGCTATTGCAATTGTTTGCTAAAAAGCTGAATAAAGAGGTTGGATTAACAACTAAAGAGAACAAACAATAAAAATGCATTGCTGTAAATTATTTCAATCAAACGAATTTTCCAAAGCATTTGCAAACATTTATTTTAATGTGTTCACCTGATCATTAGAAAATTAAGTTGTCATATGTTGGAATGTAGATCCATATTGACAAGACTCTATAAACAATACGTTTTAATTTAATTTCCATATCTGATTGAGGCCTAGGTTTATAAAGTTGTGAGTAATTTCTCTAGTGAGTCAAATATATCTCAAAATCCTAGAGCTAACAGTGTCATCATGTCTTATAGCAATGGTACTCAAATTTGTCCTAAAGGAACAGTAACAGGCCATTTAAATTCCATGCTTAAATGGAAACTATTAATAAACAGATAGTTCCCTATGATCTGTACCTCTGGAAAGAGATCTGCTGGTTAAAGGGATAGTAATGTTTCATAATAAAAACAGCTCTAATTAATCATCATAGTATTTGGACTTTGGAGAGTGTTATTTCAATTCTGTCAGAGTTGTAGTTCAGGAGTAATTCAATGATAAAGTGTCCCCCTCCCGCCCCTTTTACTGATGTAACACTGCTCAGCCAAAGCAGAAGGGAGGTGCCCAGGTAGATTGCACAGAGGGACAATCTTCAATTAAGATAAGGGAAAAACCTGAAAAGCTTGTCAAGGGGGGCAGGGCTTTCATTGTTTTCATATAAAGAAGATTGTCCCCTACTGTTATCTGTCTGGTCTTACAACCAGATTCACATCTGAGAAGAGATGGCTTACACCAGGTAAAAGGAGCGGGGAGGGGAAACTTTGCTTGTGAATATCTCTTAAACCACAAAGGTTTGAGAGATAAGACCTATATCATTCTTCATGTTTTTTTAATGCCTACAAAATAAAATAAAGTTAAAACGAAGTATTACTATCCCTTTAAGCTGAGGCTGCAAACAGTGTTCCTTCTAAGATGAGCACAATTAAGCAGCCCAGCCTGAAAGAGTTCAAGAGCGTTACATTAAAATAACAGATGCACCATGCAGTCCTGCACAATTATAATTATTATTTTAACTATTTCAGTGCTGGGTTACTCACCAGAGTATGCATTAACTCTCTGAGTGCCAGAGAGGTATCAGTATTTCTACTGAGAGCTACAGACTTCCATGTGACATTCCAGCAAAAGGAAACCGTTCACAGCCCTGGCTAATAGGAGCCATTTAGGGGTTTTTTACTAATTCTGCTCTCAATTACTAATGACACATCATAGAAGAAGTGGAGTTGTCATTTGTTGGAGACTTCTCTTACATTCAAGGTGTTAGAAATTATTGAATCTATGTGATTTCTGTTTGTCCTATATGGTGCAATGAGTTTGCACCTGAATTAATTATTTTTACATTTTCTTTTTTTTTCATGCAAATTACCCATAGGAAAAATGGAAGGTTCCAATGCAGCTTTTATGTCACATTTAAATTAACCTATTAATTTTGGACACATAATACTGGCTTGTTGATATTTTGCTGACAACATCAGAGGGAAGGGACTTGTGAGTTATTTCAGGTGACTTAAAGTTAGGAGTGCAATGCATTGAAGCACTGTAAAACCAACAGGATACTTGGTTGTATAGGAAGAGAGAAAGAGAGCGGTACTCATGCCACTCCACTGATAACTGGCATGACAAAAGGTACCAGGAAAGATGTAATATACATATAGAGAGACAAAGTAGATGGGTGCTATGATAGAACACTTTAAATATATTTCAAATCATTCAGGAGATAAAATTTTTTTCATAAAAAGAGAAATAGTACAACAAGAGGCTATGACTCTGAAGTTAATGATTAGAAAACTCAGTAGTAATGAGCGTAAGTGCTACTTTAGAGAAATGCCTATCAAAGCACTTGTTATAACATAGGAAATAATGACACAAGGCAACAGAATTTGTGCAAAAATGGAGGTCACAGTTTCTTGAGGCCTATATAACTATTTTAACCCCTGACTGAATTCACCTTCATAATGTTGCACCTGGACCATGGCATCCAGACATGGGGATGGGACTACCCGCACCTCCAGCCAGGGCAGCTACCTAGGTGGGAAGGCCTTTTTACCAGGCATTCTTAGTCCAACCTCCCCACCTTCTGCAGCGGCTCACCATTTCATGCCCTTGGTGTTGTTACTTGGCAAAACCTCTCCCGCCTCAGGCCATACCAGCCTCAAACCAGGACCTTCAGGCATGCTGTACTGGCACAGTGCGCAGGAGAGCCACATTGTGCCACCCAAAAAAGAAGGAACAATATTAACAGGACATCTTTCTACCCCATCAACTGTGATTCCATTAGGATATAACTAAGGAAATAGCAAAACTGAAAATCTCTAGGCCCTTGGGGGACAGGTGGACACCATCCACCCTATATAGAACTTATTATTTTGCCAACATTTACCTATTTTCAATGTTATACCTTCCGCCAGAGTGCATACATTTCCTGATTACTCTGTTATCCTTATTCCTTGACTAATCTATAGCAAGGAAAGATGTTGCTCCCCTCCAATTTACCCTCTGTATCATTATAGACCACACAATTGCCACCTGAGGAAAGAGACCGAATGCAGACATACAGACAAGACCTATTAGCATGTAACAAGACAAACAAAACCACAAAGCAAAGAACATTTTTTTAATAGCCTCATGTAACTCTAATAGGCCCAGAACACCATCCTCCCAACTGTTTAATTCTCTCTCTATGGGTTGGCCCCCTATAGCTGCCTCAGCTGCTGCATCAATTCTAAAAAGTGTATACCATATACTGCAGGATCCACTCCCACAGCCTGCAGGGCACTCTTAAACACTGCCTTAAACTGAAATAATGATAAGGAAGAATTATCCTGATGTCTCAGAAAGGAGCAAGCTGCTACGGGGCTGACCTTCAGATACTGCTGGACTGCTTGCAAGGGGTATGTCTACCCTCCCGATGCCCAGAGTAACACCCACTGACCCTTTACCTCCTGTTCTGTTTTTGACTTAGCGAGCCAGCACCTCACCTCCTCCTTACCACATTCAACCTGACCCATCTGCAGCTCCACCTCCCTTGCACCTTGGATGACTTTACCATCTCCCCAGTGTGGAACACCCCATGGACTGCCATCGTGAAAGCTGCTTTAAATATACATACGTCATAGGATTTGGTGCAAACCTGCAGCAAGGCCTCCACTAAGGACTGGAGTCCACTGGCATACTCATATCCTTACAGTGCTCCTCCTGTTTAGCCCATCCCTTCAAAATCCTCCTGACCATGTACCTGGCTGAAAGGTCCTCCACTACAGCAAACAAACGGTGCTCCAAGGAAGACCCGCAGATATCTGGATACAAGCAAAGGGCTGCACTCCCAATAACCACCCATGATGCATGCTAGTCAGAGTTACCTTCTCTCCTCTTCAAGATTGTTCCATATACAATATATGACTGAACCGCTGTCAACAAGTGGCACGAAGGCAAACATTAATAATACATATTCACATTATTCCAAAAATATTAAAAATACATACTAAATCTTCAGACATTGGGGAGCAGTCTCATGTAGTGCAAAAACTACTCAGTCCACGCGTTTTGCGCTTAATCATGACTGCCAGCCTGAAGTGGAAGGACAACACAGCAAACTTCTCCTCCACTGATGCTTTAGATTTCCCAACTGTCTTCAGCTCCTGCAAAAACTCCAACATCTGCTTCCTAGGTAATAAACCTGTTACTCATGGCTGGAGCGCAAACACACCCCATTTCCCCCATGCATCGGCGTATGACACCCAAGTTTTTGGTGCCAAAGATCTCTGCACTAGATCATCTAGAAGCTGGATCCCAACTGCCAGAGGTTAGATAGACATACAAACCCGTTAGGTCAACCATGTGGAGCTAACTTAAAAAATTCTTCCCACCTTCCCACTTCTCTTTGGACAGCACATTTGCTATACTATTCTCTACTCCTGGCATATGCCTAGTCTTAAAGTGTATGTTACAATGCATTCATAACAAAACTAAATATTGCAGTAGCCCCAGAATTGGTGCCGATGAAGAAGATAGCTCATTAATTGTGTAAATAACGCTCATATTGTCCGTCCAAAAATCCACTGCCCTGTTTGCTAGTTCCTCATGATACAGTTCAAGGCTAACCTGGCACCAGGATTGGAAACCTAACTGAAAAACTTTTTTACTACACACGCTTTAGTCTTGTCTGGGTAGCTCGCTAGCCAGTCACTTAGCCTGCTGAGCTTGATGGGGGAATGGACCTATAGCATCCCCACTGTGAAAGGATGCACCCTTGGGTGCCATACCCTTTTACTTGCTAGAGTCTGCAACAGGGTGTCCCCTTCCACAGAGTGAGCAGCAAACCCACACAAGCACTTCCTTTCATTGTATGCAAAGCAAACCCCCGGGTTACCTGTGTGCATCTCCCCACCTAGGCTGGCTAAGACTCCCTGGACCTTACATGTCCCCTATCATGAGTGACTAGTCTAGCCCATGTCCAAATGACTGGGCATATGACTGTGTCCATATGCCCATGTCCAAATGACAGGTGCTTGCTCTTAGCCAGCTTTTTCCTGAATGAGCAGTCATAGCCCACCCAGGCTGTACCCCATAACTTTCCTGTATCTATTATGAGATCCATATACCTTAAAGGGATAGTAATGTTTCATAATAAAAGCAGCTCTAATTAATCATCATAGTATTTGGACTTTGGAGAGTGTTATTTCAATTCTGTCAGAGTTGTAGTTCCAGAGTAATTCAATGACAAAGTGTCCCCCTCCCATCCCTTTTACTGATGTCACACTGTTCAGCTAGAGCAGAAGGGAGGTGCCAAGGTAGACTGCAGAGAGGGACAATCTTCAATTAAGATAAGGGAAAAACCTGAAAAGCTTGTCAAGGGGGGCAGGGATTTCATTGTTCTCATAGGAATAAGAGTGTCCCCTGCTGTTATCTGTCCAGTCTATGGACTGCATTCCACATCTGAAAAGAGATTGCTTACACTAGGTAAAAGGGGCGGGAGGGGGAAACTTTGCTTGTGAATATCTCATAAACCATAAAGGTTTGAGAGATAAGACTTATATCATTCTTCATGTTTTTTTAATGCCTACAAAATAAAATAAAGTTAAAACGAAGTATTACTATCCCTTTAAGATGTTAGCGAACTGTGGAGGGATTTGGTTAGTGAAGAGACTGGCATAAACCAAGAAACCTTTAACCCATTCAGCCAGCGTCCTTGGCCTAGCCAGTCCCTCTTTCTTATCCGCTTTTAGCAACATACTAATAAAATAAAAAAGAGTGTGTACAAGACATTGTAAAACAATTCCCCTGCCTCTCAAAGTTTTAAAAATATAAGACATACATAAGAAATATGTATAAGTATTAAGTATTTAGTATTAAGTGGCGCAATTATGGTGAAAATCAGTTTCACCATATGAGACAAAAATAAATTGAGTCACATGAGGAGTTTAACTTCTTGAATGCTAGAGAGGTCATCCAACGCAATTTTGAGACCTGTTTAACAATTAAGGGGTTAAAAAAAACACATTTAAGTCAATGCAAAATTTTGGATTTTACACATTTTATTTCTTCAGTGCAGTTGGTTTGCACCATAATTGATCTATTATGTATTTATACATAAGGCCCAAACAGTTTTAATTGTTTAAATTCTACTGAGCCTGGAGTAATAAGATGACTAGGGGGAGCTTCACAAAAGGTAGATAAGATGCATATTGACTGTATGCACTAAGATGCCTTTCTTCATCATAATCCCTGTGAATCCACCACCAATCTGCCACAGTCCCCCACATAGCCACGAATGTGTCATGCCTTCAACAGGTTTATGCTTTTGCTCAACAATTACTAATTTGCATATGCAATTTACTGAGCCATTGTTATGTGCACATGAGTGTCTTTAAATGTTAATGTGTCACATGCACTAAACTGCGTTAGCAACTTTTGCTGTTTGAGTTCTTCTTATAGCTCACTATTGTTCCAGAGATAGCAGACTTGACAGCTGCCCTCCCTTAAACATTTCAGTGCCATAGGGGTGTGAATTGCACACCCCTGTGGCACTGAAAGGGTGGCACTGAAAGGGTTCCAAACTAAGAAAATGGCAGAGAAGCTATACATCACATCTTCTCTGCCATTCTCCACTCACTGAAACAGTCCTATTCACCGACCAGCTGATTCAAGGAAAACACAGGACTCACAAAGGACTTGGTTGCAGAGTGCCTTGCAAGTCCTGTGTTTACATTCAAAGAACCAAAATATAGAGTGCACCACCACATTATTATGGGTATTATCAAGTCTGTTCACCGGCTATTGTCTTCAACAGGTAATATAATCAATTTTATGCAAGTCTCCCCTCAAAAGGGGGAAAAAAAAAGATTACCTTTAAAATGCACTACTGACTAATCAAGAATGATACAATAATACAGATCATGAAGCAGAATAATTTTCATGAAAATAAGTGATTAAAAAAACAATTTTTATTGAAAGTTATTTTTCAATAAAAAAAGAGAAAAAAGAAACTTGAAATGACAAAATATCACTTGTCTGAAGAATGCTATTATTCATTCTCTCTGTATTCTATGTGAATAATAATTCAGAAAAAATAACCATTAGGGAGAAAATATCCCTAGCATGATCTCCCAAAAATGATACATAATAGTAGTTCATTAGTCCTCATGAAAATCAATAGCAATCCTGTCTTGTGTAAGCAAACTTATTATGTTAGATACCAAATAATATACACGATAACACTGTAAGAAACGATGGATGAGGAGTTGGTATAGCTCAGTCTCTGAGGTGAAAGAATAAATGATAAAGCATGACTGCATTCTAGTATAGAGTCCAAAAGAGATCAATTGCCAAATTTGAATACGGGTATTCAATTACAAATCTTCTGCTGTACTTAAAGGGATAGTAATGTTTCATAATAAAAACAGGTCTAATTAATCATCATAGTATTTGGACTTTGGAGAGTGTTATTTCAATTCTGTCAGAGTTGTAGTTCCAGAGTAATTCAATGACAATGTATCCCCCTCCCACCCCTTTTACTGATGTCACACTGTTCAGCTTGAGCAGAAGGGAGGTGCCCAGTTAGACTGCAGAGAGGGACAATCTTCAGTTAAGATAAGGGAAAAACCTGAAAAGCTTGTCAAGGGGGGCAGGGATTTCATTGTTTTCATAGGAATAAGAGTGTCCCCTTCTGTTATCTGTCCAGTCTATGGACTGCATTCTACATCTGAGAAGAGATGGCTTACACTAGGTAAAAGGGGCGGGAGGGGGAAACTTTTCTTGTGAATATCTCATAAACCATAAAGGTTTGAGAGATAAGACTTATATCATTCTTCATGTTTTTTTAATGCCTACAAAATAAAATAAAGTTAAAACGAAGTATTACTATCCCTTTAAAGGGATAGTAATGTTTCACAAAAAAGCAGCTCCAATTAATCTTCATAGTATTTGAGCCATAGAGAGTGTTATTTCAGTACAGTCAGAGTTGTAGTTCAAGAGTAACTAAATGATAAAGTATCCCCCTCACACCCCTTTTACCTAGTATAATCTTAGTGTAAGTCATCTCCCCTCAGATGTGGAATCTGGTCTTGAGACCAGACAGCTCACAGCAAGGGACAATTTTCTTACTGTGAACATAAAGAAAACCCTGCCCCCTTGACAAGTTGTTCAGGTTTTTTTCCTTATGCTAATTGAAGATTGTTCCTCTCTGAGATCCATCTTGACAGTCTTGTTACTCTGAGATGAGCAGTATTACATCAGTAAAAGGGGAGGGAGGGGGATATTTTATCATCCAATTACTCTTGCCCTACAACTCAGACAATATTGAAATAATACTATCCATGGCTCAAATACTATGAAGATTAATCGGAGCTGATTTTTTTTTTGTGAAATATTACAATCCCTAAGACAGGGGACTTAGTGTAACTAACTTTCCTGCAAAATATAGCCATTTGGAATGACAAGTAATTGGATATGTGACACCATTATGAATAATATGTGTTATACACTACAAGAACAGAAAGTAATATTCCTACAGAATTGTTGTCTAAACCAAATTCTATATCCATATGAATGGATCACTCAAAGTCTGCAGTAAAAGGGGTAATACTCTGCTAAAAAAATTACCAGTATAAAAGCTGTATAAATATGCAGCCAGCAAAATATATTGGTGCTGATAAGTCATAGAATCCTACTGGAATATAAGTATAAATCAGACTCAAACAATATATATATATGTCCTACTTAAATAACACAATCTCTGCAAATAATATTATTGCCAATAATATGCACTCAGTTGTTTCGCTACACAGCCATGGATATATCATACTGTTTGTACAGTTCTTAATATACAATATTCCTTTGATGTATGCGTACACAGAAAACAGTATCATTTATCATAAGACCCAGTAACGCATATAATAATGTATAGTGATAAATGATGGCACACACTATTATAGTCCTGCACCATAGAAGATGAATAATTGCACTGCCTGCTACATATCCAGGAAATTAAGTTGTTCTTAGAATCTGGGTGAGTGTGAACAAGACAAGTGTCGGTAAATCTAAACTCTCCATCCACTGTTCAGTTATATTAGCACAGCATATACAGATAGCCAGTTACTGTACGGATCATCGAGCTTGTAACAGTCAAAGAGTTAACTAAGTTGATTTTCCCAACCATTTCCATACTATCTCGTATATGGGGAAAGGCTAAGAATTCATAATATGAATAACAGTAATACCTAATTTATGGACAGGTTGCGGAGAACAAAAGGAAAGAAATACCTACTCAGAAGATAATGTGATTGCCAAAAATATGCACTCAACTGTTTGTCTATACTGCTGTTGGTTTTATCACACTCACTGTCATACTGCTTATGCGGTCATAGTGTTAAAGGGATAGTAATACTTGCAAATTACTAATCCCCATATTGTAGCTTTGTTAAAAAGAAACTTATTGACCCCAGTGTCATCTCTCAAACCCTTATGGTTTGAGAGATGATAGCGCTCAAAGTTCCCCCCTACCTCCCCCTTCCCTGACTGAACGCTGAACACTAACTGCAGGGATATCCGGTGTTACTTGCATCAGGCGGCTCTACAGCATTGCCGAGATTGCGTTTATAAAAAATAAATCTTTCACTAAAACGGTCTTCTACAGGTGCTTGCAAACCAAGCACACGTAGAAGACCGTTTCAGTGAAAGAATTATTTTTTATAAACGCGATTTTGGCAATGCTGCAGAGCCGACTGATGCACATAAGACTGTCGTACAACAGCTTCCCCTGCAGTCAGCGTTCAGAATCCAGTCAGGGAAGGGGGAGGGAGGGGGGAACTTTGAGAGCTATCATCTCTCAAACCATAAGGGTTTGAGAGATGACACTAGGGTCAATAAGTTTATTTTTAACAAAGCTACAATATGGTGATTAGTAATTTGCAAGTATTACTTTTAATATGCAAATATTCCTTAGACATATATGTATACAATATCATGTAACATGCCAGAGAGATGGCTCAGTTGGCTGAGGCACCAGCTGTAGAATCTGCTTAGATGTGAGGTCGCAGGTTCTAGTCCCAGCAAGGTCAGCTCAGCCTTTCATCTTTGTAAGGTAGATAAAATTAGTCCAGGACATACTTGAAAAAGAGATCCATCTTCCTGGTAAAATACTTTCACAAAAAAAAGGCCTGGTAAAGTAACCTGTGTTTACCTGAATCAGCTGGTTCAGGCAGTAGAGAAGATGTGATCTCAGTTTGGAACCCTTTCAGTTTCATAGGGGTGGGCAATCTATATCTGTTTGGTACTGAAAGGATTAAGAGAATGATGCTCTTTGTGGTGTTGAAGTCAGAGCAGATCCTCTCCACTCTCCCAGTGGGTAAGTGGGGTAGCAGAGATAATGTGCTCAGACTTCAGGGTTGTCAATCTGCTGACAATGTGTAAGGGATGGCATCTATTTCACATTGCCAGCAGTTTGACAATCCTGCACCCTAATGATTACATTCAACCCCCCTTCTTGCATACTTAATTCTTACTGCTCGCCATATCATTCCCCTTAGAACATCTGCCCCAGGAGTAATTCTGGGATTAACCAAGTGAACTACAGCTTATAAATAAACATTTCCATCGATTAAAGTACAGCTTTTAACCAATTTAAAAGAGAAGTCGCCATTGTATTGCTTTGCAACCTGTTAACCCTATTGTTTTGCAATTCATTGTGCACCCTCTGGCAATCAAAGGGTTAAAGTATTATAGAGCACTAAATATTTTAATCAATATGAATTGTATCTGTCCCTTATGATGTACTTGGTTTGCCCAAGAATCACTGTTTCTTCTTAGCACAGCAATCTCAATAAGCTGCTAAAATTTAATTAATTAAAGGACATCAGTCTAGGAGAAATATTCCCAGATGCTTAGTATAATTTGTAAGGCAAAAGAAAAAAGTTCCAGTCCTTTAGAAGAAGCATTGTTTCATAACATAAAATTGTTTGTTTATTGTTGCAATGTCATATTAGTTCAATTTTGTCTCTGCCCTTTGAGAGATATTGCCATTTAGGTTTTTTTGTCTCTTTCATAATGCCCTTTGCTTTGTTCTGTAGTTTTAGCAAATATTTTCATAAATCAATATGGTGTATGGGATGAAAATAAAGGACTCCATAACAGAAAGATAGGTTAATATTCATAACATCTGATGGCTTGAGATGATGGGCCACAATGCTGAAGGATTAAAGGCATAGTAATACTTGAAAATAAGTTTATTTTATATTGTACCCCTTAAAAGTTTCCCCTGGAGTGACTTCATTGCTCCACCCTTCAGATTTGGAATCCAGTCCGGGACGGCTGTGCCTCTCCAGAAGTGCTGAGATCACCATCTTTAAAAAGAATTTCTTAATTGGAATGGTATACAAAGTGTGCTTTCAAGCCAGGCACACTTTGTAGATAGTTCCAATTAAGTAGTTCTTTTCAAAGATCGTGATCTCGGCACTGCTAAAGAGCTGCCGGTTGCTCTGTGGACTGAATTCCAAATCTGTCCACTAGATGGCAGACTTGGCTGAAACAGCCAGGAAAAGAGCATTTTACTATATTTTACATATGAATATCTCCCAAACCATAAAGGTTTGGGAGATAAGACTTATATCATTTTTCGTGTTTTTTTAAGGGCTACAATATAAAATACAATTATTTTCAAGTATTACTATCCCTTTAAGCAACCATTTGAATGCCAGAGGGTTTGGCAACTCATTGTCCACCTTTCTGGCACTCAAAGGGTTAAAGAGTAAAATGTAACTAAAACTACCATTCCTGGTCAGTTTTCATAAAATCAAGCCTGTTGGCAAATGTAAACTGAGGTCTCGCTGAGGTTTGCAGGAGAAACCCAATGGGTAGTGGCTGAGACTGACTAAAATCAGAGTGCTCCACAGTCTTCATCATTTTTAGGAGGCTCCATTGTCTTCAGTAAAGATGAGCAAAACAATTCTGAAATTTCTATTTTCGCACGACAAACAGGCACTTTGTTACTGCATATTATTTACTTTAAACAATCAGCTGATAAACCATTCATGTGACATAAAAAGCGGGTTCACTTACATTTAGACATCAGTCTTCTGGCAGAGTTCTACATCTTTCCTCTTCTCTTGGCTTCCCCCACTTTCTACCCCCTCAGTCACCCTCCCATTTCCCCCTGGTCTTTAATCCTTCTCCCCCACACCTGTCCCCATTCTCAATCACTAACTCCACTCTCCCTGATTCATGTTCTGACCCCTTTTCACATGCCCTGTCCCACTCTTCCATACATGGCACTAGGAATGGGTGAAATTTTTCATCCCAAAGGAAAACAGGAGAAAAATTCCACTCCCCACAGAGCAGTAAATTATTCACAAACAGTACCAATTTTCCGCTTGCCCCAAATGCCCCAAAATGTTGTGTGACTTACTAGGAAGGCAGAGGCAGCTGCAATCCAAGTTCCTTTCTGGTTTTGCTGTTATCTCTGTGTTAGGGGAGTTTGGGTGTGTGTGTGAGAGGGAGCAAATGCTATTTACCCCAAATATTGCAATATTTTGTGTGACTGATTGGGAAGATATAGAAAGGCATGAGCCAAGTTCCTTCCACGTCTAGCTGTTATGTCTGTGTTAGGGGAGTCTGGGGAAAGAAGCAGTTGACGGTGACAAGGACAGTTAATAAAAATAAAAAAATAGTTTGACAGTGAAAACGGAGCTTGTCCAATGGCTTACAAATAAGCGGCATACTGAGTTCTGAGTTGAAGAAGAGATAGACTGTTCAGTTATTGTCTTCATCTGTGGTCTATACTAGTATACCAGCCTAACTATATGTGGGATCCCTATTTCAGTGAAGGCACTGAAGTATTATATTTGTTTTTGATAGGTGACAGAGACAGGAACCGTTGCATGAGCTGTGACTGAGGCAGACTGATACTAGAAGAGAAAGAATATTTTGTAAACGTGCAAGATATCAAATACAATCAGTTCTATTGTGGTTGAATAATGTCCAGCAAACACACTAGGGGCAGGGGGAGGATGAAAGGAACACATGGAACATGTGAGTAAAGCAGAAGTCCAAAAGCCAACTTCAGCTATGGTTGCTGCTGAATTTGCAATAAATTATGGTGATCCTTCACCTGAGAAATTCTCACAAAAGTTCCAGCACCACTAGCCCCAATACTATTAATAAACATGTAAAAGAATACACAAAGAATGGGAGCACAAGTGCAGACTGTTGTATATCATAGAGTCTTTCACCTCCACCATGCTGAAGCACCTTCTGAAGAAAAATATAGTATTACATTTCCAAGAGGCAAGTACCAGGCTCTAGGTGCACAGGCTAATGTGCCATAGACAACTGTGGACACAGTCAAAATGGGGTCCAGTGATGTGGGACTAATATAGGTTCCACACGCCAGCAACAATACTCCTGGTCCTAGTTGCAGTGCTGATACTGAGGCAATAGCAGCAACGTCATCCTTTGCCCCAACCAGTGACGGGGAATGTGGAGGAGAAGAAGAAAGAGGTGATTCTTCTCTACCTTTCCCCTCCCCCCTGAAGTCTTGTGTGTGAGACTATTGTTATTTTGGGGCAAGCACAGTGCAGTCATCAATGATGACACTGTGCACAATTTGTGAAAAGTCAGTGAAAATGGGAGACACACAACCACCCTGATAACTCACATGAAACACAGACACCATGACATTCATGTGAAACATTAAATCCAAACCGTAATCAAAGAAATCAGGCACCACTGTTGCTGTACCCCCTGACTCTCCCCAAAGTCAGCAAGTGGCAAGGAGTAAATCAAAGAAGAGGAAGAAAAGAGAAACCCATCCAGAGCCTGAAAGTTTGATGGTGAACAAAACACCTGGATCCCATCATCTACTTGATCTAGGATCTGGCCGCAGGAATATCATGTAACTAAATCTTCTGGTGATCCACTTCGTTCATCTTTACCTCCCACACCAGCTGACAGCCGTTCAGTAGATGTCAGCTTGTGGTAATTCCTGTCCACCCATTGCACACTGTGTGGCTTGCTGACCACACACTTGGCAGTGTGGTGGAAGATAATGGCAAGCAGGGCATCAAGTGGCATCTGAGGCCATTACATCCCACAGAATACGCTAAGCTGGTAACAGGGAAGGTATAAGAATAGTATAGACTGCAGTGGGAACCACAGCACTCTATCTCAAGATCATGAAGAAATTTAGCTCAGGTGCACTCTATAGTAAGCATCCCAGGGCTCCCATACAGACCAAAAATCATCCCATGTGACTGCATGGCACCATGGGGTATGCTTATCAATGAGAATGGCAACACCTTTCTTTTTGATATCTGCAGATGCATACCACTCCTTGGGGTAGTAGTCACCAGTGAGATAAGGGTGCTGTGAAGCAACAAATTGGATTTCTTGTATGAACAGAACATTACAAGCTTCGCTCAAAAGTAACAATCCTTTTTCAGGGACATTGAGCCTTCTAGCATTCATAGAGGAGACATTTAGCACAGCCTTTTCCATAATGAAGGCCCACAAAGCACCAAAAGAGACACAGAGTGATGTTACTCACCCACTGCGGTCTATAAAAAATGACAAGGACACAGATGGAAAGGAAAGAATGGGGGGGCTGGTGTCAACAAACTGGGGGCGAGGGCACCCAGGAAAGCCAAAACCACAGCGGTATTCTGTGGGGCGGGGGGGCAAGTAAAAAACAGTAAAAGCCTAGGTATTAAAAGTAAGGGTCATCCAGGGACCTCTGGGCATACCCCTTAAAGCTCCACAGCTATAGCAAACAGCCTCTCAGAGAACATAGATACTAAACCGTATAAGAGAAAGGGGGCAGAGAGAAAAGAAAAAGGGAGTCAGTGACACGTGCACAGAGTGTAGAGACGTGCTAGTATCAAAACATGCATGTGAAACTGAAAACTAACATCTCAGTTGGAAAGGAGAAAGGGAGAGACACAGGGTTACTCGGATAATAGAAGAGGGGGTTAAGATGGCTGAGCAATGCAAGAAATAAAATGGAGGAAAGACAGAAGTACAAATATCAGGGTTTAAAACAGTAACATCCTGCACTGCACAACAGAACCCAGCATCACCGACATTTACCCACGGACCGGCGGGAGACAGCACCAACAAGGCACTACAGAACCAGTAAACAGTACACAGCCAATGGGCAGGACCACCTGGACGTCAACAGCTGTAAAGACAACAACCCATCAGCAGGGAGGTACCCTGTACATGTCGGGAGATCTCAGTATGAATAATAGTGTCTGTCTGAAATGTGGTTGCATTCCCCCAGCGCTTGTCCCCAGGACAGCCGAGCAAATCAGCGGCATCCGAGGAGCTCTCACTTCACCTAAGGAGCTAAGTTTAAACAATCATATAGTAATAATAATAAAGGCATACCATCAGATAAAGCAAAAATGCATGGTACTAGGTGACAGGAAAAAAGTTGTGTGACTAAGAAACAAATATTGTGACGAGTACCCATCAAGAACGAACAAGATAAAGTGTCTTTTCCTTAGGCACCCCTCAGTGGTTATACAAGTCATGTTTTTCACTCCCATGTGCCATTGCAGAGAGGAAACTTCCATATTCACATCATCCAGGTTCCACCCTCAGACAGTCCAGCTCCGAAATGTCAGGCAAATGCTTTCTGAGCGAAAGAATCAGCAAAACTACAGACAAATGTTTTGGCCTATGTGGGACTCATTGGTGTGGTGCAGCTGATTCCCTCTAGGCACATGGAGAACAAGGGCCCATGCCTGGGATCTCCTTCCACTGAGGGAGACTAAGAAACAAATATTGTGAAGAGCACCAATAGAGAACCAACAAGATAAAGTGTCTTGTCCTTAAGCATAGTGGCCACTCAGTGGTGCTAGAAGTCACATTTTTCACTCCCATGTGCCATTGCAGAGAGTAAATTTCCATATTCACATCAGACAGATCCCACCCTCAGACAGTTCAGCTCCGAAATATCAGAGAAATGCTCTCTGCTCAAAAGACTCAGGAAAACCACAGACATATGTTTCAGCCTATGTAAACCTCGTCAGTATGGTGCAGTTGATTCAAGGCACATGGAGAGCAAGGGTCCATGCCTGGGATCCCCTTCCACTTAGGGAAACTAAGAAACAAATATTGTGAGAAGCACCCATCTTGAACAAACAAGATAAACTGTCTTGTCCTTAGGCATAGTGGCCCCTCAGTGGTTCTACAAGTCACGTTTTTCACTCCCATGTGCAACTGCGGAGAGAAAATTTCCATATTCACAACAGACTGGTCCTGCCCTCAGACAGTCCAGCTCCGAAATATCACATAATTCCTCTCTGGTCGAGAAAACCAGCAAACCGTAGAAAGACGTTTCATCTTATATGGGGTTCGTCGGTGTGGTGCGGCTAATTGCCTCTAGGCACATGGAGAGCATAGGTCCATGCCTGGGACCCCCTTCCACTTAGGGAGACTAAGAAACAAATATTGTGAGAAGCACCCATCAAGAACTAACAAGATAAAGTGTCTTGTCCTTTCATAGTGGCCCCTCAATGGAGCAATAAGTCACATTTTTTCACTCTTATGTGCCATTGCTGAGAGATAATTTCAATAGTCACATCTGACTGATCCCACCCTCAGACAGTCCAGTGCTAAACTGTCAGGCAAATCTCTCTCTGCTTGAAAGAACCAGAAAAACCACATACATACATTTCAGGCTACTAAGGCCTTTTCAGTGTTATGCGGCTGATTCCCTCTAGGCACATGGAGAGCAAGAGTCCATGCATTTGAATCCCCTTCCACTTAGGGCGACTAAGAAACAAATATTATGACGAGCACCCATCAAGAACAAACAGGATAAAGTGTGTGGTTCTTAGGCATAGTGCCCCCTCAATGGTGCTACAAGTCACAGTTTTCACTCCCATGTGCCATTGCAGAGAGGAGATTTCCATATTCGTATCAGACTGGTCCTGCCCTCAGGCAGCCCAGCACTTAAATGTCAGACAAATTCTCTCTGCTCAAGAGATTCAGCAAAACCACAGACATACATTTTGGCCTATGTGGGTTTCGTCAATGTGGTGTAGCTGATTTGCTCTAGGCACATGGAGAGCAAGGTCCCCATGCCTGGGATACCCTTCCACTTAGTAAGACTAAGAAACAAATATTGTGTGTCTCCCAAAGTATAAGATCATCCCAGGCATGGGCCTTTGCTTCCATGTGCCTAGAGAGATTCAGCTGCACCACACTGGTGAGGCCCACATAGGCTGAAATGTACATCTGTGGTTATGTTGTCACTCTCTTGCTGTGAGGATTTGCTTGTCATTTTGGAGCTGGCCTGTCTGTGAGCAGGACCAGTTGAATATGGAAATTTCTTCTCTGCAATGGCACATGAGAGTGAAAAACTTGAGTTGTAATACCATTGAGAGGCTACCATGCTTAGAACAAGACACTTTATTCTGTTTGCACTTGATGGGTGCTTCTCACAATTGTTTGTAGGCCAAAGGTATGAGCCATAGTCACAAACAGTGGGTAAGCAACGGCATTGCACGTTGCCAACACTGGCCAATAAAGAAGGCAAGAAACAGAAAAAGGCACCAATAAAGCACAGACATAGCCACAAGTCCCGTAGAGGTATGGAGGGCAAGAAGACAGACATCAATGCATCAGTAAGGACCGTCACCACAGGTTCCCAGAGGACACATGATGTGACACAGCAGAACGCCTCTTCACCAATGCCGGCCCCCAGGCCACCAGCCATGCCACCCGGACCGGGAGACAGCACCGGCAAGGCATCACCCGAACAATAAGCAGTGCATAACTAATGAGGAAACTTGGTGGCTGGTCAAGAATACAAGTGATAGCCTCAAAACAGTGGGTGAACAAAAGCTCCTTGCAACATCGATACCAGTCCCTGGCCTGTCGGAAAAGGGGGGAGAACCGGAAAGTGGCACTGACAAGGCACAAATATAGAGCTAATTCCTGCATAATTATTAAGGGCATAAAGACAAGCATCAATGTACCACTATAGGCAGTCATCCCTGGTACCACAATGACACACAACACCACACCAACTCGCGTCACCCCGGGCCACAGCTGTACCATCCAGAACCGTGAGGCAGCTCCAGCAAGGCGACACAGAAACAATAAACAGTGCATGGTTAATGAGGAAATTTAGTGGTTGGTCAAAAGTGAAAGTCATAGCCTTAAAACAGTGAGTGACCAATAACACCTTGCATCATCAACGCCAGTCCTCAGTCCACCCAAAAGGGAGGCAAGAACCAGGAAGTGGCACCGACAAGGAACATCCATATAGCCAATTCTTGCACAACCAGGAAGGGTATGAAAACAAGTAACAATGTATAATTAAAGGTAGATAACCCAGGTTCAAACAGTGCACCACAACTGTACATAACACAACCCCATGTCACCGACGCTGGTCCCCGGGCTGCAGGGCAAACTGTCCGGAACCAGGAAGCAGGATTGGAAAGGCTTTACAGAAACAATAAACAATGTATAGCAAATGAGAGAGGCTAACCAACGGCCAAACAGCTGTGGAGGCACAGGCCTGAAAGCGAAGTTCACCACAATACTACACCAAGAGAGGTGGATATCCAGATATAGTAAAAAAATGCATGTAACGTGGTAGTAGTCCATGGATGTGAGTTCTTGTTTCAAACAGTAGGTGAGCAACAGTGTCCCGCATCTTTCTTATTGGTCTCCGGCTCACCAAGAAAGAGGCAACAATCGGACAGCAGCACTGACAAGGCACATTAATAGAGCCAAATCCCGCATACTTATCAAAAAAATCCAAACAGTGCTCCTCCACTTATTCATGGGTGTCTCTGCTATCCGTTCTGGTATCTCACTTCTAAAGACAAAATGCGGAAAGGAAAGGTTGGCGAGTCACTCCCAGTCCCTGGGCAGTCATAAGGGATCTGTCGCAACAGAAGGCCACCACCTCTTAGCTTTAGGGTCGGTGGACGCGTCCCAATGGGCTCTCCGCTCTCTAGGAGCATCACTCGATTGATACTGTAGATCTCGTCTGGGATTTCAACTGGAGGACTGGAGATTCGATGCCCAGTGTCTTACAAAATTATGGGATCTCCGGAGGGTCACATAGAAGGCTCGAAGATCCATTATGAGTGGCAGTAAGTTGGAAGGGAATTCCCCAACAATACTTGAAACCCAAATTCCTCAGATGGTCAGTTAGAGGCTTAAATGACCAACACTTCTGAAGAATGTGGGGGAACAGGTCTTTGAAGAGATTAATTATACAACACGCATATTTGATCTCGGGTAGGACAATGCTCCAGAGAATAATACGGTCATTATCAGCATAATTGTGTAAGCAACAGATAATGTCCCGAGGACTGGAGTCAGGGGGACGCCCTAGGTCTCAGAGCTCCGTGTACATGATCAATCTTGGAGATCCCGGAATCTGAGTCCCTCAAAATTTCAGTAAACAAGCTCTGAAGAGCCGCCTGCAGATCTTTAGTGGGTACAGACTCAGGAAATCCCTTAATCCTTATATTACGTCTGCGGCCCCGATTATCCAGGCCTTCTAAACTGAAAGACATGAAAAAGATAGTATCTTCATGGCTAGTATCAGTTTGTTACAAAGATTGCATCTGCGTCCACAAAGCCTCCTTGTCATCCTCCAGGACCTGAATTCTCTGACCAAGGTCCTTCAGTAATTCCAACAGTTGAGATTTAACAGTTTATTTAAGAATTTTCTTGAGAGCTACCATAAACAACTTCATATCTTCTTTGGTCAAAAAAGGTGCTAAATCATCCCTAGTGAGGGGTGTAGATGAGGACATCATCATAGGGATGTTCTCCTTATCCCACCATTGCAAAACCCCTCAGGTCCATTTTCATTGGTAAGTCTGAGTCTTCTCCTGCGCAATGTCGGATCAGCAAATAGTCTGAGATTCTCCCAATAGTGGGCTTTTTTGTGCCCCTCTTCTCAGGGGCCGGCATCCAGGCAATAAATCTTTCAGATACCAAGCCCGGAGACCCAGGAGAGTTAGATCAAGCAGCCATTTTCTTCAGCAGCTAAGCCACCCCCCATTTGTATTTTATTTTTTTATTAACAGTCCCCCAAAACCCCCAACAAACCCCCTATCCCCACAAAAATGTCCTATTCAATTGATTCTTTTCCCAGGCACCCTCTTCAAACTCCTTTTATACCATGACTTATTTTGATTTTTTTTCTTATTAACCCAAATCCCAGTCAACACCCCCCTTAAAAAAAATTCCGTGTTCAACTAATTATTTCCCCACACTCCATCAACACAGGCACTCGCATACCCCTTTTATACTATGCTTTTGGGAAATAAAAACATTTGCTATGTGTTATGTGTAAATTGAATGTTCCTATTGATTACAATGCAATGAGCTAGGTGAAAAAAAACAGAAAAATACCACTTTTTCCAGGAAATTATTCACCCAGCTGAAAGTGCCCTTATTTCCTGATTTTGGTTTGAGCAAACATTTTCATCCATCCCTAGGCACAAGCCCTGAGGAATCAGTTATGATTGGTTAGACTCAGGTTTGTTTGAGGCACAAATCCTGAGGAATCAGTGATTTTTTTGGACTCAGGATTGTTAGAGGCAAAAGCCCTGAGGAATCAGTGATGATTTTTGAATTCAGAATTGTTGGATCCACAAGTCCTGAGGAATCAGTGATTTTTTGGACTCAGGATTGTTAGAAGCACAATCACTGAGGAAACAGTGATTTGTAGGACTAAGGCTTATTAGAAACAAGCCTCCAAAAATAGTTTTTATAGGCCTCTGTGGTATAATTAAAGTATAAGCCCTGAGGAAAAAAACCCTACTGAGCTAGTGCCAGTGGACAATGGACATTGGCAATTGCCATGATGTCATTGTAAAATTTGTCACTGGTATTCTTGTTGCTGCTGCTGAGTTGTTTAAGCATCAGGATGATTAGGCAGCTCCAAGGGAATGGGATCAACACCAACAGTGATATGGTTGATGATGATCATGGTTCCACTTGCCAGTAGCTCCATTGATGCACCTGAGGCAGTAGCAGCACCACAACTAGACCACATCACTTCAGGTATATCTAGAGAAAATAAGTTTATAATTCTATAATTCTTCTTCTCCTGCACCTACTCCAAAATCATGGGTCTGTTAGAATACTACTTTTTCCCTTGAGAAGAGAGCAGGAAAGAACTGTGCCTCTCATCAGAAAATGCAATGTGCACAGTGTGTGTAGGAAATAGGGAAAAAAATGACACAACTGAAAGCAAATACCTTGATGCTTAGGTCTGTTATGTAAAATCAATTATCCCCTAAGAAACCAAGCACTGCAACTGTCATTATGTACCTTTTTTCGGCTCCGCTAAGGACATGTCACAACTTGCAGTTTTAATAATAATGATGAATCATCCCTGCCACCAGCTTAGAGTATTCTGCGTGATGTATTCTCCTCAAATACTGTTTGATTCCTTGCCTGCGATTATACTCCACCAAATTGTCATGTGTGGTCAGTGCACCATTCAATGTGTAATCAGTGAACATGAACTGCCACATCCTCACATCTGCAGAATCGCTATCAGCTGGTGAGGGAGATAACGATGACAGAGGGGGGTCACCAGAAGACATTGCAACATCTTCCAGTGCCCGGACCCTAGTGCAAGAAGTTGATGGCGAGCCAGCTGTTTGGCTTGCCATTAATTTTTTAGGCTCTGGCTGGGTTTCTCTATTCTTTTTCCTCTTTGATTTGTGCCTCAAATCTTTTTGCCCTTGGGGAGAGACAGGGGATACAGCAACAGTGGGGGGACAGCAACAGCGGCTCCCGATTTCCTTTGGTGAGGTTTGGCTTTAACATGCTTCGCATAAATGTCATTGTGCCTGTATTTCATGAGTGTTATCAAGGCAGTTTTATCGCATATAGTGCACAGTGCCATCGCTGATAACTACACTATAGCTGCTCAAAGAGAAAAATAGTCCCACTTCCAAAACCTCAGATGCGAGGAGAAAGGTTAAGAAGAATGTCCTATTTCTTCTTCTCCACAACCCCTTCACTGGCTGGGGGAGAGGATGACGCTGCTGCCTCAGAATCAGCACTACAACTAGTACCAGGAGTATTGCTGGCAAGTGGAACCTTTCCTAGTCCTGAATCACAACTACTGCTGGACCTCATTTCCACAGTGGCCATGGTGGTCTGTGGCACACTAACCTGCTCCTCATCAACTCAGCAGCAGTAGCAGGAATTACAGCAGAAGAAACTCTGCAATCTCACAGTTGGTAGTGGTGGTGGTGGTGCCCATCTCCATTTGCATATCTGACTCCAATTCCTTCTCGATTTTGGCTAAAAAGGCCATTAATGTCTTTTCCACCCCAGCTGCTCCTCCATCACCCTCATCACCACCAGCCCCTCCTTGCTGCTGCTGCTGCTGCTCTGTGAGAGTCCACTGGATGGCAATGATGACAAATGTGACAGAGGGTCCCCCACTGTCACATCTGCCATCTCTACAGGTGAAGAAGGCAGACTAGCAGCACCAGCAGCAAGCACAGGCAGCCGATACTGCTGCTAGGCAGTTCTGCCTTCCTCAGCATCAGGTCCCAGAGACATAATGCTGGGGGAAAGGGCAATCACAGGATCAGGTGGATGTTGTGGGCTCCCTTGACTGCTAGTCTGGCTGCTCTGCATCACTTCCCCTTCCACCTCAACAGGAGGATCTGCAGCGGTCATGCTAGTCACACCTCCAGCTGCTTCACTACCATTACCTCCACCATCACCTCCTCCCTCACCCCCAAAACTCTCTAGCTACTTTGAGATAGTAGTGGGACTGCTTGGGGATGGCAAGTGTGAATTAGGTCCCCTGCTGTCACTGCCATTATCTCCTCCTCCTCCTGAGTATCATTAGGCACACTAGGAGCGCTAGCAGCAGGCTCAGGTAGTTGACCTATGCTTCTCACACTGCTACCCACATCTTCATGTGCCTTTGATGATGATGGCAACACTATTTTTCCCCCAGTTCCCCAGGCATGATGTAGGGTATGTAGGAAAACTGGGCATCATTGGGGAATTAAGGATCCTAGACCCTACTATGCTGGCGGTGGTCACTTCCTCCTCTGACTCAATGGCTGGATCAGGGTCCTTCCAGCTCCAATTTTTTTTTATTTAGATAGCTGCTCATCCATTTAGCCAACAGTCTTAACCTCTGCTTCCCTTTCCACTATGTAAAGCACTGCACAATTGTATACCATCTCTCTAGCAGCTTAGTTTTGTGTTTCACTTCCTGGAAACTTAAAGTTCGTGATGTGAAAACGCGAAGTACACGTAATTACACAGGACATTGAAAAATAGCAAAAAACATTTTTGCAGTAGGACAAAAAGGTGAAGTTTTTAAGTGGTTTGTTTAAGGCAGATTTTCCAGAGAAAAGTGGACAACCATGTGGTTTTCGTGGATTTTTTTGCAGGAACACAAAGGGACCTTTCCCCACTCCTATTAGCATTACAGTTCAGGAATCCCTCAGTCTATGAAGTGCACAATATGGAGATACTTCACTCCCTCTCCAGGAGCAAAACATGTTGCTATCTGTTGTCTGTGTAAGAAGCATGTGAGCAGTGGAAAAGGAGGCACCTCCACACTGATATCCTGTCACCAAGATCACCACAATTGTACAGTTTGCTGTCTCCCGGGAGCTCAGGTTTGACATGTGGCTGATCGGGTTGATAGATTGTTGGGAGGGGCTGGGCATGACCCGGCTGTCATGGTACATGTTGGGACTAATGACAATGTCAGTGGAGAATGGAGGTCCGTTAAAAAGGATTTCAGGGACTTAAGATATAAGCTTAAGCAGAGGACCTCTAAGGTAGTATTTTCTGAAATACTACCTGTGCCACACACTACATTAGAAAGGCAACGGAAGATTAGGGTGTTAAATGTGTGGCTAAAGACTTGGTGTAAGCAGGAGGGGTTTGGGTTCCTAGAGCACTGAGCAGTCTTTTCCCTTGGGGGCAATCTTTATAGTAGTGATGGATTGCACCTTAGCGGAAGGCAGGCCACTGTGCTGGACGATAGGATGTTTAGAGGTCTGGGGGAGACTTTAAACTAGAAAGGGGAGAGGGGGAGCTGCAACACAGGCTGGGGAAGATAATATAATTGAGGAAATGGGATTAGAAAAGGGGCATGGGGGTGGAGAGGGGGAATGGGCTAGTTCGTCTAATAGGGAGTTGCCATTGTTACAGCCTGATAAATGGCAGATACATATTGACAAAGAAGGAAATCTTTAGGAATGGCAAAATGATAAAATGTATGCATGCAAACGCTCGCAGTCTGGCTGGTAAGATGGGGGACTAGAAATGATTGCAACACATGAGCAGTATGATCTGATTGGAGTGTCTGAAACCTGGTTAGATGATACATATGAGTTAGCAATCAATCTAGAGAGTTATTGTCACGGTTTTAGATGAACACTCAGACAGAATGGTAAGGTTAAAATAGCTTTATTAGAATAAAGTGCATACAATGGTGTAGGCTATAGACCTACAACAGAACAGGAAAATAAATCTGGAGTACAGTAATAAGGTCTGCACAAGACAGTAGGATACTGACAATACATTAAACAGTATCTGGCACACCTGGTGAGGTAACGGACAGTCCAAATCAGATGATAGGGTGCCAACACAGGAGGTACACGAATAGAACAGACTGACCCAGACGCCTGGGTACTGGAACCCGTACGGACAAGAGGGAAGAACTGGTATAAACTGACAATACAGAATTCTGGCAGAACTGGCAAGGAAAAGAGTACACAGTCCTGGGATGGCAACGGGACTACAGTGGCAAGGAGCCCACAGTAGAGGACTGGCACAACCCAGACGCCTGGGTACTGACCTGACTGTAGCGAGGCAACACTGACCAAAGCCCTAGCCCACTGGCAAGGAGCAACCGTGTAGAAGCAGGCCAAACCTAAAAAGGTTAACGGATACCTAGGCAGATGCTACTGGGAAATCCTAGTACGCTAGGGGTGGATCAAGAAGAGGTAAGTACAGGAATGCAACCAGTGTCTCTCAACCTGCAAGCTGGAAATGCAACACTGGCTCTTGAGTCCAAGGCTCTGCAGTCAGAAACGGTAATGCACTAATACCTGGAAGCCCCAGGTACATACATTGTTAAATGACAACGCCCAAATTAACTGCAACTACCATAGGGAGTGAGCCCAGCGCTACTAGGGAGGCAGACACAGAGAGTGATCAGAGTAACTCAGTCGGTGTGTCCAACACCGTACCTGTACTTTGATTGTACACACCACCGGACGGCAGTAGAGCAGCTTGAGCGCAAAACTCAGCCTTAGGTCGACAGAAACAGCTCCCCGTGGCGCACACCTAAAATAGCTGCAATGCTCTGGAATCCGGTGACCTCATGGGGTCACCTAGAGGCTCAGACTAGACACGGTAATCCCGTGGATGGGAATCCACAGCGGGCAACGGCCATAGCACGGAAGGCAGTCTACCACGGTCAGCAACGGAGTGGGTTCTACAGCCAGGATACAGTCAGCAGTGGAGCAGGTTCTCAGTCAGGGACGGAGCGGGTTCTCAGCCAGGATACGGTCAGCAACGGAGCGGGTTCTCAGCCAGGATACAATCAGTAACGGAGCGGGTTCTCAGCCAGGATACTGTCAGCAATGAAGCGGGTTCTCAGCCAAGATACAGTCAGCAACGGAGCGGGTTCTCAGCCAGAATACGGTCAGCAAAGGAGCGGGTTCTCAGCCAGTATACGGTCAGCAACGGAGCAGGTTCTCAGCCAGGATACAGTCAGCAACGGAGCGTAGCAACAGGAACTCAGGAACAAACTCATAGTCAGGCAGGCCAGGTCAAACACGAATCAGCATAAACACAGAATAGACTCAGGAACTCTTACACCACGAGGGAGGACATCCCAGGGTATATAAAGGCAAGCCCTAGTGTTAGCAATTAAACCCAGCCAATCAGAGAACGGCAGTGAATAATAATGTCGCTGTTCAAAAAAGAAAAGAACGGGCACCGTGATAGTTATTCACTTTTTAGGAGGGATAGGGTTAATAAAAGGGGAGGAGGGGTATGCCTATATGTAAAGCGGGCCTTAAAACCTAGTTTAAGGGAAGATATAAATGAAGGGTCCAATGAAAAAGACCTTGTAGGTTGAAATACACACTGGGGGCACACATAATAAAAATATATTAGTGGGCATTTGCTACAACCCACCTAATAATGGGGAGTTGGAGGAAGCCCAACTTTTACTGCAAATGGAAAAGGCTTCTAGGTCAGCAAAGGTAATTTTAACGGGATATTTTAACTATCCTGAAATTGACTGGAGCAATATGACAACAAAGGGAAATATTCTATGTATGATAAATGATAATTTTATATCCCATCAAGTAGAGGAGCCATCTAGAAAAGAGGCCTTGCTTGACCTAGTGCTCTCAAACAATTCTGATATGATAACCAATGTATAAGTAAGGGAACATTTGGGCAGCAATGACCACAATATTGTATACTTTGAAGTTTGTTATAAGGAACCCAATAGCAAGGGTTTAACCAAAACATTAAATTTTAAAAAGTCTAATTTTACAAAGTTCAAAGAAGTATTAAATGATATCCAGTGGGATGTCCTTTTCAAAGATAAAAATGCACAAGAATCATGGAATGTATTTAAAATGCTCTTAGGCAAATATACACGTCAATATAAACCACTGGGGAATAAGCACAAGAGCAGTAAAGCGAAACCAGTATGGCTTAAGAATGAGGTTAGCAGGGAAATGAGAAATAAAAAGCAGGCTTTTAACGTGTTTAAGTCAAATGGGTCAGATGCATCATTTAAAAAATATAAAGAATCTAATAAAATCTGCAAACAAGCAATAAAGCTAACTAAAATAGAAAATGAGAGAAATATTGGAAATGACAGCAGGAAAAACCCTAAACAATTCTATAAGTATGTTAATGACAAAAAAGTTGAGGTTGATATTGGTCCTCTTAGGACTGAGACAGGTGAATTGATTAGTGAGGATAAAGCTATGTCTGACACCCTAAATACATTTTTTGCTTCACTATATACAAAGGAGGCAACAGTGTCAGGCTATGGGCAAATGGACAGAACCACGGAATTTCCTTCATTAGCTACATGGCTTACTGAGTACAAGGTCCAAAAGAGACTGGAAAGGGTTATAGTGAATAAAGCACCTCTACTGGATGGTATACACCCAAGGGTACTTAAGGAACTTAGTTCAGTAATAGCAAAACCATTATACTTAATATTTATTGATTCACTTTCATCAGGCATAGTGTCCTGTGATTGGAGGAAAGCTGATGTAGTTCCATTGTTTAAAAAGGGAGCAAGATCCAGACCAGGAAATTATAGACCTGTGAGCTTGACTTCCATAGTGGGTAAGATACTAGAAGGGTTATTAACTGACAGTATTCAGAACTATGTGAAGACGAACAATAACATTAGTAGGAATCAGTATGGTGTCATGAAGAATATATCATGTCAGACTAATTTACTTGCATTTTATGAAAGAGTAAATAGTAATTTGGACAGGGGAATTGCTGTTGATATAGTATACTTGGATTTTGCAAAAGCCTTTGATACAGTGCCTCATAACAGGTTACTGCATAAATTAAAAGGCTTCAGTTTGGGCGGTGTTATCTGTACATGGATTGAGAACTGGTTAAATGATAGATGGCAAAGAGTTGTTATAAATTTAACTTTTTCAAATTGGTCTAAGATTATAAGTGGGGTGCCGCAGGGTTCAGTCTTGGGAGCAATGCTTTTTCATTTATTAATGATCTAGAAGTGGGAATTGAAAGTAGCATCTTAATCTTTGCTGATGACACTAAGCTATGTAAGGAAATACATACAGAGCTGGATGTTTTTTCTCTGCAGAAGGATTTAGATAAACAAAGTGAATGGGCAGAAGATTGGCAGATGTAATTTAATGTAGATAAATGTAAGGTTATGCATTTGGGCTGTAGAAACAAACTTGCAATATATACTCTAAATGGTAAACAACTTGGGGAATCCTCATTAGAGAAAGATTTAGGAGTACTGATAGACGACAGACTTCACAGCAGTGTGCAGAGTCACTCAGCTGCTGCAAGAGCAAATAGGGTACTAGCCTGCATAAAAAGAGGTGTAAAAGCAAGGGATGCTAATATTATCCTACCTCTGTATAAATCCTTGGTTAGGCCTCATCTAGAATATGGAGTACAATTTTGGGCGCCTGTTCTAAAAAAAGACATTACTGAACTGGAAAAGGTGCAGAGACGTGCAACAAAACTGATAAAGGGATTGGAGGAGAGACTAGCCAAACTGGGTTTGTTTACATTAGAGAAGAGATGTCTAAGGGGTGATATGATTACTATTTACAAATACATTCAAGGTCAATACAAAGAACTATCAATGAATTACTCAAAGAGCTGAGTTAAGAACGAAAGGTCATCCATTAACACTAGAGGAAAGGCGCTTTCAACTAAAACAAGACAGGGATTCTTTACAGTAAGGGCGGTAAGGCTATGGAATTCTTTGCCTCAGGATGTTGTTCTTGCAGATAATGCAACTGCATTCAAAAAAGCAATGGATGCCTATCTAGCACAGAACAATATTGAAAATTATGACAGATGGCTTCAAAGCATTTAGGATATTGATCCGGGGAACTATTTGACTACCAATTGGAGACAGGAAGGAATACATTATTTTATTTTATTCCCCCCCACACACACTTGGGGCTAGATTGGAGATGGTTCCAGAGGGCTTTTTTGCCTTCCTCTGCCTTCCACAGGGGTGTTTTTGGCATGGGTTGGACTTGATGGACACATCTTTTTTTGGCCTTATCTGCTATGTTACTATGTTATGTGTGTAACATACTCAATAACCTTCCAATATTTAGCATGTGCAAGTAGAACAAATAATGATATATGAACTGTTTTACGTTTTATAAATCTATGTACATACAGATGCAATCAAACTTACCAACACTTAGTGAACTATGTCTGGATAAGTAAACAAAACTTATGTGGAAGTCAATGAAAGTTGGATATCAAATCTAGATAACACAGAACATGGAATACTAAGTCTGGCTACATCTACATACAGGCAGTCACGGATACTTTTTAGGATTAAGGACTCTTTTGGACTTGCAACAGACTCGTCACAGTCTCCTCTCTCCTGGATTCAACCACAGATCTGAAATACAGGTGGGGTGTGTCTTCCAACCAGAACACATGTGTGCCAGTCAAAATTACTTGCTGGCACACACGTGGTGTGGCTGTCTGAATGGTCTGCTTGCAACAGCATGCTGGACTTTGGTGCAACCAAACAAGGCAAAGGTCATCCTTACGAATGGTACCATAGTCCTGCATGTTAGCTTTTACCACAGGCAACACATACAGCACAGCAATAATGCATTGCTATCACCTACTTGAAAGGGGACTAAGTGTATATATGTAGACCTTATCAATAATATCGAACAGCACCCAAAGAGACAATGGCCCTAACCTCAGTATTCATGTGAGTGAACTGTCTCCATCAAGGGTACTGTATACATGCATGTGTCCAAGCAAATAAGTCCTCATGTGCGTCAATGGTATCCAATGTTATCTGTTGCACTGTGGATCCCTGAGATATGCGCTCTCAGAGAATCCTTACACAGCAACTTCAGATTCATAACAGTCAAATACTTTTATTGGTTATTTAGCATCAGGTTATATTTTATTAGGGAAATTGTCCTTTTCCAATAAAATACAAGGTGACTGTGATATAATTGATAAAGTATGCCTGTGATACTCTTCAAGTCACTGCACAAATGCAGAGAAATACCCAGAGAATTGTGGGTATTTGTTTATATATAAATCTTATTTGTCCCAGCAATACAATTGGTTATCATCAACTGTGATGGAACCCTCCATCACCAGGGCTCCTGGAGGGGGCTGAGGGTCAGCCTCCTGCCCACAGACTACGGACCTGGCCGTGGAACAGGATATAGCCTCCCCCTAAGACTAATCCCTGCCCTGTTTGCCCCTTGTCATGGAAGCCTCTGTGCCCTGGGCTCCTGGAGGCACCTGGGGCCCAGTCCCCGCCCTACAAACTACCCAGCTATGAGGGCTGTCACAGAAACAGGGAAGTGTATTTGTTGAGAGAATTATGCTCTGGTCTGATGTTTGTCATTTAATTATGTAGTGATGTAATTATGTGTGGTGTAATCATGTTTGCTGTTTAAAGTCCTTTGTCCTCCATGTAGAGGCATCCATTGTATAACTTGTGTATTGTTCCCATTGTTCTCATTGTGCATCTTTGTATCATGTGCCCCTCCACCACCAGCCTCATTGTATTCCTTGTGTATACTCCCATATGTTGGTTGCAGTAACTTGTATCATATTGCATTCTAAGATGTGTTGATAATGTTGTTATGTGTGTGTATATAAACCCTGTGTGTTCTAGAATAAAGAGTTCTTACTTTCACCCTATACTACGTTGCAACTAGTGGTTTGGGTGACTAGAGAGATCGGTGGGTGCAGTCCCAAGTTAAGAGAGCACAGGTTGGCGGAGCTACCCGGTTGGGGTAGCGGGGTTCCATCACATTGGTGTCAGTGGTGGGATGCTTCTTAACTTATGGGACATTCAAACCACCACCGGGATCTATCGTCAGGATTGGATATATCAGAGCTTGTGCTGGTGGAGAGGGATCATGCTTGCCAGCATCTCTGGTGGGATGTTCTTCAAGTGCACCAGAAATACCTAGGAAATGTACTCCTAACCTCTGAGGAAAGGTACTGACCCCAGAGGGACTTACAGATGCTGTTCCTGGGGTATCAGCCCCAGGAGGAATGGGTGGCTGAGCTGGATGTGCTGGTCCAGGCAGAGCTGAGCTTGGATGAAGGATACTGGGCTCTGCAATGGTTTGCAGCACTTTTGTGCCTGGGGCTGGAGGATAAAGTTCCCACAGAGGTCTATGGCTTTGGTGGCCTGGGATTACTATTCAAAACTTTCCAGGAGGATTACAACTTTGGCAACACAGCAGAGTGGTGGAGAGAGGACTTCCAGGAGCTCTGGGAGGAGGATATCCTAGATAGCTCTGAGCTGAGGGCTGACCTGGACTCTTTTGCTACCCAAGAATGGGAACTGGAAAAGCCATAGTGAAAGCTGTTTGACTTTGCTCAACAGTATGCCCCAGAGACTCCTGAGTTCCTAAAGTTAACAGAGGTGCCACATTTCCAAGAATTAGGGGTGGATTGGACCATGGTCTCCACTCCTCGGTCAGAGGGATGCTGGGCAGCTGGCCCAGATCCGATACTGGAGCTGTTTAACTTTGCACAACAGCAGGATCCAGAGAATGAGGATGATATGGATTTAATAGATTTTATATCTGAGTATGTTGGCCCGGGAGGGGATTCAGTTGGCTTCCCTCCCGAGCGACAGAGTTTTCTGTGTATGATGGATGGGACTGCGGTCTCTACTAGCACGACCCCAGCAGAAGAGCTGGCATCAGGGCAGAGCACCGCTGGTCTCTTCCCATCCCTTCCCATTGTTCCTGAGCCTGACCGAGACACTCCTGCAGTGTCCAGTCCTAAAGCACTAGCAGAAGCGCTGGCCTTGGGGCAGAGCACCACTGGTCTCTGTCCACTCCTATCTGTTGCCTCTGCCCTGGTGAGTGGGACAAAGGTCCTCACCAGTGGCGCTGTTGCCTCTGCCCTGGGGAGTGGGATCGAGATCCTCTCCAGCGGCTCTGTTGCCCCTACCCTGGGAAGTTGGACCGATGTGTTCCCCAGTGGCTCTGTCACCCCTGCCCTGGTGAGTGGGACTGAGGTCCTCACAAGTGGAGTTGTTGCCCGTGCCCTGGAGAGTTGGACCAACATCCTCTCAAGTGGCCCTGTTGCCTCTGCCCTGGGGAGTGGGACCAACATCCTCTTCAGCGACTCTGTTGCCCCTGGCCTGGGAAGTGGGACCAGAGTCCTCTGCAGCGGCACTGTTGCCCCTGCCCTGGGAAGTGGGACCAGTGTCCTCCCCAGCAGCTTTGTTGCCCCTGCCCTGGGGAGTGGGACCAGTGTCCTCCCCAACGGCTTTGTTGCCCCTGCCCTGGGGAGTGGGAGCAACATCCACTACAGCGACTTTGTTGCCCCTCCCCTGTGGAGTGGGACCAGCATCCTCTCCAGTGGCTCTGTTGCCCCTGTCCTGGGGAGTGGGACCAGTGTCCTCCCCAGTGGCTTTGTTGCCCCTGCCCTGGGGAGTGGGACCAGTGTTGTCCCCAGTCGCTCTGTTGCCCCTGCCCTGGGGAGTGGAACAATGTCCTCTCCATTGGCTCTTTTGCCCCTGCCCTGAGGAGTGAGACTGAGATCCCCCCAGTGGCTCTGTGCCCCTGCCCTGGAAAGTGGGATCTAGATCCTACCCAGCGGCTCTTCTGCCCCTGCCCTGGTGAGTGGGACCAAGGTCCTCACCAGTGGTATAGTTGCCCCTGCCCTTGAGAGTGGGATCAATGTCCTCTCCAGCAGCCCTGTTGCCCCAGCTGCCCTGCCTACTATCCAGCGGCTGAGAGGACTCCAAGGAGAGGGCACTTCTCCCCAGCAGCAATTATATTTTAAGGGAGAGGCAGAGGTCGGTCGGGTGAGTACTGACACCAATTTTGGGAGGGCATTGATGGGCCAGGTGAGATGACTGATTGCAGAGTCAGCCCATTTGGGGTCTCCTCCTGGGTCAGTCCCCATCAGATGGGGGAGAAATATGATGGAACCCTCCACCACTGGGGCTTCTAGAGGGGGCTGAGAGCCAGCCTCCTGTCCACAGGCTATGGCCCTGGAACGGGGTATAGCCTCCCCTAAGACTAATCACTGCTCCATTTGCCCCTTGTCATGGGAGCCTCTGTGCCTTGGGCTCCTGGAGGGGTCTGGGGCCAAGCCCCCACCCTACAGACTACCCAGCTGTCACAGAAAAAGGTTGTGTCTTTGTTGAGGGAATTATGCTCTGGTCTGATGTTTGTCATTTAATTATGTAGTAATGTAATTATGTGTGATGTAATCATGTTTGCTGTTTACAGTCCTTTGTCCCCCATGTGGAGGCCCCCATTGTATAACTTGTGTATTGTTCCCATTATTACCATTGTGCCTCTTTGCATTATGTGCCCCTCTACCACGGGCCCCATTGTATTCCTTGTGTATACTCCCATATGTTGATCGCAGTAACTTGTATCCTATTGCATTCTAACATGTGTTGATAATGCAGTTATGTGTGTATATAAATCCTGTGAGTTCTAGAATAAAGAGTTTTTATTTTCACCCTACACTATTTTGGGACTAGTGGTTTGGGTGGCTGGAGAGATCGGTGGGTGCAGTCCTAAGTTAAGGGAACACAGGTTGGGGGAGCTACCCGGTTGGGGTAGCGGGGTTCTGTCACTTCAACTACAAACAAATCCAGTACATGGCACGAATAAATTTATAGCCATTACAATTTTGATAGACTTTGGAAAAGGAAATGTAAATACATACATAACGATCCAATATAGTGTACAAGCGATCCAATATAGTGTACAAGTTATCACTTAGGAAAAAAGGATTAGCTACTGCAAAAAAGTCAAATATTTTGTTTTTTTTTATATTTTACTTGTTAAATGGTACTTACAGTGACAATCTGTTTTTGAGCAATGTTCCCACTACAACATAAAAATTGCAGGTTGCTATACAAAGTATTGTGCTTGACATTTTTCATTAATAGTTCCCTTCTCAATAAAATCCCAAGTCTAATTTTAGTAATGATAACATGACTCATTGTCATTCCAGAAACTGGTAGTATGAGTTAAAGCGTGCATCATTGCCTTTAAAGGCAGTGATATTATTGCTAGTATACTCATTTTGTATACATACAGATTGAACCATGTGTGTTAGATGCCAGAATTAAATACACATCAACTAGATAAAATTAATCAGTTGTAAATATTTGATGTTTTTGCTGGTTTTGTCTTTAAATAGCTCTGTTGGTTACTAAATCTGTTCAAACCTCAGGTTTTTAGGTTCTAGTCCTGGCAAGGTACACTCAGCCTTACTTTAATTCCTCCTATATAATAAAACGCTAGAATGTTTGTCCGGTGCAGTCATGTGCAGTAGAGCATTCTGTGCATTCATGCAGCCGCTACAGCGCATGACTGCATTGCATGCGCCGAGGAGGACCGGCCTCTTAACCCTGTGAGTTGCGTACCCTTCTGGTACTCAAAGGGTTAACATCACCTGGACCTTGCCCCGTGTATATGGGCTTTTACACTAGTAAATACATAAAGACATACTTTAATATGAGAGACAATGTCAATGTATCTTTCCTGGCAAAATATTTAAAATATATATATATATATATATATATTTATATATATATATATATATATATTTGCCCTCTGGGGCACAGTTGGTTTGCATCAGTTTTCCTTTGAACTTAAATCACTAAGGAAATTACTGATTTTCACAAACAAATACAGTGACAAAGAACTAAGTTGCTTCTGTTAATGCCTGAGCAAAAGCTTTTTTATTATTATTATTATTTTAGTAATTTGATATTATTAATTTGATTTAATCTATCTATCAGTATCTATCTATCTATCTATCTATCTATCTATCTATCTATCTATCTATCTATCTATCTATCTATCTATCTACAGAAGGCACAATGCTTGATTAATACCCCCTGCTCAAATGATAATCCCACTACCTGACTGATGTATGAATAAAACTGAGTGTATCAACTTTTTCTTCTTCTGCACTAGTATAAAAACACATATGTGTCAGTCATGTGCTTTGTAATATATGTATCAATTTTCCTTTATAGAGAAAGCTAGAAGTAATATTTTCTCTGAATAGCAGCACTGCCCCATTTGTTCAGCCAGCCACACCCAAAAGCCAGATTAAAATGACCCCAGGATGGTAATTAGTCCATCTATAATCTAGAGGAATGGGGATATAGCTGAGACATATGGGGAATGCTATGTGTGTATGGTGAGCACATCGCCTTGGATATGGAGACAAACCATCATATGCACTAAAATTTAGGGATATAAAGGGAGGAGGGGAAAATCAGCTTATTATGCTCTCTCTTACATATCGGCAGACCTTTGTCAACCTTGAAGTCTGTGCGCACCCTCTCTGCTTCCCAGCTTGCCAAGTGGGGGGAGAGGAGATGATCTGCTCAGACTTCAGCACCACAAGCAGCATCTCTGCCTCAACCCTTTCAGTGCCACGGGGATGTGGATTGCACACCCCTGTGGCACTGAAAGAGTTCTATTTCTTCTAAACTTTATAATTTTAATAACTAAAAAGACATAATAATATTCCCGATATGCAAATAAGATTAAAAAAAAGTATAAAAGGCAAGGTAGAAAATCGTATAATATGTTTGTTGCTATTTAGAATAATCCATTTCAATGAAATAGAGACAATGTCCATAAAGCATAGGGAATACTGAGAGATGGTGAGATCTAACAGAGAAATAATAAGTAAGACTCAAGAATAAGACTCAGGGTATCATATAGTTAGGGCAACTCTGACAGTATTGAAATAATACTCTCCATGGTCAAAATAATATGAAGATTAATTGGAGCTGCTGTTTTTGTGAAACATTACTATCCATTTAAATCAGTGGGTATATGGGAATCTTTATTTTTTTTCTCCTTTGGCGCAGTTGGTTTGCACCAGAATTGTTCTAGAAATTATTAACTCTATGAGTGACAGCAGGGTATCCAACAGATTGCTAAGCAAAGACAGTCAAAGGGTTACATCAGCCTTATAGACTTTTTTGACTTTACACTCTTGATGTAAATGCATTTTTCTAGCAAACACCAAGCATTTTTGTATTGTTATCTTTTTGTCAATTAGGATGCTTATGAATAAAAATAAATGTCATTTCTGAACTGATCATTATTTTATTGACTAATCAATTTGCCCTGACAACATACTCAATAATCTTCCAATATTTAGAATGTGCAAGTAGAACAAATATTGATATATGAACTGTTTTATATTTCATAAATCTATATACATACAGATGCAATCACACTTACCAAGACTTACATAACTATGTCTGGATAAGTAAAGCTACATCTACATACGGGCAGTCACAGACACTTTTTAGGATTAAGGGCTCTTTCAGACTTGCAACAGAATTGTCACAGCCGCCTCTTTACTGGATTCCACCACAGAACTAAAATATAGGTGGGGTGTATCTTTCAGCCAGTACACATGTGTGCCAGTCAAAATTATTTGCTGGTACACACATGGGATGGCTGTCTGAATGGTATGCTTGCAACAGCATGCAGGGCTTTGGTGCAATCAAAAAAGGCAAAGGTCATCCGAATGAAAGGCACCATACCCCCGCATGTTAGCTTTCACCACAGGCAACAGATATAGCACAGCAATGCTACATTGGTATCACCTACTTGAAAGAGGGCTACGTGTATAATTGTAGACCTTATCAATAATATCAGACAGCACCCAAAGAGATGATGGCCCTAACCTCAATATTCATGTGAGTGAACGCCTTACATCAAGTCTTACATGCCATAGCAAATCAGTTCTCAAGTTCTTCAGTGGTATCCAATGCTACCTGTTGCACTGTGGATCCCTGAGATATGCCCTCTCATAGACTCCTTACACAGCACTTCAGACTGATAACAGTCAAATACCTTTTTCAGTTATTTAGCATCGTTATATTTTATTAGGGACATTGTCCTCTTCTAATAAAATATGAGGTGACTGCGATATAATTGATAAAGTACGCCTGTGATGCAATTCAAGTCACTGCACAAATGCAGAGAAATACCCAGAGAATTGTGGGTATTTGATTATATATAAACCTTATTTGCCCCAGCAATAAATTTGGTTATCAACTACAACTAAATCCAGTACATGGCACAAACACATTCATAGCCATTACAATTTTGATAGACTTTGGAAAAGGAAATGAAAATATATAGATAGCGATCCAATAATAGTGTACACGTTATAAAAGTTATATAAAAAAAAATTAGATACTGCAAGAAAGTCAGATATTTTAGTTTTGATATTTTACCTCTTAAATGGTACTTACCAGTGACAATTTGTTTTTGAGCAATGTTCCCATTAGAGCATAAAAATTGCAGGTTGCTATACAAAGTATTATGCTTGACATTTTTCATTAATAGTTCCCTTCTCAGTAAAATCCCACATCTAATTTTAGTGCTTGGTGATTGGAATGATAACATGACTCATTGTCATTCCAGAAACTGGTAGTATGAGTTAAAGCCTGCATCATTGCCTTTAAAGGCAGTGATATTATTGCTAGTATACTCATTTTGTGTACATACAGAATGAACCATATGTGCTTAGATGCAAGAATTCAATACACATCAACTAGATAAAATGAATCATTTGTAAATATTTGAAGTTTAGTCTGGTATTGTCTTTAAAGGGACAGTAATGTCCCATAATAAAATGCTTAGATAAAAGATAAACGATATAACACAAATCAGGAGTCAAGTCCTGAGAAAAAAATGTGGGAACTCACCCAAGATTTCACCCCCACCCAAAATAAATATGTATGGCTCACGTCAAGTGTCTCTCTCTCTATACATGTGTGTGTATCATTGCATATATGAGTGTGTCTATCTCACTCTATGTATGTCACTGCATGTGTGTGTGAGCTTCTCTCTCTATATATGTGTGTATGTCTGTTGCATGTGTCTTTGTCTCTATCACTGTTGCATGCATGCACACACATTGCCCGCCATCATCTCCACATTGCCCTCATATTGCCCCCTTCATCTTCACATTGCCCTCAGATTGCCCCTTATCAGCTCCACATTGCCCCCATCATCTCCACATTGCCCTCACATTGCCCCTGTCAGCTCTAACTTGCCCCCCATCATTTCCACATTGCTCCCCATCATCTCTCCATTGCCCCCATCATCTCCACTTTGCCCTCACATTGCCCCATCAGCTCCAACTTGCCCACTATCATCTCCACATTGCCCCCATCATCTCCACATTGCCCTCACATTGCCCCCATCAGCTCCACATTGCCCTCACATTTCCCCTATCAGCTCCATATTGACCCCGTCAGCTCCAACCTGCCCCCATCATCTCGACATTGCCCCATCATCTCCATATTTCCCCCCATAATCTCCACATTGCCCTCACATTGCCCCTATCAGATCCAACTTGACCCCCATCATTTTCACATTGCCCCCATCATTTCCACATTGCCCTCACATTGCCCCATCAGCTCCAACTTGCCCCCCATCATCTCCACACTGCCCTAACATTTCCCCCATCAGCTCCATATTACCCCCATCAGCTCCAACCTGCCCCCATCATCTCGACATTGCCCACATCATCTCCATATTGCCCTCACATTGTCCCATCATCTCCATATTGCCCCCATCAGCTCCAACCTGTCCCCATCATCTCCATATTGCCCCCATCATCTCCATATTGCCCTCACATTGTCCCATCATCTCCATATTGCCTTCTATCATCTCCACATTGCCCTCACATTGCCCCCTATCAGCTCCAACTTGCCCCCCATCATTTCCACATTGCCTCATCATCTCCACATTGCCCCCCCCTCATCTTCACATTGCCCTCACATTGCCCCATCAGCTCAAACTTGCCCCCATCATCTCCGCATTGCCATCACATTGCCCCCATCAGCTCCACATTGCCTCCATATTATCCCCATCAGCTCCAACCTGCCCCCCATCATCTCGACATTGCCCCCATCATCTCCATATTGCCCTCACATTGTCCCATTATTTCCATATTGCCCCCCATCATCTCCACATTGCCCTCATATTACCCCCATCATCTCCACATTGCTCCATCATCTCCACATTGCCTTCACATTGTCCCCTATCATCTCCACATTGCCCCATCATCTCCATATTGCCCTCACATTGCCCCAGTCAGCTCCATATTGCCCTCCATCATCTCCACATTGCCCTCACATTTTCCCAAATCATCTCCATATTGCCCTCACATTTCCCCCATCAGGTCCATATTGCCCCCATCAGCTCTAACCTGCCCCCATCATCTTGAAATTGCCCCCACCATCTCCATATTGCCCTCACATTGTCCCATCATCTCCATATTGCCCCCATCATCTCCACATTGCCCCATCATCTCCACATTGCCTTCACTTTGCTTCCTATCATCTCCACATTGCCCCCATCATCTCCATATTGCCCTCACATTGCCCCCCATCAGCTCCATATTGCCCTCCATCATCTCCACATTGTCCTTACATTTTCCCCATCAGCTCCATATTTCCCCCATCATCTCCACATTGCCCCATCAGCTCAATATTGCCCTCACATTGCTCCATCATCTCCATATTGCCCCCACATTGCCCCCATCATCTCCACATTGCCCTCACATTGTCCCCCATCATCTCCACATTGCCCTCACATTGCCCCCTATCATCTCCACATTGCCCCCATCATCTCCACATTGCCCTCACATTTCTCCCATCATCTTTACATTGCCCTCACGTTTCCCCCATCAGCTCCATATTACCCCCATCAGCTCCAACCTGCCCCCATCATCTCCATATTGCCCTCACATTGTCATCTCCATATTGCCCCCATCACCTCCACATTGCCATCACATTGCCCCCATCAGCTCCACATTGCCCACTACCTCCCCATTGCCTTCACATTGCCCCCTATCATCTCCACATTTCCCCCATCATCTCCATATTGCCTTCACATTGCCCCACATCAGCTCCATGTTGCCCTCCATCATCTCCACATTACCCTCACATTTTCCCCCATCAGCACCATATTGCCCTCACATTGTCCCATCATCTCCATATTGCCCCATGATCTCCACATTGTCCTCACATTGCCCCCTTCATCTCCACATTGCCCCATCATCTCCACATTGCCTTCACATTGCCCCCATCATCTCCACATTGCCCCCATCATCTCCACATTGCCATCACATTGCCCCCATCATCTCCATATTGCCCTCACATTTCCCCCATCAGCTCCATATTGCTCTCCATCATCTCCACATTGCCCCCCATCATCTCAGTTTTGTCCTCATAAGCTCACATTGCCCTCCATCAGCTCCATATTGCCATCACATTTCCACCATCGGGTCCATATTGCCTCATCATCTCCACAGTGCCCCATCATCTCCATATTGCCCTCACATTGCCCCATCATCCCCATATTGCCCCCACATTGCCCCATCATCTCCACATTGCCATCACATTGCCCCCATCATCTCCATATTGCCCTCACATTTCCCCCATCAGCTCCATATTGCTCTCCATCATCTCCACATTGCCCCCATCATCTCAGTTTTGTCCTCATAAGCTCACATTGCCCTCCATCAGCTCCATATTGCCATCACATTTCCACCATCAGGTCCATATTGCCTCATCATCTCCACAGTGCCCCATCATCTCCATATTGCCCTCACATTGCCCCATCATCCCCATATTGCCCCCACATTGCCCCATCATCTCCACATTGACTTCACATAGTCCCCTGTCATCTCCACATTGCCCCATCATCTCCATATTGCCCCCGCATTGCCCCATCATCTCCACTTTGCCCTCACTTTGCCCCCTATCATCTCCACATTGCCCCATCATCTCCACATTGCCCTGACATTTCCCCCCATCAGCTCCATATTGCCCCCATCAGCTCCAACTTGCCCCCATCATCTCCACATTGCCCCCATCATCTCCATACTGTCCTCACATTTCCCCCATCAGCTCCATATTGCTCTCCATCATCTCCACATTGCCCCCATCATCTCAATGTTGTCCTCATAAGCTCACATTGCCCTCCATCAGCTCCATATTGCCATCACATTTCCCCCCATCATCTCCATATTGCCCTCACATTTCCCCCATCAGCTCCATATTGCTCTCCATCATCTCCACATTGCCCCCATCATCTCCATTTTGTCCTCATAAGCTCACATTGCCCTCTATCAGCTCCATATTGCTATCACATTTCCCTCCATCAGCTCCATATTGCTCTCCATCATCTCCACATTGCCCCCATCATCTCCATATTGCCCTCTCTGGTGGTCCAGCGGTGTGGCAGGAGAGGTCTGTGTCTCCTTTGGCACAATCATGTAGCTGCTGGAGCTCCTGCGCGGTCTGCTCTTCAGTATTGCAGAGAGCTGGGAGATAATGTCATCTCCCAGCACTCTGCATTACTAAAGAGCGGATGAGGGAGCTCATCAGCTGCAGGTCTATGCCGAAGAAGGCACAGACCTCACCACTCCTGCTAGCGGGAACGGCATTCTTGCTGTGGAAAATGTACAGGAAAGCTGTTCCCATGCGTTCCTGCAGGACTCGAGCCCTGACACAAATCCTATCTCTCAAACTGCTATGATTTGAGAGATATCCTCGGCTAAAGATCCCCTTCTCCTGATGTCAGCTGAAAAGCTGACAGAAGGAGATCCATGTAGGCCGATACAAGGAGGCTCTTCAGCAGAGCCGCAATAGCACGATTTAAAAATAAATATTTCTATGGAATGGTCTAAAAAGTGTGCTTGCAAACCAGACACACTTTGTATTTCTTTTTAAATCGCACTATCTTCAGCAGAGCCGCTTTTCGGCCCCCAGATAGGAACTCCTGCTATCAGCCAGAGGGGTACGCAACACACTGCAAAACAATGCGTTGCGTACCTCTCTGGCACTCAAAGGGTTAACATCACCCGGACCTTGGCCAGTGTACTGGCTTTTACACTAGTAGTATATATATATATATATATATATATATATATATATATATATATATATACAGACCAGTTGGGAAGCACTCTCCCCTTTTTAAAAAAAATTTACCTGGGTGCAGATACTCATAGGAATCTATAAATAAAAATCAGAAAAACAAGCAAGCACTCACAGGAATTTTTTCAAAAACTTTTACTTGAAAAATGTCAATGTTTCAATGTGCGAATCACATTTTCATCAGGACCAAGAATTAAAATGAATATTTCACTTAGGTACTAGATCCTCTAAGGGGTAAAATGATTAATGTGATTTTTCATACTATACTAGATCTCCTGAGGTGTTAATTACGAGACTGATAATTTGTGTCATTTGTGTAAAAAAATGTTTTATGTTATTTATTGCATGTTTGTGGTTATAATTATTTATTAAGAGTTTACTTTTTGAGGACAACAGAGAACACGTTACCTTTCACTAACAGAGTTTACATTCATCTGTTTACAGACTAAATTGACATATTGTTACTGATTTTTAACTAGAGGCGTGGCTTTTCTCCTTATTTTATACTGTGATCAATGATCAGTACATTAGCCGATGATTACTCACACCTTTAAGCAGTTTAGCTTTCTGTTTGTGTATCAATACTTTTATTGGGGACTGAATTTAAAGGGATAATAATGTTTCACAATAAAAGTGGCTCCAATTAATCTTCATAGTATTTGGGCCATTGAGAGTGTTATTTCAATACTGTTAGAATTGTAGTTCAAGAGTAATTGAATGATAAAGTATCCCCCTCGCTCCCCTTTTACTTAGTGTAAGCCACTCCCCTCAGATGTGAAATCTGGTCCCTTGACCAAACAGATCACAGCAAGGGACAATCTTCTTACTGTGAGCATAAGGAAAACTCCGCCCCCTTGACAGGTTTTTCAGGTTTTTCCTTATTCTCACTGAAGAGTGTCCCTCTCTGTGATTCATCCGGACAGTCTTGCTGATCTGAAGTGAACAGTGTTAAATCAGTTAAAGGGTGGAAGGGGGGTACTTTATAATTTAATTACTCTTGAACTACAACTCTGACAGCATTGAAATAACACTCACCATGGCCCAAATACTATGAAGATTAATTGGAGATGCTTTTTTGTGAAACATAACTATCCTTTTAAGTAAATTGTTATCCAACCATGGCTGAATCCTGTGACTGCACAGACTGGCTCCTGTGTTGTATAATGTATTTCTCCACCATTATAGTCTTTAAAATAGGATCATTAACTATTTTAATTAAGAGTTTTTCATAGGAATGGTCTTTTTGAAGGGACCTATATTTAAGATCCATTTTCTGATCTAAAAGTCTTCCTCTCTGCAATTGTTCATACTTAAATGTAGAAACTGAATGTAGGGCAAGCTTCTCTTAAAATGTTGAGAAGAAAAGCTCAACTTTTACAGCAAGGAGTAATAGAAGGGGCTTTCTATAGCTCTCTGTAATAATCTGCCCCCACAAGAAAAATGTTACCATCCAAAAAACAGATTGAATAACATATTCACCTTATTTGTATTTGGATACTCGACAACAGTGAGAATTTGTGTTATCTCCATCCTACATGATGATGTCATCAATATAGCTCATCTATATCTTAATCCTAGAAATAAAGGTATTATGAGGGGTCACAACGTAATTGTCTTCTCATTTGCGTAAAAACAGATTTGCATATGTAGGGGCTACCTCCATACCCATTTAGGTGCCACTTTGACAGTGCCTGGCATAAATAAAGATAAATGCATTATGGTGTGATAAAAACAACAGATTTACAAAAAATATTTCTCCTTAGTTTCCCTACCAGCTTTATTCAGCAAGTATTTAATATTTTCCAGATCATATTAATACATGGTATTACCACAATATGCCATCTTATTCATGGTGAAATCAGCAACTATAGATGTCATAGATACTATTTTAATGATTTATACTTCCAGTGAAGAGGACCTACTGAATAGAAAAAATACACATTCCACCTAGTTTCTAAACGTAAGGTTAGCCATTTACACTAACAAATAAACATCCCAATGCCACACTCAAAATGTAAAAACTCTATTCAGATAATATCCCTTTATAACAAACAAAGCTCTGTGTACATGTGGCATTATATAAATAATAATAATAATAATAATAATAAAAATAAAAATACATACATACATCCAGGCCATCCATATCATATCTATTCTAAGTCTAAAGACTGGACGGCCATTGTTAGAGATACTCATAAAAAGAGAACTAACACCCAGGGCCGGATTTAGAATTAGGCAGAGTAGGCATCTGCCTACGGGCGCACTCAACAGAGGGTCGCCTGTCCCTGGGATCATGTGTGGGTTTTTTTTTTATTAAATTCCCTTGAGTCACCTCCCCGCTCGGTGCCATGAAGACAGGTCTGTGCCTCCTTCTTCTGCATAGACCTGCACTTCCTCATCGGGTTTTTAGTAATACAGAGCGTTGGGAGATGACATTATATCCCAGCTCTCTGCATTATTGAAGACCGCGCGGGAGCTCCAGCAGCTACAGGTTTGCAGAAGGAGGAGGCACAAACCTCTCTTGCCTCTGGAGCACCAGGGAAGAGGTAGGAAACTGACACTGGGGCAATGTGAGGGCAATATTGAGCTGATGGGGGGCAATATGGAGCTGATGGGGGCAATATGGAGCTGATGGGGGCATTGTGAGGGCAATGTGGAGATGATGGGGCAATATGGAGCTGATGGGGGGCATTGTGAGGGCAATGTGGAGCTGATGGGGGCAATATAGCTGATGGGGGGCATTGTGAGGGCAATATGGAGCTGATGGGGGGCAATGTGGAGATGATGGGGCAATATGGAGCTGATGGGGGGCATTGTGAGGGCAATGTGGAGCTGATGGGGGACAATATGGAGCTGATGGGGGACAATATGGAGCTGATGGGGGGCAATATGGAGCTGATAGGGGGCAACGTGGAGATGATGGGGGCAATATGGAGCTGATGTGGGGCATTGTGAGGGCAATGTGGAGCTGATGGGGGGGCAATGTGAGGGCAATGTGGAGCTGATGGGGGGCAATGTGAAGGCAATACGGTATATGGAGATGATGGTGGGCAAGTTGGAGCTAATGAGGGGCAATGTGGAGATAATGGGGGGCAACGTGGAGATTAGGAGCATTGTGGAGGTGTCCAGTGCAGATGGCCCACGTGGGGGGGCGCTTCAGATTTCTGTGCCTACAGGCTCCTGCTAACACCAACATACCAGAAATGAATAAAATAAATCAAATGTGACCAATCCATTCAGCATTTGGAGAAGCTAAACCATAAAATATGTACCAATGAAGTATGCAAAATGCAAAATATAGTTAACAGTACTTAAGGAACTTGTTGATTGAATAGGGTTTTTGTGCGGATCAGTGAAAAATATGATTTTTCTACAGGAACTTGTACAGAAAAAACTAATTTTCACTATTTCACAGAAATGACCACAGAGAAAATCTATTAAATTGTCTACTTTTTCACTACCACCAATGCTTTGAAAACATTGTCAATATCTGACTATGCTGTCTATGACCACGAGAATAGATGGATGTTAACCCCTTAATGACTGGCTTCATGGTGCAGTTAAGGACCACAGAGCATTTTTTTCACTATTTGTATTCGGGGTCCCTGAGCGGTGTGCAGCCACGCAGGGACCCTTGAATTCCATAATGTGCCAGCACTGTCACTGGTCCTTTAGGGAAGTTTACCCATGATGGTCCTGGCATGTCATGGGTCCTTAATATGCAATATCCAAAGCTGTGAGGCCCTCCAGCTGTTGGCCAGCAGAGTTGTAGAGGAACAGAAGCTGGGGGCCTCACACTGGCTACTCCTGACTGAAAACGAGGGATTGGTGAAAGATACAATTTTAACTTGAGAATTTTTGAAGAAATATGCAATTTACCTCTTTTTTCATAGAAATCCTACCAATAGGATTCCTATAAAATGTTGCTTTTTCACTAACCCAAATAAATTTGCCAGTTTCTGCCTATACCTGAGAATTCCTTCCAGAGAAAAGATGGGGCAGACTTAGTAAGTGTGGCTTTATGGCTATCATTTTGCCAAAGCCTATGGCTATATGTACGGTGGGATGAGGCTGGAGGTCAGTATGTGTGATTCTATGGCCACCAGCACAGTGAGATATATTCTGGCAAGGGCAGATTGGGCAGCTTTGCCACTTCATGCCTAAAAAGGATGCACTATTTAAAAAAATAATGTTCCTTCAAGGCTCAGTTTTAATAGCAGGGGGTTGGGGCCTTAGAGTTTTTGTCCACAACAGCTGTAGAGCCTCAGGTTGCCCACACCTGGTTTATAGCCTCCTCATAGGCATTATTTCCCAAACTAATTATACCCAAATACAGTTTGATATTCTTGATCCTGAATCTTTAAGGAAAGGGTAGTAGCCTGCAAAAGAGCTGAATAAAATGTGGGTGTGGCTACGTGTTTATTGGGGGCTGCATGTGCTTGAAAGGGAATAGAGCAGAATTTTTTCAGTACTTTCTTTTCCCAGAGGAGTAAAGATTACAAGCAGAGAGTTGCTTTCTCCCAAACATGGTCAGTTTTCCCATTAGGAAATTTCCTATTCAGCCAGAAACTGAATGGTGTCTGAGATTGATAGACCCACCATTTTTGGGTGCATCTGTAACACAATCACAATTCTCCTGTATCAGAGATTCACTCCTGGGTTATGCAGTTCATAGAGAACTCTCTAGTATTAAAGTGAGAAATTTTATTTGACCATATGGTTCAGAAAGTTTGCTTCAGAAATGTCCACTTTTCCTTTATACATAGGCAATTATGATCCAAATTAAAAAAAATCTGCCTCTTTGTGCCCAATTGCTGCATTATCATAAACTACTGGAGCGGTGTAGCTTGCGGATGTTTGTTAAAGCAGTATATCTACTGGTACATGGCTTGCATGCATCATCCATAGAATGTGACTAGATTGGCTGCTACCTCAGGGATTACTGAGCAAATGGCCAAACAGCAATGGACTATGAATTTGTTTACAACATCTGACACACATGATTGTATATATTGCTTTGACTATTTGCATAGTCATCTGATACAACATGTTCTTTGAAGTACTTTTGTGAAATACGCTACACATTTGTTTGATATTCCTTTTTCTTGTTTTGTTTTTGCTCAATATTATTTTGGTCTTTTCAGAGTCAAGATTTAGCTTGTCCCATAATCCCAGTTGAGTGTAATGGCTTTCATTGAAGTTTTTGTACTGATTTTTTACTGTGGCAGCTACAGACAATAATTCCATGTAATAATAAAATACAGCAAAATGTATATGAAATGCAAATGTATTACTTCAAAAATGTAATTTATTAATAGGCAAAAAACAATTAAGACCCTGATATGAGATGACCTGTTTGGTATTGGGCATTGTTTCCCTAGAATGCCACTCAGGATCTCAGCATCTTTCAGGGCTGATTTGTCACAGTTGGGTCCAGGCCCAATTTAAAAGTAGTAAGCTCTCTTAACCACCAGGATGCCAGATAGGTTTCCAATTCCAACATATTGTTTCTGAATCAGTTGTTGAATCATCTAGCATTCAAGGGTTTAAATAACTACTTCAGTTTACCTTGTTTGGTAGAACATCCTATCTAATAATTTGCTAGGATGTTTGTCACGATGCAGTCATGTGCAGTAGAGACTGCCCGTGTTAGGCAGGGCCGGTGCAAGGATTTTTGTATACACAGGCGAAGGTGCATTTTGATGCCCCCCCGACCCGGACACAATCCACCTGCCCCCCCCGACCTTGCCACAGTCCCCTGCCCCCGCCCACATATTCACCTCCACAATGCTCCCTTCATCTCAACATTGCACCTTCCACAATGCTCCCTTCATCTCAACATTGCCCCTTCCACAATGCCCCTTCATCTCCACAATGCCCCTTCCATAATGCCCCTTCATCTCCACATTGCTCCTTCATCTCCACATTTCCCCTTCATCTCCACATTGCCCCTTCCACAATGCTCCCTTAATCTCCACAATACTCCTTCATCTCCACAATGCTCCCTTCATCTCCACATTGCACCTTCCACAATGCTCCTTTCATCTCCACAATGCCCCTTCATCTCCACAATGCCCTTTCCATAATGCCCCTTTATCTCCACATTTCCTCTTCCATAATGGCCCTTCATCTCCACATTGCCCTTCCATAATGCCCCTTCATCTCCACATTGCCCCTTCATCTCCACATTTCCCTTTCCATAATGCCCCTTCATCTCCACATTGCCCTTCCATAATGCCCTTTCATCTCCACATTGCCCCTTCCTTAATGCCCCTTCATCTCCACATTGCTCCTTCCTTTATGCCCCTTCATCTCCACATTGCTCCTTCCTTTATGTCCCTTCATCTCCACATTGCCCCTTCCTTTATGCCCCTTCATCTCCACATTGCCCCTTCCATAATGGCCCTTCATCTCCACACTGCCCCTTCATTTATGCTCCTTCATCTCCACATTGCTCCTTCCTTTATGCCCCTTCATCTTCACATTGCCCCTTCCATAATGCCCCTTCATCTCCACATTTCCCCTTCCATAATGCCCCTTCATCTCCACATTGCTCCTTCCTTTATGCCCCTTCATCTCCACATTGCCCCTTCCTTTATGCCCCTTCATCTCCACATTGCCCCTTCCATAATGCCCCTTCAGCTCCACATTGCCCCTTCCATAATGCCCCTTCATCTCCACAATGCCCCCTGATCCCCTACCTTGATTCCGTGGTGGTCTAGCCATAAGAGAGCTCTGTGCCTCCTTCGGCACAGAGCTGAAGCTCCCAGCGCTGTTCTCAGTAATGCAGAGCACTGGGTCCTCTGCATTGTGAGCGTCCCATAGACGCCTTGAGGGAGCGCTTGGTAGTGTAAATGAGCACTCCCTCGCGGCAGATATATTTTAAAAAAAAAAATTCTCAGCTTCTTCCTTTTCAGCGCCCTAAGGCAGCTGCCTGTGCTGCCTTAATGGTAGCGCCGGCCCTGGTGTTAGGGCAGTCTCTACTGCGCATGACTGCATCACATGAGTGAGGCGACGCAAGACTGCATCACGAGGAGCAGTGAGGTAGAGGCTGTTTAACCCTTTGAGTGCCAGAGGGGTACGCAACGCATTGCAATGCAATGCGTTGCGTACCCCTCTGGCACTCAAAGGGTTAACATGACCCAGACCTTGGCCAGTGTACACGGGCTTTTACATTAGTTTCTACATAATAAAATAGGAGTTTACATATATATATTGCTTATAGAAACTGATCTCTAAACCATGGGAAAGGTTCCACAACATATTTGACCTGCTCCAATTTATTTTGTGGCTCTATGAGCAAATATGCGCACTCCTCAAATTTCTTCCCATCTCCTCTTTCTCTCGCCTGTTATTGACTCTCCTCCAATCTCTCTTTCCCCTCCTCTTTAGCTTCTTCACCTGTCTTCATTTCCTCCTCCCTTTTTCCCTCTCTCTGTCCCACAATTCCTTCTTCACTCCACATATCATCTTAGCTCCCCAAATCACTGTCCAATGCCCCTTTTTCACTGTATTTGATTCTTTGCCTCACTCTCTCATTCTCCTTTAAAGGGATATTAATGTTTCATAATAAAAGCAGCTCTACTTAATCATCATAATATTTGGGCCTTGGAGAGTGTTATTTCAATACTGTCAGAGTTGTAGTTCAAGAGTAATTGGATGATAAAGTGTCCCCCTCCCGCCCCTTTTACTGATGTAACACTGCTCAGCTCAGATCAGCAGGGTGTGTCCAGGTAGATTGCAGAGAGGGACAATCTTCAATTAAGGTAAGGGAAAAAGCTGTCAAGGGGGTCAGGGTTTTCATTATTCTCACAGTAAGAAGATTGACCCTTGATGTGAGCTGTCTGGTCAATGGACTGGGAGCTTACACTAAGTAAAAGGGGCGGGAGGGGGAAACTTTGTTATTCAATTATTCTAGAACTACAACTCTCACATTATTGAAATAACACTCTCTATGGCTCAAATACTATGAAGATTAATTGAAGTTGCTGTTTTTGTGAAACATTACTATCACTTTAAAGACTAGTCGTGTGATGGTCTCCTGAGTCCTGAAATGGTTTAATGATATGATGGCTGGGATAGCATTTAATGCCTCACTGAGGATTAATGCTTCACTGAGGATTACGGGTGGGTGAAAGGTCTCTTCGTGTTCCCATGAAAAAATCTATTCAAACCACGTGGTTATTGACTTTTTCTCTGGAAAACCCTCTTTAAATAAAGCAATTAAAAATCATTGCCATTTTTATCCATTGCCAAAAATGTTTTGTTATTTTTTCAATGACTACAGACTTTTTACCTTTTGCTATAAAAATGTGATGTTTTCCAGGAAGTGAGACACAATACAAACAGCTCCAGAGAGAGAGAGAAGGTGCTAGGTTGTTGTGCTGTAAGTTATTTTGCAAAATTGAGGCAGGAGAGGCTCATAGTGACTGCTATCACTATAAGCAACTGGAATACTAATAAAAGGAGGAGCTGGAAGGACCTTTTTGTGTCCAGTGAGTCTGAGTAGGAGGAAGTGACCACTACCAACATTAAAGGGTCTGGATGCCCTGATACCCCAGACCCAGTGATGGTCAGTCCTCCTACATCACACATATGGAACTTGGGGAAATTTGTGACACGGGCAGAGGAAGAAGAGGGTAGAAGTGTTAGTAGGACAGGTCAGCTGCTTGTGCCTGCTGCCAGTGCTGGGCCTGCCAGGGTCTCTTGTGATTCTCATGTGAGGGGAAGGGGGAGATGATGCCAAATGTGACAGCAGGGGACTCTAAATCACACTTGCCATCCCCATGCAGTCCCACCAAAACTATTACTACTAAGAAGATCCAGCAGCTGCAGACTCAGAATGTTAGAAAGAGGGAGGGAGTGATCATACAACTAGTGTGGATGAAGATTCAGGGACTGAAATCGATGTGATTGGTGTTAGTAGTAATAGTGATGGTGAAGCAGCTGGTGGTACAATACTAGTTTTACCACAAGAGGTCATCCTAATAATGCTGAGGTGAAAGGAGAAGTAATGCAGAGAGGCCAGACTAGAGTTTAAGGGAGCCCACAACATTCTCCTGACTCTGGGAGTCCCCTTACCCCAAAGGTATTTCTAGATGGAACATGATCCTGAAGAAGGCAGAATTGTTGCCTAGCAGTAATAATAGCACCACCACCACCACCACAAGCACAGATGATCTGTCTGGGCCTTCTGCTAGTGCTGCCAGTCTGCCTTCTTCAGTTCAACAAGAAATGGCAAGTGTAACAGTAGGTGACCATCTGTCACATTTCTCATCACCTCCAACGGGTGAGATATCTATAATAGTGAAGTAGCAGCAGCAAGTAGGGACTGGTGGTGGTGGTGATGATGATGGTGAAGAAGCTGGTGGAATAGACATTAATGGCCTTTTTAGCCCACAGTGAGAAGGAATGAGAAACAGATATGGGGATGGGGATGAGCATCACCACCACCACTACCAGCAGTGAATTTTTGGAATTTGCAGAGTTTGCTGCTGCTGTAATTCCTGCTGCTGCTGAGTTACAAGGGCAACAGGATTCTGAGGATCAGGCTAGTGTGCCATAGAACACCGTGGACACAGTGGGAATGGAGTCCAGTGATGCAGGACTAGGCCAAGTTCCAATTGCCAGCAGCAATATTCTTGGTCCTAGTTGCAGTGCTGATTGTGAGGAAGTAGCAGCAACAACAGCAACATCATCCTCTGCCCCAGCCAGTGAAAGGAAATGTGGAGGAGATGAAGAAAGAGACCATTCTTCTCCACCTTTCCCCTCCCACCTGAATTCCTGGGTGTGGGACTATTATTCTCTTGGGGCAGGCACAGTTCAGTCATCTGTGATGGCACTGTGCACAGTTTGTGATAAATTAGTGAAAAGGGGAGAGGAGGGAATGCACCTTGATACAACCTCCCTAATAACACACATGAAACACAGACTCCATGATATTTATGTGAAACATGTTAAAGCCAAATACCTACCAAAGAAATTGGGCACCACTGTTGCTGCACCCCAGAGAAACCTAGCCAGAGCCTGAAAGTTTGATGGCGAGTGAAACATCTGGCTCACCAATACCTTCTTGCTCTAGGGTCCAGACACTGGAAGATCATGTAACTACACCTTCTGGTGATCCACCTCATTCATCTTTACCTCCCCCATCAGTTGATAGCCATTCAGTAGATGTCAGGATGTGGCAGTTTGTGTCCACCCATTGCACTTGTGTGGTGCACTGACCACACATGGCAGTGTGGTGCAGGATAATCCCAACCAGAGCATAAAGCTCCATCTGAGGAGATTCCATCCGACAGAGTACCCTAAGCTGATGGTAGGGACGGTTCATCATTCTTATTATTACACTGCAAGTTGTCAGGTGTTCTTAGTGGGCAGTGGACAAGGGGCATAGTGACAGCAGCAGTGCTTGGTTTCTGGTGGTATGATTTCACATTGGGGATCCTAAGTATCATGGTGTTTGGTTACAGTTATGCCGAGTTTTTGATGTAAGTGCAGATGTGCCCATTGTTCCCAGTGCTTCCCTTATTTACCACACACACTGTGCACATTGCACTTGCTGATGAGAGGCACAGTTCCTGCTCTCAAGGGAAAAAATATATTCTAACAACACACCCATGATTTTGGGGCAGGGGCAGTGGAGAAGCATTATTGAACAACTTCTTTTCTCCACATATACCTGAAGGGTGGGGGCTAGTTGTGGTGCTGCTACTGCCTTGGGCACATTACTGAAGCTAATACTGGCAAGTGGAACCATGATCATCCATCACCCATGTTACTGCTGTTGTTGATCCCATTCCTTTTGAGCTGCCTAATCAACCTGCTGCTTAAAAACTGAGTAGCAGAAAGAATAGCAGTCACAAATTCCACAATGACACAGTGACATTTCACAATGGCCAGTGGTCACTGGCCACCATAACATGACCTGCTGACACTAGGCAAGTATGGCATTTTTTTCTCAGAGCTTGTTCTTTCCTACACAAACTAGAGGCCTACAAAAAAAATTTGGGTACTTGTTTCTAACAAGCCTAAGTCCTACAAATCAATGATTCTTTAGGGCTTGTGATACTAACAAGCCAAACTGATAAAAATCATCTGTGATTCTCTGTGCTTGTAATACTACCCAGCCAAACTGATTAAAATCATCTCTGATTCCTCAGGACTTTTGACGCTAATAAGACAAAGTCCTGCAAATCAATCTTTCCTCAGGGCTTGGGTGTAAAAAGTCTAAGTCCTACAAATCAATGTGTCCTCAGGGCTTGGGCCTAACAGAAGTCAAAGTCCTACAACAAATCAATGTTTCCTTATGGCTTGTGCCAAACAAGTCTAAGTCCTGCAAATCAATGTTTCCTCAGGGCTTGGATCTAAAAAGTTTAAGGGCTCGATCCAAAAGTTGGCGTTAAAACCAATATGAAGGAAAAAACTGCCTTCGCGAGTTAAGCAAGACCGGGTAACGTGAGATTCAAATCTTCCTTACCCAGAAAGTCTAACAAGCGATGACCAACAAAATACACGTTAACCTTAAACCTGCGTTGCATAGAAAATCTTACCTAAAAACACACGATAAAAATGTTACCTAGCACCACAGCCAATCACAGCACTGCATAGTAGAAAGTTCAGTCAGAAAACCCAAAACCACCGTCGCCAGTTCTGAACAGCATTCTCTGTGCTTCCCTACCCAGCCAGTAGGGGAACACAGAGATGGCTTTCAGCACCATGGACAGCTTTGAATGCCGTAGGGATGTGCACTGCTCACCCCTGTGGCATTCAAAGGGTTACAATAAATAAAACTAGTACACCAAGCACTACACAATGCCCCCCCTTTGACATCCTTCCCCTTAGTATGTCACATATATTGCATATATGGGACATACTAACTCCATCCACATCCACCTCAGGGACTGCCATGTAGTCAACAAATCTGTCTTTTATTCCACAATTAACCCTTTAAGGACCAGAGAGGTAGGCAAGCATTGCTTAGCATGTTTCCTACCGCTCTGGTACCCAAAGGTTTAATAGGCAAGATATGCCTGTATATGTATGTGTATGTGAACAAGTTATGTTTTATTAATGTAATGTGTTTTAACTTTAATGTTAAATACATTTACTGCCTTCTTGATGCTGTGGGCTTTACAGCCGCCCACAGCACCAAGAAATGAATGAATGAATGAATGGAGGTGAAGGCACTGCGGTCCCATCATTCAATCAGTCAGCCAGGTCAAACTGGGTGACTGATTGAGTGATCAGAGCGCAGAACTACTTCCACAATTGCATCTTCAGTTAGATCTCATTCACTTTTAATGTCCTACCTCCTGTGTCCCATTGCTATTAGTACTAGTATTAGTATTAGTCCGTTTGAAGGAGAGTGGAGCAAAAGTACTAATAGCAATGGGAGACAGGAGGTAGGACTTGATAAATTAATGAGCTCTAAGTGAAAATAGCATTGTGTAAGCAGTTCTGCGCTGTGACTGCAGCGCTTCCTTCAATTTCCATTTATTAATATCCTGGTGCTGCCGGTGGCTGTAAAGCCGGCAGCATGAAGAAGGCTGGGGTCAAGAGAGGCATTGGAAGAAGCGGGTGGAGGGGAGAGAGACATAGGAGGAAGCGGGTGGCAAGCTTGTATTTGCTGCCCGCTACCTCCGATACCTCTCTCCCCTCCTCACGCGTCGGCATTATCCCCTGCCTGGCGACGCACATTCTACAACTTCGTCCCTTCTGAGAGCGAAGGGATGAAGTTGTAGAATGTGCGTCGCCAGGCAGGGGACAATGCCGACGCGTGAAGAATGTGCATCGCCAGGCAGGGGACAATGCCGACACGTGAGGAGGGGAGAGAGGTATCGGAGGAAGCGGGCAGCAAATACAAGCATGCCACCCACTTCCTCCGATGTCTCTCTCCCCTCCACCCGCTTCCTCCAATGCCTCTCTTGTCCCCAGCCTTCTTCATGCTGCCGGCTTTACAGCCACCAGCAGCACCAGGATATTAATAAATGGAAATTGAGGGAAGCGCTGCAGTCACAGCGCAGAACTGCTTACACAATTCTATTTTTACTTAGATCTCATTAATTTATCAAGTCCTACCTCCTGTCTCCCATTGCTATTAGTACTTTTGCTCCACTCTCCGTTTGAAGGAGAGTGGAGCAAAAGTACTAATAGCAATGGGACACAGGAGGTAAGGCATTACAAATGAATGAATCTAAGTAAATATATGTATAATAAAAGTATTTTAATGATAAAACGTGTAAAAACACAAACACACATATATATATATATATATATATATATATATATATAGGCAAGGTATGTAGTCCATACCTTGCCTATTAACCCTTTGGGTACCAGAGGGGTAGGAAACATGCTAAGCAATGCTTTCCTACCTACCTGGTACGCAAAGAGTTAAGAGTTGAATATCAGACAGACTTGTGGACTAAATGGCAGTACCTGAGGTGGATGTGGATGGAGTCAGTATGTCCCATATATGCAATATATGTGACATACTAAGGGGGGGGGGAAGGGGGCATTGTGTAGTGCTTGGTGAACTAGTTTTCTTTATTGTAACCCTTTGAATGCCACAGGGGTGAGCAGTGCACATTCTTATGGCATTCAAAGATGTCCATGGTGCTGAAAGCCATCTCTGTGTTCCCCTACTGGCTGGGTAGGGAAAAGCACAGAGAATGCTGTTCAGAACTGGCGATGGTGGTTTTCTACTCTGACTTGTGTGATGTTCTCCAATAAAAATAGGTGTTAGATTTCTGGAGTGAAATGTTGCAATTTAACTCGCGTTAGCCCTAACGCCAACATTTGAATGGCTTTTGACTTCGATTGTACATTATCCTCTATGGGTGAGATCTTGCTGTTCTGGCGATGGGCGACGTGTGTTTCAGAACTGCCATTATCTTTACTAGTGGGAACATTTGCATTGCTTACTGGCGGTACAAAACCACTGTCTCCAGTTTTTTCTGCCGACGCCAAAATTTGAATCGAGCCCTAAGTCCTACAAGCCAATGTCTACTCTGGGCTTGGGCCTCTAATAACAAGTCCTACAAATCATATTCTACAAAATACTCTATCCTGTCAAGGATCAGTCTGCACAAGTCACAGCTTACGTCAGGGTGTCCCTGTCTCTGTCATGTTGCATATCAATTTGTTATTTTATTTTATTTTATTTTTAGTTTTATTTTTTTATTAACTGTCCCCCCAATACCCATCAACCCCCCAAAAAAATTCCCTGTTTGACTGATTCTTTCCCCAGACTCCACCCACCAACACAAGCACCATCTTTAAACCCCTTTTATACCATGTCTTTTTTTTATTAACTGTCCCCCCAATCCCAGTCAACAAACTCCCACCCAAAAATTCCCTGTCCAACACGTCACCAACGCAGGCATCCTCATACCTCTTTTATACTATGCCTTTAGGAAATAAAATAACATGTGCTATGTGTTCTGTGTAAATTCAATATTCCCATTGATTTCAATGTAATGAGCTAAGCGAAAATGTGGAAAAAATGCACTTTTCGCTGGAAATTATTCACCAAGCAGGAAGATCCATTATTCACCGATTTTGTTTCAGGCAAAAATTTTCACCCATCCCTACTGAGGATGATAGGAATCGTAGTCCAACAACTGGTGTGCGCTTCCTATTTGCTTTTTTATCCTGATTTTTCTTTCTTTTCAGAATTTTGATTGGATTTTTAGTTCACTTCTTGGCTCAAGGAAATGTAAAACATAAAATAAAAACTTTATAAAATGTTAAAATATTGCTAATTATAGGAAGTAGCAGCCATTGAGGCAGCTGCTTGTAGCTGTCATGGGTTAATTTCAACTACATCAAGTCATATGATACCGTAGTCCCTCTATTTCTCCCTCTGTATCTTTCTCATACTTATCTATTTTTCTCATGCTTTCCCTTCATGTTCTTGTCCACTTTATCTCATGCTAGTTTTCTCTCTCTCTTCGCATGTTTGTTCTCATGGTTTCTTCCCCCCTCTCTCTCCTTGTATTTGTTCTCTCTCTTATGCTTGTTATATTTCTCTCTCTTGCTTTCTTTCTCAGGCTTTGTCATTTGCCAGTGCATCAGTGGTGGCTCATTCATTAGTGGGGGATACCATAAAAATACCGTAAAATCTCAGGTATAATACGCACCTGTGTATAATACGCAGGCGTATATTATACCTAAGATTTTAGGGGAAAACAAGAGTGCCTATGTATAATACGCACCCTTGTTTTCCCCTCTTATGAAAAAAAAATAAGCCAGCCAGAACCCTTCCCTCCCTCCCGCGGCCCAATTCGCTCTGACAATAATGCTTACTTCCCCCACTGACGTCCCCACTGAAGTCCGCTCTGACAATGAGGCTTAGGGTACTTCCTTCCACTGAAGTACCCATCTTCCCAGCGGGCGGCAAGCTTGCATTTGCTGCCCGCTTCCCTCATGGGCTTTCAGGACCTTCCGCTTCTATTACCATTGGCTGGAGGCGGAAGGTCCTGAAAGCCCATGAGGGAAGCGGGCAGCAAATGCAAGCTTGCCGCCCGCTGGGAAGATGGGTACTTCAGTGGAAGGAAGTACCCTAAGCCTCATTGTCAGCGCGGACTTCAGTGGGGACGTCAGTGGGGGAAGTAAGCATTATTGTCAGAGCGAATTGGGCCGCGGGAGGGAATCTGTAGGCACAATTTTTTTTTTTTTAAATAAATCTCATGTATAAAACGCACCCCCCACTTCACAAAAGGTGAAATGGGGTAAAACTGCACGTATTATACCTGAGATTTTACGGTATATGGTATAAACACATGCATGAACATATGGCTGTGAAAGAGACAACCATATTTGTCATATTTATATCATATATAACTGCCTTTCATATGCAAGGCAGGAAATATTATCAAGAATTAATAGATTTCTGAAGGTACCTATCAGTGATCACATCTGATATATTGATTTTACTGCAACTTGAAGAATTCCACAATACATGTATGTGTATTTTTACAGCAGAAGCCCTAATTCAGTTTTAGTAGACTGGTATAGAGGTTGAAAATTGTGAAGTGCATTGTTTCACACAAAATAACTCTAAACTGACTACTGGTATTCACATTTTAAAGTGATAGTAATGTTTCACAAATACAGCAGCCCAAATTAATCTTTATAGCAATTGAGCCATAGATAGTGTTATTTCAATATTGTGAGAGCAGTGTTACATCAGGAGATGGGGCGGGAGGGGGATACTTTATCATTGAATTACTCTTGAACTACAACTCTGACAGAATTGAAATAACACTCTCCAAGGCCCAAACACTATGATGATTAATTAGAGCTGCTTTTAGTATGAAACATTACTATCCCTTTAATATTTTACAACTGAGAAACCCATATAATTTTTCTAAAAAGTGTTAATTAAAATGTAGCTCAATATTTAGTTTCAAGACAACAGATTATCAGTAAGTCCGTGAACCAACTGCTGCTGCCACTTTGTAAACGAAGAACCTGTTTCCTCAGGCAATTCCCAGCAAGTGGGCAGCTATGGCTAAACTACAATTATATTTCAATCACTTTAACAAATGTAATTTTATGTTCCTCGCAAAGACCAAAATCTACAGTTCACACATTATTAATAATAAAACATGATTTGAGACTGCCTTTGATTTATTCTATTAGGAGATCTAATTCTTTTTATATCAGCATCATCTAAAAATTCCCTCTCAAAAAAGGAATCAAAGCTTTTAATTCCAAATTGCCCTAGAGGCTAACAGACAACTGTTATAAATGTAAAATATTTTAAAGAAGTATTTCCACTAAGAGACTTGTATATTTATTTTTCAGATCTCTCCCTACCCCCAGCAATCACTAGAGATTAGCAAAACTAAATTGAAAATTCAAAGTAAAAAAAAGCAAAATAGTTAACTAAACATGCATTTGCCCAAGCTATTATTGTACATAATTATTGTATTAAAAATTATTTAGATATGCTCTATATTTTGTATTCACTTCATACTGTAGTGTTGCCAGGGAATGAAGGTAGCACCTAGAGCTCACTGGTGGAAGGATTAATTCTATCATTCAACAGAAGTAGAAATTCTATCATTCAACAGTCTAGATCTCCCTCAACTTCATAATATGTAGCACAAAATTAACTCTGCTCCAAATATGAAGCCAGGTGTAAAATCTCAGAATTGCGTGAAGATTAGTGTGAAAATGTAATTTTGCTTAGTGCCACAACAGGAGTAAGTGCTTAGCATTGTGTGAATCTAAGTGTTAACACACACCATTCTGTGAAGATAATTTATTGTAAGCTTACAATCCTGTAAAGCAATTATATGCTTGAGTTTTCGATTTAAGCAGAAGGAGAAAAAAGTGCCATTATTTAAGCTTTTTGGTTTTAAAGAAATATCCAATGCATTGCAAAGAAATATCCTGGAGACCTCGCTAGCATCTAGAGACTTGATGGGCTGCTACTTTATACAGTGTCTATAGCCCAGCAGTGGATAAAATTGGACCTGTAACCTTGGATTTATGTTTACTTGTTTGAAAAAGTAATTCAAAACTATCTATTTGTTATTTTAGACCAGTAGACGTATAGTTTCAAAGTTATTGATATTATAATTTCTGAAAACTGTGAAAGTGAGTGCACTCATATGAATGTCTCCTAAACCAAGGTTTCTCAACATTAGTCCTCATTGCAATATATCCCTGCTTGTTAACAGTCCAGTAATCAATGGTTCAGTCATTATTTATGACTTGTTCACTTGAGCTTAATAGGGGACATTGTTAAAAATATGTTGGTGTTTCCCCAAGTACCAGAGCTGAGTATCCTAAACTTAGGATCTTCTCTTTGGTAACATAATACATAGGCAGTTTCCAAATATACAAACTTGAATTTAAATTGAAGTCCACATTAACTAATTCTCATATGGAACTCTGATTCAAGAGGAAACCAAATAACAGCATTTTGGTTGCGAGGATGGGGAGGGAATTATCCCACTGCTAATTTAATACTTTAAATTTATATGTAATGTGTATATTCTTGTCATAATACATATAAGATCATATTTAGAAAAAAATGAGTGAAATTCTGTACCACAGTCTGCACAATAAAAAACACATAAAAAATTATGTTTTGGTTGATTGAAATAGGGATTTTAACCCACTGAATTCTAGAGAGTGGGGCATCTCTACCATTGATGTGATTAAGCATGAACGTATCACACTTTTTGTAATCCTTTGAAGTATGAGGATATCCTGGGCATAGTCTCTATGTGCCTAGTGGGAACATCTGAACTGCACTGATGAGGCCGTTAGTGGTTGAATTAAGGCAGCATTTATTGGACTTTTTTGCATCACTACAGGTGCAGGAGGGTAGCTACAGAACTGCTCCCTCTCACTAACCAGTCTGGATTGTGCACTGTAATGCAGTATAACTGCGAGTTATACATGCATGTTGAGAACCATATAGAACCATCAAGAAGTATAAATACTACTATTGGGAATGTCATATTTTTTTTTTCTGCCCCAAACTTATGAGTGAAAAAAATTGCATCTCCAAAGTCATCTGTGGACATTGAAGTTTCCCAAGTATATGCTGTTTTTGGAGAGACTGATGCTATTCCTTTTGCTGTTCCTGCTTATGGTGTCACAAAAACTGAAGAGCCCATTTCTGCTGCTCCAATCAAGATGTTCCTGAGATGACTTCCAATGATCCAGTACTCCCAGATGGACATTCTGGTGGTGCTGAAGGCATGGTTCCAGCTAGTGTTCCAGTTCTGGAGGGCAGAACCATATTGGAGGAGAAGGTGGGCCTCAAATCAGGCCAGTAAAGAAATAGAGAAGATAGGGATCCCAAGGATGACTTGGGGACAGGAAATCCTGAGTTGTCTTTTGAAGAAGCCCCTTTGTAACCTGTAGTCTAGTGGAACCTAGTCTACAAAGTACAAACAAAGTTGCCAGAATGGTTCAAACCAAGATGGAGTAAGTCATTCCCAGAAACTGAAGCATCTAAAGGTGGATACAGCTCACAAGTGATCATTGACATCACTAGTGAGTTATCCTCTGGTGAGAAAAGCCCAGCCCAGGGTACCTATGTGAATACAGCATCCAGCAGTTGATCAATCCCTGGGCATGGAGGACAGCCAGAACTTTGAATCTTCAGAGGGCAAGTATCCTGCCCCTTTTACTGATGTAACACTGCTCTGCTCAGAGCGGCAGGGTGGCGTCCAAGTGGATTGCATAGAGGGACAATCTTCAATTAACACAAAGGGAAAAGCCTGAAAAACATGTCACTGGGGGCAGGGCTTTCATTGTTCTCACAGTAAGAAGATTGTCCCTTGCTGTGAGCTGTCTGGTCTGTGGACCAGATTCCACATCTGAGAGAAGGCGGCTTACACTAGGTAAAAGGGGCAGGTGGGGGAAAATTTATCATTCAATTACTCTTGAACTCCAACTCTGACAGTATTGAAATAACACTCTACATGGACCAGGTACTATGAAGATTGATTGGAACTGCTGTTTTTGTGAAACATTACTATCTCATTAATGAGTTAAAAAAAATTATCCCAGAAGGCTTGTTATTGTCTTTACAAATATTTTATTCTACCTACTAGCTGGATGCTATTAACATTTTTTAGACTGATGTTTTTAACCTTAGTTGCATTCTTAAACATTGTTTTTAAACTGTGCAATAGAAATATTAACCAGGTCAATATACAAGATAAATTGATCCCTGGAGTTTATGTGCCACTTGGTTGTAGTACATGGATGACATTGCAATAGTTTGTAAATATGCATTCTCCCTAAAAAGACATTTACAAAGAACTGAGCAAATTTGTGCTGCTTCTGGTTTTAAATTAACTTTAAACAAAAACAGTTATTTAGTAATTAGGGACTAGGAATCACTACCTGATTGCTGAATCCAAAGAGTAGACTTGATGACAAAATACTTGATGTCACTCTGAACAGACATGATTCAGGATAGGCGTTAGACCACCAAGATGAATCCAGATGCAGAGATAATTCTCTCACTAAGTTTAGCTTCTTTGGTGCAGTACTGAACTTTGAAGCTTGGGGCACATTTCCACCCCATGAGGGATACGAGCCAACTGTCAACAGCTGTAATATTTTACTGATAAAAATTGTTTCATTGCCAGTATTATTACATGTTACACATTTCTACCCCCTAATCAATATGTTAAGCATCTTATTAAAACCTGATTAACTTTCTTTTGCGGTTCAAAAATGGAGAAAGTAAAATTAATTTTACGGACACACCCTGTGAATAATGAGGAAAAGCTTTTATCAACAAAAATAATTTTGTATGTGAAATACAAATGAATGAGGTATTTTAGAAGAATGGACAAGAGTGTGGCAGCTGCAGTTTTGGTAAATGTAAAATAATGCACTTGGGATGTAAAATCCAAAGGCAGAATATAGTATTAAGGGTACTGTACTGTCAGAGACAACAGAGGAAAGGGATTTGGGAGTAATTATTTCTGATGACTTAAAGTTAGCCAGGCAATGTAATAAAGCAACGGTGCATGCAAGCAGGGTGCTGGGTTGTATAGCTAGGGGAATTATTAGCAGAAAAAGGGAAGTGGTCATGCCACTGTACAGATCTCTAGTTAGACCTCACTGACAGTATAGTGTACAGTACTGGAGACCACATCTCCAGAAGGATATAGATAGTCTAGAGAAAATTCAGTGAAGGGCTACTAAAATGGGGAATGGTTTACAGCAAAAGAAATATCAGGATAGATCAAAGGATCTGAATATGTATAGTTTGAAGGAGAGAAGAGAGAGAGGGGATATTATAGATACATTCAAATTCATGAAGGAATTCAACAAAGTGCAAGAGGGAAGTTCATTTCAAAGGAATAAAAGTGTTAGGACAGGAGGACATAGACTAAATATAGAGAGACAGAGGCTTAGATGTAATGTAAGAAAATTTTACTTCACTGAGAGGGTAGTAGATTAGTGGAATAGCCTACTAGCAGGAGTGGTAGACATTAATACAGTGAGGGAATTAAAGCATGCATGGTATAGGCGAAGGCTGTCCTAAACATAGGAAAAGGCCAAGGACCATATAAGGTTTAAGGTTTTTACAGTAGAAAAATGGCCAGACTAGATAGGTTAAAGCAGAACTACACCACTAAACAACTTGATGTCTAATAATTCCCCATTTGGCGACTAGCTGCTCAGTAGCGCTAGTCGCCAGAATTATTACCTTAATCAATAGAATTCTCCATTCTTCCCGGTCTGACAGGCAGGATGGAGAGCAGACATCTTTCAATAGTGACATTTGCATACCTGCTCTGTCAGTCCCTTCCAGACCCGAACGGCTTGTAGCAACACCTCCTAGAGGCGTAGGCATGCAGACATCACCACTGAAAGATGTCTGCTCTCCGTCCTGCTTGTCAGCCCAGGAAGAATGGAGAATTCTATTGGATAAGTTAATAATTCTGGCGACTAGCGCTACTGAGCAGCTAGTCGCCAGATGGGGAATTATTAGACATCAAGTTGTTTAGCAGTGGTAGTTCCGCTTTAAATGGTTCTTTTCTGTCATCCAATTCTATGTTCCTATGTTAAATATTCAGTTTTATGTTTCAAGAGTTTAAATTATTACATCTATTGGTCTTACCTTATAAGAGGTTTTATTCTAAGAAGACAAAAATGGTATAAAATAAAACTAAAATATTCCCTTTGTTTTAACCCAGGTTGTATGGACCTTTAGAAAAGATTGAATTATAGTTTAACTTGTAGATGAACTTTTAGAAGATTTTTTAAGTAAAAAGAGTCAAAGACTCTGAAAGCATACTTCCACTTACACATCAAGAAGAGAGAGTAACCAGAGAGGTTTTGACCAAGATATCTCATGGGGAGCTTTTTAGTAGTTGAAAACATCTGGCACGGGCCTGTGTTTTGCTACAGGAAAATGACCAAAGACAAACTATATCATGGATGACACTATTTTCTGAAAACTGTCGATATGTGCAGCAGCTCTGCCGGACTTCGGACCATCTTCTAATACTGGATTACACTGTACTTTTTATGGGTATATGAAATGTATATCAACGGCCCATGTTATGATTTTAGGGAAATTTATATATTGTTTTAAGGAAGCTCTGGGGCAATCCCAATTTTTTTTTCCACAATGATAACATTAAAGTAAACAATTGTATATATTTGGCTTTTAGTGAAATGTACATGTATCCTTTATTTAACTGACAAAAAGAAAGATGAAAGGAAAGGTATTTTATGGTGGCAAGATATATGATCACAGATTGTACAGTATCCCTTTATCTCAGCTAATTTGAATATATGTATTATTTGCACTTTTTATTAATAATATTCAGAGGTCTTATGTTTATATTTGAATGCGTCAGAATTTGATCAATAAAAGTCTTTGAAAAACAAGAATGCAAATGCAAAAATACCCCTGTGGTTTTATTATTTCTCTCATTCAGAGAACATGTGTCTGACATAACAGTGTTGAATGGTCTGTGTGCAACACCATATTTATATGAATATGAACATTTCTTCTCTGCATTGGCAGATACCATATGAGTGAAAAATGTGGCTGAACAGTACCTGAGAAGGAAATATCCCCAACGTCTAAGTTTTATTCAATCTCAGTGTGCACTTGTCACACTTCATATGTTGTAATCTCGTTTTTTTGTAGGCTCCTTAATGGGATAGTAATGGTTCATAATAAAAGCAGCTCTAATTAATCATCATATTATTTGGACTTTGGAGAGTGTTATTTCAGTTCTGTCAGAGTTGTAGTTCAAGAGTAATTCAGTGACAAAGTATCCCCCTCCTGCCCCTTTTACTTATGTAACACAGTTCAGCCAGGTTGACTGCAGAGAGGGACAATCTTCAATTAAGATAAGGGAAAAATCTGATAAACTTGTCAAGGGGGGCAGGGCTTTCATTGTTTTCATAGGAAGAAGACTGTCCCCTTCTGTTATCTGTCTGGTCTATGGACTGCATGCCACATCTGAGAAGAGATGGCTTACACTAGGTAAAAGGGACAGGAGGGGAAACTTTGCTTGTGAATATCTCTCAAACCATAAAAGTTTGAAAGATAAGACTTATATCGTTCTTCATTTTTTTTAATGCCTACAAAATAAAATAAAGATAAAACAAAGTATTACTATCCATTTAAGTGTAAGGGTATCCCAGACAAAGTGTCCTTGTTCTCCATATGCCTAGAGGACTTCAGTTGCACCTCACTTTCAAAACTCCATGCCCCTTTCGGAGGTCCCTGCAATCCATTCACGGGCAGAATTATTTGTTCAACTATAATCTGTGGCTGTTTTTCTTTTATCTGTATGCAGTCACCCATGTTAATTTAGCCTAGAGGAATAATTTCAGGATCCCTTAGCAAGCATTTCAAAGTTGTACACTAAGTACATTGTTAACAGAATAATTAATTATTGACTACTAACATTTTAGTCTAGAATACCTCCAGAATACACATATATGCATGTCAGTTGTTTTTTTGTACATCTGTTGAATAAATAATCCCACCTGATCTTAGCTTGTGCATCTCGTCATGGGTCATATATACTGTACAGACAAAAATACAGAGCCAAGTAAGCCTGTGATGTGAAACCTCTCTGGTTTCTACAACACACAGACAAGACAAAAACCAGAGGCTAGGAGTAAAAGAGTACATATATATTAAAGTACTGACTATTTCATATAAAATATAAAAATAGTGGCAAATAGCCAATTTAAATATTTAACATGAGGAGGTGTCATTTTTGGTAATGCTGCACTTAATCTACAAACAATACTAGGTCTCACCTAAGACGGTATAAAGAAACTGAAACTGCAGTTCAATAATGTTAGCCTGATTTAATAAGAAGAACAGGAGCAAACAAACTGTAGCATAGCACAAATACAAATTCTCATAGATTAACCCTTTGGAGCACAGAGGTATCCAAAGCATAGCAATGCAATGCACTGGTTACCGCTCTGGCACTCAAATGATTAAATGGGGGTTTTAACTCCTTGAATGCACAAAGGTCTTCAGCAAATTAATTTGAAAAGCATTAGAGATCTCTATAGCACTCAAGGGGTTAAAACACACACTTAAATCTGGGAATTTTAATTTGTACCCTATGGTGCAGATGGTTTGCTAAAGAGCCAGTTCTTCCAATTAATCAACCTCTCAATATAAGCAAAATTTTTAAATAATACATTTCCTGCTGTATGTTGCAATCATCTTCAAAGAGAATAAAACGAGTATAATAGAGTGTATACTTCTACATTTCAGTGGAATCTTACAGTGTCCTTGGCAGGCACCTGTCAACCTGTGTGTTCTTAGGATAAAAACACCTGACATTACCAGCTAATATTCATAAAATGTCCCAGTAACAGCAAATTCAGTAATGCTTTTCCAATTATTAACCCAACATCAAGTTTCAGCTAGAAAGATCAAGTTGATCAAGAAATTAATTGAGGAACACAGCCATTAGTTTATTGTGAAAATCTGACCAAGCTGAAAATAGCTTGATAAAACATAATCTCGTAAGTACCTAACTAATGACGCACACACACATAACACACTCTCTCTCATTCACTTTCTCTCACTCTCTCTCTTGTTTTAGGCATAAACTATATTTCCCCATAGACTTCCATGATAACCTGTTATTAAATAAAATATAATTTAGGCCTGCATTAGAATCTCTGTAAAATAGCATATGGGTTGGAGAACCTTTCAGTTGAGAGTTTTGTCACCCATGCATTCTTATAGTTTTTTCAATATGCATATAAATAAGATCAAATGAAACTTATTTTGAGTAACCCAGAAAAGAGAGGTAGAGAAAAAAGCAAGGGCAGGAATGGAAGGAGGTGGTAACAGGGCTGGATTTACAAATAGTAAGTTTACGTCTTCCTAGAGCTCAAAGGGGGTGTTAGCTGAGATGTGGTGGCCATTTGGCCAAACCCCCATTCTGAATTCTGAATGTGGCCAGAGCAATCTCAGTATTGGCATCAGTTTTATACCCCTTTACAGGCTATTATTTAACCCCTTGGATGCTAGAAAGAGCAATGAGTTGGAGATCTCTCTAGCAACCAAGCTTTTTCCATACTTGATTGTTATAAGCTAAGGGTATTTTACATATCAGAAAACAGTGGATGTGATTGGGGGTGTGGTCATGTAAGGTGTGGAGTTATGACGTGGGCAGAGCTAAGAGCACCTAGAGATCTTTGCCAAGGGGTGCCTCAGTTTTAAATAGGGCCTGGATAGTAAGAACCATTCAGCCAGTCTAGTTTGCCCATTTTCCTACTGTAAAAACCTCAAACCTTATTTGGTCCTTGGTCTTGTCTTATGTTCAGGGCAGCCTTATGCCTTTCCCATGCATGCTTAAATTCTGTCACTGTATTAACTTCTACGACTTCTGCTGGTATGCTGTTCCACTTATCTACAACCCTCTCAGTGAAGTAAAACTTTCTTACATTACGTTAAACCTGTGTCCCTCTAGTTTTTGGCTATGGCCTCTTGTCCTAACATTTTTACTCCTTTGAAATGTACTTCCATCCTGCACTCTGTTGATTCCATTCATGAATTTTAATGTTTCTATCATATGCCCTCTCTTTCTTCTCTCCTCCAAGCTATACATGTTCTTATCCTTAAGTCTTTACTGATATTTCTTTCCTGGTAATCCAGTCACCATTTTAGTAGCCCTTCTCTGAATGTTCTCTAGAGTATCTATATCCTTCTGGAGATGGGGTCTCCAGTACTGTACACAATACTCTAGGTGAGGTCTAACTAGAGATCTGTAGAGTGGCATGGCCACTTCCCTTTATCTGCTACTAATGCCCCTAGCTATACAACCCAGCACCCTGCTTGAATTCCCCACCGCTTTGTTACATTGCCTGCTTAAAGGGATAGTAATGTTTCATAATAAAAGCAGCTCTAATTAATCATCATAGTATTTGGACTTTGGAGAGTGTTATTTCAATTCTATCAGAGTTGTAGTTCTAGAGTAATTCAATGATAAAGTATCCCCCTCCCACCCCTTTTAGTGATGTCACACTGCTCACCTCAGAGCAGAAGGGAGGTGCCCAGGTAGACTGCAGAGAGGGACAATCTTCAATTAAGATAAGGGAAAAATCTGAAAAGCTTGTCAAGGGGGGCAGGGATTTCATTGTTTTCATGGGAATAAGAGTGTCCCCTTCTGTTATCTGTCTGGTCTATGGACTGCATTCCACATCTGAGGAGAGATGGCTTACACTAGGTAAAAGGGGCGGGAGGGGGAAACTTTGCTTGTGAATATCTCTTAAACCATAAAGGTTTGAGAGATAAGACGTATATCATTCTTCATGTTTTTTTAATGCCTACAAAATAAAATAAAGTTAAAATGAAGTATTACTATCCCTTTAACTTGAAATCATAAGAAATAATTACTCCCAAATCCCTTTTTTCTGTTGTGTCTGACAGCACAGTACCCTTAATAGTATTTTTCCCTTTTGATTTTTTATGTCCCAAGTGCATATTTTTACATTTATCAACATTAAATTGCAGCGGTCACACTCTTGTCCATTCTTCTAATTTACCTAAATCATTTGTCATTTGCCTTTTCCCCCAGGAATGTCCACCCTGTTGCAGATCTTTGTATCATCTGGAAAAAGCATACATTACCTTGAAGACCTTTTGCAATATCACTGATAAAAATATAAAAAAGAATGGGCCCCAGTACAGATCCCTGAGGTACCCCACTAGTAACACTCCCTTCGTCCAAATATTTTCCATCGATTACCACCCTCTGTCTCCTGTCACTCAGCCATTGCCTTATCCATTTAACTATTTTTACATCCAAATCCAAATACTGCAATCTATTAATGAGTCTTCTGTGAGGAACATTGTCAAATGCTTTACTGAAATCTAGATAAACTATATCTACTGCTCTCCCTTGGTCTATTATTTTAGTTACCTAGTCAAAAAAATCTATGAGGTTAGTTTAACAAGATCTCCCTGTTGTAAACCCGTGCTGTTTGGTACCTTGCAAGCCACTTAAATTCAGATACTTAACAATTCATACTGGTCTGTAGTTAACAGACTCTTTCCTGCTACCTTTTTTGTGAAGCGGTACTATATTTGATATCTTCCAATCTTCAGGAACTACTCCTGTCGATAGTAACTGATTGAATAATTCTGTTAAAGGTTTTGCCAGAACACTCTTAAGTTCTTCTAATAACTTTGGGTGTATCCCATCTTGTCCCATCGATTTATCTGTTTTTACCTTAGAAAGTTGAACTAGAACTTCTTCCTCTGTAAACATGCATGCCTCCCATATCTTGCTATTTCTTTTTTCTAACAGAGGTCCCGTCCCTTCATGACTTACTTAAGGATGTCTCCTTCAATCAGCAGTTAGTTAATTCTATCAACTGTTTTTATGTATTTTTATTTTTTTTATTTACTCTTGATTTCTCTTTTAGTCTACTGCTAGTTGATTTTGCAATCTGATATGTGTCAGTTATGAGTCATTCAGATCTATTGTTTGTCATTAGGGATGGGTTAAAATTTTTGCCTCAGACCAAAATTGGTGAATAATGGCTCTTCCTCTATGGTGAATAATTTCCCGTGAAAAGTGCAGTTTTTTGCTTTTTTTGCCTAGCTCATTCCTTTGAAATCAATGGAAACAGTGAATTTACACACAACACATTGTAAATGTTATTTTATTTCCCAAAAGCATAGTATAAAAGGGGTGTTGGTGGATTGTGTGGAAACAATCAGTTGAACAAGGAATTTTCTTTGGGGGGTTTATTGACTGAGATTCGGGGGGTGCCTGTGTTGTTGGGTGGAAATTGGGGAAAGAATCAGTTAAAAATGGAATTTTGGGGGGGGGTTGTTGACTGGTATTGGGGGACAGTTAATAAAAATATCTAAAAATAAGAAATTGGTATATATCGTGAGAGAGACAGGGACCCCTGACATAAGCTGTGACTAGGGTAGACTAATTCTTGATGGGGTAGAGTATTTTGTAGTGGATGATTTGTAGTACTTATTGCTAGCGGCCCAGGCCCCAAGGAAACATTGATTTTTAGGACTTACCCTTGTTTGGCACAAGCCCTAAAGAAACACGGATTTGTTGTAGGACTTTGACTTGTGTTAGGCCCAAGCCCTGAAGAAACATTGATTTGTAGGACTTTGGCTTGTTAGCATCACAAGCCCTGAAAAATCAGAGATAATTTTTATCAATTTAGCTTGTTAGTGTCACAAGCCCTTAGGAATCACAAATAATTGTTATCAATTCAGCTTGTTAGCATCACAAGCCCCGAGGAATCAGTGGTTTGTAGGACTTAGGCTTGTTAGAATCAGGCCCCCAAAAATATTTTATTTTTGTAGGCCTCTGTTTTTTTTGTTTGTTTGTTTTTTTAAATGCCCTAATGGCCTAGTGCCAGAAGATTATGTTATGGTGGCCATTGGCCACTGGCCATTGTAAAATGCTCTGGTATCATTGTGGAGTTTGTGACTGCTGTTCTTGTTGATGCTGTTGTTCAGGCAGAAGGGTGATTAGGCACATCAAAGGGAATGGGATTAATAATAACAGAAGCAACATGGTTGATGGATGATCATGATTCCACTTGCCACTACTAGCTCCAGTGGTGTGCCTGAGGAAGTATCAGCACCACAACTAGCCCCCACCACTTCAGGTATATGTGGAGAAAAGTAATTGGCCAATAATGCTTCTCCATCTGCCCCTCCTTCAAAATCATGGGTGTGTTGTTAGAATATATTTTTTTCCTTTGAGAGCAGGAACTGTGCCTCTCATCAGCAACTGCAATGTGCACAGTGTGTGTGGTAAATAAGGGAAGCACTGGGAACAATGGGCACAAACCTGGCATGACTGTAACCAAACACCATGATGCTTAGGGTCCCCAATGTGCAATGCCGACGCCACCTATGGGCAAGGTAGGTGCCGGCCTAGGGCGCACATTCTCAGGGGGAGCATCAGGGCCCAACCCCCCCACACACACACATTCACCACTTACTGCCCAAGTAAAAGAAAGTATGTTTCGGTGCCCTTCCTTGGCTGCCTATTTTCTTAATATAGCACAGCGATACCCGTTTCTCTCTCCCCCTCCGCTCCTTCAGTCTTGGACCAGGATTGAAGGAGTGGAGGGGGAGAGAGAAACAGGCATCACTGTGCTACATTAAAAAAATAGCCAACCAAGGGAGAGCACCGAAACGTACTCACTGGGAGAGAGAGACGTGCACCGGGAAGAGTAAGTGGAAGAGGGGTCAAGAGGGGATAAAGAGTCAGACGGGGGAAGAAGGTGTTAAAGGGGGGAATAACAGTCAAGAGGGGATCAAGAGTCAGATGGGGGAGAGAGAGAGTCAAAGGAGGGATCAACAGTCAAGAGGGGGAGAGAGTCAAAGGGGGGGAGAGTCACATACAGAGAACATGCACTCTGACAGACACATACACATACAGAGAAGCGCACACACACACATACTTACACACTGATATCCTTACAGAGACTCACACACACTGACACACTTATATACATACATGGCGCACATACTGACACACACATACACATATAGAGAACACACACACAAACTGACACTTATACACATATAGGGAACACACAAACACACTGACACTCAAACACATACAGGGCGGTGCATAAAGGGGTAGGGCACAAGGGGTGGAGCCAAGGGGCGGCAAAATTAGGTTTTGCCTAGGGTGGCAAAAATCCTTGCACCAGCCCTGCCAATGTGAAATCATCTCACCAGAAACCAAGTACTGCTGCTGTCACTATGCCTCTTGTCCATTCCCCACTAAGGACACATGACAACTTGCAGTTTAATAATATGATGAACCCTCCCTGCCACCAGCTTAGCGTATTCTGCAGGATGGAATCTCCTCAGATGCCGCTTGATGCCCTGCTTGAGATTATCCTCCAGCACACTGCCATATATGGTCAGCCCACTAACAGCTCTTGTTCAGAGAGGAATTGCCTGGCATTTTGTGGTTGGACTGCTGTAATGGCAGGACCAATATGATATGCTTTAGGTTATTTCCTCTCTGTGAAAGGCATTAGTGGGCTAAAAGAGATTGCACCCTGGGTAGGACACCATTCCTATAGAGCCTGTAAATTTGTATTGCAGGTTCATTCCTAGTTGAGCATCTCTGACTTTTAATATACACTAACACATCCTGACATCTACTGAATGGCTATTAACAAGTGGGGGGAGGTGATGAAGGTGATGGTGAGGCAGAAAGCTCTGATTATCATTATACTGAGCTTGCAAGAGCAGTATAATGATAAACTGAGCTTGCTGTAACTATAGTCGTGATGCACATCAGCATGAAGGGAGAGCTGGGAGGAAAGGGGGAGGAGAATTACAGGACTGGGAAGTCCTGCGCCGCTGTCCCAACCTTACACTGTGCTGCAGAATACAGACATGCCTAGCATCAAGTGTACATTTAAGATCCATTATCTTAGAAATCATGTATGTAGGAAAAAAAAGCATGCATCCAAATTTAATTTTAATAGCTTAAGCAACTGACAAAAAGTGTTTTAGAGGTGAAAGTTTCCCTTTAAAAATTAAAGTAAATGCATTTTAGGAGAAAAGAAAACTTCTGAGACTCTGAAAATATAAGAAAGATGAAAGTAATACAACACAGCCCATAAATAAAGCTAAATGACAGTATTGAACTGTTAATAAAAATAGAGCCTATTTAAGAACTCATCAAAAATACATGAAGTATGTGATGGAAATCCCTCATTTCTCTTTATCCAGTTTGCAAAAAGGTGAACGTAACTTCAGAGTGGATATTGACATGATCACTTTACTTCAATCTATACAGACTATATTGATAAATAAGAAAACTAGAAATAAAATTAGAAATAAAATTATAAGTGGCGCTCACTGGGAACGTTAGTTGGGTATTAGATACACAAATATAGAAAGGTTACTTATGTATACTCAGAATACAGCAATTGTAATCAAACCCAATTGGAAGAGATCAGTGAGTATCGACAAGCTATACAGAGTACCAAAATAATTGATGCTGTCCAATGCTGCTGCCATAAGTTGATAGATTAGGAACTGTTTCCCTATTAACGCTTTATGAGATTCCTGAGCATACAATAATGTTTTGGCCACACTATTTGCAATTTTTATGTATCAATAAACCATATTATTTACATGATTTATTTGCATATATTTTTTCTGTTTACTAAAACCACTACACTTAGAGGTCTTGTTGTGTGCTGTCTTTTTTGCTTTTTGTTTTATATATTGACAAATAAATTAGAAACATTGCATACAACTCTACTGTTTATGTGTTGGAATGAACTGGCTATAATAAGTGCTTGATCCAAACCCTAGTTATAAAAAGATCTTTGTTCCAGTTTCTCTTATAAACTACGAGACCTGAAACACATTATTATATCTGTGGCCTGCTATGCCATGTATGCATATGTGGTGGTTACACAAATAATTTGTATTTTCATATTATATACTGAGAATGTCCTTTCTTTTGCATTAACTTCTCAAGACAAATGTATGTGTGTTATAAATCGTTATTGTACAAGCCAATTATATGTCAGGTAGACAGGGTAGTGTAGTTGACAATACCCATTGGTGGAGGGTCTGAAGCATTTGATTAATTCTGTCATTCATTCAGTTTCACTGTAATTACACCTCCCACTCATTGAAATAGGGTTAAGTTCCTGGATGAGACAAAATAAATAAATGCTAAAATGGCTTAGTCTATGTGCAGAAGCACAAATGTGAAAATGAGCAAAATACATATAAAAATATAGCAATACATTTGCCCTTCTGTAGATAGGGGGGCAACATTGGTCGTAGTGTTGAGCGAGCACCCCGATGCTCGGGTGCTCGGGTGCTCTGACCGAGCACCCCCTGAGGCTCGAGTGCTCGGCCGAGCACCCGAGCCCCATTCAAATGAATGGGGCGACACGAGCATTACACCAGGCACCCCCTGCTCTGATGAGGGGAGGGTGCCTGGTCAATGCCCCCCTTCATCTCCGCTATGCCCCCTTCATCTCTGAATGCCCCCTTCATCTCCGCAATGTCCCCCTTCATCTCCGCTATGCCCCTCTTCCACAATGTCCCCCTTCATCTCCGCTATGCCCCTCTTCCACAATGTCCCCCTTCATCTCCTCTATGGCATAGAGGAGATGAAGGGGGACATTGTGGAAGAGGGGCATAGCGGAGATGAAGGGGGACATTGTGGAAGAGGGGCATAGCGGAGATGAAGGGGGACATTGTGGAAGAGGGGCATAGCGGAGATGAAGGGGGACATTGTGGAAGAGGGGCATAGAGTCTATGCCCCTCTTCCACAATGTCCCCCTTCATCTCCGCAATGCCCCCTTCATCTCCGCAATGCCCCCGTACCTCCAGTCCCTGGTGGTCCAGTGGAGCGTCTTCAGATCTGTGCCTCTTCCGGCACAGATCCCCGCCACCCGAACATGGCGGGCGAGCACATGGCGGTACTCGACGAGTACCGCCATGTGCCGAGCAGAGCGATGCTCGAGCCGATCCGAGCATCGGCCGAGCACGCTCGCTCAACACTATCAATTAGTCAATTCTAATGCACCAAAAGTATTAGTAAAACTAATCACATGATCACCAGAAGATTTTTTTTATTTTAAACTGATTTGCTTGCCTTCACACATCAGTAAAATGTATTTCTGCCCAGGCAACTTTTCTGAATTAGGTAGGATATCTCCAACTGGTGGCAGGACTGCTAGATGGTTTTCCCCTCAATGTTCTGAGTGATTCTTATTCTGCTGGCTGCCAACTGCTCTCTCTTCTTATGCTCCGTTGCCACCTCTTTTCTCCCCAGACTCCCTACTCCCCTCTCCCTATGCTCCCTGCTCTGTCACTTTCCTCTCTTCCACCACCTCTCCCTCATGAGTAGTTGCTGCTCCCACCCCTTTAGGGGGGATAATCTTAGGTAGAAATAGACAGGAGAGATGGTGGGGGTGAGAGTTGTAGACAGAGTTTAGAGGGGCAAGTTATAGAAAAGGTATCCAATTGAAATGTTGACATCTACTATATAGGCGGACCAACAAAAAGGAGCATTAACCATGTCGCCTGGTTGAGAATTGCAACATCAGAACATTGCCCAAATCAAAACAGCGATATTCTTATATTGCACGCTTAAAGATCACCAAATAGAGGCAACATGTCAATAGTGAACCCCATTCAATGTCCTCCTCCATGTTTCTCATATTTCTGCATCCATACAGTGCTATTAATGCAAATAAACATTTATATTTATGCTTATGCAACCATTGGCACCCTGGTAGCCATTGGACTACACTACTACACAGCAGACCCCGCCTAGTAGAATAATCAGTGTTCAGACCCCAGTTGCTATTGGACAACAACACCACACAGCAGACCCCTCTAATCAGTGTGTGCACCCAGGCTAGTATTGCACTACAACACTACACAGCAGAACCTAATCAGTGTGCGCTTAGTGCCCCTACAGCCTGGATCAATGTGCCCTATGTACCCTAGATTTAAATCACAAAGTTCAGTGTGCACACCATGCCCCACAGCAGACCCTGCTGAATAGGATAATCAGTGTTCACTCTGTGTCCTTGTCAGACAATATTCAAAACAAACATATGGCCAATCAAGTCAAGGCCTTTCAATACATGAATTTTTCTATTTACTGGGAAAGAGTTAAATTGCTACCAACCGCAACTTGTTGAAGTCTTCCAAGCAGCTAATAGTGGCTTCCAGCTGGTCCTGGAGATTTCTGCCTGCTTGTTTAATGTTCCAGGCTCTCTCATCAGGCCTATAAGGTCTGGCCCCCCTCATTCTCCATCTTATCTCTGCTGGACATCCTCTGCTTCACGTACAAGTTGGGAAACATCAGAGCCAACTGGAGCATCTTCCATCCCTTCTGCAATGTACTCATTATTGTCAGTGAGAGTCAGAGCTGCCAGGTGACCCTGGAACCTGAGCGAGGTCTGCTGTCCTGGGCAGAGCAGAGGTTCAGGCAGGCAGGTTGCATGCACATAAACATAAATATTTATTTGCATTGATAGCACTGAAGGGATGCAGAAAAATTAGAAACATGGAGGAGGAGCACATTGAATGGGTTTGACTATTGACATGTCTCCTCTATTTGGCGATCTTTAAGCGTGCGACATAAGAATATCGCTGTTTTGATTGGGCCGATATTCTGATGTTGCACTTCTCAACCAGGAGATGTGGTTAATGTGTCTTTTTGTTGGTCTCCCTATAGATGATGACTAGTGATGAGCGAGCATGCTCGGCCGAAGTTCGGTTCGGCTCGAGCATCGCTCTGCTCGGCACATGGCGGTACTCGTACGAGTACCGCATGTGCTCGCCCGCCATGTTCGGGTCTCCTCCCCGCACGTTTCGCGGCTGCTGCGCAGATTATCAGCACATTCTGTTTAGTGTGCAAAGTGTAAAAAATAAAAGTCACTTATTCCGTTCACTGTGCCTAGCCGCAGATAAGCAGCACATTCTGTTTAGTGTGCAAAGTTGCAGATTAGCAGAACATTCTGTTTAGTGTGCAAAGTGTAAAAAATAAAAGTCACATATTCCATTCACTGTGCCTAGCCACAGATAAGCAGCATATTCTGTTTAGTGTGCAAAGTTGCAGATTATCAGCACATTCTGTTTAGTGTGCAAAGTGTAAAAAATAAAAGTCACATATTCCATTCACTGTGCCTAGCCGCAGATAAGCAGCATATTCTGTTTAGTGTGCAAAGTTGCAGATTATCAGCACATTCTGTTTAGTGTGCAAAGTGTAAAAAATAAAAGTCACATATTCCATTCACTGTGCCTAGCCGCAGATAAGCAGCATATTCTGTTTAGTGTGCAAAGTTGCAGATTATCAGCACATTCTGTTTAGTGTGCAAAGTGTAAAAAATAAAAGTCACTTATTCCGTTCACTGTGCCTAGCCGCAGATAAGCAGCACATTCTGTTTAGTGTGCAAAGTTGCAGATTAGCAGAACATTCTGTTTAGTGTGCAAAGTGTAAAAAATAAAAGTCACATATTCCATTCACTGTGCCTAGCCGCAGATAAGCAGCATATTCTGTTTAGTGTGCAAAGTTGCAGATTATCAGCACATTCTGTTTAGTGTGCAAAGTGTAAAAAATAAAAGTCACTTATTCCGTTCACTGTGCCTAGCCGCAGATAAGCAGCACATTCTGTTTAGTGTGCAAAGTTGCAGATTAGCAGAACATTCTGTTTAGTGTGCAAAGTGTAAAAAATAAAAGTCACATATTCCATTCACTGTGCCTAGCCACAGATAAGCAGCATATTCTGTTTAGTGTGCAAAGTTGCAGATTATCAGCACATTCTGTTTAGTGTGCAAAGTGTAAAAAATAAAAGTCACTTATTCCGTTCACTGTGCCTAGCCGCAGATAAGCAGCACATTCTGTTTAGTGTGCAAAGTTGCAGATTAGCAGAACATTCTGTGCCTAGCCGCAGATAAGCAGCATATTCTGTTTAGTGTGCAAAGTTGCAGATTATCAGCACATTCTGTTTAGTGTGCAAAGTGTAAAAAATAAAAGTCACTTATTCCGTTCACTGTGCCTAGCCGCAGATAAGCAGCACATTCTGTTTAGTGTGCAAAGTTGCAGATTAGCAGAACATTCTGTGCCTAGCCGCAGATAAGCAGCATATTCTGTTTAGTGTGCAAAGTTGCAGATTATCAGCACATTCTGTTTAGTGTGCAAAGTGTAAAAAATAAAAGTCACTTATTCCATTCACTGTGCCTAGCCGCAGATAAGCAGCATATTCTGTTTAGTGTGCAAAGTTGCAGATTTGCAGCACATTCTGTTTAGTGTGCAAAGTGTTAAAAATAAAAGTCACATATGCTGTTCACTGTGCCTAGCCGCAGATAAGCAGCACATTCTGTTTAGTGTGCAAAGTTGCAGATTTGCAGCACATATTCCGTGTAATATGAAGAAGGCGGGTAAAAAGGGACGGGGAAGTGGACATGATCCTGATAGTTCAGGGCGCGGGTCAGGACGCGTAGAAACTGTGCCTGGTGCCAGAGCACAAGAAAGAAAGACATCCACCATACCTAGCTTCATGTCTCAGTTTACAGGGCGTCGCAGGACATCACTCTCGAGGTCAGACCACTGCGAACAGGTGGTCGGTTGGATTTCAGGTGATACTGCTTCCAGTCGGTTAAGCACCACCCTGTCTTCCACCAAGTCCACTCTCAGTAGCCAAGAGTCTGGTCAACATAATCCTCACCCTGATCATCCTTCCTCCCACCATAGAGGGTCTGGTCAAAGAAGTGATCCCACACTGGGATATAGTGAGGAGCTCGTCTCATCACCAATCCTTAATTTGAACCTCTCTCCAAGCACGCTTGCAGAGGAACATGAAATCTTGTGCCCTGATTCACAACCTCTAGAGGGTACCCAATCACAAGAAGATGACAGAGGTGAACGGCATTTAAGGTCAAAGGAAGTGGATGATGATGATGATGAGACACAGTTGCCATCAAATCAACCACTATTACTGTCTCAAGACCTTGATGAGGAGGATGATATACAGTTGTCAATGACTGAGTATGTGGTGGGATCAAGAAATGAGGAGGATGATCAGAGTGAGGAAGTGGAGGAGGACTTGGTGGACGATGAGGTGACTGACCCCACCTGGGAAGGTGTAGAGCCGAGCGATGACAGCAGTCCTGAGGGTGAGCCATCTGCAGCACCGCAACAGGCTGGAAGAGGCAGTGGTGTGGCTACAGAAAGAAGGCGGACCGCACCAAACCGGCCGGCAAATGTTCCACGGAGCACCCCCTTGCGTAAATCTCCCTTGCCAAGGGCTAAGTGTTCCGCGGTATGGCGTTTTTTTAAGGAAAGTGCGGACGACAAAAAAATTGTAGTTTGCAACCTGTGCCACACCAGAATGAGCCGAGGCATGAACACTAGAAACCTCACCACCACCAGCATGATCCGACACATGGCATCCAAGCACCGTAATAAGTGGGAGGAACACCCGGATCGCCAATCTGTGTCTGCAGGCCACACCACTGCCTCCTCTTCCCCTGTTTTCGGTGCCGGCCAATCGCCTGTCGAAGGCGCAGGCCCGCATACCTCCCGCCCTGCACCTGTACCATCTGAAGCACCATCAGCGACCACATCCACTTCCCTGTCCCAGCGCAGCGTCCAAATGTCGTTACCCCAGGCATTTGAGCGCAAGCGAAAATACCCAGCCACCCACCCACAGGCCATAGCACTAACCTCACACCTTTCCAAATTACTGGCCATCGAAATGCTGCCATTTAGGCTTGTGGAGACTGAGTCCTTCCGCAGCCTGATGGCAGCAGCTGTCCCTCGGTACGCAGTCCCCAGCCGCCACTACTTTTCCCGGTGTGCCGTCCCCCGCCTTACACCACCATGTGTCCCGTAACATCACCCGTGCCCTGACCAACGCAGTTACTGGGAAGGTCCACTTAACGACTGACACATGGACAAGTGCTTGTGGCCAGGGACGCTACATTTCCCTGACGGCACACTGGGTGAATGTCGTGGAGGCTGGGAGCGACTCGGACCCTGGGATGGCACAGGTGCTACCCACGCCGAGGATTGCGGGCCCTACCTTCATCAGGGTTTCCGCCAGCACCTACGTTATTGGCTCCTCCTCCTCCGTTTCCACCTCCGAATTCTCTGCGCGCAGCGCCACTCACCCATCAGCCGGTAGCTGGAAGCAGTGTAGCACTGCAGTGGGGAAGCGTCAACAGGACGTGCTGAAGCTGATCTGCCTTGGGGACAAACAGCACACGGCCTCAGAGCTGTTGCAGGGGATTAGTCACCAGACCGAGCAGTGGCTCTCGCCACTCAACCTGCAACCAGGCATGGTTGTGTGTGATAATGGGCGTAACTTGGTGGCGGCTTTGGAGCTCGGCAAGCTCACACACGTACCATGCCTAGCGCATGTATTTAATTTAGTGGTTCAGCGATTTCTAAAAACCTACCCCAATTTGCATGATCTCTTGACCAAGGTGCGCCGCGTGTGTGCACATTTCCGTAAGTCATCAACAGCTTCAGCCGGCCTGTTGAAGCTGCAGCAGCGCTTACAATTGCCAGCTCACCGGCTGCTGTGTGACGTGAGCACGCGCTGGAACTCCACCTTCCACATGTTGGCCCGGCTTTGTGAGCAGCAGAGGGCAGTAGTGGAGTACCAGCTGTTACACGGTCGTCGCCTCTCCGTTCAACTTCCTGTAATCAGAAGTGAGGAGTGGGAATGGATGTCAGACCTCTGTGAGGTTTTACGCAATTTTGAGGAATCGACACAGATGGTGAGCGGCGATAACGCTATTATCAGTGTAACCATCCCACTTCTGTGTCTACTGAAACGCTCGCTGCTCACAATTAAAACCGACGCTTTGCATGTGGAAGAGGTGGAAATGCGGGAGGAAGAGCTTACACAAGGTGATAGCCAGAGCACCCTCACTTCGTCTTCTCAGCGACAATTGGAGGAGGCGGAGGAGGAGGAAGACACGGTTGCCTCCGCTACAGAGGGTAGCCATGAAACTTTAGTTCCATCTCTTCAGCGTGGGTGGGCAGAAGAGGAGGAAGAGGATGAGGAGATTGAGAGTCATCCTCCTGGTGAGGACAGCGAAATCTTGCCTGTTGGTACTCTGGCACACATGGCTGACTTTATGTTAGGCCTGCCCTGCCGCCAGCGTTCTGTCTGAGCGGGTATTTAGTGCTGCTGGTGGCATCATAACAGATAAGCGTATCCGCCTTTCCACCGAAAATGCTGATAGGTTGACACTTATAAAAATGAACAAGGCCTGGATTTCCCCTGACTTCTCCACTCCACTGGAGGAAAGCCCCGGGGGAACATAAAGTGACTTTATATATGTTATTTACAATGATGGGAATACTCTGTATTCCCATTCACCCCTTCCACCCAAAAAACGGGTATATGGTTGACTCTCATGGCCCCAGTTCAGAAAAATCGAGGAAATTTTTGGGAGAATTTGCCTCTGCGCACGTTTCCCTCTTAATCATGGCCCCAGTTCAGAAAAATCGAGGAAATTTTTTGCAGAATTTGCCTCTGCGCACGTTTCCCTCTTAATCATGGCCCCAGTTCCGAAAAATCGAGGACATTTTTTGCAGAATTTGCCTCTGCGCACGTTTCCCTCTTAATCATGGCCCCAGTTCCGAAAAATCGATGAAATTTTTTGCAGAATTTGCAGATGATATACAAGTAAATATACAGCAAATACTGTTTGGTAACAATTTTTCGCCTAAAGTCGTTTTTATCTTCCTTTTTGTGTGTTTTACGGTCAGTCTGTAAAAATGGCGTACTACGGGCGAAAGATCGTTCCCAGCAGCGATGTTGGAGTCCAAGATGCATCCAGACATCCTCCCTATGCTGTCCCTGAACCATTTCTGTGGTGTTTCCATCATTTTCTGCCCTTTTCCTATGGACCAGGCACCCTCCCCTCATCAGAGCAGGGGGTGCCTGGTGTAATGCTCGAGTCCTCCCATTGACTTCAATGGGGCTCGGGTGCTCGGCCGAGCACTCGAGCCTCCGGGGGCGCTCGGTCAGAGCACCCGAACACCCGAGCATTGGGGTGCTCGATCATCACTAATGATGACATTTCAATAGTGAACCATAGAAAATGTGAGTAGGGGATAACAGAGAAGAGGAAGAGAATTAACCTGATAAGGAGGTATTAGATTTACTAAGTGATGGGCAGTTTGGAATAGGTGCTATAGAGAAGCTGATGGTAATAAAGCATACAAAAGGGGACATGAGACAGGGGTTAGAGTAGATGACAGAAAAGTTATCCCCTTACTGCCCGAGGATGTACATGTATGTCCCGAGTGGATGTCCCAGGTGGACAGAGGACGTACATGTACGTTCCAGAAGTCATTTAAAAAAAATGAAAAAAAAATGTTTGTCGGATGTTAAGTGCTGGCCGCGTGCACGCACGGACGGTCACTAAGGGGTTAAAGAAGAAAAGAGGTGAAGCACACATTGAGGCTGGAGGAGAGCTGAAGAAGGAAGACATGAATGTAGTCTGACATATTTCTTTTAAATTATTTTAACCCCCACTTATAAGGAACTAGATATTGATGGAGAATGTGTTTTATTGATTGTGATTTTTATATATCTGCTTATTTTCAGTAATATCATTTGTGACGTAAGTCCTGGTACTAGAGGTCAGTACCACCATCAGTTCTCTGCTTCTGCTGCACCGACATCCCAATCCTCATCCTTCATTCAGCATAACCCCTCCAAGAACCAGACAGGACCAGTTTGGAGGGTAAAACAAGAACTGTTTATTGAATCACTCTTTGGGCTTATATACCCAGTTAATCACAAGAACCAGACAAAGCATACAAAAAACTGAGACACATGGCAAATACACAGTACAAAGGGTCAGACCTGATTAGTTTAGCTAGACAAAGGATGTAACAATGGATAAATACTGGGACAAAAGGTTGAGGGGCTCAAATACACATTTCCAAACATTGGCCAGGGGGTTGAAGCATCTTTGAATATTCCGCTTCAACCCCTGACCAATCTGGTGCTTAGAATTGGCTGACCAATCCTGGCTGTGTTAGTCTTGGCTGTCTCGGCCAATCAGACCCTGTGGGCGGGCAGCGGACTGACCTATCCCTGGGTGGTCTACTTTCTCCCATGTTAACTCTATGGGGGACCTTTAAACCTGTCACCCAGGGCTTCAGCCAATCCGGAAGCTGCCTACTTTTCTCATGTGGTCAATGGCGGCTTGTCATAGTTCTGCCATCCATCTTCGGCCCCATGAATTTCATTACTTAGCGGGAAAGAGTATCTGTCCAGGACATGGGACGTTTCCCAGTCCTATTTCCCAGGCAAAAGTGTCACTGTTGCAAAGACCCCACTCCCCTGAACAACATATCAATCCGGCACAAGTAACACCATTCATTATATGTTTCATCTTTCTAGATTAAGTAACAATTGAATTCAATCTAATATACAAATCATTGTTTTCAGTAGCCATTTGAATATAGATTCTTAACACAGGTTTCAAACTATTATAGAAATAGACAAAGTACATCTATTTTGGAACTGCTTTCTTAATTAAAGATTCATATTATCTAAAACTAAACATTTAGCAAAATAAGGGAATTTTGTCCATGAGCAAGCTGAACAATATTTTGCGACAGCTTCACACACTATGCATTGCTAAGTAATCTAATGCAGTTATTTATGAAAACTATTGAGGACTTATGAAGAACCAAATTTGTAAGAGTTAGAGAGGAAAATGCTGGGTAACTGTCAGAGATTTGACTGAAATTTGTAAAACAAAAATATTTTTTAATTAATTTCTCTCAGAAACCAGGGGTGAACTGGCCTAATGGGACATAAAGACATTTCCCAGTAGGCCACGTGCCCTGTGCCCATCTAGGTCACCAGTGACCTCTGCCTTATGTGCAACAACAACAAAGCTGACTTTTTCTAGGGTGAAACCTTTTAGAACCAGTGGTTTGTACAACACATTGCAAATCAAAGTGTTGCACATCCCTTTGGTGCTTACAGGGTTAAGTGGAAATACCATGGCCTCTTTGGTGGAAGGCTGCTGTCTTGGCTCCTTTTAATGACATCAGTGAGGAGCTCAGCTGCAGCAACCATACAACAGTAGCACATCTGAAAGAGCCATGTCTCCAGGATACAACCCAGGTATCATCAGTGTTTTTTTGTCCTACCTAACTCAGGATGCTGGCATCAGGGTCTGTATGACTCTTTTTTTTTATGTAATACCTAGTGTGGTGGCTTTCATCCAGGCTCTGTTGCATGTACCAACTCACTTGATTAGGGGATATGAGGGCTGCTATAACCCTATACTATTTATTTAGTAAACAGTTTGGTGTAATATTCTTCAGCTTTGGTTTCATCCAAATCAAGCCCCAAGCTTTGATGGCAACCTGCTGGTGCATTATCAGATAGTGATGACTTCAGAATTAAGTGATAGCCTCTAATGATGTGCTAGTGCACTCTGGAGGGGTGAGCTCCCCTCCTGTTAGAGATTGCTGTCAGTACCCTTAAAGCTAGAAATGGGTTTCCTCATTGTGACCTTTGCTTTCTTCTCCACAGCATGGTGTAGCAAGGTGATTACAGATACCCTCAAGCGTCAAGTGCACAAAGGAGTTAACTTACCATACAAGCTTATTTTTATTTACTGTGTATTTTCTGATAGATTGATGAAGATACTGGTGTCATAGTGTTTCTATTTAGAAGTTTGCACCTTCAGACCTATCTTCTTCTGCCAGAAGACATTCATGTGTACTATGTTCATTCATGCTATCTGACTTTATAAAAAGTCCTACAACAAATCAATGTTTCCTTAGGGCTTGTGTCAAACAAGCCAAACAAGCCAAAGTCCTATAAATCAATGTTTCCTCGGGGCTTGGGCCTAACACAAGTCAAAGTCCTACAACAAATCAATGTTTCCTTAGGGCTTGTGCCAAACAAGCCTAAGTCCTACAAAACAATGCTTCCTCAGGGCTTGGGCCTCTAACAACATCCTACAATCATCCTTTATAAAATACTCCATCTAGTCAAGTATCACTGTACCCCACTGTCCCTATCATGTTGCATACCAATTTCTTATTTTATTTTATTTTATTTTTATTTATTTTTATTAACTGTCCCCCCAGTACCAGTCAACAAACCTCCCCAAAAAAATTCCCTGTTCAACTAATTTTTTCCTTTTTCCCCATACTTCACCTACCAACATAGGCACCTTCCTCAGACCCCTTTTACACCATGTCTTATTTTTTCTTTCTAGTTGTATTTATTTTTTATTAACTGTCCCCCCAATCCCAGTCAACAACACCCCCAAAAAATAATTTCCTTGTTCAAAGGGTTGTTTCCCACACTCTATCAACACAGGCACCCTCATACCCCTTTTAAACTGTGCCTTTTGGAAATAAAATAACATTAGCTATGTGTTCCCATTGATTTCAATGCAATGAGCTAGACAAAAAAAAAGTGAAAAAACATTACTTTTCGTGGGAAATTATTCACAAAGTGGGAAGAGCCATTATTCTCCAATTTTGGTATGAGGCAAAAATTTTCACCTATCCCTACTAATGATGAGTGATGATGTAGATCCAGAATATATCCTTCCAGCATCAACTTTTTGTTCAGATACAGATGAAGTTGATAGTGAAAGAGATGATGACATGGCTAGAAATTTAGCAGAAAGGCAAAGGCTAAATCTTCCACCACTGAAAAGAGGAGAATTGTGCCTGTCTATAAACTGTTTGAGAAAACCTTTGCCATAAGCAAAGATGGCAAAAAGTACACAGTCATCCTGTCAGTCATCATCAACATCATTGCCTCTTCAAAGTCACACTCAGCTGCTCACAGTTGTGTTGAGTATCCAGCAGCAACAGAAGCAACACAGGTTATTAACATCCACAAACCTAGCTTTGACATGTGCCTCTGCGGCTGCTGCTGAAAGTGCTGTACCTTTAACACCTATTAGTAATAACAGAAGAATTGAATCAACATCTAGCCCCAGTAGTAATAATAGCTTCTCAGAATGCAGATACTTCAGTAAGGATCCAAAATCAAAGCATGTTGTTAACTGCTTTTTTTGCAAAAAGCACATGAGAAGGGGGAAAGCAGGCTCACACCTACACACCTCCTCTATGAGATCCCACCTTGTTACTTGTTAGCTGAGATTGGCTGTTCCTCACCCAGCTTTATTCCTCTTACACGGCAGTTTCTGTTTCAGTTAATGATTGTGTTTCCACCTACATATTAAAGGGATAGTAATGTTTCACAAAAACAGCAGCTCCAATTAATCTTCATACTATTTGAGTCATAGAGAGTGTTATTTCAACACTGTCAAAGTTGTAGTTCAAGAGTAATTTAATGATAAAGTATCCCCCTCCAGTCACTTTTATCTAGTGGAAGCTACCTCCCCTCAGATGTGGAATCTGTGAGACAGCTCACAGCAAAGTACAATCTTCTTGCTGTGAAAATAAGGAAAACCCTGCACCCTTGACAAGTTTTTCAGGTCTTTCCCTGATGCTAAGTGAAGATTGTCCCTCTCTGAGATCCATCTGGACAGTCTTGCTGCTCTGAGGTGAGCAGTGCTACATCAGCAAAAGGGGTGGGGGTACTTTATCATTCAGTTACTCTTGAACTACAACTCTGACAGTACGAAATAACACTCTCCATGGCCCAAATACTATGAAGATTAATTGGAGCCGCTTTTATTGTGAAACATATAACATACGTCCAGCAGTGCCATCAGCTCAGAAATGGCAAAAAACAGTGGGACCCCGGTAAACCCATCTAGAGTCTGGAGAATTCTTGTCAAAAGTGGTCTTCAATGAAGACTTGTGGCAAAAAATAAATACCTACGACGTGAAAACAAGGCCATTCGACTCAACTATGAATGAAACCACAGGAACTGGGGTGTAGAAAAATGGAAGCAGGTGCTCTGGACTGTTATGGGCTGCATTCAAATGGAGCTGGGAATTTGCTTAGAATTAATGGTCTTCTCAGTGCTGAGAAGTACAGGCAGATACTTATCCATCATGAAATACCATGATGTCTGGAATAACCTACCAGCTAAATTCCTTAAAAAACTGTGTGCAAGTGTACCTAGAAGAAATTATGCTGTTTTGAAGAGTAAAAGAAACAAAAACCTCACAGCGCTAAGTCACATTAACCCATACATTAATTTTTACAAATACAAATTAGAAACCCAAGTGAATAAATATGAATGGCAGCAAGAAGTGTGGGAGTTCTCCAGGCTCCCCAAAGTTAGGCAAAAGCCTAAACAAAAATCCCAAAGCAAGACAATTCTGTGCTCCTCCATATAGACTATCCAAATGAGAAGCCTGTGTAAAGCATATATCATACCACTTTAATAAATTTTGGGGTCTTCGTTGCATAGATTGGCCAAAGTATGTCTAAGCCCGCCTGCCAATGTCAAGGCTCCCCAATATCAGGTGAGTACCTAACTTTTCATACAATCATTCCTATCTAGGTTAAAATTTCCCTGACGATTCTTGTAAGTAACGCGTTGGATATATTTAAAAACATTTAACACATTTAAAAACAGTTTCAAACACATTTATGTCAGGACTCACCATCAGTGACCTTCAGGGAGTGGACATCCAGCTGGAGGACTGGAGCTCTCAATCCCCTTTATATTGCTTCTCCACCCACCCCCACAGGTCACATGGGGATTTGCACAAAACCTAGCGATTATAAACGATTCTATTACAGACACAATGTCTGAGACAGAGATACTCCTATGTGGGAAAGTCTAGTAGGAAGACATATTTATATGATGTCTAATGACCTCTTCAATACATCACTGATGTCACAAAAATGAACATATCTAGAATTTTCATGTAGAGTAAGAGTGCCATCTCTAGGTTACATAGCGTTATTACCAGTGTTTTAAGGAATTCCCAAAAATATATTGTGTTAATATATGATGATGTCACTGCATAATGAGATGGATCTCTATCCAATCAGATAAGATGTAAGTTTTGAGAGAGAAGGGGCTTTTTCCTCTTGGTTTTCTGGCTCTTAATTTCCTGAAGTGTACCTGGCTGGCTGGTAAAGAGATATTAAGAAACACTTAGACTGGTAACTATATCTTTCCTTATTTTAATTCTGCAAAATTCAGAATCAAATATATATTTCTTCTATATTTTAAGAAACATAATTGTTCTTATAATTTGTCTTAATCAGACTGGCCACCCAATTGTGACCAATTATAATAAGCTATATTGGCTCTAGTAATTCTGAATTAAGCAGAATTCATTAATTAATTCGTAAATTGTTATATTTTGGCAGATCAATGTAAAATACGATAGCGGTGAGATCTATTTATGCATGTTTATAAATTAGCTAATATAATCGTTGATATTTCTAGAATATATTGTGTTTCTAGAAAGGTTATTATAGCTAATATTTGACTGAATTTGGTTATTAACCCTTCAACTGTTATTTGTCTATTCAATTTGAGATGTTTCTTTGTATTTCTTTATGTGTGTTTTGGGTATAAATTTTTGTACAGTAAGAAGTTTATTTAAACCCAAACCTCACACTAGACAAAAGAAGTCACCATCTTGGGTGTGGCATCATATGTTTCTAAGTGGATTAATCCTTAAAGTACCATACAGGTTTTACATAGGATTGTTATGATCATGTGTATGATATATGTTGCATGAAGTTTGGTATGCTGTCTATACATATAGTATTAGATTGATTCTGAGTATATTGGTATAATCTATTATTGACTATATTGAATGCAATTTATATATTTTATTCAGAAAGTATGCAATATTTGAAATCGGTAGATAATTAAATTATATTGATCTAAAACTGGGATTTTATTCCAGTTAGTTTCTCTAAATTTGGTTATTATATATGGTATAAGGAAATTGTCAGCAAACCTGGCTTAATATTAATATTAAAGCTGACTGTATAGTTTATACAGTTTCTAGGGTAGAGGTATTCATATATGCTGCTGCCAACTGTATATTACTTCAGTTCAAGTATCAATTATTCTTTTCTATGTTGCTGAGTTCAATTATTGTTATTTAATAGCTCTGAATATATCTATGTGTGGTTAACCCTTATATTGCTGGTAATGCTAACGGTGATAATTGTGATTTGAGTTACTGTATATCTATTGTAATTGCTGGTTTCTCATTTATATCATTGTTGTTTACACTTTATATATATATTATATTTTACTTAAATAAATTATATATATTTTTGCACAAATATGCGGGATTGATTATTTTAATCAATTTTTTATTGTGAAGTAGCGTGTCAATACCTAATATAGTATGAAGTTCTCAAATTTAATTTTGTCAATATATGTGAAGATATCTAACCTAATTGGATCTCCTGTTAACCCCTGAATATCTTCTACATCACACTTCAGCATCATGGCAGACCTGGGAATATAGAGCCCTCCAAGACCCCCCTTAGGAGAGGCCACACCCAGTACTGGGAGATGAAAGTATTTTTTGATCCCAGCTGCAGTATTTCACTCTTCTGTGTAAAGGATAATGGATAATGTTTGGGGGTTTTTATCACTATTTTATTTATTTTACTAACACAGGTAGTCACTCTCTCTTTCCTTGAACTCAAAGTAAGTTTTTTTTTCTACACATGTGGCCTAGATAACATCTCAATAGGTGTGTTACATCTCACAGATTCACCTTGAAGTACATTGTGGGATTTTTAGATACAACTCTTTATGTAGTAATCAGATGTAATGGAATCCAGGTCATATATGTTTATTCAACAAGATGTTGCATTCAATGCCAATGCAGAATTTCCCCTTGTAACCATTCACTAAAACACTGGTTCTCAACAAGGGTGCCATTGGCAGGGTGTACAATATTCTCTATACTCTCATTCTGATTGTGAGAACAAAGAATAACTATTTATTGATGTATTTTCCTTTCAATAATTTTCCTTCAGAAATCAATAAAATGTAAGACGTGCCCCGAAAAATCCAGATGACGTGTCAGATGTGCCTTCAACAAAAAAAGATTGCTAACCACTATAGTAAGATGGTCATGTAAACCGCCCCTTGCAAATGTTTATTGAGATGCATGTTCATGTTAGTACCACAAATGTCCTTTACTGAGATGTTGTGTTCCTTCCAATGCCAAAGCTTCCTCTTGTAACCATTTACTGAGATGCAGCATTCATGTTATTACTGCAACTGTCCCTTGAAGTTGTTCACTGAGATTTTGTGTTCATTCTAATGCAAAAATGTCCCTTGCAAATGCCCCTTTCAGTGTTCATACCAAGGCATCTATGCCTGTTAATAATGATTAATGCAAAGGAAAAGTATACCTTGTCTTTTTCATACTGTCAAGATGTTATGTGTGTACATCATTGTAAATGTGTTTTTAAAACCACTAAATATTAGGGTGATCTAAAATGCATTGTTATGAATTGCTGTGGAGCCAGATCTATTATGCATGGGGTTGAGCAACAATCATGAATCTTATCTGCCCAGGATTATGGGCCTAACCAAGAGCTATGTTATGTTATGAATTGTAGTCCCCAACCACTTTTGAAACTCCCTGTATTGGGTACAGTTGGACTATTCTGAAGTCTTGGGGGAATTAGCCGTGGAATCCTTAGCTGTTATGATGATCTATGAATCCCAGCATCCACTGATAAGCATTAGCTAGCAGGAAATTGTAGCTGGATATCTAATGGTTGAATACATCCTTATTTGGGTTCTTGGTACATACAGCCTATTCCCAAATCAGGGTTTATTCATTCTTTGGTATGCCAGGCTGCTGTGGTCTACAACTCCCAGCAATCAAAAAAATATCTGGAGAGACCACAGTTGCATACACGCTCTATTGGGTCCTTAGCACATATGCACAATTCTTAAGTCAAGATGAAGTCAATCTTGGATTCCCAAGCTGTCGTGGAATAATACTTCCCACATCCCCAGCTGATCAATACCTAGTAGGGAATGCTGATTCTAACCTTGAGAAAGTTGGCAGTGTAGCCTCCTATACATGCAGGGATACTATTGCTCATCCATACAGTAGAAGTTAATTTCTGGTTTGCCTTCCTAAACATCCTTTGTGAGATTCTCCAGCATCCACTCTGTTTGCCAGCATAGTTGCTCAGTATTAGGAATAAAAGGTGCTTGGACAGAAATATGATCATATCCATTGAGCAATTTGGAGTTGAACCACTGCCGGGGAAAGGGATGCAGCTTCACAAGTATAAAATATTGGTACCCTGGAGGGTGAGAAGTGCAATTTTCGCAAACTATCTGTAAGTACAATACTTTGTGTTTTTGGCAATTTATAATAAACACCACTTTTACATTTTGTTTCTTTTGAACTCTTCTTTTAGATGTATTGATTGCTATGGAAAAGGCCATATGACAAGTGCTACAGGAAAAAATCTTAGATAAAGGGGATTAATTAAGTGATTGTTATACTGATGGTACAAGATGAAACATTGTATATTTCATCCATCCATCCTTTCATCACTACGTTTCTCATCTCCATTGATTCCATTATGGACGACTACAAATCCAATACCGGGTTTGGTTGATAGTAAGGTTTGGAATATTCCATTAACACTTTTTTTATTTTGTTTTTTCTCAGCATCATTGGATCATCATTGCGATTATATCACGTTATACCAAGTTTTATATATTTTGTTGGGATTAGATCCTTTTTTAGATTTGTTTGTATATGGGGGAATTAGCCGTGGAATCCTTAGCTGTTATGATGATCTATGAATCCCAGCATCCACTGATAAGCATTAGCTAGCAGGAAATTGTAGCTGGATATCTAATGGTTGAATACATCCTTATTTGGGTTCTTGGTACATACAGCCTATTCCCAAATCAGGGTTTATTCATTCTTTGGTGTGCCAGGCTGCTGTGGTCTACAACTCCCAGCAATCAAAAAAATATCTGGAGAGACCACAGTTGCATACACGCTCTATTGGGTCCTTAGCACATATGGACAATTCTTAAGTCAAGATGAAGTCAATCTTGGATTCCCAAGCTGTCGTGGAATAATACTTCCCACATCCCCAGCTGATCAATACCTAGTAGGGAATGCTGATTCTAACCTTGAGAAAGTTGGCAGGGTAGCCTCCTATACATGCAGGGATACTATTGCTCATCCATACAGTAGAAGTTAATTTCTGGTTTGCCTTCCTAAACATCCTTTGTGAGATTCTCCAGCATCCACTCTGTTTGCCAGCATAGTTGCTCAGTATTAGGAATAAAAGGTGCTTGGACAGCAATATGATCATATCCATTGAGCAATTTGGAGTTGAACCACTGCCGGGGAAAGGGATGCAGCTTCACAAGTATAAAATATTGGTACCCTGGAGGGTGAGAAGTGCAATTTTCGCAAACTATCTGTAAGTACAATACTTTGTGTTTTTGGCAATTTATAATAAACACCACTTTTACATTTTGTTTCTTTTGAACTCTTCTTTTAGATGTATTGATTGCTATGGAAAAGGCCATATGACAAGTGCTACAGGAAAAAATCTTAGATAAAGGGGATTAATTAAGTGATTGTTATACTGATGGTACAAGATGAAACATTGTATATTTCATCCATCCATCCTTTCATCACTACGTTTCTCATCTCCATTGATTCCATTATGGACGACTACAAATCCAATACCGGGTTTGGTTGATAGTAAGGTTTGGAATATTCCATTAACACTTTTTTTATTTTGTTTTTTCTCAGCATCATTGGATCATCATTGCGATTATATCACGTTATACCAAGTTTTATATATTTTGTAGGGATTAGATCCTTTTTTAGATTTGTTTGTATATGTTCTTGTTAGTTTGTTCCTAGATGGGGCTTGATCCTTTTGAGCCTCTGTAGATCATTGTGATTGTCACAGTGTTCTTTAACAGCGTGGCTGATAAAGAGAGAAGGTGCCTTCCTTGCCCATATCTGGAAATTAGGTATATTTACGTTTGTGAAGTTTATTATTTATATTGGGATGGTACAATTCACATTGGAGAGTTTAAAAGAGCCATCGATTCAGACGGAAACGCTACCTGGTGCTCTAGGTTTTTGTTTTGTTTTTAGGAAATACTGGAAGTTGGAGACAACAAAAGGTAAGAAGCACAAGGCTGAGAAATGTCTGTCTCAGGAATAAGCTATGTGCACCAAGGGCCTTTGTCATGATGTATTCAGTTGTGGGCTTTCCAGTTGATCTGGCATACAACTCAGCTGAGAGTCCTAGATAACAACAGCTGGGGAATCTAGTGTTGAATACAACCTGTTCAGGCCATATGTACTAAGGCTCAATAAAGGGTGTCTTCAGTCATATTTTCAGCTGTTGTGGTATACAACTCCTGGCATTCCCTAACATCCATTTACCAGCTAGGAGTCTATGCCACAACAACTGGGGAACCCAAGATTGAATACACTATGACACAGGGCTAGGGCACATATATTAAGGCCTACAAAACAATGTATTCATCTGTAAGCTGTCCTGCTTTTGTGGCATACAACTGCTAGTATACTCTAATAGCCATCTGCTAGCTGGGAGTCATAGACAACAAGAGCTGGGGAACCAAATGGTTACATAGCACTAATTTGTATGTACTAAGGACCCAATACAAGGTGGTTCCATCTGTAGGATCTGATGTATGAAGGCACACTAGAGCTATTCTGATGACCAATAAGCATTCCCATTAATTTAAACTCTGCTTTTAGCACCTTAAATGCTACAGAGCTCTCAAATACAATGAGTTGAAGACATCTTTAGAATACTAGGGGTTAGAAAATTAATAGTAATTGCTTGGATGTTTATCTGTTCACCATAGTGCAGTTATTTGCTCCAGAATAGCCACGGATTACCTTTATACATAAGGCCCAATGTCTTGTAAGTGGTTCTGACACACTTTAGCATAAGAGAGACCATGGGGAGGGTTCAGAAGCTGGGAATAGGGATGAGGCAGGAATACAATAAGAAGGTATTATATGCAGTGTAAGGCCATCATGACTGGAAGCAGGCAGGAAAAATAGGTGCATAAACAAGATATGAATTAATAACCTTGCAACATAGATGAGATATTGAGATTTAACCCTGGAGTGCCATAGCAGAACCAAACAAACATCCTCAAGTCCTTTGATAAAGATTGAAGGATCAATAACATTTTATTACAAAAAACATATATTGTAAGGTTTTTTTTCTGCTAAGTATAGCAATGATATTCCCACTGCTGTTAGTTTATCCAAAAGCTATTACAGTTCAGAATGTCATGAAGTGATGGAACTGTTATTGTCACAATCTGTCGATAACTGTAACCAGTCACTCACCTCTCCCATAGACTGCAATAGAATAACTATCTGTAAAACAGGTGGACTGTCCGGACATCGGTAGGCACTATTAGTACCCAGTTAACTAAAAAAACAAGTGTGGGATGTAATACCTTTGGAACAACACATTTCCCATCAGTAAGAGTACGCTTGTTTTACTCAGCAGGAAAACCCATAGAATATATGTGTTTGATAGTAAATATTTACTTTTTCAGATATTTCACTTTTCAAACTAGGGAGTACCCTGAACCCCCCCCCCCCTCCCAGAAAGCTAAATTGTAAGTCGGGGGGGGGCAATAGCAAGGATATCTGTTATGTTACACAAGTATAATACAATACATGTCATCTACCAAAAACAGAATACATAAAAGTATGTAATGAGGTGAATTCTCACTATTCATGTTATTGTGACCAACAAACAATGAGAAATCTGAAATATTTACACAATACCTTAAAGTATGCAGTGTGCTCCATTTGTATTTATGAAACTAGACATGCTGAAGTCCTGCAAGCAGCTGGAAAACAATCTTATTTCTTATATTTTTTTGGAATTCATAAAATTATACATAACAAGACAGAGACATATAAATCACATTGACTATTATACTGAACCTTTGGCTCTATGCACTAAGTAAAAGAGCAGTAATTTTGGAGCTGGAGTAAATCAGCTGTACCATGGGGCAAATGAAAATACTGCTGAGTGCTGAAGTGGAGAAACCCAATGTTGCAAGTAACAGCAAAAGCAGTAGTAGTAGTAGGAGGAGAAGCCCAGCAACAACATATATTACTGAGTGATGACATATAGTACTGCATAGGTATGTTTCTGAAAAGATAAACTTTTTATTTTTCCTAGATGGCTGTGTGTGCAGTAGCCTCACAGAGGTACAGTTGCCTGAACCTGCTGCATTTGTAAGTGTGATACCAGGTGCACCACTTATGTTACCACCAAGAAAGAAGGAAGAGTCTGGTGGTGGTGCTGATAATGACGAGGATAGTTTAGGAAACAAACAGAGTGGAAGTAGAGAGAGCAAGAGAAATTAAAATAAAAGTTAAAATAAAAATAAAGTTATTTGGTGCGCTGTTGACTTGCACTATGACCAGCAGGAGAAGTTGGATGTTGCTGATACAGAGCTGGAGGAGGAAGCCTGCAGCAGCAGCACAAAAGGTAGTCTACAAACACATAACCTGTCTGTTCTTTATCTGTTGTTCCGGTGGACGACTTCTCTGGAGAGATTGAGCGGCTGATATCCAGCAATTTGTGTGGGGGTAGCATTAATTTTCTCCACCAGCCTGATCAGTAACTGTTACCAGAAGCATCAACATTGTAATGTGAGTGATTTTCTTTTATTCATCTATTACAATTATTGAGACCCTACACCCTGTGTTTCTCTTCTCTTCTCTTACCAGCCAGACTTGTGTGTCAGAGCCTGCTTGGGCCTTATATGTGTCATCTTGTGCTGTCTCCTCACTGAAGAGGATCCCACCCTCACCTCTGTTGCCTCACTCCTCACCTGGAGGCTAGCAAGAGGCCGAAAGAATGTCACCGGTGGGTGATAACTTCTGTCAGAATCAGTGATTTCCCTTACAATTTCTATTGATTTAAATGGGACCTTTTGCAACTTGAAATTTGAAAACAAGAGAGGTCTCTAATGCATCGCAAAGCTATACTTAGGAGACTTCTCTAGCATTCAGAAGCATACCTGGGAACATCGTCTGGGACCAGGAGGATGTAAATGACGAGATTCTCACTATTAAGGGGGAGAGGCTTAATCATTTGGGTGGGGCTTATTGTCCTTGTGCCGTAAAGTGAGCTGGAAGTTGGCAGAACAGGGTGGAAAGGAAAAGAAGTTGGTGGAACAGGGTGGAAGGAGGAGAAGTGGGTGGAACAGGATGGAAGGAGGAGAAATGGCCAGAGTTTCAGAAGAAACTCACCACCGCTGGAGAAACATCTGCTGTCCCCAGAGACCCAGTAATTAACTCTAAAAAACAGAGTCTCCAGTGCAAATCAGGAGAGCTACCAGGTATGGTCAGAAAGATAACAGCTCCAACAGGTTTTCCACAGAATTGCACCTCTTTTGTTTCCTGTATACGGCCATAGGTTCCTAATAACCCCAAGGTTCCCTGAGGAAGCACAAGGGATTCATGGACTAAGTATCGGTAACAGAATTCGGGGACAGGTCAATGAGGCTGATTTACTAAGAGTAAACGGAGCAATTGTGGAGCAAACTAGCTGCTCTATTATGTAAAAAAAAAATTCCCATAAACCTCTATTGAATTAAATCCTTGAATACTAAAGAAGTCTCCAAAGCACGGTATTATCCCCTATGGTGCAGTTTATTTGCCCCAGAATTACACCATTTTAGCTTCCTGAATATCACATAATCTGTAACTGAACAGATTTCTGTAACATCGGCATCCAACTTCCAGGTGCAGAGAGAGAAGGCTATAGTAATTAATCGGACCGTTTAATCCTTTGAGTGCCAAAGGGGTATACAATGCATTGCTTTGCGTACCCCTCTAGCGCTCAAAGGGTTAACCTACCTGGAGGTTGAGTACAGGACACGTGCTATTTCACCAGTGTTTGTCTCTGTGCCACAGGCAATTTGTGTATATGTTTCGTTTACAAATATGACCTACTTCTGAGATACACTGGACGGAATCAATGCTTATATGTTGACTGTAATGGGTCTATACCAGGATTGTGTTTATAATGGGAGGCCATAATATTGTCTCTAGGAAGTGTATACTTGCCTAATAGGTGCCTGGTGGAGGTGTTGCACTAGTGTATTTTGGTACTCCTGTGTTTAGAATGTCTGCACATCTTTTCTGTTTTACTCTTGACAGTTGCCTACTCTGCCTAGTGGAAAATTCAGCCCTGCATTTGGAAGCTAGAGAGGGCTACAACACATTGTAGCACTTTCTATCATCCAAGGGATTAAAGGAGTAGTAAACATTTGTTGTGAAAAAAATTGGATTGTAGGGCTTTTTCTGTTGCGTAAAATGAGGATACCCCCATTGTGGTGAGATTTATATTTCCAGAGGTATTATAGTTTAAGCCATTTGTTTTGGGTTTTTTTTTTGGGGGGGGGGGTACATTAAAAGTGCCCTCTAGTGGTCAGATTCCAATTAGCTCTCCTTTTTAATTCTATTTGATAGGAATGCCACTGACAAACAATTATCTGTATAATGTGATAAAAACTACTGAGTCATTCTGTCAATTAGAACTTTCAGGAGTCTAATAGAGTAAAAATTATACCTTTATTGGCTGAGTGGCTCTAAGCTGCAAGCTTTCAAGACAACTAGGTCTCTTCTTCAGGCATAATAAGAATGAAGGCAGAATGCACAATACATGGTATCATTTTCAGCACAATGCACTGGATACCTCTGTGGCAACCAAAATGTCAAATTCTACTGGCAGAATGATAGTATCAGTGTGGACCATAAATCTAGGCTCTAGTAAAGTTTCTTTGACATGGGCTAGAAAACACAAACAAGATTAATTACTTTTTTCTTGCTCCAGTGAACAGAGAAGGTATGGGTAAATCCTCCAAATGACAGAGGGGTGCACAACCCCCCACTTACAATGCAACGTGCAGCCCCCTGCATTTCAAAGGAACCAAAATATTTTTAATTATTGGGATAATGTGACATAAATTCCTTGTCACTGTTCAAGTTCACAGTGTTAATGATTGTTATCAGTTTATACTCCCAGATCTTTCTGTCTGTGTCTTAAAATTTCCCATCAGAACAGTCTCTTTGAGATCTTTAATGCTGTGATCAGTTCTGCAAAAATGTTGACCACTGGGGTGTCTTCTTTGTTGTTCACACTGGACCCATGAGTATTCATCCTTTTTCTCAGGGTCTATCTAGACTTACCCACATATAGTCCTGTTTGGGGACATTTCACACACATGATGGGGTAAACAACATAAACAGGAGAATTGGCCATTGATATTTTGGTTTCATTGGGAAAGTGGTGTGGGCACATTATCTGTGGTACATATGTGTGCACAGGTTCAACATGTCCTTTGTAGACAGGGAGAAGTACCATTTTCTGTTACATTCTTAAGTAAGCTCTTCACAACCAGTTGTTTCAGGTTGAGGGCTGTTTATAGGAGAGAAGCAGAGGTCTTGGGAATATTCTTTAACCTGTCATCAGTATGCAGCATTATTTGAAGCTCTTTTGAGATTGTACGCAGTACTTCAAGCTGTGGGTTATAGGTAACTACTAATGGCACAATGTTATCTTCCTGTGGATGTCTGTATTCAGGGAGATTTCTTCTGGGTACATGTTGGCTCTCTGAATTTGGATGTCTGGGATCTTGGCATTATATCCATGACTGACAAAATCTCTCCTGAGATTTTTAAGATGTTGAAAATTAATCTTTGCTGGCAGTCCAAATTACATATTCTATGTAGCGGAGGTAGACAGACAAGAGGGCAGCATGATCTCCTCATTCAATCCTACCCGAACATGCGAGTAGGAGTGGGCGGAATCGAGGAAATGCTCCTTATGTCACCAGTGACATGTTAACTGGTGACATGAGAAGGCTTTCCCCATCACGTTCACTCCTAGAGGTTTGAGCATGTTGCTCTCCTGCTCGCTAATATTGATCTCAAAGTACTATCAGTTAGGATATCAATAATGATCTCCCAGCATGATCAACTAGAATATCAATAACTGGGGAGGCACAAGGTCTGATAATAAAATGAATAGGAAAAAAAAATCCGTGTGTGTGTGTGCACCATACATTGGGCACCCCTGTCCTGAACACAGGATGTTTTGTTTGAAAGGTAGTTTTTTAATTCAGAACTGATGGGGGCATCAGGAGGGTTTCTGATGCCACCAATGAGGTATAAAAAATAATAATACAAAAAAATTGAACCCTGTGTGTGCCACAGGGGGTTCCAACTCATTTCTTTGCAATACATTGGACACCCCTGTGGTACACAAATGATTAGGCCACCTTCTGGAAACATTTGTGCATAGCAGGCTAGGGTTAGGAAGGCAAGTGACTCCTCATTTGATGTGGTAGTGTATATTCTTTCCAAAACTATATGCTTTGTCTACTTTCTCTTCATATATGTAGTTGTTATAAGCATTTTAGTATGGGAAAGTCACGTTTGAAAATTTGTCAGAAAAATAAGAGATTGTAGTAGGCATAGTTTTGTGCTTCTTTCACCTCTATAGTATGTCAACTTATATCAATGGAGTTAATTAATAAAGTTGGAAATTCCATTGTTTTCAGTACATTTGCAGGGGTGGAATTGTAAAGAATTCCAAAGTTATTTTCTTTTTGTGCCACCTTCTGGAAACATTTGTGTTCACCAGGCTAGGGCAAGAAAGGCAAGTGACCCCTCATTTGATGCAGTAAGATAGCTACTTTCCGGAAATGTAGGGTGGTTTTACCATGTAACCACTGGAATGTGCATTTTGGTTCATAAATTTGAAAATCCTATTTTGTTCTCCTGGTAATTACAGCTCTCCACAGGCCATGAACATAGGTAAAACTATACATATTTGGTATTTTGCACTTGGTGGGGATTCAGGGCTTTTTCAAATAATAAATATAAAGGTTTTTGCTACATACTATGTGAATTTAGCAAAATAAGTAATTTTTTACTTTTTTTAAGCTATGATATCATGGCTTGATGCAGAATGCAATATTTACTTCATGTGAGGCAATGTGCAAAAGCTCAGTTTGTTCTGAAAAAATTCATATATGGTTTTCCACGTGTAACTTAAATATTACCTTCAGGAATCATACCTATACAGATGGACAGCAAAAAAACTAAAAATGTGTCTGGTCTACAGGGTTCAGGAAATGACTCAAGCCCCTGGCACTCAAAGGCTTAAGTGCAAATCCTGCTTCTTAAAGTGATAGTAATGATTCACAATAAAATAAGCTCCAGTTAATCTTCATAGTATTTGGGCCATGGAGAGTGTTATTTCAATACTGTCAGAGTTGCATTTCAAGAGTAATTTAATGATAAAGTATCCGCCTCCAGCCCCTTTGGCTGATGTAACTGCACACCTCAGAGCAGCAAGACTGTCTGGATAGATCGCAGAGAGGGACAATCTTCAGTGAGCATAAGAAAAACCTATCAAGGGGGTCAGGGTTTTCCTCATGCTCACAGTAAGAAGATTGTCCCTTGCTGTGAGTTGTCTGGTCTCAAGACCAGATTCCATGTCTAAGGGGAGGTGGCTTACACTAGGTAGTAGGAGTATGAGGGGGGGATACTTTATGATTCAATTACTTTTGAACTGCAACTCTGAAATTATTGAAATAACACACAAATACTATGAAGATTATTTAGAGCTGCTGTTTTTGTGAAACATCACTATCCCTTTAACCTTCCAAGTTTGTGTCAGCTCAGTTACTGAATAGTGTCATTTGGGTACACACATCCCCAGGCATGTGTGTTTCTCTGAATGAGAAGGTACCCAGTAATGGGCACTGGCACAGCTATAGGTGGTGCCCACCCAAATGGAATGTAGACCCATGCACCCAGTTGTCTATAAATATGAAAACCAGAGTATGCTTTGTGCACACAAAAAAGAATTGCATATTCCATTGAGCGCTTGATCTGTATGGAATTTCTCTTCAGAGGCATGGGATGATGCTGTTTCTTGTGTCTCTCACAGGTCACCATCCACGTCACTGTCTAGAAAGCTTGTCAAAAGAAAAGGGGAACAGAGCAACACCACCCTCTGAGCGTAGTAGTTAATGATACTGTATGGGATCACCCCCTCCTTCTCCTTATTTTCTCTCACATTTAATGGAGGTTTCTCCTGCCTCTCGATATGCTCATTTGTGCTGGATCCTTTACTTCACTCCAGGCTTATGACACCAATTGGTTTTCTTCACACCCTATCAGAGTGTTAGTGTAGTTCCTTTCTTTAAAGGGATAGTAATACTTAATTATTACTAATCCCTATATTAAATACATATTAAAAATAAATATATTGCCCCCAGTGTCATCTCTCAAACCTTCATGGTTTGAGAGATAATCGCTCCTAAAGTTGCTGTCTCCCTCCCCCTTCCCCGTAGTCAGCATTCTAGCTGACCTCAGGGAAGCCTGTCGTACAAATGTCAGGGGTCTCTGCAGCACAGCCAAGATATTGTTAATAAAAAAGAAATCTTTCACTGAAATGGTCTTCTACGTGTGCTTGGTTTGCAGATAGACGTAATTGCAGCGATATACCCAAAGAACTCTGAAGTGCCAAACTGAAAAAAGGAAGTTCTCAGCTTTGTGCCAACAGGAGCTGCTGGCAGTTAAATTTAGGGACAAAAGGGATGTATACATGCTGTCCACCATACATGATGAGAAAACTGTGTCAGTCTCAGTCCGTCGCAAAAATGAGGTACGAGAAAGCCAGTCTGCATCAGAGGCTACATTAAACACATGGGGCAGGAGTGTATCTATGTGATCAACTGATGAAGCTTTAACTCACTATGAGGAAATGTACAAGAAGGTTGCCATTTACATGATGCAGACTGCCGATTATAATGACTATCTAATTTTCAAATTCGCAAACCCCACTCCAAAATGCTCATTTTTACCATTTCAAATTCCTTTGATTTCCATTTTTTGTTTCAAGGGACACCTGAAGTTATTCGACAGAGACCTGGTGTAGTACAATATCTTTTTAAAATCCCCCCAATCACCCAAAAGAGAGACCCACAGAAATGCTGCAGAGTGTACTACAGCAAGGGGAAAAGGACAGACGCAACCTTTTACTGTCCTGATTACTCTTTAAAACCTGGACTCTGCATTGGCGACTGCTTCAAGCTATATCATGTAGGTGCAATGCAGTAGTGCTGTAAAAGTTATTATTTGTCCCCGGAACTATGCTGTTTTTTATTTTTCAAAACACACTTCTCCTTAGATGTAATACTATGAAAATATAATGGGAAGCAATGCACCCTAAGTTTTTATATGTCTGAATATGGAAACATGCATGTTCCCAAATGGGCCCAGTAGCTTCCCGAACTCTGACAAACCTATGCATATAGGGCATTGCTGTACTCAGAAGATGTAGCTGAACATTAATCAAAGCAATAGTTAAAGTCTTTTAATATCGTGCGCTTGAAATTCACAGCAACACTGAATATACAGGGCCGGATTTATGAATAGGCCGACTAGGCGATTAACCTTTTGAGTGTCAGAGTGTGCTGGATACCCCTCTGGCACTCAAAGGATTCCCCATCACCAGTATGAAAAGATTTAAATCTTGTCCCCGTCAAAACTTATGAGAGTGGGGAAAGTCTCCATGCACTAAAGAATGCACAAGTTTCCTCCATCTCTATGCTATCTTTGGTATAGGTCACTGTTTTTTTATTCTGAATGACCACAGAGCATGTTAGATGAAACAGTCAGAATTGGAAGTGTCATCTCTAGGGCCTAGAACCCTTTGTGTCTGAGGTGTGAGGGGTTCTTCTGTAGAGTTTGCAATATATTTCGGGGTTCTTTCAGCTAAATCAATTTCCATTTGTCTTTTTGTTGGTGGCCATTGATCAAACGGTTAATCAGTACCAGCAGCATAACAAAACAGAACATACATGATATAATTCTGTACATATTTAAGAGCTGAGCGATGTATAACAAATGTAATATTCTGCTAAGGCAACTGGTTTGTATTGCCTGTGTTTCCACGGTGGTTACCTATGTGTATATATATATATATATATATATATATATATATATATATATATATATTTCAGTATATAGTCATACATCTGTTGGTAGCTTAATTTACAGGATTATTCCAAGGGGTTAAGGAAAGTTTGCTAATTGTTTTTTTTTCTTCAGGCAAATAAGATGTTGATCTTATGTTTAACCATGGGCATGCTGGCTGGGATGGGGTAACTTGGTAGTGTTCCTCATACACTGCAATCGGCTAATGAGAGAGGAATTATGTTATACTCCTCTCTCATTGGCTGACTGTAAATGGTGGTGCTGTGTAACAGGCACAGGCTAATGCCGGCATGACAGGCTAATGCCAGCACATGAGGGCAGCAAGCAAAAGAGGAGGGAGGCAAGATGAAGGCACTGGACCAAGCTTTGTACTGGAGGTAGCCAGTGCTTCTTTGACCCCTCCCCTCACTTAAAAATAATCATGCAGCAAAGAAGTGGTGGTTATCATAATAATACATTTAATTTGCATTGTTTTTCCGTTGAAATTTGTTTAGTTCAATTTTTATTTGCTCCATTTTTGCTTCTCTACATGTGGGTGTATACTGATGTGTTCATAGTTATACATGTGTATAACATTGATGCTTAAACACATCTGTATACACATATTCACAAAGTCAAAAGTGGAGCAATTTTGAAGTAAGTTAAGTGGACAAAGGGAGCAAATGAGAATTAATTCTGCGCTAACTGTGGCTTTTAACCACTGGAATTCTAGATAAATGCACTGGGGACATATCTAGCATTCATGAGGCTAAATCCCCTTTTAAATCAAGGTGAATTTTTATTTGCTACTTATGGTGCATTTAGTTTGACTCAGAAGTGCCACAGTTTTGTTTTGGTACATACAGTCTTTGCAGTTTATAGCAAGGTACTGTTTTGTCCTGTATGGAGGCTGATGTACTAAGGCCTTATGCAGAATGGTACAGCAGTGCAATTCTAGGGTAAATCAACTTCATAAAAATGTCAGTGTATTTAAATGGAACATTTAACCCTTTGAATGCTACAGCAGTCTCCACCTCCTCCTATCTCCACCTCTCTAGCATACACAGGATAAAATCTCAATTTAAATCAATACCAATTTAGGGAATTTGTATGTGTCCCTGTGGTGCAGTTGTTTTACTCTCAGAATTGCATTGCGGCACTTTTATACATTAGGCCTATAGGACCATCATTGATGAGGCATCATTTCCATCCACCACTGGGAAATTGTCACATTGCTGTCAAGAAAAAAAATCTAAAAATGGGTTTGGCCACAAGAGGGTGTGGTTAAATGAAGAGGTGTGGCCAAGGCGGGGCTAAGGGTGTCGATAGGTGCTGTGCCTAGAGGTGCTTGAGATGTAAATCCAGGCCTGCACACTTGTCATCCCCAACCAGTCCCAAAGAGAAGCAATATACTGTTGGGGTGGTGATGAGAGTGAGGGTAATTGTGGAGCAGCTGGTGTGGTGTAGAGTATGAGAGTTTTTTTGGGAAAAAGTGATAAGGAATGGGAGAAAGAGATGCAAATAGGGATTGACATCACCACCACCAGCAGTACTGACATTGCATGGTTTTCTGCTGCTGTAATTCCTCCTGCTGAGGCAGACTTTCATTAGAAGGCTAGCAATCCAAACATCACCGTAGCCATGATGGGGCTGGGTTCAGAAATCAATGATATGGTACTACGACAGGTTCCACCTCCCACCTATACTCCTGACCCTAGTGCTACTGCTGATGATGAGGTCCAGCAAGTAAAGGGGATTCTGAAGAAGAAGGAGGCAATTCTTTTCCTCCTCTCCCCTCACTCTTCATCAGGTACAGTGCAGTCATCAGTGACAGCACTGTGCACTATGTCTGTTAAGGTAGTGATAAGGAGGGTGCACACCTTGATATCTCTGCCATCATAAAGCACATGCAACATAGACACCACAACATATATATATATTGTATTTTAACTTAACAAGAGTCGGCTCAATGTACCGTGTTTTTTTTTTTTTTTTTTGGTCAATTAAAGGAGGGAACAAAAGTCTCCTCGTTCTAATAAAAAGGTGTTTGGGGTCCTAAGACTGCCTTTATATTTTTTGAGCACTCTCTATCCTGATCTGCTCAGGGAGAGATGGGGGGTAACAATATCTCCCAAATGTTTATTTAAAGACAATTGTGCATTACATTTAACAAATGTTTCTATTTTAATATGCTTACTCCTGTCTCCCTCCAGCAAATCATTGCAAGCTGCCTCACATTGGAGGGGTTAAGGGGGACTCATGTGAGTAAAGAAATTGGGTGCACATGGGGACACTAGGGGCTGTGTTGGTTCCCAGACCTGTCAAGCTTTGGAAGTCTTATCGGGCTGGACAAAGGAGCATTGCAAAGGCCATTCTGTAGAATGGCAGTATGCAATGCTATTTTGGACAATTTTTATATGCATTCCAAATGGTCAAATTCAGCATACGTACCAGCCAGAATGTTAGAGCAGAAGTATGAAAACATCTAAAAAAATATTTTTCTTACGCTGTTATTGGCTGAATTTCCATTCTAATGGAATGGCATTTTGGCCTTGATGCCTTCTGTGACTCACCTGTTACACAAGATGCAGTGCCAGTTAAACTTTTTGTACATATGAAACATACATTGTTTTCATTTCTACTCAGAAATTAGCTTAAGACAAAATATGCTGACCTCACCAATACAAGAGCTGCCACTGAAGAATGCTGAAGACAGGGCAGAACACTGGCTGGACATTCCAGCTGATGAGTTAAGACAGACCTGACATTAGGAGGCATTGTTCCTTAATGTCACTGTCACTACACAGCTTTTTGTGCTTATTTATAAGTGGAATTATTGTTGAGTAATTTGCAAACCAGTTTACAATCACAAACCGGCTAGATTAGACCCAAACCTCAAATATGGAAACATCTGTTCCTTTATTATATACTAGTGTAAAAGCCCATGTACACGGGCGTACTACAGCGGAACTACATGGGTCATGTTGTAGTAATGGTCTTGTCCCACTACCTTGCATCTTGAGCTTAGTAAGTTTCTACTTGCTAGCCGTTCATTTGGGAAGTCTCTACTGCACCTGCGTTCGGGCAGTCTCTACTGCACCTGCGTTCGGGAAGTCTCTACTGCACCTGCATTTGGGCAGTCTCTACTGCGCATGACCACATCAGAAATCTGACCTTTTATATTATAGGATAAGTACTGCAATAAGAGCAAAGAAGAGAGAGCATATCTCCTCACATGACAATTAAAAAGTATAAATGTAATTATAACATTAAAAAAGAGATGTAAACTCACATTTATGTGAGGCAAATCCATCCTCTTGGTGATATTGTAGTTCAAACAGACTACCTTATAGCAAATCTCATTTTTCAGATCTGAAGGTGGATGTGATCTTCAACAATGCTCCCTCCTTTGATCACCAGTAGTGTTGAGCGAGCATGCTCGGCCGAAGCTCGGTTCGGCTCGAGCATCGCTCTGCTCGGCACATAGCGGTACTCGTACGAGTACCGCATGTGCTCGCCCGCCATGTTCGGGTCTCCTCCCCGCACGTATCGCGGCTGCTACGCAGCCAATAAACGTGCAGGGAGGCTCTGACATCAGTGTAATGCCAGCAGCCATGTTGGCTGCTGGCATTACACTGATTGGCTGGCCAGAACCCGTGGTCGGGTGCTGTATAGCACCTGATCAGCGAGTTCGGCTCAGTCTTAGCCAGGGAGAGATGAGGATAGGAAGGGAAAGTCAGTGTAGGGAGAAGAAAAGCAATTGCGAAAAAAAAAAAAAGACCCAAAAGTCCTTTTTAGGACTACTGTGTGTGGGGGCAGCAGTTTATTTTGTGTGGGGGGGCAGAGAAAAAAAAAAAAAAATCTTCATATATTCTGTTCACTGTGCTTAGCCGCAGATTAGCAGCACATTCTGTTTAGTGTGCAAAGTTGCAGATTAGAGCACATTCTGTTCAGTGTGCAAAGTTGCAGATTAGCAGCACATTCTTTTTAGTGTGCAAAGTTGCAGATTAGAGCACATTCTGTTTAGTGTGCAAAGTTGCAGATTAGCAGCACATTCTGTTTACTGTGCAAAGTTTCAGAATAGGAAAACATTCTGTTAAGTGTTCAAACTGAAAAATATCAAAGTCACATATTCCATTCACTGTGCGTAGCCGCAGTTAAGAAGCAAATTCTGTTTACTGTGCACAGTTTCAGAATAGGAAAACATTCTGTTAAGTGTTCAAACTGTAAAATATCAAAGTCACATATTCCATTCACTGTGCGTAGGCGCAGTTAAGAAGCAAATTCTGTGTACTGTGCAAAGTTTCAGAATAGGAAAACATTCTGTTAAGTGTTCAAACTGTAAAATATCAAAGTCACATATTCCATTCACTGTGCGTAGCCGCAGATAAGAAGCAAATTCTGTGTACTGTGCAAAGTTTCAGAATAGGAAAACATTCTGTTAAGTGTTCAAACTGTAAAATATCAAAGTCACATATTCCATTCACTGTGCGTAGCCGCAGTTAAGAAGCAAATTCTGTTTACTGTGCACAGTTTCAGAATAGGAAAACATTCTGTTAAGTGTTCAAACTGAAAAATATCAAAGTCACATATTCCATTCACTGTGCGTAGCCGCAGTTAAGAAGCAAATTCTGTTTACTGTGCACAGTTTCAGAATAGGAAAACATTCTGTTAAGTGTTCAAACTGTAAAATATCAAAGTCACATATTCCATTCACTGTGCGTAGCCGCAGTTAAGAAGCAAATTCTGTGTATTGTGCAAAGTTTCAGAATAGGAAAACATTCTGTTAAGTGTTCAAACTGTAAAATATCAAAGTCACATATTCCATTCACTGTGCGTAGCCGCAGTTAAGAAGCAAATTCTGTTTACTGTGCACAGTTTCAGAATAGGAAAACATTCTGTTAAGTGTTCAAACTGTAAAATATCAAAGTCACATATTCCATTCACTGTGCGTAGCCGCAGTTAAGAAGCAAATTCTGTGTACTGTGCAATGTTTCAGAATAGGAAAACATTCTGTTAAGTGTTCAAACTGTAAAATATCAAAGTCACATATTCCATTCACTGTGCGTAGCCACAGTTAAGAAGCAAATTCTGTTTACTGTGCACAGTTTCAGAATAGGAAAACATTCTGTTAAGTGTTCAAACTGAAAAATATCAAAGTCACATATTCCATTCACTGTGCGTAGCCACAGTTAAGAAGCAAATTCTGTGTACTGTGCAAAGTTTCAGAATAGGAAAACATTCTGTTAAGTGTTCAAACTGTAAAATATCAAAGTCACATATTCCATTCACTGTGCGTAGCCGCAGATAAGAAGCAAATTCTGTGTACTGTGCAAAGTTTCAGAATAGGAAAACATTCTGTTAAGTGTTCAAACTGTAAAATATCAAAGTCACATATTCCATTCACTGTGCGTAGCCGCAGTTAAGAAGCAAATTCTGTTTACTGTGCACAGTTTCAGAATAGGAAAACATTCTGTTAAGTGTTCAAACTGAAAAATATCAAAGTCACATATTCCATTCACTGTGCGTAGCCGCAGTTAAGAAGCAAATTCTGTTTACTGTGCACAGTTTCAGAATAGGAAAACATTCTGTTAAGTGTTCAAACTGTAAAATATCAAAGTCACATATTCCATTCACTGTGCGTAGCCGCAGTTAAGAAGCAAATTCTGTGTATTGTGCAAAGTTTCAGAATAGGAAAACATTCTGTTAAGTGTTCAAACTGTAAAATATCAAAGTCACATATTCCATTCACTGTGCGTAGCCGCAGTTAAGAAGCAAATTCTGTTTACTGTGCACAGTTTCAGAATAGGAAAACATTCTGTTAAGTGTTCAAACTGTAAAATATCAAAGTCACATATTCCATTCACTGTGCGTAGCCGCAGTTAAGAAGCAAATTCTGTGTACTGTGCAAAGTTTCAGAATAGGAAAACATTCTGTTAAGTGTTCAAACTGTAAAATATCAAAGTCACATATTCCATTCACTGTGCGTAGCCACAGTTAAGAAGCAAATTCTGTTTACTGTGCACAGTTTCAGAATAGGAAAACATTCTGTTAAGTGTTCAAACTGAAAAATATCAAAGTCACATATTCCATTCACTGTGCGTAGCCGCAGTTAAGAAGCAAATTCTGTTTACTGTGCACAGTTTCAGAATAGGAAAACATTCTGTTAAGTGTTCAAACTGAAAAATATCAAAGTCACATATTCCATTCACTGTGCGTAGCCGCAGTTAAGAAGCAAATTCTGTTTACTGTGCACAGTTTCAGAATAGGAAAACATTCTGTTAAGTGTTCAAACTGTAAAATATCAAAGTCACATATTCCATTCACTGTGCGTAGCCGCAGTTAAGAAGCACGTTCTGTTTACTGTGTAAAGTTGCAGATTTGCAGCACATATTCCGTGTAATATGAAGAAGGCGGGTAAAAAGGGACGGGGAAGTGGACGTGATCCTGATAGTTCAGGGCGCGGGTCAGGACGCGTAGAAACTGCGCCTGGTGCCAGAGCACAAGACAGAAAGACATCCACCATACCTAGCTTCATGTCTCATTTTACAGGGCGTCGCAGGACATCACTCTCGAGGTCCGACCACTGCGAACAGGTCGTCGGTTGGATGTCAGCTGATACTGCTTCCAGTCGGTTAAGCACCACCCTGTCTTCCACCAAGTCCACTCTCAGTAGCCAAGAGTCTGGTCAACATAATCCTCACTCTGATCATCCTTCCTCCCACCATAGAGGATCTGGTCAAAGAAGTGATCCCACACTGGGATATAGTGAGGAGCTCGTCTCATCACCAATCCTTAATTTGAACCTCTCTCCAAGCACGCTTGCAGAGGAACATGACATCTTGTGCCCTGATTCACAACCTCTAGAGGGTACCCAATCACAAGAAGATGACAGAGGTGAACGGCATTTAAGGTCAAAGGAAGTGGATGATGATGATGATGAGACACAGTTGCCATTAAATCAACCACTATTACTGTCTCAAGACCTTGATGAGGAGGATGATATACAGTTGTCAATGACTGAGTATGTGGTGGGATCAAGACATGAGGAGGATGATCAGAGTGAGGAAGTGGAGGAGGACTTGGTGGACGATGAGGTGACTGATCCCACCTGGGAAGGTGTAGAGCCGAGCGATGACAGCAGTCCTGAGGGTGAGCCATCTGCAGCACCGCAACAGGCTGGATACAGAAAGAAGGCGGACTGCACCAAACCGGCCCGCAAATGTTCCACGGAGCACCCCCTTGCGTAAATCTCCCTTGCCAAGGGGTAGGTGTTCCGCGGTATGGCGTTTTTTTAAGGAAAGTGCGGACGACAAAAGAATTGTAGTTTGCAACCTGTGCCACACCAGAATGAGCCGAGGCATGAACACTAGAAACCTCACCACCACCAGCATGATCCGACACATGGCATCCAAGCACCGTAATAAGTGGGAGGAACGCCTGGATCGCCCATCTGTGTCTGCAGGCCACACCACTGCCTCCTCTTCCCCTGTTTTCAGTGCCGGCCAATCGCCTGTCGAAGGCGCAGGCCCGCATACCTCCCGCCCTGCACCTGTACCATCTGAAGCACCATCAGCGACCACATCCACTTCCCTGTCCCAGCGCAGCGTCCAAATGTCGTTACCCCAGGCATTTGAGCGCAAGCGAAAATACCCAGCCACCCACCCACAGGCCATAGCACTAACCTCACACCTTTCCAAATTACTGGCCATCGAAATGCTGCCATTTAGGCTTGTGGAGACTGAGTCCTTCCGCAGCCTGATGGCAGCAGCTGTCCCTCGGTACGCAGTCCCCAGCCGCCACTACTTTTCCCGGTGTGCCGTCCCCGCCTTACACCACCATGTGTCCCGTAACATCACCCGTGCCCTAACCAACGCAGTTACTGGGAAGGTCCACTTAACGACTGACACACGGACAAGTGCTTGTGGCCAGGGACGCTACATTTCCCTGACGGCACACTGGGTGAATGTCGTGGAGGCTGGGAGCGACTCGGACCCTGGGATGGCACAGGTGCTACCCACGCCGAGGATTGCGGGCCCTACCTCCATCAGGGTTTCCGCCAGCACCTACGTTATTGGCTCCTCCTCCTCCGTTTCCACCTCCGAATTCTCTGCGCGCAGCGCCACTCACCCATCAGCCAGTAGCTGGAAGCAGTGTAGCACTGCAGTGGGGAAGCGTCAACAGGACGTGCTGAAGCTGATCTGCCTTGGGGACAAACAGCACACGGCCTCAGAGCTGTTGCAGGGGATTAGTCACCAGACCGAGCAGTGGCTCTCGCCACTCAACCTGCAACCAGGCATGGTTGTGTGTGATAATGGGCGTAACTTGGTGGCGGCTTTGGAGCTCGGCAAGCTCACACACGTACCATGCCTAGCGCATGTATTTAATTTAGTGGTTCAGCGATTTCTAAAAACCTACCCCAATTTGCATGATCTCTTGACGAAGGTGCGCCGCGTGTGTGCACATTTCCGTAAGTCATCTACAGCTTCAGCCGGCCTGTTGAAGCTGCAGCAGCGCTTACAATTGCCAGCTCACCGGCTGCTGTGTGACGTGAGCACGCGCTGGAACTCCACCTTCCACATGTTGGCCCGGCTTTGTGAGCAGCAGAGGGCAGTAGTGGAGTACCAGCTGTTACACGGTCGTCGCCTCTCCGTTCAACTTCCTGTAATCAGAAGTGAGGAGTGGGAATGGATGTCAGACCTCTGCGAGGTTTTACGCAATTTTGAGGAATCGACACAGATGGTGAGCGTCGATAACGCTATTATCAGTGTAACCATCCCACTTCTGTGTCTACTGAAACGCTCGCTGCTCACAATTAAAACCGACGCTTTGCATGTGGAAGAGGTGGAAATGCGGGAGGAAGAGCTTACACAAGGTGATAGCCAGAGCACCCTCACTTCGTCTTCTCAGCGACAATTGGAGGAGGCGGAGGAGGAGGAGGAGGAGGAGGAGGAAGACACGGTTGCCTCCGCTACAGAGGGTAGCCATGGAACTTTAGTTCCATCTCTTCAGCGTGGGTGGGCAGAAGAGGAGGAAGAGGATGAGGAGATTGAGAGTCATCCTCCTGGTGAGGACAGCGAAATCTTGCCTGTTGGTACTCTGGCACACATGGCTGACTTTATGTTAGGCTGCCTTTCCCGTGACCCACGCTTTATACGCATTTTAGACAACACGGATTACTGGGTGTTCACCCTTCTGGACCCCCGCTACGAAGAGAATTTCTCATCTCTCATTCCTCCGGTGGAGAGGACAAGCAAAATGGTGCAATACCAGAAGGTTCTTGTTGAAAAATTGCTCCAAAATTTTCCATCTGACAACGCTGGCGGCAGAGTACGTGCTACCTTGGCCAACAGAGAAGGGGAGAAAAGGGGAGCACACAGCAGTTCCGACAAAGGCAGGGCAACACTCTCCAAGGCGTGGGACACTTTCATGACACCTCGCCAGCACCCTCACCCTGATGCGCAGCCTAGTGTCACAAGGAGGGAAAAGTTTTGGAAGATGGTGAAGGAGTACGTAGCAGACCGTGTCAGCGTCCGCAATGATCCCTCTGTGCCTTACAACTACTGGGTGTCCAAGCTGGACACGTGGTATGAACTGGCACTCTACGCCTTGGAGGTGCTGGCCTGCCCTGCCGCCAGCGTTCTGTCTGAGCGGGTATTTAGTGCTGCTGGTGGCATCATAACAGATAAGCGTATCCGCCTTTCCACCGAAAATGCTGATAGGTTGACACTTATAAAAATGAACAAGGCCTGGATTTCCCCTGACTTCTCCACTCCACTGGAGGAAAGCCCCGGAGGAACATAAAGTGACTTTATATATGTTATTTACAATGATGGGAATACTCTGTATTCCCATTCACCCCTTCCACCCAAAAAACGGGTATATGGTTGACTCTCTTCCATATACCCTGGGATATAATTTTTATATAGGGCCAGCTCACCAGCGGGCCCTGTGATATAATTTTTATATAGGGCCAGCTCACCAGCGGGCGCAGTTTGACAATTTTTGTATAGGTCAGCTCACCAGCGGGCCTTCTCATATAATGTTTTATTGGGTCAGCTCTCTAGCGGGCCCTCTCATATAATGTTTTATAGCATCAGCTCACTAGCGGGCCTTCGCATATAATGTTTAGGATGGTCAGCTCCGCAGCAGACCCTCACCCATAATGTTTTGGATGGTCGGCTCAGCGCACGTTTCCCTCTTAATCATGGCCCCAGTTCAGAAAAATCGAGGAAATTTTTGGGAGAATTTGCCTTTGCGCACGTTTCCCTCTTAATCATGGCCTCAGTTCAGAAAAATCAAGGAAATTTTTGGGAGAATTTGCCTCTGCGCACGTTTCCCTCTTAATCATGGCCTCAGTTCAGAAAAATCAAGGAAATTTTTGGGAGAATTTGCCTCTGCGCACGTTTCCCTCTTAATCATGGCCTCAGTTCAGAAAAATCGAGGAAATTTTTGGGAGAATTTGCAGATGATATACAAGTAAATATACAGCAAATACTGTTTGGTAACAATTTTTCGCCTAAAGTCGTTTTTATCTGCCTTTTTGTGTGTTTTACGGTCAGTCTGTAAAAATGGCGTACTACGGGCGAAACATCGTTCCCAGCAGCGATGTTGGAGTCCAAGATGCATCCAGACATCCTCCCTATGCTGTCCCTGAACCATTTCTGTGGTGTTTCCATCATTTTCTGCCCTTTTCCTATGGACCAGGCACCCTCCCCTCATCAGAGCAGGGGGTGCCTGGTGTAGTGCTCGAGTCCTCTCATTGACTTCAATGGGGCTCGGGTGCTCGGCCGAGCACTCGAGCCTCCGGGGGCGCTCGGTCAGAGCACCCGAACACCCGAGCATTGGGGTGCTCGCTCATCACTAATCACCAGCACTTTTTAGAATCAAAACCAGGAGACCTAATGAAATTCTCCACCGGAATCTTTTTAAAGCGTTGAAAAAATGCTACAAACTAACACAAAGTAAGGCTAAGAAGCCCAATGGAAAGTCCGGGGATACCATGGAGAGGGGGACAAATAATTTGTCCTGTCCCTTGCCTGATTTAGCATGTCCAAGAGCACCCAGCCTGGACAATCTCTGTTTAAAAACGTCCATGCTCCAAATGGCTGGGAGGTGGGTCCAAACAAGGTATTACATAGTCCCTAGAGTAACCTTACCCCCAAGCCAATGATGATAAACACTTGAAAAAAATGTGGTGAATAAATCTAATTTTTAATTTAATTTGTAAAAAGAGGAAACTGAAATTTCCACCTTTTAATGAGATAAGATAATTTTGGATCCCAGGACCCCATACATCTTTAACACTTTTCATCCTCATTTGATCAAGGTGGAGAGATGGGATTAATGTTGTCCTTCCTTAAAATTAAGACTATTCATTAATTTTTAACAAATATAACTGGAGGAGCTGAGTGATCATGCACCAAGATGACAGCGTGATCACTGAGCTCTGTGGGGCTATAGCATAAATGCGCTTCTTGTACTAGCTCATACACATTTTCAATACTTACACAGAGTGCTCCTGATGCTTCATTGTTCCCCCATGCCTTTCAGGCAAAAGAGGGCTAGTAAAAAAAAGCTTGCTCCCAAAATCATGAAATACCTATCGGTCCATCATAGAATGGTCCCCGTCTGGTAAAGACTTAGCATCAGCGAGCCCATCTAACTGTGGAAAATTCTTTCACTTCACCCACTACGTGGTGGCTCAGACCCCACAAATCAGGCCCCTGGAAGTGGCGTTAGAGCCCTCGAATGGACCATATGTCAGCTCCTCGCCTACTGGGGAGGAGACTTAGAGTAATATGGTTGACAAGGAAGATCTGCGAGCACTGGAGGGGTCCTAAAGTATGAACTTGCTCAATTATGCAAAGATATTGGGTCTCTTGTGCAATGTATTCATGCTCTAGAAGAACACAATTCATCTACTCACATGCAAGCTTGAATGTCTGGATAACCGGAGACGTCAGTGCAATCTCAGAATCAGGGGCCTTCCAGAGTCCATTGCTAATAAAGACCTGCCAGCTACCATCCACTCTGTATTTACAGTGGTCCTTGCCTTTCCTTCAGATACACCTATCACGCTCGAATGAGTGCATAGAGCTTTGGGACCCAGATTCTCCCTGGGTGACCCACCCGCGGGATGTTGTATGCTGCTTTCTCAAATATGTAGACAAGGAGATGATTTTGACCCACTGTAGAGCCTCATGGAAAGTTCACTTTATGGGCTCAGTTCTATAATTTGACTAAGATCTCTCCCCCTTTACTCTCCAGCAGCACCACATCTTCAAGCTGCTCACTGAGCATCTCCAAAGCTTCAATATAAAATACAAATGGGGTTTCCCCTTCAATCTCTAAGCGATGCACCAAGGCACTATGGTAGCGCGAACACTGGAGAACATTCCTGCCTTCTGTTCAGCTTCGGGAATGCCGACGCCAACTGGTCTACAGGGTCATCCGCTGGCAACCCCGGCAGACCCTCCTCTGCATGTTAAAGTTCAACACCCACCTTGTACTGAGATTCCGGGCCCCAAAAGGAGGAAGCACCTCCAGTCTAGCAGAGTCTACCCTGATTCCGGCACTGTGCGACCAGGATAATGCTAGACTACTGACTGCTACTGACTTATAACGGGCGCTCTGAACTTTTTGCCCATGGACATTTCCCCCTGCTGTTTCCCCACATTGATCCTTAAGTTTTTGGCTCTTAGCAAATCCTATACTTATAGTTGGATGTTGTCTGTATGTACCTCAGCCCATGGCATTTTACCCCTCGCCGCTTATGCTGATTTGTGCATTTCCCAGTCTACGTGTGTCTGCTGGGGTTCTTTGGCAGCCTGGTCTCAGGTGGACTTCCGGGCCCTAGGTCCGACACTCTCTGCAGCTTGATAGGCCCCTTTGGGTCCGAAGCCGTGAAAGTGATTCTACTGATTTTCTGGGGCTGTTGGGGGGATGGACCCCAAACTGGTTCACCCTGGAGGGGGGTGTGGCCAGCATCTCCTACATTACTTTTTGTGGCCCTGGATAGCTGCCTGGGGGTATGAACCTCCCTCTCCCGGGCTCCCAGTTTTGGCGTGTGAGGGTAGGGGCCTGTGTCCACCTTTGTGGACGGCAGATTGTTGCAATGGTACTCAACCCTAGTATATTAGATGGACAAATATCTCACTGCTTACTGATATGTTAGGGACTGGGGGCGGTGTGCTGCTGACGAGGCCCTGGGGCTGGTGGTGCCAACATTGTTGGACCATGTTCCCAGCCCGTGGGGCGGGGCATGCAGATGTGTGTCTCAGCTCATCTCCCCCCAATCCATATGGATCAACCCATGCTCAGCTGGGGTGGGGGGCCTCCCTTATGTTTATGCTCCGCCCAGCCTGTTATTTACCACTTTACCATGAGGGGGGATCCCATCAATCCAGCAATTTATTTTTTATTAGGTCCCCACTCCAGGGTTTGCACTCTGGGGTGCTGGGTATATCCCAGTGCCCATGTGGGGGTGGCTCTGGAACCATGTGAGGCTTGACATAGGCAGTGGGAGTCTGTGGTTCCCCCTGCCCGATTACATTGGTCTTGTTTATTGTACTTTCTGGTTGATTATTTAATGTGTTTGATGTGCTTGCCATTAGCTACACCCTGGAAATGATAATATTTGTCTCTACCTCCTCTCTGGGCTGACTAGCCTTATGGGTTTAAGGCCCATGGGGTGGGCTCACAGTTTCTGTTCTTTCTTCTATTCCTCTCTGTACATTTTCCTGCTGTTCCTATTTTCTCTCTATTAACACTCACCTCTTTCATTTCCCTCCCTACTTTTTTTTCTTTCTCTCCCCATTATCCTTGGGAGGTGGGCAGCTGTCATTCTCTGGGCCATGATGGGGGTAGGGGGTTTCTGGTGGGGTCTTCCAGGTAGTTCATTGTATATCTTCAGCAGTGCATACTTCTCTTAAATTAAATCATGCCTGATGCTCCGGGTACATTGAAAATACTCACAGTAAATGCCAAAGGTCTTAACACTTCATTAAGTGCTGATGTGATTCTGCTCCAGGAAACACATTTCCTCCTCTACAACCTCCCCCCCATCCTTATTAAACAAGTTTTATACCTCAGTTTGGCTAGCATTGAGTGGCGACAAAAAGAAACACAGGAGGGTGGCCATTCTTCTACATAGGCAGGTCCCTTGGGTGTTACTAGATGGCAGGTATATTTTTATCAAAGGTGGATTGCAGGGCATGCTAGTCACCATCGAGGCTTATGCACCTAATGCCAAACAACTGACTTTAAGGGGCTCCTTAAGGCCCTGGTGGATTTCAGTGAAGGGTTCCATACCAATGAGTAGGGATCCCCACTGATCCACTTCTTGACTGCGCATCAGGAGTTTCTCATTTTCCACAATCTGTACTTACCCAATGGGACTCCCTTTCAGTTGATCATCATTTATTTGACCCATGGAGAGAATAATTTCCACAGTCGCAAAATTACTCTTATTACTCACCTCTGCATAAGAGATATATGCACAAAGATTACTTTTTCTGGAACAATGCTTAATGTATTGTCTCAAGCAAGCTACCATAGAACCATGGTCTGGTTCTGGATTGAAATGCAATTAGATCAGAGAACTCTGAGCCTCTCCACATGGAAGCTCAATGACCTGCTGCTGGGGATTCCAGACAATGTGTCTCGGATTCAAGCAACACTTGAGGAATATTTTAAATTCAATGCAGGGGGGTGACATATCGCATTCCATGGTCTGGGGTGCTCATAAATGTGTCCTATGTGGAGAACTCATCAAACTGGGTGTCACGAGAACTACACCATGCGGGATGATACCCGCAGGAGAGGGAGTGCTAGGGAGCGTGGAGTAGGGTGCGAAGCTCGGCGTGCGGTGGCTGCCTGTACGGGTACCGTGCTGCGGCCTAGGCCGGGTATAGGTGCCAGCCGCAAGGCTGGATGACAAACCCCAGAGGAGCTGGGAGAGTGCCCTGGATGATGCCCTACAGACAGCACCTTCTCTCCTGCGGAGAAGAGTGAATGCTGGAGAGCGTTGCGTGGGGTACGAAGCTAGCGAGCGGGGGCCTGGAGGCTAAGACTCTCCAAAGGAAGAAGATATATTGAGCACAGATTACTCTCCTAGGCTGGAGAGAACTGACCTGTCCTGAGAGTACCAAGTACTGGAATCGGCAGGCAACAGAGTAATCAGAGGCAGGCTGGGTCATACACAGGCAGGAACACTGGATACTGGAATCGGCAGGCAAAAGAGTAATCAGAGGCAGGCTGGGTCATACACAAGCAGGAAGACTGGATACTGGAATCGGCAGGCAAAAAGGGTAATCAGAGGCAGGCTGGGTCATACACAGGCAGGAACACTGGATACTAAAATCGGCAGGCAAAAGAGTAATCAGAGGCAGGCTGGGTCATACACAAGCAGGAAGACTGGATACTGGAATCGGCAGGCAAAAAGGGTAATCAGAGGCAGGCTGGGTCATACACAGGCAGGAACACTGAATAGCAAGGACTGCAAGCAAAAACTAGACGTAGGTACACTGTAAGAGTGCACCAGTGGCAGTCCGGAGCTCCCTGAAGTAGGCGCCGTGGGATGACGTCACGACGCACGTGACGCGACATCGGGGTAAACCCGGAAGAGGACCGGAAGAGAGGAAACCCCATACTGCCGACGCAGCCGGAACGGGAGCACGGCTGACACTGCCCCCCACCCAGGAGGCGCCTCCGGAGCCTACCTAGCAGGCCTATCAGGTCGGGAGCGGTGAAAGGAGCGCAAAAGGGCGGGCGCGTGCACATCCTGCGCTGGCACCCAGGACCGTTCCTCCGGACCATAACCCTTCCAATTCACGAAATACATGAGACGGCCACAAGACCGACGAGAATCCAGAATGCCATCGATCACATACTCCTCCTGACCGTCCACAGTTACCGGCGCTGGGGGCCGAGGACCTGAAGAGGGACCCACAGAAGGAAGGAACCTCTTCAGGAGGGACACATGAAAGACCGGATGGATACGTAAACTGCGAGGGAGAGCGAGGCGGTACGATACCGGAGATAACCGCAGACTGATACAATAAGGGCCCAAATACTTAGGACCCAACTTCCCTGAAGGCTGAGCCAAGCGGATATGCTTCGTAGAAAGCCATACCCGGTCCCCCACACTGAATAAGGGTGCGGGAGTGCGCCGGCGATCGGCAGCAGCCTTATGGCGAACCTGTGCCCGTAACAGTGCTGCCCGCACGGTACTCCAGTGCTCCGTCATAGACCGTACCTTGTCTTCCGCTGCTGGGACCAAGGAAACCCCGGGAGCCAGGAGGAGTACGCGTGGGTTGTACCCCAGGGCCGCAAAGAAAGGTGAACATCCCAGCGAGGAGTGATGGAGGGAATTGTAGGAGAACTCCGCCCAGGGTAGGAGACTAACCCAGTCGTCTTGTTGGTGGTTGCAGTACGAACGCAAGTAGTGTTCCAGAGCCTGATTCAAGCGTTACGTCTGCCCATTGGTTTGTGGGTGATAAGCGGAGGAGAAGTGCAGGGCTATTCCTAAACGGGCACAACAGGACCTCCAAAACCTGGAGACGAATTGGGTACCTCGATCTGAGATGATGTGCAGAGGCAACCCGTGAAGACGAATGATGTGAGCGATGAAGATGTCCACAAGTTCCGAGGCGCCCGGCAGTTTGGGAAGAGGTATGAAGTGTCCCTGTTTCGAGAAGCGGTCGATGACCACCAAAATCGTAGTCATCCCGGCAGAGACCGGCAAATCCACCACGAAGTCCATGGCCAACTGGGTCCATGGAAGAGTAGGGACCGGCAGAGGTACCAACAATCCTACTGGACGGACCCGAGGTGTCTTCATCCTGGCACATACTGAACAGGATTTCACCCAGAGGGAAACGTCAGTACGGGAAGTAGGCCACCGAAAATAACGGGAGAGTAGCTCATGGGTTCGTTCCACCCCTGGGTGCCCCGCAACTCGGGACTGATGGGCCCAGGTCATGACTGCTTGTCTACAGTCCTCAGGAACGAGGAGTAAAGGATTGGGCGAGACGTCCGAGTCGTCAGGTGGCTGCGCCTTTCTGATGCGCTCGAGTAGGTGGGTGGACAAGGACCCCAGAACACATGCAGGAGGCACTATAGTATCGGGTACTACCGGTACAACCGAGGTTTCGTCATACAAGCGAGAGAGTGCGTCTGCCTTGAGATTCCTGGTTCCAGGGATATAGGAGATTGTAAAATAAAACCTGGAAAAGAACAGGGACCACCTAGCCTGTCGTGGAGTTAGACGACGAGCAGAGGCCAAGTACGCCAGATTGCGGTGGTCCGTCAGGATGCTGATTGGGTGAGCCGCCCCCTCCAATAAGTAGCGCCACTCCTCAAGAGCAAGCTTGATGGCAAGTAACTCTCTGTTACTGGTGTCATAGTTACTCTCAGCTGCGGTGAAGCGACGGGAGAAGTAGCAACAAGGGTGCAGAGTGCCAGAGTCTTTAGACCGTTGGGACAGAACAGCCCCTGCGGCAAGCTCCGAAGCGTCCACCTCCAGGGTAAACTGCAAGGAGGGATCCGGATAAGATAGGAGAGGTGCGGACGTGAAAGCCTGCTTAAGGTGCTGGAACGCATCCAGCGCCTCTTGCGACCAAGAGGTAGGATCAGCTCCTTTGCAAGTTAAACGGGTGATGGGCTGGATGATTACAGAGAAATTCCTAATGAATCTCCTATAATAATTGGAGAATCCCACAAAGCGCTGGATGGCCTTCGTGGTCTGTGGGACCCTCCAGTTTACCACTGCACTGACCTTGTCCGGGTCCATGGTCAGACCCTCTGCGGAGATTACATATCCCAGAAATGGCAACGAAGTCTTCTCGAAGGAACACTTCTCCAACTTGGCATACAGATGATTATCACGAAGACGGGTCAACACCGTACGTACATGCTGGCGATGTTCGGCCAAAGTGGAGGAATAGATGAGTATATCATCCAGGTACACGATCACGCAGGTGAGAAGCAGATCTCGGAAGACGTCATTGACCAACGCCTGAAACTCTGCTGGGGCATTGCGTAAACCAAAAGGCATGACACAGTATTCGTAATGGCCAAAGCGCGTGTTAAAGGCGGTCTTCCACTCGTCACCCTCGCGCATCCGAACCAGATTATAGGCTCCTCTGAGGTCCAACTTAGTGAAGACGGAAGCCCCCCGGAGACGTTCCAGCAGTTCTGGTATGAGAGGAAGCGGGTAGCTGTTCTTTCTCGTGATGGCGTTTAGGCCTCGGTAGTCAATACAGGGCCGCAAGGAGCCGTCTTTCTTTTTCACAAAGAAGAAGCCCGCTCCAGCAGGAGACGTAGAAGGCCTGAGGAATCCTCGGGCGAGATTATCCTGAATGTAGGCCTCCAAGGCTGCCGTTTCTGGCAGTGAGAGGGGATAGGTCCGACCCTTCGGTAAAACTGACCCTGGAACGAGATCGATAGTGCAGTCATAACGGGTTTTTGAAAAAACATCTGCAAATGCCAAATAAGGCACTGGGATCTGGGTGGAACCGTCCTCAACCGACGGGGAGACCGAGGAGACCACTGTGAGGGACGAAGGGACCGTTGGGAAAGAAAGAGTCCTCTCCCTCCAATTGATGAGGGGGTTATTCCTCTCCAACCAGGGGAAGCCCAAGATAATAGGAGTGTGGGGCGAGTTGATGATATCAAACTCCAGCCTCTCGGTACGAGAAGGGCTCATGTGTAAACGGAGAGGTATTGTCTGTAGTGTAATGCGACCATCGCCCAGAGGAGAACCATCAACTACCACCACTCTTACAGGAGAGGTCTTAGACATGAGCGGAATCCCGTGTTGTTGGGCAAACGACTGATCCACAAAGACACCCCCAGCTCCGGAATCAACCAAAGCATCGTGGTAGATAGTTGTCCTAGCCCAGGACAACTGTACCGGGATCGTTAAGCGTTGGGTGGAGGGAATTGGAGGCTGACTTAGGGTGGATCCCTCTGAGCGCCCTAAGTCCGGTCGTTTCCCGGTTTGTTTGGACACGTACGAGCAAAGTGTCCTGGACGCCCACAATAGAGACATAGGCCTGTAGTACGCCTTCTGGTCTTCTGGTCTTCTGATAGCCGGGTCAACCGGCCGATCTCCATGGGTTCCACTGGCTCATCGGGCGAGGACAGGGGTGCCTGAAACCGTGGTGCAAGACGGATGGGTGGGCGCAACACGGGGCGTCTGGAGCGATCCCTATAATTCTCCTGGTGTCGCTCCTGAATGCGGGTGTCCAAGGAGGAGCAGAGGGCGATCAGACCCTCCAACGTTTCAGGTATGGGCCGAGTGGTCAGTTCGTCCTTCAAACGGTCGCAGAGGCCACGACGAAAGGCAGCCTTCAGGGCGCTGCTGCCCCAGTCTGTGTCGTAGGCTAGAGTCCGGAAGGTGATAGCATATTGGGAAAAGGATTGCTGCCCTTGTTGCAGGTCCAGCAATGCAGCTTCTGCGGCTGCCTGTCTACCAGGAACATCAAACACGGACCGAAAGGCGGCTACAAAGGCATCGCAGTCATCCAGCAGGGTGGACTGACGGTCCATGAGCGGCGAGACCCAAGCCAGGGCCTGTCCTCGTAGCAGGGAAACGATGAAGGTGACCCGGGACCGATGTGCAGCGTAGACCTCCGGTTGACTCTGGAAGTGTAAACTACACTGATTCAAGAAGCCGCGCAACAACTTGGGATCCCCTTCATATTTGTCCGGCAAAGGCAGGTGTGGGGGCACGGAGACATGAGTCACCCTGGGGCCGGTAGCAGAGAGAGACGGCTCCGAAGGTGGGGTAGCGGAGAGTCCCGGTCCCTCCAAATGCTGCTGCATACGTTGGAGGAGAGTGGTGATGGAGTCAAGTTTATCATCCAGGTGCTGGATTTGTGTTGCGTGCTGTTTCAACACAGCAGCCTGTTGGAGGACTACCTGGGAGACCTCAGTAGGGTCCACCGACATGATTACGGCAGTGGCACTCTTACTAATGTCACGAGAACTACACCATGCGGGATGATACCCGCAGGAGAGGGAGTGCTAGGGAGCGCGGAGTAGGGTGCGAAGCTCGGCGTGCGGTGGCTGCCTGTACGAGTACCGTGCTGCGGCCTAGGCCGGGTATAGGTGCCAGCCGCAAGGCTGGATGACAAACCCCAGAGGAGCTGGGAGAGTGCCCTGGATGATGCCCTACAGACAGCACCTTCTCTCCTGCGGGGGAGAGTGAATGCTGGAGAGCGTTGCGTGGGGTACGAAGCTAGCGAGCGGGGGCCTGGAGGCTAAGACTCTCCAAAGGAAGAAGATATATTGAGCACAGATTACTCTCCTAGGCTGGAGAGAACTGACCTGTCCTGAGAGTACCAAGTACTGGAATCGGCAGGCAACAGAGTAATCAGAGGCAGGCTGGGTCATACACAGGCAGGAACACTGGATACTGGAATCGGCAGGCAAAAGAGTAATCAGAGGCAGGCTGGGTCATACACAAGCAGGAAGACTGGATACTGGAATCGGCAGGCAAAAAGGGTAATCAGAGGCAGGCTGGGTCATACACAGGCAGGAACACTGGATACTAAAATCGGCAGGCAAAAGAGTAATCAGAGGCAGGCTGGGTCATACACAAGCAGGAAGACTGGATACTGGAATCGGCAGGCAAAAAGGGTAATCAGAGGCAGGCTGGGTCATACACAGGCAGGAACACTGAATAGCAAGGACTGCAAGCAAAAACTAGACGTAGGTACACTGTAAGAGTGCACCAGTGGCAGTCCGGAGCTCCCTGAAGTAGGCGCCGTGGGATGACGTCACGACGCACGTGACGCGACATCGGGGTAAACCCGGAAGAGGACCGGAAGAGAGGAAACCCCATACTGCCGACGCAGCCGGAACGGAAGCACGGCTGACACTGGGAGCCCATAGAGCCACACAGAGTCAAAAGCGTATCTCGGACCTACTCGCAGAGATCTCCATGTTGGAGCCGAGACATAAAAGCTTTCTTTTGGAGGCCGACCTCCAGCACTTAAGTCATCTTTGGCACAAATATAGGCATTATATTTATGGTGGCAAGTGTGGCTTTAAAATCAACTACTCTAAATTAGAGTAAATGGGGATTGTAATAGCTCAAGAGTTTCTTGGGGCAGGTTTTTGATACCCGAGCGGAGTAAGAAATTTTGAATCTCTGCTCTGTTTGCAGTGGGGGGTGACTGCTGGTTGATTGCCTTCAGATTGTATAGGAAAGAATAAAAGGATAAAAAAGTATTAGCAATATCCGGGAATTAATTAAATGTGCGGTTAGAACCCTCACTAATAGAAATATATGAGCTGTGTTTTTCTTGATTCTGATGATCCCCACCAAATTACATCAGATGTTTCCCTCCACCTCCCCTTCCCTCCACCTCCCCTTCCATGCTCCACGTTTGATGGGACTGCACACTTCTTGTCTTGTACAGACAACTGTAACAGCTGAAGTCAATGAGGTTCTTCAGACCCAGATTCCTTGCTCCTCTTTGTTCTTCCTGCTTCTATAACTTCCTGATACTGTCTCCCTCACCAGCCCTCAACAGTCCCTCTTACGTTATCTCTCAAATGCAGCCAAACAATCCCTCTACACTAGAAGAAGCCCAGCCATGACTGCGGAGTGGCATGTTAGAATAAGGAGGAATGCGGCCCTAGAGAGAACCCATACAACATAAACATCTACGCTTGATCATTACTCCTTAATGTGGGATTTCAATGCATTGCATACCCCTCTGGCACTAAAAGGGTTAAGGGGAACTTGCATGAGTGTGAGGGTTGTTTGGTGCACATGAGGACACTGTGGGACCTGTGGTGTTTGTGGCCATTTAAACCAGGATTGGTAGGCCTGAGCTTCTAAGCCTGGGATTTCCTGTCTGTCCACAAAAGTGAGCATTGCAAAGGACACAACGCTACATTGTCATAACCAAATGGCTGCTTACACTGCAGGTTTTGTATGAATGTATCCCAAATCGCCAAATTTGGTATATATAACACCCATAATGAAATTGCAAAAGTTGGATAAAATGAACAACAGAAAAGCCCTTTTCTTACTCTTTGCCATCTAAACTCCCCACTGGTTGTATTTGAATCCAGTCCCTAGATGGACAGCAGAACCCAGGATATGATGCAACCATTCCATTAAAAGTGATTGTGAACTGGACACTTTTTTACAGGGAGAAACAGTAAACATTTGCCTACTGCAGTGCAATCCAGACCTTTGTTTGAGCTGAATGAGTTAATTGGAAAGCAATACTTGTGGCTGATGATGCAGAAGATATATTTTTCACTGATGACATCTGTTTATATGTTTCTATAGATTTTGTACAGCACTGTTATTCACACACATTATTTATGAGTAGTGTGTTTGTTTAGCACTTCATATGTACATATATTTTGGATGGTGCAATACAAGCTAAAACATTGATATGAGATGATCAGTGGTAAAGCTTAAAAGTGAACTATCACCCCAAATAACCCCCCCTTCATAATTAGCCATCTAGTATTAAAGGGACATAAATATATGCTTGTTTTGTAGATGTTTAAAAATGAAATTATTTGGCACCAATCCTATCTCTCAAACCTTTATGGTTTCAGAGATATTCGCTTCTAAAGTACCCCCCTCCCTCCCCATTTCCTGACATCAGCGTCTAGCTGACAGGGAGATCCCGGTCCGGGGACCAGCCTGCGTCTCTGCAGCAGAGCAAAAATTGCGTTATTTAAAAAGAATTACTTTGTTGGAAAGGTCTACAAAGTGTGCCTGGTTTGCAAGCATACTTTGTAGACAATTCCTATGAAGTAGTTCTTTTTAAATAACATGAATTCGGCTCTGCTGAAGAGCCTCCTCGATTCACACAACTAGAATATCCTACTGTCAGCAGGGAAAAAGAACTTTAATGGCTAATATCTCACAAACCATAAAGATTTGAGAGATAGGATTGGTGCCAAATAATTTATTTTTTAAACGTCTACAAAGAAAGAATAATTTTTAATGGGACTCTACTGTCCCTTTAAGCTTACCAATGTTGTACTGTTATCCAATTATTGCGTTACTCAAAAACCCTACTTGTGCCGAGACTGATGGCCAGGCAATAACGCAGACATCTTTGCTTACAGACATCTGCAAACCTGTGCTGTCAGTAGTGGTCTCCTCTAGGACACGTTGCATGATACCTTTAGGTAGGAGTATACACAATGAGCAATGGGAATTCTGTTTTTTTTTTAATTCAAATTTATTTTATTTTGTATTATTTTCAATAAAAGTTATATTTTATACTATTCCCCTACACTAACTATAAATGATCCATTTTGGTATTACACAGATCATTATGTGTCCCCATTAGATTCACTTTTTGGGGGGGTTCCCTTGTCTTTTTTCCATATGGTGATATTGTAATGGTGAATTGTGGAGCAAAGTTGCGAAAGAGACATTATTTGGACAGATGATAAGACTTGATCAGTGCTCTAATGCTATTTATATTGTGAATACCAGAAGGGACTAACAGTGCAGGCGCACAGATGTCTCTAGAGCATTGTTGCCTGGCCGTCAGTCTCGGCACAAGTAGGTTTTCTGAGTAATGCGATAATTATTCTGGATAACAGTACCATTGCTAAACTTATCACTTGACGGTTTCAAATGTATTTGAGGTGATAGTTCCCCTTTAAAGGGATAGTAATGTTTCATACTAAAAGCAGCTCTAATTAATCATCATCGTATTTGGACTTTGTAGAGTGTTATTTCAATTCTGTCAGAGTTGTAGTTCAAGAGTAATTCAGTGACAAAGTATCCCCTCCCGCCCCTTTTACTGATGTAACACTGCTCAGCCAGAGCAGAAGGGAGGTGCCCAGGTAGCCTGTAGAGAGGGACAATCTTCAATAGATAAGGGAAAAAGCTGAAAAACTTGTCAAGGGGGCAGGGCTTTCATTGTTCTCATAGGAAGAAGATTGTCCCCTTCTGTTATCTGTCTGGTCTTACAACCAGATTCCACATCTGACAAGAGATGGCTTACACTAGGAAAAAGGGAAAGGAGGGGAAACTTTGCTTGCGAATATCTCTGAAACCATAAAGGTTTGAGAGATAAGACTTATATCGTTCTTCATGTTTTTTAATGCCAAAAATAAAATAAAGATAAAATGAAGTATTACTATCCCTTTAACTATGTATCATGTTTTTCAGCAAAAAAATAACAAACGAACAATACCGTTCCATAACAGAGTTTGTAGTTTAAAAATCCACCATTTATTTAATGAGCAGGTTAAACGCGTTTATTGCCAGAAAAGTATCCAAAGCATTCCAGTGCAATGCTTTCCGTACCCCTCTGACACTCAAAGGTTTACACAAAAACAGTTGCATTCCATTAATAATACTTCTAGGATGTTTAAATAATAGTGCCTTGCCCACATTTGTTTCTCCCTGGAATTCACAAAGCTTTTCTAGCTGCAAATAAATATCTCAGAAAATAATGTATCAACTGCTATATGCAAAACATCAATACAAAATTGCCTAATCCTAGTCCTTAATAGGAGACATAAAATTACTTTATGGTTATTTGCTGTTCAATTAAATGATGTGAAGTAGAATTAAGCTCTCAGGTTACTTTGACAAAATACATTGAATATCATTAACTGCGTTCATCAAGATACATTTCTGAGAAGAAATACATTAGTAGATATTATTAATTCCTTTGGTGAAATATTAAACGTTGATGAGTGTTGCTGTTTTGGCCTTAAGCAAGTATAAAAAAAATAAAACGAATTCATTTTATCATAGTTACCAACTCAAACAGAATGTGCAACTGTTTCCTGTTAAACTGCCTAATTGGCTAACGTTTCAATGCATTGTAAATTATGATGATCTTAAATCATTAAAACAGGCTAAACAGACACATTATTATATGCATTATTATTATATGGTGCACTACAACAAAATAATGCATATGATGGTATTAATGACGTGCCAACATCATCTGAAGTATCCTACATTTCTAAAATAACCTTGAAATATACATTTCTAATTTAAATTGCTGTTGCAATATCCCTCATGTGGGAGTGAATTTGTTTGCCTAATTAATGAGTAAAAAATAATAAATCACTTTTAGGCCAACATACAGAAAATTAAGCATGCTGGAAGATTGACTCATTTCCCCTATTAGTCATCTAACTGGCTTAACTATTGCTGATACAATAAACGTATTATTTAATCAAAGTATAGTAAAGTATTTCTAAAAAAAGATAAATATTAAATTAGGGTTTAACATATTACTGATATCATTTTGGAACTTAAATCTTAAAAGGAAACTATACCTACCCTATGAATAAGTGTTTTTTTAATTTAAGATATGAGTCCTTAATAAAGCTATAGGTTATGTATGTCTATTTTTTGCATTATATCTGCAGTTTCCTATATATTGATAAGTCATTCTGTTAAACACATTAAGAGACACTTACTTCTTTGGAAAACTTCCCCTTAAAGGTAATTTTGGAATAAATCATACCTAGCTAGTGTAATAATTTTTATACACATTTTATATAGCTCAGACGCTATCTGAAAATTGGTACTAATTTCAAGATGAATAGGAGAAATGTGTTTATGTGTATTGATTGCTAGACCCTAAAGCATACAAATATGAGAGCCATACAGCAGTTTGGAAAACAAAACAGCAGGTGGCAGCAGCATATTCAGTTAACTGCAAGCTGCGACATAAGCCATTATTGTAGAGGGAGGTGCATGGAGTTTCTAAATACACAGAAGCTAAAGTAGAAAGCACACATCTCATCGATGACAAGTGAAAGAAGTGTCACAAGAGGAATATACAAACTGAACATTTAAGGGAGAAATAACCTTTAGCCTTCAGTAAAGAAAATGTTACTTCTGCATTTTTAGAAGCAAGCTTCACAATGTCTACAAAGGACAGGTATATTTTATTTACCAGTTTATTAAATCAGATGTTCAAATCATGTTTTGAAAGATTGAATATTGTCCAGTATTCCATTTCTGAATTGCTTTTAGCCTTATAGAAATATATCTCATATTAATTATTGTATGCTGCAACATTGCTTGAAATATAACTAACAATACCTTTCCTAGGGAAACTGGAAATTAAAAGATATTGTGAAATCTTCTGCGGGCAATATAGCCAACCTGTCTTGGTCTAGTGTAATCAACATGGGTAACTTTGTGATTCTATCCAATGAGTATATATATATATATATATATATATATATATATATATATATGTGTGTGTATATATATATATATATATATATATATATATATATATATATATATATATATATATCATATATACATAGAGAAAGATAGAGATGTAAAGGCACGTGTATATGTACAGTTTTTTAAGACATTTCAATTGGATTTTGGTACAAGAAACTTTCATATGTGTTGTCTAAAGCAATTCAATAATTACAGTTACACATTGCTGTTTTATAATCTGTGGTAATATAGCCAACCTGACATGATATGTATATATATATATATATATATATATATATATATATATATGCAGATTTGCAAATGAAAGACAGCACTCACAGGATCTTTCTAAATGTGAGTGCCATCTATCATCTGCAAAACTGTTATGTATTAACTATCATTTGATGCGCAGGATATGAAGACTAAATCAACAGTGAGTGAGAACCACCATCCTTGCTACTATATATATATATATATATATATATATATATATATATATATGCCTAGATGGAGTGAGACAGAGAGAAAGGGAGTTAGAAAGAGGCGTGTGTGTATTTTTAAGCCAGTTTACAGATATTTTACTACAATAACCTTTAATATTTGTATTCTATAACAGTGTTTCTCAACATTAGTCCCCAGGTCATACCAACATGTCGGTGGAGATTCACTAAGCTGTAATAAACAGGTGATAAAGTGGAGATAACTTCTCCAGTTTATCATTTCTCCAATTCCTATGTTATTCTATGGAGCCTATGCACTAAGGGTTCTTCAGCTTTGGAGATCGTAGTGAATAGGGTCCATAGAATAACATAGGAACTGGAGAAGTGATAAACTGGAGAAGTCATCACCACTTTATCACCTCTTTATCACTTCTTTGTCACCACTTAGTGAATCTCCTCCATCAGTTTTTCAAGATACCCCTGTTTAAGCACAGGAGAGTAATCAGTTGCTGCCTGTTCTTAATTGGAGATATCCAGAAAACCTGACTTGCTGGTGTACCCTGAATCACTGGTCTTTAACAACTGGAAAACGTCAGTTACATATTTATGTTCATGTAATATGGTGTGATATACTGGTCTATGGGATAATCTATCAATTATTATTTATATTATTATTTGTGGATCAGTTGCAAGTTTGACAATTTGAGGAATGGGAAAACGAAGTTACACAATTTATTAATTTTGTTGCTGCAATATGCTTTTTTATAATACAATAATTTTCCTAAGTGTAATAATTATTTTAACCCTTTCAGTTCCAGAGGGGTATCAAAACATTTCTCTGCAATGTGTTGCATACCATACTGGCACACAAAGTGATAAAACAACATCCCTAATAGCTGGGGGGGTATTCACTAAGCTGTGATAAAGAGGTGATAAAGTAGAGATGACTTCTCTAGTTTATCACTTCTCCAGTTCCTATGTTATTCTATAGCGTCTATTCACTAAGATCTATAAAGTAGAAGAAAGCGTAGTGCATAGGCTTCATAGAATAACATAGGCATAGGAGAAGTGATATCACTGGAGAAGTCATCTCCACTGTACCACCTGTTTATCACTGCTTAGTGAATCTCCCCTATACTCTATTATGTTGTCATGAGAAGTACATTGCCCATCATTTTGACATTTACTGCTTACAAGGTGTTTTAAACCTTTCAGGGACACAGGGGTACGCAACGCATTGCAGATCAATGCGGTGTGTACCCCTCTGGCACTGAAAGGGTTAAAATGTCAAGTATTTTTGTTCATGTAGGAATCATGTTAAAATAATGTATAAACAGCAGCTATTAAACACACAAAGAAATGCTTCTATCAATATTCTTGTGGCAAATATGATGTGTTTGTAACACAATTACTATATGCAGTCTTACCTTTAAAATATTTTGCCCTGAAGACAGTGGTCACACTGTAGCAGGATTACATTATATTTCATTCCATCCCCTGTTTAAAATTAATTTAGCTGAAAGTGTCTCATTATTATTACCTTGTCCCTTCTGCATATTTTATTTCAGCTTGTGGTTTTCAGATACTAAACCAAAGGGAACATTTCTGTACGTCCTTTCCTTTTCATTCATTATTAGTATCCAATGCTTTGCTCTGGGATTTGGGCTCTACATAAAATATAGTCATAACTGCAAATTCAGATTAAGCAGAACTGACAGGTTTCTTTTAGACAGCAATCAAGGATTGAAATGAGACAGTTATAGAGATCAACTCATATCCACTAAATAAGAACTGATACAGTAAAAACATCACTGTTCATACAATTAGCAGAATTACAGATCAGTCATGCTGATTGTTTAATTGTTTTCTTTGTATGCCCATTCTGATAACCAGATACTCAAGTGATCCTTAACAATTTAAGGACCATTGGGATCTGATTAGCAACGCGTTTGCGTATAAAGGGTTAAATGATCTCAGCCTTTCAAAACTAAAATTGCCATTCATCAATGTTTCAATGTAGTATGAACACATAACAACACACACACTTCCTTGCACTATTCATTTATGTGAGCTCTTGTATTAAAACAACACTAACACCTAAAAATTATCAGTAACATATTCTTTATTGGGGCTCTAAAACATGCTTTATTTAGGGCATCAGGGCTCCCATTCGTATCTTGATAGTGTGTCTTGGAAGTGATAGTGTTTTGTTGCCAGTAAATGGGCTGAGAAACTGTACCAGTTTTTCTGAATAGAAGAACAGTTGATTGTTAATCTCAATTCATTCACAATATGCACAAACAATTAGCCACATTATCTCTATAGAGGATAGCCTAAAATGCATTAAATCAAGTTCACAATTAGATTTTATGGATCTAACATAAAATACCAGAATTTTACAGATGTGAGCTGTAAGTACATAATATATCAAATACTATAACCCAATTTTATTTTTAGATATTAGTGTTGGTTTAATCAGTTTGATGCCCAGTATATTGCTAAGCTGTTTTGTGTACCTCTCTGGTACTTATAGGGGCTAAAGCTGGAAAGAATTATTGTGTTGCTCTGCAGTTAATCGAACACTGAAGAAAGGTGTTAGATGTCACTCAATCTATACTGGAGTGTTTCTAGCAAACCTATGATTTATGCCTGTAGCATTTGTACAAGTATTGTTAAATGTAATGCTGAGTTGCTCCAACAATGAACAATACTTTTCTACATTAACAACTATTTTCTTTAGATAAATGTTTGCTGAAATCTTTTTACAGGACTGTAGGTTTTTTCTATATATACATTAGGTTTGGAGGACAGACCCTAAATTTATAGTACTGAACATTGTAATATAGGTGAAAGGTGGTACCACGTTAACTTCTAAATATGCCTAAGAAAAGACATGGGGATAGATTCACTTCGCGATGATAAAGAGGTGATATGCTATGTTATTCTAAGATTTCTTCAGCTTTGGAGACCTTAGTGAATAGGCTTCATAGAATAACATAGGAACTGGAGAAGTGATAAACTGGAGAAGCCATCTCCACTTTATCACCTCTTTATCACCACTTAGTGAATCTCACCCATAAAGTCTTGAAAGCTTGCATCCTAAAGCCACTTAGTCAATAAAGATATCCTTTTTACTCCACAAGTCTCCTGAACATTGGAATGTAATTTATGAACACTGAAAAGCTAATACTGAAACACGGGTTTATATAGTATAATATTTCTTTCTAATGTAAAAAGAGAATGACATGGATTTTTCTCTGGAACATAAGATTTTTAAGAATGTAGTACAATACCGAAGCTCTTCTGTGGCTGTGCTATTAATCATCCCAAATTTTATATCAACAATTTAACCTCTGGCATTCAAGGAGTTAAGGATTTTCTGGTGGACTGTAAAGTTACATTAATTGGACATCCTGGGGGAGATTCACTAAGCGGTGATAAAGCAGAGATGACTTCTCCAGTTTATCACTTCTTCAATTCCTATGTTATTCTATGGAGCCTATACACTAAGATTTCTTCAGCTTTGTAGATCTTAGTGCACAGAGTCTATAGAATAACATAGGAAATGGAGAAGTGATAAAATGGAGAAGTCATCTCCACTGTACCACCTCTTTATCACTGCTTAGTGAATCTCCCCCTACGGTGAATGTACACTCAAAGCTGTAACCCTATACAGCTCATCTCGCACACTAGTAAAGTGTAACAAACTTTTAATGGCAGTTGCTAGGTGCTATCAGCTCTGTTAGTTCACAGATTACCATTGAATTCTATGCAGAAATTTGCAGCTAAAATCCTTCATAAATGTATTAATCACTATGTAATCTAAGCCATAATTTTACATAATATTTCAAAAGTGTGATAATCAAATTAGATATGTAATTGGTCATTAAATATAGAAATGAAATGTATAATCAATCAGTATATCATTTTTGTATTTATATTGATTTTGTGATTTATTTATTTTTGTTCAGTTATTTAAATAACACTATGTAATATATATTCTTTCAAATCTCAGTATACTACTGGTAGCTACTTTCATGTATAAGGTATAATTAATTAAATATGAAATTTAATGAAATTTGTGTTTGTTTGTTTCAGAGCAAATTTGGATAAGGATATTTTTGTATACCAACGTGTGATACAGACTGAAGAAATGACTTTGCTTCTAAAATCTCCCTGCCTTGACTTGGCTCTTTGATCTTAAGACGTGATTACATGTGAGCACACTTGAGCAAGCCATTTTAAAATCTGCTTCTGAACATTTTAGCAATGGCTGGCAACAGTTTGGATTCAATATATAGTTCTGATGAAGAATTCCACTTGAAAAACTTTACATATCTTTTTAATGTAAATTACAGTGATTATGAGTTTGATGATGATAATGACGTCACTAAAACAAGGACCTTTTATGCTGCAAAGATAGTGATTGGAGTTGCTCTCATTTGCATCATGCTAATCTGTGGCATTGGAAACTTTATTTTTATTGCAGCACTTGCCCGTTACAAAAAACTGAGAAACTTAACTAACTTATTAATTGCTAATCTGGCAATTTCTGATTTCATAGTAGCTATTGTATGCTGCCCCTTTGAAATGGACTATTATGTTGTGAAAAAACTGTCATGGGAACATGGGCATATCCTGTGTGCATCTGTAAATTATTTAAGAACAGTTTCTCTTTATGTATCAACAAATGCACTTCTTGCAATAGCTGTTGACAGGTAGGTTTTAAGCGTTGTTTGACTGAATTTTTTAATGTTATTGCCTTATTTCAGATACTAAAAGTGTGAGATACTTAAAAATTTAATGGGCAACATAAAACATTAAACAAATATTGTCATATACTTAAAGTCCATGTGGAATATACAGAAAGGTGAAAGAAAAATTAATCCAATCTAATATATACTACCGTTAGGAACCTATGCATTAAAGTGTGTGAACTTTCTCCAACTTGAAAAAGAAGCCTCATAAAATAACATAAGGATTAAGAGATTTATCTCACTGGGCATATTTTTTACTTTACACATGCTTTTAAAATATTACATTACTTCAATTATTCTATTTTATCCATGTGCAAAAGAGTGACATCATAGTTTATTCAAGGGAGGGAACAGATTGCATTGTAGTCTTACAAATAGAAGACATTGTTTAAAAAAGCCAAAATACCTTCGCACACATAATAAAGGATTTCTCATCAGAGATAAAGAAACATATTTCATTTTAGCATTTTTATATGACTAAAGTAAATTGGAAGGAAAAATATATTTCTTAAAAACGAATTCTATGCTTTTATTTGACATTTCATTATTTATTATACTGCATGCTAGGCAAGAACATATTCCTTGTGGTACTGCTCACAAGGAAAGTATGGAAGACAAAGAACGTAGGCATAGAAATTAAAAATGCTATATATTTAACATCATTGTGTCTCACACTTGCATTTAAAACTATTTCTATTTGTATCACGTATTAATTATAATCAAAATGAGTGGACATCACTTGGAAGCTCTAACTGGTTCTCTTTAAACATGTTGTTTATGTTTTAATATGAGAATCAATATTTCATGCAGAAAACATTCTAAGATAATATTAAAAGGAAGCAGTTATTTCTAAAATTATAGTGGGTAGTTGAAAAAATCTATTAAACCAGGAGTGGTGTTCTTTTCCATTTTATTTAATCAATTTTTAACCACAGATAAAATTCAATAGATTATTTATGTTTTCTTTGTAGCATACAGGGAAAGGAAGACTAATAAAAACAGAAAGCTTAAATATTAAGAATATACAAATAAATTGAAGCAAAGTTACACTTTTTTCTAAATATTTCTATAATAATCACATCCTGACTTTGGAATTAGCTACTTGACTTTTAATGAAGGCTAACTGCTGAGCAAGGGCTTATTTAGAACTTTGGGGAAAATTTATAAAACTGGAGTTACGTGAAAAGAAGAGCTAGTTTGGAATTAAAGAAATAAAGTGTTTTTAAGACACCTCTTGTGCCGGTACATTGATCCAAAGTTTGATTGAGACACGCATTACATATACAATTTAAATGTGAGTATAACAAGTGGGGAGTGAGGGCTTCCCAGGTCTGGAATTACTACACTATTGTGGATTCTTATTATTTTAAGGAACTTTGCCAAACAGACACATTTTGGGTGTTTTCATCTTGTTGACTAAGAGAATACTGGTATATCCATCTTTAACTTTTACAACGGAAGATCACTACAGTTTCGATTGCATTTAAGTTTGGAGATTGGTTAACTACTTGAAGGGTAGTAAATACCCATTGTATGGACTTAGGGGAGCTCTTGGAGTGGCAGATATCTCCCCTATATTATTTCACAGTGATAATATAGACTTTATCTAATAGTGCAGACTGTTTCTATATAAATACTACTATATAATAATAATAATAATAATAACTAGTATTTATATAGCGCCTTTCTCCCAGTGGGACTCAAAGCGCTGTCAGCGCACGCTCTCGGAATTAACCAAATCGGCAGCTGAAATAATAGGTGTTATTATTACCCAATGAATGGTACTCATTTATCGACCTCGGAAGGATGAAGGGCTGAGTTGGCCCTGCCGGGATTCGAACCTGCAACCCTGAGGTTGAATAGGCTCCATAGTCAGGGAATTTACCACTGAGCTATCTCACCGGCATCAATTGACCAGTTCTGTGATTGTTTTAATTACAGCATAACTCTAATCCATCACACTGGTTAGGTGGTTAAGGATTTGGGCAGAAGGGCATGCTCGGGTTTTTGTTTACTATTAACTTTTTTGTCTAAATGAAATAATTAGATTAATTTACATGAATAGTTAGATCGATAGATAAATAGATAGACAGATTGATTGATTGATTGATTGATTTATTGATTGATTGATTGATAGGTATTCTGATGTAGTACAAGTTCCTGATAGTCATATTGGTCATGAACAAATTAAAGTGTGTTGCAATGAGTGGTTACTATTAGTGGACTAGCTTAAGAGTTTTTCATAAATTAGAGAGTACAGTAGTGGTTTTAAAAATGCTGTATCTTTTAAAGAACTACCAAGCTGGCCCACTAAAAGTTTTCAGCAACTACAACAAATTTACATTTTAAAGATTAGATGTAAATAATTTGTGATCACAGCAAGACAAAATTACATAATGCACAACAAGGACATGTATGAAGTTTTATAGTGTGTTTTTGAGCTTCCACACCATCACAGCACAAGTAGAAATATGAAATAGGATTAAATGTAAGCACTAATAATATTGGGCAGTATTAATTTACATAAGCTTGTTAACAGTGGGGGAGAGTTTTATTAAAGTGAATTATATAATAAAACATTCAGAAAATTTGTTTAGCTTTTGAAAATCTTTTATAAAATCCTTTTTGGATGTAGACAAAATTTTGGGCTGGATTCCATTACAGCCGGCGGGGAGTTCTGCCTGCAAAAGAATCAGAAAAAGGTGGGGTTTTCTTTCTAGCAATTCCATTAAGCCTGTATGTAACATAATTTGGCATAAATAGAAAAATGTCATTGCAAACAACCTTTCTGCTGTTACATTTTAGCACAATGGCCTTTGCATGGCTCCTTTTTGTAACTTGACCGGCCTTCCCAGGCTCTGCAGTTCAGAGATGCTGTGCCTGTGAAAAAGGCCTATTTGTCTATAAAAGGCCATAACCAGCATTGGCACCCCATGGTCCCCATGTGCACCAAACCTCTCTCCCCACACTCTCTGGGTCTACCCAGCAATAGAGGGGGTAAACTTATTACAAATGATTAATTTGTTAAATATAAGGCCAAAATAGCCTTACATTAATTGTTAGAAGGATAACATATCTTTGTCCTGGACAGATGAGGGGGGAGAGTGTTCAGATACATAAAGGGGCCCTAGGACCCCAATTACCCTTTTCTGTTAAAAGGAGTGCACTTTCATTCCTTCCTTTACCCACTAAAATATAAAAAATTGGATACATTAACCATAATAGTTTTAAATGTTTAAAGTAAAAATGCAGTTAAATCTTTTAAAATGGTACCTACAAACACACTCCACATTAACTCATTTAAAAATCATTAAAAAAAGAAAAGATAATTAAAAAACAGAAAATGAATGAAAACAGTATCAGATTGGGGGAGAGGTATATTGAGTTATACACTGACCAAGGCAAAAAAAAAGATTGATACTGGGTCTGGAGACCCCAAATCAATCTATAAGAATGCACAGGGAAGGAAATCATCTGATACCTCTACCTCTTCCCTCCCTAATAAAAAGGAAGTACAAAATAATATAATTTTATGTCTGGAACCACCTTATTAATTCCTAGAAACCCATAGAAGGGAGTCTGAGACCCATTCCTGCACCCTCCCTTAAAGGGATAGTAGTACTTAAAATGTAAAAAAAAGTATGTTGTAGGGTTTATCCCCCTACAGTAAAACAAGAGTACTCCCACTGCTGAAAGGTGTTTCATTCAAAAGTTATTAATTTTCAAAGTTGAATTTTTAGGTGCAATATCACAGTGGCCTGAAATTGTACAGTGGCACTGTTGCTACACCATCCTATGGAGATTTATGGTCCCGGGACCAGATCTGGCCATAGGATCGTGTAGCAACAGCGCCACTGTACAATTTCAGGCCACTGTGATATTGCACCTAAAAAATTCAACTTTGAAAATTAATAACTTTTGAATGAAACACCTTTCAACAGTGGGAGTACTCTTGTTTTTTTACATTTTAAGTATTACTATCCCTTTAAGTGAGAGTATGTGTCATAACAAATTAATATCAGGTCTGGACTCTGGAGCCTCCATATTAATTTTTCAAAACCTGTATGGTGTCTTAGTGACCCCTTCAACCCCCACTCCCAAGTATTTTGTCTGTGCTTTTAATAACATACAGTTACCTGGTTGGCAGAGGTCCAGCATTATCTCTGACTCCCTGGTTCACCACTCCATAAACTTACAGAAATAAAATAAAAGCCCTAACATCCAATCACCACTCTCAAAGCATCTAAAAAAATTCCTGCCTAGGCTGTGAGAAAAAAAAAGGCAATGGCTTATATGTAGCTCATATGTCCTAGATTAACCTCACCTCCTAGTCAATCACTGATGAGAAGCAGGGGTCACACATGCAGGAAGGGGTTACCTATCACATATCTGAGTGGGTACAGGTTTTTTCTAGTGCCTGTATTTTATCGCTGTATGTTTATAAAGCAGAGGACCATGGTGTCTGGTCTCCATACTATTTATTTCACATTCCTATCATGATGGAGAGCTGGGGGGTACTATTTCTTTATAAGATCATTTGGACCCTTTTTGGGCATGGTGGTAGTGTGTTTTTTTTTTTTTTTTTTTTTTAATTAAACATGATGGTTATTCCCTCATTTTCCAAAGAAGTGTTGGGAGTGGTGTGAGGTCTGAGGTGGGGATGGGGTATTTTTCTTTTTTTTATAGAAAACTGAGGTTACTCCCTAAGTTGCAGAGACATGTTTCCATCAAGTCCAGCCCATGCCAAATCACCTCTGTTGATCCAGAGGAAGGCAAAAAAAACTGAAACCATTTCCAATCAATTCTTAGCTCAGGTCTTTGAGTAAGTAATTCAAAGCAGAGGTCTTTGTATTGACCTTGTATATATTTGTAAACTGTAATGATATCACCCCTTAGATGTCTCTTCTCTTATGTAAACAAACCCAGTTTGGCTAGTTTTTCTTTATAACTTAGGTCCTCCAATCCTTTTTTCAGTTGTGTTGCATATCTCTGCACTTTTTATATTTCAGTAATGTCTTTTTTAAGAACTGGCACCCAAAACTGTACTCCATATTCTAGATGATACCTTTCCAAGGAGTGATATAGAGGTAGAAATATGTGCATCCATACCTCTTTTCATGCAGGATAGTACCCTATTTGCTCTTACAGCAGCCGAGTGACTCTTCACCCTACTGTGAAGTTAATTGTCTATCAGTACTCCTAAATTTGTCTCTAATGTGGATTCCCCAAGTTGTTTCCCATTTACAGTTTATGTAGAATGTTTGTTTCTGCAGCTACATATATCCTTGTAGTCTGGCACCTGAGGTATTAGCAACAGATAGTGGGAGTGTGAGCAGGGTGCTTGGAGCCATAGGAGGTCAGATAGGAGTCTGGGAAGAAATTGTCTTTCCTGATTTCCCTTGCTGATCCATCCTAAGAGGAGTGACTAATATCCTACTGTTTCCCTTGAACTAATCTGACTTCCTTTGGGTTAATTTTGGAGTGTTTTTTCCAATGGTTTATCCAATTCTGGCCCACAAGAATGTGATTCTGGAAATGAACAGCAGGAAATATCATATCAACAAGAAGAGGCCATTGGGAAATTGATCACAAATATACATATCTGATACCCTGGATCCGTGGGAATGAAACCTTTTATGTAGTGTAATTCTCACAAATCCAGCATTAACAACAAAAAGACAGAGACACCAGTTGGACAACATTTTTGCTAAAATGGACAGTGCCAGAAACATTAAATTGACTGTGGGACGGTTTCACATTCAGGACAGAAAATGTGGGAGGTTAAATTAATGCTGCAGTTTAATACTTTAGATAATGGTCTGAACAGAGATAGAGAATTCCTATCACATTATCACATTGTGGATTAACCTTTAAACAGTCCCACTGGAATTGTAAATACCTCTGACTCCATAGAGGAAGACTGCAATTTAAATCACTCCTCTACCATTGTCTGGTCAATGAACGAGGGTCTGGACTGAGCTTTTTTATCTGATTTCCATTGTAAACAATGCAATGTGTACTTGTATATAAGACAGATGTATTCATATTTATCAGTATAACATGCCCGAGGAAGAGACCTAAGAGGTCTTAAAAGCTTGCATCCTAAATCTGCTTAGTTAGCCAAAAAAGGTATCAACTTTACTATATTTGCCTCCTGTATTTCTACAGCTAACAAGGTACCAACTCTCATCTGTTATTTTGAATTTAAACATAGAGTATAAGAATGAATATCACTATATATAATGTTTTATTGATAATACTTTGTGTCAGTATATAGGCTTAATGAGAGTCAACTGTATTATATTTAACAACATTCTCTATATTTTTCAGGTATTTGGCTATTGTTCACCCGCTAAAGCCTCGGATGAATTACCAAACTGCTTCTTTCCTGATTGCGTTGGTTTGGATTATATCTTTACTTGTTGCCATACCGTCAGCTTATTTTGCTACAGAGTCGGTACTCTTCATTGTAAAAAGTAAAGAAAAGATTTTCTGTGGTCAGATTTGGCCTGTGGATCAGCAAATATATTATAAATCTTACTTTCTCTTCATTTTTGGCATTGAGTTTGTTGGTCCCGTTTTAACAATGACATTATGCTATGCCAGGATTTCGAGAGAACTTTGGTTTAAGACAGTGCCTGGGTTTCAGACAGAACAAATCCGTAAACGACTACGTTGTCGCAGAAAGACTGTCTTGGTGTTGATGTGCATCCTCACTGCATATGTTCTGTGTTGGGCCCCATTTTATGGGTTTTCCATTGTTCGTGATTTTTTTCCAACAGTGTTTGTGAAAGAGAAGCATTACCTTTCAGCATTCTACATTGTAGAGTGTATTGCAATGAGTAATAGCATGATCAACACAATGTGCTTTGTGACTGTGAAAAATAACACCATGAAATATTTTAAGAAGATTTTGCTTTTGAGGTGGAGGTCCACATACAATGGAAGCAAACTAAGTGGTGAATTAGACCTCAAGACTAGCGGTGTGCCTGTTACAGAAGAGGTAGATTGCATCAAATTGAAATAAATATTATGCTCCTAGGCTAGTATATCTATATGAAATATACATGTTATATACCATCATTCTATACAGACATTTGGTTAAGTAGGTAAAGTTATTATTATTTTGGATTATATACAGGGTTTTTCTGTTGTGACTGCTTATGTAAAATGCAATCTGGTCTTTACCTGGTTTTTGAAAACACCTTCCAATGTAGTTGCATTATATCTTTGGTACTCAATTAAATGTAGATTTTGAAATCAATGTCATATGATAATCAATATAAACCAAATGCATTTTTATGAGAATACAGCAAATAATTAGAAATAAACAGAATATTTTTGTTGTAGTGAACATTTGTTCTATATGGGGAACTCTCATATAGCACTTACAGGGGACAAGTACTGTGATATTAAATGGAGTTTATTCACTTAAATGACCCAATATCTTATTTTTATGAAAGTCTATATGTTATAAATATTTTCCTACAGAGTAAAACAAAGGCACTACCATTGCTGTCAGTTATTTTGTTCAATGTGATAACAGCTCATGTGATCAGAAAGTGAATTATAACACATTTACTTCATGAAGGTTCTAACTGACAGCATGATTCAGCAGTTTCTGACTCACCTCTCCTAGAGAATGCAATGGAAAAACTAGTTAGATCCTGGCCAATAGAGGGCACTATTAATGTAAAAAAAAACTGTACTAACTCTGAAAACATGCATATGGCAGTATACTTGTTTTGCTCATCAGGAAAAGTCCTACAATATATATATTCTGACATAACAAAAGTTTACTGATCCTTTTAGTATCTGAAACCTTTCTGAAACACAGGCTCCAAAGAATAACATAGGATTGGAAAGCTATGACATGCTACATTTTAGTCCACCTACCAAATCAGCAAACCATTTCATCCCTAGCTTGCAATAATGTCAATATTATATCAATATCATATTGTTATTGAAATATTTATTTTGTTTTTTTTTACATAAGAATGGAATATATATATATATATATATATATATATATATATATATATATATATATATATATATATATATAATTATATATATATATATATATATATATATATATATGCACTCTGAAAACAGGAAGAAATATAACCTATATATTTTATACACCTTACATTATATTTTCCTTGAAGAAATGTAATACTTTATTCTAACATCTTGGTTTAGTGGCATAGTTTACTTCATTTTACATCCTTGTTTCCTTTTGTATCAACTATTTCACAGTTCTTCTGTTTTTTCCATTTTTGCGACCTGAGCTCTCTCTTCATCCAATCTAAAAATCAGTCTACAACTCATCTCTATCTGTAAGGCAAGTGGAGAATAAGAGATTTGTTTGTTGTTAAACTGAACAGAGAAAAGAGAGCAAATAGAGATTCAGACAGATTCAAGTAAAAGGAGTCACAAGGTATTAACCTATTGAAGATCAGATATGTGTGCAACACATTGCAAATCTGATTCAAGATTAAATGAACAAAACTAAAGAAAAAAGCCAGCAGGTAAAATAAATTCTATGTATCACTAAAATACGACAAGTAATGCAATTTGTTGGATACCTCTCTGGCACTCACATTTTGAAGCTGAATTGTATTCACTTCATTGAAAATGTCATTATACCCAGTTAAATTAAGGACATACAGGTATTAAACAAACGTAGTATAATATGTTGTCTTGTGTTTCCTAAATTATTTTATTGTTGTATTGCAGTTATATTAAATTGTAATTGGAAATTAAGCATTGTATATTATCTAATGATGTAGTGAGAACAAAAATACAAAGGAAGACTTCTAATTCAAAAAATAAAAGTTTTAAATAATTTTGATAAATCATGACTACAACATTTACAATATGTTGTGGTAAATATTTCTGTTTGTACTAAGTAAGCACATATCCTATAATTATGAACATTTTTCATGGTTCTGTAAAATTACATGACCCTCCGCCTTAGGTTTAACTCATAGAGTTAAAAGGTATTAATTAAAAGAATGTTAAGCCCTCCTAATAATAACATCCACATCACATTATTCTAACCACAAAAGCAAAATACCCACTATGAATTTTGTACTTGTGCCTCAGTTCAAAAGGCAACATCTTCACTTCATGAGGTGCTGGCAGGGCTAGTGAATGGCATACTCCATCCACTGCCAATGGTACATTTCTGTGTCTCATGCACTCTGATTTTTGAAAAACAAAAGGGGGAATTTGTGCTTACCAGTCAATTCCTTTTCCTTAAGGTCTCCATGGGTAGCAACCAAGAGAGAGAGTCCCGTCCCTCTAGTCAGGACAGGTAAACACTATAAAAGGACCTCCATCACCAGTGTTGAACAAAGATGACCAAAAGTCAGAAATGGGCCATGAAAATTTATTTTTGAAAAAATATCTATCGAGGGAAGGGAAATCCGTGTGCTACCCATGAACACCTGAAGGAACAGGAATTGACAGGTAACCAAAATTTTGCTCTTTCATTTAGGGTCTCATTGGTAGCACACCAAGAGATAAAATAAGTTTAAACAAATAGAATGGGTTATAAGACTACCCCAAGGACCTTCTAACCAAGGTTTGCCTCCTCTGCTGGCTGTAGGTCCAAACAATAGTGCTTGATGAAGGTATGCATATTCTGCCAGGTAGCAAACCTACATATTTGCTACACTGAAGCTTGTGCCTTCTCAGCCCAGAAAGCTGAAACAGCTGTAGTAGAATGAGCCTTCAGGCCTTCCGGACGTTCAGTTACTGGCACTGTATTCTTCCTCAATTGCCGAATAAATCCATCTAGCAATGGAGGCTTTGAAAGCCTTCTTGCCTTTCGAGTGGACAAAGAAAGTGACAAAAAGAGTTAAAGAATTTCTGAAATCTGCAGTCCTGTGAATGTAAACCAGTAAACACCTTTTAATGTATAACTGCAAATGTTCTTCCTCTTCTGTATTGGGGTCTGAAAATAGTACTGGGGGATAAGCTCCTTGTCCCTATGGAAGGAGGAAGACACCTTTGGTTGGAAATCTGGAGGAATCCTCAGAATAACAGACTGTTATGAACTGTAAATAAGGATCTTGAATAGTAAGTGCCTGGAGTTCCCCAACCCTTCTGGCTGAAGTCAGAGCCCCTATAAGACTTGTTTTCATGGACAACATTTTAAGTGAGACTGACTCCAAGGGTTCAAAGTTTCACTTTTAAAACATTGCATTGAAAACAGCGTGCTGCTACACACCGCATTAAGCATGTCACTGTGATAAAAAGGGCGACATGAGAATCTCGCCCTGCATAAAAGAGCGAGATTCTCATGTTGTGCCCTTAAATGCAGCTTCAGCCCAACACTGAGCATCCAATTTATTGCCTGCATACCTAAGGATGATACATGATACAATTTGTATCTATGCAAAACTATTGTAAAAATGGAATGTAAAAGCTACTTCTCCAACTGGATTTACTGAAAGCACGTCTAGAAATCCATTACAATTCTAGATTCTAGAAATCCATTATAATTTTATTTATAAGATTCTGTCCCATGCACTGAAGTTAGTTAGCTCCAAATCCATACCTTTTAACATTCCTGGTGGTTGTCCAAAGTGCCCTATTTTGTACCCGTCTTCTTCCAACACTTTAATCGCTGTTAAGACCTATATTGTCAGCTTTATTAAGGACTGTAAAGCAGCTAAAACATTAGAAGTGATATACTTAATTTTTTTATAATGTGGAAGCTCATCTGCTGTTCTTTTGATTTCAGCAACAATCCACTGCAACATCCACAGAGCTAAATAATATAGCCTGTACATAATATTGATTATCGTAGCTTCTGAAATAATGTCCTCAAGTCTCCACAACAAGGTTTGGTTGAAACTCCTTTTAAGGACATGATATGAGAATCTCACGCTTTTATGCAGATAAATATTCTTATGCAGTGGGGTAACAATAGGGGTCACAGGGGTCGCATCTGCGACTGGGCCCATCATTCCAGGGGCCCAGCCGCCCCCTGCAACCCCATCGCCATGCACCCGTGTCCACAGCAACTCAGCTGATCTCCAGGAGCTCTAGTAATGCAGAGAGCTGGGAGATGAAATCATCTTCAAGCGCTCTGCATTACTCAGAACCGCGTGGGAGCAGGAAGGAGATGGACATAGGGCAATGCGAAGAATGTGGTGGGGGGCGGGCCCATGGCAATTTCTGCACCAGGGCACTGTGGCTTCTAGTTATGCCACTGTTCTCATGTCATCCTTTTCATTACGGCGACAAGCTTAATGTGGCATTTAGCAGCACATTGTTTTCAATGCAACTTTTTAAAATGACACCAGTTCAGATAATAAATCCTTCAGGACCAGATTATGGTCCCACAGAACAACCAAAGTTCACCCCAAAAACTCCCCAGTGCAGCAACTTGTATGTTGAAGGTACTGGGTCTAAGACCCTTGCACAGACCTTCGGCTAGAAAATAAAGAAGGTATTGTACGATTGAGTGGGTCCACTGCATGGTCCTCCTTAGACCAGTAGAAGAATATTTTCCATGTTGAAGTATTATTTTTCTTGGACTGGGGCAGGACATTTATCATGCCTTCAATAGCCCCTGGTTACTCAATAGCTGGGCCTCATGAATACGGGTGGGTGAAAAGTGAGAAAAATTTCACACATGACTTTTCTAAAAATCGGATGATTTTTCTCTTTTTTGGGGAAAGTTTTCTCCTTTTCTCCAATGCAAAATGTTCTTCCTTTTCACCTAATCCAGCAAATTTTTCACCTATTCCAACACATTTTTCTCCTATTCTGACACATTTTTCATCTATTCCGACACATTTATCTCCTATTCCAACACATTTTTCTCCTATTCTGACACATTTTTCATCTATTCCGACACATTTTTCTCCAATTCTAACACATTTTTTACCCATGTTTCCTATGGTGCAAACTTCCCAGTACAATATTACGTCTTCTGAGGGCTGTAGTGGATAAATAAGTAGGTGGAAGTCAAAGTTGTGAGTCCTACAGCAACATATATCTTGAAAAATGTGTTAGTATGCAGGTGCGTTTGTCCTTTGCCCACAACACTTCCTGCTTAAGTGACACTGGCACATATTCATTATGATTTTAAGTTATAAAAAAAAAAAGTGCAACCTACAATGTGGCAGATGTGTATGGTAGTAGTGGTGGGGGACTGGCATGATGTGATCAGTGGGACCTTGACTAGTGTTGAGCGAGCATGCTCGGCCGATGCTCGGATCGGCTCGAGCATCGCTCTGCTCGGCACATGGCGGTACTCGTACGAGTACCGCATGTGCTCGCCCGCCATGTTCGGGTCTCCTCCCCGCACGTTTTGCGGCTGCTGCGCAGCCAATAAACGTGCAGGGAGGCTCTGACATCGGTGTAATGCCAGCAGCCATGTTGGCTGCTGGCATTACACTGATTGGCTGGCCAGAACCCGTGGTCAGGTGCTGTATAGCACCTGACCAGCGAGTTCGGCTCAGTCTGAGCCAGGGAGAGCTGAGGATAGGAAGGGAAAGGCAGTGTAGGGAGGAAAAAAACAAAAATTGTGAAAAAAAAAGAACCAAAAGTCCTTTTTAGGACTACTGTGTGTGGGGGCAGCAGGTTATTTGGTGTGGGGGGAAAAAAACAAAAAAAAAAAACAAAAAATATATATATTCTGTTTAGTGTGCAAAGTTGCAGATTAGAGCACATTCTGTTTAGTGTGCACAGTTGCAGATTAGAGCACATTCTGTTTAGTGTGCAAAGTTGCAGATTAGAGCACATTCTGTTTAGTGTGCAAAGTTGCAGATTAGAGCACATTCTGTTTAGTGTGCAAAGTTGCAGATTAGAGCACATTCTGTTAAGTCTTCAAACTAAAATATCAAAGTCACGTATTCCATTCAGTGTGCGTCGCCGCAGTTTAGCAGCACATTCTGAGTACTGTGCAGAGTTGCAGAATAGGAAGAAATACTGTTAAGTCTTCAAACTAAAATATCAAAGTCACATATTCCATTCAGTGTGCTTCGCCGCAGTTTAGCAGCACATTCTGTGTACTGTGCAGAGTTGCAGAATAGGAAGAAATACTGTTAAGTCTTCAAACTCAAATATCAAAGTCACATATTCCATTCAGTGTGCTTCGCCGCAGTTTAGCAGCACATTCTGTGTACTGTGCAGAGTTGCAGAATAGGAAGAAATACTGTTAAGTCTTCAAACTAAAATATCAAAGTCACATATTCCATTCAGTGTGCTTCGCCGCAGTGTAGCAGCACATTCTGTGTACTGTGCAGAGTTGCAGAATAGGAAGAAATACTGTTAAGTCTTCAAACTCAAATATCAAAGTCACATATTCCATTCAGTGTGCTTCGCCGCAGTTTAGCAGCACATTCTGTGTACTGTGCAGAGTTGCAGAATAGGAAGAAATACTGTTAAGTCTTCAAACTAAAATATCAAAGTCACATATTCCATTCAGTGTGCTTCGCCGCAGTGTAGCAGCACATTCTGTGTACTGTGCAGAGTTGCAGAATAGGAAGAAATACTGTTAAGTCTTCAAACTAAAATATCAAAGTCACATATTCCATTCAGTGTCTTTCACCGCCGTTTAACAGCCTATTCTGTGTACTCTGCAGAGTTGCAGAATTATAAGAAATACTGTTAAGTTTTCAAACTCAAATATTAAAGTCACATATTCCATTCAGTGTCTTTCACCGCCGTTTAACAGCCTATTCTGTGTACTCTGTACAGTTGCAGAATTATAAGAAATACTGTTAAGTTTTCAAACTCAAATATTAAAGTCACATATTCCATTCAGTGTCTTTCACCGCCGTTTAACAGCCTATTCTGTGTACTCTGTACAGTTCCAGAATTATAAGAAATACTGTTAAGTTTTCAAACTCAAATATTAAAGTCACATATTCCATTCAGTGTGTTTCAACGCCGTTTAACAGCCTATTCTGTGTACTCTGCAGAGTTGCAGAATAGTAAGAAATACTGTTAAGTTTTCAAACTCAAATATTAAAGTCACATATTCCATTCAGTGTGTTTCACCGCCGTTTAGCAGCCTATTCTGTGTACTGTGCAGAGTTGCAGAATTATAAGAAATACTGTTAAGTTTTCAAACTCAAATATCAAAGTCACATATTCCATTCAGTGTGCTTCGCCGCAGTGTAGCAGCACATTCTGTGTACTGTGCAGAGTTGCAGAATAGGAAGAAATACTGTTAAGTCTTCAAACTAAAATATCAAAGTCACATATTCCATTCAGTGTCTTTCACCGCCGTTTAACAGCCTATTCTGTGTACTCTGCAGAGTTGCAGAATTATAAGAAATACTGTTAAGTTTTCAAACTCAAATATTAAAGTCACATATTCCATTCAGTGTCTTTCACCGCCGTTTAACAGCCTATTCTGTGTACTCTGCAGAGTTGCAGAATTATAAGAAATACTGTTAAGTTTTCAAACTCAAATATTAAAGTCACATATTCCATTCAGTGTCTTTCACCGCCGTTTAACAGCCTATTCTGTGTACTCTGTACAGTTCCAGAATTATAAGAAATACTGTTAAGTTTTCAAACTCAAATATTAAAGTCACATATTCCATTCAGTGTGTTTCAACGCCGTTTAACAGCCTATTCTGTGTACTCTGCAGAGTTGCAGAATAGTAAGAAATACTGTTAATTTTTCAAACTCAAATATCAAAGTCACATATTCCATTCAGTGTCTTTCACCGCCGTTTAACAGCCTATTCTGTGTACTCTGCAGAGTTGCAGAATTATAAGAAATACTGTTAAGTTTTCAAACTCAAATATTAAAGTCACATATTCCATTCAGTGTCTTTCACCGCCGTTTAACAGCCTATTCTGTGTACTCTGTACAGTTGCAGAATTATAAGAAATACTGTTAAGTTTTCAAACTCAAATATTAAAGTCACATATTCCATTCAGTGTCTTTCACCGCCGTTTAACAGCCTATTCTGTGTACTCTGTACAGTTCCAGAATTATAAGAAATACTGTTAAGTTTTCAAACTCAAATATTAAAGTCACATATTCCATTCAGTGTGTTTCAACGCCGTTTAACAGCCTATTCTGTGTACTCTGCAGAGTTGCAGAATAGTAAGAAATACTGTTAATTTTTCAAACTCAAATATTAAAGTCACTTATTCCATTCAGTGTGTGTCACCGCAGTTTAGCAGCCTATTCTGTGTACTCTGCAGAGTTGCAGAATAGTAAGAAATACTGTTAAGTTTTCAAACTCATATATATTAAAGTCATATATATCGTGTAAGATGAAGAAGGCGGGTAAAAAGGGACGGGGAAGTGGACGTGATCCTGAAAGTTCAGGGCGCGGGTCAGGACGCGGAGAAACTGTGCCTGGTGCCAGAGCACAAGAAAGAAAGACATCCACCATACCTAGCTTCATGTCTGATTTCACAGGGCGTCGCAGGACATCACTCTCGAGGTCCGACCAGTGCGAACAGGTGGTCGGTTGGATGACAGCTGATACTGCTTCCAGTCGGTTAAGCACCACCCTGTCTTCCACCAAGTCCACTCTCAGTAGCCAAGAGTCTGGTCAACATAATCCTCACTCTGATCATCCTTCCTCCCACCATACACGGTCTGGTCAAAGAAGTGATCCCACACTGGGATATAGTGATGAGCTCGTCTCATCACCAATCCTTCATTTGACCCTCTCTCCAAGCACGCTTGCAGAGGAACATGACATCTTGTGCCCTGATTCACAACCTCTAGAGGCTACCCAATCACAAGAAGATGACAGATGTGAACGGCATTTAAGGTCAAAGGAAGTAGTGGATGATGATGATGATGATGAGACACAGTTGCCATTAAATCAACCACTATTTCCTTCTCAAGACCTTGTTGAGGAGAATGTTATACAGTTGTCAATGACCGAGTATGTGGTGGGATCAAGACTTGAGGAGGATGATCAGAGTGAGGAAGTGGAGGAGGACTTGGTGGACGATGAGGTGACTGACCCCACCTGGGAAGGTGTAGAGCCGAGCGATGACAGCAGTCCTGAGGGTGAGCCATCTGCAGCACCGCAACAGGCTGGAAGAGGCAGTGGTGTGGCTACAGAAAGAAGGCGGACCGCACCAAACCGGCCCGCAAATGTTCCACGGAGCACCCCCTTGCGTAAATCTACCTTGCCAAGGGGTAGGTGTTCCGCGGTATGGCGTTTTTTTAAGGAAAGTGCGGACGACAAAAGATTTGTAGTTTGCAACCTGTGCCACACCAGAATGAGCCGAGGCATGAACACTAGAAACCTCACCACCACCAGCATGATCCGACACATGGCATCCAAGCACCGTAGTAAGTGGGAGGAACGCCTGGATCGCCCATCTGTGTCTGCAGGCCACACCACTGCCTCCTCTTCCCCTGTTTTCGGTGCCGGCCAATCGCCTGTCGAAGGCGCAGGCCCGCATACCTCCCGCCCTGCACCTGTAGCATCTGAAGCACCATCAGCGACCACATCCACTTCCCTGTCCCAGCACAGCGTCCAAATGTCGTTACCCCAGGCATTTGAGCGCAAGAGAAAATACCCAGCCACCCACCCACAGGCCATAGCACTAACCTCACACCTTTCAAAATTACTGGCCATCGAAATGCTGCCATTTAGGCTTGTGGACACTGAGTCCTTCCGCAGCCTGATGGCAGCAGCTGTCCCTCGGTACGCGGTCCCCAGCCGCCACTACTTTTCCCGGTGTGCCATCCCCGCATTACACCACCATGTGTCCCGTAACATCACCCGTGCCCTGACCAACGCAGTTACTGGGAAGGTCCACTTAACGACTGACACATGGACAAGTGCTTGTGGCCAGGGACGCTACATTTCCCTGACGGCACACTGGGTGAATGTCGTGGAGGCTGGGAGCGACTCGGACCCTGGGATGGCACGGGTGCTACCCACGCCGAGGATTGCGGGCCCTACCTCCATCAGGGTTTCCACCAGCACCTACGTTATTGGCTCCTCCTCCTCCGTTTCCACCTCCGAATTCTCTACACACACCGCCACTCCCCCATCAGCCAGTAGCTGGAAGCAGTGTAGCACTGCAGTGGGGAAGCGTCAACAGGCCGTGCTGAAGCTGATCTGCCTTGGGGACAAACAGCACACGGCCTCAGAGCTGTTGCAGGGGATTAGTCACCAGACCGAGCAGTGGCTCTCGCCACTCAACCTGCAAGCAGGCATGGTTGTGTGTGATAATGGGCGTAACTTGGTGGCGGCTTTGGAGCTCGGCAAGCTCACACACGTACCATGCCTAGCGCATGTATTTAATTTAGTGGTGCAGCGATTTCTAAAAACCTACCCCAATGTGCATGATCTCTTGACCAAGGTGCGCCGCGTGTGTGCACATTTCCGTAAGTCATCTACAGCTTCGGCCGGCCTGTTGAAGCTGCAGCAGCGCTTACAATTGCCAGCTCACCGGCTGCTGTGTGACGTGAGCACGCGCTGGAACTCCACCTTCCACATGTTGGCCCGGCTTTGTGAGCAGCAGAGGGCAGTAGTGGAGTACCAGCTGTTACACGGTCGTCGCCTCTCCGTTCAACTTCCTGTAATCAGAAGTGAGGAGTGGGAATGGATGTCAGACCTCTGCGAGGTTTTACGCAATTTTGAGGAATCGACACAGATGGTGAGCGGCGATAACGCTATTATCAGTGTAACCATCCCACTTCTGTGTCTACTGAAATGCTCGCTGCTCACAATTAAAACCGACGCTTTGCATGTGGAAGAGGTGGAAATGGGGGAGGAAGAGCTTACACAAGGTGATAGCCAGAGCACCCTCACTTCGTCTTCTCAGCGACAATTGGAGGAGGCGGAGGAGGAGGAGGAGGAGGAGGAGGAAGACACGGTTGCCTCCGCTACAGAGGGTAGCCATGGAACTTTAGTTCCATCTCTTCAGCGTGGGTGGGCAGAAGAGGAGGAAGAGGATGAGGATATTGAGAGTCAGCCTCCTGGTGAGGACAGCGAAATCTTGACTGTTGGTACTCTGGCACACATGGCTGACTTTATGTTAGGCTGCCTTTCCCGTGACCCACGCGTTGTACGCATTTTAGACAACACGGATTACTGGGTGTTCACCCTTCTGGACCCCCGCTACAAAGAGAATTTCTCATCTCTCATTCCTCCGGTGGAGAGGACAAGCAAAATGGTGCAATACCAGAAGGTTCTTGTTGAAAAATTGCTCCAAAATTTTCCATCTGACAACGCTGGCGGCAGAGTACGTGCTACCTTGGCCAACCGAGAAGGGGAGAAAAGGGGAGCACACAGCAGTTCCGACAAAGGCAGGGCAACACTCTCCAAGGCGTGGGACACCTTCATGACACCCCGCCAGCACCCTCACCCTGATGCGCAGCCTAGTGTCACAAGGAGGGAAAAGTTTTGGAAGATGGTGAAGGAGTACGTAGCAGACCGTGTCAGCGTCCTCAATGATCCCTCTGTGCCTTACAACTACTGGGTGTCCAAGCTGGACACGTGGTATGAACTGGCACTCTACGCCTTGGAGGTGCTGGCCTGCCCTGCCGCCAGCGTTCTGTCTGAGCGGGTATTTAGTGCTGCTGGTGGCATCATAACAGATAAGCGTATCCGCCTTTCCACCGACAATGCTGATAGGTTGACACTTATAAAAATGAACAAGGCCTGGATTTCCCCTGACTTCTCCACTCCACTGGAGGAAAGCCCCGGGGGAACATAAACTCACTTTATATATGTTATTTACAATGATGGGAATACTCTGTATTCCCATTCACCCCTTCCACCCAAAAAACGGGTATATGGTTGACTCTTAATGTTCTCATCCTCCTCCTCCTCTTCCATATGCCCTGGGATATAATTTTTATATAGGGCCAGCTCACCAGCGTGCCCTGGGATATAATTTTTATATAGGGCCAGCTCACCAGCGGGCCCTGTGATATAATTTTTATATAGGGCCAGCTCACCAGCGGGCCCTGTTTGCCAATTTTTATATAGGTCAGCTCACCAGCGGGCCTTCTCATATAATGTTTTATTGGGTCAGCTCTCTAGCGGGCCCTCTCATATAATGTTTTATAGCGTCAGCTCACTAGCGGGCCTTCGCATATAATGTTTAGGATGGTCAGCTCTGCAGCAGACCCTCACCCATAATGTTTTAGATGGTCAGCTCAGCGCACGTTTCCCTCTTAATCATGGCCTCAGTTCTGAAAATCAAGGAAATTTTTGGGATAATTTGCCTCTGCGCACGTTTCCCTCTTAATCATGGCCTCACTTCAGAAAATCGATGAAATTTTTGGGAGAATTTGCAGATGATATACAAGTAAATATACAGCAAATACTGTTTGGTAACAATTTTTCGCCTAAAGTCGTTTTTATTTTCCTTTTTGTGTGTTTTACGGTCAGTCTGTAAAAATGGCGTACTACGGGCGAAAGATCGTTCCCAGCAGCGATGTTGGAGTCCAAGGTGCATCCAGACATCCTCCCTATGCTGTCCCTGAACCATTTCTGTAGTGTTTCCATCTTTTTCTGCCCTTTTCCTATGGACCAGGCACCCTCCCCTCATCAGAGCAGGGGGTGCCTGGTGTAATGCTCGAGTCCTCCCATTGACTTCAATGGGGCTCGGGTGCTCGGCCGAGCACTCGAGCCTCAGGGGGTGCTCGGTCAGAGCACCCGAACATCCGAGCATTGGGGTGCTCGCTCATCACTAACCTTGACAAACTGCATCCACCCTGGGAGGAGAGGGATCATCATCATGTACTGCATATGCTGCAGCAACCATTGCTGCAGTCAGTTTTTGAACTACCACTTTACTCACACGTCCTTGCACTGCTCCGCATTTCTCCCTCCCACTCGTGCATTTTCTGGACATTACTCAACTGCTGTGTGTGGTTTTAGTCTCTACAGTAACCAGCTGATTGAGTGTGATGTCTTGCCTTTGCCCTCAACAAAATTCTCAGTGTCGTCTGCTGTCTATCAAGTCTAACAGAAGAAGACAGCACACAAGAGATCGAAGTGCAGGAGCAGAATATGAATTTGGAAAAAAATTTGTATGAATATATATCCAATGGAGTATAAAATATAATCTGATAGATCATTAGATCTAAAATATATTAGGTAAATAAAAATAATAATAAAAAATACAAATAACAGTAAAGTAAAAAAAAAATGACAAAAAATCAAGAAGACTATTAGCAGCGTTATAACAGTATATGAATACACAGAATAATGTTATCATCAATGATATCCATAATGGCCCAGGGGTCACATAGAACAAATAGATAGATGGGGAACCAGAGAGCAAGCTTCCACTGATAGGAGATATGATTCTGAGTTATCGGCATATACTGAGTGATCAATCAACGGTATTCATCATGTCTTGAAACTAAAGTATCAACTAAATCGATCCAGACTGCCCAACAGAACACCTTTTGATCTGAGTGCATCTGTATGCCATTGTCCACCACAAGTTGTCTGTCAGCAATCTTGATGTCTCGGTCCACTTAAGATGCCACATCTGTAGTCCAAGGTGTGATGCAGGATTGTTCCTTTGTTAGGAAATGGATCGTAGGAATGTGCTGTCCCCTTTAGAACTTGGACAAAGCAAATGACCCAAATAAGATGATAACTTCAATGGTGTCACCATCTCAATTTTCAGTTTTTTCAATGCATCCTGGGGTAATAACAACTTTAATCTTTAGCCAAGTGGAAAGTGCTATTTTTGCCACCTAGCCTTTCTAGCAAGGTGCTTTCAGCTGGAGTTTTTATAGGACATTCAAGAAGGGGCCTCTGCCTACTTCAGACAACAGACCCAAGGGAGAGAAAGAACTTCTACTCACAGTTCTTTAGTGTTCCAATACTATTTTATGGCTATAAGCAACAACATAGAAAATAGCCATTACCCACATAATCTGCCTTCAATAAGACAATATATGGGAGAACTCTCAGTCTGACTCCATTTGATTTCATTCAACTCTTTATTACAGTAGGAAGAGTCAACCCATGATAAATGTTGCATTATCGGTATTAGAGTATATATATACAGCACATATAAGTAAATACAGCTTGTATACCATCATTGGACTCTTTTTCAGATCCAATATTTGTGTACACTGTTTTTATATTTTTTTTTAGACAAAGCACCTGCTTATGTAGTCATTTGATTCATTTGGATTGTTTTTTATTCATTAAATATTTCATATCTATATATAGTTGCTATTTTAAGTTTATTTATATGCACAGGTAGCACTCTCCTTTTCTTTTCTTGAGGGTTAAATTAACCTTGGGTAGTACTCAGAGATCTTACACCTTTTGGAACATATGGCTTAGAAGCTGGTTTCTTCCCTGTTACTGGTTTCCGCTGACCTCTGCAGGCCAAAAAAAAAATTCTCTTAGAAGAAAAACTCCTATCCTGAGGTAAGAACTTATTTTCGTCTGACATATCCTGAAGAAGAGCATCCATTTCCTTGTCTCTCTCTCTTGGCATGCTACCAAGGAGAACCTGAAGGAAGTAGATGGAATATGAGGTCCAGTAGACCTACTAGCTACAAACATGTCTACCTCCAAGAACATGAATCTAAGACTGATTGAAGATGTTATTTTTTGGATGGTACAAGTGCTAAATTCGTAAATGGCCTTAATATTTTGTCACCATAATCATACAAGCAGAAGGTTATATTTATTTAGTGTTAATGCTCCTTTAATCTCTAACAAATAGTCTATAACTATTTTCCAAAGCTGTCCAATAACTGATGATTTGTGACCTAAAATATAATGGAGCTTCCCGTAAATATTTTACTCTGTAATGTAATCTGGGTGTGTGCAGCCATATGCAAGATCTGGCACTGAAGTATGTATCAAAATATGGAAACATTTGAACAGAGTTATATATTCTACAGCAATTCAGACATAAAATATTTTGGTAAATGTACAAAACAAATTCCATTCTAAATCAAGCTCCTGACTCCTGCCTAACATCAATTTACTAAGCTGCAAATGCCAGAAATCCGCTCTTAATCCCATTTGGAGGTAATCTGTATGCATTTCAGCATGGCCCTTTTCACTACACCTTGTTTAGCTCAAGCTACTAAACTAGACATGGAGGAAATTGCATTAGTGTACACCATTTCCCTCTGCATGCTATTGGGCTGGTATATGTGACATGCTACCATTAAAATCCAACACTGGCAGAGTGAGCCTGCTGGTATAACCACTGTAGTGCATAACCTTACTTGCAGCCACTGACATTAGAGACTAACTTCAGGGTGTCTCCACTTTTAAATCCTAAAGTCATCCCCTTGAATTTAGTATATTGATACATAATTAGATAACTTGCTCAGAATATGCTACAATTACTTGTGTTTACTAATACAAACTTGCCAGTATCCGCATATATGTGAGTCACAATGCACACATTATATGACTATTGCTAAATTATGTCTCTTATGTAGAGAAGATCCTTCACTTTTTTGATTACTACAATATTTAATATTAATAATTAAACTGATATTTACATTAGTAGTGATCTTTTCCATCCAATTGCCTGATGGTGCTTATAATAGAATACCCTGATACCTGGTTATACATATCTATTAGGAGAACTTAAGAAGCAGACCATTGTTAGTTGTGAGGCACAGAATTCTAATGAAAGCTAATTTAAAAAAAAACGGCCAAAAAAAACAATGAACCATGTTCAAGAGCTAAAGAGGGACAATTATGGAGCCAATCAATTGCACCATAGTGTACAATGAAAATTCCCAGTGACCTAATTTGGGGATTTTAACACCTTCAATGATAAAGAGGTTGAGTTTAAATCAGTGGGAAATTTTGAATTTCAAAGAAGAAGAGCGCAAACATCTGAGAGTGACCATCAATAATAAAATTCTTAACGCTCTACTATGTTGCACTTACAAGATACTTTCTTGTTGCAGAGACATGTATCAAACTTCAGTCTGAACTATGCGTTCTTATGTCCAGGAGCCGATGCAGTGTCCTCAAATGATCTGTATGGCTTGTCTAGATAAGCCTTTCCAGATTAGCGAATAGACTCCAGATATGAGGAGAAAGACACTATGTAAGGGTAGCCTGTATGTAAGGGATATACCCAAAACGGCTCCGTGTGAATGTTACTCACCAGATCCAAGTCAGTGTAGGGTAAAAGAATACAAGCCAAATTACAGCCAATGGAAATCGGATGCTGCTAACAGGTTCATCAGGCAATAGGAAATAAGGATGATTTTTAAATAGTAGGAAATATTAAATATTTATTGTAACAACGCTTTTCACAAGTATGCTCACTTCATCCAATGTGGCACTAATCTGCACCATTTTTGCGCATGCAGAATATATTATGGGAGCTTGATTGTGCTGTTCATATGGGCAAGTATTGCCTTGCTTATAGGGATAGTAATACTTCGTTTTCTCTCTCTTTTTTTTTTTAGGCATCAAAAAAACATGAAGAACGATATAAGTCTTGTCTCTCAAACCTTTATGGTTTGAGAGATATTCACAAGCAAAGTTTCCCCTCCCGCCCCTTTTACCTAGTGTAAGCCATCTCTTTTCAGATGTGGAATTCAGTCCATAGACCAGACAGATAACAGAAGGGGACAATCTTCTTCCTATGAGAACAATGAAAACCCTGCACCCCTTGACAAGTTTTTCAGGTTTTTCCCCTTATCTTAATTGAAGATTGTCCCTCTCCGCAGTCTACCTGGGCACCTCCCTTCTGATCTGGCTGAACAGTGTTACATCAGTAAAAGGGGAGGGAGGGGGATACTTTGTCATTGAATTACTCTTGAACTACAACTCTAACAGAATTGAAATAAAACTCTCCAAAGTCCAAATACTATGATGATTAATTAGAGCTGCTTTTAGTATGAAACATTACTATCCCTTTAAACACAGCTCAACACAGCCTGATTCAACTTGTTTACCTTCAATACATGATGTAGAAAAGTTTTAGCAGGGCTGATCTGCACATCTGTCTAAGGGACTGTAGTGCAGATATTTTCCATGGACAAGACTGGAGGTTACAATACTCATCATTCCAGCAACTGACCCACTTGGGCATCAGCAAATCTTGTATGGTTGATATTAAATATGCAGGCAATTAGTCATGCTCCCTCTAGCAATGAGGTCAGTTGATAATAGCTCAGTTGATTGATGGATGATTGGAACATGGCAACGTCATCTATGTGAACTCTTAAAGTGAGAGTAACACCTAATGATAGCTTAGGATCATTTTAAAACTTCCTATATGTTGTGTTAGCCTTTTCTTGTATTTACAATAATAGTTTATTACATATTTAGCTTTATTTATTTGTCAGTTTATGGAAACTAGACAGTACTAGCTGACAGGTTGCCAAATGCTAATAGTCCACACTGCTCTCCCTTTCACCTGCCAATCCCTCAAGCTTTGGCACTCAAAGGGTTACACATAAATGTAGTAATACTGGGGTGAATGTACAAATCTGCCAGTATAACCGCATGGTATTAATATCTCATGCCAACAGCTGCACCAAAGGGTATGCAGTACAGCGTATGATCACTGTAGTACATACTGGAGGACACACTTTCAGTTAGACCTTCATGCCACCAAGTACTGCACCACAATCTCCATAGCATGGGCAGGGTAATTAGCCCACACTAATTCTATTTAATCTATGCCTTGTTTTGTACATTGCAAAATAGAGGCAAAAGAGGAAAGCACCTCCCAGAAACACCCACAGATTGCCCCCTTGTCTTCCTCTTAGAACAAGTGGCATTAAGGAGAGAATTTGAGGCATAGTTTAGTAAATTGACGTTAGGCAGGCGTAGAGACAGACCACAGATTCCAGAGCCTGTTATTGAATGGAATCAGCGTGTTACACTCAATGCATTGTTTTTGGGCCATCTAGAGGTGTCTTATGCCCCCTTTGTCCAGTTATGAAAGCAAGTAGGAGGGAAGAAGGAAGACCATCAGATGGTAGCAGTTGGGAGACAGAGAAAGCGGTGTTAAGAGCAGTGTGGAATGTTAGTATCTGGCATACTGCTGTGCCAGTCTAACGTTTATACACATAAATGAAGGTAAATAAATATATTATAAACTATTATTTTAAATAAACACCTATCATTTAAGTGTTTTAGAAAGTTCTTTCAAATTAACTTAAGTTGTCATAAGGTATAATTAAAACTAAGAAGAGAAATTAGTGAATCTGTTATGTGTTGGAGTTAAAACCAACGTGAAGAAAAAAACTGCCTTCGCGAGTTAACCAAGAAAGGGTAACGTGAGACTCAAATCTTCCTTACCCAGAAAGGCTATTGAGCAACGACCAACAAAATACACGTTCACCTTAAACCTGTGTCACGTAGAAAATCTTACCTAAAAACACACAATAAAAATGTTACCTAGCAACACAGCCAGTCACAGCACCCCAAAGTATCAAGTTCAGTCAGAAGACCCAAAATAACCGACGCACCTTTTAGATATTTGTTTCATGATGTAGATTTAAGGGAAGTTTTATTTTGCACAATTTTCTCCTTCCCACTGTGTGACCTAATAATACCTATATCTTCATGTATTGTTCCTTTCATGGAGTCCTTGAGTAAATGTTGCAATTTAACTCATGAAAGGAACAAACCTCAACTTCTAATAGTTCTCCAATTACTAACTAGAACAGTGGCATCCAAGTTTAATCCTCAAGGGTCACCAAAAGTCCAGGATTTAAGGATTTCCCTGATTAAGCATAGATGAGATAATCAATGGTTCATTCACTTTGATTGCCCCATCTGTGCTCAAACAGGGGAATCTTTAAATCCTGGACTGTTGGTAGCTCTTGAGGATTGAACTTAGACACCCCTGAACTAGAATCATTTGATACGTTCTTCAGTTTATAGTAGTTAATTAAATGTTCACTTTAATAGTTAATTAAATGTTCACTTTAGATAACGAGAAAAACTTTATGACCAAATAATGTAAATCCAATATTTCCTTGTTTCTAATCAAATAAAGTATCTTAACCTTTTATATTGTATTGTATTGACTATTTCAAATGTATTGCTGAGTGTCTGAATTTTTTACAGTGTAAACAGTTTTCTGTTTAATTTCCATTATTTTACTTTGCTTACATATTAATTCTAGCCTAGGTTCCATCCACAAAAACAATATTGCTGAGCAGCTATTTCCTGCATTGACATATATAGAAATGTAATCTAATCGCTTATAGAGTTAATACAACTGGAACTTACAATGTACAAAAAATGGCTTTTTAATCAGGGTATACTCCAATACAGATACAATAAATCAAGGCTAAAAGATAATGTCTCAATCATTCATATATTTTCTCATCAACAGATATGTCCAATTGGCTAAATAGATAACCATACCTACACATATATGTATAATGTAGTCCAGTCAGTAACCCAGCTATATCCTTAGTCCACCTAATTCTGCTATACAGAATACCTATCACCATCCTCACTGGATATCCAACAGTACAGGTAAACTTATTCTATTAACACATTAAAGTATACCACTCATGGTACAACACATTATATCTAATGTACATCTATGAGTACATTCACCCATGATATGGAACCAGAATATAAAATAACAAACATGCAAACGATTAATCAAGTTGTATCCCAAATATTAACATTACATCATTATGAGAAAAGCTTTAGCTAAATATCTTAAGCAAGAGAGAAGATGAATTCTTGTATAGTGTTAAGATGAACAATAACAAAACTAAAGCATGCTTGGAAAAATTGATAGTGATCATAATATCAGAAGGGAGCAGGTGAACTCCATAAATACTTCTCAAACAGTAAAAATTATTAGCAATACACCTGAATCAAATAAACTGACGAGATAAGATTAATAAATAGCCCTCATGTTTCTATGTTAGACAAAAAGAGATTTTAGTAAGAGATATAAAAATATATATAGATATGCATACAGTATAGGTTTGGTAGATGCCTCTAGGCTAGTAAGCAAGTTTTTTTTTTCAGTTAATGTAGTTTTCCATGTGCTTTCCATTCTTGATGCTACATTTTTGTCACAGTGCAGCTTAATTGAGAGGCGGCTTGAAGGAGCTGGCTGCTTCCTTGTCCCTGACGGCTGTCATGTCGCGTCTCCGAATGTGACTCACTTCCGCATTCCGAAGGACTCTCTCGAGCGGGCGTACGTCAGCTGGTAGTCTCTAGTGACGTTGCATGCCACTCTTATATCTATATTGGGCTTGTTGTGTGCTCCTCCTCCTTTCCAGATATTTAGTTAAAAGCTGCCTGGACACCCTGCTCAGTTGCTCTTACGTGATGTTCCAGTGCAGCATCTTTAATATTTCTATGTCTGTCTCCGGTTTGACCCTTGCTTGGCTTCAGTACTCCTCGGTGTTCAGTCCCTTGGCTTGGCTGATAACCCGCTCCATGTTTGACCCCTGGCTATAGTCTGACTACCCACCTGGTACTGACCTGTGGCTCTGGCTGACTACCTGCTCCGTGCTTCATCCTGGCTATTGTTCGGCCACCCATTTAATACTGACCTGTGGCTCTAGCTGTCTCCACTCTGGTTTGACCTTAGGTGAGTCTTACCTCCGATTATGGGGCTCTATTGGGTCCTTGATATCGCAGGGTCCATACCTTAGCAGTGTTCCTAGTGTATGGGGAATTAGTTGCTCTGGTCAGACACCTGTCCTGCCAGGGGATCTAACTTGGGGTTGTGTATTTATTTCTGATTGTTTCCATTCAATAAGTGTGGTGTTCATTATACTGTACCTGTGTATTGTTCTCTTTTGTACTATAAAAGTGACATTATGTAAAAACCATGAGTATTGACGATACAGGGAACACACCAGCTCAGAGCATTTTGGCCAGGATGGACATGCGGGATCAACATATTGATCAATTACCTTTGGCCATGAAGACCCTCCTAAACCGCACCGTACACCTTGACCATTCTGCTCTGCAACCAGTGGCCTCCTCCGATCCTACTCCAGTTGTTCTTGCTGCTCCTGAAGCCAATGTTGCCAGAGGTTTATCCGGTTCTGCTCCGCTCCCTCTGTGCTAAGAGGGTGACCCAGCGCTGTGTTCCTCAACCAGTTGGGCATATTCCCAGAGATGGTGCCACAAGCCTTTCCTAATGAGCAGAGTAAGGTTGGTTTTATGATTTTACTTCTGTCAGGCAAAGCATTGGCATGGGCCAATTCATTATGGGACATGGATAAACCCATTATATACAACTTTGCAGAGTTTCAGCGGGTTTTCGATGTCCCAACTCGTGCTGCCTCCGCTGCCAAGCAACTCACAACCATCCGCCAGGGCTCACGCATGGTAGCAGAGTACACGATCGAATTCCATACTCTGGCGGTGGAGGTGGATTGGAACAATGAGGCTCTTGTAGCCGCCTTTTCCCAAGGATTGAGTGACACAATTAAGGACGAAATTGCAGCCTGTGAGCTGCCCAGTGATCTAGACAAATTAATTACATGTACCATCCTGATTGATACCAGGATCAGAGAAAGACCGTCTTTTAGGGAGCGCCTGAGTAGGCCTCCGCCTCGGCTGGCACATAACTTTGCATTCCTCCCTCGCCACCCATGACTCCTGGTTCTGACCAGGTCGGTGGTAAGCCTATGCAGCTGGGTTTCACTCGTTTTTCAGTGGAGGAGAGGGCCTTCCATCATAGGGACGGCCTCTGTCTGTATTGTGGGAAACCTGGGCACTTATTGAGGTCTTGCCCCATCTGGTCGGGAACTGTCCACACCAAGGGTCATATCAGGGACAGACCGACTATGGGTGGAATTTCTCAGTCCCCAGAGGTTATAGAGGGTAAACTTATACTTAAGGTTATTCTTTCTTGGGTCAATTCATCAATGGTTGCCCCAGCATTGATAGACTCTGGTGCTGCCAGTATTTCATTGATGCGGATTTTGCAGCCAAACACTCTATTCCGTTGCAGCTCCGCTCTTCTCCATTCGATATTGAGGCCATAGACGGGAGACCCCTACAACCCTCGCATGTTACACATGAGACTCTTCCCTTGTCTCTTATGGTAGTGGCACTTCATATGGAGACACTGCAGTTTCAGGTGATCAGCTCTCCACATTATGCTATTGTCCTTGGGTTTCCGTGGTTGCAGATGCATAACCCAAGGATTGATTGGCGCATTTGTGACATTTTGTCCTGGTCTTCCCAGTGTAACACTTCCTGTCTCCAGCGTCCCACGAGACTACTGTGTGTATCGTCCTCTGCCTTGCCTGATTAGTACCAGTCTTACAGCAATGTATTTAACAAGGTAAAGGCCAATACATTACTCTCACACAGGCCATACGACTGTACCATTAATTTGATTCTTGGTACTATTCCTCCCAGGGGCCGCATATACCCTCTGTTTGTAGAGGAGAATAAGGACATGGAGGATTACATGTCTGATGCTTTGTCCAGAGGTGTGATCCGTAAGTCTACCTCACCAGATGGTGCAGGTTTCTTCTTTGTAAAAAAGAAGGATGGGGAGCTAAGACCTCAGACTAAGACCTAAGACTTCAGAGGTTTGAATAAATTGATGGTGAAGAATGCCTACCCCATCTCTTTGATTACAGAGTTGTTTGATCGACTTGAGGGTTCGAAGGTATTCACCAAGCTTGATCTTAGGGCCGCTTACAATCTCATAAGAATCAAAGAGGGCCACGAGTGGAAGACAGTATTTAATACCCGGAGAGGGCATTCTGAATATTTGGTCATGCCTTTTGGTCTATGCAACGCTCCTGCTGCCTTCCAGGAGTTCATCAATGATGTTCTGAGAGATTTACTACAACATTGTGTGGTTGTCTACCTGGACAACATTTTTATATATTCTCCGACTCTAGAGGCCCATCGTTCGGATGTGTTCATGGTGCTACAACTCTTACGGGAGAGTAAATTATTTTGTAAACTGGACAAATGCGAATTTCATAAACCCCAAGTGACATTCCTAGGGTCTCTTTCCTCCTCATCTGGTTTGTCTATGGACCCTCAAAAATTGTCAGCAGTCTTGCAGTGGCCTCTTCCCGTGGGGCTTAAGTCTATACAATGATTTTTGGGTTTTGCCAATTACTATAGGAAATTCATATGTAACTTTTCTACTGTGGTTAAAACACTTACAGACATTACTCATAAGGGGGCGAATACATCTGACTGGTCTCCCAGCGCCCTTCTATTCTTCGATAACCTTAAGTCTGCATTTGTGGTGGCTCCAATATAGCCCCATCTGAATCCTGCCTTGCCTTTTACCCTGGAGGTTGACACGGGAGTAGGCGCCCTCTTTTCTCAACGCTTGGCTCCAAGAGAGGCATTGCTTCCTTGTGGGTTCTTTTCTATAAAACTGTCCAAAGCTGAAAGTCTGTATGACATTGGTGACCATGAATTACTGGCCATTATTTTAGCCCTTCCGGAGTGGTGATATCTACTCGAAGCTACTAGCGCTACTATTCTGATTCTCCCGGATCACAAGAATCTTATATATCTGTTGGAGGCCAAAAGATTATCTTTGCGTCAGGCTAAATGGGCTTTGTTTCTTTCAAGATTCAATTACGTGGTCTCATACCTTCCTGGCACCAAGAATATTAGGGCTTAAACCCTATCCCGCCAGTTTTGATCAAATTCTAAGAAGGAGAGTACTCCCACACCTATTATTCCCTCCTATCATATATTGGCTATGATTCGTACGAGTATTACCTCTCCTTTGGGAGAGGAGATCTTGGCATCTCAATCCTGCACACCAGTCAATAAACCTAGAGGGAGATGCTTTGTACCGGACCTTTACGTACCAGACCGCTTGAGACATTTCACACTTCCAAGGCAGTGGGTCATATTGGGAGAAACCAGCTGATATGGTCCATTTCTCGGCTCTTTTGGTGGTCTAGCTTGAGATCTGATTGTTCAGCATTTGTGGCAGCTTGTCCTACTTGTGCCCAGAGTAAAACACCACAACATCTTCCCCTGGATCTCCTTCAATCCATCCCTAATGGGGAACATCCCTGGTCGCACTTGTCCATTGATTTTATGGTTGATCTACCTATATCTAAGAGCTACACTGCCATCCTAATGATTGTAGATTGCTTTTCTAAAATGTCTCACTTTGTACCACTTAAAGGACTACCTTCTGCCCAAGAATTGGCCATGGTTTTTGCTAAAGAAGTCTTTTGGCTCCACGGGATCGGGGAAGCCAGTTCATTTCTCATTTTTGGAGGTCCTTCTGCGCTCAGATGGGGATCCAACTCTCCTTCTCCTCAGCCTATCATCCTCAACCCAAAGGTGCAGCAGAGAGGTCTAACCAAGCCTTGGAACAATTTCTTTGTTGCTACCTATCGGACCACCATGATAATTGGGCTACCCTGTTACCTTGGGCAGAGTTTGCCCAGAATTGTGCTGTGAATTCTTCTTCCCAGAATTCTCCGTTCCTGATAAATTATGGTTTTCAACCGTCCACACTTCCTGATTCTTTCGAAGCACAAAATATTCTGGCTCTAGAAGAGCATTTGTTACGGTTTTCAAGACACTCAGACCAGTGGGTAAAATAAAACACAGTTTTATTAAACAAAAATAAAAGAAAGGATCGCCCTCTATAGGCAGCACAGGATAATAGCAAATAGGCTGTAGTTGCCTATTACCTGGATTGCAAGAGCTTGAGCCGATAGCCCCCACGGGCGTAGTAACAGAAGCAACTGCATTGCAAGAGCTTGAGCCAATAGCCCCCACGGGCGTAATAACGGAAGCAACTGGATTGCAAGAGCTTGAGCCAACAGCCCCCACGGGCATAATAACGGAAGCAACCGGATTGCAAGAGCTTGAGCCAATAGCCCCCGCAGGCATAATAATGGAAGCAACTGGATTGCAAGAGTTTGAGCCAATAGCCCCCATGGGCATATTAACGGAAGCAACTGGATTGCAAGAGCTTGAGTCACTAGCCCCACCGGGCGTATCACGGAGAAAAACACTGAACGAGCTAGAGCAATGACGCCTCCCACAGGCACGGTAACGGAGACCGGCTATACTGCAAGGAGTAGAATGAACTGTCGCCTCACAAGGCTTAGGATGGACCGGCTCAGCAGTAAGAGCGGCTGGAAGGTAACAGCTCAGCAAGTGTAAGAGTAAGCTATAGCTCTGTACCATTGAATGGAGGCTCAGTAATGGAAGCACAACTCTGCACGGTAAACGGAGGCTCAGCAACCAGGAGCACAGCTCTGCACGGGTTAACGGAGGCTCAGCCAGCAGGAGTACAGCTCTGCATGGTTAACGGAGGCTCAGCCAGTAGGAGTACAGCTCTGCACGGGTTAACGGAGGTACACAGTCAGCCCTGCCACAACCACCATAGATAGTCAGAATGTCGCCTCGGCGACAGCAGGAAGCTGGAATGCTGGTGGGGTAGTAGCAAGCCGGTACAGGTCACAGAGCAGGAAGTCAGCCAGGCTGGGTCGGATCACGGAGCAGGGTTCTCAGACAAGACAAATCAGGTCACAAGCAGGAACGTCAGCCAGGCCGGGTCGGATCACGGAGCAGGGTTCTCAGACAAGCCAGATCAGGTCACAAGCAGGAACGTCAGCCAGGCCGGGTCGGATCACGGAGCAGGAACACAGGAGATTAGTCTAAACAGGCCAAGTCGGTATACCGGAATCAGGAACACTGGAACACAGCACAACAATACTGGCTCAGGAACACCATGAAAGGGCACCTGACAGGTGCCAATGACCAGGCATAAAAAGGTCACCAGGGGCGGGCCAAACAGGCTCAACCAATAGGACACAGCACAAGCGAGAGTGACAGATGGAGATCACGGGCACCGTGATAGCATTTGAGGGAACTCCATGCAACGACAAAAAAGGCAGGCAGATGTAGGCGGTTACCAGCCCCAACCTTTCAGGTGGGAGAGAGAGTTTGGTTATCTTCCTGGATCCTTAACCTCCAGGTGCCTTGTAGGAAACTGGCTCCACATTTTGTTGGTCCATTCCGTGTTCTTCATAGAGTCAATCAAGTAGCATATGCCCTAGATCTCCCAGCCAATATGCATATTCATAATGTGTTTTATGTATCTTTACTGAAGCCCTTGATTTGCAATCGTTATACCTCCACTCCTGTCCACCCTGGCCCTGTCAGGGTTGGAGATCATCTAGGCATGTGCATGCTCTTGCGCTCGCCTGTAACTTTCATTCTCGCTTTCCGTCTAAACCTCGGCCCTTTCCACAGAGGAGGGGTCGTTGAGGGGAAGGTACTGTCACAGTACAGCTTACTTGAGTGGCGGATCAAAAGAGCTGGCCGCTTCCTTGGCCCCGCCGGCTATCATGCCATGTCTCTGAATGTGGCTCACTTTCACAATCCGATGGACTCTCTAGAGCGGGCATGAGTCATCTAGTAGTCTCCAGTGATGTCGCTCACTGCTCTTATATCTATATTGGGCTTGTTGGGTGCTCCTCCCTGATGAATATTTAGTTAAAAGCTGTCTGGACACCTGCTCAGTTGCTCTTACGTGGTGTTCCAGTGCAGCAGCTTTAGCATTTCTTTGTCTGTCTCCAGTTTGACCCTTGCTTGGCTTAAGAACTCCCCGGTGTTCAGTCCCTTTGTTTGGCTGATGACCGCTCCTTGCTTGACCCCTGGCTATTGTCTCTCTACCCACCTGGTACTGACCTGTGGCTCTAGCTGTCTCCGCTCTGGTTTGATCTTAGGAGAGTCTTACCTCCGATTTTGGGCTCTGTTGGGTCCTTGATATCGCAGGGTCTGTACCTTAGCAGTGTTCCTAGTGTCTGTAGAATTAGTTGCACTTGTCAGACGCCTGTCCTGCTAGGGGATCTAACTTGGGGTTGTGTATTTATTCCTGATTGTTTCCATTCAATAAAGGTGGTGTTATTTGTACTGTAACTGTATATTGTTCTCTTTTGTATTATAACCGTGACAATTTTTAGATCTGTTCTACCAAGCAAGAGGTTTATAGCAGCAATGGGTAATTGATCTAGGCTGCTATAAGAAATACATTTGTACCCCATGATACTGATGAGGATAAGGTATTGAAACCAGTGCATACCAGACAATTAAATGAGTGTTTTTATTTATTAATATTTCAATGTATTATATCAGCTTGAATGCCCTATAACGTATTGAAATGTTGGTAAGTAAAAATCATATTATGTATTCAAGAATAGCCTGTTGTACATTGGTTTCCAAATCTTACACTGTGTCAGAGCAGTCTGTCCCTATCGATTATACCAAAACCTTTGTGTACTGATAAGAAATATATATACAATATATATATATATATATATATATATATATATATATATATATATATATATACAGTGAGGGAAAAAATTATTTGATCCCCTGCTGATTTTGTACGTTTGCCCACTGACAAAGAAATGATCAGTCTATAATTTTAACGGTAGGTTTATCTGAACAGTGAGAGACAGAATAACAACAAAAAAATCCTGAAAAACGCATTTCAAAAAGAGTTATACATTGACTTGCATTTTACTGAGTGATATAAGTATTTCACCCCTTTGCAAAACATGACTTAGTACTTGGTGGCAATTCCCTTGCTGGCAATCACAGAGGTCAGACGTTTCTTGTAGTTGGCCACCAGGTTTGCACACATCTCAGGAGGGATTTTTCCCCACTCCTCTTTGCAGAGCCTCTCCAAGTCATTCAGGTTTCGAGGATGACATTTAGCAACTCGAACCTTCAGCTCCCTCCACAGATTTTCTATGAGATTAAGGTCTGGAGACTGGTTAGGCCACTCTAGGACCTTGATGTGCTTCTTCTTGAGCCACTTCTTTGTTGCCTTGGCCTTGTGTTTTGGTTCATTGTCATGCTGGAATACAAATCCATGACCCATTTCCAATGCCCTGGCTGAGGGAAAGAGGTCTTCACCCAAGATTTGATGGTACATGGCCTCGTCCATCGTCCCTTTGATGCGGTGAAGTTGTCCTGTCCCCTTAGCAGAAAAACACCCCCAAAGCATAATGTTTCCACCTCCATGTTTGATGGTGGGGATGGTATTCTTGGGTTCAGGGCTCAAAATTTCCACTCGCCACTAGCCAATGGTGAGTGAAAATTTAGCCCTGGCGAGTAGAAATTCAGCCCTGGTGAGTATGTTTTGGCTTGCAGTGGCGAGTAACTTTTCAGGTCTGGCTAGTAGCAAAGGACTTAAAATTATAAGCCTTGCTTGGGGTCATACGCAGCATTCCTCCTCCTCCAAACACGGCGAGTTGAGTTGATGCCAAAGAGCTCGATTTTGGTCTCATCTGACCACAACACTTTCACCCAGTTCTCCTCTGAATCATTCAGATGTTCATTGGCAGACTTCAGACGGGCCTGTACATGTGCTTTCTTGAGCGGGGGACCTTGCGGGCGATGCAGGATTTCAGTCCTTCACAGCGTAGTGTGTTACCAAGTGATTTCTTGGTGACTATGGTCCCAGCTGCCTTGAGATCATTGTAGTTTTGGGCTCATTCCTCACCATTCTCTTAATCATTGATACTCCACGAGGTGAGATCTTGCATGGAGCACCAGACCGAGGGAGACTGACAGTTATTTAGAGTTTCTTCCATTTGCGAATAATCGCACCAACTGTTGTCACCTTCTCACCAAGCTGCTTAGAGATGGTTATCACAGTGCCTGTGATTCCTGTCAGTCTCAGCTATGACAGATACTGATTTGCTGTGTTGGTTTGGCCCGCCCCCTGGTGACCTTTTTATACCTGGCTAGCAAGACTGTCAGGCGCCCTTTCGTGGTGTCTTGCGGTTTCTTCTCAAAGAAATTATCCAGTGCGCAGAGCCATTATGAGATTGGGGACAGGGAGCTGTTGGCCATAATTCTAGCTCTGAAGGAGTGGCGTCACCTTTTGGAGGGTACTCTGAATCCAGTACTAATTCTTACGGATCATAAGAATTTAACTTATCTCTCCGAAGCCAAAAGACTGTCTTCTCGACAAGCTAGATGGGCACTCTTTTTGTCACGATTTAATTTCCTAGTGTCTTATCTTCCTGGCTCAAAAAATATTAAAGCCGATGCGTTGTCTCATCAGTTCGCTTCTGACACTGAGAGGGAGGAGGAACCTGTTCCCATCATTCAGCCAGATCGCATTCTGGCCACTATCCATACCACCATTACCTCGCCTCTGGGGGAGGAGATATTGGCATCACAATCAAGGGCACCCCCTGAGACCCCTGTGGGGAAATGCTTTGTAGATGTGCCATTCCGTGTCCGTTTGTTGGAGACTTACCACGCTTCTAAAGCAGCTGGGTATATTGGTAGGGACCAATTAGTCTGGTCTCTGTCGCAATTATTTTGGTGGCCTACCTTGAAAGCATCTCCCTGTGGGCTTATTGCAACCTGTGCCCAACGGAGACCGTCCGTGGTCTCATATTTCTATCGACTTTTTGGGAGAATTACCAGCGTCTAGGGGATTTACGTTCATTCTTATGGTGGTCGATAGATTCTCTAAAATGGCACATTTTGTGCCTCTGACTGGCCTTCCATCGGCTCAGGAATTGGCTGTAGTCTTTTCTAGGGAGGTATTCCGCCTGCACGGAGTACCCAGAGTGATTGTATCCGACCGAGGGAGCCAGTTCGTTTCTAGGTTTTGGAGGGCATTCTGTGGCCAGATGGGCATTCAATTGTCATTTTCCTCCGCTTACCATCCCCAAACGAATGGGGCCGCTGAACGTGCCAATCAGGGACTGGAGCAGTTCCTGCGTTGCTTTGTCACTGATCATCATGACAATTGGGCTGACCTGTTGCCATGGGCTGAGTTTGCCAGAAACTGTGCGGTCAATTCATCGTCCGGGAGCTCTCCGTTTCTCGTTAATTATGGGTTTCAGCCTTGTCTGCTCCCAGACTCCTTTCAGGCACAGCAGATCCCTGCTCTGGATGAGCATTTGGCACAGCTTCATTCCACTTGGTCACAGGTCCAGAGGTCCCTCAGTCAGTCATTTCGGCGTCAGCAGAGGCACGCTAATCGCAGACGTCTGCCAGCGGTCTCCTTTCAAGTTGGGGATAGGGTATGGTTGTCATCCAGAAACCTGAATTTACAAGTACCATCTAACAAACTGGCTCCCCGGTTTATCGGTCCATTTAAGATTATCCGCAAGATTAATCCGGTTTCTTATGCTTTGGAGCTTCCACCCTCAATGCACATTCACAATGTGTTCCATGTGTCGCTCCTGAAACCCTTGGTGTGTAATCGCTATACTACTACGCCAGTGATTCCTGGGCCGGTGGACGTCCAGGGCCAAGAGGAATATGAGGTGCAGAGCATTATTGATTCCAGGAGATTTAGAGGGAAGCTGCAATACTTGGTTCATTGGAAGGGCTATGGTCCTGAGGAACGTTCTTGGGTTGATCAAGGGGACCTCCACGCACCCAGATTAGTACGCAGCTTTCACTCTAAATACCCTTCTAGACCCAGACCTCGAGCAGGGAGAGGGGGTCTTTGAGAGGGGGGTACTATCACAGTGCCTGTGATTCTTGTCAGTCTCAGCTATGACAGATACTGATTTGCTGTGTTGGTTTGGCCCGCCCCCTGGTGACCTTTTTATACCTGGCTAGCAAGACTGTCAGGCGCCCTTTCGTGGTGTCTCTGTGCCAGTTACTGTGCTGTGTTCCTGTGTTCCGGATCCCTGTGTACCGACTTGGCTTGTCTTGACTATTCTCCTGTGTTCCTGCTCGTGTATGACCCGGCTCGTCTGACTACCTCCTCTGGATCCTGACCTGGTTTGGCTGACGTTCCTGCTTGTGTACGACCCGTCTTGTATGACTACCTTCTACGTGCTCCGACCCGGCCTGGCTGACTTCCCGCTCCGAAGAACGACTCCGGCTTTCTACAGTGACCTGTGTTCCAGTTGTCGCCGTCGCGACATTTCTATCTACTGTTCCAGCTTTTGGTGTGACTGCCTTGCCTGGTGTACTCCGATCAGTGCTGTGCTTTTACCGTTGCAGAGTTGGGCGTACCCGTGCCTCCCTCAGACTGCAGAGCCTTGCTATACCGCTGATAAGCCTCGAGTAAATGTGCTAATTAACCCTAGCAGTGCCGCTGGGTTCCACTCTATCGCTAATCCTGTAAGAGTCTCTTTCTCAGTGAATACTACTGCTGAGCTGGCCGCTCTTCGTCGGCAGCTTCACACATCCTTGCAGAGTATTTACATCCGTTTAGGCCGGTTGGGCGCCTGAGACCCTTTCTCTTGTTCAGTGAGCGATCCAGCTTTTCCGAGTGGTGGCAGGTACAGGCATCAGCATTCGTATTCCGGTAATCACGCCCGTGGGGGCTGTCGGCTCTAGCGTATGCTATCCCATTATCCGGTTTAGTCTGAGGAGGCTTGGCAGCTATCGCCTTGAAGGCCGGTTCCAATTACGCCCGTGGGGCCTTATGCACTTGCACTAGTTGAAGCAGTTCCAGTAGGTACGCCCGAGGGGGCTACGGGGACTTTGGTGCTTCTTACTGAACACTGTGGTGGGGCAGTCCAGTATCCAGCCGGTGATAGTCTTGGTCTCCAGCATCAGCCTTATAACACCCAGGGCGTTCCAAACATTCACATCTGAGACTGACTGTTATCAAGGACTTAACCCCTGAGGAGTACACGCTATCCTATTTCTGTGTAATTGTACTTAATGGTCATTTGTGCATTTACCATTATAAATATATATATATTATCTGTATATATTTACCACCACTAGAGGGCGTGTTATTGCCTTATCTTATTTTAATAAAACTGTGTTCTTATTCACCCAATGGTCTGAGTGTCTTAAAAGAAACCGTGACAATGGTCTTGTATACCATTCCAGCCTTGTGTAGGTCTACAATCTTGTCCCTGACATCCTTGGACAGTTCTTTGGTCTTGGCCATGGTGGAGAGTTTGGAATCTGATTGATTGATTGCTTCTGTGGACAGGTGTCTTTTATACAGGTAACAAGCTGAGTTTAGAAGCACTCCCTTTAACCCCTTAGCGACCCTTGACGTACCAGGACCGTCAAGGGTAAATGTGACCGAACGACCCTTGACGGTCCTGGTACGTCAAGGGTTAAACTCTTCCATCGCGGCCGCACGGAGCGATGGAAGAGTTCAAGCCGCTATCGGGATACTTAGTAACAAGCGGCTGAAACATTGTTGCAACATGCGATTCGCTTCAAAAGCGAATCACATGTTGCAAAACCTGAATGACAGGGACAGTATTTGTAAATACTGTCCCTGTCAGATCTCTCTGCCTCCCTCCACCTTGCATACTGCTAAGGTGGAGAGAGACAGAGGGAGATGGTGTTCCAGTGTGCCTGTTAAAAAAAAAAGTTAAAAAAAAAGTTTAAATAAAGAAAATTAACCCTTTGATCACTGTTCTGCAATGATCAGTAAGTGCCCCCCCATCTGATCACTCTTGGAGTGATCAATTTGCTGCAGATCAGTGTTTTCTGATCTGTGGGACACCCCCCAACCCCCTTGAATTTTTTTAGATTTTTTAAAAAATTTTAAAAATTTTTTTACATTTTTTTTTTTTATAATAAATATAGTTTAGGTATTTTGGTAGGTAGTTGGGTAGGTTTAGTGTAGACGTGTGTTAGGGAAAGTTTTAGGGATAGATTTAGGTTTAGGGGAGGAAAAAAAAAAAAAAACCAAAACCAAACCCCCCCCCCCCCAAAAAAAAAAAAAATATATAATAAGCGCAGTTTAGATAGGTAGTTCAATTGGGTTAGGTAGCTTCAGGATAGACGTAGGTTAGGGTAAGTTTTAGGGTTAGATTTAGGTTTAGGGATAGCGTAAGAAAAAAAAAAAACCAAAAAACCCCAAACCCCCCCCCCAAAAAAAAAAAATATATATATATATATATATATAATATGTGCAGTTTAGATAGGTAGTTCACTTGGGTTAGGTAGGTTCAGGATATACGTAGGTTAGGGTAAGTTTTAGGGTTAGATTTAGGTTTAGGGATAGCGTAAGAAAAAAAAAAACCCAAAAAACCCCAAACCCCCCCCCAAAAAAAAAATATATATATATATATATATATAATAAGTGCAGTTTAGATAGGTAGTTCACTTGGGTTAGGTAGGTTCAGGATATACGTAGGTTAGGGTAAGTTTTAGGGTTAGATTTAGGTTTAGGGATAGCATAAGAAAAAAAAAAAGCTTTTTTAGTGGGCAAAATGCAGCGCAGGTACAGCGTTGAAGAGGCATATGCCTTTTTGGCGTCTGACTCTGAGGCAACAGACACTGCGTCAGATTTTGACATAGCGCAGTTTTCAGAAAGTGAGAGCAGCTCTAGTGATGACGCTGGGCCTTCTGTCAAGAAAACACGCACTGCCCCAAAAGCTGCTCTGGCAACTGCCCCAGCACCTGCCAAAAGAACTGCCCAAAGACCTACCAAAATACCTACCCAAAGAAATGCCCCAAGTGCTGCCCCAAGAGCTGCCCTGGCAACTGCCCCAGCACCTGCCAAAAGATCTGCCCAAAGACCTACCAAAGAAATGCCCCAAGTGCTGCCCCAAGAGCTGCCCTGGCAACTGCCCCAGCACCTGCCAAAAGATCTGCCCAAAGACCTGCCAAAAGACCTGCCCAAAGAAATGCCCTAACACCTGCCACTCCGGATCCTAATGAATGGGTATCAATTTATGCCCACAAATCTCAGAATTCACAGGCAACCCAGGGATTCAAATTGATGTGGAAGGATTTACCCATGATCATTTTTTTGATTTGTTTTTGGGGGAAGACATTTTAGGTGAAATTGTTTCCCAAACCAATTTGTATGCAGCCCAGTATACTGCCGCCAACCCTAAGTGTGAAAAACGCTGTTTTTTTTTTTTTTTTTACTTACGTCATGGTTTACGAGGGATTGGTGGTAAAATGGCAGTGCATAAAATTGGAAAACACACCTAAAACGAGAGCCTGGGGTGTCTACTTTCCAAAAATATACACTTTTGGGGGGAAATCTTAAAAAAAGAGCACTATTACACAGCCCCAAATGAGACATGGCACCAGTAACGCAAGCTGTGAAGATTCAAAGTGTGAACCTGGAAACGCGCATGTTCCAATTTGGCCCCCGTAGCTCCCCCAAACCATGAGAAAGCTATGCATATGGGGTATTGCCGTACTCAGAAGAAGGAGCTGAACACTATTCAATTCAGTTTATAAAATCTTCACCTATTCTGTGCTTGAAATTCACATCAACATTGAAGGCAAAGTGTGAAAAATGCTGATTTTTTTTTACTTACGTCAAATTTTCACAGGATTGGTGGTAAAATGGCAGTGCATAAAATTGGAAAACACACCTAAAACGAGAGCCTGGGGTGTCTACTTTCCAAAAATATACACTTTTGGGGGGAAATCTTAAAAAAAGAGCACTGTTACACAGCCCCAAATGAGACATGGCACCAGTAACGCAAGCTGTGAAGATTCAAAGTGTGAACCTGGAAACGCGCATGTTCCAATTTGGCCCCCGTAGCTCCCCCAAACCATGAGAAAGCTATGCATATGGGGTATTGCCGTACTCAGAAGAAGGAGCTGAACACTATTCAATTCAGTTTATAAAATCTTCACCTATTCTGTGCTTGAAATTCACATCAACATTGAAGGCAAAGTGTGAAAAACGCTGTTTTTTTACTTACGTCAAGTTTATGAGAAAGTGGTGGTAAAATGGCCGTGTAAAAAATTTGAAAACACACCTAAAATGAAAGCTGGGAGTGTCTACATTCCAAAAATATACACTTTTGGGGGGAAATTCTAAAGTGCAGCACTGGAACATAGCCCAAAATGAGTAATGGCATCAGTTAACCAAGATGTGAAAATTCAATATTTGTTTAAAATTGGGCCCCGTAGCTCCCCCAAACCTTGAGAAACCTATGCATATGGGGTATTGCCGTACTCAGAAGAAGGAGCTGAACACTAAACAATGCACTTTTAAAAATCTTCACCTATCATGTGCTGGAAATTCACATCAACATTGAAGTGCAAGTGTGAAAAATGCTGTTTTTTTAACTTACGTCAAGATTTACGAGCGATTGGTGGTAAAATGGCTACGTAAAAAAATTTAAAACATACATAAAATGAAAGCCTGGGGTGTCTACTTTCCAAAAATATATATTTTTGGGGGGAAATCTTAGAGTGGAGCACTGTTACACAGCCCCAAATGAGACATGGCACCAGTGATGCAAGCTGTGAAAATTCAAAGTGTGAAACTGGAAACGCGCATGTTCCAGTTTGGGCCCCGTAGCTCTCTCAAACCTTGAGAAACCTATGCATATGGGGTATTGCCGTACTCAGAAGAAGGAGATGAACACTAAACAATGCATTTTTAAAACTCTTCACCTATCATGTGCTTGAAATTCACATCAACATTGAAGTGCAAGTGTGAAAAACGCTGTTTTTTTAACTTACGTCAAGATTTACGAACGATTGGTGGTAAAATGGCTGCGTAAAAAAATTGAAAACATACATTAAATGAAAGCCTGGGGTGTCTACTTTCCAAAAATATATACTTTTGGGGGGAAATCTTAGAGTGGAGCACTGTTACACAGCCCCAAATGAGACATGGCACCAGTGATGCAAGCTGTGAAAATTCAAAGTGTGAAACTGGAAACGCGCATGTTCCAGTTTGGGCCCCGTAGCTCTCTCAAACCTTGAGAAACCTATGCATATGGGGTATTGCCGTACTCAGAAGAAGGAGATGAACACTAAACAATGCATTTTTAAAACTCTTCACCTATCATGTGCTTGAAATTCACATCAACATTGAAGTGCAAGTGTGAAAAACGCTGTTTTTTTAACTTACGTCAAGATTTACGAGCGATTGGTGGTAAAATGGCTGCGTAAAAAAATTGAAAACATACATTAAATGAAAGCCTGGGGTGTCTACTTTCCAAAAATATATACTTTTGGGGGGAAATCTTAGAGTGGAGCACTGTTACACAGCCCCAAATGAGACATGGCACCAGTGATGCAAGCTGTGAAAATTCAAAGTGTGAAACTGGAAACGCGCATGTTCCAGTTTGGGCCCCGTAGCTCTCCCAAACCTTGAGAAACCTATGCATATGGGGTATTGCCGTACTCAGAAGAAGGAGCTGAACACTAAACAATGCATTTTTAAAAATCTCCACCTATCATGTGCTTGAAATTCACATCAACATTGAAGTGCAAGTGTGAAAAACGCTGTTTTTTTAACTTACGTCAAGATTTACGAGCGATTGGTGGTAAAATGGCTGCATAAAAAAATTGAAAACATACATAAAATGAAAGCCTGGGGTGTCTACTTTCCAAAAATGTATACTTTTGGGGGGAAATCTTAGAGTGGAGCACTGTTACACAGCCCCAAATGAGACATGGCACCAGTGATGCAAGCTGTGAAAATTCAAAGTGTGAAACTGGAAACGCGCATGTTCCAATTTGGGCCCCGTAGCTCTCCAAACCTTGAGAAACCTATGCATATGGGGTATTGCCGTACTCAGAAGAAGGAGCTGAACACTAAACAATGCATTTTTAAAAATCTTCACCTATCATGTGCTTGAAATTCACATCAACATTGAAGTGCAAGTGTGAAAAACGCTGTTTTTTTAACTTACGTCAAGATTTACGAGCGATTGGTGGTAAAATGGCTGCGTAAAAAAATTGAAAACATACATAAAATGAAAGCCTGGGGTGTCTACTTTCCAAAAATATATACTTTTGGGGGGAAATCTTAGAGTGGAGCACTGTTACACAGCCCCAAATGAGACATGGCACCAGTGATGCAAGCTGTGAAAATTCAAAGTGTGAAACTGGAAACGCGCATGTTCCAATTTGGGCCCCGTAGCTCTCCCAAACCTTGAGAAACCTATGCATATGGGGTATTGCCGTACTCAGAAGAAGGAGCTGAACACTAAACAATGCATTTTTAAAAATCTTCACCTATCATGTGCTTGAAATTCACATCAACATTGAAGTGCAAGTGTGAAAAACGCTGTTTTTTTTAACTTACGTCAAGATTTACGAGCGATTGGTGGTAAAATGGCTGCGTAAAAAAATTGAAAACATACATAAAATGAAAGCCTGGGGTGTCTACTTTCCAAAAATATATACTTTTGGGGGGAAATCTTAGAGTGGAGCACTGTTACACAGCCCCAAATGAGACATGGCACCAGTGATGCAAGCTGTGAAAATTCAAAGTGTGAAACGGGAAACGCGCATGTTCCAATTTGGGCCCCGTAGCTCTCCCAAACCTTGAGAAACCTATGCATATGGGGTATTGCCGTACTCAGAAGAAGGAGCTGAACACTAAACAATGCATTTTTAAAAATCTTCACCTATCATGTGCTTGATATCAACAGTAGTATTGAAATGTAAGTGTGAAAACTGCAAAAAAACAAAATATTACCACAATTTTGAAATTTTTTTCTGGAAAAATAGCTGCATGAAAAACTCCAAAATTCTCCTGATTATTTACCTTATGTTGTCTAGTTTTCAGAAACATATACCTTTGTGGGACATTTTTGGTTCTGGCACCGTCAGCTAAGCTATGATGCTCACATGCCAATTGTTGAGAAATTACAAGTTGGAAATAATGGCATCCATCTTGTAATATTTACCTTGTAAATGTGAGGAAGTGATTGAAATACTAGGCATATGGGGTATTCTTATATTCAGGAGAAGCAAATGAATATATTTAGGGGTATTTTTTTGTCATAAACTAATTGTATGCAAATCCTGACACGAAAATATAAGCAAAATGTTGTTTTTTTTCAATTTTTTTCCTCTTTTTTTCTATTTTAATCAAATTAAACAATGAGGTATTCATATAATTGTGGTATCAAAAGAAAGCCCTACTTGTGCTTAAAAAAACAGTATATAATTTATGTGGGTGCACAAAAGGAATTAAAGAGAAAATATGGTTGAACAAAGACATAGTCAAAAAAGTCAAAATTGCTCCGGTCCTTAAGTCAAATCAAACTCAGATTTTCCCGGTCCTTAAGGGGTTAAGAGAGTGATCCTAATCTCAGTTTGTTACCTGTTTAAAAGGCACCTGGGAGCCAGAAATCTTGCTGACTGATAGGGGGTCAAATACTTATTTCACTCAGTAAAATGTAAATCAATTTATAACTTTTTTGAAATGCATTTTTCAGGATTTTTTTGTTGTTATTCTGTCTCTCACTGTTCAAATAAACCTACCATTAAAATTATAGACTGATCATTTCTTTGTCAGTGGGCAAACAAACTTACAAAATCAGCAGGGGATCAAATATTTTTTCCCTCACAAGATATATATATATGTATATATATATATATATAGATATATATATCCATCAGCTTATGTATGTAGAGAGACCCTAGTATATATACTGGTACCTACAAGACCTCCAGGACACAACAATACAGTGGTTTTCCTACTGAGTATAATAAGGGTAGCTTGGAGATTTTTCATTCAATTCTTATTACAGCTCAAACCTATGCTTTAAACAAATTGTTAGCAAAAGCTCCATCTACCATCCAAAAGGCAATTTTTTATAATGAACTCTGTAGAGGGCTTGAAGCACAGACTATGGTTCTCCATTATAAGATAGGAACAGCACCACATTGTGACCACAATAGAAAATGTAAGGTTTGTAAAACAATAACTGTAATAACATTTTAATTATAAATGTCCCAGCAGTAGGAGTCCCCTTTTATTACAATATAATATACAATGTGAACATGACCTTAATGTCACTCCTATAGCTGGTGCAAGAAAATTGAAGATTTTTGAGCTCTTCCTGCCATGCAATCTTTTAGTATATGACAGTAAACATGGTGGAGTGGAACAGAATTAATATGGTGTAGAGCAGATAAATGTTCATGCAAAAAAACAGCTTTATAAACAGGTGTTAAGCAGAGCAGTACACAGAAGCAGTTACTTGTGCCAAGTTTAGCAGAAATGTCCATTTGTGTATACCCCTCAGTGTTTCTTAATCCTTTGAGTGCAAGAGGGGTGTGCAACACATTACAATGCGTTGTGTACCCCTCTGGTATTCAAAAAGTTACACAGTATACTGAAGGTGTAATAAATAGACTAAAAACACAAATTAAAGGGATAGTAATGTTTCATAATAAAAGCAGCTCTAATTAATCATCATAGTATTTGGACTTTGGAGAGTGTTATTTCAATTCTGTCAGAGTTGTAGTTCAAGAGTAATTCAATGACAAAGTATCCCCCTCCCACCCCTTTTACTGATGTAACACTGCTCAGCCAGAGCAGAAGGGAGGTGCCCAGGTAGACTGCAGAGAGGGGCAATCTTCAATTAAGATAAGGGAAAAACCTGAAAATCTTGTCAAGGTGGCAGGACCTTCATTGTTCTCATAGGAAGAAGACTGTCCCCTTCTGTTATCTGTCTGGTCTTACAACCAGACTCCACATCTGAGAAGAGATGGCTTACACTAGGTAAAAGGGGCGGGAGGGGAAACTTTGCTTGTGAATAGCTCTCAAACCACAAAGGTTTGAGAGATAAGACATATATCATTCTTCATGTTTTTTTAATACCTACAAAATAAAATAAAGATAAAACTAAGTATTACTATCCCTTTAAGATACACCAGTGGCTGAATCCTTTAGGACTGGGTACTATTGTATAAAAAGCTAATTTCATCATTTTTGTTTATCTTTTGCCTATCAATTAAAGCAAATTGTATATTTGTGTTCTTATTTTGCATCTCATTGTATTTGAGACATCTCTAACACTTGAGTAGTCAAATGTCCCATTTAACTCCTTGAGAATTTTAATATCTCAGCAAAAGATCCAATTTCTCATCTCAACATTATCTTAAATTCTATCTAGTAGCTCATCTGAACATTATATAAATACACATAAGAATAAAAGTAAATAGTACCACTCACATTTAAGAATTGCACATTTTCTGAGGGATTGCAAAGAAAGTATTTGCACCTTGGTCCCTAATTAATTAATTATGCCACTTCTGGTTAAAGGGATAGTAATGTTTCACAAAAACAGCAGATCCAATTAATCTTCATAGTGTTTGAGCCATAGAGAGTGCTATTTCAATACTGTCATAGTTCAAGAGTAATTCAATGATAAAGTATCCCCCCTCTCGCCCCTTTTACTGATGTAACACTGCTCACCTCAGAGAAGCAGGGAGGTGTCCAGATAGATTGCAGAGAGGTACAATCTTCAGTTAAGACAAGGGAAAAAGCTGAAAAACCTGTCAAAGGGGCAGGGTTTTCATTGTTTTCACAGTAAGAATATTGTCCCCTGCTGTTATCTGTCTGTTCAAGCAACCAAATTCCACACCTGAATTGAGCAGTGTTACAGTAACAAAAAAAAAAAAACATTGAATGCAGATTAGCTTTTCTGCCATTACTGCACAGCCCCTATTTTTAGAACTATATAACTGGTAAATGGTTATATTTCAGCAGATTACAAAATTTTGATTAAGGTATAGGAGGAATATTATTTTACAAGAAAACAAAATTGAAAGGGAAAAAACACCATTATGGATATTCTTGATGCGAAACTTATGTATACTTAAAATATACAGGTTCCTGATGAGCTTGAAATAGTATTTATTAATAGTGTTTCAATAGTTATATATGTGTGTAGTCAGAAGAGCAGCAAGGACTATGTGTTGGCTACATATACAAAGTAATCAAAAGGAAAGTCATCATATCCTGACCTTTACAAATAAATAACCTGTGACTTACTATAAATAATAAACAGTGGGGTTTAGTAATATATTTTTGGCTAAAAGCATAAATAGCTTGTCTTCCCCATCAAGGCACACCAGATTTAGGCAAATCTGCCTCAAATCTGTGAACACGTGTGTAGTATAATGCAATAAAAACCAATATTATCACCTTACCCCTACTGTGAACAAAACCCTCCTTTATTTCCCTCACAATGGTTTTGTTCACAGTAGGGGTAAGGTTCTAGTGTTATAGATTTGAGGCAGATAGGGACATTCCTAAATCTGGTGTTATCTGGGGTTATTTATGCTTTTGGTCAAAATATATTACTAAACCCCACAGTTTATTATTTATAGAAAGTCACAGGTTATTTATTTATAATGGTCAGGATCTGATGCACAGACTTTCCTTTTGTTTGTTATGTATACTTAGGACTCACAGAACACATAGACAGGCCAAAAATATTACAAAATATTGGCAAACTATGTCAAATCTATCTTTAGACAATAAAGGATGGAATAAGATATTGCATAAGAGTACTAAATATTCTTAGAAAATAGTCATTGTGACGTATTCAGTCCCATCATGTAGATAAGAATATTTTAAAAATTGAATGTCTATACAGACAGGGAATATTTTACCATAGTTGGTAATATTGCACCTTGGTGAAGCATATTTCACATCAATTTAGATAATAATAGTTGAGCTAGTGCCCACGGCATAATATTGAAGGCCTCCTTCAAGAAGCAAATGAATACATTTCAGTCTACTTATTGTCATACCTGGGAACTTTTCATGCAGGGCTACCCGGAGGGTAACCCTGTCGGTGCCGAAAATGACGCGATTCGTGTCATAAAAGGGGCAGGGCTTAGTCGCGGGGGAGGGGGCGGGACAAAAAAAACCCCTTGAAAATGAAGGTAAGAGGGCGGGGAGTGGGAGGAACCGGGCGGGATGGAGCACAAGTGGGCAGAGTTTCTACTTAAACTCTGCCCACCCGGTGATTCACACATTGCCCCAGAGACCCGGTAATTCAGTTTGATATCCGGAGTCTCCGGGGCAAAACCGGAGAGTTCCCAGGTATGCTTATTGTTTGTAAATATTAAAACCCTAAATTCTTCTCATCTGAGACTGAGAAAAAGCTTACCCTATAGCGAAAGTCATTCATCTTCTTAAATAAAGAATGAATATAGTAGTTTCTGACAATTACCACATTTTTTAAATGACTTGACCTCATTTGCTGCTGCGTATATAACATTAGACATACATTTACGATTTACAAATGGAAGCATATTTCTAAGAATATTACTTAAAATGTTCATGTGTTTTATAGTTTATGATTTCCCACATCCATAATTCCTACCCACCTCCTAAACTTATATCTCCCCAAATACTTTGTTCCTCAACAAAATGATCTTAATTAAAAAAAATCAGAAGCCAGTTCCACAAATGTAATGAAAACGGCAATATCCTATATAATAATTCGTTAAATCGTGTATAATGCCGTGACATGCGCAGTAGACACTGCTGTGCATGCTGCAGTCATGCGCAGAACAGACTGCCCGCGCCGCTGCTGGTACAGAGCTGGACACTCAGAAGGAGAGTCCAGCTCTGTATCAGCCGCGGAGTGGGCAGTCTCTACTGCGCATGACTGCCCCGTGACCGGGTGGCTGTGACACTGTGGCCTGTGTAACGGGCTGTTCAACTAGTTTCTAATAAATCATATATAACGAGGAAAACAATTTTTAACTGTTTCCATTACTAGAGCATTTTCTTTAAACCAGACATTGGACTGTGCCTAGGTGTACAAGGTTATGTTGGGTGCATTTCAGTTTTTAAATAGAAAAAGGTATTGGCAAATCTCTTTTTTTCTATTTCATCTCAGTCAAAAGTACCCCATAGTGTTGAAGTAGTCATGAGCTGGAGTTGTGAGCTCTGAAAATGTAGGTGACAGCACCCTAACCTACCTGGCCAATAGGAAGCTTGGGGTAAATCTGAACAAATAGCTCTGCAACTTTATATTTCTGCTGCTCCCAGAGATGGAAATAGCAGTGACTGAACTGCATAACACTGACCCTGATTATATATATTTTTTGTTATTTATTTATTTATGTTAATTGCCTTTTAAATATGTTGTTTATTTGATAGCTCTGCTGCCACTTGTTTCTACACTTTGATAGATATGCCCCATGCCAATTAAAAAATAATCAGAATGGCTCCATTAGTAAAGTTTAAATGCACTATTACACTAGTAATTGCAATGATATAAAGCATTGTGTTGTTGAAATGCTCATTACAGCTATCATTCTCTAGGTTCTTCATGAGATGTCAGCCAAACAGTTATTTTTTACTGTTCTGTCTGACAGATTCTAGCATAACATATACAAAAGCATAAGCCAACTTTGGAGATATAAAAGATGACGCTTGGCATCATAGTCTATATATTATATTGTCTTCTGAACAGTGTGGCTTTAATTGCTAAATATTTATTTAGTTAATGTCTGAATTAATATAAATATATTGAAAATTATGATTAGAACTATTAATTTACCATTGTTAAACTCAAACTGTGCTTCAATATAATGAATACTACTCAAAGCTAACTTAATTTCCTTTAATGTTAAATATAATTGCTTAAATTGTTGACACACAGTAAGAAACAAATTATTAGGATACTAACACAATTACTGTTTGGAAATCTTCCCAGATTAAAGGAATAATAGGAAACAGTTAACCTTTTGACAATTTCAGTATAAATTAGCTGTATCTAAGATTTTGTGTGCCTTTGAAAATATTCAGTACATTAAGAATATTTTATTCACTTGGCTCACGAGGTACAATGGGCCTGTGACTTAATAATTCATATCATATTTCATGATTGCAAATAAGACTTTCATTTACTCGCAACAAGAACATGCTATTTTATAGTGATATAGAACTTCATATGACTTTATGCTTTGTATCTTCCTCTAATATTTTCACACCCAAGGGAAGCAGTAGGGTGGAGTCATGCAAATCTCCCCCAACACCCCGATATGTTCTCCAAGCAGTGTCTTTCCCCAGACTTTCTCGGTACAGACATGGTGGGGTTGGTATTATGTAAATTAGTCTCCAATGAAGCCTGTTGTAAACAGACACCAGTCCCAGACTGTCTGAGTGAAGTAAATTCCCTTACTGTCCAAATCACTACTCATCCCAAACATACACAGGATACGCATAAACCACACATACACAATCAACAAAATATGTAAACAATCCACTCACACACAATCAATCCACACAATACACATACACACGCAATCCACACATACTACACAATCCATAAACACACACACTGCACAAATTCTACACACATTCTACTCAATCCACACAGACAATATACACATACTACACACATTATACACACACTACACATAGTACATACACACCATTCACATAATCCACATACTCCAAGCAATCCACACACGCCACATAATCCAAACATGCACAATACACACACACACACACACACACACCACACACAAACCCACATAGACACAATATAAACACACACATTTACACAACACACAAACACAATACACATACATACAAAATCCACACACATACACAGACAATACACATACATATACAATAAAACACAGAAAAATACCCACAACACAGACACACACAACACACACAATCTACACCCACACACAGAGTCCCCCTACACAATCCATACACGCACACACATACATAATCCACATACAAACACACACACATGTACACACAGGTACACTCATACACAAAACATACCTACAGCAACAGCTGTGGAGCTTCACGTAGTCTAAGACCAGCTGTAGTATAAGTAATACAATGTACAGTGCTAATTCCCTTCTCAGGGACCTCTCTGAAGAATAGAGGAGGGGTGGGGCAAGGTACTATGAATTATTTACAGTACATCACTTGGACAACATGTGTCTTCCCAGCTGCTGGTACGTTATGATACCCATTATCTTCAGTCTTCCAACTTATGGGTGATGATGGGAGTTGTAATCTAACTGGAGAATCATATCTGGCTTATCACACATGAAAATGTAAATGTACCTGGAGGTGATTGTGAACAGCATGGAGTCTCTGAATTAGTCTACAGCTCCTCCCTCTCTCTCTCACTTTCTCCCCCTCTCTCTTACACTAATTTTCTCCAAGAACAAAGGGAGTGCTAGAGGACCACATGTTGCAAACAAAAATACACAGACACACACAAATTTCACTACAAATACAAATATACATACCCACTGAAAGATACACTGAAAGACAGTGGCACACATTGGCTTAATTTTTTCTGTGAAAGAATGGAATTTCCTCATACACACCTTAGCAATTAAACTATTACCCCAAGTAAACTCTTATCCCAATTAGAAATGAAGAAAAGAGCACCAAAACCTTTGCATTCTCACAGGTAATAGCACCACTCACAAATGTCTGATATCATGTCACTAGGCAACCAGATGCAGTGTTGCAAAGAAACAAATTAATAACTGTCCCCTACCAAAGGCAAGAACTTGGATGCTGGCAGACTGTAACCAATGTCATGCATCAGTGAATGATGCTTTAGTGAGAATACCAATGTTTTGATGACCTTGTCCTCTTAACTTGTGATCAGGGAAAGGGTTTTTTTGCTGAAGTATTTATATATCTTGTTTCACTCAATCCTGGTTGCCTTGAGAAATGTCCATGCATGGACCAAAAGATAGACATTACATGGCTAAAATGTAGGATATCAATGCCAAATTCTAATATCTGCTAAGGACCACCATCAGAAATCATGGGGCCCAACCGAAGACAATTATAACTGGCAGGACACTCTTTTATTCAGTGTCCTATTTAACTATTTGATGATTTCCACTATTACCCCTCAGTAGCACTAAACAGCACGTTTGAATACATGCTTAATATTAGTGAAGGTTTTCAATATATCTTTATACACATAACTGCTTGCTACATACAAACTCTCTAACTCACATATACAGGTATACAAACTGTCACACACAGAGGCTGATGTAATAAGAAGAACTGAAGTAATTACAAGGCAAATTGGCTGAAACATAGTGGATAAATGAAAACTAGAAGACCTCCCCAAAACAATGTTATGGAGACCTCTTTTATAATAATGAGGTTAAAACCAGATCTACATCACTTTAGGGAACTTTTATCTGTCAACTATAGTATAGTCAGTTTTCTGTAGTGCATACCATCATTGGACTTTAATCCTTTGATAGCCAGAGAGGTATCCAAAGCATTGCAAAACTATGCATTGGATACCCATTGTCAGTCAAAGGGTTAATGTACAGTCTTTTGTAGCAAGGAAACTTTGTTTGAGCAACATATATGGATGTCATGGTTCAACACATTTCATAGATTTTCATAATGCTTAATAGCAGTTGTGAGGGTGAAACTATCCTATATAATAATTCGCTAAAGCGTGTGTAATGACAAATTCATGCGCAGTAGAGACTGCTGCGAGTGCTGCAGTCATGCCCAGTAGAGACTGCCCACACCACGGCTGATACAGAGCTGGACGCTCTACTGCACATGACTGCCCCGCGACTGGCTGGCACTGGTACAGTGACCAGTGTAACAGACTCTTCAACTAGTTAATAATATTTGAAGCCAATTTAAATTAGAAGGTGATCACTTTTCTAGAAAAAGCAGGAGACTGGTAGAGTAAAATTGACACAATTTTTGGCTCTAGGATGCAAGCTTTCAAGACAGTGTGGTCTCTTCTTCAGGCATATTTAGAATGAAGGCTGAATACTAAATATATGACAGGTTATCCACTCATGCAAATTGTTTTACATTTAAATTCCACTAAAAGTGAAACCTTTATCATTATTGTCTACTAGGGCTCATTCCCCAGACTCCAGTACTGGCATCCCTTTGTAGACTGCAAAAGATTTATTATCCTTCTGCTCAAGTAAATTAGTGTGGAGAAATTCAGCCATAGAGGGCTAACTGTATGGAATGTGGGCGTTAACCCTCTTGGCATCCGAGGGGCACACAAGCCATTGTTCATAATGCATCACGAACCCCTCTGGCAGCTAAAGGGCCAACCAGGGCTCAAAATTTCCACTCGCCACTAGCCAATGGCGAGTGAAAATTTAGCCCTGGCGAGTAGAAATTCAGCCCTGGTGGTTATGTTATGTCTTGCAGTGGCGAGTAACTTTTCAAGTCTGTCTAGTAGCAAAGGACTTCCAGTTTTAAGCCCCGGGGCCAACAATATGTTTATAGTGAAAGTTTGCATCCAAGATACATTTAGTTAGCCAATAAAGGTATCACTTTTACTCTACCTGATTCCTGCTTTTTCTACGACTAGCCCGGTAGCACCTTTTACCTTTTCTAGAAAGGATTTCCTAAAATAATGGTATGAGAGTCCTAAAACATAGAGGTTATGTGTTTCCCCCTTAACAGTGAGTTTTAATATAGTGTTAAGACAAAATCCCTTAACCACTAAGGACTAGATGGAACTATGGACATCAAGGAATATTGTGATTCATATTTTAACCTAAAGACGTCTCCAATGCATAACTTTGCAATATGTTAGGTATGTCTTAATCATCCAAGGGATTACATAAAAAATAGACTCCTATTAGCAGCAAAAGCAATACGGCTTCACCTTAGTCTCCAGAGAAAAAAAATGTAGGAAAGGTAAGGAAGGATTAAACAGATCTTAACAATACCCCAATTACATTATTAAGGCCAGAAAATTCCAATGTCACCTATGAATTTTGCCCTTGTGCTTTTGTTCCAGACATATCTTCTATCAACCCTGGATGTCATTTTCATGGAGGCTAACATAGCAGTTGCTAGGCAGACCATAGGAGCTCCAACTCTGCTCATTGCTCATGTTAATCATAACCCTTTAAAGACAAGAGGAGTATGCAGGGCATTGCTTTTCTATGTGTTGCAAACACCCTCTGGTTGTTAAAGGGTTAATTAGGCTGATGCACTCTGCTTGCTTTCGTATTTAAAAAAAAATAGAGCAACAGTCATGAAAGTCTCCATGGCCAAGTCATCCAGTACTGACTGAAGATTTTATCTCATTAACAAATACACAAGGGCAAAGTTCATAGGTGCCATTAGGGTTTTCTAGCAATTGTAAGGTAAGTGCGTTGGGGGGGGTTATTTTAGAAGGTGTTATAGAGAAAACCTGCAATCTAGCTTGAGCTAAGTTGTGCAGCCCTGTTCTTCACTCTGACAGCTGATTTGGGTTAATAAACAGACCTAAAGCAGCTGTATAGGAACATTTTTCAATGGACCTGAACTCCAATATTAGAAATGTGGTGCCAGGCCAGTTACTTTGACTTGTGAGCTTGACTTCCATGGTGGGTAAGATATTAGAAAGGTTCTAACTGACAGTATTTGGAACTCTGTGAAGACAAACAATATTATTAGTAGGTCAGCATGGTTTTATGAAGAATAGATTGTGTCAGACTAATTTACTTGCATTTTATGAAAGGGTATGTAGTAATTTGGACAAGTAGTGCACTTGGATTTTGCCAAAGCCTTTGATAGAGTGCCTCATGACAAGTTACTGCAGACATTAAAAGGCTCTTACATTGTTAAGCAAACTACAATGCTGGTCCTGTGCTGGAAATAAATAATATAAATATGACTCCAAAATATGGTGTGATGGCACGTCTTCTTTCTTTCCATGAGACACGTCAGTACCTTTTCAGGATAATCAATATATATCCTATGCTACATTGTTTTCTTTGACATCCTTACTGTTCTTGGGTGTTCTGACCCTGTGGTGCCAGAGGGTGGATGGAACACTTTTTGTGTGCTGTGCATCTGTGTGGTCCGAAGTGCTGGAACTTACCCATTTTTTTAAGTCAGATTTAGATTATTTATGTCCAACACAGCACCAGCATCATAGGTCACTTAACATTATGAGATCCCTGATCTTTATGAATACAGGAAATATTGGCTACATGGTTACATTTTAAGGTATTGGAAATCACACACTGATGTAGTTATTTTGTGGAGCAAAACTATGCGATGCTGTGGGCTACAGTGGGGGTAGGAGCCATTCTTTTTATATGTACATAAGCAGCCTTTTTTTGCATCACTTCTTCATTTGTGTTCAATACATGGCATATACAGTGCTCTGCTCTGTTGAGCATTTCCATGTGGAGGCTTGATGGAACTACCCTCATAGTGCTAGTCACTAGGTTACCTTTACATAATCTTTTCATCATATAATTGAAATGTTTTATATCACTGGTTACAGTCTGACATTTGGACATTTTTGATGTTTATTACCAATTCACATATCCTAATACCAAAACCATACCAATACTTGGTACTAGACTTGTGTACGGGGAAACAATTTGGTAAAATTCGATTTCACACGATTTTTTTATTTTTTTTTGGTTGATCCGAAAATCCGACCGGACCTGTTCGACTCAGACGAAATTCAGATTGGATCCAAATTATTCGGCCAAATTCACTATGCTTTTAAAAATACAATAAAATCAAAATTAGATAAATGAAAATAAGTGGAACTATTTCCAGGGTCTAAATGAAGATGGTGGGACAGGGTAAGAAGGATCTTTAGCCTTATGGTACTGTAGATGAAGCATGGATGTAGCTATTTGAAGGAAGAAGGAAGATTGAGGATGACTGGAGCAGGAAGGACTCAGTAGATATTAGACATATGACTTTTCTTAGATTAGCGTTAGACTACAAAACTGAAGACGCCTGGAGCAGGAAGGACTCATAGACACAGAACTTTTCTTAGATTAGAGTTAGACTACAAAACTGCAGAAGCCTGGAGCAGGCAGGACTCATAGACATACAACTTTTTCATAGATTAGAGTTAGACTACAAAACCAAGGAAGCCTGGAGCAGGCAGAACTCATAGACATGCGACTTTTCTTAGACTAGAGTTAGACTACAAAATTGAGGAAGCTTGGAGCAGGCAGGAGTTTACTGACGCTGCCACTTGTTTGCTAGTGTGTGAGTTTAGTAGTCACCATGTGGCAAATATCTTTGGGATCCGGTGTTGGGACGATATCATCTTTGACCTCATCCCATTTCCGCCGAAAAGAGGTACCATTGGATAAAAATACGAAAATCATACAGGAAGCCTGAAGCTGGCAGGACTCATAGACATACAACTTTTCTTAGAATAGAGTAGACTACAAAATTTAGGATGACAGCAACACAGGAGATGTAGCCAGAACTGCAGAACACTGGAGCAGGCAGGAGTCAGTCATTAGATGGATACAGCGACTGAGGATGAATGGTGCGAGGCAGACTCAGGTTGACAGCAACACAAGAGATGTAGCCAGGAATGCAGAACACTGGAGCAGGCAGGACTCAGTAAATACATGGATACAGCAGCAACTGAGGATGACTGGTGCAAGGCAGACTCAGGCTGACAGCAACAATGGAGATGTAGCCAGCAGAAAACTGCAGAACACTGGAGCAGGCAGGACTCAGTCATTAGATGGATACAGCGACTGAGGATGACTGGTGCAAGGCAGACTCAGGATGACAACAACACAGGAGATGTAGCCAGGACTGCAGAACACTTGAGCAGGCAGGACTCAGTAAATACATGGATACAGCAACTGAGGATGACTGGTGTGAGGCAGACTCAGGATGACAGCAACGCTGGAGATGTAGCCAGCAGAAAACCGCTGAACACTGGAGCAGGCAAGACTCAGTCATTAGATGGATACAGCGACTGAGGATGACTAGTGCGGAGCAGACTCAGGATGACAGCAACAATGGAGATGTAGCCAGCAGAAAACTGCAGAACACTGGAGCAGGTAGGACTCATTCATTAGATGGATACAGCGACTGAGGATGACTGGTGTGAGGCAGACTCAGGATGACAGCAACACTGGAGATGTAGCCAGCAGAAAACCGCAGAACACCGGAGCAGGCAGGACTCAGTCATTAGATGGATACAGCGACTGAGGATGACTGGTATGAGGCAGACTCAGGATGACAGCAACACAGGAGACGTAGCCAGGAATGCAGAACACTGGAGCAGGCAGGACTCAGTAAATACATGGATACAGCAGCAACTGAGGATGACTGGTGCGAGGCAGACTAAGGATGGCAGTAACACAGGAGATGTAGCCAGGAATGCAAAACACTGGAACAGGCAGGACTCAGTAAATACATGGATACAGCAGCAACTGAGGATGACTGGTGCGAGGCAGACTAAGGATGACAGCAACACTGTAGATGTAGCCAGAACTGCAGAACACTGGAGCAGGCAGGAGTCAGTCATTAGATGGATACAGCGACTGAGGATGACTGGTGCGAGGCAGACTCAGGTTGACAGTAACACAGGAGATTTAGCCATGAATGCAGAACACTGGAGCAGGCAGGACTCAGTAAATACATGGATACAGCAGCAACTGAGGATGACTTGTGCGAGGCAGACTAAGGATGACAGCAACATTGGAGATGTAGCCAGCAGAAAACCGCAGAACACTGGAGCAGGCAGGACTCAGTCATTAGATGGATACAGCAGCAACTGAAGATGACTGGTGCGAGGCAGACTCAGGATGGCAGCAACACAGGAGATGTAGCCAAGAATGCAGAACACTGGAGCAGGCAGGACTCAGTAAATACATGGATACAGCAGCAACTAAAGGTGACTGGTGCGAGGAAGGCTCAGGATGACAGCAACACTGAAGCTGTAGCCAGCAGAAAACCGCAGAACACTGGAACAGGCAGGACTCGGTCATTAAATGGATACAGCGACTGAGGATGACTGGTGCAAGGCAGACTCAGGATGACAGCAACACAGGAGATGTAGCCAGGACTGCAGAACACTGGAGCAGGCAGGACTCAGTAAATACATGGATACAGCAACTGAGGATGACTGGTGCAAGGCAGACTCAGGATGACAGCAACACAGGAGATGTAGCCAGGACTGCAGAACACTGGAGCAGGCAGGACTCAGTAAATACATGGATACAGCAACTGAGGATGACTGGTGTGAGGCAGACTCAGGATGACAGCAACACAGGAGATGTAGCCAGCAGAAAACCGCTGAACACTGGAGCAGGCAAGACTCAGTCATTAGATGGATACAGCGACTGAGGATGACTGGTGTGAGGCAGACTCAGGATGACAGCAACAATGGAGATGTAGCCAGCAGAAAACCGCTGAACACTGGAGCAGGCAGGACTCAGTAAATAGATACCGCAGAGCCAGACTGAACAACGTGTATAGTGGGACAATAATGTAGTCTTTAAATTCCCCACTGAGTCCCACCAAGTCAGGGGGTCCTCTGCCCAACCAACCACTGTCCTAGAGCTGGGTAAGCTGAGGCGTTCAGCATATTATGTTACTATGGTACTTTTTTTCTTCTAATCTGCATTGAACCTGAGAGTAGGGTAACCCAGCTTTGGCAGGTTGAGCTGGGGGGTTAATTGAGTATATTTCCAGTAACAGAAAATACCCGCTCACTCTGGACAGTGGTTGGGGGGCAAAAAAGCAACTCCTGGGCTACCAGGAACAAAGTAGGCCATACAGCCCTCTTATTATCCAAGAAAGTCAAGGGATCTGTTCTTGGAGGCAAAGAAGGTTCAGCAAGGTAAGCCTTAACCTCAAACTCAGCACTTTTTCTACTGATTGGGAGCTGTTTGTTTTTCCTGAAACATAATCTGTCCATTGCCTCAGCATAAAAAGCAGCAGCTGCACCACTGGAAGAAGATGACTTGCTATTGGCGCTGCTACTGATAGGTCCCAGAAGACCACCACACTCCTCCAGCTCATCTGCAGAATCTTCTCCTGCCCTGTGTGACTGCATCCTGTTTTTCCTTTGCCTCTCATGAACCCTCGCTATCAATTGTGCCCTCCAGGCAGTGACTGAAATGGAAGTAAGTGCCATCTTGCCTTTGATTCGTGGATCACACATTGTGGCAAGCATTAACTCGGGACAATTGTCCATGGTCTCATCCATGCACCTAGTTAGTTCCTTCTTCAGCCTCGTTAGAAGGGCAGCAACATCAGGAAGTATATTACCATCAGCACCAGGCAAGCGTTCCTTATGGGCAAGGATATCGTCCAATTTTAAGGAGACGTGCGTGAAGAGGGGAATTACTTCTGCCAGGCTAGCGTTTTCTTTGCTCAAAATTTCAATCAAAGCACAAAAAGGCATAAGGACTGTTACTACCTGTTCCATCAGGGCCCAGTCAGCCCTGCCCAGTGTTCTGTTACTGTCAATGAAATGGTGACATGACATTGCGTGAATTGCCTTTTTCTGCTCTAGGATACGCTCTAGCATATCTAAGGTGGAGTTCCACCTGGTCCCAACATCTTGTTTTAGGCAGTGCTCTGGGAGATCTGCCTTTTCCTGTTCCTACCTGAGGAGCTGGCTATCTGTGACGCTCCGATGGAAGTAACATAGTAACATAGTAAATTAGGTTGAATAAAGACACAAGTCCATCAAGTTCAACCTTCTCCTCATACCCCAGTAATTTTATAGCTTTCCTGCTACCAAATGAGTTAGTCTTTATCAGACCTTCCTGATCTGCCTACTAATAAATAGTATAACTCTGTATGTTCCATTTGGAAAGAAATGTATCTAATCTTCTCTTGAATGTATCCATTGTATCTGCCATAACCACCTCCTTGGGCAAAGAATTCCACTATTTAACAGACCTCACTGTAAAAAAAACCCTTCCTCTGCTGAAACCTAAACCTCATTTCCTCTAATCTCAAGGGGTGTCCCCTGGTCATCTGATCAGGCCTTGGAATAAATAGCTCACCGCAGAGATCCTTGTATTGACCTCTCATATATTTGTACAAGGTGATAAGGTCTCCTCTTAGTCGTCTTTTCTCTAGAATAAATAAACCAAGTTTGTCTAGTTGTTCCTCATACGTCAAGTCCTCCATTCCCTTAATTAATTTTGTTGCTCTTCGCTGTACCCTCTCTAGTTCTAGTATATACTTTTTCAGAACTGGTGCCCAAAACTGTACTGCATACTCAAGGTGAGGTCTTACCAGTGATTTGTACAATGAAAAAATAATGTTATCCACTCTTGCTACAATACCTCTTTTTATGAAAGACAGGATTTTGTTTGCTTTTGCTACTGATGTTTGACACTGTTCACTGTTTCCAAGTTTGTAGTTGACAAGGATACTGAGGTCTTTCTCTAGCAATGAGTCCCCTAAAATGATTCCAATAAGTTTATAAGTAGCCTTGGGATTGTTTCCTCCCATATGCATGACTTTACACTTCTCCACATTAAACGTCATATTCCATTTGTTTGCCCAGTCTGCCATTTTTTATAAATCCCTCTGTAGAGAGCAATTATCCTGTTCTGAATTAATTACCCTGCATATTTTAGTGTCATCTGCAAATGTTGATAATTTGCTTTCTATATCTATTTCTAGGTCATTTATAAACATGTTAAAAAGCAGCGGACATAATACTGAACCCTGAGGTACTCCACTCTCCACTTTAACCTTATTAGAGAATTGTCCATTTACAACCACACACTGTTCCCTATCCTTCAACCAGGTTTGTATCCAATTGCAAAGGTCATCTCCTAGCCCTGATTTCCTTATTTTATAACCCAGCAATTTATCGGCACGACTCCAGAAGTGCTGGCAACCTTCCAGTGTTACTGCCATCCTCGAGAGCAGCCTTGACTACTAGATGCAGGACATGCGTTGAGCAGCGCACACCGACAAATCTGCAATCCCGGAGAGCCTTGATCATGTTAGCTGCACCATCAGTAACCACAAACCCCATTTGCGCCTGTGTGCCTGTCCGCTCCCTTAGCCACTGCGCCACCATGTTCTGCAGTGCTTTGCAAATGTTATTTGAGGTGTGCTGCTGATCCATTACCTCAGCATGGCGGAGGAAAGAGCGGTGCCCTGCCTGCTTGTCTACTGCACCCAAACTTATTGTTGCTGTCGGTGTGTCTTGCAACACATTAGGCTGACACTAATGCACCATCAATGACAGGAAGCCATGCTGGCCACTCAGAGCACTCCATAAGTCAGTGGTAAAGTGCACTGACTGTCCAGAAGCCTTTCCTAGCAGGTCCTTCAAAAGCCCAATGCAGGAACGGTAGAGTGAGGGCACTATATTTCTACTAAATGTGGTGCGGGATGGAATTTTATATCGGGGTGCAATAGCCTCCATAAGTTGATGGAAGGGCTCCCCGTCCACCAAATTAAAAGTAGCACCCCCAACGGCTATGAGCTGTGCAATAAGGCATGTGATTTTCCTGGCTGACTGTCTGCACATCCCCTTGGAATGAAACCCACCAAAATCTTCAAGTGTGGCCTGTATTGTTTGGGATGGGCTCTGCCTGTCTGCTGCTCTTACTGGGACCAGATGTGGTATGATCCCCCTTCCCTTTCTCCTGCTGCCTTCTGGTGGTGGGTGTGACACTGGTAAATGCAGTACTACTACTGCCACCTTCTGCACTTATCATCACAGAGTTGTGGTAGTTGTTCAGGTGTTGGTTCATCCTGGAGGTGGTCAGATGACCCAACACCCGCCCACTGCTGACTTCCCTGCCACACAAATTACATTTTGCTCTCCGGCCATCGCCAACTGCCACAAAATGGTCCCACGCTTTTGTGCAACTGATGACTCTGGAAGGTGGTGGAGAAGAAGAAACTGAGGTGACACTTTCTTCATCTTCACATGTTGGAGCAATCTCACTTTGCTTTTTATTTCTACGTACAGTTACAGGGATACCAGTAGACCTAAAGATGGCAGCAGGGATGTTGGGGCTGGGACTGGAAGAGGATTGTGGAGTAACAGTGGCACTGGTGGCGGAGACGCTAGCAGCTACTACCTGGCTGGGAGAGTCCAATGGAAATGGGGAGGCAGGTGTTGAGTTGTCATTAGAAGACACAAGTGTAACTGGAGAAACAGGAGGAGTACTATGGGAAGCAGGTGAAAAATTAAGCTCAGGGGAATAATCATGGTCACTGGAAAAATAAAGCTCAGGGGACAAATCAAGCTTAGAAGACTTTGATCCCTCAGATTCTTCTTCTAACTCTTGTAGATTTTGAAAGGAAGAAACATCATCATCAGCAGCAGATTTTGTGGAAACCTGCTCAATTCCCTCTTCTGCCTGGTGACTACCGGGAAATGGTAAACTATCTCCCTCAATAACATTTTCTGGAGTGGATATGCTCTCAGTGGCAGTGACAATGGTGGCAGGAAAAATGTTATCCAAATATTGCAATCATTTCCGTTTCAGCTGCTTACACGGACGTTCGCTATAAAATCCTGTGTTGATACTGCCCACGGTGTCCGACCAGTACTATTACCACAGTTAGGTGTCCCCAGGTTTATACAGCTGGCTGTAGTGGAGGTGGTGACTAAACTGCCAGTGACGCTAGCCTTTGTGCAAGTGGAATCATCATGAAACAGCTGACAAGACACAGGTGACGGATGCTTTGTGGTCTAAGAGGAGGAACTGGACCTCTCTACCCTGCTAGTAGAGGAAGAACGACCTGTAGTTCCCTTCTTATTTTTATTTTTTTATTTGGAGTGCTGCTGCTGAGTCTGACTAGTACTAGTACTCTTCTTTGCTTGCCTGCTGCTGCTAGCTCTGCTTGAACGCAACATCACTGTGGTGGTGTTGGTGGTTGCTGGATCACTGCAGCTGGTACCAAGACAAGAAACATCAGGTTGTTCACTAGTACTCAAATCCATTACACATTACACAGCTGTCAGACTGGCTGTATCACTCTACAAATTTTTCACATACACTCCTTTGCAGTGGCAGTAAGACAGCAGGCCCCCAGTCCCTACACAGCTCTTAGATTGTATCACTCTACAAATTATTCAAATACACTCCTAAACTGGATTTTGATACTTTAAATACTGGAACACTGGTGAGTCTCCCTTGCGGTGGCAGTAAGACAGCAGGCCCCCCAGTCCCTACGCAGCTGTAAGATTGTATCACTCTACAAATTATTCAAATACAGGAGTCTCCCTTGTGGTGGCAGTAAGACAGCAGGCCCCCCAGTCTATAACAGTGCTACATATTTGTATAACTCTGGCACAGCCATTCTTGAAAAATAACTACAGCTTGGAATATGCCAATGGGGTGCAATAATAACTAGTATTTATGTAGAGCCTTTCTCCCAGTGGGACTCAAAGTTTTTTCAGTGCATAATCTCGGAATTAACCGAATCGGCAGCTGAAATAATAGATGTTATTATTACCCAATCAATGGTACTCATTTATCGTTCTCGGAAGGATGAAGGGCTGAGTTGACCCTGCTGGGATTTGAACAGGCTCCATAGTCAGGGACTTTACCACTGAGCTATCTCACCAGCATGTGTTGTATTTTGTCATGCAACACATGACAAATTTATTTTTAAATTCCTGTTTTCAACAAAAGAATAGTGGGAACCACCAACATTTTTGCAGCATTGCCATTCCACAAGCAAACTTTTGGATTATTTTTGTGCATTATTTCATTCCTAAGAATTTAGTAAGGGTGGGTTGGCAGTGCAAAGAACTGTGTAACTTAATTGCTTTAACTTTATAACTTCTGGTGATGGTGGTGGGCCTTGTGGTGGGTATGGGTACTGAATGACACTAGTAACTTCCATCAAACTGAGAATCATCTTTCACCGTGCATTACATTTTGCACAACAGCAGCAGTAGGAGACATGGGTGTTGTTGTTACTGAGAAAATGTTGTCCCACTACCTGAAAAATCTACTATGTTACTGTTATGTGCTGTTAATCCAAATCAGACATGTTGTTATGCTACAAGTAGGATCTCAAAGAGGATGTCCCTCAATGTGATCCTGCTTTCTCCTTGCTCATAATTGTTCACAGAAACAACAGATTGCAACATGCTTAGTTTTCTAATTGTTAGTGAAATAGCTTTATACTGGCAATTTCATAGAATGAGAAGTTCATGAGCAACTACTAGGCTTGTGCGATTCGATTTGTTGACATTCGGAATTCGATGAAAAAGGGGTCATTCGGTGACATTCGGACCGTCCAAAAGGCAAGGGTTGTTCCCCCAAAAAAATCAGAATTCGGCCAGCCCTGCTCAGAATGTTGTCCAAAATTTCAGAAATTCGGCGACTACTACCCACGCTCGATTACTTTCCCTCCATGTCTCTATTCCAATTAGCTTCTCCGTTTCATGAGCTACTTTCTCGCTTTGTCTCTATTACAATTAGCTTCTTCGTTTCATGATGGGGGTTGGACTAATGACACAGGCACCAAGACAGCCTGCATTTCCTCTTAGTGCTTTGTTGGAGCTCAGAGTGAGAAGAAGCAAGAAATATTAGAGTCTCCAGTTGTTGGGTAGGCAGGCAGGTAGCATTTGGCATAGACAGGCAGCCAGCATTAGTGCCTTATTGCCACTGCAAGGGAGAGTCATCTTATTTCATGTGTAAAATATTAAAAAAATTTAGGGATTTGTTTGAATAATTTTCAGAGTGACCCATCAGCCAGTCTCACAGTTGTGTAGGCAGGCCTAGTATCTTATTGCGTCCATAAAGGAAAGTCACCTTTGTTCCTGTGTAAAATATTAAAATTAATAGTAGGGATTTGTTTGAAGAATTTTCATTGTGATACATCAGCCAGTCTCACAGTTATGTAGGCAGGCCTAGTACCTTATTGCGTCCGCAAGGGAAAGTCACCTTTGTTTCTGTGTTAAATATTAAAATTAATATTAGGGATTTGTTTGAAGAATTTTCCTTGTGACACATAAGCCAGCCTCACAGTTCTGTAGGCAGGCCTAGTACCTTATTGCATCCTCAAGGGAAAGTCATCTTTGTTCCTGTGTAAAATATTAAAGTTAATAGTAGGAATTTGTTTGAAGAATTTTCATGGTGAATAATAATTGTTTGAATAATTTTCAGAGTGACACATCAGCCAGTCTCACAGTTGTGTAGAAAGGTAGGCAGGCCTTCCTTCAAATTTAGCTACATCCATACTTCATCTACTTCATCCATAGTACCATGAGGCTAAATGCCTGCCTTACCCTGTTCCACCATTTTCATTTAGACCCTGGAAATGGTTATATTTATTTATTTTTTATTTTTTATTGTATTTTTAAAGGTATTTTAAAGTTGACAAATAATTCGGACTGTCGTTGACTTTTGTCCGAGTCGAAATGCAGAGTCGCCGAATGAAAAAAAAATTTCGTCCGACATCGAATTTTATCCCAAATTTTTGTCGTGCACAAGTCTAGCAACTACTACTAATAGGGATAGATGTTGCAATAGTAGTCACTGGTGCTAATATTTGAACCGTAGCAGAAGCCCCCATAGCTAGGGTTGTGGCAGTTGGCCTGTGTTGTTACTTAGTCAATAAAGTTGAGTGTGATTGGGTGGAGGTTGGATTGGAAGTAGTGATGTTGATGCTGATGTAGTCCAAGATTATTTGTTGGACATAACGATGGCAGAATTGATTTTACTGTAAAGAAAATGAAAGATCTGTTTGTGAGTGAAGTGACATTTTGTCTGTCTCAAAATAATGTAGGATGTATGTCTTTGTTTGTCACTGTCACATTCAGTCTCTGCTCAGGTGTAAAATAGGATCTCTGGTTTATCTTTGTCACTTATCAGTGAAAATTATTTTTTAACTATCCTTATCTGTCTACAAATCCCACCCAAAACTGGCAAACAGAAATACTCCTTCAATCAAACATTTATATCTCCCCCTCTCAGCCTGTCTGCCTCTACACACTAGCAGTTAGTGTCAAAGTTTCAGCAGTTATATATTTTTCTTCAAAGAACTGCAGTGATAGGTGTTGCATAACAGTATAGGGTAGAGTGCATAGCTTCAAAATCCATAGCTTGCAATAAAAAGTACAACAGCTAGTGAACTACCACCATACCTCAATATATGCTTGCCTTTCTTGTTCTTGGAAATGTGGGAGGGAGTGTGTTTGTGCAAGTAACACAGTAATCAAGTTATACCTGTATTTGTCTTGAATGTATTATTTATTTATGTCTGCATAGTATCTGTCACTCGGTAAAGAATCAGGCTCAGACAGCCAAACTACTTAGACTGTAAGATATATTGGGCAGGGACCTCCTATCCTAATGCATACTCACCTGGGGTTCCTGTTATGGTTGTTTAAATAACCATTTAATTATTGCACTTATTGAACACCTTCTATACAAAATGTAAACTATAAAGTGCTAAGAAAACCTGTATAAGAATATACATACATACATAAAAATATACGTATATACAAGCAGGAGGAATACTTTCCCTGCCTGTAGGACTATCATTTATCAGTCAGAAAGGCTTTATGTACAGTAGAATAAGACCAGGATGCCTGATAGTGTATGTTGGATTCTGTGCTATCAAATCCTGATCTTTACCAACAAATAACCTGTGACTTATTAAAGATAATCAAAAGGGAAGATTAGTTACATGTTTGCTGCAAAAAACCATGTTAAGTCTGCCTCTTCATGGCTCCTCAAATTAGGCAAGTCTCTAGATGCCTCAAATCTGAAGAAAATGTGTATTTAATGTAATGCAATTAAAAAGCGGGGATACCATCCTACCTCATCTGTGAGCAAACCCCTTGTGAAAAAGGTAAGGGAGGTATACTATGTACATCTTCCTAATTGAAAATATCACCTGTGTAGAGAGAGCTTTGAACCAAGAAGGAAGGTGGAGCCAAAACCTCCCAAATATATACAAAAATATATACACAAAGTCTTGCAGAACTTAAAATGTTTGTTGTTGTTAGGGAAGGTATAAATATCAATGTATTTATTAATCAAATCTATGACATATTAATATTTAATAGACATCTATTCTTGAACTGTTTGGTACTGGCAAGTACAAGATCATGTCTTACTGTTCTACTAGTTCTTGTGTTCTTATTAATTAGGTATAAATATAATTTTTTTTTAAATCTCAGGCAGCTGCAGCTTGGAGTAAGGTGGGCTGCATTTGGCTGACAGGGGCGCAAGCTGGACACCTCTGATCTATAACAAGCAACAGGTTATTTATCGGTAAAGGTCAGGATTTGATATGCAGACTTTTTTTGTTTACCAGGGACAATGGAACAAGGCTGCCATGTCAGACAGTGTTGTACTACAAAAACAAAAAGTGTGAACAACACACAAAATTAAGTGTATTGTTCAAGGCATGGTAGCCTCTCAGGTCCTGGTCAAGTCACGATTTTCACTCCCATGTGCCATTGCAGAGAGGACATTTCCATATTCATATCAGACTAATGCCTCCTTCAGACAGTCAAGCTCAGAAATATCAGGCAAATCCTGTCTGCACGAGAGAAACATCAGGCTCTAGCTGACAGAAGCAGATTCTGGTCTCTGGACCATCCTGCGGCTCTTCAGCAGAGACAAAATAGTGCAATATAGAAATAAACACTTCATTGGAACGGTCTACAAAGTGTGCTTGCAAACCAGGCATACTTTGTAGACCGTTCCGATTAAGTGTTTATTTCTATATTGCACTATTTAGATTCTGTCCCGGGACCAGAATCTGCTTCTCTCTGCTACAGCCTGATATCAGTCAAAGGGGACTGAGGGAGGAACTTTGTAATCGTATATCTCTCAAACAATAAAGGTTTGAGAGATCAGAGTGGACTCAATTAATTTATTTTTTTACTGTCTACAATATTAAATGTACTTAATACTATCCCTTTAAATTCTGAATATCTTGGAGACTCTAGAATTCAAGAAATTGAATCCCCATCCAGACGTTTGGGTGTCAAAGAGGTATTATCCAAGGCACTGCAATGCCTTGGACATATCTCTGGCACCTAAAATCAATTGGAAAGATTATTTCTCCTCTATGTGCAGCTGGTATGCACCAGAATTAATTATACTGTTTTTATTTTGTACATAAGTCCCTTAGTGTCACAGTGTAATGATTATGTGAATCCCAGCTTGGGGTTATCTTGGCAGTGTTATAACACAGCTGGTTGAAATTGTTAGTTCTTTGGGGGGTTTTATTTGAGTATTTTTCCCTACTAAAAATGATACATTTTGCATTTCTTGCTTTTAGTCTTGCTTTTTCTTTTTAGACAGAAAGTTCCTTATTCATTTCAGTCTCTTAAAGGAGTAATAAACCTTTATTACATAGTTATTACAGTTTAAACTGTTGGTCCAGACAGTTCAGCTGGTAACCATACAGTTTTTCTGTCACTTTCTATGGACGAGGTGATGCAAGGGCTACAGTATATCACAGTAACAGCTCCTTCACTTCATGACAGTTTGAACTGTTATAACTTTTGAATAATGCAGATACCAGCAATGGGAGTAGGAATGGGTCAAATGCTTCACCCAAAAGAGAAAACAGCACTTTTTGTATTTGGCAGAAATTCCTGTGAAAACTTCTGTTTTTCCTCTTTTTCACGCCATGACCCCACTGCACTGGTATCCATAGAACCATGCATGCCGATGCTTAGCCCTTTCCCACAGTGACCATAGAATCACACACATTGTTCCCCTTTGTCCCATGTAACCATAGACCCACATGCTGACCCTCCAACCTTGACCCACAGTAACCATAGAACTGCACATTAGTGATGGGATAAAATTTTCACCTCAATCTGAAATCGGCGAAAAATGGAACTTTCTGCTTGGTGAAAAATTTCCCTCAAAAAGTGCAGTTTTTCCCATTTTTTCCCGCTTTTTTCGCCTAGCTCATTGCATTGAAATCAATGGGTAGAAAATGTTTTCTCCACCTCAAGAAAGCTTTCTACAGCCAAATAAGAGGCTGTCAGGAGCTCACAGCATGCCATTCTGTGTTTTTGAGAGGAGAGAGCAACATGTTTTTGAGCTAGAGAAGATAGGCAAATACAGGGGAAAGGAGGTTAGTTTTAGGGAGTCACTTAGGAGGACATTTGTTCTCTGTAGTATGGGAGTCTGCGGGCACAATGGGGATAAGAAGGGAAGAAGAAGGTTGACCCAAAATAGCCCAAAATTTGGTGTGACTGACTGACTGGCAAGACACAGGCAGCTGGGGTCCAAATTGCTTGCTGATTTTACTTTTATTGTTGCTGTGCTGGGGAAGTCTGGGGAAAGAAGTTGTTGATTTTGTTATATATTTTTTGGGGACTAACTGTGATGAGATATGGTGGACAACTTAAAAATAAATAAATAAAAACAAAAAACATAAACAATTAAACAAATAAATATATTAGACAGCTGACTGGGAGCTCTGTGACTGAGGTGACTTGATAGACAGCAGACGACATTGAGAATTTTGTTGAGGGCCAAGGCAAGACATCACACTCCATCAGTTGTGTACTGTAGAGAGAGTAAAAAGACACACAGTAGTTGAGTAATGACTAGCAAATGCACAAGCAGGAGGGGGAAAGGTGGAGCAGTGCAGGGACAGGGGAGTAAAGTGGTAGTACAAAAACTGACTGCAGCAATGGTTGCTGCAGTGTGTGCAATAAATGATGATGATCCCTCTCCTCCAGTGTGGATGCAGTTTGTCAAGGTCCCACCAATCACACCACACCAGTCCCCCGCCACCACTACCATACACAACTTTGAATTCCAGCTACGTATTTCTCCACTACAGCCCTCAGAAGAAGTAATATTGTGCTGGGAAATGTTGCACCATTTGAAACATAGAAAAAAATGTTTTGGAATAGGTGAAAAATGTGTTAGACCAGGGCTCAAAATTTCCACTCGCCTCCTCGCATTTGGCGAGTAGAAATTGAATGAGGGTGAGTGGAAATTGATGCCAGTCCCGCCGATTTAAGTAACTGTCCCGCTTCCCAGGCTTGTTCCCTGCTTGCTACTCTCTCAGCAGCACAGGAGAGTCATGTTCATGTTCCCCCATACCCATGCTTGCTTATTATGTGACAGCAGGGGCATTGCTGGGGGGGGGGCTAACGAATGTTTAGACTGACAGCCCCGAATATCCTAAGATCCATCACCCTACTGTTAGCAGATCCATGTGACATGCGCAGTGATCTGGCGCATGTTAGGGTTTTTGTCATGGTTCGGGTTGCCACTTTAAAACTTTTTCAGAGGACTGCAACCTGCACCACATAGCCGCTTGTCCTGGGGCCGACTGAAGAGCAGGGGATTTGTATGCCAATCCTCGCTGCTTGTATTAGATACCTCTGCAGATGTGTGTTGCTAGGGGGGCTGAAGCTCCGATTGTCTCTGTGGTCAGCCCCGCATATAGCGAAGCCAGCCTGCCACAGATTCCCACATTTATCTGACAGCCAGCCAGCCTCTGCAATACAACTCCAGTCAGACACTCCAGTGCCTTACACAAAATATACACCATCCGACAGCCAATGAGAGAGAGTACGGGTTTTTCATGGTGCTCCGCTCTCACTGGCTTGCTGGTGATGTGTGAGACAGTGGGGACAACAGCGTGTGACTCCACGTCCTCTCTGGGAGCTGTAACAGTGAATGAACAGAACACACAAACAGGCAGGCCGTGGCAGGTCCCATCCTTACTCCTGACAAAGTGAGTAGGAAATAGTGATTGATAATGATAATCGCTCTTTTTCTCACAAATGAAGAGACACCCCCTGTGAGATCATTCAAATGTTGGATCATAAAGGAGAGATTGCATGTAAAACCAAGCTTTATTTAAGTATATTAAAAACTAACAAAAATGTATATTCATTCTTAATAATACAAATTAATCATGCTGAGGACTACATTGTTCTCGGACAAGAGAAGGTGTTACTGGTTGGCTAAAGAATGGAGCGATAAAGTACACAGGCCGAACCTGGGGGTCCCCATAACATTTTGCCCATTCTATAATGTTGCAGTTCTGTGGCCTCCCCAGACAGGTCAGCGAGCTGGCTTCACTTGTTGCAAAGGGATACTTTGAGTGCCAGAAGGGTATCCAGCGCATTGCTAAGCAGTGCATTGAATACTTTTCTGGCACTCAAAGTGTTCAGCTCCCCTTACACAGATGCCCCCCAGTGAGTGTCAGTGCACTCACTAGACTGCTCAATTCTGAGGAAGACGTTGTCGCACCTGGCAATATTTGCAGGGAGGAAGGAGGTAGGTGACATCATGCCATGCAGCTGCGCGGGCTGCTTAAATTTTGCTTGTATTGTGGTGCTCACCTATACACTCTAACTTGGTCTTGATAGAGTGAGTCGGATTTTTTCGTCCTGTCTGCACTGGTATGTTTCTAAAACCTATGGGGATACTTTGTTTTTCAACATCTGTTTTTATGCCTCATTAATGTTCCGTCTGCCGCACATGAATTAACCCTTTGAGTGCCAGATAGGTATCCAACGCAATTCAAAGAGTTGGATACCTCTCTGACACACAAAGGGATAATCCTTCTGCTTCATTATGGGTTTTAAGCCCTTGAGTGCCATACGCGTATGTAACACATTGCAAAGCCTTTATGGCAGTGGCACTCAAAGGGTTAACAACTAATACTGTACATCATACTCATCTGCTCCTTAAAGGGTTCATTAGGGACCGTACGGGTGAACAATGCATTGAAAATCCACACTTGCACACCCCTCTTGTTATTAAAGGGTTAGTAAAGGATATAATATAAGTCATCTGAAGGGTCTGCATTCCTAGATGGTCTGATTTATGAGTGCACATCTAGAGGTTAGAGTGAGATCAGAAGGAAGAGATGTGGTGTTTCTGAAAGAAGTGTACCATTCATGCCCCAGCGAGTGGGAGTCAGTAAAGGCAGCGCAGCAGAGAGGAACGAGTTCTTCATGGGCCAGCACAATGCTGCTAGTGCTAGAGAGATTCAGGTATCTGAGTCTGACTGTGGTCACCCAACCCTACCCCATATTTAACTAGTCATGTTTAGTTGGTGTTGCCTGCCCTCAGACCCCTACCATTAGGTTAAGAAAAGAGGGGCATGGTATGATATTTGAATATATGAATTTGGCACCTTTCTGGCAGTCCTGGGGTTAATAATATGACATGTGTCACATTGTGAACCCTAGAACAGCCAGACAGGTGCCAAATTCATATATTGGTTTTACAATTAATTTCAAACCCTACGGAAGTTTGCACCAAAAAGTAATTTAGTTTTAATATGACATCACTTATTTAGTCCCATTTCACTTATAAGCTCTGTGTTATGACTAGTTTAGCCTCATTTCATTTGTAAGTTCTATGGTATCACTAGTATAGCCCCATTTCAGTTATAAGCTCTGTGGATGGTATCACTAGTGTAACTTTATTCCAGTTTTAAGCTCTGTGGTATCACTAGTTTAGCCCAATTTAAATTATAAGCTCTGTGCTGCATTTTAATATATTTAACCCCTTGGATGCCAGAAAGGTGCCCAATGCCCCTATGGAGCAGTCGGTTTGCTCCAGAATTTCTCCACTTTCTTTTGAACGCAAGGCCCACCCCTTCCGTACTAGAAGCAGACTAACAGGCTGTTGGTGTTAGATCAAGTCCACCTTTGCTAAGGCCATAAGTTGAAAAGAGAACGAGTAGGTGTGTGTGTGTGTAAAATAGTTGATGAGCATGGTTTGTGTTTAAGCCTGTAATTGTTGAGAGAGTTGATGAGCTTTGTGTGTGTGTGTATTTAAGCATATAATTGTTGTGAGAGAGTTGAAGAGCTTAGTGTGTGTGTGTGTGTGTGTGTGTGTGTGTGTGTGTGTGTGTGTGTGTGTGTGTGTGTAACCTTATAATTGTTGTGAGAGATTTGATGAGCTTGTAGTGTGTGTGTGTGTGTGTGTGTGTGTGTGTGTGTGTGTGTGTGTATTTAAACATATACTTGTGAGAGAGTTGATGAGCTTAGTGTGCTTGTGTGTGTGTGTAACCTATAATTGTTGTGAGAGAGTTGTTGATATTGCAGTGTGTGTGTGTGTGTGTGTAACCTATAATTGTTGTGAGAGAGTTGTTGAGCTTGCAGTGTGTGTGTTTAAGCATATAATTGGTGTGAGAGAGTTGATGAGCTTGGAGTGAATGAGTGTGTGTGTTTTTGTGTTTGCTATTGAATATTTTTGTTAATTTTATTCTGAATAAAAGTGTCATTTCATCAAGGAGAACAAGATGGGTGGGGTTAAAGGCAGGGATATGGGTGGGGCTAGGCATGGAAACTGGTGGCGAGTAACTTTTCAGGCCTGGCTAGTAGCTCAGGACTTGAAATTTTGAGCCCTGTGTTACACTATGCGAAAAATGTGTTCGAATAGAAGAATAATGTGTTGGAATAGGCATAAAATTTGCTGGAATAGGCAAAAAGGAGGAAAATTTTGCATTGGAGAAAAAGAGAACATTTTGGGAAAAAAGCGAAAAATCAGTCATTTTTCTCGAAAAGTCATTGGGGAAATTTTTCTCACTTTTCACCCACCCCTACTGCATATACTGCCCGCCCATCATTGTTCCATGGTAGCCATAAAACCACACTAAACTCTGATTCCTAGTCATGTCCTGCTTTACTAGTAGCCATAGAAATGGACCCCTGAGTCTAACCCTCCTCCCCCTTCCCCTGTGGGAACTGGCAAAGTTCCTTTGGAAAATTTCAGAGGGTTAGAGGATTAGGTCTGAATCTCAGCAGCTAGATTTCAATGTTGATTAGTATTGTTCAGGATCGAAGTCAGCCAGATCTGACTGTGCCGAGTCGCTGACCAGGATAGAGATACTGGTAAGCTGATGGTGGACTCAGACCTAACTAGAAAAATAACGAAATGCAGGATTGGAAAAAACACTGGAGAGATTGTCTTCTAGAAAATGGGATAAGACCTTTACAGGTATGCCACCAAGGCGAGAAAAGAAACCCTCCTAGTGGGTAAGACCTTAGGAGTGTAGTGCAAGGGACAGTGACCTAGAGTAGCCAGAAGTGGGATGAGACCTCAAGGTCTAGCATGGGTTAATATAGTCACTGAAAGGTCCTGAAAAAGGCACAGGCCCCAACAGGCTATGACTGAGGAATCTTCCAGAGAGTATATATATATATATATATATATATATATATATATATATATATATATATATATATAAGAATATACATAAAATAAAATAAACAAAAAAAATAACTGACCCAATGGGCTATGACCTCATACAAGCGATAAAAGATTAAAATACAATGGGCCACAGACCCAGCGGGTTAGGGCCACTTACAATCAGTTCCAAGATAAATACCATGGGCTGGAGCCCCAGAGGGTTAAGGCCACTACAAGTGGTTCAAATAACCTATGTAATGGGCCACTGTCCCAGTGGAAGACCATAACGAGTGGTACTATGAATGGAGGCCTTGGGCCGTTGCCCCAGTGGGTTATGACTGTTTACAAATGGTACAGGAAAGATCTAAAATGAACTGTAGGATCAAAAGTAAGACCACTATGAGAGATAAAATGAAAGAAAACTTAGGGCTGAAGTCCCAGATGGTTCCATGACAACATATAATGAGCTGCAGGCCAAATGGTAAAGACCACTATGAGAGGTACAACAGACTGATACCTAGGCTGAAGCCCTAGTGGGTTAAGACCACTTATAATTCAATTATATACATATAATGGGCCTCAGACCCCTCAGGTAAGACCGTTATAAGTGGAGGCCTTGGGAAGCCCCAACTGGTTCTGACCGCTTATCAGCAATACAAATTAGCTATATGTACAATGTGCCATTGACCCAGTGAGTACTACTTTACCAGACAGTGAGTAGTACAATGGGCTGCAGCCCCAACAGGGTATGTATGTACAAGAGGTACAACAATAGGATACCTTTGGCTGAAACCCCAGCGTGTTATGATCACTTACACGCTGTTCAATCCATACATAAAACAGCTGCAAGCAGCAATAACTAAAAATAAAGGCCACCATAGAAGGCAAAATAATCCACCTACTGCAGAAGGCACTAAATAGCATCAGGGAGAAAAAGGTCATAGACAGGATAGCTGATAACCGTAACGAGGGAAAAACAGTCAGAAGCAAATCATCAACTAAAAGAAGACAAAGCATGAAAAATAATTGGGCAAGGCAGGGCAGGTTCAGAACTCCTAAAAAGTAGCAGCAGCCAATGAGAAAAAAGAGGGGAGGGTCTGACTGGAGAAGGGTGAAAGAAACATGATGTTAGATATGTTAGATATCTCTTTAGTGCATTGCAAAGCATGGGAGACAGCTCTAGGATCCAAGAGGCTGAGTATTTATGTGCAAATGCCATTTAACAGGGCTTCCCCTTATTCGCCAAATGTATCCATATAACCTTCCTTCTTTCGCCTGTTTTGCACTCGCATATGTTACAGGCAACACTATAGCCTAGAGATTTGGAGGACTAATGATTACAAAAAAATAATTCCTCAAACTATCATAGTAGCTCTGGAATTTTGGGCAAACATCCAAATACATCCAGCGTATTTTGGTAACTTAACATGGTGACCACATTCTTTAAGAACAAGCCCAGTTCCTTTCTAGCTTCACTCATGTATGGACATTCTCCTTATAGTGTTTAATAGAGTGCACCACACCCTTCCTCCCTTCCTTCTGAATACCCCTCTGTTCTTCTCATTTGCTTGTGCATACCTTTTAAGTGCATGGCCTGCCTTTAACATATATTAATATCCATCCCAATTAATTGCCACATATTAGAAGAACATGTCAAGTCATTAATTGCTGCTTCTGGTAATAGTTCACTAAATTGTCCTATTTGAACCCATGCAGAGCAGCTCCAGTGTAGCTTTGTCAACCTGCTATGTGGCTAGTTTCAAATATCATAGTTCATCAGGTTCATCAGCCTCAAAAGAACCTTGAAGACAGAATGATTGTTGACCCATGTTAAGTTACCAAAATACGTTGGATGTATTTGGATGTTTGCCCAAAATTCCAGAGCTACTATGATAATTTGAGGAATTATTTTTTTCTAATCATTAGTCCTCCAAATCTCTAGGCTATAGTGTTGCACATCATTCCTTTTGGAAATAAGACCCCAAATCCATGGAAACCTGTCATAGCTGGAAACAGCTGTAGCTGCTAAGTAGAAATCTGTGCATGCTAAGGCAGTATAGCAATCTCTCAGTGTCTCATGTGAGCTCCTTAGTCATACGTATTCACTGGTGGGCCTTTTTTGTTTTTCATCTGCATGCTGTGACTAACCTTGTATATCACGGGTATAATCCTGCAGATATAATGTTTCGTTGTCATTTTCCTATGGTTGAGTAAGCTGTCTTTCATTCTAAAGGGCTATATACACAAAATTAATTGGGCTATTATTGGGGCAGGCCAACCATACCATAAGGAACAAAAACAAATTCCAATTGCTTAAAGGGATAGTAATACTTCGTTTTAACTTTATTTTATTTTGTAGGCATTAAAAAAACATGAAGAATGATATGTCTTATCTCTCAAACCTTTATGGTTTAAGAGATATTCACAAGCAAAGTATCCCCCTCCCGCCCCTTTTACTGATGTAACACTTTTCAGCCAGGGCAGAAGGGAAGTGCCCAGGTAGACTGCAGAGAGGGACAATCTTCAATTAAGATAAGGGAAAAACCTGAAAAGCTTGTCAAGGGGGGCAGGGATTACATTGTTTTCATAGAAATAAGATTGTCCCCTTCTGTTATCTGTCCAGTCTATGGACTGCATTCCACATCTGTGAAGAGATTCTTTACACTAGGTAAAAGGGGCGGGAGGGGGAAACTTTGCTTGTGAATATCTCATAAACCAGAGAGATAAGACTTATATCATTCTTCATGTTTTTTTAATGCCTACAAAATAAAATAAAGTTAAAACGAAGTATTACTGTCCCTTTAAAGTGGGGCTTTTTACCCATTAAATGATAGTGAGGTCTCCAACTCATTGCTCACAATCTTTTGGAGACCTCTCTAACATTCAATATATTAACAGCCCCATTTATATCAAGGAGAGTTTTTATTTGTCCCAGATTATGCAGTTGGTTTACTCTATTTAGTCTGTGCATATGACCCTTAATATATTAATCTATGACAATATTAATTACATTGTTAAGGTAGTTCTTTGTTTTACTTAGCAAGAAGACAATGGGCAACAGCAGCACTGTTTTTTCTGTCACAGCCCCCACCAAACTTTGCTAACATACTGTGCTTTTAAAGTGCAACAGTGCATCCACAAAGCATCCTGACAGTTATTACTTTTGCTCTAGCTCTTTTGTCATGTACTGTTCCCCACCAACTTGACTCCACTGTTTTCTGTAACAATTACTGCCCTTGTGCTGGCTCCCACAATGCTTACAGATATGTTTACATTTACAGGTGTCATCTACAAACCCTCTAGTCTTACTACCCAGTTTCTTTCTTTGATGTCCCCACTCTCATCATGGGGGACTTCAACATTCCTAAAGCTTACCCCAACACTAATATGCTCTCATGACTTCTCTTTAACAACTTCATTTTGTCTCTTACAGTGGACCAATTCTACTAAGCACAGTGGTGATCATTGCCATGATTTGATGTTTAGAAACCTCTGCTCCATCTAAAATGTCTAATTATTTTTGTCTCTATAAGAACATCCCCTTCTATGATGAAATCTCATCATACCCCTCATATCCATCTCCATATCTGTGATCAAGAGCTTACAGTGATATCTGCATCTTCAGCATTTCCCTACATCCGTGCAACTTCTACTTAAACCCATTTCTACATTTACCGGTCTAGATGAAGCCAACTCACTCTGCAACAGCACTCTCACTACAGCCCTTGGCATGACTGAACCCGCTTGACTATGTCACTCCCACAGAACCTCTTTACAGCCTTGGCGCAAAACCCATACTTGATACCTCTAAAAGTGTGCATACACTGGAGAAAATCACACTATGCTGCAGACTTTGTACACTACAAATGAATTATCTTTCCTATAGCTCTGCCTTCTCCTAACCTTCAAGCATACTTTTCCCAGGATGAAAGAAAGATATGCTCACTTTACACTGTTATGTTGTCTTAACTCCTTAATGGTCCTAGAACTGGTGCGGCTGCTGGAACTTCCCTGTTACACTACTGGGGCTGTCATTTGTGGTGCACAGACCTTCTTGCTATGCTGGCTCTCAGTTGTGAGTATTCTGGCAATCCATGTTGCTTTGAAGCTTAGTACTCATGTGTAGGGGGCCCTGATGTTAGTGTTGATCAATAAGTCTGCTTCTGTGCTGCTGGATCAAAGTTCATTTTGCCAATGTTTCATTTTGTGGCGGAGACATTGGGGCCCACATGAAACAAGTGAGGATGAGCCCCATGTATGTTTTTGTAGTGCAGGGTTCATGATGAGGTGAGGGAGCCAGACACTTGTTGTGATGTTGCAGAACTGTTGTTAAGAGTAGTGTAGGATCACAGGTTATGACATCACTTTGGCACTATCCTATTTAAAGGGATAGTAATGTTTCATAATAAAAGCAGCTCTAATTAATCATCATAGTATTTGGACTTTGGAGAGTGTTATTTCAATTCTGTCAGAGTTGTAGTTCAAGAGTAATTCAATGACAAAGTATCCCCCTCCCGCCCCTTTTACTGATGTAACACTGTTCAGCCAGATCAGAAGGGAGGTGCTCAGTTAGACTGCAGAGAGGGACAATCTTCAATTAAGATAAGGGAAAAACCTGAAAAACTTGTCAAGGGGGGCAGAGCTTTCATTGTTCTCATAGGAAGAAGATTGTCCCCTTCTGTTATCTGTCTGGTCTATGGACTGGATTCCACATCTGAGAAGAGATGGCTTACACTAGGTAAAAGGGGTGGGAGGGGAAACTTTGCTTGTGAATATCACTCAAACCATAAAGGTTTGAGAGGTAAGACTTATATTGTTCTTCATGTTTTTTTAATGCCTACAAAATAAAATAAAGATAAAATGAATTATTACTATCCCTTTAAATGGAGCTACTATGCAACAGCCATCTATAGTGGCTGGTGCATGTTTTCAACAAAAAAAAAAAAAATTACGGGTTATGATGAGCTTACCATGTAAATGACAACACCAGAAATTCAATTTTACAATCATGACTTAGAAGTATTTCTTCATGTTGAAGATGTTCATATTGTATGGTCAGCAAATACTAGAAAAATGTTACTTCTTATCGTCCCCTTAATTTGCTCCTACAGGATAAACCACTGTGTTTCCCCTAATGTTAACCACAAAAGAGTGACTATTAAATAAGGTCAAGCCCAGCACTGTGCTCTCATTTATGTCCCATCCTTGTCATGACAATATCATATAACTTACACATCTCCCACTTGTACACACCACAGCGGCTCTAAGTTCAGCATCTCAGACAGTGTTGGGATGTAAGCTATCTGGGTCAGGGAAACAGTCCTGATTCTCTGAGATAGTACTGCCTTTTTGTGCATGCAGACACTCTAACGGCAGTGACCACTCTCTAGAAGGACATCAAGCCTGAGGGGATTACCTAGGAATAAACAAAGGAGAAGGTATAGAAACAGCCAGCTGTGTGATCTGGATATTTCTGGTGGGGTTCATATAAGTTAAATTAAAACATGGAACTTCGTATCTCTATGGGCTTTTTCATACCCACAATGATATCTTTATTTTTTTTATTTATCTTTCATGACACACATGCATATTGACTCATTTGTGCACATGCCAGGAATATTATACATTATTTTACAGGGAATATATATAGAAACATAATAAAAAAATGTAGCATGCATGATGTCTATAATTATCAACCATATATAGAGACAGCATAACTACCCAATTTCAATGAAAAGCCAGTAGTGGCTAAAACACATTAACAGATTAGAGTGCAAAAATACATTCTAAGTACAATCTGCTTCCTCCAAAGCAGCACTCTCAGGACTGCTCAAAAAGATACATATAGCTACTTTATTTTAGATCAACGTTTGGATCCATCACAGGGGATCTTTCTCAAGCTCGAGAAAGATCCCCAGTGAGGGATCCAAACGTTGATCTAAAATAAGGTAGCTATATGTATCTTTTTGAGCAGTCCCGAGAGTGCTGATTTGGAGGAAGTTATATAATATATATATATATATATATATATATATATATATATATATATATACATATATATATATATATATATATATATATATATATATAGACGGAGAAATATGTAGAAAGCACTCACAGGAACATTTTTTAAGTGAAAGAAAGGTGGTTTATTCAATCGACGTTTCGGCCAGCACTCGTGGCCTTTATCAAGATATCACCACAGTGTACACACAGAGACTTTATACCCTCACAGCAAACCTACGTTAAAAATTGGAAACAGTTTCTCTACCAGTCAGAATATGTTTTTATATGTAAGTTTCTTATATTATATTTTTCACTGTATTTTCACGCACATTAGGTACATGTTATTGATTTTTGTTGCCTTATATTTTCATATTCTGTGATACTGTATTATCATTGGTGCTGTCGGGTTTTGCGTGAATAATGCTATCTTGGCGCCAATTTTTAACGTAGGTTTGCTGTGAAGGTATAAAGTCTCTGTGTGTACACTGTGGTGATATCATGATAAAGGCCATGAGTGCTGGCTGAAACATCGATTGAACAAACCACCTTTCTTTCACTTAAAAATTGTTCCTGTGAGTGCTTTCTACATATTTCTCCATCTATGAATATCATCTCTTATTGATGAGCACCCAGTTCATCTTGACATTGTTTGAACAGTGAGTGCATTCCACTTCCTTCCTGTATATATATATATATATATATATATATATATACTAGTTGAACAGCCCGTTACACGGGCCACAGTGCCTCTGGCAGCCGGTCGCGGGGCAGTCACGCGCAGCAGAGACTGCCCGCGCCACTGCTGATACAGAGCTGGACGCTCTGTATCAGCCATGGCGCGGCCAGTCTGTACTGCGAATGACTGCCGCACGCGCAGCAGTGTCTACTGCGCATGTCGGGCGTTACACACAACTTAGCGAATTATTATATAGGATATTATTTGTTGCCATATCCACCACAGGACCTGCTAAAATATGTACATAAAAGCACTAAGAAGTGTTAAAAAATACTATAAATAATATTATTAATCAGTTAGCCATCAGGATCTACCAGAATAAATACCTGTACATCTATAAAAAAGAAAAAAGAAAATTGTATAATATATATATGTATAATATAATGAAAATATACGTCATACCGATAGATACCAATGGTGCAAAATATGATGTTTATAAAAAAAAACAAAAAAACAGTAGTTTACGTCCAGATGAATGTCCAATAATATGTTTAATATGTAACTGTAGTATGCGATAATAGTAAAGAAGTTACTTGTCCTGAAATCTCAATACAGGAAAATGGAGAGAATGTAGTGATAAGGATGAAGCAATGTATGTCCCAATACTATATAATTCTATAAAAATGTATACAATCTTATCTGAATGTCAACGGATGAGATGAAAAAATATTTAATAGACATTGTAATAATGGGTAAATGATCTTATGATGAATTCATGCTTCTTACAAATACTTCTATGGACCTTCTCTGCACCTAAGATAATGACTTCCATCCCCTGTCATTTAAATAAGGAAAATAAATGTGCAAGAGAATACCAACTAAAAGTAGAGTTTATTATAAAAAAAACTTCCTCATGCAAAGTTATTAGATACACTTAAAGGATTACCAGCATTAACAGTCTGTATCTCCTTCCCAGTCATTTAGCCTCAATACTGTGTAGCATCAGAATCTGTTCAGACAGCTGTTCACCTCTGCATTATCTTCTTCATCTGCTCCATCAAAGCTATACCTTGAAAATCAATATTAGATTTCTTTGTCCAATCAGTCCCTGTAATAGAAATTTTTATTAGTGTAACCACTAACACGCCCAGTTGTCAGGTGAATAACAACTATAAGAGCTCAGAATATGCCATTAACCCTGTGGATGCAGATTTTTGTCACATGGGGCATGACAGGGAGGGACCTGGAATCTGGTTAAATTACACTACAATTTTCCTTAGGTGTATTGTGGTTCTCCACTGTCCACTTCCTCATAGTATTATAGAGTTCCTCCACTATATCTATTTTAAACCCTGTGATCAGTTTAACCCCATACATGTATAATTCATAACCACACAACTTTAACATAAACACAAATTACATCTACAACGGAATTTACTATAAGCATCATAACTAAAAACATTGGTAAATATTGAATCAAATAAATAAAATTAATATTAACATTAATCAAAAATTAGTGCAGATAGGTGTCACTGATAGGTGACAGAGACAGAGATACTGACATGAGCTATGACTGAGGCAGGCTGATACCAGAAGAGGTAGAGTATTTTGTAAACGGTATGACTTCACACACAATCAGTTCTGTTGCATATGTCACTGTTAAGATACACATACTAGTTTAATAATGGCCAGCTAATGTGCTAGGGGCAGGGGTAGGGCAAAAGGACTAGGAACAGTGCAGGAACATTCTAGAATGGTAGTCCAAAAACTGACTGCAGCCATGGCTGCTGTAGCATGTGCAAAAAATCATGAGTTTCATTCTCCTTCTGAGGAGGCTGTTTATCAAAGTCACATAAAGAGTTTCACCACCACCATTAATATTAACAAAACTATCTAAAATCACCAAACATGACACTGAGTCTTGTAGCAGTCCAACCAAGTGCTGCATATGATAATGAGACTAACAAGTACAATATCTGTCCTGTAAGCCACAGCGAACATTATGAACATTCCTTTAAGGGGAAGAGTAAAAATAAATTGTTTGAGACTTCAAAAAGCCTAGAGGAATACAAAAGTAGTGGGGAAGAAGCGGCAGACTTTGCTGAGTATGACCCAACTATTAATGATAATGTTGATCTAGACTATATACCTCCTGACATCTCGTCATCTTCAGATACGGATGAAGTTGAGAGTGAAGGAGATGATGATATGGACAGAATATTAGCTGAAAGGCAAAGGCTCCATCTTCCACCTATGAAAAAGATGTACTGTGTCTGTTTATAAACTGTTTGAGAAATCAATTGGAAAGTAAAGATGCCAAGAACTACACAATAATCCCATCAGTCATCATCAGTATTGTTACCACATCCAAGTCCAACTCCTGCCCAGCCACACACTCCATACACATATATGTGTGGGAATCTGGGTCTTTAGGTCCCTGTCTCCATTATGTGGTAGATTATATTTATGCAATTGGGCTCTTTTGGTGTCTTTTATGATTGAGTTTTCACTTTTTTACAATTATGTAGTTTTGTATTTGTGTTGCTATGGGTTTCCGCCGGTGTTGACAGGAAGTTTAGGCTTTGCGTTCCATCAGTGGAATCCTAGAGACATCCGCTACATATGAAGATAGGGACCGGATGTTCTGGTTCTGCGTTCCGCTGATGGTATCTGGATGTGTCCATTCTTTCTGCTGTGGAGGCATGGAGCAATGGAGGAGTGTTTAGTTTGCTGGTAAGTACTTAAAATGTCTGAGGTTTGTTCATTTGTTTGTACCTTTCCCTTGAGAAAGTAACCTAGCGTTACGAAACTCATAGGGAGAAGTAATTATACCTGTATATTAATGTAAGAGCAGGTTTTGACCTGTATTTTTAATACATTTTGATACTTGAATATATATCTCCAATAGCCCTGTCCCTTGTTTTCTTGTAATGGTTGGTAGCCATTTATAGCTTGTTAGTTTGGGTCTTTGTAAACCTTGTTCATACTATTGTGGCTAACACCAATCTGGAGACCTGAGGTGTGGTCTAGAGCGGAGAGGTGCACCAAGGAAACAATTTGTGGATTCAGGAATCTGTGGAGAGTGACCTCAGCTGGAGGTCAGACTCAGCCAATGTGAACTTACCTAGAGACGGGCCCAGTTCCTCGTTTGTGTTAGTACGCTGTGACCGGATTGATTTTAATTATGATGTGGATGCCCTAACATACTGCACTTAGAGTGAATCTCTGTTTCTTTTTGGCTCTTTGCATATAGTTTGAAAGATCCTGTCGGGTGTCTTTGTGAACAAGCTTTCAAATCAGTCAAAAGTTAAAAGTGGAGTACCACAGGGTTCATTCCTGGGCCCAATGCTTTTTAATTTGTTTATAATGATCTAGAAGTGGGAATTGAAAGTAGAGTCTCAATATATGCTGATGACACTAATCTATGTAAGGAAATACATACAGAGCTGGATGTTTTTTTCTCTGCAGAAGAATTTAGATACATTAGGTAAATGGGCAGAAAAGTGACAGATTACATTTAATGTAGATACACGTAAGGTTATGCATTTCGGCTGTAGAAACAAATATGCTACATATACTCTAAATGGGAAATAACTTGGGGAATCCTCATTAGAGAAAAATGTAGGCGTATTGATAGATGATAGACTTCACAGCAGTGTGCAGAGTCACTCAGCTGCTGCAAGAACAAATAGGGTACTACCCTACATAAAAGGAGGTGTAGATGCAAGGAATGCTAATATTATCCTATCTCTGTATAAATCCTTGGCTAGGCCTCATCTAGAATATGGAGTACAATTTTAGGCGCCAGTTCTTAAAAAAGACTTTGTTGAACTGGATAAGGTGCAGAGACGTGCAACAAAACTGATAAAGGGATTGGAGGACCTGAGTTATAAAGAGAGACTAGCCAAACTGTGTTTGTTTACATTAGAGAAGAGACATCTAAGGGGTGATATGATCACCATTTACAAATACATTCAAGGTCAATACAAAGAACTATCCAATGTATTATTTATGCAAAGATCAGAGATAAGAACAAGAGGACATCCATTACTTTTGACTAAAACAAAGGCAGGTATTTCTTACAGTAAGGGCAGTAAAGCTATGGAATTCTTTGCCTCGGGATGTTGTACTTGCAGATAATGCAACTGCTTTCAAAAAAGCAATGGATGCCTATCTAGCACAGAACAATATTGAAAAGTATGACATATGGCTTCAATGCAGATAGGTTGTCGATCCAGGGAACTATCTGACTGTCATTTGGAGTCAGGAAGGAATTTTTTTTTTACCCACATGGGGCTAAATTGGAAATGGCTTCAGAGGGATTTTTTTTGCCTTCCTCTGGATCAACAGGGGTGTTTTTGACATGGGCTGGACTTGATGGACGCATGGCTTTTTTCAGCCTCATCAACTATGTTACTATGCATGTCCGAATTCTGAGCCTGGGACATATTCAAGATTTCTGTAGAAAATCCCTTTGAATCTCATGGTACTCTATATTGGTTATCATATTTAATTGTATACATATCCTTTGTATCACTCACTAATACCGTATTAGTTTTACAGTGAGAGCTAAGCTTTTGTGTTCCTTATTTAGCTAGATTCCTCTCAAAACACAAAACACACAGAAATGCTTAATAATTATCTCAAAATCTGTACTCATTTTAGCCGCTCCTGCAGAGCATGCAATGCATTATAATCCATACAAGAGAGTAGCAACCTGCCGCATCATCTGCTCAAAAAGGAGGTCCCTACCGAGTGGAACTGCATGTTGAACTTGCTAATAAGGCCATTAGCTAGTATACAATCGAAAACTGGAAGGTTTTGAACAGAGCATCTTTGTCACCCAGTGATGGCAACTAATGTGCAACCTATGTGAGGTGCTGAAACCTATTGAGGAGGTCACCTTGCTGGTTAGATGTGTAGTGCAGAAATAGGTAAGATTCTCCTACTGATATTTTTCCTGCACAAAAAAATGAGGAGCATGGCTGATGAATCTTGTAATAATGAAAACACAGATGTGCATCAGCTAGTTAAGGACATTTTAGCATGCATTAACCCATTAAGGACCAGCGGTCCAGGGAAATTTCCTTCCCTTAAGGACCTATTTGATCCTTTCTGACTTGTTAGACGTACCTGCGCACTGTGTTGGAGTCTAAGAGAGACCAGTCTTGGAACAGTCAATTTTAGATGCCGTTTTTACTTACCGTGCTCCCAGAGGTGCATGGTAAGTAAAATATACATGATGTGCTATGACCATCATAGGTCCTTAAGGCGTTCATAAGGATCATAGCACATCATCTGGTCCTTAAGGCGTTAAGCAGGATCCTGACATAATATCCTTTAAATGCAATAAAGAATACATTCTTGCTGCTTTGCTTGAGCTCCACTTTAAACATAAAATTTCTGAAATTCTCCCTCCCTACCTATGGAACGCCATACCCCTCTCCCTACATCTTGAACAGTCTGCCTCTGTGTTTAAGTCTACCCTGAAATCTTATCTTCTGGAGCACTAGGACCATGCTCTGCCTTTGGGCAAACTCAGCACTTGTAATCGCAGCACTTGACACCCTCTTACCCTTTGTCTCCTAGTACTCATTTAGACTGTAAGCTCCTTGGGGCAGGGACCTCTCTCCTATTGATTCTATGAATATAACATTTATTTTATCCCCTTTTATTTATTGTAACATATGTCTGTAAGACGCTGCATATGCTGTGTGGTGCCATGTAAATGAAGATATGCATACATACATATATACATACATCATCATCATCACAGAAAGCAATTCACCTATCTCAAGGATGGCAATCTAACATTTGTGGTGGTGTTGGTGCTGTTGCTGGCACAGCTCTAGGGGATTTTCTTCCAGAGTATGGGTTGGTGATTCATACACACAAACACTGTGCAGCTCCTGTTAGTGGTCCCTCTGCATGTGAGACTGATATATCATACTTGCAGGATAGTTCGTTTTTAGGCATAAGTGATAACCATGTTAACTACTGACAAGCAAAACAGTGGCTGCTGCAAGCACTGGTGCATGCTGCTGAGGAAACCCTTAGTTACTCACAAGGATGTGGTTTTTTAGTTCATGATCTTATATTGTAAATGATTGTAAGACACAGCTATCAAGCAGCAGTGTTGGTTGACTTACTTTTCTAAATCTAATACCATCTGAGTATCAGGTAGCAGAAGTGGACAAAACCACACATGAACGGCAAACCCATGGCACATGTGTTATTAACAGCAGTGGTGAGGATAAGGTGGAAGGGGAGAGAATTTAAGGATTGCTACCATCTACCTCTGTTGGGGCACCTGCTATGCTCACTGATTAATGTCTGACAATAACATGAGACTAATGCTAACCTAAATTAGACACAAAGATGATAAAGCAAATGATTAGTCAATCCTTCAGTCCTTTTAATTATGATGACTCATAAATGAATCACACCACACCAGTGCACAGCCACCATACACAACTCTCACATTCAGTGTAAGTTGTAACCTTAATTATCTCATTAAATATGATGCTTAGTAAGCATAGCAGCAGACTTACAGAAAGAAAAGGCTGGAAAATATTTGCTTTGCAGGTATACATAAAGTTAAACATTCAAAATATCACAGCAAGGCTTTGCTTGAAAAAATTGATTATGGACTTTAAACAAGGCTATCTCTGAAAAAAAAATATTGTAGGCCTCAGGCTTGCCAAAAACACGCTCTGAGAAAAATGTGTTTGCAGGCCTCAGGCTTACTAAAGACAAACCCTTAAAAAACATTGTTTACAGGTCTTAGGCTTGCAAAAACAAAAAGCTCTAAAGATTGTATGGCCTATTTACCTAGTGTCAGCTGTGATAGATGGTGGTGGCACATGCTATTGTAATATTGTGGCATTTGCTAATGCTGTAATTGCTGCCGCTGTGTCATCTAAGTAGCAGGAAGATTAGGCTACTGTATGGGACTGGGATCATCAGGACTGATATAAGACATACTGTGGTACAATGATGCTTCTACTTGCCACTTGCTAATCTAGCAGCCGCACCACAACAAGGCCCCACATCACTTCAGATGCATATAGAGAGAAGATGCTGGTCAATTATGCTTCTCCTCCTGCACCTCCTCTAAAGTCATGGGTGTGGTGAATACTAGTTTTTCCTGCATTTGATTGCTTTTCCACCACTTTGCCATGTGTGGTCAGTGCACCACACAATGTGCAATAGGTGAACATGAACTGCCTTATCCTCATATCTACAGAGTATCAACTGGTGTGAAAAGTAACGGAGGTAAGGGTGGAACTCCATAGGAAGATGAGGATTACACTGAGGCTGTCTGGGCAGGGACAGTGGGTACATTTTCCCACCCCTCAACCCTAGCACAATAAGATGATAATGATGCAGGTGTTAGAATAGTCATCAATCTTCTATCCTGGATTTCTATTGTCTTTTTCCAGTATTTTCACCTCTGTGAGGTACAGTGGCAGCAACTCTCAAATTCTTTCTTGGGGTTTTGTTTTCACATGCTTAAGCTACACATCATGGTGTTTATGTTGCATGTGCTTTATGAGGGTTGATTTGTCAAGGTGTATCCCGTCCTTTCCCCTTTTAACTACCTTCTCACCCATAGTGTACAGTGCCATCACTGATGTCTGCACTGTGCCTGACCTAAGGGAAAGCTATTCCCACACTCACGATTTCAGTTAGGGGAGAGGTGATGAAGAATGGCCTTCTTCTTCTTCTCCAGAACCACCTTCACTAGCTGAGGCAGGTGATACTGCTGCTGCTTCAGCATCAGCACTAGAGCTAGGACCAGAAGTATTGATGGCCTGATGGAACATGTTCTAGTCCAATATCACTAGTTTCTGAACCCAGTCCCATGGTGGCCACGGTGACCTCTGGCACACGTGTATGATCATCATCATCACTATCCTGTTGTTGCGATAGATGAACACATGCAGAAGCAAACAGAATCAAACTGCTGAATGTCACTCTGGTGGTGAGGTGATGCACATGCCCATTTGTATCCCTTTCTTCCAATCCTTATTGCTTTCTTGCAAAAATGCTATCATACTCTCCTCCACACCAGCTCCTAACTGTCATGCTGCTCTATGTCACTGATTGAGGATGACAAGTGTAACAGAGGGTTCCCTGCTTTCATACTTGCAATATCCTCAGAAGAAGGCACACTGGCAGCAGTAACAGCAGGCATAGGCAGCTGACGTGTGCTGCTGCTCATAATTAAATACATTTCACCAGAGGGACAATGCCAGGGAACTGGGACTCACTGGGTCATGGGTATGTGGACTCCCTTTACCATTGTTGCTGCTCCACTGCTATATCAGCAGTCCTGATCCATCCAGCTTCTCTTGCTACTGATTATAATGCTAGCCAGCATTCCAAATAACATTATTTTCATTTTAACATTTATTTTTATTTCTCTCTCTCTTTCTGCTTCCAGACAGAGAAAGAGAGAGAGAGAGAGAGAGAGAGAAGTACCACCTACATCATGAGCAAAGTGTAGTGCTTGGGAGCTCTTGTTGAGAAATATAAAATTGTTGTATCATAAGCATATGACATCTACAGCAGGCACTCGCAGGTCTTGTGAAATTATTTATAACTGTATTACATAATTTTTTTAAAAAAAGTATTGATGTTTCGACCCACTTGTGGTACAACAATATATATATATATATATATAAATAAAAAATATAAATAAATGTTTAAAATTATCTATTACCATACATTTAAAGAAATAACAGTGTTCCATTTTTACTTATGTATTCTACAAGATCAGTGTAAGCAAAGTCAAATTGCATATTTCTTTTGGTATTGTCTCTTTTAATTTGTTTTCATGTTTAATAGGCTTCTCAATGTTTTGGAGACCTCTCGAGGATTCAGGGGGTAAAAGCACCCTTAAAATAATAATATCTTTATTCTTATTGAGTGCCACCAATTTGTATACCACACTGTTCACAGATTTTTTCAGGCACAGTGAGTGCTTGCCCTTTAGAGATTACAGATAAAGATATATTGCTCATGGTACAGGAAGATAACATGACTTTCCCAAGGTCACAATAAGGTGGCACTGCAATTTGAAACAGGGTTTAATTGCTTCACAGATAATATCTTGTCTTCAAGGTTTATCAGTTAACTGAGCAACTCAAATAGTTGTTACATAAGAAAAAGCCCAATACAGTCATATGACTGCTCTATTATAAAAAAATAGAACACATGAAATGACCTAGGGAAGAGAACTTTTATTAGCTTCAACAAATGTAAATTTCATCCACCTTTTATGAGCACAAATCCCATTTCTTGTGCTGCAGAGCATGCATATGTTGCCAGATGTGACTTTTCTTTTTCAGGGTTGTTACCTTATTCTGATAAGTACTTGCATGGTCATTTTTTGTTTACTTAACCAGACATGGTGTAGAAAGTTATAAATAGCATATTTTAATTTGGTTGAGTCTGTACATCCCTGTAAACGCTTCAATTTTTAGATGTTAGTGTTGCTTTAGTGTCGGTCCTCAAATACCCTTTATCGTGCAGGTTATAAGGATTTCCTTGCTGAAGGTAAACTAATCAGAAGGAAAGATGCATAATTACTTAGCTGTGCTCAGACAGGGACACCTTTGAACTGTTATGGTAAGTCACATGGGTGACTTTAGTGCACCATTTTGAACACATGTGAAAAAAAATATGATAGAGGCCAAAAAAACCTCCCAGAAAATAAAATAGGACCCATAGTGTCATACTGTATGTATCAAATATATATCTTATAATTATTTCTAAACTGCGAGTACTTATTACTGTTTATTTTTTTTAATTATTTATATTTATGTTTCAAAGTCGATAATAAAGAACTTTGTATTCCAATAATCCCTGAACTTTTAGAGACAAATTGGTCCAACATTGGGGGTTATGCACTAAGGTGTGATAAAGAGGTGATAAAATAGTGATGACTTCTTCAGTGATATCACTTCTCATCCAGATATCACTGGAGAAGTCATCTATGATTTATCACCTCTTTATCATGCTTTGGTGCATCTCCACCCTTAGGTTTTATCTCTGTCAAATTTGTACTATTGGTTTCAATAGGATTGCAATGGAATCACATTAAAATGCAGATGACTACATGTTCAGTGCATTTATGCTGCTGCGGGCATGTAATGCTGGGAAAAAAGACTTGCTATACATCACATATAAGTAATAAGTAAATGCAGTAAAGATGAAGGAAAAAACTGCCTATGTATATTTTTTATACATAATTTCAATACTACAAAACAATCAAGTATGTGAACATAGCCTTAGCAATACTTAAGGACCACAGTTGAGAAACTCTCCCTTAGGGGACAAATAAAAATGATGTATGACTTAAAGGGATAGTAATGTTTCATAATAAAAACAGCTCTAATTAATCATCATAGTATTTGGACTTTGGAGAGTGTTATTTCAGCTCTGTCAGAGTTGTAGTTCAGGAGTAATTCAATGACAAAGTGTCCCCCTCCCGCCCCTTTTACTGATGTAACACTGCTCAGCCAAAGCAGAAGGGAGGTGCCCAGGTAGATTGCACAGAGGGACAATCTTCAATTAAGATAAGGGAAAAACCTGAAAGGCTTGTAAAGGGGGGGTAGGGCTTTCATTGTTTTCATATAAAGAAGATTGTCCCCTGCTGTTATCTGTCTGGTCTTAAAACCAGATTCACATCTGAGAAGAAATGGCTTACACTAGGTAAAAGGGGCGGGGAGGGGAAACTTTGCTTGTGAATATCTCTTAAACCATAAAGGTTTGAGATATAAGACGTATATTGTTCTTCGTGTTTTTTTAATGCCTACAAAATGAAATAAAGTTAAAACGAAGTATTACTATCCCTTTAAGTGGGGTTTAAACTCCTTGAATGCTAGAGATGTTTAGAACGCATTGCTTCACAATTCATTGGACGCTACTCTATAATTCAGGGTTTCAAATGCCCCATTTAAATCAATGGGAATTCAGTTAATATTCATTCATGCTTAGGGGGTAATTTTTTGCCACAAAATGTATCTTCTTAGGCTTTCTGAATATTGCCTTTAGTTCTGGAATAGTGGCAACTTTTATCAATTAGTAGTATTTGTAGGTTTAAGCACAGGAGCTACCATGATATAGACAGCTACTTAGTGAAAGAGGACTGCAAATCCCAGTGTGCATTACTTTACTGATTTCAAGAAGCTGTGTATGCTCTGCACTGAATCAGAAACATTCAAATGCATTTTGTTTAATATATTCATATAGCTGTTGTATGGTGTAAGTGATATACTCTTAAAAGTATCTTATACAAAGTGGATTTAGAAATAAGCTCTTATGAACTTAAAAAACAGTTACAGAACCCCCAATCAGAGAGAATGATATACTAAGAAGAACTGGAGTAAATCTGAAGCAAGTCAAGTACACAGGGAAAATATAGAAGATCCCATATTACCCACTCCATTGTAAACTTCTATATCATTCAAGGGGATATTTAAAGGGATAGTAATACTTAAAATGTAGAAAAATATATATTGTAGGGTTTATACTCCTGAATAAAACAAGGGTCCTCCCTCTGCTGATATGTGTTTTATTACAAAGTTATTACTGCTCAATCTTGAAATTTTTAGGTACAGAATCTCAGTGCAATGGTGCTGTTGCTATACCACTGTATGGAGATTTGTGGTCAACTGACCAGAGCTCTGTCCATAGGATGGTGTAGCAACAGCTCCACTGTACAATTTCAGGTCACTGTGATATTACACCTACAAAAATCAAGTTTGAGCTGCAGTATATTTTGAATAAAACACCTTTCAGCAGTGATAGTATAGTACCTTTTGTTTACTCAGGAGAATAAAAACTACAACATATATATAAATATATTTTTCATCTTAAGCATTAGTATCCCTTTAAATCAATGAGAATTGAATTAGTACCTGTGGTGCAGTTGGTTTGTCCTATAATGGTTACAGCTCTTCTTGGGGATTTGAAGCAAGAGTTTAAAATACAAATAATTATGAATTGTATATTTTTTTTTTAATTTGGAAAGTTGCCCCAGGAATTAATATTTTTTCATTTGTTAAATATTATGTCTTCGTTAGGTAGGTGATCTTCATAAGACAGCCTGATATATGAATTGGCTTTTTGCATATGATCTCTTTTATAATCTACTATTGTTATTTTCAGTTTACAATCGGATAAAGACAAATGACCTGTGTAAACCATTCCAGACTACTGAAGCTTGTTGTTTATAGTGAGGAGGGGTGAAGTAAATTGAACCAAGGACCAGTGTACAGTATTCAGTAAACTATCCACAGTAGAGAAAATATAAACATTAAGAACAAATTATTCTGAAGACAAAATTCCCCTTTAAATTCTGAAGGTTGTGTGTATATCAGCCAAATGCATGCCCCAAATACAATTTGTCTTTCCAGTAATGTAAACATGGAACAATTATTAAACTAAATTTTTGAGATGCAATACTTATCTTGCTATGTACCTAGAATCCTTGGATAAACATTGTTCTAAAATATTAAATCTTGTAGTAATGGCCGTTGCCATGTCTTCCTAGCTACACTTCCTAATATAATGTTAAAGGTGAGGGAACAAAGATAATAGAACATAACAAATCCACATGCTGCATATTATTTTTACATTGATAGAACGGAACACAACTTTGAAATCCTCCCAATCGTACATACTTTTTTATTATCTCTCCTCTGTAGTGCTCATTCTAAGGACTACAAATTAAATGAATTGCATGCTAAAAAGTAATGGAAAAATTTCTATCTAGATTTTGATTACTGGCTCTGTCCTCAGAGGTCATGGTAAATTATAGCCTTGAGCATATGTATGAAAAGTGACTTAAATGTGGATGCGTTTTTTTTTATCATGAGTCCCCAAGGTCAGCAATGTGAGATATTAGTGAAATAAAATCATTTTGAAGTAACAGAATTCCAAGCTATTTCAAATGAAAAGAAACCAATGGAGATTAAGCAAATGGTAACACGACCTTGGTCTAGGGCAGTGTTTCTCAACTCCTGTCCTCAGGACTCACTAACAGGGCAGGATTTGATGATTTCCTTGTTCGAGCACAGGTGAGTTAATCAATGTGAATGAGCCTCTGATCACCACACCTGTGCTCTAGCAGAGAAATCCCTAAGTCCTGGCCTGTTTGTGGGTCCTGAAGACAGGAGTTGAGATCCACTGGTCTAGGGTGACTGTCTGCCTTACTTTTAAATTTTTATATTAATTATTATTAATATAAGATACCAGAGGCCGCCCTGGTATTAAACGGTTAGATGGGCAGTGTAGACATTTACTTGATGAGGGTGTGCTGGGTTAGCTCATCCTAGTCACCCCAATACTTATATTCCCTGTCTCTTCCTCTCTCCTTTCATTTACAAGATTCTTACAATCATATGAGCAGTTTACTGGGTCCTTGCCACTCTCCTTTATTGTTAATTATTGAAATATGTGCTGTAATATCTTGCTAATTTTGTTTGCAGGGTTGGGGCTTTTGTTTGTAGACAGAGGGCTTTCATGAGGATGATAGTTGATTGCAAGGCTAAAATGAACTTTGCCAAAAGTGTATTTTGTACAATTCGATGTAACTGTAGCTGGACATAGACTAAAGTCTTGTGCCCCAGTCTGTGAAAGTTGGCTTTTTGTATGTTGACAATGGCTCCATATAATAACTGCCTTCAGTTTAGCAGATATGGTGCATGTACCCTGCTACACTGATGTCCTAAATCTAATTTTTATTCAGATCAGATCAGAATCTGAAACCCTCAAAGAAATGCTAAATATTACCCGCAATATTTGTGCAAACCTTAGCAGGTCCTACAGTGTGCACTGTGCACACTGTATTATATGCCTTGCAAGTACATAGACATCTATCCCATTGCCAACTTAAAATAGAGGTCCTTTTTGTACATGCAGGGTAATTTTTATGTCAGTGGCAGCTAACGTGTGCCTTTTATGAGCCTTTTGAGGAGGCCACCTTGCTGGTTAGTTGTATCAGTGCAGAAGTCGTGATAAATATATATACATACACTTAAAAAATGAACAGCATGGCTAAGGAATAGCATGTTAGCATGCTTTGAGTGGGATCACACATAGTCTGCATCATAAGCAACAAGGAATACATATTAGCTATACTACTTGACCTCCACTTTAAGCATACAATGTCTGTGTTTGTGCCAAGGCGTAAGCAGCAACACTCTGAGGATCTGATTCTTTGAAAGCATATAAAAAAATCTTTATAGATTGAGTAAAATAATGCACTGTGAAGGATGAGAGAGAGAAACATAGGAGCAAAGCTACTGGAAAGGATAGCAAAAAAGTAAGTAAACAAAATGTTATGTTCTTAGCAGTATCAGCAACATCCTAAAACTTTGTGGAAGACATACAATTAACACAGGAAGAAATTCATGTGCCTCTAAGGGATAGTCTCACATATGTGTTGGTGGAGGTGGCACTGGCATATTTCTATGGAACTTGTTCACAGAATATGGATTGGTAACTGATGCACATGAATGTCACTGGACACACTGCATGTGACATTGTTACAACATACTTGCTGGATAACTATGCTCTAGTCAAGGCCAAAACAATGACCCATTTGAGCACGGGCAAACAAAACAGAGTATGTGGCCAGTACTCATGGATACTTTTGTAGAAACCCTTAGCTACCCAACAGCAAGCTTGCTTTCAGAGCAGGTGCAGCTGGTTATAGTTCATTACGACAATAGAAGATATACATCTAGAATTATTAAACTCACATTTTAAAAAATTAACCAGGATCTAATGCCACACGTCATATTGCAGAAGTGGAAAAAAGAATACCAAGACAAGGTGGCTCTATATGAAAATCAAAACAAACAATATGATTATATAATATGATAAGCTATTCAGCAGCTAAGACTACAAAATCCTCTACTCGACGGATAAAAAGACAAAATTCAAAAAAGAAGAAAGTGTCTGCACTAAAACAGCTTAGAAAATAACAAGAGTCAGATAAAATGAAATATGGTTTATTTCCCCAATCATGTATATCAGGAGCAACCACAAAGAAAGATATATCTGTGTAAAACATCCTGAGCACTGGTACAAACATTTCAAAAATAAAAAATGTATAGGCATCTGTGGGAACATGAACCCACGTGCAATACAAAAACAGATAACATAATATGTCTGTCGTGTGAATAATATGCACAACATAACAGACCAACCATAAAGGAAATATCCAAAATCTGTTCAAGTGGTTAATTTATAGGGAATATGAAGGTAAGAGTACATACAACCTAACCAAAATCACACAACCTAAATATAAAAATAAAGTGACTTGTACAAAAAAATATATTAAAGATAATATATATTTAAATAAATATATAAAGTGTGCTAAGTGAACAAGAATGACCCAATACAATACCCAATACCAATTCACCTAGTACCAGGACTAATATAGAGAAAATGTCTCAATAAACACATTTATATATTGGTAGTGGTATTATATGAGGGTATCTACACAGATAATAGGTGACACTCAAGGAGACACAAGAATATAATCACTCACGACCCATGTGTATTTTAATTTTTGGCAACAAATGGTTCCGTTAATACCATATGAGGTCAGGTCTCTATTGCTGTCTTTTGTTTAATTTTCCAGTATACGGACTTGTTCTGGAACTCATGTCAGCATAATCTGTTTAGGTTCTGGGTCAAATGTAGTCGAACATTCAGGTTCCTGCTTGTGTCTGCTGTCTGAATCCTGTTTGATCTTGTGAAACTCCTCAGAGATATGTCCAATGCATTGCACTGGACATCCCCCTGGCACTCAAACACCTTACTTAGTGACACACTACTAGACAGGTTTACAGTAACTAACAAAAGTAATATTTTAGCCAGGCTGGGCAAACTCAGTATAGGGTGCAAACAGCACTACACTGGTCCACATTCTACCAGAGTTAGCAGTCTGCACCAGTGGATGTCTAGTTCTTTTTAATGGTAATATATATGAAATCAGACCTGCAATGCAGCATAGGAAACCAACAATATTTAATGACATTTTCAGAAGGTAATATGGAAAGCAAGACAGAAAAAAAAAATATATCACATAATCCTATATTATAATTCGCTAAGGATGTTTGTCAGAAGCCATTATGCACAGTAGAGACTGCTGCGCGCGCTGCAGTCATGCGCAGTAAAGACTGCCCGCACCATGGCTGATACGGAGCGGGGTGCTCCAAATTCAGACCGTAGTCCTCTCTGCGCATCTTCCTGGGAGTTGTCCCACAGCGCTGGCAGTCAGTACTGCGCATGACTGCAGTGCCACCAGTGTTGGCCCGTCTACACGGGCTTTAAAACTAGTAAATTATAATTTAAAATCCTTGAACACATTTGTGATTATGAATGTGTTTTAATGAAAGGGAAACTATCATTGCATAAGCTTTTATTTATTTGTTTTTTTTTACTGTAAAAATATTTATAATTGAAATCTATGTACACAATGTTTTTAGATATAAGTATAATATAAAAAATGGAAGGTTATTAAACTGATTTAAAGGGATAGTAATACTTAAAATGTAAAAAAAATATGTTGTAGGGTTTAACCCCCTGAGTAAAACAAGAGTACTCCCACTGCTGAGAGGTGTTTTATTCAAAAGTTATTAATTTTCAAAGTTGAATTTTTTAGGTGCAATATCACAGTGGCCTGAAATTGTACAGTGGCGCTGTTGCTACACGATCCTATGGACAACTCTGGTCAGTTGACCATTAATCTCCATAGGATGGTGTAGCAACAGCGCCACTGTACAATTTCAGGCCACTGTGATATTGCACCTAAAAAATTCAACTTTGAAAATTAATAACTTTTGAATGAAAGACCTCTCAGCAGTGGGAGTACTCTTGTTTTACTCAGGGGGATAAACCCTACAACATATTTCTTTTTACATTTTAAGTATTACTATCCCTTTAATCAGAGGAACTGCAGCAAATCTACTGCACCTTAGAGGAAAATACAAATTCCCATTGATTTAAAAAGGGCTTTAACATCTCAAAGCCTAGAGTGATCTCCACGGCATTGCTTCTAAAATGTAACTTTCCAGCAAGAAACAGCTGTCGGCCATATACCGAGATCTGAGGACATGTATTGCAATGAGTGGCTATAATGATGGAATTATTATTCAGGCATAAAGTGCTGAGATACACAAGAACTTATATGCAAAATATCTTAATGGACTACAATAAAGCTTTTTAGCATTTTAATCATACTTGGAGTGATGGGAACTTTATGTTGATCTAAAAGGGATCTTATATTCTTGTTTAACTTGAGAAGCACTGGAAGCAAATTAATCTTGATATTCAAGCTAAAGTTAAAAGGAAACACACAACAGAAAGTGTGGGTGAGAAATACTGCATACTTATTTCTTGTGCATGCTTCTGACTAATGTTTGACATACTTTTATTGATTGATGTAAAATTAAGGCGGCTCACTTTCTGGTAAATTGTTCATGTATACCTATACGGTCTATGGGAGCAATTTATAAAAGTGAAGTTAATGGAAAAGAAGTGTTAAAATGGCTGTAAGATTGTCTCTGGTAGTTATAAAAGTATTAAGGACAGATTCGCAGGACATAAAGCAGTGTACTATGTTTTTTTATAAAATGGTTGTAAAAAGTGGCTCAGTGAATTTATAAATAAATGTTATTTGCTACAATTAGTGACAGAATTTTTGCAAATATTTAAGGCCCTGTCTAGCCTGTTATTATTTTTTGCAGTCACCATACTTATAAATGTACCTAGAATACAATATAAATAAAAACTCATATTTAATGCTTAACAAGTAAATACTTTTGACAGAGGTTGAATTCACTGGATACTATATACATTTGGTACCTAGTGTACAGTGTGATAATAGATTTTGTGCATTTAATTTCACTGTATGACATTTAGTAAAATACAATATTTATTTATCTTTGGTACATTAATACATTATGGTGTGACGTTTCGTGCAGTCACGACACACTAATTGGACACTGCTTTCCATGATTAACAGGTATTTTAATCATGTATTTTGTTTACTGTCTTGTCTTAATAAAGATTCTCTATCTATCTATCTATCTATCTATCTATCTATCTATCTAACGAGTGAGAGAGAGAGAGAGACAGAGACAGAGCGATAGATACATAAGTGTACATAAAGGTCAAACAAAATAAAATCCTAAACATGTTGAATTAGTAGTGTCACAGATTGTGAAGAATTGTTTGCTAATGAAAGTAATGCTTATGTTATTAGATTTATTTTATTATCTACTATTCAGCATTCAAATATTAATTTCTTCCTAAAAATGCAAGTAAAATATCTAATTATCACTTCGGTTTTTACTGAAATCTAAACATCAGATATCGTTTAAGAATATCTCAAAATGTCTGAATAATAACATTATTCTAAATAAAATTAATTCACATATCTTTTAACAATGGACGCTGTCAACAACTGACAGACATATTTGCAACTATGTTTAACCTCTTGGTGTCCGCTGTCCTGGGAAGTAACTTTCCCTTAAGGACCGCTTTGAAGAATCCGACGTGCCGGCACACGTGACCTGTGATGCGTACCGGCACGCCACACTGGGGACTGACAGAGACCTCTCCAGTCTTGGAGCGGTCAATCTCAATCCCCGTTTGTACTTACAGCGCTCCCGGAGGAGCAGTGTAAGTAAAATGTACGTGAAGTGCTATGACCATCACCTGTCCTTAACGCAAAAAATGCGTGACGGTCATAGCATGGCACGCGGTCGTTAAGAGGTTAAAGATATTCAGAAAAGTTTTTAATAGCTTCTACTAAAAGAGTTTGCAATCTAGACTAAATAAAACCAGGAGAGATATCACAGATACTTAGCACAACTGGAATATTGTATTTGCCTTTTTGCACACTCAGATAAAGCATCAATGATTATATTGTTGTTTTATTGTTTTTAGAGTAATTGTTTTTTTACCTGTGGCTGTAATTAGACATTTACGCTAAAATGCATATCATACACTGATATTTCTAGTTTTTTGCACATCAGTTCAATCCATTTTTTTAGATTAGAGCACTTCACATATTTTATTGGCACATTACATAGTCAGGGAAATGCAGTACAGACAGAAACACATTTTCAGTGACAGAAACATACATATAGCATCACACATTAAAGGACATATGGCGCGATGCAGGAAACGTGCGCAATCGCTATTTCCCATGTGAAAACCACTAGGGAATAGGTTTGCGTATGATTTAGTTGAATTGCGCATGAAAATTCAAGATTAGCAAACGGCTGCGTATATTTATTTTTTTTGTGGGTGTGGCTAAGAGTAACTAATCTGTTTGAGTGGAATAGCAAATGCGCCTAATGCAAGAACTTCTATTGTGAATGAATTTATACGTCTGTGTACTGTTGTCGTAAAACGGAATTTTTCATGTGCAATTTAAGAAGCGTTCGGTATTTAGCTTCCTGGATTAGAATATGCACAAAATCTATCTGAGCACAAAAATGTCTTTATCCAATGCAAACGTTTCTTACATCGTGCCAATAGAAACATACGCATTAACATAGAGACACATCCACTTACAAAAGACAGATAATAGTTAAAGGGATAGTAATACTTCATTTTAACTTTATTTTATTTTGTAGACATTAAAAAAACATGAATAATGATATAAGTCTTATCTCTGAAACCTTTATGGTTTAAGAGATATTCACAAACAAAGTATCCCCCCCTGCTCAACCAGATCAGAAGGGAGATGCCCAGGTAGACTGCAGAGAGGGACAATCTTCAATTAAGATAAGGGAAAAACCTGAAAAACTTGTCAAGGGGGGAAGGGCTTTCATTGTTTTCATACAAAGAAAACTGTCCCCTTCTGTTATCTGTACTGTCATACAACCAGACTCACATCTGAGAAGAGATTTCTTACACTAGGTAAAAGGGGCGGGGAGGGGAACTTTGCTTGTGAATATCTCATAAACCATAAAGGTTTGAGAGATAAGACTTATATCATTCTTCATGTTTTTTTAATGCCTACAAAATAAAATAAAGTCAAAACGAAGTGTTACTATCCCTTTAATGTGTAGATTTATCATAACGGAGTCACAGTGACATAGCAACACAATATACACAAACACACAAATATATACACACGTGCCCAGAAACACAAAACAGGCTTGGGATTAATACATAGTTAGGGCTTGTTGAACCAAGGAGAAATCTGATTGCCGTTTGGAATCAAGAAGGAATTTTTTTCCCCATTCAGGGTAGAATTTGAAATTGCTATATTGAGGGGGGGTTTTGCCTTCTTTTGGATCAACGATGGTAAACAGGAATAGGAAAAGGGTTGAACTAGATCGACGCAAGTCTTTTTTCAACCTAAATTACTATGTTACTATGTTAGGACCAATTTAACCCATTGAGTTGCAACGTATTGTTTCTTAATTAGTTTCGTACCCCTCTGGCAGCAAAAGGATTAAAAGCAATAGAGCTCCCATTTCAACACTATGAGGTGTATGTCCCAAAATTACTTTTTTCCAAATATGTTTGTACAGGAAAAATACACAACTGGCACCACATGCTCTTACTTCACAGTGACCCAACACACTCACCTGTATGAACACAGCAGCCCAAAGTTTTCTCATACACACTCACACATAATAGAACCAGGCAAATACACTGACACTGACAAATACACTGGCCCACCAACACTCAGCCATACACATGTGTATTTAGGAAAGCAAATAAGTCTAAATTTATTAAAGGGGAACAGTGCTCTTGATATATGTGCTTCATCATATTTGAAATAGAAGTCAGTTATATCTATATTCAAGTATTTGCACTTGACCTCTGCTATAGCTGAACATGGATATCTCGTATCCATTTAGACTCATGTATCAGGTTTTCTCCTCATTATTATTCTCATTCAGTCTGTTAAAGACTATTATTTATTGCATGGATGAAAAAACTGAATATAATCCTAAAATGGTGTGCAGCATATATACACTGCAGAATACATATTAAAAGATATACCTAGCTGCTGTATGAAGGACACCTACCAAAGGGCTTAATTGAATTCCAGCAAAATGGTTCATCAGGAGCCAAATTCATTGTAGCCATCCTATTTAATTAAACCCTTGGAGGTCACTTGAGGACAAATCTGGAGCCAATCAAAAAATCAATAACACAACATGTTTAGTCACATTGGCAACGGATGGGTTAATCCAATAAAAATAAATTGTGGGGGCATAACATTAACCCTCCATTATAATAAGACCAGGATGGAGAGTGTTTATAATTGATATGTGATCCTGAGAATAAGGGATTTTACATATTTTGTAACTTCTACAAGATTAGTTAGAGGGGAATGATAGCTTTATGAATAAGTGTATTTTAATGTTTTTAAATCCCAGTTACCATATAGGAAGTGATCCCGCCTGCCAAGAAATCTGAGGTTGCATTTTGAGAGGAGCTGAACATGATTCTGAAAAGAGATCTCTTGGTGTTCCCTCACTCATCCTGAAATGGAATCATTTATTTTCCCAGTTCAGATTAAAAGGAGAGTGACCGTGCTATCTCTCTAGTCTGCTATTCGAGGGATATCACAACCCTTATATCCAAACCCTAGAAATCTAGTAAGCTGTACATGTACCTAAGCAGCATTTTTGGCTATGAGCCATAAACTTTCCTCATACTTATTTTATAAACTGGAGACAGGGGGGTTCATAAAAAAAAATATGACTAAGATTGATTTTCTCCTTTTGAGTGACATGCGGTTGGAGGCAGGTGAGAGGGAGTTGAGAGAAATGTTAGAAATCATAAACTGTTATTTTAAATATAATAATGGTAAACATAACGTTTAGGTGATTTAGGAAGATCTTTAAAAACACATATACTGTAATAAGGTATGAACTCCAGTTTAACCGAGGGGCTTAAAGGGATAGTAATACTTCGATTTAACATTATTTTATTTTGTAGGCATTAAAAAAACATGAAGAATGATATAAGTCTTATCTCTCAAACCTTTATGGTTTAAGAGATATTCACAAACAAAGTATCCCTTCCCTGTTCAACCAGATCAGAAGGGAGGTGCCCAGGTAGACTGCACAGAGGGACAATCTTCAATTAAGATAAAGGAAAAAGCTGAAAAACTTGTCAAGGCGGGAAGGGCTTTCATTGTTTTAATACAAAGAAGACTGTCCCCTTCTGTTATCTGTCTGGTCATACAACCTGATTCACATCTGAGAAGAGATGGCTTACACTAGGTAAAAGGGGCGGGAGGGGAAACTTTGCTTGTGAATATCTCATAAACCATAAAGGTTTGAGAGATAAGACTTATATCATTCTTCATGTTAATAAATAAAGTTAAAACGAAGTATTACTATCCCTTTAACTAGGCATCCTATATAGCAATGTAGAAAATGTATATATTTTTATTATATATTAAAATGCAGCAGCAGACTATTTTTGGTGTTATTCATTTCACCTCTTGTCCTTTTGAGTGTCATGCGGTTGGAGGCAGGTGAGAGGGAGTTGAGAGAAATGTTAGTATCTGGCTGTCATGCTTATTGGTACTAGCATAAACTGAAAAATAAATACCGGTAAGTATATTATAAACTAATAAGGTGTGAACTCTAGTTTAACCGAGGGGCTTAACTAGGCATCCTATATGGCAATGTAGAAAGTGTATATATTTTTATTATATATTAAAATGCAGCAGCAGACTATTTTTGGTGTTATCCATTTCACCACTTGACCTGTTTTTGCATGTCTCTGCAGATTAATGTGGCTGGGTAGGAATTTGCTACGAATGATCATTCAGAGTGTTCATTGTGGATTGTGAAGAAGCATGAATCAAATATACTCAAATATACTTAATTTATTTAACGCAAATAAACAAAGTTACAGATATACTAAACTTACAATCCTTTTTATACCTGAATAGTTAAGTCCCTAAGCAAAACAGATGAAAAGTTACATATTACTAAGCATAAATAATTTTCTAACCATACTATGCCGCTCTTAGTCACAATGAAAGCCAAGGTTCCTTTTTTCTCACAGATGTTTAATGTATACATCAACTTACAGCAATGACATCTATACCAACATCGTAGAACTAAATAAAAGGACAAATATAAAAACAAAATCATCAGACACACAGTCAATTACATTGAAAACACACATGATTTAAAACTCATAACTAGACAGAAAATAAATCTACATACCACTTTTGCCTGCTTGTGAGCTAAGAGAGGAGTTTTGTATCTTAATATTCTTAGTCAAATGACTTATATTTTACAGAAAATACTGTAATAACAGGATCCTTTAGCTGTATACAAGCCCCTTGAGTTGGTCAGTATTTGTTGTTCTTGATAAAGCAGGAAGTAACATGCAGTAATGCACTATGGGAACAAAGGCAATTGAACACACGTGCCATCTAGTGGAAGTAAACATTACAGGGACAAAAAACTTTGTGAATGCAAATACACTCCCACCATCACACAACGTGTGATTCTTAATGAAACTTAAGTTATTACAAATAACTCAACATTAACTTATAAAACATTTTGTACATTAAGCAAGTACAGTTAAAATTACTCTTATTTCCTTTAATTAGCTTCAAGTAATAACACTGTTTTGTGTATTGGTCTTTCTAGATACACTGGCTTACTTGTGCGTGCACCCTTGCTATTTACTGTTGTGTCACTAACAAGAAGTTTCAGTTTTCTGACCCTGCCATCAGTTCCTGGGAAGACTTCTACCACTTTGGCTAACTTCCATTGATTTCGTGGTGCTAAGTCATCTTGGAGTAGAACAATGTTGTTTATCTTGGCATTTCGTCTGCTCTTATTCCATTTACTTCTCTGTTGCAAGTTCAACAGATATTCCTTCTTCCACCTGGTCCAAAACTCATTTGCTAACTGAACTTTCTTCCACCTCTTATGAAGATAGAGATCTTCTCTTACAAACTCTCCAGGCGGTGGTGCGATGATAGTGGACTTCATTGTTAGTATGTGATTTGGCGTTAATGGTTCGGGTCCCAGTGGATCATTGAGGTGTTCTGTGGTTAATGGTCGACTATTTACAATCGCCATTGCTTCGTACATAAATGTTCTTATAGATGAACTATCCAGTCTCCTGGCAGACTGGTCTACGATGGATGTTAGAACACTCCTCACAGTACGAATCTGTCTCTCCCAGACACCACCCATGTGACTGGAAGCAGGCGGGTTCATGACAAAGCTACAGCCTAACTCTTTCACACGTTCTTGGTCTATTCCCTTCATCAATTCCATGAATTCTCTTCTTGCACCAATAAAGTTGGTACCTTGGTCACTATGGAGTTGACTTACATTGCCACGTATAGAAATAAAACAATGCAATGCAATAAGGAAGGCATCAGTACTAAGATCATCTAGTACCTCAAGGTGGACAGCTCTTGAACACATGCAGGTAAACAAGAGTCCGTATCTTTTCTGCTCTTTCCTTCCATCTTTAACATAAAATGGTCCAAAACAATCCATACCACTGTAGGTAAATGGAGGGGTTGTTTCCATCCTTTCTGCTGGTAAGTCAGCCATTTTCTGTTCTTGGTTGCATTTTCTGAACTTCCTACACTTAATGAATTTGTAAATAAGGGATGATACTTCATTACTACATCCCAGGATCCAAATGCCATTGGAGCGGATTTCATTGATGGTCATGCCACGACCTTGATGATGTATCCTTTCGTGGAAGTGCTTTATGAGTAGACGAGACACATGATGCCCCTTTGGAAGAATGGCTGGGTGTTTCACATGTGGATGGAGATCCGCTTTTGACAATCTTCCTCCCACCCTTAGGATATCGTGGTCATCAACAAACGGACTTAGCTTACACAACTTGTTTGACTGATTTGAATTAACATCTTTTCCTTGTTTTAGGGGCTTGATTTCATCACTAAACACTTCTTCTTGGACTATACGAATTAAGAATTGTTCAGCATCCTTCCTTTCTTCAAGCGTTGTTGATTCACTGGATCTTTCTTTCAGACCTTTCACACACCTTGCACAGCGTTTGAGTCTAGCTATGGCTTTCACTACCCTCTTCCAATCTGAAAACCTTTGTAGGCGATCTGACAGAGACCTCTCTTCCTTTGCCTTGGTCATATGTACCTGTGCCCTTTTGAGCTCTGGGTCCCCATCATCAGTCTCTCCCACCTTAATGTCTTCTTCTTTAGGGAGTTCTCTTTGCCATAGAAAACTTGGTCCAGTGAACCAATTCGACTCTACAAGTTCCCTTGCGGTGAGTCCGCGAGAGGTATAGTCAGCTGGTAGGACTTGCTTCATAATGATCCTATGACTCACACCAATTTCATCTTCATAAACCTTGTCGGAGTTATTGTATCCTATGATGCTCCAACCCAACACAGATCTTTGTGCAAATGGCTGGTCTTCGTTACCGCTGAGAACATCTCTAGGCAATAAGGCTTGAGGACAGTTATAGCCTATTAATAAACCTATTTCACAGTCAAGTTCAGGAGACATTTCATCTGCCAGATGTTCTAGATGGGGCCAGTTCTTTGCGGTGTCACATGTGGGTATATGAGATCTATTGGCAGGTATGAAGTCCCTGGTATAGGTTGTTGGGAGTTGATTTTTATTTCAGACTTGTTGCCTCTTACTTGTAGTCCATTCAGTTTGTGATTGGATACAACCTTTGTTTTAGAAGTTACTGTAGAAATCTTGAGTTTGACTGTCTCTTTCTTAATATTAAGTATTTCAGCTATGTCCTTTAGGATAAAAGTAGTGTCGCTCTGGGTGTCAAGCAAGGCGTAAACTAGAATCTCTTTCTTTGGTTCAGATATTGTTGAGGCATATACTGGAATAATTGATGAGGTATGAGTGTTACTCCTTTCTTGAACAACTCTGTTGGAGGTCACTTGCTTAAACTCTTGTATCTCCTGTGGTTCAGCTGTTCTTTCTGCAGGTCCTTGATTGACCTTTGACTGGTCTTGATTGATTCTAACTCTTTGTTTTTGATATTTATTCTCCCTATCTTGATGTAGGCATGTTGGGTGATGCTTTTCACATTTATCACACATACTTCTGGAGGTGCAGCTTTTGGAGTTATGACCGGCTTTGAGACAACCAAAGCACAAGTTCTCCGACTGTACAAACTTCACTCTTTCTTCAACTGGTCTTTCCATAATCTTGGGACACTTATGAAGAGTGTGACCACGTCTCTTACAAAAGGCACACATGACGCTAGTCTTCTCACTAGAACTAGTGGTGAATGTTTTGGCACTTGAGTTGTGATTGCGTTGAGACTTAAAATAATCTTGATTGGTTTGCTTAGATCCTTCTTGCTCTGTTGGCTTGATTGCTTGCAGTGAGGTGATAGGGTTGCATGCAATTTTAGCTTCTTTGTTGAGAAATTCAACAAAGTATTTGAAATCAGGGAATCTTTTGCATTCATCTTGGAACTTTGTGACAGCTCTGTTCCAACGTGAACTCAACCATTCTGGTAGTTTGGCTGCTATCCTTTGATTTTCAACGCAGTCATTTAGAGCTTGTAAACCTTGAACATAAGGAATGGCTGACTAAATACTGCTCAGGAAATCTACAAACTCACGGAGATCTTTGCTGTCTTTGGTGGCAATCTTATGCCATGCTTGTATTTTGTCACAATATGACTTTCCAACTACGAATGGATTTCCAAATCTGTCATCAAGTATATCCCAGGCAGCATGATAAGCGGCTTCTGTTCCAACCAAGAAGTGTCCTTCAATAGCTCTCTTTGCCGGGCCGCTTACATACTTGCGTAGAAAGAAAAGCTTTTCTTGGTTTGGTAAGTTCTTACGGTCAATTAATGCCTGGAAAGACAGCTTCCAATCATTATACTTCAGAGGGTCTCCAAAGAAACCAGCGGGTTCTGGAATTGGAATCCTATTGGCTGTAATTGCTTCAGTGAGTGCTTTTACAAGTTCATTAGAAACTTCATGGGAGGTAGTAAATATATCTGATTGAGGGACAGGATCTTGAGTAAATGGAACTTTTTGAGGGGAATAAAAGGGTTGGTTTAAAGGAGCTGTGACTTGAGAGAGCAGGAATGGCTCAGAAAGAGAAATAGGCGCGCTTGTTGGAGAAACATAAACTTCCTGTGTTTGTTGAGGATGAGGAACAGGACGCTGTTCTTCATCATCACTCTTGATGCTTTCAGCATACACTTGTAGCTTTGCTAGTGCTGCATTGTGCCTTTTCAGTTCTTCTAATTGTTCCACTTCTTTCTTCTTCTCTTCCAACTTCATTTTTCTACTGATACTTTCTGATATAAATTGAGCTCTTTTTCTTGCATTATCTGCTTCTATTTCCTTTTCTTGAGCGTCTCTCTCGGCTGTTAGCCTTGTATCCTCTGCCTCAAGTTTTCTAATTTCCTCTTCATACTGATGTTGTGTCTTCATTATTTTAATCACCTCTTATGTGGCTGCTACTTCGGCTGCTGCCTCTTGTTTTTTCTGCAGTGACTTGAGTGAAGACTGACTTGACAGCTTAGAAACAGACCTTAACTTACTGGAGGTTGTTGAGATGATGCTGGACACAGTGGTTTCAAACACTGACTCTGAATCAGGCCAGGGCATATCCTCAGAACCTTCACTGAGAAAGTGTCGAGCCTTTACATTTGCAGTACTAGTGATTGCAAAGCAAGCGTCATTTCTTCTCCGGATTTCAGGTTCAGGACTTGTAATGCTTCTTATGTCACAATAAATATGGTCAATCTCAGACTGAGTGGCATTGATGGCACTCACAACTTCAATAATCAATTCTGCATTATCTTTATTCTTAATGGCTCTTTTCAAACCATTGATGTGATACTTCCATCTTCTATACTTTTCTTCAAAATTATTTTTTAGAAGATTTAATTTAGCGTCTTGCAGTGCTTTACCTTTTTCAGTGAGTATGCGGGTACGCTAGCTTCTTCTAGTGTCTGGGAGCTGTGGGTTACCTGCGCTCACCAGAGGCTGTTGCATCTGTGCAGCCACTTCAAGTTGTTCATCTGTATCAGCCTGCTGTGGTGAGATGGTCTGCTCTGTATTAACATTAACAGTAATGTCTGCAGGGCTGACTTCTCTAGTGGATAGCACTGTATTTTCACTTGTGTCTGACATGTTAAATCTGCTCAGTACTATGTAATGTAATATTCAAAATGTAAGGAAGTGCTAGTTTAAGCAATTGTAACAATGTAACACAACAATGCAAATATAAACACACTTGAATTAAATGTGCAAAAAATACTTAAATGTGACACTTTAGAAAAGTTTAAATTTGAGTCTATTTAACAGTACCATATACATTTACTTATCTATTTAGTCTTTGTAGTTCCTAACTAAGTCATACAATGAAAGAAAAATGTCCACTGTTATCTTTAGTATGAACATATGCTATATGAAACACCAGCACAATAAAAACTTCAGTAGTAGTTAAAGGGATAGTAATACTTAAAATGTAAAAAAAAATATGTTGTAGGGTTTATCTCCCTGAGTAAAACAAGAGTACTCACACTGCTGAAAGGTGTTTCATTCAAAAGTTATTAATTTTCAAAGTTGAATTTTTCAGATGCAATATCACAGTGGCCTGAAATTGTACAGTGGCGCTGTTGCTACACCATCCTATGGAGATTTATGGTCAACTGACCAGAGCTGTCCATAGGCTCGTGTAGCAACAGCGCCACTGTACAATTTCAGGCCACTGTGATATTGCACCTAAAAAACTCAACTTTGAAAATTAATAACTTTTGAATGAAACACCTTTCAGCAGTGGGAGTACTCTTGTTTTAGTCAGGGGGATAAACCCTACAACATATTTTTTTTTACATTTTAAGTATTACTATCCCTTTAACAAGATCTTGCACTAATTCCAATGTTTTAACTTAAAGGTGCTTGCTTGTTCAGCCTTTACTTGCCACTGGCTACTTCAGTCAATTATTTGCAAATGTTGTACTTCCCTTAGCAAACATGGAGTATCTTGCTGGCTGACTTCTGCATGCAGCTTTACTGTGTCATGGCCTTCACTGAACAGTGAAGTGTTTTACTATGCCGCTCTTAGTCACAATGAAAGCCAAGGTTCCTTTTTTCTCACAGATGTTTAATGTATACATCAACTTACAGCAATGACATCTACACCAACATCGTAGAACTAAATAAAAGGACAAATATAAAAACAAAATCATCAGACACACAGTCAATTACATTGAAAACACACATGATTTAAAACTCATAACTAGACAGAAAATAAATCTACATACCACTTTTGCCTGCTTGTGAGCTAAGAGAGGAGTTTTGTATCTTAATATTCTTAGTCAAATGACTTATATTTTACAGAAAATACTGTAATAACAGGATCCTTTAGCTGTATACAAGCCCCTTGAGTTGGTCAGTATTTGTTGTTCTTGATAAAGCAGGAAGTAACAAGCAGTAATGCACTATGGGAACAAAGGCAAGTGAACACACATGCCATCTAGTGGAAGTAAACATTACAGGCACAAAAAACTTTGTGAATGCAAATACACATACAGTGAGTGAATTCATCTCTACCAGCCCATACTAACACATGTATCCTACCTCCATGTAATAACAGCTCCTTTCCCTAGTCTTATATGGCTACAATATAAACGCAAACATACACACACAATAAATACATTTTAAAAAACGATACATTTCTTCATAATTATACATAGCACAGAGGGGATCCAGAGGAAAGTGAAGCCTAGGCAGGTTGTGGTGGTAGGGGACTCTATTATTAAGAGAACAGATAGGATAATCTGTGGCTCTGATCGCAGCAACTGAATGGTTTGCTGTCTCCCGGGTGCCCGGGTTCAGCATGTTGCAGACAGGGTGGACAGATTATTGGGAGGGGCTGGAAAGGATCCAGCTGTCTTGGTGCATATTGGTACCAATGACAAAGTAAGAGGAAGATGGAGAGTCCTAAAAGGTAATTTTAGGGATTTAGGGAGTAAGATTAGGAAATGGTCCTCCAAGGTAGTATTCTCAGAGATACTACCTGTGCCATGCGCTACGCCAGAGACACAGCAGGAGATTAGGGAGCTCAATGCATGGCTTGGTGTAAGAAGGAGGCCTTTGGGTTTTTAGAGCACTGGGCTGATTTTGTTTTGGGGTACAGTCTCTATAGTAGGGATGGATTGCACCTGAATGTAAGAGGGTCTCAAGTGCTTGGGGAGAGGATGACTAGACGGTTGGAGGAGATTTTAGACTAGTAAGGGGGGACAATAAATACTAGACTAGATAGTATAGAAAGGGAAGGCGATGCAGTTAACCAGGTGGGTGGATCTGGGGGTGGGGTTAGTACAGATGATAGGGAGAAGCCTATAAACCACATCAAATCACAAATGGAACATAGCAGTGGCATAAATTGTATGCTTGCAAATGCCAGAAGTTTAACTGGTAAAATAGGGGAACTGGAGCTGGTAGCTGAAATTGAAAACTATGACTTGATAGGCATAACAGATACATGGTGGGATGACACACATGATTGGTCAATCAATTTGGAGGGCTACATGTTATTTAGTAAAGATAGGTCAAACAAAAGAGGTGATGGGGTCTGTCTGTATGTCAAACCAGCATTATTGCCTCATTTGCGGGAAGATATATGTGATGACAGTAGTGAACATGTGGAATCCCTGTGGATTGAAATAGTCACTGGGGGTAAAGCTGCCCAGAAAATATTAGTGGGTATTTGTTATAAACCACTAAACATTGGTGATCTTGAAGAATCACAGCTATTAATGTAAATAGAAAAGGCTTCTCAAATAGGGAGAACTATAATTATGGGGGATTTTAATTATCCAGAAATAGACTGGAAAAATGGAACAGCTAATTCTGCTAAAAGCAGTAAGTTTCTGAACTTGTTGAATGACAATTTTTTTGTCTCAACTAGTGCAGACCTCAACCAGAGGGAATGTGTGTCTGGATCTGGTAATAACTGACAATGAAGAACTTATCTCTAACATCCAAGTTAGGGAGCACTTGGGGAATAGTGACCATAACATGGTATCATTTGAGATTAATTCAAAAAAGCAATTTGGTATGGGTTCCACCAAAACACTGAATTTTAAAAAGGCCAACTTTAGTAGGTTTAATTCATCCCTTGGTCTCGTTGACTGGGAAAAGTATTTTCAGGAAAAAACACAGAAGGTAAGTGGAATGCATTCAAAATAACATTGCAAAAATACACAAATAAATTTATCCCTGTTGGAAACAAATAAAAAAGAAGCAAATTAAAACCAATGTGGCTAACCAGTAAAGTAATTTATGAAATAAATAACAAGAAAGCGGCATTTAAACATTATAAAGCTGAGGAATCAGCAGAGGCATTTGCAGAATACAACAAAACCTGTAAAAAGTCTATTAAATTAGCTAGACTGGAGAATGAAAAAAATATTGCTAAGGAGAGCAAGAGCAACCCCAAAAAATTCTTTAAATACATTAATGGCAAAAAATTCAAGTCTGATAATGTTGGGTCCTTGTTATCTGAAACAGGTGAGATGGTCAAGGGGGACAGAGAGAAGGCAGATATTTTAAATAATTTCTCTTTTTCTGTTTTTACCAAGGAAGACCCAATGGACAAGAATCTGCAAACTACTTTTACAGAACAGTCACAGCAAGCATGGGACTGGCTAACATAAGAAAAAGTGTTAAAACAATTGAATGGTGTTAAGGTAGACAAAGCCACGGGGCCAGATGGTATACACCCACGGGTTCTTAATGAGCTAAGCCAGGCCCTGGCCAGACCGTTATATTTGATTTTCAGGGATTCTTTTAATTCAGGTATGGTGCCCATGGATTGGCGTAAAGCAGATGTGGTGCCCATATTTAAAAAGGGATCAAAGTCACAGCCAGTAAATTACAGACCTGTAAGCTTGACATCTGTGGTAGGAAAGCTGTCTGAAGGCTTGCTAAGAGAATATATACAAGAATTCTGCTGGAACAGGAAAATCATTAGCAGGAGCCAACATGTCTTTGTGAAAGACAGGTCTTGTCAAACTAACTTGATCGCATTTTATGAAAAAGTGAGTAATAATACAGATGCGGGAGCGGCGGTTGATGTGATCTATTTAGACTTTGCCAAGGCTTTTGATACGGTTTCACACAAGAGGTTACTGTACAAATTGAATGAAATAGGCCTAGGGGAAAATGTTTGTGTGTGGATTGGAAATTGGCTGAAAGATAGAATGCAAAGAGTGGTAGTAAATGGCAAGTTCTCCAGTTGGATAAACGTGATAAGTGGAGTACCTCAGGGATCTGTCCTGGGTCCTCTTCTTTTTAATTTGTTTATTAATGACCTCCCAGGGGGCAGAGGGAGCCATGTATCAGTGTTTGCCGATGACACAAAATTAAGTAAGGTAATAAAGTCTGAACTGGATGTGTCTTCATTACAAGAGGATTTGGACAAATTGATTAACTGGGCAGGCAAATGGCAAATGAGATTCAATATAGACAAGTGCAAAGTTATGCATTTTGGGTATAATAATAAAAATGCAACATATAGTTTAAATGGTGTTTCTCTGGGGAAATCTACAAATGAAAAGGATTTGGGAGTAATGGTAGACAACAGACTTAGCAGTAGCATGCAGTGTCAGCTGGCAGCTGCAAAGGCCAATAAGATATTGGCATGTATTAAAAGGGGTATTGACTGAAGGGAGGAAGATATTATTATGCCTCTTTACAGGTCCATGGTAAGACCCCATCTAGAATATGCTGTCCAATTCTGGGCGCCCTTTCTGAAAAAGGACATTATGGAACTAGAGAGAGTGCAGAGGAGGGCTACAAAACTAATAAGGGGAATGGAAAGTTTTAGTTATGAAGAAAGGCTAGAAAAGTTAAACTTGTACACACTAGAGAAACGCTGTCTTAGAGGGATATGATAACACTATATATATATGTTCAGGGCCCATACAAAGGGCTCTCCAAAGACCTGTTCATTAACAGAACAGTACATAGGACAAGGGGCCACCCGCTTAGACTTGAGGAAAGGAGATTTAATCTACAACAGCAGAAGGATTTCTTTACAGTATGGACAATAAAGGTATGGAATTCACTGCCTGAGGAGGTGTTGCTATCAAATACATTAGATGCCTTTAAAAAGGGCCTGGATACTTATTTAAAAGAGCAGAACATAGAGGGCTATGTACGTTAGTATTGGGATTAATATTTAGTTAGGGCTTGTTGATCCAAGGAGAAATCTAATTGCCATTTGGAATGAAGAAGAAATTTTTCCCCCATTCAAGGCAGAATTTGAAATTGCTATATTGAGGGGGTATTTTGCCTTCTTTTGGATCAATGATGGTAAACAGGAATAGGAAAAGGGTTGAACTAGATGGACGCAAGTCTTTTTTCAACCTAAATTATGATGTTACTACGTTACTATGTTACATACATAACAATGTAAAACATATTTTTAATAATTATTTTGGTAATATCTTATTCATGCTACAATACAAATTAACTTACTATTAAAATATATGTAATACAGTTGTGATAAAGATAAAAGACAATGTTCCATCTTGTTGAAATCAGTAATAGAAAACCAGCATTGATTTATTAAGGAAATTGTATAGTTCTAGCATAATCTCCAAAGAAATACATGCACACAATTTCCTCAACATATTGATTATTAGTACTTTGTGTTAAATAAGATGTACAGTAAAGGGACTCCCTGAAATACTCATAGACTGCCGCATGGTCCTCCTCTTGGTGCAAACAGAGTTAAAGGAGCAGTACATTTCTATAATGAAAAAAAAACATATTCTGTATGGCCTTTCCTCCTGTCCTTAGCAAAACAGTGTAATCAATTGTAATAGATGCACTTTTCCAGATTTATTACAGTTTAAACTTTTGGTTTTTACTAATACAGCCGTCTAGTGGCCAAATGTTAGCCAGTTATTATGTTGCATTCTGTGGGAGAGCTGAGTGGCTGATACAGAGTTATCTATTGAATTATACGATGACTACTGAGTCACTTCTTGTCATTTTGAACTTTTAGGAAGTAAGCTCCATGGATCTCTGTTTCCTGAGAGTATAATAGTTTTGAACATATATAATATTTCAATTAAAAGAATGCCAGCTGTAGGAGTACATTGGTGATACCCTTTATACTTAGTTGAGGTGGCTCACCAATTTCTGTATTAGTACCCTCTGTTTTACTCAGCATGTACTGTAACATATAATGCAGTCTATATTTGGAAAATTATACAAGTTTTGTTGTTCTGGTCTTATCTATGGGTCACATACTTTACGCAGTCTCAGAGCCAAAGGATCTGGACTACTATGGTAAGAGCACTGGATTAAATCTTGAAGTACCTGACAGAAACATACAAGGGAGTCAACAGATCTGGTGGATGCTGCAATGGTGAAAGATTGGCTAATTTTCACTGGCTTCCAAGTTCTTACCTGATGGGACTTTCTTGATGGAATTTTTGCTGCAGGTTTGGGAGGGGGGAGATCTCTCTGATGCCTTCTGCGATGTGGTGCTAGGGTATTTCCATTTTTCATGGGACCTTCCAGGTTTCTCTCAAGGCTAACTAAGAATAAGTGATAAATATGGTACGTATTGGGGATTTTTGTCCAGGGAGTGAGGTTGTGGGATGCTGGGGGGGGGGGTGGCAGTGGGCTTTTGTTTCTACCTTCCGGGATGAGGGGTAGAAGTGACTTCTACCTTGAACTCCAACTGCTGGGGATTATCTCCCCCCCCGTATCATGCCCTAAATACATATGGTGAATTCCTACATTAGGGTTATTGCAACCTTTGGCTCCCCAGCTGTCAAGTCTTACAACTCTCAGTATCCCCTTCTAGGCATTGCCTTGCTTGGAGTGGTAGGCCCCGACAGCTGGAGAGCCCACTGCTTACCTCCCCCTTAGTACATATGGCCTATTGCATCCTGAGTAGGGATGGGCAAAAGAGAAACAGGAGAAAAATGGCACTTTTCACCAAGTGGGACATTTTTTTGCAAAAGTGAAATTTCCCACTTTTTTCACCTAGCTCTTTACATTGAAATCAGAATTTTTCCTCAACACATGGCAATTTTATCTTCTTTTCCCCTGGCATATAAAAGGGAGTCAGGTTATAACAGCAGCCATTCTATGTTCATGATAGGAGAAGTGAGCAAATGTGTTTTATTCCAAATACCACAACATTTTGTTTGATCAGGTAGACACAGGCAGATGTGATCCAAATTTGTTTCTGATTTGGATGTTATCTCTGTGTGACTGAGTGGGAACACACAAGCAGAGGTAGTCCAAGTTTCTTCCTGCTCTGGCTGGCTGTTATATCTGTCTTAGTGCAGTCTGCGGGTGTGAGAAGTGAGCAAAGGAGGTTTACCCCATATACCTCACAATTTTGTGTGGCCAATTAAACACAGGCTGACGTGATCCAAGTTCCTTCCTCATCTGGATGCTATTTCTGTCTTAAAGGAGTCTATGGGTATTAGAAGGGAGAAAAATACCCCAGAATTCTGAGTGACTGACTGGGAAGACACAAGCAACCAAGATCCAAGTCTCTTCCTGATCTGGATGTTATCTCTGTCCTGGGGGTCTGGGGAAAGAAGCATTTGAAAAGTTAGTATGTCTTTTGTTTTTTGTTGACAGCGATAGGGATTGGTGGACAGTTAATTAAAAGAAATAAATATAAATAACTAAATAAATAAATAAATAAAATAAAAACATGGATAGGTGACAGAGACAGGGACCCTGATGTCATCTGTGACTGAGGCACTCTGATACTAGACATTACACACAATGCGTTCTATTGTGTACTTTACAGTAAAAACACACACGGTAGTTGAGTAATGTCCAGAAAACACACAAGGGGATGGGGGAGGGTGAAAGGATTAGGACCAATGTAGTGACGTGTGAGTTAAATGGTAGTCCAAAAACTGACTGCAGCCATGGTTGCCGCAGCATGTGCAATAAATAATGGTGATCCCTCTCCTCCCAAGTGTTAGGGACCAGGAACCAGACAGATAAACCAAAAGACAAGCTGGGGGCAGGAACGAAGGCAGGTACTCAGACAAAAAGAAAAATTAATAGTGGCGCTCACTGAGAACACTAATTGAGTATTAGATACCCAAAAAATAGGATAAAGTGATCTTATACGGATAGCATATGTAACAATACCAATAATGGCTAATTGCTGAACCGCACCCACACGTTATATATTACCAGAATATCAAGACAGGTAATTAAAGGTAGAACAATATACATATACACAGACCAATAACGATATTAGTAATGTCCGTTCAACAGAGTAACTTTTAGATGATGATAAGAGGGTTAATACTTAGTTCATTCGTATGGGATGAGATGTGATGAATGAAATGGGTTAGAACAACTGATGAAGGTTAGTTGATGTATTGATGATAATGATCGTTCCAAATATTCCTGTTAGTCATTCACCATAATCATAAGAGGTTTGGCAGCTGATTACTATGATTTAAACCAGCGGGCTTTTTTAGATGTTTTTTTATCTTGAAAAAGGGAAAACACGATTCCCGAAACGCGTTGATAATACAAGCATCTGAATTTTATTTATGTTGTGTATTTGACTATGGACTTGCATATCAGCTGAAAGATAACTATTTCAGTGCCAATATCGTTCGGGAGACGGAGGACTCAGGAGACTGAGTGAACTAGTAATTAGGGACATAAAGAAACTATCACTTACAAGTAATCTATCAGAATACATAGATCATCTATTACAGCCGTATGTACAAAAAACTCCCTCATACATCAAGGATACCACACACATTCTCAATAAACTACAGGAAGTACAATGGAAGGAAGGTTTCCTGATAGTTACTTGTGACATAACTTCACTATATACCATCATAGAACATGAAGCAGGTATAAGAGCGGTGGAAAAGATATTGAAGAGCGATAAGGATTTACCACTAGAATAGATCGAATTTATATTGGACGGTATCACGTTCATATTACAACATAATCATTTTATGTTTGAAGGCCAACATTTCCGGCAAGTTAGAGGGACAGCGATGGGAACGCGTTTTGCACCCAGTTTTGCGAACCTGTTCCTCAGCGTGTGGGAGGAAGATCTTATATGGAATGATCATATCAAAAATATGGCACTATATGGATGCTATATCGATGATATTATCCTGATCTGGAAAGATGGAGTACATTCATTGGATAAATTTATTACTACTATTAATAATAACCATCTTGGCCTACATTTCACACATAGCAGTAGTCCTTCTTCAGCTATCTTTTTGGACTTACAGATTAATATAGAGTCAGGAGGTCTAATATGCACAAATACTCACTACAAACCAGTTGATGTTAATGGTTTTATAGAAGCCTCAAGTAATCATCACCAGAAGTGGCTACAAGGTGTCCCATATAGTCAGTTTATCAGATTGAGAAGAAATTGTTCAAAAGAGGAAGTATTTAGTAAAGAAGCAGATATACTAAGAAAGAGATTTCTGGAGAAGGGGTACCATGAAACTAATGTCCAACAGGCCCTACAAAAAGCTAGGAGCAAACCAAGGGAACAACTACTGCAGAATAATAAGAAAGAAAAATCTACAAATATTGGAAATAACATTAATAACAAGAAACCAGAAATGCCTTTCATCACCAGATTCAATTCATCCACGAAAAACGTGGAACACATTATTAGAAAACACTGGAACATATTAGAAGGAGACAAAATTTTACAGTCAATACTCCCTAAGAGACCATCTTTCATTTACAGAAAATCTTTAGATCTGAAGTCTAAACTGGCTCCATCTATGATTCATACCAACCAAAATATGGAAGTACAACAAGTCAATGTTCTGGGAACACCTATTATAGGAACTTATAGGTGTGGACACAACAGGTGTATAACCCGTGAACACATTTGAAATGCATGTAAGTCCTTCACCTCTAATCATACTGGTGAAATATTCTACAGTAAACAATTCATCAACTGTACATCAGAATTTGTAATATACCTCTTAGAATGTCCCTGTGGATCTCAATATGTTGGAAGGACCACTAGACCTTTAAAAAGAAGATTCCTGGAACATAGAAATAACATCTTAAAACATAATAGACAACATTCATTATCTAAGCACTGTATGAGTTGCCCCTTGTTTAAAAATATCTCCGACCTCAAAATAATTGGAATTGAACATATCCCTCCAACAATAAGGGGAGGTAATAGATTCCAAAAATTGTCGAAGCAAGAACGTTTTTGGATCTTTAAACTTCAAACTTAAGCACCTTCAGGTCTAAATGAAGAACTAGACCTGTGGTGCCTCTGAAAAGTCATCTCCGATAAGAATTACCTATTCTGATACATTTCTAATCATTACTTTTTAAGATAGTTGACTTTAGTATTTATGTAGTATCTTCTGACTTAATAAATACTGAAAGAGATCCCCTCTTTAGTTAGATATTTAGAATTCAGGTCTACCTTATATATACCTAGACAACTCTTAGATATTGTAGTTATTAAAATAGTATTGGAGGTTACCTTTGAATATATATAAACAGTCTCTTTAGACATTAAGTATATTGGCACAATTATTATTTTTCTGATAGGAGACTAATATTGTGAGAGTAAAGACTATCCTAGTTAAGATGGATATGATAGATATAATCTCTATCTATAAGTCTAGTTTTATATATGCTGTGTTTTAACTTAAGCTGTAATAATAGCATTCAAATGGTTTTTAACAAATAAAGAAAAGAAATGAAAGTAGTAGAAATGAGAACACTTTGAGATAGAAATTATGTTTCACCTTAACAAAATATGTGGTGATACATCGCTATGATTTCGTCTCAAGGTAGAATAGATACTTATTATCAAATTTTAAATGTTCACCAGTTTTGTAAGTGTATCTTTAGTTATTAATAAGATTACACAATATATGTTATGTATTTGTGAACATTCACCGTCCCATTCGGGCTGGATGTCATTCTGAAACATTTGAACCCGGAGGAGAATGGTGATTGGCTGATTACTATGATTTAAACCAGCAGGCTTTTTTAGATGTTTTTTTATCTTGAAAAAGGGAAAACACGATTCCCGAAACGCGTTGATAAAACAAGCATCCGAATTTTATTTATGTTGTGTATTTGACTATGGACTTGCATATCAGCTGAAGGATAACTATTTCAGTGCCAATATCGTTTGGGAGACGGAGGACTCAGGAGACCGAGTGGACAACGGAGACATGCGCCTGGATACCGAGGAGTTTGCTTTATGGGCCCGTTATTCAAGTAAACATCCGGTGAGCGCATAGTATGAATGTGACTATTAAGATTATGATACATGTCTCCATCACGATCTAGTGATCATCAGCTATTTCTGTAGTATATCCCTCAGTTCCACAAGTCCCGTCTGATACCCTTGCGATATACCTATATATTCGGGATTGTTTTCGCGTTTGATGTTTAACGATATCCCGCAGCATAAGAAGTCCTAAGTCCCACGACTTGTTATTGTTATTAATAAATTATATTTTATTATTTATTTGAATATCCTTTTATCGTTTATCACCACTACTACACTTAGAGGTCTATTGTGCGCTGTCTTCTTTTTTTCTTAGGTACTCAGACAAGCCGAGGTCAGGAATACGGAGATCAGAGATGTCAGGAACAAGCCAGGTGTAGGAGCCAGAAGGAACATCAGAGGAAGCCAGGTCATGCACGGATGGACAGTAACTCAGGAGATGCACTTGTAGCCAGAAGCAGACACATGGGCCAGGAGGAAGTGATCCTAGCTGCTTTAAATACCCTGGAAGTTGTTGGTTGATAGCAGTCAGGTGAGTAACCATGGAAACTGAGAGGTCAAGGTAGTTCGTTAAGTATCAGCTGACTCAGCCTGACACAGAGCAGAAAAGGCAGAAGTAATCAACAGCCGAGTGTTAGACCAGATCACTCGAACCATGACGCCAAGTAAGATGTAGTTGTTCGTCAACATCCCCTCAAAACGTCCACCACCTCCAGCAGTATTAATAAACCATCAAAAAGGACTGATTATGACGAGTCACATTCCAGTGTTGATGGCATAGTGCAATAAGGTGTAGCAGCCAACCAACTACTGCATCTGACAGTGAGACAAACAAGCAAAAAACACCTGTACTGAAAGTAGTAGCAAACGTTGTGAAAATCCCTCCAAGGGGAAAAGTAAAAGGAAATTGTTTGAGACCTCTAAAAGCCTTGAGGAATATAAAAGTAGTGGAGAAGAGGTGGGCAATGCAGAGGATGACCTAATGACTGATGATGATGTAGATCTATAATATATCCCATTTCTTCAGATACAGATGAAGATGAGAATGAGAGAGATGATGATTATATGGCTAGAAAGTTATCAGAAAACCAAAGGCTCAGTCTTCCACCACTGAAAAGGAGCACTTTGCCTGTCTGTAAACTGTCTGAGAAAACAATTGTAAAGTGTGACCCTGGACAGGCAAAGATGGCAAAAAGTACACAGTCATTCTGTCAGTCATCATTAGCATCATCACCACTTCCAAGTCCAAGTTCCACTCAACCACACACACTAATAATGTTGAGCAGCAACAACACAGGTTATCAGCATCCACAGCCTTAGTTGATGAGTGTTTCTGCTGCTCTTGGAAGTGCAGCACCTATGACACCTACTAGTAATACAATTACAGCAACATCTAGCCACAGTAGTAGTAGTAGTAGCTGCCTCTCAGGAACCCCACAGACTATGAAGTCCACATTATGGGATACTTCACTCAGGATCCAAAAGCTAAACATGTTCCTAGCTGTTTCCTGTGTAAGAAGCATGTGAGCTAGGGGAAAGCAAGATCACACCTAGGCACCTACTCAGTGAGTTCCCACCTGAATCACAGCTATAGGTCTGACTGGGAGACACACCATCAACAGGTCATAGGTGCCACATCTGGCAACATCAGAAGTACTACGGATGGGCAAACATTTTCACCTCAAACCAAAATCAGCAAAACATGGCACTCCCCACTTGGTAAATAATTTCCCATGAAAAGGGGAATTGAAGCTTAGTTTAGGGAGTCTTTTAGGTAGCACATTTGTTCTCTGTATTGGGGAGTCTGGGGGGCACTTTAGGGGAGAAGAAAGGAGGAAGGAGGCTGACCCCAAAATTCGTTGTGTCAGCTGGTGTCCAATTTGTTTTCTGATCTTGCTGTTATTGTCTCTGTGCTGGTGAAGTCTGGGGAAAGAAGTTGTTGATTTTGTTTATCACTTATAATGTGCTTTTAGTTTGCCTGAAGTTTTGGACAGACTGTGATAATATAGGGTGGATAACTTAAAAAATAAATAAATAACTGAATGGGCATTATTGCATTAATTGATCAAATTATTTTATTATTTGCAATTTTTCTTTCCTTAGTTAATTGCTTACATTGGTTTACTGTAGCATTGGTGCATTTATTGTAAGGTCCATTTAGTTTGTTAAGTCAGAGTACTAATTTATATTTCTGTGTTTTGGGTATTTATTTTTGTTGCAGATTAAAGTCCAGTTGTGGCTAATTATCAAATCTTATAAAACTAAAATGCTATATTTGGCTTATGAATACATGAAACAGTGTCGAAGAGAGGACCCCATAGGTCTCCTGAAATAATTTTAAAAAAATGTATTAAAGAAATAATGGTCTTTAATGCATATCTTTGGGGGGGGGCATCTATAAATTGCCATTTTTTTGTTTTTCAATTACAGTGCCATTATTTGGAGACAAGAATGAAGAAGAGAAGAGAAGACAAGATGCGAAGAAAGAAGAAAACTGAAGATAAAAGTTTGAAGAAGAAGACTTGAACTGGATGACAGCTCTGGGTTATGGGTGTTAGGATAGTGCTAGGGCTAGTATTGTTTCACTTTATTGTTAGGGGTAGTGTAGGGTTAGTGTTTGGGAGGGTAACTGCGTTTGAGCGCTCGGTGCTTTAGAGTGTCTCAAGCACTGAGCGTTAGCTGTTTTCCTTTGATGTTCCCATTTCTCACCTATTTAGAAGGAGTTTTCAGAGCATAAAACATGCGTCAGACAATGGGCCAAAAGTCAGGTTCTTTAGCCCATCATTAGTTGTGGTTTCCTTTGGTAGGGATATTGAATACCGACAGTGACACAGTGTGTGTACTGGTCGGTATCCATATTTGCCCTACTGACTGTTTTAACAAGGCATATTGAATCAAGGCCAGTAGAGTAAAATTATACCTTTATTGGCTAACTAATTGGCTCTAGGATGCAAGACTACTTAGGTCTATTCTTCATGAATTCCTTTTTACCATTGTCTTGTGTAAATAATTCCCTAGGATCCAGTAGAGACATCTCTTTGTAGTTCACTAAGTGGTACAATATTTATTTCCCATTTGCTTCTCCAATATATATATATATATATATATATATATATATATATATATATATATATATATATATATATAAATATCTATGGAAATTTCTCTAGCATGCAAGAGACCAATGATTTCTAGTCCAAATGCCACTGATGTTTTTGTGTGCTTTTATTATATGTGTATGTTTTTCTTAGTTTCTCTTAATATTTTCTACCATGTACCACCATAATGTTGACATATTATTTCCTGGAAGGGATTGAAAAATATGTTCTTAAAGGGATAGTAATACTTCGTTTTATATTTATTTTATTTCGTAGGCATTAAAAAAACATGAAGAACAATATAAGTCTTATCTCTCAAACCTTTATGGTTTGAGAGATATTCACAAGCAAAGTTCCCCTCCCGCCCCTTTTACCTAGTGTAAGCCATCTCTTCTCAGATGTGGAATCCAGTCCATAGACCAGACAGATAACAGAAGGGGACAATCTTCTTCCTATGAGAACAATGAAAGCCCTGCACCCCTTGACAACTTTTTCAGGTTTTTCCCTTATCTTAATTGAAGATTGTCCCTCTCTGCAGTCTACCTGGGCACCTCCCTTCTGATCTGGCTGAACAGTGTTACATCAGTAAAAGGGGTGGGAGGGGGACACTTTGTCATTGAATTACTCTTGAACTACAACTCTGACAGAATTGAAATAACACTCTCCAAGGTCCACAGACTATGATGATTAATTAGAGCTGATTTTATTATGAAACATTACTATCCCTTTAAAGGGGCAGCTCCTTCTAAATGTAAGAGAGAAACATCTACATGCTCACTTATCCGTCAGCAATATTATTATTAGGGATGGACGAAAACTCCCATTTTGTTTTCAGCTTTTCCCAGGGGAATTGCTGCCAATAGGGAAACCAATAGATTTTCTGTCATTTCGCTAATACCACAGAATTTCCTGTAAGAAAGGTTCCAAACCCCTAATTTTTTTCAATAGCTGCAAAACTTCCATCCTTAATACCCTAAAGATCCAGAACTTTCCACCACAAAGCATGGTGTGGTTTAGGAGAGAAAGAGGCTAGAAGTAGGCTGTGAGAGGGAAAAAAGAATACAAATAAAATTTTAGTGCTGGCTACACTATGACTAGCAGGAAAGGCTGTGTGGACCCTGATGCTGCTGCTGATGATGATGCTGATACAGAGGTGGAGTAGGAAGTCAGCAGCACCAGCAGTAAAGGGAGCCCACATGACCCTGAAGCAAGGATTCCCTTCCCCCTGGCATTGTCCCTCTGTGGAAGTAAGTAAACTGAAGAAAGCAGAACTGTCTAGCAGAATGAGCAGTAGACCATGTCAGCTGCCTGTGCCTGCTGCTACTGATGCCAGTGCACCTTCTTCTGAGCAGATGGAATGTGTCACAGCAGGGGACCCTCAGTTATACTTGTCATCTAACCAGTTCCAAAGAGCAGCAAGAGACTGGTGATTGCAGTGATGAGAGTGAGGGTGGTGGTGGAGCAGCTGGTGTGAAGGAGAGTGATTTGGGTGGAAAGCAACAAGGAATAGGGGACATTGTGGGGCTTGATGTTGCTGTAATTTCTGCTGATGATTTGTCAGAGGCAGATCTTCATCAGTCACAGCAGCAAGATGATGATCAGTCAAGTGCACCACAGACCACTATGGTCTCCAGTCCTTCAAGTAGTGATATGGGACTAGGACATTTCCATTTGCCACTGGTCCTGGCTCAATTGATGATACTGAGGAAGTAGCAGGATCAACACCTGCCCCAGCCAGTGAAGGTGATTCTGGAGAAGACCATTCTTTTCCACATCTACCCTCACTGAAATCCTGGATGTGGAAATATTTTTTCCTTGGGGCAGGCACAGTGTGGTCATAAGTGACTGAATTGTGCACTATGTGTGATAAGGTAGTGAAAAGGGGGAAAGGGAGACACACACACCTTGACACATATGCTCTCATTAAGTAAATACAACATAGACACTACAATTGTATGTTAATTATGCTAAAGCTGGACCCCATAAAAAGAACTTGAGAGATACTGTCTCTGTTCCCCTTGTCCCTTTCCAAGGGTACAAAGAATGGGCGCAAAAATTCCAGAAGAAGACAAGAGAGACCCAGCCTGAAATTCAGTGATGAATGAAATACCTGCGTAAGCATCATTTTCTTGTCTAGGGTTCGGGTGAGAGAAGATTTGTCCACTGTCCCCACCCAGGCACACTGATTATCCTCTTCCACCTCCTCAGGAGTACCACCTTTGCCTCTGTTACCTCCCCCACCAGCTGATAGCAAATCTGTAGATGTGACAGTTCATGTTCACCCATTGCACATTGTGTGGTGTGCTGACCACGCATGACAATGTGGTGGAGAGCAATGGAATGCAAGGTATCAGGGAGCATCTGCAGACATTCCATCCCACGCTAAGTTGATGGCATGTAGGAGTCATTGCTTTACCAAGTTTTCTATCTTGACACCATGTTTCCATAGCGGAATGGTCAAAGGACAAAGTGACAACAGTACTTGGTTTCTTGGAGAATGGTTTTACATTTTCAGAGCTTGTGTTTCTCAAGCCTGATGCTTACAAACACATTTTTCTAAGGGTTTGATTTTTGCTAGCCTGACACCTACAAACTAAATATTTCTCAGAACTTTACTTTGCCTAGCTTGAGGCTTTCAAGCAAATTATTTTGAAGGCTAGCTTTGTTTGAAGCTCACAATCAATTTTTTTTCAAGCCTAGGCCTTGCTGTAATATTTTGAATGTTTAACTTTCTGTAAGCCTGAAAAAGTAATATTTCTCAGATTTTTCATTCTGCAAGCCTGCTGCTATGCTTGCTAACCTTTATTTTTAAAGAGATTAGAAAGAGATGGTGTTAGTGTTAGTTGTTGTTAGTCAAATTTTAAAAATGTAACCAACACTGCTGCTTGATAACTGTGTCCTACAGTCAGTAACAACATAACTGCACTGAACACACACTAAGAATGGTGAGCAACGGGAGGTTTCCATGGAAGTAGGTGACAGTTATGGCCACACACATTGTTTTGTTTGCCAGTAGTCAATGTGGTCATAGTTTCTGCCTAGAACGTAGCTATCCTGCAAGTATGTTATAATCACCTCACATTCAACGCTACATGGTGTTCATGTGTATCGGTTACCAACCCATACTTTGGCTACAATTTCCATAGAGATGTGCCGTCACCACCACCACAAATATTAAATTGCCTCCTCGAGACACATAAATTGCTTTCCATGATGATATGTATTCAGTAATATGTTGGAAATGGGATGTTGCTGTTGCTGGTGTAAACCCTTTGCTGAATTCATTTTTACTATGCTTTCTATCATTCTTTTGCCCTAAATTTCTCTCTTGAACTTAATGGGCATTTTGCCAAGATCCTGCTCAAAACATGCTAACAAATCCTTCACTAGTTGGTACATGTCTGTGTTGCCACTACTGTAAGATTCATCAGCCATGCTCCTCAGCTTTTTCTTTAGTAAATAAATCAGTGATAGAATCTTGCTAATTCTTTCCCCTACATGAATAACCAGCAAAGTGGTCTCTTCAAAAGTTTTCAGCAGCTCACATCACACATTAATTGCTATTGCTCAAGTGACAAAGAAGCTCCTTCCAAAGCCTTTCAGTTTTGTATTGTATTTTCACTAATAGCCTGATTCTGCTTGTACAAATGCTCTAGCATGTACAATGTGGAATTCCTCCTGGTAGGGACCTCCATTTTCAGCTGGTGATGGTGCAGACTGTTACTCTCTTTTAGGGAATATAATGCAGAGTGAGCATTGTAGAACTGTCTAAAATGAGCACATATTTTGTGGGCCATATTCAGCATATCCCTGAGGGTTTCAGATTCTGGGAGTCTAAATCTAGAGGGGCATGGACAAATGCAGGGCACATGTACCATATCACCTCAATGCAGCTATTATGAAGGAAGTGTTATCAGCAGACACAAAACCAGCTTTCAATGAGAGGGTACAAGCCATTCCTCTGCCACCTGCTAGTTTATTTAAAACATATATGGCTTTGTGGGATTTTGTCTCAAAGCTCTACACTGGTCATTTTTAAATGCCCTGATATAGATGTGGAATTTGCAACTGATGTTCCTGCTGCTGAGATGTTTAAGCAGCAGGATGATTAGGCAGCTGAAAGAGAATGGGACCAACAATAGAAATAACATTTGTGATGGATGATGAAGGTTCCACTTGCCACAACTATTTCCAGTGATGTGTCTGAGGCAGTAGCAGCACAATAAGTAGCCCCCAGTCTATGTGGTGAAAAGAAGAAGTTGGCCAATAATTTTTCGTCTCCACCTGTCCCTCCTCCAAAATGATGGGTGTGTTGCTATTAGAATATACATTTTTCCCATGAGAGCAGGAACTGTGGCTCTTATCAGCAACTGCAATGTGCACAGTGTGTGGGGTAAAAAATATCTGGTGGCACAACTGTATCCAAACACCATGACACCAGAACCCAAGTACTGCCACTGCCACTATACCCCTTGTCCACACCCCACTAAGGACACATGACAACTTGTTGACAGTTTAATAGTAATGATGAACCCTCCTTGCCACTATTCTGAAGGATGGAATCTCCTCAGATGCCACTTGATGCACTGCTTGCGATTCTCCACCAACACACTGGCATGTGTGGTCAGTGCACCACACAGTGTACAATGGGTAGAGATGAACTGCCACATCCTAACATCAACAGAGTGGCTATCGTTTGGAGGAGGAGGTAATGATGAATGACTTGGACTAGAAGGTGATGGCGAGTTAGTTGTTTCACTCATCATGAAACTTCCAGTCTCTGCCTAGGTTGCTTTATTCTTCCTCCTCTTTGGTCTCTGCCTCGCCTCTTGTTGCCTTTCTGGAGAGTCAGGGGGTACAGCAACAGTTGTGCGTGATTTCTATGGTGGGTGTTTGGCTTTAACATGTTCGACATAAATGTCATGGTCTCTATTTCATGTGTGTATCAGAGAACTTGTGCTAAGATTGGTTCCCCCCTTTCCTCTTCTCACTGTCTTGTCACAAATTGTCCACAGTGCTGTTGGTGACAACGGCACTGTACCTGCTCCAAGAGAAAAATAGTTCCACACCCATGACTTCAGGGGGGAGTCACTGTCTGTGGCAGCGGATAATGTTGCTGCTCTTAGTGCTACTGCCTCAGATTCAGCACTGCAACTAGCACTGCAACTAGGACCAGGCAAGTGGAACCTGTCCTAGTGCCGCATCACTTATTGACCCCCTTCCCACTGTGTCCACAGTGGCCTGTGGCACACTAGCTTGCTCTTCAGCATCCTGCTGCCTTTACACCTCAGCAGCAGATGGAATTAGAGCAGTTGCAAATTCCTCAAATTCCAAAATCTCACTGCTAGTGGTGGTGGAGATTCCCATCCGCCTCCCTGTCTCCCATTCCTTCTCAGATTCTGCTAAAAAGGCCATCAATGTATCTTCCACCCCAGCTTCTCCACCATCATCATCACCACCACCACCACTAGTCCCTATGTGCTACTGCTGATCTATTACAGACATCTCACTGCTGCTTGTAGGAGGTGACGAGCAATGTGACAAAGGGTCCCTTAATGCCACACTTGCCATTTCTTGGTGATGTGAAGAAGGCAGACTGGCAGCAGTAGCAGCAAGGACAGGCAATTGATTTGTGCTCCTGCTGGTGGTGGTATTAATTGTGTGCCTGCTGTCCCCCAACAACAGTTATGGCCTCTTAGTCTTCAGAATTATGTTCCAATTGGACAGGAAAGGAAAGGGAGGACTCCCAGGGTCAAAGGAATGGTGTGGGCTCTCTTGACCGCTAGACTGGATGCTCTCAAATGTTTCCCCTACCACTCCAGCTGCTTCACCATTACTGCTACTACTACTAACAACAACCACATCAAGTTCAGCTGCAGAGTCTTCCTCAGTCTCACAGTCACTAGTAATGTGAGAATATTGTTGATTACCCACTGCCTTCACTCCCAACACTAACAAGCGCTGGACCTTTGTAGTAGTAGTAGTAGTAGTAGTACTAGAACCAGCCCAACTGTTTGGGAATGGCAAGTGTGACTTAGGGTCCCTTGCTGTCATACTTGGCATCATCTCCCCCCCACACTACAAGAAACACTAGCAGCAGACAAAGTATTGGTGACAGCAGGTTCAGCTCTGGCAACTAGTACAGCACTGGTGGCAGCAGGGGCAGCACATCTGGCAGCAGATACAGCAATTGTGGCAGCAGGGGCAGCACATCTGGCAGCAGGTACAGCAATGGTGGCTGCAGATACAGCAATGGTGGCACTGGCAGCAGGGGCAGCACATCTTGCAGCAGGTACAGGCAGCTGACCTGTCCTGCTCTCACCAGTACTACCATTTTCTCCCTCCCTTCCCATTCCTTTTTCTTCCTCCCTTCCCATTAAATTCCCCAATATCTCTTGGGGTGATTTAGGGGGACTGGACAGCACTGGTTCAGTTCTGCTCACTTCCTCCTCCTCAGTGGACACATAATAAGGGTCCTTCCAATTCCTCCTTTTACTGCTCATAGTGATAGCAGTCACTATGAGCCTCTCCTGCTCAATTTAACAAACAAATAACAGCTGAACAGCACAGCACGTATACCTCTTTGTGTAGATGCTTCTATTGTGTTCCACTTCCTGGAATACATCACGTTTTTATAGCGAAAATGACCAAAATGGCCGGAAACTTTCTAACCACTGAAAAATTGGCTGTGAATTTTGTCCAATGGGCAAAAAATGCAGCATTTTTACTCGCTGTTTTAAAAGTGGATTTTCTTGTGAAAAAGCTGACAATAATGTGGTTTTCACAGAATTTCTCACGGGAACACTGCAACAACTTTTGCCCATCCCTACATTTGTCATCTTTCCCATGTACAATATAAATTATCCTTCTGATATCTCTGTATTTAATGTCATAATAACAAAGAGCACGCCTTTGCTCCATCTACGTCCTAAGGAGCACCATAGATTTGCAGGTAAGCAGCTTATGCATCTTTTTTGTTTTCCCATCCTGAACTTCAGGTGGAAACTTCAGTGAAATAGGGCTTAATAAATACCTGATAAAACCCAAATAGTAGAAAAAACCCATCACTCAGATAAGTATGGTAAACATATAGTCAATTGCATTTACAACACAATTAAAAGCAAAAAACACACATTATGGAATCTCACCACAAATGTGTTGAAAATTTGAATCCAGAAAAGTTCATTCCTTTAAAAACTGGAATGTAACAGCTATTCAATAGAATATAGGATATATACAGCGACGGCACTTCTGTACCTCGCCCCTACACATTGTCAAGAGAAAAAAAAATACTTTTCTTAAGAAACAAGGAGCTTATCTCTGACACTTCTTATCTACTTTGTTTTTGATATCTTCATCATTATCTGAATTTCCCTTATGCCCCTAAATTCTGCCAATCTCCACCTCCTTTTGACCTTTTTGTTTTCTTTAAACATCACATTGAGTATCAAAAGCCAACACCAATTTGAATGAAGGAAATTTAAAGGAGGAGTATGAACTGAGAGGGCTGGGTGGAATTTGAGCATTAGCAGATCAGAAGAAATTGACAGACAATAGTCTAACAGAGTCTGATGAAATAAGGAAAAACGGTAAAATTCTGGTGAAAACCAAAAATTCTCTTTGATATAGGTGGGAATTTCAATTCTTTGAATGCTGGAAAGGTCGCCAGAGACTGATGTAGCATTCTGTGTGTTAAATCACCATTTAAATTAATCCTTTGTTTAATCTTGACTATTTGTCTTCTTTTCAGGCACATCTTTGCTACACAGAAGATCAGAAGAAAAGAAGAAGACGGAAGATAGAAGATGACAGAAGAAGACGGCAAGTGTTATACAGTTCTGTGTGATAGGCTAGTGTTAGGGCCAGTATTGTTGCCCTTTATTGTTAATGGTAGTGCAGGGTTAGTGTTTGGAAAGACGACTGTGTGTTGAGCTCACTCTAGGTGCTTGACAGCTTGATGGAGTGCTTTGTCTGGTGAAATGATGGTCAACTGGGGTGTGGTTATTTGTTTTATTGTATTCCTGTGTGTATTCATCCTTAGATTAAGTGGTAGGCCTGTTTCATCAATGTAACATCCGCTTTCACATTAAGTGCATTGTATCATATGTACAATAGTTGCTGAGGTACATGAATATAATCTTTTAATGCTATAAATCGTGCTGTTGTGTTGTACACTATTGTTTTTACAAATGTGCTCACATAATTTGCAGCATAATTTGTTGCAAGGTTATGTCCCATAACCTTAGTCAGTTTTTCTATTAATCAATTTTTTTTCCAGATTTGGTGGTTGCCTGAATGCAAGGATTGGAGGCTGGGAGAATATGTCATTTAACACTACATCATCTGTCAGCAGAGGCTGTAGCTCTTTGATGGTGTTGCGTATTTCTTCTGATGTTGTGTAGTATGTAGTCACTAGTGATATACACATAGTGACTTCCTTCTCTTTGAAGTAACAGGTGTTCATGTGGTGTTCTCAGTGCAGATGATATTTATTTTGTGATTGTCCTTGTTTTGTAGCCTTTCTGTTTCAGATAATGTTTTTAGACGATTATTGCAGTCAATGGTATCAGGGCATATGTAGTGATATCGAATAGCTTGGCTATGAATGATACCTTGTTAGGTGTGAGGTAGGTGAAAGATGGAGTCATGATAACTGAACCTGTCCATGGGTTTTCTGTATACATAATACCACAAAAAGGAATAAAAAACATAGATACTCTATAGGGCACTCATAGTGATAGTGTAAGTCAAATTATTTATAAAACAATGCTTGTGGTGAAAGTATTTAAAATATAACTTTTATTGAAAAAAAAAAATTAAAATCAGTATTATAAATAAGACTAATACACAGCAGATCAACACCTTACTGGGACTGTGGGCTATATCTCTCTCTTCACCAATCTCAAGGAAGAGAGGAATAATTATATAAATATCACTACTGTGATTAATGTTCTAACTTGCAGTCCGGAGAGCTACGTTACTCTATGTACTTCAAATCACTGTAACCTATAAGATTTGCTCAATTACAACACATAATATCGCTTAAGATGAAATAAATATCCCTGATAGTCTTAATCCTCAATGATCCCAGTGTGTTGTGTCTACTATATAAATAAAAACATTGTGGACACTCTATGTGTCTATTCCGTCATACTTTAACCCCTTAAGGACCGGACGTTATGGGACATTTCCGTCCCATAACGACCGCATAGGGGCACTTTGAGGCGCCGGTACACGTGACCTGTCACGTGTATCGGCGCGTCACTATGGGGCTTGAAACAGATCGCTCCGATCTTGGAGCGGTCTATTTCATGCCCTATTTTTACTTACAGCGCTCCCGGTAGAGCGCTGTAAGTAAAAAGTACGTGACGTACCAGGACCGTCAAGGGTCTTTCAAGCAAATTTACCCTTGATGGTCCTGGTACGTCAAGGGTCCCTAAGGGGTTAATCATACATTAGTAGTAGAAGATGTAAGTAGAAATCAGAAACACAGTCATTGTTTATAGGTCAGTCCTACTCCATATCTCACTTCGGTCATACCAGTTTGTTGACCGACTTACTCAAAATAAAAAGAAAAGTTTTTTTGTCATTGTTCGTAAAGATACCGGATCATATTTCTACACTAGTCATCTCCATTTATAAAGTATAAACTATAGAGTGCCGACATAAAACGCCGACGCAGGTTTCACCCACAGGCTTTCTCAAGAAATATGATCCGGTATCTTTACGAACAATGACAAAAAAACTCTTTTCTTTTTATTTTGAGTAAATCGGTCAACAAACTGGTATAACCGAAGTGAGATATGGAGTAGGACTGACCTATAAACAATGACTGTGTTTCTGATTTCTACTTACATCTTCTACTACTAATGTATGATTAAAGTATGACGGAATAGACATATAGAGTGTCCACAATGTTTTTATTTATATAGTAGACACAACACACTGGGATCATTGAGGATTAAGACTAGTAACGTAGCTCTCCGGACTGCAAGTTAGAACATTAATCACAGTAGTGATATTTATATAATTATTCCTCTCTTCCTTGAGATTGGTGAAGAGAGAGATATATCCCACGGTCCCAGTAAGGTGTTGATCTGCTGTGTATTAGTCTTATTAATAATACTGATTTTAATTTTTTTTTTTTCAATAAAAGTTATATTTTAAATACTTTCACCACAAGCATTGTTTTATAAATAATTTGACTTACACTATCACTATGAGTGCCCTATAGAGTATCTATGTTTTTTCTTCCTTTTTTTGGTATTATGAATATTAATATTTAGATACAGGAGCACAGCAGCCATTAATAACAAGGTGATAACTGGCTGTCTTTAGTGAGTTTACACATTCAGTGCTCTGGCTCTAATTCTTTTTGGAGCTATTTATGAGTTTTCTGTATACAGAAGAGTGTAGCTTTCCCTTTTTGAAAGTTATGCTTGTATCCAGGAAATGTACTCTGTCTGTAGAAAAATTAATTTTAAGTTTAACCCTTTGAGTGGAAATATTTATAAGGTTTGAAGCTGTATTTACAAAGAAACCTCTGTTCAAGGTCATAAAAAGATTTTCATATTGTGTTGCTATCTTTGTGCCCAAAGCACATCCCATGACCTGTAGTAGAAGTCCTGGTTAAAAGTGAAATAATTGTGTGTGAGGATAAATTGTATCTATTTAGTTATGATTTGGGGGCTATGTTTCTGGCTATAAGCCTGTGATGACAGGGATTGATGACAGGCATTAAATCCATCCTTGAGTGTGTTGTTGCTATAGAGTAATTCCTCATCCATGGTAGAATTGTCAGATTGAGCTTGTAAAGGAAGTTTGTGGTGCCTTGTCTAAAGCTATCAGTGTTAATGACAAGAGGTTGTAAGATGCTTGCCACCAGGCCAGAGATCTGCTCAGTCAAAGAGCCTATACTGGTTAATATTTGCCTGTCTGGATTTCCTGGTTTGTAGATTTTTGGACACATGTTCAGACAGCAAGCTTGGTTGGTATAAGCTCTCAGAGTTCTGGGTGTGAGTTCTTTGGGAATGTTTTTTTGAGATTTTGGAGTTGCATATATATATATAGATCAAACGTTATTTATTCGATGTTTCGAACAGAGATTGTGGCCTTTATCAAGAATGTACAACATAGAAAAACACTGTGTTTAGAAACCTTCTACGTGACTCTAAGGACAGTAAAAGAAGCGCCAAAACATCCTTACACCACCCATAATCATTGAATGTGATGAAGTAGATTGATAGACAAAGGAAACTACCAATCAAAGGTGTTACAATGTGACATACAATGTACTATTATACATAATAACAGATTACTCAAAGCTGTTAAAACCACATAAAATGACCAACATAGCAGATATAATTAGGAAGCTGGAACATCCTAGCTATATTGTATTACTGGACCTTAAGAGAACCTTCATATAAATTAAAACTGTGTTAATCAAAGATGTATATAAATCGCGGTAGCTAATGTGTATAGACATGAATGTACACATGTAAATACAGTTATTAATAAAGATGTAAATATGTGTAACAATAAAAAAATACAAAAGTACAAAATGTGCGAATGTGTGGAGTATGTCTTCAAATGTCTAATAATATGTAAATAGTAATTACTAAATAGAAAAAGCTATAGCATGTGCAAATTATTATGCCGGGATTCCAACACATTGCAACACATCAAATTAGATACTGTACCGCTACCTAAATATTCTAACTCTAGTTAGGATTGCGCTTGAAGGTATGTGATTTCCTCTATTAAATTAATTCTATTGATGTTATTACAAGATTAACATTCAAGAAGATCAATTGACACTACATTGTTGATTTATTGAAGAGATTTACCCATTATCTCCTAGGCATTACTTTACCAAGAAATCGTTGGAACAGGCAAAAATAATACCATATAACAGAAATGAGCGTTTAGGTTGTGGATTTTTTTGGATGTCTGACCATCTGAACATGGGCTAATTCTTATATATACAGACTAACAATTCTTCTAGATGCTTAGCATAAGTAACCTATATGAACTCTATTATTTTCTTCTACATTCCTTTTCCACTTTATGACATTTTTTTTTTATATACCAACAAGTCTCCGATATACATGTAAAAGTTATTTTGAATCTGTTTCTATGTGAATCAATGTACCAGGTATATCTGTATACAAATACCTTTGTTTGCTATACACATTTGTAAGCTACTCATTCCTTACTCATTATGATTTAAACATTATCTATACATTCTATATCCGCATATTACAAATATATAAATTGGGCAAGCACACCATACACACAACACTAAAGTTGGTGGTTGACTGTATGTGTGATACGCGTCTGTGAAACTCTACCCTATAATTTGTACATATGACAGAATGATGCAACCACCGATTCAATATTCTATATTTCTTGAGATAGTGATTATGTCAGTTTGATACAGTAGCATATATTATAGCTTACTATGTATTTGATACCTTCTTATTATCGCTAAAATCTTTTTTGGCTGTTGTTAACTAGAGTTAGAATATTTAGGTAGCAGTACGGTATCTAATTTGATGTCTTGCGATGTGTCGGAATTCCGGCATAATAATTTGCACATGCTATGGCTTTTTCTATTTAATAATCCCACTCTGCAGTTTGCTCAGGCTCTTGAATGTTTGCTGGATTCCTTTTCCCAATGGCAGATGTCAGCACTTTCCAGAAGAGTTTCAATCAGATTGAGATCAGGACACATTGAGGGCCAGTCAGAAACAGTTAATTTTTTCCTTTCCAACCATTGTTTTGTGCTTTTGGGTGTGTGCTTTGGATCACTGTCCTGCTGGAGGACCCATGATCTTTGACCCATACCTAGTTTTCTGACACTCGGTAGCACATTTTGCTGTAAAATGCCTTGTAATCCCTTAATCCAGCACCAGGCAGTAAAGCAGCCCCAAAACATCAAGGATCCTCTACCATATTTAACTGTAGGTAAGGTGTTATTTTCCTTTTAAGCTTAATTTTGTTACCCATAAACATGTCACTGGTCTGCATTGCTACGGAACTCTACTTCGCATTCATCTGTCCGTAGAGCATTTTCCCAGAATAATCGTGGTTTTACTAAGTAGGTTTTGGCAAAGATCAGTCATCCCTTTATATGTTTTTCTTTCATCAGTTGGGTTCTCCTTGACCTTTGCCCATAAAGTCCTTCTTAGTTTAGTGTGTGGCATATGGTACAGGTTTAAGCAATCACGCCAAATTTTTTCAGGTCAGCCTTACACTGTGTGGATATCTTACATGATGGTTTTTCCACACTTCACACCAACGTTTGAAGACTTCTCTGATCAATTTTTATCTTGCCGCCATCCCTGGAGGTTTTTGACAGTTCTATAAGCAGCAAACATCTTAATAACAATGGGAACGGTTGAAACAGGGATGCCAAAGTCTACGGAGATGGCCTTATACCCTTTATAATTCTTATGTTTGGTGATAAAAGTGATTTTGATGCTCTCAGACAGCTCTTTTGTCTTCACCATTGTGATAAAGAAACAGGGAATAAAAGTGGCCTTTTTAATCATTAAAGCCATCATTTATTGGCTAATTCAAGCCATGTGGGACCTGCCAGTTTATTAAAGGTGATTCCATTTTTGATACCTTTTCCTCATTTCTTTTATTGTTATTTTTATTTCTGTGCTGTTTGAGTGTATATAGTCCAAAGTTGTTTCACTACACACATTTTGTCAGGAGATATTGTACATGATATGCAAAATATTCAAGGGTGCCAATAATGTTGACATATCTGTATATATTTAAGTATATACATATATATGTGTATTAACCCATCACCATAATTTGTATGATTATTTATTGCTTTATTATTTAAATAATACTTTATTACGAAACACATTTTCAATATATCTGTAGTATTTTATTCACTTGCTTAATTGTTTTATTTTCAAATTACCATATCACTCACATGCTAGAATATACATTATGGAAAATAACTGAGCAGGTCTCAAGTTGTATAATGAAAGGAATAGTATTCTGCTCACAGTTGACAGGGTCTACATGGTGCTGGGAAAATTTTTAAGCTTGAAACCTTTGTGTACCCAATCAATATAATACTGAAAATGCCAGACAAATGGGAAGCATAACATTTGGATGAGACACTTGTCATGCTTGTCATTTTCATCTAATCTACCATGTCTATTGTATTGCTTATATTTTCTTTTATTGGCTTGCCTGTTTGGATACTGAACGCTTCTATTGCTAAATTATAGTAGAACATGACAGGTGCTAAAACATGATGGTTTTCAATCAACTCTACGTTTTATTGGAATCCCTATTTCGAATTTAGTCAAAATATTATTTTTTTTATTGTTTTTTTATTAGAGAAGAAAAAAAATTACAGGGAATGAAGCTGTGTGGAAGTCATATATGGATTTATGGAATGGAATCTTGTTAAAATCCTAAGTGCATTAAATGTGGTGAGTTAAGCAGATCTATGTTGAGGGTGAATTTGTGAAAGAAGACAGCTAGAAGTTGGATAAGAAAGGTGTAGAATGTAATGAGGGAGGGGAAGGGAAGAGAGTAAGGAGAGAGAGGGAGTCGGGGGGATCTCTCAGGAACCAAAGAGCTAGGCCCAAATGCACAGTACATCATATATAAGAAATAGAAAATAAAAGATGTAAGAGTTGTAGTCTAGGTCAACACCAAGATAGAGACCACTCTAATAAAAGTAATCGATGGTATATAATCACCATGGGGAGTACAGAATGGACCAATAGCCCATGGATGTGCTTATAAAAGAAATCAGAGATAAACTATGGCGTTGGAATCCAATGGTACCAAATCTTGTCGTGAAGTTGTAGAGTGTTAGTTGCAATTGCATGGCATTTCTCCATACGTAGTAGGGTATCAAAATAACATTTAAGCTTGCGTTTTGAAAAGTAGAAATAAAGATAATGTTTTCACTTATTCTAGAAATAGCAGATTTATATAAAAGAAAACATCCTGCATTATATTTATTCTTCCCCTATGTACAAAGAACACTGCAGTAATTCTGAGGCATACCATTTGCAACGTAGGGGAACAAATAAAAATTCCCATTGATTGAAATCAGGATATTTCACTCCTCAAATACTAGAGAGGTCACCATGCATTGCTTCACAGAGCACTGGAGAGTCTATAGTATTCAAGGGGTTAAAAACCATGTCTGATAAATTAGAATTTAGTTGATTTGCATCTATTCCCTGATTTGCAGTTTATTTATTCTAAAAATTCACCACACTAAACAATTTAAAAATACCTCAGTGTGATGCTTTCTACTGAGTATCGAAAGTGAGACAACAATATTATGATGCGTTACATATAAGTAATAATACTCTATAAACTGTCTAATATATGTACAATAATCGAACCCCTCAGTTATAAACCCATAAAGCTCACACATAATATATACATCAATAAATACACATAAATAAATACATCAATACAATATTAAAGCCACAATAAGAATAAAGTTCTTGTCCATGCCTGACCTTCTCATTTATGATTGGCTATGAGTTAAGTTTACTATAGAGCATGTTGAATGCTTGTATAAACACAACCCAGGCAATGGGAGCATGAGGAACATTTTAAACAGGGATTAGCCATATATAAACTAAAAATTTATATTTTTCTCACAGTGACCTGGGCAATGGTCCAAACAGTATGAAGAGAGGTTGTTTCAATTTTTTATTTGTAGAAGCTGCAAAATTGGAGTTGGGTTTCTAGGGATTTTATTTGTATAGCTAACTGGAGACACACACACACACACACACAGACACTATACTTGGGGGTGGTAGAAGGGGTCTTGGGTCTAGTTTTTTTTAAAAATAATTAATATGGGGCTCTGGACACCATATTCATTTATTTTAATATTGACATAGGGGCTCTGGACTCCATATTAATCTTCTCTCTTTTTACTGCAGTACATAAATCACTATGGGACCACCGAACCTCAAACAGATTTTGTTTGTTGGCTTTTGTTTTTTTGTTAGGGATTTAATACATTAATATATATGACAAAGAAAAAGCACTCCAAGTCTCTGTATAACTAATTTAATAGAAAAATCTAGAAATATATTAATATATATATATATATATATATATATATATATATATATATATATATAAAAAAATAGTACAGAATATGTAAACACCTTAGTGCATAAATGACATAAAGATATATCTCTGGTACCAGAAATAAAGTAACATCACTGTAATAAAGATATGTCTGGGAACATAGATTCCGATCTAAGTCACTATTGTGATAGAGTAATGTATAGCCCTATAACGGTTGAGTGTCTGAGGTGAACTAACCTCCGTTGAAATATAGCAGGAAGGTGTAACAAGCAATGTATAGCAATAAAGCTTACTCTCCCATCTTGTTGGAGTGAAGATCACCTGTATTAAGGACTGTGTAGGATAAGTGCATTGAATCACTACGTGGTCCAGCTCTCTTTATCCCAGGCAATTAGCTCTGGCACTATTGTGTATCGCAGTCTTTGTTTCAACAGTCCATACTCCATCAGGTAGTGTGATTTCACTGCAGATCAAACACCTCCTCCAGGCTTAAAGAAGGTATGTTGAAAAGCCGTTTGGGCAACTTGAAGAAGATTTGATCAGAAGCCATTAAAGCAACTTGGTGGGCTATGCGTCCTGAATAAATCTCATATATGGCACTTGAATGTCTATAAGGGTGAGATCTGCGTGTTTCGTATAATATGATACTTCATCAGGATAAGAATAGACATCCACTTCAGTGTCCATTTAAATATAGGCGCTTTTGTTGTTTCCTTCCCTCATTATCTCAAGGTAAATGAGTTTAATTACAACAATGTGTGTAATTTCTTATGCCAATGGGAAGTTAACTAATTCAACATTAACAATGAGTCACTGATCTTAACCCATTAAATCTAGCATTCTAAAAGTGGACCAAGACACTATTTGATAAAACAAAGAATTCAATACATTTTAATTAATAAAAAAATTATTATATAAGGAAATAATCCATTGTTAATCTGTATCTATATAAAATTAAGACTAAAATTAACCTCATGAGCACTATTATCCTATAGTCATCAAGCGATATTATAAAAATAATAATAGATGTTGATTACTAGGAATATTTTCCCATTATTTTTACAGCGGACATATTGTGATAGTAAGAACCCCTTAGTATAACCCTATATCTGTACAGCTAACAATAGTTCTCAGTAGTAATAATGATAGCATTTCAAAGGGATATTTAAGGGGGGTGATAACTAAAATACATGTATTCTGACATGACTGATGGATGTAGTGACTAAACACATGTACTCTGATGTGAAGCTGAAAAAGGACAGTATACTCCGCATCACACCGGTACACATTTGATAATGCGGAAAATCGCTTACCAGATATACTCTTCAAATATTGGTACAGCAAAAATATAAATCACTAGAGCCTTCAATAGCCCTCAATGATAGCACCATTTAAAGGGATATAAAAATATATGACTAGAATTAATAAATGTCTACCAATGTGATGCTAGGAGAAAGCAAAATTAAACAGTGAAAACATATAGAAAATTAATCTATGAAAATAAAGAATTAAAATAATAAATCAAAATATAATGAACTCCAGAAATATATGAAAATAAAAAAATGAAGAAAAAAAAAGCTATATAAAGTGATACAGAACAATAGACAAGCTCCTAATGTTTACCAAACCCAGTATCCCTGTCAACCAGGGGACATCAAATGAATGTATGAACATCCAATTTATCATTATGTCCCCTGGGTGTGAGGGTATCACAGCTATAAATCAAAAAATGTTCTCTCTGACATAATTTGCGATATCTAAGTCCCTGTGTCAACATACATGGAATGTGTTCTAATGACATGTCTTTAGTATTCTCTAATGAATTATTATAATATTCTTGATAATGTACCACCAGAGGATATTTTGTGTCTGACAATATTATAGTCCTCCTATCCTCCAAGAATCTATCTTTTAATCTCTTTTTGGTTCTATGTATTTCTTATTGCAGGGGCAAATAATACTGTAAATCACAATTTTTTATTACATGTTATATGTTCTTTTATCATGTGTTTGTTATCTTTACCATCTAGAAATTCCCGAGTTTTATGTGTTATAAATGTACAGGTTATACATCTGTTCATATTACATTTATATATACCTTTCTGTTTCAAAAAGTGATTATTTGTCATATTTTCTTTTATTGGAGGTTTTACTTGGAGAAGATATGATTCATCTACAAGGTCCTGTTTTAATTCTCCTGCCTGAATGAAAATCCTCCTCTCTTTTACAGTTTCTCCGTATTCAATGAAATTGTTCCCTAGGGATCCCTGCCTTCCATCCTTCCTGATGACAGCTACTATGATGTATAATTTAATAAGTAATTGATTGTATTGGGTAGCTTGATATGTTTGTTTAATAATCTAATTATCTGAATTTGTAAGGGTTAATTCCAGGTAGTTTACCATATTTTTATATGTTATATGTAAATTGAAGACACCTATCATTTTTATTAAAGTTAGAGTTCACCTTCTTCAGCTTTGAGCAGATCGTCAACAAATCTTCTATAGAAGACCAGATCTTCCCCCAGCCCATCCCCCACACATGGTCCTATTCCCAATGTCTCATGTATAGGTTAGCAGAGCTGGGGAAGAAGCTGGTCCCCATAGCAGCTCCCTTAGTTTGGAGGAAGAAGGAGTCGTGGAAATGAAAATAGTTACTGTGCAATATGAAATTAATACAAAAATAATTTTTGTGCCAGAGGCAAATCTTTGTCAGAGTCCAGAAACATGGAGATGGCTTCAATCCCTAATGTATGATCAGTTTTGGTGCAGAGGGATGTGACTGACAGTCACCCAGACATAGTCATTTTGCCATACAATATTATCTAATTTTTGCAAATAGAGTATATTTAATATATGATTTTAATTGTATGACAAATGTTTGTAAATATGAATCTAGGTACTGGGAAAGGTTCAAAGTGACTCCCCTCCCCCATTCCAGCAACAATTATCAAGTGTCTTATGAATTTTAGGCATCTGGTAAAAATATGGCATCTTTGGATTCTCTTTTGTTATAAACAATTTTTCATTTTAAGTAATTATGCCCTTTCTATTTGCCTCCAAAAGCATTTCCTGTAATCTCACTTGATAATAGTCTGTTTTCTAATTTAATGTATGTGTTAGAATCTGATAACTGTTTGGCTTCCTCAATATAATCAAGATGATATATAATGACCGTGCCCCCCCCCCTTATCTGCTTCAGTGATCAGGGATCTATAGTTTGCTTTAATTCTTTAAGAGCTGGAATTTTTTGATGACTCAGATTTTTTCTACTGTGTATATACTTGTCTTTTTATTATCACATATCCTTTTAAAATCCTGTAATACCACCTTCTGAAAGCTTTCAATGAAGGGGCCACTGTCTTGATATGGGTAAAATATAGACTATGGTTTAAATTAAGAATATATAAACTTATCTGATGTTTCATACATAGTGTCCCCATTATCCATGTCAACTGTCTTATTTACGCTATTATTGTTGGCACTATGATCCTCATTCTGTATCATATTTTGGCAAAGTATATTTTAATGTAAGGGTTCTGATATATTTATTTAAATTGAGAAAAATGTCAAACTCATGTGGATCTGCCGTAGATGCAAATTTCAATTCCTTATGAATAAGAGAGATTTCATATGGGCTGAATTTGTACTCAGTTATATTGTATATACCCATGGTTTGTAATGAGTCTGTGTGTGTATCTGTTTGCCTGTTCTCACAAATGGACTGTTTCTTTTTAATACTGCTACCAGCCCTCCTCCCTTGATTAGTTACTCCGGTAGACTTCTTATTCTCTTAATTGGATATATTTCCTGTTGTTGCCCTATGTCAAAAAATGAGACTGAGTAGTATTGTTACTAACTGCCTGTGCATAACTAGTAGAGGGCATAGCTTCAAGTTCTGTCTCCAAAAGTATAAATGGATGTGGTGTATCAGATGTATGTGCTTTTAATGTGTCCAAAACACTAAATTTATTTGAAACCTTAATGTTGGGGGAACTCATTTTTGATAGTGTTTGATGTCACACTAGGGGTCTGCTTAGTGACCTGTTGTGTATAAATGGAATGAGATTTATGTGTTTTATTAGGTCCCCTAGGACCTTTAGGTGTGTCATGTGAATGTGTGCCTCTATAGTGAGAATATGTAGGTGCATCACCGTGATGGATGATGTGAATATGTACTTCTAAATAGATCGTTAATATAACCAATTTTGTTCCTATTACATTTATTTTGTTTTCTGTCAAACACGTTTTTCATGTATCACAATTTTTTCTGTTAGTAGCTTCATCCAGTTCCCTAAATTCCACCATATGGATATGTAGATGTAAGAGCAGATTAGTAGCTTCAATTTTATTCACTACTTACTCTAATTTATCCTCTCTATATTTAATAATCCTGCACTTGATCATCTACCTGGTCACCCTATTGTTGCTGGAATGGGGGAGTCGCTTCAAACCTTTCCCAGTACACAGATTCATATTTACAAAACCATGTCATACAATAAAAATCTTATATTAAAGATACTGAACACATATTGCAAAAATTAGATAATATTGTATGGCAAAATGATTATGTCTGGGCTACTGCTGGCATCACATCCCTCTGCACCAGCATTGATCATACATTAGGGTTGGAAGCCATCTCCTTGTTTTTGGACTCCGACAAAGATATGCCTCAGGCACAAAAATTATTTTTGTTGGAGTATTGCGTTCATATTGCACAGTAATTGTTTCCAGTTCCAGGACTCTTTCTTCCTCCAAACAAAGAGAACTACTATGGGGACCAACTTCACCCCCCAGCTCAGGGATGGGGGCAGAGCTGGTCTACTATGGAATATTTATTGACAATCTGCTCTTTATTTGGCTGGAAGACGTCCTGGTTTTGGAGAAGTGATTTCTAATGTTAATAAAAATGATAGGGTCTTCAATTTCATAGAATCTGGAGAGAATATAACAGAGAGGAGGATTTTGATATTCAGGCAGGAGAATTAAAACAGAAATTCATTTCTAGAAGATACCCAAAGGACCTTGTAGATGAGTCATACCTTCAGGTGACTGTCATGGACAGACATATTATGTTAAAGTCTAAAAAAGAAACAACAACAAAAAAGATCCATAAACAAAATATTCTTAAATTCATTACTAAATATAATAGAGCACATTTTGAAATAAAAAAAAACTTTGAAAAGGCATTGGTATTTGTTGTTACAAGACCCTATACTCAGTAAATATATAGAACCAAGCCACTCTATCATATTTACAAAAAATCAAAATCTGAAAAATATATTTTCAAAGAAAAAAATCCCAATAAAAGAAAACATGACAAATAATAACTTTTTGAAACAGAAAGATATATTTAAATGTAATATGAGCAGATGTATAACCTGTACATTTATAACACATAAAACTCAGGAATTTCTAGATCATAAAGATAAGAAACACATCACAAAAGAACATATGCAACATTTTGCCCCTTCAAAAAGAAACAAAAGATATCTTTATACAGTGCTCCAGTTAAACACACAGGCTTATTTAGTCCATTTTGTAGTCCATCAACCTAAAACCTTTCTAATATATGCTCTAATCCAATCAACAAGCGTGCCAACTTGTGAATAGCCCTAAGGCTAATGATCAAATCTAAAGAGAATGGAGAGCAAAAAGAAAGAAAGGAAAAATCTATCTAAGCGTAGCATTTAACCATTTATTGCATGATACCCATAAAGCAGCAAAATCCCCTTCAGGGGATCTACTCACAGAAAAAAATTTCAGGCTCATCAGAAAAATCTCAGAAGCTGTCCCAGGGTAGTCACGGAGAAAAGATCCCTTGTACTCCTTTCCTCGGGCGTCTGTCGCATTCACATGCAAATTTTTGGAACGTACTGATGGATTTAGATCAAATAAAGACCAGAAAACCTATAAGATTAAGAACAGAATTACTTGTTGCTCAAAATATGTAAATTATCTTTTAAGTTGTGGATGTGGGAAACAATATATAGGGAGGACGGTGAGGCATTTTAAAGATAGATTTAGAGAGCACAGGATCAATATAATTAATGGATCTATCTAACATGCGGTAGCTAGACATTTCCTAAACTGCCAAGAAGGAAAATAGATCAATTAAGGATAATAGGTATAGAGCAGATTCCAGTGAGTACCTGGGGGGAGATAGGTTTAAGAAATTATGTCAGAGGGAATCCTATTGGATCCATACTCTGCACACTATGAAGCCTGATGGCATAAATGAAGAAATTGATATGTATTGTTTTTGATTTTTTTAGTATTAGTTCAGTATTGTTATAGTGTATGTTTATTATTTTTTATTAATTATCTATATTCTTGTTTTTTAGATTCAAGAATATGTATTTATCAATTTTTCTTCATTTGATGCTGGGGTTTTAAGGTATGATAATTTATATGTTTTTAATGTATTGTTGAATTAAAAGTTATGATATTTTATATTTGATGTATTAATATGTTTTATGATGATTGTATGTATTTATATTGTGTGGTGGATAAGGGTATATATAGCCTAGGTAGTGGCTTAGTTGGGATCTCTTGAGAAAGTGTGGATACACACGAAACGTGCGTTGAGAGGACAGAGAGGACTGATCACAGTGCTATACCGGGTAGATGAAACTCTACCTGAGACTCTAACTCCAATTGGGCAGAGATCCGAACACGTGGGATACCGCTTGCTGTTGGCGTGACGTCACCGCAGAGAGACGGTTGTGGAGTGTGAATGTGAAAGACGCCCGAGGAAAGGAGTACAAGGGATCTTTTCTCCGTGACTACCCTGGGACAGCTTCTGAGATTTTTCTGATGAGTCTGAAATAGTAATTTTTCTGTGAGTAGATCCCCGAAGGGGATTTTGCTGCTTTATGGGTATCGTGCAATAAATGGTTAAATGCTACGCTTAGATCGATTTTTCCTTTCTTTCTTTTTGCACTCCATTCACTTCAAAAAGAAATACATAGGCAGATCCAAAAGGAGATTAAATTATAGATTCTTGGAACATAGGAAGGCCATAATATTGTCAGACACAAAATATCCTCTGGTGGTACATCATAAAGAATATCATGATAATTCTTTACAGAATACTAAAGTCATACCATTCAAACACATTCCATCTACACTGTCACAGAAATTTAGATATCACAGGACTATTTCTAGGGATTTATATTTTTGCTGTACCAATACTTGTAGAGTATGTCTGGTAAGCAATTTTCCTCATTATTATATGTGTACCGGCATGACGCTGAGTATACTGTCCTTTTTCAGCTTCGCTTCAGACTATATGTGTTTAGTCACCACATCCCTTAATGTGGGACATCATTATTGAGGGCTATATTCAGTCTCATTTTTTACATATTTTTTATTATTTATTATTTTTTATATATATTTTTCTTATTGGTTATGCTTTAACCTAGTATCACGTTGGTATACATTTATTTAATTACAACAATCATATCCGTTTTAATATCCCTTCTATATGGTATACTCATCATTATATATATATATCCATGTTTGTTTACTTTGATTTTTTTTTTTTTTTTACTTAAAAAGCAGTGTGAATGCACCGTGAAGGTCCCCGTTTAATTTTTGAACACTCTCCATCCTGATTTGATTATGTTAGCACCCCTTCCCCAAATGTGTTTATGGGAATTTTTGCCTTAATTTAACAAATTATTTGTGTTTCAACATCTCTGTTGCAGGGTCAGCTGAAACACTTTGATTGCAATCTATTCCCAGCCATTCCAGTAATGGGATAGCTATTGGTGGACCCTGTTCAGCAAGTCTAAGGGTGGTATTGCAGTGTATGTTTATTTTAAGTGAGTGGGATGGAGAGGGGCTAGGGAGTCATCAAACTACAGATAGCAATGCCTTCCTATCTGTGTACACCAGAGACAATAAGTGGGTTCATAAAACTGTCCTTATAAAATATGCAAGGGGTCTTATTGATGGCTTCCTTTGCTGCTTGCTGGTCCTTAAAGTTTCATGTACACACGCTCCACCCGTGTGTGTTACTATACATTTAAAACAGAACAGGAGAGAAAAGGGGGAACAGTGCAAAAGAGCCTCTCACTGCAGTATTAAACTTTTATTACAGAGCGCATAAATTAAAATGGAAATAAAATCAGCCTTGACTAAAAGTGATGATTAGATCAATACAGTGAAAGAAAACAATGCATTAATACATGTAGTGTCATATAATACATATATATATGAGCAAGGTACAAGATTGAAAATCACAAATGTGGTATATAGAGAGTCACTGGGGTGCAGTGATATGTTCAACACTGGGGATTCCAGCTATGAAGTGGTATAAAAAGGCATGCGGGTAACCAACAACTGAGATATGTCAGAGTAGTAGTCTAAAATATAGAAAATGAGTCAAGTGGGATTGAGTCTGCATGCCTACAGACAAAAGCTTGTATACAGCCAGAAAAAGGAGTATAGGTCTCAAAATAATGTCCCTCCATTACACTATGTGCTTACGTGGGTAGAGCTTGTTATTAAGCACATAATAATTATACAAAATGTGAGAGGCTTCCAAGAACGAACAACAGCACAATGGCTGTTCTATGCCTAGTCACCTCTCAGAAGCACACGTTCTAGCTCTCTAGTGCCATTACAAAGGAAAAATTTCCATATACATATTAAACTAATCCCACCCAAAAGGACAGTCCAGTTCCAAAATGACAGGCAAGTCCCCTCTGCACAGGAACACCAGCTAACCCCCAGTGTACATTTCAGCCTTGATGGGCCTCATCAGAAGTGTGCAGCTGGATTATATAGGCACTGAGAGCAAGAGGTCCACGTCTGGATTACACTTTACTCTTAGGGAGACCTCCTAAGAGTATTCAAAACAAGCATACAAAATGTGTGAGGCTTCTGAGGACGAACAACAGCACAATGGCCTGTTATACAGCTATTCACCACTCAGAAGCATCACATTTTAGCTCTCTAGTGCCATTACACAGCAGAAATTTCCACATACACATTTGTGAAGGGTAATCCAGACGTGGACCCCTTGCTCTCAGTGCCCAGGGAATCCAGGTGCACTCTCCTGCAGCACCATCATATGTTGTGGGTTAGCTGGTGTTCCTGAGCAGAGGGGACTTGCCTGTCATTTTGGAACTGAACTGCCTTTTTGAGCAGGATTAGACTAATATTTATATGGACATTTCTTCTCTGTAATAGCACTAGAGAGCTAAAACATGATGACTTCTGAGTGGTGACTAGCTGTTGAACAGGCCATTGTGCTGTTGTTTGTCCTCAGAAGCTTCTCACATTTTGTATGCTTGTTTTGAATACTCTTAGAGGGTAGTCTTAAGAGTGAAGGGTAATCCAGATGTGGACCCCTTGCCTCAGTGCCTAGAGAATCCATCTGCACCCTCCTCACGAGGCCCAACAAGGCCGAAATGTACATCAGGGGTTAGCTGGTGTTCCCATGCAGAGGGGACTTGCCTGTAATTTTGGAACTGGACCTCCCTTTTGAGTGGGGTTAGTCTAATATGTATGGGGAAATTTATCTTCTGTAATGGCACTAGAGAGCTAAAACGTGATGCTTCTGAGTGGTGACTAGACATAGAACAGGTCATTGTGCTGTTGTTCGTCCTCAGAAGCCTCTCACAATTTGACTTTCTACTATTTCATCACATAGTTCTTTTTGTGAGTGTTACAGTTAGACTAAGAGTGACACTCAATTGTCCTTTAAAGTAGGTGCTTGCACTTTTTGTATTCCACAACAAATTTTTAGGATGTAGTTCGTGCAAATTGTTTAACTTCTGGCACTGTGGCTTAGTTGTTTAAAGCACCAGTCAAATGACCAGGAGATCCTGAGTTTGACTCTTAGCAGTGCCTTGTGCAGTGTTTCCAAGTAACTTGACATGGCTGTCTGTGAAATACAGTGGATCTATTCCCAGGTGAAGGTCATAAGTGCAAACAGAAAATGCATTGCTCCTCAAAGTGATAGTTACTGTGCAGCGTGGTAGGTTGTGAAATTTAGTCAAAGATTTTTTATGTATTCTTTTTGTTGTCAAAATAACATGCTTATGTTTTTGCTTTCATCCTTAAGTTTACATGCTCATCTGAAATTTATAGTGTTGAGAGTTACATTTTACAGGAAATATAAGACTAGTGTTTGAGGTAACAGTTTCATGCATCTGTTTGAATTAACTTAATACAGGAAGTTCTAAGAACTGTATCTGCACACAGCTATGTTTTCCTACTGTATGGCAATTTTTTCTCTGTACAGGCCCACTGTACTCCATGAGACAGTTGGTTTAATGAAGAAATCTATAAGCAGAACTGCCAAGACTAGTTGTTCACAAGACTAATTGTTCCTGGGGAGACTATTGCTCGCATCATCATGGTCCTAGTCTTGCAAACTCAAGAAAAACTTGAATAAAGAGCAAACTGATGTTGCTCTACTCCATGAGACAGTTGTTTTGATGAAGAAATCCATGACTATACGTGCCAAGACTACCTGTTCACAAAATTAACAGTTCCTGGGAAGACAATTGCTCCCATCTCCATGGTTATAGTCCAGCCAACTCAGGAAAAGCTAGCACAACAACATTTACAAAATCGCTAATTAATATGTTGGACTGGAAACCTTTGACAAAAAAAGGCATGTAATTTCTTTCAAAGTTCAAATATACAATCAAATGGATGTTGTGGACACAAATGCTAAGGTTATGAATGTAAAAAAACCCATACAAAAAATTGATACTAAACTTCACAAGTTCTACAAGCTATGGTTTGCTTTACTGCAATTTGAGCAGTCCCTTAAAATGGCAGCAACACTACGGTTTTGACAATAATGACTAAAAATAAACTTTGCCTAAATTTCATAGTTCTCCATGTTGCACAATAACGTTCTCTTTGAGAAGCGATGCATTTTCAGTTTGCACTTATGCCCCTCACCTAGGAATTACTCCACTGCATTTGACAGACAACCATTGCAATTTACTTGGAAAAACAGACAAGGCACTGCTGAGAGTCAAACAAGATGGCTGACTGATGAAAGATGAGCATTTATGTAAGATATGGTCACAAGTGTCTGTGGCCACATTTATACTTCCCCTTCATGTTGGTATTCTTAGATCAGAATGTAATTTTTTGTGTTCTTTCTGGTCTTTCAATATTACTAGAGGCCAATTTGCTTTTCAAGTCCTTCAACTTCCTGTATTTGATTTCTGGTTTCCTTGGTAATATGTATATGCTTTCCTTTTGAAATATATCGTGTGATGAAGGGAAGGACTGGAGCCTTCTTCTTTCTTGGATGTTAAGAGGATAATAATGTATTCCTTTTTGTATGCTGTTCCTTATCCACCACTACATTTACTGATCCTTCATCATACCCTTTCATTTTGAATTTTTATTTTCATAGGTTCCTGTTGTGTGTCCATCTCTATCTGGCTCCCTGACGCAGATTCCTGATTTAATTATTCCAGAATTTCCCTGATCTTCAAGTCTTCTGGTTTTTCCAACATTTTCTCTGTTTGAATCTTCTCCTTTTATTGCAAAGTATCTATAAGGGTTGCCTTCATCTTGAGGTTCTGAACTTCCTGATGGTTTTAGTCCAAACTTGAGTCTCTCTTGGAAAAAGGACTCAAGAAACTGCTCAGACAATGATACATTGCTACAACAAGCAACTAACTTAAACCTTCATAAACACCATTGAGAGACCTAATTCTACTCCGTAACATCGCCAAACATCATGAAGAGACCACTCACCAATAGTTATTGGCTTATCTAAATATAAAATATGGAAAGTAGGAGACAATCACCCTCTTTTACCTTCAGATGAAGACGCTGGTTGGGGTGTCGAAATGCATCAAACAGATTTTCGTTCTCCACATGGAAAGGATCAGAGTCCAGTGGGGAACAATCTTTTGGCAGATTACCAGCTTACCACCAAATCAGAGGAGCAACTGAAGTCAGAGCGATAGATGGTGGAAGGAGAGCAGTAATCAACGGAGTGAAAGACTGACATTATGTGCTAAATAACAAGCTCTACCCGAGTAAGCACATAGTGTAATGAAGGGACACTGTATTAAGTGCCATACTCCTTTTTCTGGCTGTACACAAGACTCCCACTTGACTCATTTTCTATGTTTTATACTACTACTCTGACATATCTCAGTTGTTGGTTATCCGCAAGCATTTTAATGCCACTTCATAGCTGGATCCCTAGTGGATATCTCACCGTACCCCAATGACTCTCTATATACCACATTTGTGATGTTCAATCTTGCACATTGCTCATATAAATGTATTATATGACACTACATGTATTAGTACATTGTTTTCCTTGACTATATTGATCTAATCACTACTATTTTTTTAATAGTCCAGGCTGATTTTATTTCCATTTTATTTTCTGTGCTCTGTAAAATTCCAATACTGCACTTACAGGCTCTTTTTCGCTGTCCCACCCTTCCTTTTCCTTTAATGTTTATTTTAGAGACAGTTAACCTATCTGCTGCCAGATAGTTTACAATGCATGGCACATCAATGTGTTGTGAGCTGCCTGGCATTGGAGAGGTTAAAGAGAACTTGAGTGAGTGTGAGGAAATTGGTTGGGTGTAATATGAGGACACTGGGGGAGCTCTGGTGGTCGCTGTCTTTTACAGTTGAGTAGGCTTTGTTCCAAGTGTCAACAGCTCAGGGAATGCCTGTCTGACAACAAAAGGATTCTTTTTCAAGGGCTATTCTGCTCCACAATTTACAAACTGATTAATACTAGTGACCCTTATGAGCCATTCTTGAATATAGAAGCCTATTGATTTTTATGAAGAAGCGTGCCCTAGACGCAGACTTGAATAAAGATTACTGTATAAAGAAAACTACAGATATAATTGAAAAATTATATAGATAGACTAGTGTAAAATCCTGTGTACATGGGCCAAGGCCCACGCAATGTTAACCCTTTGAATGCCAGAGGCAATGCGTTGTGTACCCCTCTGGCACTCAGAGGGTTAAGAGGCTGCTACCTCAGTGCTCCACGCGATGCAGTCTTGCATGGTCTCACTCACGCGATGCAATCATGCGCAGTACAGCCTGCCCAAACGCAGGCAGTACCTACTGCGCATGACTGCATCATGACAAACGTCCTAGCGAATTATTATATAAAGGATAAGCCTAACTTCTACATATAGGACACCAACCTAGGTAAATTATTCTGTTAACTAAACTAAGAGCCAGTTGTTACTAGGGTACATTTCCCTTTTACGTGTTTGTCTACTATGTTTGGATCTACTGTATCCAATATATTAATACAAAAATATGAGTACTTTGTTATTTGGTAATATCTTTTTATTTGGACTAACAGTTATATATTTTAAGACAAGCTTTTGAGAGATCAACTCTCTTCCTTAGATCAAGCAATATTGAATCACACAGGAGGTTATGCACTAAGGCATGATAAAAAGGTGATAACATGGAAATAACTTCTCCATTTATATAACTTCTCCAGGTCCTAAGTTAGTCTATAGAGCCTATGCACTAACATCTCCAAAGTTGGAGAAATCTTAGTGAATTAGCTCCCTGGAATAACATAGGAACTGGAGAAGTGATATCACTGGAGAAGTTATCTCCATATTATCACCTCTTTATCACACCTTATTGCATAAACCCCCAAGGTCTGTTCATTCCTGCAGTATTTTCAAATGAATTCAAGATATATATGGGTGTATTAGAATTGTTCCTTATATTTTACTATGGACTCCCTCCTTAATGTGACTTTTGTTTCTATAGCTCTGTCTTCAGACATCTCTCTTGCTGCTCTACCTGTACCATTTTACCCACCAAGAGTAAATCAGTGCACAATGAAGAAGACATGGAGCAACATAAGAACAAACCAACAGTGCCATAGGAGACAAATAAAATTTTGCATTCATTTAAATTAAATGGGATTGTTAACCACTTGAAAACCAGTGAGGTCATTTAAGTCAACTAGAACTTGGGAAATGGTTATTTGTGCCCTATGGTATAGTAGATTTGCTCCAGAATTGCTGCAGCCCTTCTTAGTACATTGGCTTTCTATGTTTAAATATTATTATGAACTGCACATCCTCAATTAACTATTTATGAACTAGATAGCATAATTGCTTTCACACAACTTGCACATTTACTTAAGCATTATACTTACTCTCTGGGGTACTTAACCAATTCTGATTGAATGTTCTAGTGTAGAAACACACACACTCCTTTTGCTTTATTCTCTGTAATGCACTTTTATAGCCCTTTGTTCTCTGAACCTCGATAATGTTAAGCTATGCTTTAATGGGATAGTAATACTTTGTTTTAGCTTTATTTTATTTTGTAGGCATTAAAAAACATGAAGAATGATATAAGTCTTATCTCTCAAACCTTTATGGTTTAAATGATATTCACAAGCAAAGTTTCCCCCTCCCGCCCCTTTTTCCTAGTGTAAGCCATCTCTTCTCAGATGTGAGTCTGGTTGTATGACAGGACAGATAACAGAAGGGGACAATCTTCTTTGCATGAAAACAATGAAAGCCCTTCCCCCCTTGACAAGTTTTTCAGCTTTTCCCCTTATCTTAATTGAAGATTGTCCCTCTCTGCAGTCTACCTGGGCACCTCCCTTCTGATCTGGCTGAACAGGGGGGGGATACTTTGCTTGTGAATATCTCTTAAACCATAAAGGTTTGAGAGATAAGACTTATATCGTTCTACATGTTTTTTTAATGCCTACAAAATAAAATAAAGATAAAAAGAAGTATTACTATCCCTTTAACTTGTAATGTTTATTAATAAAGATATATAGCTTGACTGTCGTACAACAAAGCTTGGAACTTTCTTCCAATGATATAATACACAATACAATCCAAAAAATCAAAAGAGGTGTGACGAGCACACACTTTGAGTGAATGGCACTTAATAGTATATTCTTGTAGATGTGACCTGTCAGGTGCTGCTTATTCATGTATTTCATTCCTTTGTGCCATAACAGCGAAGACATTTCCATACTTCCCAGTCTGGTGCTACTCATATATGGTCCAGCACTGAAATGGCAGGCAAATCTTCACACAATTGAAAATGCAAAATCACAGAAGCACATTTTGACCTTCAGTGTGCTTCTTCAGTGAGGTGCAGTTGATTACCTCTAGGTACAATAGGAGAAAATGCCCATGCTTGGGATACCCTTCTCTTTAGGGAGACTAATAGACAAAAATGGTGTGACAAGTGTATACTGAGAATGAATACAAGTATATTCTTGGGGATGGTACTCCCTCAGGTGCTGCTTAGTCACATCTTCCTTCCTTTGTGCCATTACAAAGAAGACATTTCAAAATTTCAGATCAGTCTGCTCCCATCCACAAATGGTTAAGCACTGAAATGCCAGCCAGATCTTTTCTACACAATACAGTCTACTCAATGTGTGACAAAAACACTGCATTGCATAATGATGGGTATGAAAGCTCAGTATTTTGTCAAGCAATTTAGGTGCAATGATAATGTATTTTTATCTGGAAAAAAAGTGCCAGTACTTAGTACCTGTGCAAAATACCACTGGGTATTTCATACTTGAAGCAGAAACTGTGTCTAACAATTTGCAATTTAATTGATAATGGAAAAAATGTAATTAGCAGGAACTGCTTAGTAGTACTAAATAATAACTTCCTTCAACATTCAAAGGGAAATTGTCACTTTTAAAATGTTTGTTTAGAAAAATGTAATTTGATGTTATTCATTTGTAAAAACCACAACAAACGAAATAAAGACAATTCTGTTATAATTATAAATTACATTTTGGACAATACTTTCAATAAGGAAAGAAAACAAATCATTAAGGTCATAATTAACCTTATATGAAGCACATTATTCAGCTAATTACTTCTGTTACACTAATGAATGAATTTAGAAAGATAAAAAGTATAACGTTTATTGTAATGTTTATTGTTTAAAAGGAAATCATACAATGAAAATCAGTGATTCTCAACCCTACCCTCAGTGGCCCCTAACAGACCATGGCAATATTATGGCTATGTGTATCTGGTAATGTGTGGTGAGCATTTTGGTTATGGAGACACACCCCAGCATTTGCACTTAGAATTAGGTATGCAGGAGTAGGAGGGGGGAGATTTCCTTAGCAGCATATCTAATTTTAAAATTCTTGAGATATATATATATATATATAGTAATGTGCAAAAGTCTTAGGCAGGTGTGAAAAAATGCTGTCAAGTAAGAATGATTTCAAAACTAGACATGTTAATAGTTTACTTTTATCAATTAACAAAATGCATAGTGAGTGAACAGAATAAAAAACTAAATCAAATTAATATTTGGTGTGACCACACTTTGCCTTCAAACAGTATCAATTCTTCTAGGTACACGTGACATCAAGGATTTTGTAGGCATATAGTCAGGTGTATAATTAAACAATTATACCAAACGTGTTAATGATCATCAGTTTAATATGTAGGTTGAAACACAATCATTAACTCAAACAGCTGCGTGGAAGGAATAAAACTGGGTGAGGAACAGCCAAAGTCAGCTAACAAGATGAGGCTGCTGAAGAAAGTTTAATGTCAAAAGTCATACACCATGGCAAGACTGAGCACAGCAACAACAAGAGCTAGTTATAATGCATCAGCAAGTTCTCTCCCGGGTAGAAATTTAAAGCAGACAGGGGTTTACAAATGTGCTTTCTTAGATATTTTGAAGAAGCACAAAGAAACAGGCAATGTTGAGAACCACAGACTCAGTGGTCGGCCAGCAGATGAAAGAAACATCATGTTTACTTCCATTCAAAACTGGAAGATGTCCAACATTGCCATTAGCTCAGAAATGGCAGAAAATAGTGGGACCCTAGTAGACCCATCTACTGTCCGGAGAAGTCTGGTCAGAAGTGGTCTTCTATCACGGTGCCCGTGATTGCTGCATTTCCTTGTCTGTCACCAGTAGGGGGCTTCTATTGGCTGTCTGCATATAGCCCGCCTCATATTGCCTATTTAAACCTGGATTGGGCACCCTTTAGGTGCCCTTTCATGTTGTTTCTGACCTTTTGCTATCACTATGTCCAGTGATGGTTGGGCCTCTGTTCCTGTGTTCCTGAGTTCCTGATTTCAACTGTTCCAGTGTCTCCTGCATACTGAGTTGTTCCAGTCCTGGTTCCGGCCTAGTACTCTGGGGATGCAGTTCCTGCTGACCGTCTTCTCTGCTGTTCCTGACCTGACTGATCGCTGCTGGTTCCTGTCATCTCATCGCCTGCCTCCTGTGATCCTGGCGACCTTCTGCCTGGTAGCGTCGGCGACATTGCTTGTTAGTCCCAGCATGCGGACGCTGGTTCGCTCCAAAGCCTTGCGGCTATACGATTCAGTTGTTAGTCCAGTGTGCGGACACTAGTTCGCTCCCAAGCCTATCGGGTACACTATTCAGTGGTTGGTCCCAGCGTGCGGACGCTGGTTTGCTCCAAAGCCTTGCGGCTATACGATTCCCTGTTGGTCCAGTGTGCGGACACTGGTTTGCTCCAAAGTCTATCGGCTATACTATTCAGTAGTTGTTCCCAGCGTGCGGACGCTGGTTTGCTCCAAAGCCTTGCGGCTATACGATTCACTTGTTACTCCAGCGTACTGATGCTGGTTTGCTCCAAAGCCTGTCGGCTATACGATTCAGTAGTTGGTCCCAGCGTGCGGACGCTGGTTTGCTCCAAAGCCTTGCGGCTATATATTTCACTAGTTATTCCAGTGTGCGGATACTGGGTTGCTCTAAGCCTATCGGCTACACTATTCAGAAGTTGGTCCCAGCGTGCGGACGCTGGTTTGCTCCAAAAGCCTTGCGGCTATATGATTCACTTGTTACTCCAGTGTGCGGACACTGGTTTGCTCCAAAGCCTATCGGCTATACGATTCAGTAGTTGGTCCCAGCGTGCGGACGCTGGTTTGCTCCAAAGCCTGGTGGCTATACGATTCACTTGTTACTCCAGTGTGAGGACATTGGTTTGCTCCTAAGCCTTGCTGCTATACGATTCCCCTGTTGGTCTCAGTGTGCGGACACTGGGTTGCTTACGATCCTGCCATTCTGTCATTATCATCCGACGGCTATAAATATCTCTGGGCTGCCCTGCCCGGTATTGGTAAGGCTGGTAGAACCTTTTTGCCACATTCCATCTGAGGTTGCCTTACCCGGTATTGGCAGGGCCGGTAGAGCCTACATTGTGTACTTATTGGGGCTGCCTTGCCCGGTAATTAGGTAAGGCCGGTAGAACCGTTACGCTATTCCATCTGCAGGTTGCCTTACCCGGTATTGGCAAGGCCGGTAGAGCCTAATCCTCTATTTTCTCAGACTGTCCTGTCCGGTATATTGACAGGACCGGTAGAGTCTACATACAGTTGCTGCTATTACTCTTGATATCTTTATGTATGTGATTGCCATCCTAAGTGATCATTTTAATTTTTTCAATAAAATTGAGTTTTACCTAAAACTTGTGTCTGATAGTCATAACAAACCGTGACATCTTCATTGAAGACTTGTGGCCAAAAAAGCCATACCTCAGACATGAAAACAAGTCCAAGGGACTTAACTATGCACGAAACCACACAGGAACCGGGGTGCAGAAAAATGGCAGCGGGTGCTCTGGACTAATTAGTCAAAATATGAAATATTTTGCTGTAGCAGGCAACAATGAAGCATGGTTGGTGCTGCATTTCTGCAAATGGAGTTGGGGATTTGGTCAGAATTAATGGTATCCTCAATGCGGAGAAGTACAGGCAGATACTTTTCCATCATTCAGTATCATCAGGGAGGCATCTGATTGGCCCCAAATGTATTCTGCAGCATGACAATGACCCTAAACATACAGCTAGAGTCATTAAGAACTATCTTCAGAGTAAAAAAGAACAAGGAGTCCTGGAAGTGATGGTATGGCCACCACAGAGCCCTGATCTTAACATTATCGAGTCTGTCTGGGATTACATGAAGAGAGAGAAGAAACTAAGGCTGCCTAAATCAAAAGAAGAATTGTGGTTAATTCTCAAAGATGTTTGGAACAACCTACCTTCCGATTTCCTAACAAAACTGTGTGCAAGTTTACCTAGAAGAATTGCTGCTGTTTTGAAGGCAAAGTGTGGTCACACCAAATATTGATTTGATTTCGATTTTTCTTCTGTTCACTCGCTATTCATTTTGTTAATTAATAAAATAAACTATTAACATGTCTATTTTTGAAAGCATTCTTACATTACAGCATTTTTTCACACCTGTTTAAAACTTTTATACTTTATGATATATAAATATATATGTAAATCTATATGATATATATAGGATAGGACTCACTTGAAATGAGGTATTTTGGAGTAGTAAGCAAGCTTAAACATACTTTGGCCAAATTATGCTATAAAACCCTCATTTGCTTGAAATGAATTAACACATAGGTATAATATAGACTTTACACAGGGTTTATAATTTCTTGGTAATCTGTATGGATTCGCACGGGATTGTTTTTTATTTTGCTCTTGCTCTAGGTTTTTTCCTAGATTGAGGATTTGGAGAATTCCTTCTTTCTTTGCTCTTTCTCATATACTATTCACTAGGTATCTTAATTTTATATTATAAATTATATGTATATTTATGGTATCTTAGCACTATGAGTGTTTCTTTTCTTTTTGAACATTATCTTGCATTACAGGTCCTCACAGGGCAGTGTGGGAAGCAGCAGTCAAATCCAAGCATACCAACCAATGCACAGGTGTCCCTGTGGTCTCCGGAGGGGTTGAGTAGAGGGAGAGAAAGGTGGTAGCATATAGAGATCGGTGGAGTGGGAGAGGAGGGGAACAGACAGGGAGAAATAGACTCTATCCATTACCTGTTTCTCATATAAAATTACATAGCAGATATTTTATCAAAGTCTACAATATGTCAACACTTTAGATTTTATGGATGTCTCCAGTGCATTGGATCACAACACTATGGAGACAACTCTAACATCCAGGTGGGTAAGCAATAATGTACATCAACCTGTGGTACTTGTACCCTACAGGGTACTTCATAGACAGGTAGGGGGTATGTGCCACAGGAAGAATCTGTCGATTGTATAGGTGTGCCAGGATATACCTCAACAACATGCAAGCTGTCACTGTGACTGTGCTTGAATAATGTGACTCTGACCTTCACATAAACCTTAAGGAGACACTCACTGTCTTCTTTTGGATATCAGCATAGGCAGAGGATAGGTAGAAGGCCATTGGCTAGTGGCTTGCATCATACAGAAGGAAACAGCAAGCACTGGATCATGCAGAGAACAGTGTCCCTACCAGGCATTTACACCCATTACCAATATCCTATATCCTTGCTATTTAAAGGTTTATATCCCTCCTCTCATCCAAGCTTCCCTTTGTGAGTATGCACAACACAAGTAGGAGGCATGCAATATTATGATACTAAACATAAATATAGACAAATATCTAATGGAGACTGCTAATATTTAAGACTATCAGAATGAACATATGATAGGTCTATTAGGGGACATTTGGAATCTAAAGCTGTTTTCTGTAAAGTGTGTCCACTGTTATTTTATTTACCTAAAGACTGTATTTGAGTAATCCATACTAGACCTGGGCATTTATTTCAGAGCACATTGAAATTTTACCAAAAATCATGTTTCGCGAGATTTAGATTAAAATGATATACTATGCAGAAGGTGTAGGAAGTGTCATAACAAAGAACCAAAATTCCAGCATTTACGGGAAATCAATTTGTTCATTCTCTCTCTGTCTTTCGACAGGGAAAGTGGGACTATGTAGGTGGTAGAGAGAAAAAGTGATTGATACACAAAATAGTCAATACAGTCCTGGCAGGAAGTTCAGTGACAGTCACCTGGGTTATGGCTGTGATTGTCTGTTGGAACAGCCTGTGAATATCTACTTGTTTTGTAACATAGTAACAAAGTTGATGAGGCTGAAAGACATGCATCCATCAAGTCCAGCCCATGCCAAATCACCCCTGCTGATCCAGAGGAAAGAAAAAAAAACATTGAAGCCATATAAAGCCCCAAGTGTGTAAACAATTCCTTCCTGACTCCAAAGGGCAGTCAGATAGTTCCATGGATCAACAATCCATCTGCTTTGAAGCCAACTGTCATAGATCTCAATGTTGTTCTGTCCTAGATAGGTATCTATTAACTTTTTGAAAGCAGTTACAGTATCTGCAAGCACACAATCTGAAGCAAAGAATTCCATAGCTTTATCACCCTTACTGTAAACAAATCCCTGCCTTTGTTAATGGATGACTTCTCTTTTTTAGCTCAGCTCTTTGAGTAAATAATGTGTTTATTACTCTGGCGAATCCTATTTTCAAAAAGAAGCCAGAAGGGACGCAATACCAATCTTATAGCGTAATCTCAATACATAACAACAGAACTGGTACTCACAATCAGCAAAAACACTGGTTGGACTCTCTAACAACTGGTATAGCAAGCAGGGATATATGTATCCTCCCTGCTACAAATATACTTCTCTCAGGATAAAATATGTACCGGAACCAAATATGTATATAAAGTATATATAAAATTTAATAAAATAAATAAACATACAGGATAAAAATGTGACTAAGAGTATACAAGCCCAAATGCTAAATGAGTTTCTAAGCACCGCTTCTTCCTCAGTAGCAAAAAATCAGGCTAATATTACAACCTACGTGTTCAATGTCATATAATAAAAATACATTTTTATTTTAACCACCATATCCCTCTTATAATCCTGAATGCGGTGTCTAGAGTGGAAGATTGTGGACAGACTGTTGATCACGTGGGAGGAAATGCAGACACACACCACATTCCAACAAAGGAGTGCAAACAGGAAATCGTCATGCGAGGGAAGCACCTACTGCTCGGGTCACAAGATTCATCTCCTAGGAAACAACCAAGCTTGGATCTTAGCAAAGGGATACATCTAAATAGAGACATACTCGAGCCAAGTCAAAGCTTTGCTGTACATAATAACAAACAAAGAATACTCTCTAGAAAAACCTAAAGAGTAGACACAATCATAGATAAATGTGCATACAAATACTGCCACTCCGATCAACCTGGATCACAAGAGGGAGACTCAGACATGCCAAAGGAAGTATGGGATTAATGAACACGATACTAAACAAAAATTACAATCATAAACAATGGTTAAAAAAAAAGTAATAATAATGTGTACATACATATATAAAAGACTATAATGATAACAATCATAATCAAAATTGTGGGAAAATAAATGTGAAATAAAATATTAAAAGTAAAAAATAGAGAAAGAAAAATAAAAGTGAAGATAAAAATAGAATTAAAAAAATAGATGAATAACATACAAAAATAATAAAGTAAGAAATAATTAAAAATAATAATACAACTATAATCAATATCTAAATAAAATAAGAAAAGAATAATAAAATAATGAAAAAATAAAAAGTAGAAGGTATATATATGATAAAATAAAATAAAAATAAATGAAAAAAGAAAATAATAACCATGTGACAAAAAGTACCACATATAAAACTTAATAATAAGTATACACCAGTTAAGTAAACACCATTAACCCCTTAACGACTGGCTGATTGGCGCGATCAGTTAAGGACCACAGGGCATTTTTTTTCGTGCATTCGCTTCGACCCTTGAAGTACTATGACCGTCAAGGGTCGTTAAGGGGTTAAAAATAATAACCAAAATAGTCTAACGTGAACTGAAGTGTTACAGATGTGATAAACAATATCATTGTTCGTGATAAATTAACCATATTAGCATGATTTTTGCTACTGAGGAAGAAGCGGTGCTTCTAAACGCGTTTAGCGTTTGGGCTTGTATACCCTTAGTCACATTTTTTCCTCTATGTTTATTTATTTTATTAAGTTTGATATATACTTTATATACATATTTGGTTCCAGTACGTATTTTATCTGGAGAGAAGTATATCCATAGCAGGGTGGATACATATATCCCTGCTTGCTATACCGGTTGTTAGAGAGTCTAACTGGTGTTTTTACTGATCGTGAGTATCAGTTCTGTTGTTGTGTATATACACTATAAGATTGGTATTGCACCCCTTCTGGCTTCTTTTTGTATTTTTGCCAGGGGTCCTTTTGGAGATCCCTGACCATTTGTTGGGTAGCAGCATCCAGAGTCCATCATTGGAATGACTGAGTGGGGGCAGTTGAGAATTCTCCATCCATTTGGCTGACAGCTATTTAGTGTTTTTTTATATTGTGAGTGAGGTGTTTTATTGGTGGTGGTATATATGACTCTGGATATATTACACTAGGAGAGCTCCTCCTTTGTTCTTTTTTTGAATCATATTTTCCAAGGGGATGGCCCCTCAAATTTATATAATCTGAATGCAGCACATTTTCCTTACTTGCAGCCAGAAGGGAAGCAGGAACACAGCCAGTATGACCATCTCATCTCTCTACATTTTATTAAGTCTAAGTCTAGTACTGTAGTCTCTCAGAGTAAAAATCTGTCCAGACTGGTCTAATGCTCCTGCTGGTGGTGGGGGTGGTGGTATTAAAATGCCAACAATCATCTTCTGTATAACCTTCTAAGTCCCATATCATAGGGCTAACAAAGTCAAAGATGAGGCTGCTTACTTCCTTACTTTCAGAGATCACAGTTAGGGATGGGTTAAAAGTCAGAAAAATTTCCTTCTGGAAGTTTAGTTGAAAAACATACATTTCCTGCTTTTCACCAAAATTCCTGCCCATAGAAAATACGTAAAATCGCTGCTTTTTCACAACTGACAATAAAATTCCTGAGAGAACTTTGCCATTTTTCACGTATGTTTTCTACGACTGCAAGATTTCCTGCAACAATATTACGTCTTCTGAGGGCTGAGGTTGAGAAATAAATAGCTGGAAGTAAAAGCTGTGAATCCTACAGCAACATATGCCTTGAAAAAACTGTTAGCAGGCTGAGTGCCTTTATCCTTTGCCCACAACACTAACTTCCTGTTTAAGTAACAAAATAACTGTGGCTTGGGATATTCCAGCAATGTGCAACACATGACATCAGTTTTTGTAAAACCTCTGTTTTCAACAAAAGAATAGAGTATCAAGTGAACAGCCAACATTTCAGCAAGTTTACTATTTCACAGGTGTACTTTTTCATTATTTTTTGAAGGTTTTAACTTTTTCCTAAGAACTTAGTAAGTGTGAGATGACAAAACATGGTGTAACTATTGCTTTAACAACATCATTTTTGGAGGTTGTGGGGGTGGTATCTGTATGTGTGAGTACTCCTTGACTCTTGTTGTCTCAAAAACAAACTCAGTCATACTCTTCAGCAGCAGGAGAAAACAATCTTGCCACACTCTCTGACACATCAACAGTGCTTCTATTATGTACCCCTGAGCCCTGTGTACATTTAGGAGTACTTCTTCTTCTACTAGTTGTGGTACCTCGGGCATGTTAATGGTGTTCCTCCCAGTCAAATATGTGGTTGTGCGTCATGTGGGATCTCACTGAAGAAGTACCTATGTATGACCCTGCTTTCCCCTTGCTCACACAGACAATATATAGCAACCTGCTTAGGTTTTGGATCTTCATACTGTGGACTTTATAAACTTCAGGGTTCTTGGGGGGCTGCTATTACTACTGGGGCTAGATGTTGCTGCATTTGCACTAATATTAGGTGTCACAGGTTCTGCACCTCCAACAGCAGCAGAGGCACTCATCTGAGTTTGTGGATGTTTATAACCTGTGTTGTTGGTGGTTACTCAGCATTAGAAGTTTGTGGGGCTTGATGATGCTGATGATGACTGACATCTGATTTTTGGCATCTTTGCTTGTCCAGAGTCACAATTTCCAATTGTTTTCTCAAACAGTTTATAGACAGGCAAAGTGCTCCTTCTCAGTGGTGGAAGATCAAGCCTTTGCCTTTTTTGCTAACTTTCCAGCCATGGTATCATGTCTCTCACTCTCAATTCATAGTTGATTATGGCTGAAAAAAGACATGCGTCCATGCCAAAACACCCCTGTTGATTCAGAGGAAAGTAAAAATACCCACTGAAGCCATTTCCAATTAAGCCACAAGTGGGTAAAATAAAACAATTCCTTCCTTACTCCAAATGGCAATCTGATAGTTCCCTGGATCAATAACCTATGAGCATTGAAGCCATATGTGATCATTCTCAATATTGTTCTGTGCTAGATAGGTATATATTGCTTTTTTGAAAGCAGTTATAGTTTCTGCAAGTACAACACCCTGAGGCAAAGAATATCATAGCTTTATTGCCCTCACTGTAAAAAAATCCCAGCCTTTTGTTTTAATTGAAAGCTCCTTTCCTCTAGTACCTCTCATTCTTAGCTCAGCTCTTTGTGTAAATAATTAATTGGATAGTTCTTTGTATTGACCTTGAATATATTTGTAAATGGTAATCATATCAACTCTTAGACGTCTCTTTTCTAATGTAAACAAACCCAGTCTGGCTAATCTCTCATTATAAATCAGATCCTTCAAAACCCTCTATCAGTTTAGAGGTAGAATAATATTAGCTTCCCATGCATATACGCCTCTTTTTATGCAGACTAGTACCCTATTTGCTCTTACAGCAGCTGAGTGACTCTGCACATTGCTGTGAAGTCTATCGTCTATCAGTACTCCTAAATATTTCTCTATTGTGGATTCCCTAAGTTGTTTCCCATTCAGAGTATATGTAGCATGTTTGTTTCTACATCCCAATTGCTTTACCTTATATTTATATACATTAAATGTAATCTACCACTTTTCTGCCCAGTCACTCAGTTTATACAAATCTTTCTGCAGAGAAAAAACATCCAGCCCTGTATTTATTTCCTTGCACAGCTTTGTGTCATCAGCAAAGATTTAGATGCTACTTTCAATTCTCACTTCTAGATTATTAATAAACAAATTAAAAACCATCGGGCCTAGGACTGAACCCTGTGGAACCCCACTTACAATTTTAGACATACTTGAAAAGGTTCCATGTACAGCAACACTCTGCCATCTATAATTTAACCAATTCTCAATCCATGTACAACTATCACCACCCAACCTGAGGCCTTTTAATTTATGCATTAACCTGTAGTAAGTCACTGTATCAAAGGCTTTGCGAAATCCAAGTATACTACATCAACAGTAATTCAATTGTCCAAATTACTACTTACGCTTTCATAAAAACATTTGAAGGTTTCTTGCTCAAATGTCAGAAAAGAGAAGGCATCAAGTGCCTAAACCATTGAAAATAGCACTGAATAAATTTTGTTCGGGAATTAAACCTTTCAAGGAAATACTGACTAACCGAAAAATAAGGCAAACAAAGTTTGTTTTCCCTATCATTTTTAAAATCTTTGCATAAATAATTTGGACAAAAACATTTTTAACAACCCACAAGTCGAATCCATAAACACTGTAAAAAGGGGTATTACATAAGTGACATTTTGTATCTGATCTGCCTTTTGAAAGGACTATGTGGTGTGGAATACAAAAGACAATATAAAAAATAAAGTGAAGGGTTAACAGCAATCCACAATTATGGTTGAGTTGTCAGTTCAATTCATTCTCTCAGTCTTTCATTCAGCAAGACATACTATCAATGATTTAACATGTCAATCTATTGATATAGTTCATGGACCTTGAACTGCAAGTGACAAATGTATTCATTTTAAGATAACAGGCATGTTCAAGGTTCACCTATTTCCCATATTACAGCTTAAATTATTTGTCATAACTAAGTTGTTGAGCTGTGGGAATTAATTTCAGGTAACTGAAGCCCCCACATTGAGCTGCAGGGAAACATTTTAATATTTTGTCACTCTTATGGTAAGACAGGAATCTTGTCTTCTCTTTTTGCGTATAAGCTGCATGTGGCCTTAAATTTACACATTGTGCCAAAACTGGATACTCGTTTGATGCAGCTTCCTCCTCAAATTGCAGACATTCATTCATACACACACTGTGAAATCATTGCATTTAATAACTAACTAAATAGTGTTTAAAGGGATAGTACTACTTCAAAATTACTATCCCTCATATTGTAGCCCTTAATAAACTGAGTTAAATGACACCAGCGGCACCTCTCAAACCTTTATGGTTTAAGAGATAGCCGCTTTCAAAGTTTCCTCTCCCCTGCTGTCAGCGTTCTGCTGCCAGCAGGAGAATCCGGTCTCTGAATCAATCGGAGGCTCTTCAGCAGAGCTGATATCTCGTTATGGAAGGAAAAATGATTAATTGAAACAGTCTTCTACGTGTGCTTTGTAAACAAGCACACGTAGAAGACTGTTTCAATTAATCATTTTTCCTTCCATAATGAGATATTGGCTCTGTTTAAGAGCCTCTGCCTGTCCCGGGACCAGAGGAAACTTTGAAAGCGGCTATCTCTTAAACCATAAAGGTCTGAGAGATGCCGCTGGTGTCATTTAACTCAGTTTATTAAGGGCTACAATATGAGGGATAGTCATTTTGAAGTAATATTATCCCTTTAATCATTTAGACAACTAGCAGCCCTTTTTTGTTTATTGTTCTTTTGCAGATATGTATCCCGTTATGGTTGCATGGTGTTACTAGTACAGGCTAATGCCTTATGAAAGATACTATAATGTAAATCTTAATGCTTTTAAAATGTGAAGATGTTTTTGTTTTTATAGAGTTCATATATCATACACACACACGAGTCAGAGTGCTTGATAAAATGATTACAAGCAGATTAACCTTACATTTTCATTACATCCTTTTCTCAGTTAGTTTGATTATAGTAGTAATGACAATCCATGACTGAATAATTTAAATCTGGAGGAAAATTATCCTTGATCCTAGCTTGACTAGCTTTTTCAGTCACATATGGGATCAACTTTGCATTTGTCCAAACTAGACCTATGCCTTATAATTACTCATTCTTATCTGGAACAAGTTTTGCAGTTAGCTCAGCTTATCTGTGATGAATGGTAACCCCTATTGAATGTATCATGTGTATCACTTGTTCCTGTCTTTAAATTGGAAGATCTCATTTGCGGGGCCCTCTAAACTTTCAGTATCAGTTTATATAGAGTACTGTGCAGAAGTCTTAGGCAGGTATTAAAAAATGCTGTAAAGTAAGAATGCTTTAAAAAAAATAGACATGTTAATAGTTTATTTTAATCTATCAACAAAATGCATAGTGAGTGAACAGAAGAAAAATCTAAATCAAATCAATATTTGGTGTGACCACCCTTTGCCCTTCGGCAAACAAACTGCCTTCAAATTTTGACTCATCAGTCCAGAGCATCTGCTGCCATTTTCTGCACCCCAGTTTCTGTGTTTTCATGCATAGTTCTGTCGCTTGGCCTTGTTTCCAGGTTGGAAGTATGGATTTTTGTATCCAAGTTTTCCATGAAGACCACTTCTGACAATGGGTGTACCAGGAGCCCACTGTTTTCTGCCAATTCTGAGCTGATGACACTGCTGGACATCTTCCAGTTGTGAAGGGAAGCAAGCATGATGTGTCTTTCATCTGCTGCACTACGTTTATTTGGCTGTTCATTGCATCTACAGTTCTCAATGTTGCCTGTTTCTTTGAGCTTCTTCAAAAGAGCTCGGACAGCACACCTGGCAACTCCTGTCTGCCTTGAAATTCCTGCCTGGGGAGACCTTGCTGATGTAGTATAACTACCTTGTGTCCTGTTGCTGTGATCCAACAATTACAGAAAAATAGAGGATAGAAAAGAAGGTATGGTAAATTAACCTATAAGCAACTGGAGTACAAATGTGCTATGCTGAAAAACTGCAAACAGTATATGGGACTAGTTCAGTGTTGTATATTACAAAAGGATAGAGAGTATAGAGTCAATTAAAACCAATTTTTATTCTAACATCATTAAAATCTTATAAAATAAATTTGAAAAAAGGAATTTTCTCAAAAAAAGAGGATTCCATTTATGATTTGTTGCAATCCACAAACCTATCACTGTATCCTTGCTTATATTACAAATGCTTTTATATTGGCATTTGATTTTAGTCCTTGTACCCTTTTTATAATAATTATTTCTCATAATAGGGGTCCACATTCTCATATGGGCTTCAAAATCATGTGATCTCTTATGAGCTGTTATAAATTATGCTCTCAATTTTAACAGCTCACAAATAACCCCTCAAAATTCCAGAAGGTTATTTGCCATACATCAAAATAGAATAGTCCAGTACACTCGAGGGACCTTTAATTGTTGACCTCAGAGTTATTATGTGTGTGTCTCACAGTAAGGCGTCTCAAACTATGATTTGTATCAAAGCAATATAGACATTGAAACACATGATCACAGTTTACTCAACAAAGTACTCTGTGTCACTTGTGCTGTAAAGTTGATGCTATATGTTAGATTTTACAAAAATAATGTATTTGGAAAAAGTCCTATCTCTCAAACCTTTATGGTTTGAGAGATATCCACCACTAAAGTTCCTATTCTCCTGATGTCAGCTGTACAGCTGACAAAAGGAGATACGTGTTGGCTGACACGAGGAGGCTCTTCAGCAGAGCCGCAATAGTGTGATTTAAAAGAAATACTTCTTTGAAAAGGTCTAAGAAGTGTGCTTGCAAACCAGGCACACTTTGTAGACCGTTCTAAAGAAGCATTTCTTTTTAAATCGCGCTATTGCGGCTCTGCTGAAGAGGCGCCTGTCGGTCCCCAGACTAGGCACTCCTGCTGTCAGTTTACAGCCGACGTCAGGAGAAGGGGAGGGAGGGGAGAACTTTAATGGAGGATATCTCTCAAACCATAAAAGGTTGAGAGATAGGACTTTTTCCAAATACTTTATTTTTGTACAATCTAACATATAGCATCAGCTTTATTTTGGGCATTACTAACCCTTTAAATACTTATTAAATTTAGTGAAGAGCAGGGGGGCTAGCAATGTTTGGCCTGGGGGGCAAGTACAATTAAGTGGCCCATTGTTATTATCATTTCAGCCCACAGTCCCGGTCCATCTCTATGGTACAATCTAATTAAATGGAAAAACAGTTGAAAACGCTATATATATATATATATATATATATATATTTTTTTTTTTTTTTTTTTTTTTTTTTTTTTTCCCTCTTTCAACTGGAGATTTTTTTTTTTTTGACAGATCCATTTTAACCCTTTGAGTGCCAGGGAGGTACCCAGCACATTGCCTTGGATACCTGTCTGGCACTCAAAGTGTTAATGATTGCAATAATTTACAGCCTGTTGCTGCTTTTTCTGTTTAAATTGTTTTGGGGGGGTTTCGGTGAAAGAGTTAAAATGGTCCCGCTTGGCACATCTGACATCAGATATACTCCCTTCTTTAACACCATGACTGCCAGAGAGGAGAGCCATGTTGCAACACTTTAAATCCTTGAGTGCCAAATTAGTATCCAACACATTGCAAAGCAATGCATTGCGTAACCCTCTAGCAATCAAAGAGTTACACCTCCTACCCCACTGCAGCTGTATCACAATAACAGAGAATTATGTCATAATATCTCTGCTTTAACCTCTTAAGGACTGTCCGCGAGTCCGTCAGATAAGGACCACAGAGCATTTTTTTTGCGATTCCAATTCAGGGACAGGAAAGTAAACAGTCCAATCTAGTCTGGATTTTCATCCCGTGCTGGCTGTTTTGCTCCGCCATCATATTGCTGCAAACCTTTTACATTTGTGTGGTGAAGTGCAACAGTTATTTTTCTTTATTTTGTATGGGGCTTCATAGCACCCTCTTGTGGCTGCCTCCCCAGTGCAACTACTGTTTGCTTTACCTACAATATGGGTAGGAAATGGATAAAGGCCTTGTAGTGCCAGCAGTGTTCGGAGGATCAAGAACACAGAGAAGAATAGGCAGAGCAGGATTGTTAAATAAGCATCATCACATTCAGAGGACTCAGTCAACTACAGTAAAAACATCCCTTTGATTACTTTTCATTTTAAATAAATGACAATTTTTACTTCCCTTCTAAACACCCACTGCAGAGGCCTAGCCTTAGAGGAGGGCCTTTTGGACATAGGGGCCCACCAGTATCACTAAGGCTGTAGGGACTTCTGTTGTGCCTCTGGATGTAGCATTGACTCACTGTGCCCTGAGGGTAGGATCAGTCTTGCTTTGCTCAGTGCACTTCCTGGTAGATAAAGCAGCCAGAGAGAGCCCTACAACATAAGGGACTGGTGAGAGCTTTCCACTAGGTATGTCTAGCCGCAAGGTAGGCACATTTCTAGCACCCTTATCTGGAATTCTAGACAAGTATCTACTTTGCCTGTCAGGGGAGATCCTCTGATCTCCTTCAGTTAATGGTCACTCAGCCTAAAGGGAAATCCATGAGACGGTTCACTTAGAGGACCAAAAGGTGGGCTTGGAGATTCCAGGTAGTCTCAGGATCAGCTCCTTTTCAGTAAGTGATGTAAAGCACTACTCTGCCTGCCTCTACATGTGGGTCATCATTTTCCAATGAAACACGGCAATGCCGCCCCTTAGAGGCAGTGGCTGGTGTTTCATTTGATAAGTCTATGTTGGCACAGCAGTATGTCATCAAGGAATCTCGGTTTCCTTTCGTGAGTAGCTCACTCAACCCCTTGAGGACCAGAGCCGCTTGCAGCACATTGTTTCGCAATACCAAACTGCTGGTCCTGATTTGTTAATTAAACTGTGGAAAATGCAGTCTCAAGGCACCAGCTGCCAAGTGTGATTTGCACAGCGGGCCAGGGGGCAATTGCCCCCCTAGACCAGCCTTCCCCTGTTGAAGAGGAAAAAATGTCTGAAAAGATCAAAGTGATAGTTTACAAGGTGGTTCTTAGACAAATGAAGCTCCTGAAACACTGGATAGCTACTCTAGTACAGGGGAGAACAAAAATTGAATTGACTCATATGGGAATTTTAACCTATTTAACAATAGTAAGGTCTCAGACTCATTGTGAAGCAATGCATTGGAGATCTATCTAGCATTCTAGAAGTTAAAATACACAAAATCAATGTCAATTTTTGGAATTTTTATTTTTCACTATGGTACAATTGGTTTGTCTCAGAATCCACCCACTTTTATTTAGCACATTTGGTCCTTAGTCTCGCTAGATTATATTGTACAGCCAGATAACATAATGCAAACAGCAGAAATATGTATTTGATTTGAATGGCCCTTTAGTTCATCGAATAATACGTGAACTGTATCAGAGAAGCATTACTCAAAGGAATAGGAAATATCTTATTATGTTCCCCCTCTGAGAAATAGGTTAAAGGGTTAATTTAAACCCAAAACTCAATTCCCTCACTGCTGAATTTCAAGAAAAACATTTTTGCTTTGTAATGAGTTACAAATCCCTCTTGTTTTCAAAGTGTTAAATTTAAGTTGATGATATTGACAAGATCATGGTTTTTGTTTTTGCATTGTCCTTGCCTGTTTTTGTTTTGCTCTGTCCCTTTAAATCCTCCAGCTTCTGAATGTTTGACGTGCATACACAGTCAAGTTACTTGTATTCCAGTGTATTTTGTTTGTAGCTGATGAAGTCTCAGACCAGTATTGTTCTCTGTATAGTCTATTGCATTATTCTTAGTCCCATCAAGCCTCTAGTAATTATGTTGCTTTTTATTCCAGTATTTCTCAAAGTCTTTGTGTCCAAGTTTACACCAGCTTTTATTCATTTGATTCACTTCTTGGTATCTGTTATGTTATGGGAAACTGCAAGTTTGTTTGTTGCAGACTCTTCTTTCTGGCTAAAAACCAAAAAGAAAAAAAGATAGGGATCTTCTTCGCACTCAACTATCTTCTGAATTAAATACAGTAATAAATACTCAATAATAACAATATAATAAAGATATCAAAATTTATTAGAACCACATGGCATGAAGGGTGGACTCCAAAACTCATACACCCAACCCCCCAAACAAAAGAGAACCCTCAAGAGTCCTCAGACCCCACATATAATACACATAATATAAACACTGTAAATCACAGTCAAATAAAACAAAAAAATAAGGTAAAAACCATCCCTGAAGGGCTCAAAAAAAGCCAAAATTGATATAACTGGCGCCAGTACCAAAAGAGAGAAAATAATGTATAGAATAAATGTTCATGGAGTAATGATAGATGGTAGTCAGATGAAATAACAGTAAATGAGATGAATCAGTCATGAAATGATGATGATGATGAATCGTCAAATATGATGACAATAGATAAAGCAAACAGTCACCAAATGATGATAAAGAAATAAGAGCCCAGCTGTATATATGATGTTCCAAATCTGCAATATTCATCGACACATAATGTAACAACATATAATTCCAACTTGATTTACTCACAATACCCCGTGACCAACTATAAATCCAAGACACATAGCACTTTCAAGAACTTCCTCGGTTCTCTGATCCTTCCAACCAGCTATGGTGTCAAATGATATTGTTGTCTTCGGACATCCGTCCTCATATCTGTGTCACATACTGGGGATTCAGGTAATGCGATGAATATAATATAAACTCAAAATGGGCTCATATCTTCGTAACATAACAACTTGAAATATCCAAGATATATCACTCCATTATATCCTCTCAAATTGAACCAGCGTTTCCAACTGAAACTTCAGGGTCTCCTCCAACGCGTTTCATCCGCCTATACGCGGACTTCATCAGGGTATCCGGTATCATTACCATCCGTGACCTTAAATACTCAAACCCCGGAAGTATAAACTGTTGTCATAGTAACCTTGCCTAATTCACCCATGTATTAACCCCCACGGCCCGGGACAACTACACAGATTACCGCTCAGTTCAAACTAAACCCGCAGCGACCTGCATTGCCCCGCGCCGTGGGGGACCGATTCCATACCACAATAACACATAAGGGGAAAATACCATAAGGCGAGCCGCATCGGAACCAAACTAAAAGCTCCACTGCGACCCGCCAGATCCCCAAATCAGCTGGAAATATGATACAACAGATCCACATAAACATAAACACCATGATGTGTCAAGGTAAGTGGGGGATATAAAAGCAGTTAGTAAAAGAGGGGAGGGACCTTAATCAAAGATAGAAAATATTTTGATTTTAATTTTAAAAATTTAAAAAAAATTCTATAAAGAGGAAATACATATCACAAAAAAGCCTTATAAGATATCTCCTCATTTAACCCATTTGGGGCCAAAGCACCCAGGACATAAATCCACCTAGCTTCTTGCTGTAATAATATTCTATCCAGGTCTCCTCCCCGTACACCAACCATAACTTTTTCCACCCCCACCACCCTGAGTCCATCACTATTACCATTGTGACACTCCAAAAAATGACGTGCCACAGGGCTATCCATATCTTTATGTTGAATATCACATTTATGTTCCAAAATCCGTTTTCTAAGTTCTCTCAAAGTTTTCCCAACCACTGGGCAGCACAGTGGCTCAGTGGTTAGCACTGTTGCCTTGCAGTGCTGGGGTCCTGGGTTCAAATCCCACCAAGGACAACATCTGCAATGAGTTTGTATGTTCTCACTGTGTTTGCGTGGGTTTACTCCGGTTTCCTTCCACACTCCAAAAAACATACTGATAGGTGAATTTAGATTGTGAGCCCCAATGGGGACAGGAACCAATATGAGTGTAAAGCGCTGCGGAATCTGTGTGCGCTATATAAATAAAGGATTATTATTATATATTTTATTACAGGGACATATCAACTGATAGACCACACCCTTTGTACGACAATTAATCAAATCTCTTATATTACAATATTCAGAGCCATCACAATTGTAAAAGATCTTACTTTTACAAATAAATTTACAGGCTTGACATGATCCACAACTAAATGTCCCCTTGATCTGACTTTTACCCAACCATGTTGATTTCAGATTTTTTGATTCCCACAAAGTGTGTACCAATTTGTCTCTCAAGTTTGGGGCCCTACATGCAACCAAAGCTGGATAATCTCCTACAATTTTAGCCAGAGATGAATTCTGTGTTAACAAATGCCAATGTTTAATTAATAATTGTCTAAGGACTGGCCAGTGACTTCCATATGTAGTAACAAATCTAACTCTGTTATCCCTTTGCCTAACCTTGTTTCCAAATAAGATATTTTCATGATCAAGGTGATAAACTCTCTGATAATCTTTTTTAAGTAATGGGAAGGAATAACCCCTCTCCAAAAATCTAGCTGTCAGATCCCTAGATTTCTCCCTATATTCCTTAATATCAGAACAATTTCTACGAAGACGCATATATTGACCATAAGGAATACCTCTTTTCTGAGTATAAAGATGATGACTTTTCGCATGCAATAAAGTATTGCATGCAGTAGGTTTTCTGTATGTTGTAGTAAGCAATTTATCCTTCTCCTTATAAATCTTTAAATCCAAAAAGTCAATCTCCTCCAAACTACATTGATAGGTCAATTTGATATTAAGATCATTACAGTTCAAGTCCTTAAAAAATCTCTCCAAATCCTCTCTAGTACCATCCCAAATAACAAACACATCATCAATGTAGCGGAGCCAGAGGGCGACGTGCTCCCCAAAACCCTGCACGTCCCCCACCACGAACTGCTCCCACCAGCCCAGGTGGAGACAAGCATAGGTCGGGGCGCATGTCGCCCCCATGGCAACACCCCTACACTGTCGATAAAATCGACCTCCAAACATGAAACAGTTATTATTAAGGACAAAATCCAATAATTCTATTATAAACTCATTTTGATGACTGAATTCAGATCTTCTCGAATCCAAATAAGCTTGACATGCCCTCAAACCAACATAATTGGGAATTGATGTGTAGAGAGACTCCACATCCATCGTTACCAGGAGGGAGTTACTCCCCACTTCTATCCCCAACAGTCTGCGAATAACATCTCCAGTATCCTCAACATAAGAAGGAAGAGTTTTAAGGAAAGGCTTTAATTTTTCATCTATATAACGACTAACTTTCTCTGACATACTCCCTATGCCCGAAATCACAGGACGACCTGGCGGTGACTTCAGACATTTGTGTACTTTGGGAAGAATATATATAGTCGGAATTACAGGGTTCTCCACCCACATATATTCTCTTTCTCTTTTAGATATTAATCCTTCCTCCCAACCTAATTCCAGCTTTTTCCTTAATATTTCTTTAATCCGTTTAGTCGGATCTTCCTTAAGAAGTTCATAACAATTTTTGTCACTGAGCTGTCGTTTGATCTCTTTGACATAAAAATCTTCCGACATAAGGACCACATTGCCCCCCTTATCACTCGGTTTAATAACAATATCCGAGTGTGGCTGTAAATCACGAAGGGCACTGTGCTCCTCCTCCGAAAGGTTATCATGATAGCTGGTTGGAAGGATCAGAGAACCGAGGAAGTTCTTGAAAGTGCTATGTGTCTTGGATTTATAGTTGGTCACGGGGTATTGTGAGTAAATCAAGTTGGAATTATATGTTGTTACATTATGTGCCGATGAATATTGCAGATTTGGAACATCATATATATAGCTGGGCTCTTATTTCTTTATCATCATTTGGTGACTGTTTGCTTTATCTATTGTCATCATATTTGACAATTCATCATCATCATCATTTCATGACTGATTCATCTCATTTACTTTTATTTCATCTGACTACCATCTATCATTACTCCATGAACATTTATTCTATACATTATTTTCTCTCTTTTGGTACTGGTGCCAGTTATATCAATTTTGGCTTTTTTTGAGCCCTTCAGGGATGGTTTTTACCTTATTTTTTTGTTTTATTTGACTGTGATTTACAGTGTTTATATTATGTGTATTATATGTGGGGTTTGAGGACTCTTGAGGGTTCTCTTTTGTTTGGGGGGTTGGGTGTATGAGTTTTGGAGTCCACCCTTCATGGCATGTGGTTCTAATAAATTTTGATATCTTTATTATATTGTTATTATTGAGTATTTATTACTGTATTTAATTCAGAAGATAGTTGAGTGCGAAGAAGATCCCTATCTTTTTTTCTTTTTGGTTTTTAGTATGTAATCGTGGGATCACCGCACCCTGCATATGATATATGCAGTTATCATTGGTGAGATAATTGTTATAGATGTGCTCCATTCAACTTATTTTTTATTTCTTCTTTCTGGTTAACCATGACTGAATCCAGTGTTAATTCAACTAATTCCTGTCAAGCTGCAACTCCTTGTCTTCATCTTTAGCCTGCAGACAATATTTCATTATGTTTATGCAGTGCCTTAATCACAGTATACAGAGTATTTTCTGCTGGTTGGCATTACCACATAGCTGTTATAAGCTGTTATAAGGTTTCCATATGTATTGTTCTCAGTGCGGTTGTTGCCAGCTAGCATTCTATGTTACTAATGTCTAGCTTTGCTATCAATGAACTAAGTACTTTTGATTATTTGTTTGATTAGAAACTCCACACTGAGTTAGTATTATTTTGCTGGATGCCATTTTTAGTTTGTTCGCTTATTTCCTAGGACTTTTGCATCCTGAAGTTTATATTAGTCTTTAATTGAGGATATTTCTACTTCAAGTTCTTTATTTGCTGAGGTGCGTATCTGTGATTGTCTCCAACACCACCTCATACATGTCCTTGGCCCAGTCATCCTGTTCATTCGACTAGCTCACCCGGTTGGGGAGGGGGGGTTGTCTGACCTTTCTTTTAGCATCTTTAGTTTGGCTTAGGCATCATCAAGGCTGAGCTTGGGGCATCAGCTATCTATATTGGATGTACTGTTCCATGTATACTACAATTCAACAAAAATTAAATGGAATCTTCAGTTTATTTTATTAGAAGTTAGAGCTGTGCTTCTTCATGAATTATCACCTGTTCTTGTGATATTCTGCATAGAAATGTAATTTAGACCTAAATATCTCAGGAATGAGGACACTATTTTGGATAAAGACCAAGGTCCTATTATCTATCACTTTTCCTTATATATATAATTCTAAAATGCTTTAACCTGCTACTCCTCTCATTTTTAAGATATTCCTTTTTAAACTTATTAAAAGATAGGTAAGGGGGTTATGATCTTGGATTGAATCTACTTTAATAAATAAAAATAATTACAAAGCAAGCATAATAATATTAATTACAATAAAGCGTAAAAGATAACTAAAAATGTGGTCTAGTATGTAGTTCTAAAAAATAAGGGGATTTTTGTGTAAAAATAAATCCCTTTTTCTTAATTACTGTGGAACACAGGAACCACATGGTAAAGTAGCATCATCTAAGAGGCAGGGCACTTGCAAAACATAGCTCTCTGGAGGTGCAGACTATCTCCCTGCTCCACTTTACCCATGCCAGCATTAGCAGCCTCAGTTTCTCCATACTAGAAAACGCAAATCAAATCCCTGCCCAGAACTCAAACAACATTTTTCTCAGGGATGAATGTAATGTGTTACACAAGGACTAAGAAAAAATATTTATCTGTAAGTACTCAAAATTCCCCCTTTCTCTTTCATTCATTGTGGGGCACAGGAACCATGGCGATATACAAAAAGCTATCCCACCAGAACCCCAGGAAGAGACAAACTAGAAACAATTATGAACCTCGGGTGTCAAATGACACTGCAACACCAAAACTAAGCAACAGCAAAAAAGTTAAAAAAGACATTTTTTAATTGTTAGAGGATTTCATTTTCCCCCTTTTTTTGATATCTCATATTTTTATAAACAGGTTAGGTATGATGTGGATATTATTTTGTGTATCAAGTTTCTCTGCTTTTTGACAGGTTCTCCCACGGTTGTGATTATATGCTTTAGGGCTCAAGATGATACATCTGTACTCTCTTATCAACACTTGCTCTCTTTTCTTAGAGACTCACACTATGCTGTACAATGTGCCAGTGTAACGCGCTACAGATCACAGACTCCTTTACTGTGCTTTATTTAGTTTTAGTTCATTTTACTTTGCTTATTCCACTCTGCCTTTATATCTTTCCAGTGTTGGACAGCTGCCTGAGGCATCAGTAATTATGGTCTGGGTGACCGGAACACACTGTAGGATATTATCTTCTGTGTCTAAATTCAGAATATGTTATGGGCTAATAATATTGGTTGTATTCTGTCATTGTCTGTCTAACTCCCTTCTTTGTCTAGCTTGCAAGTGCATAACTAATAATATGGGTGTTAGCTTCTGGGAGGTCTGATCACTTATATTCTGACTATTCCCCGGAAATTATTAGGATCTGATACAATGTATTCACGGTATTAAATGTATATATCTGTATATAAGGATATGTATTCTTACACATATTTGGTTTTCTATGATATACTATAATTTTTCTTTATTTTTTGTTTTTTTTGTTTATTTTCATCTATTTTTATGTATTTCTTCCGTCCCCAGATGATGTCATTAGGATCCATGTTTGCTAACACTCTTGGGTATTTAAAGGTCCATTTTTACTGTTGTATGTAATCTTCATAAAGACCCTTGTGTGGGTCAAAACATTGATCAATAAATCAGCACTTTGATTGAATGACAAGTCCTGTAAGTGCAGCTCATTTTCTTCAATACATACCTAGATTTTATACTCATTGGTGGGACAATTTCTATTTTATAAGATCAATTGGATTTGGAGATCTTTCAGAAGAAGTATCCTGGAGGATCCTGAGTGGATGAAGAACCCAAGTAGGGACAGGTAGAGTACCTCTGCATGCTTGAATAGTTGATTGCAGGCATATGTCTCTCAACAATTTTTACATGTGAGTGCATATATTGCGATATTAATGTCTTTTATATTATAACTGAATAAAACACTATTGCCACCCCCCTATTTTTTTCTTCTTTTTGGTATGTTCCTACAAATGAAAGGGAAGACATGTTATGTGACTTCTGTGTTTTGGGGGTCACACAAAATAAATTAAGATAAATAAATAAAATTAGAGATAAATAAATAAAAATAATGAAAAATTACCAAAGCACAGCAAAGAAGGCAGAACTACCACAGACCTCAGATTGTCACTGGCTGAGACAGGGACAGGGCATACTCACATGACCTGTAACAGTGCAACTCAGACTTCTCTCCTGATTTCAGGCTCCTATGTAACATAGAAAAAAAGGCAGAGTAGCTGAGAAATATAATTGTCATCCCCATTCAGACCCTAGGTTCCAATAAAGTCTGCCTCCTGTTCAACACCATAAGTAAGAGGAAAGGGGAATAGGGGCCTGTCTAATGGTAGACAATAAACACCCCATATAACAAAAAACTTGCAGAGCACTTTGAAACTGAGGCTGCAACTGCAAGGTGGGGATAAAGTTGAGCTGAAAAGGAGTCTCTTCCTCTGGAGAGCTCTGTTTTGCAAGTGTTTTGACTCCTATGTGAAGATGCTTTACCCCATGGTTCCTTTGATACACAATGAACAAAAGAGAAAAATAAATATAAGACAGGGTGTTGTCCTGAAAAGCTGTAAAAAGATCTCTCTTAAAACTAATACTCTTCCCTGCAGGGCCCTCCATGTCATGGCATATCATAGGTATGTCTCTACATTTATATGCATTTGCACAAAACAGACAGCTAGCAGTTCAAGAAGAGCTCTATAAGCAAAGACATCTGTATTTTTACACTAAAAAATGAACACATTTCATCTAACAAGGAGAACCTGGGTGCTCAAGAGCAGGTCTAGGAGGAAAAAGGATGCAGATGTTTAAGGGGAGAAAATTATTGTGGTGGTTGTGGGGAGCATGTCAAGTATGCAGATGGGAGAGAGCCCATATTCCTCAACACTGGGGTATTGTACCATACAGTCCCAAGTGACATCATGACTGTATAACAACCTCTAGGTCTAAATCAATATTCAAGGCTTTTGCCAACAAATTCTGCATATCTTGCACCCAATATATGTCAAGTTTTCCTAGGGCCACCACCACCTCTACTAATCAGAACCTGATCAATATCCATCACCTTTAACATTGAAGGATCCAAACAATGAAAGTTCCTAAAATGGATATAAACATTATGTTTTATTAAGGACATTATCCTTTTTATTATTATATTTTTATTGTTCTTGGTTCTAGACAGGGCTTGAGTAGGAATGTTTTAAAAAAGATCTTACATATATTATTCTTTTATGAACTTTTGTTTTGTTTGCTAGTGTTTACATCCAGTGTTTTTATCCTGGTTTTATAGTTGTATTTATATTTATTTTGAAGTATTGCTGTATTGACGTATTGCCTTCCTTCCAGAGATCTGGATTCCATATAGCGTCTCCTGTGGTGTGCAAATTATTTCCCTTATTACTTCAACACTGATGTAATGTAACACATGGCATGCTATAGACATCTCTAAAGCATTGTTGTGAAAGAACACAGAGATTACCATCCTTTCTGGTTTCCCCTACATATTTGTGTGGGACTCTGGGGAGTTGATTCAGTTTGACTACTATTATGTAATGTATCACTGTAACCACAATATGATCATGTTCTCTGAATTATTACTCTTTCAGTGGGGACAGGATGTAAAGGAAGTTGGATGAATAGATGAATACTCTATGCGTTTTTTTCTCTCCTTAACTACAACCAACACCCTTGTTGTCTCCACGTTATCCAGCTTCCCATTGACAGCACGGCTAATATTTTCCTTGATACGGAGCAGTGCTTTGTGTCTCTGTATTATGCTTGTTCAGTTATGGAGAAGTGACTGCTGTGATGAACATTTCAAATTTAAAGTAATGTACAAAGGCATCATAAACACACTCTAGAGGCAATGCACTAATATGAATTTGTGATAAAATAGGCACTGACTGCCTTTTGTGTGCTAATGCCTATGTATTAATTTATCTATACCAACAATTCTCCTCTCAATTTGCATGCACCAAAGGGAGGGCAATATGGAAAGAGTGCTCTTTTCCTGTTTCTTGATATGTACAATATGAAGGTTAAAAATATAATATGTAAAATACATATATTGCAGAGTTTATCCCCCTGAGTAAAACAAGGATATTCCGTCTGCTGAAATATGTTTTATTCAAAAGTTATTACAGCTAAAATTGGAATTTTTAGGAATAGTATCACAATAGTATACATAAATAGTATCACAGTAGCATAAATGTGTACAGTGGCACTGTTTCTACACCATCCTATAGACAGCTCTAATCAGTTGGCCATAAATCTCCATACAATGGTGTACCAACAGTTCCACTGTACAATTTCAGGGCACTAGGCTATAATACTGCTCCTAAAAATTCATGTTTGAACTGTAATAACTTATGAATTAAACATCTTTCAGCAGTGGGAATACCCTTGTTTTACTCAGGGGGATAAACCCCACAGATTTTTAAAAATATTTTAAGTACTATTATTCCTTTAAGAAGAATCTGCATAACATTAAAGGAGCAGTAAACTTTTTAAGAAATAATGCATTAGGGTTGTCTGGACTATTCAGAGTTTTTAAAGAACATATGTGCCATCACAAGAGCAATGCAGAGTTATATGTCACAACCATAGCAATAGATATATGCCACCAGCACAGCAATAGTCATATGCCACCACCAGTGTAATACCCCATTATATGACACCACCAGCATAGCAATATGCCACTATCAACAGAGCAATACATCATGATAAAGAAAACTATATACATGTAGGTCAAGACGCCATATAAAGTGCCGTTATTTAATGCATATCAAACAGGCTCAACAATAACATCAAAAGATAGGTGAATAATTCCTGAAAAAGATACAAAGATGTTTTAAAATATAATGTAAAACCTGATGTACAATTTAACACCAATACAAAATGCCAATATATAATGTGTATTTTATATAAATATATATATATATATATATATATATATATATATATACACACACAGTCTTCTTGTATGAGTAGTCTTTAATATACAGATGTTCTTTCAATCACAGTTCTTAGCCGAATGTGGGTCACAGCTCCCTGGTACACCAGTGCTAGATAAAGCCACAAATGAACTAGAACAGAAACAAAAAAAAAGGAGCGGTGCAGGCCCATCAAAGAGCAAATCTGTATATCAATAGTATAATAGCCCCCCTTCAAGTAAATGCTCACCGGACTTCACTACAATTATTATATTATTATAAGTCCACTTTAAGTGGAAGTGCTGGAATTCCACAAGTCAACTTCAAAATGCAGTGGATCAAAGTTTCCAAGATTTATTGAACAAACAGTAAAAACAATAAAAATGGCACAAGCCACTATAGGGATACAACCGACATACAGTAGTAAAAACGCCCAACACATTCGTATTTAATACAAATACTTCATATGGGGCTTATTTGTTCTTTTAATACAATGTAGTGTTGTATCTGCATTTTTTTGTTTCAGTACATCATGATATGCCACCCCAGTGCCTCATTGCCTCCCACAAAAGCATTATAATCCACAATATATGCCTAAGTGGGACATTTTATGCGCATATTGATAGATCTGGCAATGGCAGAGTGTCGCTTCACTTGAATGTGTGGCCATTTGTTGCCCAGATTTCTACACTGTGGTATGGATGATTATATTTAGAATAATTTGGCCCAAGTTATTCTAAATATCAATATCCATACCACATTATATTAATCTGGATTGGGCACTAAAAGGGCATACAACATGCAAATATGGTAGTAAATTAGTGTCCACCTCCACACACTACACTGTCCTCCTCCACATTGTGCCCCACTGTCCACCACCTCTACATTTCTCCCCACCTCCACATTGCCCCCTACTCTCCACCACCTCCATGCAGTCTGTCCACCTCCACAATGTCCAGCCCCACTCTGGCCCCCACTGCAAATCTCAACATTGGCCCCCACTGCCCACATCACTACCACATTGTCCACCTTCACCACTCCACACTGTCCATCACCACACATTGTGGAAGTCAAGCTGGGCAGACTGTGTGGTGATGGGCCATCACCATACAGTCTGCCAAACTTGAATTCCACAATGTAATTCAGACCAGCCCCCAGCCTCACGCTGTCGCCCAATTCACCTAGTTATCCCCCTGAGTTAAAGCCAGAAAGAGGCAGAACTGTTGAGCCAGGCTCTGTGCTGCAGGCAAAATGGCACTGGATTCTGCTTCTTGGTGCGTGAAGCGTGACCTATTTATATCTCAATGATTTTGTTGTTGTCATCAAGCTCCCCTGTGGGCCGGGATGACATGCTGCATATTGGGCGCCAGCCAACTAGTCATGCAGGCATGTACAGTCCGCTAGCTTCCCTTCATTGAGGCTTGGTGGACTCAATGAGGGGTAGCTGGGGAGAGCAGCGGCACGGGTGTTACCCGGTGTGGTCTGCAAGTGCTGCACCCACCTTGTGATACTGCTGCAAAGTGTTTATGCTTCAGTTTGTGTTTTTTCTTTTAAATTTTGGGTTATAAAAAATAACTTAATGTTCCATGACAAACTTAATGTCCCATGACAAACTAAACAGAGTTTACAATTTGTTCACTCTCTGGCTTCCACCTGAAATAAGGAAAGTGAAGTGAATTTCTTTTTAACTAATGTTGATCTTGAATATTTTTATGAGAGAAATGCATGCTGGGATGATATTGGGACAAACCTTTTATACCACAGTGGGAGACACGTAAAACTTTGTTTTGGTTATATTCCTCTTTAACGGCATTGTAAACCTCAGAAATGTCATCAAAGTCTTTCTTCTTAATGCATTAAAGTTGTCTGGAGTATTCAGAATTTTTAAAGCACATTTTAAATAATTAGACATTTAATTTGCCCCCCTTTCCCTGCTATTTGGTTTGTTCCAGATTTCCTACAGTTATTCACACTAAATAGTTTTGCAGCATATAGAGGGCAATAATATTCAGTGTGCTGACCTCTTTTAATATCAAAATAAGCATACAAAATGTGAGACTTCTGAGGACATACAACAGCACAATGGACTATTTTACAGCTAGTTACTACTCAGAAGCATCACATTTTAGCTCTCTAGTGACATTACAGAGGAGAAATTTCCATGTACATATTAGACTAATCCTGCCCAAAAGAGCTGTCCAGTTACAAAATGATGTGCAAGTCCCCTCTGTGCAGGGAACACCAGCTAACCCCTGCCTTGTTGGGCCTCGTCAGGAAGGTGTAGCTGGATTCCCTAGGCACTGAGAGCAAGGGGTCTATGTCTGGATTACGATTTGTACCACAGTGGGGAACACATAAAACTTTGTTTTGGATTATATTCTGCTTTCACTGCCTTGAAGAGCTCAGAGATGTCATCAAAGTCTTTCTTCATGCATTAGAGTCGTCTGGACACATTTTAAATAATTAGACATTTAATTCCCCACCACCACCACCACCACTATGGTGATTTTGGTTTGTTCTGGATTTTCAAAGTTATTCACACTAAATAGCTTTACAGGGTATGTGCACTGTGACATATAATACTAAAAGCATATATGCTGTTAGTATTATATGTCACCGTGCACATACCCTACAAAGCTGTTTATCTATTCAGTGTGCTGACCTGTTTTAATTTCAGTTTTATTTTAAATTAGATTTGCAGTTAACCTCTTCGATATCACAGACATCTCTGGCATTCAAATGGTTACTTAAGGATGACAGTAGAGTATTGCGTGTTGGTTCAATATTTTGGCATAGGGATAATTGCAAAACATAAGCAATAAAATATTTGCTGAATAAAAATGGCATATCTGTTTTTCTACAGACATCCAAATATTTCAGAGCAGTACAGTTGTTATTCACTTTGTTATTTTGTTTACATATATTTTTCTTTTTTTCTTTTATTATTTTTTTAAGTATTTATGCTTCCGATATTTTTTCTTTTAAACTTGGGGGTATAAAAAAATGACTTTGTGGGATTTTCTCCCATGACAAACTCATCGGAGTTTACAATATGGTCCCTCTGACTTCCATGTGAAATAAATGAAGTGTATTTTTTTAAGTAATGTTGATTTTGAATTTTTGTTATGAGAGCAATGCACACTGGGATGATACAAATCATTTGTACCACAGTGGGGGGGACATAAAACATTGTTATGGATTATATTCAGCTTTCACTGTCTTGAAAAGCTCAGAGATGTCATCAAAGCCGTACTTCACAATGCATTAGCATCGTCTGGAGTATTGTCACGGTTTTTTGATGAACACTCAAATCAGATTCGTAAGGTTGAAATTACTTTATTGAGATAAAGATCACACAAGTAGTTAGGCCTATGGGCCCACACAAACAGAGCAGAAATACATGCAGATATATAAAGTAATAGCAAGCCAGTAATAGCGATGTTTGTGTGAAAGAAGACAATCTCTGGCAACGGAGGTTCTGGCTTGAATATAACGGGCAACAGGCAACACACTCCTAGAACTGACCACAGGACCTTGATGGCAGATGGTCCAGGAGGAAGTGACTGGCACAACCCAGATGCCTGGGAGGCATAGAACCCAGAGGAGCAAGGCAACACTGCTAGCACAACCCAGATGCCTGGGAAGCACAGAAATCAGAGGAGCGAGGCAACACAACTGGCACAACCCAGATGCCTGGGAAGCACAGAACCCAAAGGAGTGAGGCAACACTGACCCTGGCACCGGATGCCAATAGACCGAGATAACTGTCCTAAGCAGACCCTAGAATGCTAGGGGTGGATCGCAACACAGTGAAATAACAATATATGTAGGCAACCAGTGTCCCCTCTACTGAGGATGGTACACATAACGCTGGCTTTTGAGCCCAAGGCTACTGCAGATAGGAATATGCTCAACCCTACCTGGACTGTCCAGGCACGCAAGGGTCAATCAGTAACGCCCTGTGAATACTGCAACTCCCCAAGGGAGTGAGTCCTGTGCTGTAAAGGAGGTGGACACAGAGAGATCACAGTAACACAGTCAGGGCTATGAACACTGTACCGGTATTTCGCATGTGCACACCACCAATGGCGGTAAGAAGAGTAGCTACAGCATGAATGCTTAGCTAACGGTCGACAGAGTAATAGCGCCATGAGGCGCAATCGACTAACGTAATGGCAAGCCTCCGCAAGTATAGCAGGAGCAATACAGAGACCACCAGCCGGTAGGCTAGATACGGAAGGCAACAGTGTGTCAATACGCTAGACACGGAATAAACTCGCAGCCAGGTATGGTCAGAAACGGAGCGGGTTCTCAGCCAGACACAGTCAGCAACGGAGCAGGTTCTCAGCCAGACACAGACGGTAATGGAAGTGGGTCCTCAGCCAGATACGGGCAGCAATGGAGCGGGTTCTCAGCCAGATACAGTCGGTAATGGAAGCGGGTCCTCAGCCAGATACAGTCAGCAACGGAAGTGGGTCCTCAGCCAGATACGGTCAGCTACGGAGCAGTCGAAGTACAGCAAACTCAGGAACTATCACGGTGCCTGTGATCTCTCTCTGTCACTCTCGCTTGTGGTGCGCTCCGATTGGCTGCGTCTGTTTGGCCTGCCCCTGGTGACCTTTTTATGCCTGGCCATTGACACCTGTCAGGTGCCCTTTCGTGGTGTTCCAGAGCCAGTGTTTCTGTTGCTGTGTTCCAGTGTTCCTGATTCCTGTGTACCAATTTGGCCTGTTTTGACTACGCTCCTGAGTTCCTGCTTCGTGATCTGACCCGGCTTGGCTGACGTTCCTGCTTGTGATTGATCTGGCTTGTCTGAGAAACTCCTCCGTGATCTGACCCGGCATGGCTGACGTTCTATCACGGTCCCCGTGATCCTTCCTGTCACTCTCAACTGTGCTGCTCCCGGATTGGTTGAGCTGTGTTGGCCCACCCCTGGTTATCTGTTTTAAGCCGGCCACTGGCACCTGTCAGGTGCCCTTTCGTGGTGTTTCCTAGCCAGCGTTGCTGTTGCAGTATTCCAGTTCCTGATCTACCGTGTACCGACTAGGCTTGTCTGACGACGTTCCTGTGTTCCTGTTCCGTGATTGACCCGGCCTGGCTGACTTCCTGCGTGTTCCTGATCCGGCTTGTCTGCGAATCTCCTACGGCATCTGACCCGGCCTGGCTGACGATCCCTCTCCGTTACCGACCCGGCTTGTCTGCGAATCTCCTGTGTATCCTGACCCGGCCTGGCTGACTACTGAACACTCTTGCACCGTTCCTGCTATCCTGACGGACGATTCCGTTGTCGCCTCTGCGACATTCTGATACTGCATAGTGTGTCTGAGCCTCCGCTTATCTGTTGCTGAGCCGTTGCTGAGTCTCCCATTAACTGCCTTTCGTGTGCTGAGTCCAGACCTTACTGTGCTGTGTCGTTTTCTGCACTTGTGACACTGGTGGTGTTCATTCGATTACTGCTACTCTTCCACCTAACGCCTAAACCAGTTTGCTGTCTCTGTGAGCCGGCCGCTTGTGGGCCTTAGTAGTCGGCGGCTCTCCGTTACAGAGCAGCGGTTCCGTTACGCCCGTTGGCTGTTGGCAAGCAGTACCCAGTGGTCTCCGGTTACGCCCGTGTGGGGCTATCGGCACAAGCAATCACGATTCTGGTGGTCTCCGGTTATGCCCGTGGGGGCTATTGACTCAAGCTATTACGATATTAGTAGTCTCCGGTTACGCCCGTGGGGGCTATTGACTCAAGCAATCACGATACTGCAGTCTCCGGTTACGCCCGTGGGGGCTATTGGCTTAAGCAATTTACGATATTAGTAGTCTCTGGTTACGCCCATGGGGGCTATTGGCTCACGCAATCACAATACTAGTAGTCTCCGGTTACGCCCGTGGGGGCTATCTCCTTATCACTTGCAGTTCCCGTTCAGTCAGAACTTTATGCTACAGCTCCACACAGTGAATGGACTTGGGTGCTATTTTACAGCACACCTCGCTATATGCAGCACCAAGGGCGTGCCTAACACCACAATTGAGACTGATAACCAGTACTATTAACCTCTTGTGTCCTGTTTTGTGCTTCCATACTTTGTGTAGTATTACCTGTTGCACCAGGTATCTCTGCCTTATTTCTGCTTATGCCAGTACCGCCCCAGTAGCGACCTTGTCTTTCTTTTTGTTTTAAATAAACTCCATTTATTTAAGCTACCACTGTCTGAGTGTCTGAAAACCGTAACACGTTCCTGCTCGTGACTGATTTGGCTTGCCTGAGAACCACCTCCGTGATCTGACCCGGCCTGTCTGACTTCCTGCTCCATGACCTGAACCGGCTTGCTACAGAATCTGCCTTCGTTCCTGCTTCCTGCTGCTCGGTGTCGCCGTGGCGACATTCTGACTTCCGCTGTGCTTGTGACCGGGCTGATCGTAGTTGCCTCATTAATAGTGTTGAGCGAGCATGCTCGGCCGAAGCTCGGTTCGGCTCGAGCATCGCTCTGCTCGGCACATGGCGGTACTCGTACGAGTACTGCATGTGCTCGCCCGCCATGTTCGGGTCTCCTCCCCGCACGTTTCGCGGCTGCTGCGCAGCCAATAAACGTGCAGGTAGGCTCTGACATCAGTGTAATGCCAGCAGCCATGTTGGCTGCTGGCATTACACTGATTGGCTGGCCAGAACCCGTGATCGGGTGCTGTATAGCACCTGACCAGCGAGTTCGGCTCAGTCTTAGCCAGGGAGAGATGAGGATAGGAAGGGAAAGTCAGTGTAGGGAGAAGACAAGCAATTGTGAAAAAAAAAAAGACCCAAAAGTCCTTTTTAGGACTACTGTGTGTGGGGGCAGCAGTTTATTTTGTGTGGGGGGGGGGGAAAAAAAAAAAAAAAAACTTCATATATTCTGTTTAGTGTGCAAAGTTGCAGATTAGAGCACATTCTGTTTAGTGTGCAAAGTTGCAGATTAGAGCACATTCTGTTCAGTGTGCAAAGTTGCAGATTAGCAGCACATTCTTTTTAGTGTGCAAAGTTGCAGATTAGAGCACATTCTGTTTAGTGTGCAAAGTTGCAGATTAGCAGCACATTCTGTTTACTGTGCAAAGTTTCAGAATAGGAAAACATTCTGTTAAGTCTTCAAACTGTAAAATATCAAAGTCACATATTCCATTCACTGTGCGTCGCCGCAGTTAAGAAGCAAATTCTGTTTACTGTGCACAGTTTCAGAATAGGAAAAAATTCTGTTAAGTCTTCAAACTGTAAAATATCAAAGTCACATATTCCATTCACTGTGCGTCGCCGCAGTTAAGAAGCAAATTCTGTTGACTGTGCACAGTTTCAGAATAGGAAAAAATTCTGTTAAGTCTTCAAACTGTAAAATATCAAAGTCACATATTCCATTCACTGTGCGTCGCCGCAGTTAAGAAGCAAATTCTGTTTACTGTGCACAGTTTCAGAATAGGAAAAAATTCTGTTAAGTCTTCAAACTGTAAAATATCAAAGTCACATATTCCATTCACTGTGCGTCGCCGCAGTTAAGAAGCAAATTCTGTTGACTGTGCACAGTTTCAGAATAGGAAAAAATTCTGTTAAGTCTTCAAACTGTAAACTATCAAAGTCACATATTCCATTCACTGTGCGTCGCCGCAGTTAAGAAGCAAATTCTGTTGACTGTGCACAGTTTCAGAATAGGAAAAAATTCTGTTAAGTCTTCAAACTGTAAACTATCAAAGTCACATATTCCATTCACTGTGCGTCGCCGCAGTTAAGAAGCAAATTCTGTTGACTGTGCACAGTTTCAGAATAGGAAAAAATTCTGTTAAGTCTTCAAACTGTAAAATATCAAAGTCACATATTCCATTCACTGTGCGTCGCCGCAGTTAAGAAGCAAATTCTGTTGACTGTGCACAGTTTCAGAATAGGAAAAAATTCTGTTAAGTCTTCAAACTGTAAAATATCAAAGTCACATATTCCATTCACTGTGCGTCGCCGCAGTTAAGAAGCAAATTCTGTTTACTGTGCACAGTTTCAGAATAGGAAAAAATTCTGTTAAGTCTTCAAACTGTAAAATATCAAAGTCACATATTCCATTCACTGTGCGTCGCCGCAGTTAAGAAGCAAATTCTGTTTACTGTGCACAGTTTCAGAATAGGAAAAAATTCTGTTAAGTCTTCAAACTGTAAAATATTAAAGTCACATATTCCATTCACTGTGCGTCGCCGCAGTTAAGAAGCAAATTCTGTTGACTGTGCACAGTTTCAGAATAGGAAAAAATTCTGTTAAGTCTTCAAACTGTAAAATATCAAAGTCACATATTCCATTCACTGTGCATCGCCGCAGTTAAGAAGCAAATTCTGTTTACTGTGCACAGTTTCAGAATAGGAAAAAATTCTGTTAAGTCTTCAAACTGTAAAATATCAAAGTCACATATTCCATTCACTGTGCGTCGCCGCAGTTAAGAAGCAAATTCTGTTTACTGTGCACAGTTTCAGAATAGGAAAAAATTCTGTTAAGTCTTCAAACTGTAAAATATCAAAGTCACATATTCCATTCACTGTGCGTAGCCGCAGTTAAGAAGCAAATTCTGTGTACTGTGCAAAGTTGCAGATTTGCAGCACATATTCCGTGTAATATGAAGAAGGCGGGTAAAAAGGGACGGGGAAGTGGACGTGATCCTGATAGTTCAGGGCGCGGGTCAGGACGCGTAGAAACTGCGCCTGGTGCCAGAGCACAAGACAGAAAGACATCCACCATACCTAGCTTCATGTCTCATTTTACAGGGCGTCGCAGGACATCACTCTCGAGGTCCGACCACTGCGAACAGGTGGTCGGTTGGATGTCAGCTGATACTGCTTCCAGTCGGTTAAGCACCACCCTGTCTTCCACCAAGTCCACTCTCAGTAGCCAAGAGTCTGGTCAACATAATCCTCACTCTGATCATCCTTCCTCCCACCATAGAGGATCTGGTCAAAGAAGTGATCCCACACTGGGATATAGTGAGGAGCTCGTCTCATCACCAATCCTTAATTTGAACCTCTCTCCAAGCACGCTTGCAGAGGAACATGACATCTTGTGCCCTGATTCACAACCTCTAGAGGGTACCCAATCACAAGAAGATGACAGAGGTGAACGGCATTTAAGGTCAAAGGAAGTGGATGATGATGATGATGAGACACAGTTGCCATTAAATCAACCACTATTACTGTCTCAAGACCTTGATGAGGAGGATGATATACAGTTGTCAATGACTGAGTATGTGGTGGGATCAAGACATGAGGAGGATGATCAGAGTGAGGAAGTGGAGGAGGACTTGGTGGACGATGAGGTGACTGACCCCACCTGGGAAGGTGTAGAGCCGAGCGATGACAGCAGTCCTGAGGGTGAGCCATCTGCAGCACCGCAACAGGCTGGAAGAGGCAGTGGTGTGGCTACAGAAAGAATGCGGACCGCACCAAACCGGCCCGCAAATGTTCCACGGAGCACCCCCTTGCGTAAATCTCCCTTGCCAAGGGGTAGGTGTTCCGCGGTATGGCGTTTTTTTAAGGAAAGTGCGGACGACAAAAGAATTGTAGTTTGCAACCTGTGCCACACCAGAATGAGCCGAGGCATGAACACTAGAAACCTCACCACCACCAGCATGATCCGACACATGGCATCCAAGCACCGTAATAAGTGGGAGGAATGCCTGGATCGCCCATCTGTGTCTGCAGGCCACACCACTGCCTCCTCTTCCCCTGTTTTCGGTGCCGGCCAATCGCCTGTCGAAGGCGCAGGCCCGCATACCTCCCGCCCTGCACCTGTACCATCTGAAGCACCATCAGCGACCACATCCACTTCCCTGTCCCAGCACAGCGTCCAAATGTCGTTACCCCAGGCATTTGAGCGCAAGCGAAAATACCCAGCCACCCACCCACAGGCCATAGCACTAACCTCACACCTTTCCAAATTACTGGCCATCGAAATGCTGCCATTTAGGCTTGTGGAGACTGAGTCCTTCCGCAGCCTGATGGCAGCAGCTGTCCCTCGGTACGCGGTCCCCAGCCGCCACTACTTTTCCCGGTGTGCCATCCCCGCATTACACCAACATGTGTCCCGTAACATCACCCGTGCCCTGACCAACGCAGTTACTGGGAAGGTCCACTTAACGACTGACACAAGGACAAGTGCTTGTGGCCAGGGACGCTACATTTCCCTGACGGCACACTGGGTGAATGTCGTGGAGGCTGGGAGCGACTCGGACCCTGGGATGGCACAGGTGCTACCCACGCCGAGGATTGCGGGCCCTACCTCCATCAGGGTTTCCGCCAGCACCTACGTTATTGGCTCCTCCTCCTCCGTTTCCACCTCCGAATTCTCTGCGCGCAGCGCCACTCACCCATCAGCCGGTAGCTGGAAGCAGTGTAGCACTGCAGTGGGGAAGCGTCAACAGGCCGTGCTGAAGCTGATCTGCCTTGGGGACAAACAGCACACGGCCTCAGAGCTGTTGCAGGGGATTAGTCACCAGACCGAGCAATGGCTCTCGCCACTCAACCTGCAACCAGGCATGGTTGTGTGTGATAATGGGCGTAACTTGGTGGCGGCTTTGGAGCTCGGCAAGCTCACACATGTACCATGCCTAGCGCATGTATTTAATTTAGTGGTTCAGCGATTTCTAAAAACCTACCCCAATTTGCATGATCTCTTGACCAAGGTGCGCCGCGTTTGTGCACATTTCCGTAAGTCATCTACAGCTTCAGCCGGCCTGTTGAAGCTGCAGCAGCGCTTACAATTGCCAGCTCACCGGCTGCTGTGTGACGTGTGCACGAGCTGGAACTCCACCTTCCACATGTTGGCCCGGCTTTGTGAGCAGCAGAGGGCAGTAGTGGAGTACCAGCTGTTACACGGTCGTCGCCTCTCCGTTCAACTTTCTGTAATCAGAAGTGAGGAGTGGGAATGGATGTCAGCCCTCTGTGAGGTTTTACGCAATTTTGAGGAATCGACAGAGATGGTGAGCGGCGATAACGCTATTATCAGTGTAACCATCCCACTTCTGTGTCTACTGAAACGCTCGCTGCTCACAATTAAAACTGACGCTTTGCATGTGGAAGAGGTGGAAATGCGGGAGGAAGAGCTTACACAAGGTGATAGCCAGAGCACCCTCACTTCGTCTTCTCAGCGACAATTGGAGGAGGCGGAGGAGGAGGAGGAGGAGGAGGAAGACACGGTTGCCTCCGCTACAGAGGGTAGCCATGGAACTTTAGTTCCATCTCTTCAGCGTGGGTGGGCAGAAGAGGAGGAAGAGGATGAGGAGATTGAGAGTCATCCTCCTGGTGAGGACAGCGAAATCTTGCCTGTTGGTACTCTGGCACACATGGCTGACTTTATGTTAGGCTGCCTTTCCCGTGACCCACGCGTTACACGCATTTTAGACAACACGGATTACTGGGTGTTCACCCTTCTGGACCCCCGCTACAAAGAGAATTTCTCATCTCTCATTCCTCCGGTGGAGAGGACAAGCAAAATGGTGCAATACCAGAAGGTTCTTGTTGAAAAATTGCTCCAAAATTTTCCATCTGACAACGCTGGCGGCAGAGTACGTGCTACCTTGGCCAACCGAGAAGGGGAGAAAAGGGGAGCACACAGCAGTTCCGACAAAGGCAGGGCAACACTCTCCAAGGCGTGGGACACCTTCATGACACCCCGCCAGCACCCTCACCCTGATGCGCAGCCTAGTGTCACAAGGAGGGAAAAGTTTTGGAAGATGGTGAAGGAGTACGTAGCAGACCGTGTCAGCGTCCTCAATGATCCCTCTGTGCCTTACAACTACTGGGTGTCCAAGCTGGACATGTGGTATGAACTGGCACTCTACGCCTTGGAGGTGCTGGCCTGCCCTGCCACCAGCGTTCTGTCTGAGCGGGTATTTAGTGCTGCTGGTGGCATCATAACAGATAAGCGTATCCGCCTTTCCACCGAAAATGCTGATAGGTTGACACTTATAAAAATGAACAAGGCCTGGATTTCCCCTGACTTCTCCACTCCACTGGAGGAAAGCCCCGGAGGAACATAAAGTGACTTTATATATGTTATTTACAATGATGGGAATACTCTGTATTCCCATTCACCCCTTCACCCCAAAAAACGGGTATATGGTTGACTCTTAATCTTCTCATCCTCCTCCTCCTCTTCCATATGCCCTGTGATATAATTTTTATATAGGGCCAGCTCACCAGCGGGCCCTGTTTGACAATTTTTGTATAGGTCAGCTCACCAGCGGGCCTTCTCATATAATGTTTTATTGGGTCAGCTCTCTAGCGGGCCCTCTCATATAATGTTTTATAGCGTCAGCTCACTAGCGGGCCTTCGCATATAATGTTTAGGATGGTCAGCTCCGCAGCAGACCCTCACCCATAATGTTTTGGATGGTCGGCTCAGCGCACGTTTCCCTCTTAATCATGGCCCCAGTTCAGAAAAATTGAGGAAATTTTTGGGAGAATTTGCCTTTGCGCACGTTTCCCTCTTAATCATGGCCTCAGTTCAGAAAAATCGAGGAAATTTTTGGGAGAATTTGCCTTTGCGCACGTTTCCCTCTTAATCATGGCCTCAGTTCAGAAAAATCGAGGAAATTTTTGGGAGAATTTGCAGATGATATACAAGTAAATATACAGCAAATACTGTTTGGTAACAATTTTTCACCTAAAGTCGTTTTTATCTGCCTTTTTGTGTGTTTTACGGTCAGTCTGTAAAAATGGCGTACTACGGGCGAAAGATCGTTCCCAGCAGCGACGTTGGAGTCCAAGATGCATCCAGACATCCTCCCTATGCTGTCCCTGAACCATTTCTGTGGTGTTTCCATCATTTTCTGCCCTTTTCCTATGGACCAGGCACCCTCCCCTCATCAGAGCAGGGGGTGCCTGGTGTAATGCTCGAGTCCTCCCATTGACTTCAATGGGGCTCGGGTGCTCGGCCGAGCACTCGAGCCTCCGGGTGTGCTCGGTCAGAGCACCCGAACACCCGAGCATTGGGGTGCTCGCTCATCACTACTCATTAACACTTGCAGAGCCGTGTCTCCAGTGCTGAGTCTCCGTTAACACTTGCAGAGCTGTGCTTCCGTTGCTGAGCTTTCCTTGGCACTTGCAGAGCAACATCCACTATTGCTAAGCCTCCGATCCTTGAGCTGCTATTTACCCTTGCAGTGCTGCTGTCTCCATATCTGAGCTATCATTTACACTTACAGAGCCGATGCTGTTTATCCGCTACATCTGCTGAGCTGGTCGCGTTGAAAGCCTTGTCTAGACAGCGGCTCATCTTGTCAACTAGCAGCGTAATCGGTTTCCGTTACCGCGCCCGCGGGAGGCGCTATTGGCTCTTGCTCTAACTGTGTTCTCTCCGTTACACGCCCGGTGGGGCTATTGGCTCAAGCACTTGCAGCGCAGGTTGGTCTCCGTTGTTACGTCCGTGGGGGCTATTGGCTCAAGCTCTTGCAGTGCAGGTGGTCTCCGGTATACGCCAGTGGGGGCTATAGGCTCAAGCTATCCTGTGCAGTTGGTCTCCGTTATTACGCCCATGGGGGCTATTGGCAAGCTCTTGCAGTGTAGTTATCTCCGTTGTTACGCCCGGGGGGGCTATTGACTCGAGCATCTGCAGTTTAAGTTGTCTCCGTTACTATGCCCGTGGGGGCTATTGACTGAAACTTCTCTGCAGACTCTACCTCAATTCCGGTACTGCCTAGCAGCTTTCTGCCTTAAGGACTTAAGGTGTTGCATCATCTAACACCAATTGCTGCCTCATTACCACCTTGGGTGTGCCAAACACCACAACAGAGACTGACTGATTATTGTATTTAACCATTGAGTATCCTCACTACTGTGTGCCTGTCCTGAGACAGTATATGTGTTATTTTTGCTTCTGTATCCTGGGCCAGTGAAGGCATATCTGTAAATATATCGCTATTACTTTGTGTTGCTTGTAGAGGGCGATCTTTCCTCTTTATTTTTTTTTAATAAAACTGTGTTTTATTCTAACCGGCTAGTCTGAGTGTCTTAAAAACCGTTACAGGAACGTCGTCAAGCAGGCCAGGTCATACACGATCAGCAATAATGGAGCAAAAGTCAGGAACTAGTACACCATGAAAGGGCACCATACATATATATTACAGGGTATATAAAGGCCATCACTGGGCAGCGACAAAGGTACTATCCAATCAGCGAGAGGTAATGCAAATAGCAGTCAGAATGTCGCCGCCCGCAGCACAGAGCACGGGCACCGTGATAAGTATTCAGAGTTTTTAAAGCACATTTTAAATAATTAGACATTTAATTTTCCCCACCCTCCACTACGGTGAATTTGGTTTGTTCCAGATTTCCTACAGTTCTTAAAACTAAATAGCTTTGCAGGGTAGGTGTACTGTGACATATAATACTAACAGCATATAAAGTGCAATACTATTCAGTGTGCTGATGTCTTTTAATTTCAGGTTTATTTTAAATGAGAACCCAGTTTGCAGTTATCTACTTGGATATCACAGTCAACTCTGGCACTCAAATGCTTAGTTAACGATATCAATAATGTATAGGGTGTGGGTTCAATATTATAGCATAGGGCATTATCACAAAACATAAGTAATACAATCTTACAATCTTTCCAGAATAAAAATGGCACATCTGTTTCTTTACAGAAATCCTAATATTTAAGAGCAATACATTTGTTATTGGTTCTATTATTTTGTGTGTGTGTGTGTGTGTTATTTATTTTTTTTCTTTCTTAAGTATTTATGCTTCAGATATATTTTTCTTTTAAACTTGGGGATATAAAAATGACTTTGTGGGATTATCTCCCATGACAAACTCATTAGAGTTTACAATATGTTCCATCTGTCTTTCACCTGAAAAAAATGAAGTGGTGTATTTTTTTAAGTGATGTTGATTTTGAATTTCTTTTATGAGAGCCATGCATGCTGGGATGATATTTGGACAAACCACTCGTTCCACAGTGGGGGACACATAAAGCATTATTTTAGATTATATTCAGCTTTCACTGTCTTGAAAATCTCAGAGATGTCATCAAAGCCGTACTTCAAAATGCATTAACATCATCTGGAGTATTCTGAGTTTTTAAACTACATTTTAAATAATTAGACATTTAATTTGCCTTCATCCACTACGGTGAATTTGGTTTGTTACAGATTTCCTACAGTCGTTAACATTAAATGGCTTTACAGGGTATGTGAACTGTGACTTATAATACTAACAGCATATAAAGGACAATACTTTTTATTCAGTATACTGACCTCTTTAATTTCAATTTTCTTTTAAATAAGAACTCAATTTGCACTTAACCTCTTGGATATCACAGACATCTGTAGCACTCAGATGGTTAGTTAAAGAGATCAGTAATGTATAGGGTGTTGGTTCAATATTATAGCATAGAGCATTATTACAAAACATAAGTAATAAAATCTTTCCAGAATAAAACTGGCACATCTGTTGCTTTACATAAAGCATGATATTTTAGAACAATATATTTGTTATTGACTATGTTATTTTATTCACATACATATATATTTTTCTTTAAGTATTTATGCTTCAGATATGTTTTTTCTTTTAAACTTGGGTATATAAGAAATTACATCATGGGATTTTGTCCCATGACAAGCTCAATGGATTTTACATTATGTTCTGTATGTATTCCACCTGAAATAAATGAATTGAGGTGTATTTTTTTAAGTAATGTTGCTTCTGAATTTTTTTTATGAGAGCAATGCATTCTGGGATGATATTGGGACAAACTCTTTGTACCACAGTGAGGGGACACAAAATTTTGTTTTGTATTATATTCAGCTTTTACTATCTTGAAAACCCTGTCCTCAGGACCCACTAACAGGCCAGGACTTAGGGATTTCTCTGCTAGAGCACAGGTGTGGTGATCAGAGGCTCATTCACATTGATTAGCTCACCTGTGCTCTAACAAGGAAATCATCAAATCCTGGCCTATTAGTGGGTCCTGAGGACAGGAGTTGAGAAACACTGGTCTAGAGTATTCAGAGTTTTTAACGCACATTTTAAATAATTAGACATTTAATGTGCCCCCCCTTCCACTATGGTGAATTTGGTTTGTTCTAGATTTCCTACAGTCCTTAACACTAAATAGCTTTGCAGAGTATGTGCACTGTGACATATAATATTACAGCATATAAAGGGCAATACTATTCAGTATGCTTACCACTATTTTGTTTACATTTTTTTTGTAATTTAATTTTATTTAGAATAAAGGAATTACAAATGAAACAGTAGTAACAAGGCATTATAATGCAAGTACATACTGACTACAATCATAGCATGAGTATATTCTGACATCAGCAGTCTAGCTTATGTCTAGCCTAAGTAAGGGGAGGAGAGTAAACAAAGAGAAAGGAGAAAACTGGTTAAATGCATTTAAGACATTAGTGATATGGTCATTTCTGGAATGTGCTCTGTTAGGGTCATAGCTCTACAAGTGTGGAATGCAAATCTGCCAAATGAAAAAAAAAGAGAAGGGAAAGAGAGAGGAAGAAAAAGGAGGGGAGTGAGGAGGAGGCACAGAGGTTAGGAAGACACCAATCCCAGGAGGGGGCGGCCCGAAATACACAACTCACGAGATTGCCTAAGGGCGTAGAGGCATGTAGAGAACATGGGTCAAATAGGTTTGTATTGTCGGTCAAAGCAAGGGTACTGAAACATCTGATGAGGAAGAACTACAGGTAATGTTCACAACTGTCCATGCTGTGCATTAGAAAGCCAAGGGTTCCATAATTCCTGAAAATGAGGCATGGTAAAAAATGCTCATCAGCTGCACTATGGTTGAACACTTTATGGCAACTGGATAACATGATAGAGGTGGTTATGGCATGATACCTCTTCATGTTAGCCAGTTGCCATAGAGAGTTCAACCATAGTGCAGCTGATGAGGATTGTTTTTTTTAACCACAAACATGGAATTAAGCTCTTTGCTACTGATAGGAACATAAATAGCAGAGACTTACGAAGAGGATGGAATCTCTGTATAGTAAGAGAAATATGAAATAGGAGGTAGGTAATCAGCGAGAGAAGGAGGGATATACCAAATATAGATTTGAGATGTCTGGACACCTGCTCCCAAAAGCTAAGTAAGAGAGGACAGGACCACTAAATGTGGAGCATGCTGCCCAAAGCTCTCCGACATCTCCAACAGGAAGCTGAGTTCAACTAGGCTAATGTCATAGGTGTAAGGTAAGGTTAGAAGCTTATAGTTCATCTCTTTAAGTCTAGCGTCTTGAACAATGTGATTAACAATAAAGATCTTGGACCACTGAGTCAAGTCCAGATCAATAGCCAGCTCTTTATCCTACTCTTTAATGAAGTAGGCGTTAAGATGGAGGAGACAGAAGTAAGGTGTAACAGAAAGATAGAGGTCTAATCGCGGGTGTGGGTGAGGTGATAGATGTTTCAAATTTGGTTACGTCCCTGTTCATGAATCCCTTGGAAACTTCCGACTCTACCCAGTGTCTGACTTGGAAGTATATCCACCAGGGTATCCTCTGGACACCCAATCTCTCTGATAAAACCGAAGCAGAGCAAGCACTAGCATCAGAGTGCAGAGCAGCTATGAAGTCAGTTTTAACGTATTTCCAAGCCATTAGGTCAGGGCTTGCAAGACCGGGTGTAAAATCTGGATTTCCCACAACAGATCTAATGGTACGAGTTGCACCACCTTGTTTATGGTAAATCAAGTAGACAGCAAGTGCCCTAATATAATATGATGGCTGCATGATTTAGGGATGCTTCCATGTGAGGCCCATAGGAGCTGAATCGGGTCAATGGAATATGTTCACAAGAGATAGAGTCCAATGTTTGGGCAGGGAGGACTGGAAGTTTCTCTACAGAAACTGCCCTTCTCAAAGTAACAAACGATCTCCACACTGCAAAAACCAAAGGCCATTTCTCTCTATCCTCCTAGACCTATCGGCAGCATTCAACACAGTCGACCATACCCTTCTATCCCAGGTTCTCCAATTACTTGGCGTCTGTGGCACATTCCTGGCTTCTATCCTATCTCTCTCAACGGTCTTTCTCTGTGACATACGCTAACACCTCCTCACCTCCGATCCCCCTCTCAGTAGGTGTACCCCAAGGCTCTGTTCTGGGACCTCTTCTCTTTCCTCTGTATACACTCTCCCTGGGGCAACTGATAAAATCCGTTGGCTTTAACTACCATCTCTTTGCAGACGATACGCAAATATATCTCTCTGCACCCTCAATATCACCTGAAATACAGCAGCAGGTTTCAGATTGCCTTACTGCTGTCTCTTCCTGGATGGCTCATCTTCACTTAAAACTTAACATTTCCAAGACTCCGCTCCTTATCTTCCCTCCTAAATCCTGCACAACACCTCCATTTTCTATAACTGTCGAAGGCTCCACAATCTACCCTGTAGACAAGGCCCGCTGCCTTGGGGTAACTTTGGACTCTTCTCTTTCTTTCTCCACCCACATTAATGACGTTGCCAAAACCTGTCGCTTCTTTCTTCGAAATACAGCAAAAATCTGACCATTCCTCTCTCACTCTACAACAGAAACACTCATGCATGCTCTTATCCTTTCTCACCTGGACTACTGCAACACTTTACTTATTTGTCTTCCTACTAACCATTTTGCTCCTCTTCAGTCAGTTCTTAATTCAGCCACCAGAATGCTCTACCTCTCCTCCAGAACAGTACTCACCCCACCACTCTTAAAATAACTGTCATGGCTTCCCATAAAGCAGTGCGTCAGGCCTGTTTTGCAGTTTTTGGCCCTCCTAGGCCTTCTTACCTGAAATTCCAGTCAGATGGTACTACAGGCTATTTATTCCGCTCTGGCAGTCTCTTCCTTGCTCGATTATTCGTGCCCTTAGCTTCTCCTGTTCCGGTTCCTATCCGTGGTTCCTTGACTAGGTTCATGTTCCTTCCTGGTACCTTCTGTTCCGGTCTGCTTCTCCCTTGTCCTGTCGGTCCGCTGAGCTCCCTGGCTGCCTCTGGTAAGTCTTCCTTCCAGTTGTACTCCGCTCCTTGCTTCCCCTGTCTGCTTGCTCCAGTCGGTCCCGCATCCTTGGCTGGTGCTTTTCCTGGTCACCGCAGCTCTGGCCTCTGCCTACCCTCTGTGGGCCTTGTTCCTCTGTTGGCCGGGCGCGTTCGCCCTGGCTTCTGTCTCTGCCCGCTCTCCGGGCTTCACTTCTGGCCCCCGGCTGTGTTGTCCGCCTTGTCACCTGGCTCCGTCCGCCCCTCTCTCTCTCCTTTTGCAGCCTCTGTTCCTCTTCCTTGCGGCGGCCTATCCAGGGCTCCGGCCTTCGGGTATTCCCCACCGCCGGGGTTTTTTGGGCTGTGCTGGGTCCTCTCCCGGGTGGTGCCCTGCCGTTCTGGGCGGTGCTCCCCCGGGGTAGGTTCATCCTCCGTCCAGAGAGAGAGTGGGATTCTGCTCTTCTGGCCGGGTACTCCCCACCTGGGGTGGGGGAGTCTGGGCCAGACTCAGATTAGGATTAGGCCAGGGAAGTCGTTGGGGCCAGGGGTTTGTTGGAGACTACCCTGTGTCCTGAGGGTTTTTCTGGCAAGCCTGTGTGGTTTTGGGTGTTCTTGTGGGGCTGAGGTGCTCTGGGTGGGCATCTTGGGTCCTGGAGGGTGCAGTGGTGGTCCTCGTCTTTTGAGGCCAGGAGCAAGGGGTATTCTGGGTGTTGTGGGCCTCGTCTGTTTTGCCTGGGGCTGATTTGGGGGCCCGGGGGGTTGGCAGGCTCATTGGGTTGGATCTAGCCCGGATCTGGGCGGTTTCCTTCCACCGTTTCTGGACCTTGTGTCCCCGCAGTGCCTGGTGGTCTCAGTTCTAGTCCGCTTGCGGTAGGGGTCTTGCTGGGTTACAGTCCCAGCTTTAGGGGTGCTTAGGGTCTTCTAGTCTGCTGTTTGAGCTGGGTGTCCTCCTGCCCTCTCCGGTTTTGTTGGCTCTGCCAGAGGATCCTTTCTTTTCACCTTGGGGATCAGGTTTGTACAGTTCTCCCTTGCCTTCATCCTGGTCAGGGTCCCGGCTCAACTGGGATCGGACATCTGACTTCGCGGCCAGCACCTTTAACTCGGCTTCAGCCACAGCAAGGAGGCAGGGGCGGCTGTCACCGGTCACAAGCATCGCACCCCAGCGTCGCTCTCTAGCTTTACGCCTGGTTCCCTTGGTGCCCTGTGACACAGTGTATCACATTCAAAATCCTCCTCATTACCTTCAAGCCTCTCCATCACTTGTCCCCTCCTTATATTTCATCTTTGATATCCCACCATATTCCCGCACGTCCACTATGCAGCACACATGGTGGTCGACTCTCTGCCATTTAACCACTATCGCTGTTTCACTATTGAAAGCTTTCTCACTTGCTGCACCCTACTTGTGGAACTCCCTACCACCCAGTATTCATCAAGGCTCAACCCTCAACAACTTTAAATCAAAGCTAAAAGAGCACCTTTTATCTCTAGCAACAGCGTAATATGGAAACATTGTCATTATCAAACATTATCATCATAAGCCAAACACTGCACTTCCTCCTCTATCAGCTTGTATCTGTATGTCACCCATCCTATACTTAGATTGTAAGCTCTACGGGGCAGGGACCTCTTATCCTAATGTATTCTCACCTGTTGTTCCCCTTATGACTGCCTATATAAGCACTTAATCACCGCACTTATTTTACCCCTTCTATATTAAATGTAATCTGTAAAGTGCCAAGTATACTGGTTGGCGCTATATAAATAAAAATATACAATATACAATACAATCTATGCAATTGATTTGGGATTAGTGAAGTCAACACAAACAAATGTTTAATCCGGTTTTCTTTTTGTACTAGTTAAAATAATATCCATGAGAGATACGAGCGGTGGAAATTGATAAATTCCCCTGCAGAGCCACTGGAATGTGATCTGATCATCAGATTGTATTTTATTGAGTAGTGGGGAGTCATTTTGTGTTAGGATCTTTTTAATGTAGATGTCTTTTTTAACTCATGTCTTTGCTGATAGTTGCTGGTCTGATGGGCAAGTATGTTAAATTGGATTTGGTAATTATTATTAATATTTTGTTAAAGCAGAACTACCACCCGACACAATCTTTAGCTTCACTAAGTCCCCATCTGGCGACTAGCTGCTTACTAGCGCTAGAATAATTACCTTATTTAATAGATTTCTGCTCTCTTCCCCGGCATTGTGACGTCTGTGCGCCTGCGCTGTCAGTCCCAGCCGGGTCTAGTAGGCATTGCTAGGAGCCATTTGGCTCCGGCTGGGACTGACAGCGCAGGTGCGTGGATGTCACAATGGCAAGATGTCCGTGCTCTGTCCTGACTGTCTGCCAGGGAAGAGAGAAATCTATTAAATAAGGTAATTATTCTGGTGACTAGCGCTACTAAGCAGTTAGTCGCCAGATGGGGAATTAGTGAAGCTAAATATTGTGTCGGGTGGTAGTTCCGCTTTAAATCTTATTTATTTTCCATTATTTTAATATTTTTTTATTGCTATTAATACCCTGCACTATACTTGCTGGGTCTATGTTATTTTGGAACATCTAGATTGAGACTCATTATTGAAAGGGTACAAACGTCACTAATAAACAGAGCACTGTTCATTTGAAACACATGATTAAGCCTCATAGGAATATGGTGGTGCACTTTAATTAAGCATACCATTTATGTACCTAAAAATAGACCTTGGAATTAGTAAAAAAGAATGTTCACATCAGTTCCAATAAAATTAAGGCAACTGGAGAAACAACAGCAAACGAGTTGCATAGAAAAAAATTCCATTAAAGAGTAAATATTTATTGAGGAACCATGATAAAAGAATTGAGTGTTTAGAACAAATTACATAGTTGAATAGTACAGAGTGTCTCTAACTTCTATTATAGGGATCTAGGCCGGCTAAATGATTTTCACATAATCCTACCATTTTGTAGTGATTATCATCTCATAAAACCAAATTTAACTGAAACATGCATACGTCTTAGTCTTGAAAACAACATGCAAACCGGCCTGTCCATAATGTACTTATAATTTCTAATGTCTCTAACACATTACAAAGCAATGGATTGGAGATTTTGTTAGCATCCACGTTTCTAAAGAGGAACTAATATCTCAGAAAATCCTAACAGCCGCTATGAATTTTGCCCTGATTTATAAAATACTAGCCATCATTAAAGTTGTTTCATGCTATCAGAAATACTTGAAATAAATCGAAATTTCCTTCAATACACAACAAAGTTTAAACATGTAGGTATCGGTCTTTTGCTAGTCTTATTATTTTTTTTCCTTTCAAAATAGCTTTATTGAAATAAGTACAAAGCTGAATAGAAAAAAAGAACAATAGGACTGGCTGTATAGTTGTTCAGTATGGAACGGAAGTGCCCAACATAGCATTAGACACCATCCCATATGGCCCTTGTAGAGGACATTTTCTAATTATGTTGACATCAGAAAAAAGAACATCATGTGAAGTATAACGTTCATGACATCAAAAGGAAACAGTCTCAAACCTGTTCAAGTATTCTGTGAAGTGAAAAGCATATAAAAACTAATATAAGTCCAGCTGCCCACATGATAGACGAGGAATTCATGAAGCAATGGAAGGATATTTTGACTAAATGCTCACTGGATTTAAAGGAACAGTAATGTCCCATAATTTGTTTTTCCTTGTTTTGTAGAGTATAAAAAAAATAAATTATTTAGTACAAATCCTATCTCTCAAACCTTTATGGCTTGAGAGATAGTTGTTACTAATGTTCTGCCTCTCCTGATGTCAGCTGTAAAGCTGACAGAAGGAGATCCGTGTCGGCCGACATGAGGTGGCTCTTCAGCAGAGCTTCAATAGCGATACTGAAAAATAATTACTTCATTAGAATGGTCTACAAAGTGTGCTTGCAATCCAGGAACACTTTGTAGACCATTCCAATGAAGTAATTATTTTCCAATATTGCTATTTCGGCTTTGCTGTAGAGCCACCAGCTGGTCCCAGGACCGAGATCTCCTGCTGTCAGCAGAGCGCTGACGTCAGGAGAAGGGAAGGGAGGGGGGAACTTCAGAAGTGAATATCTCTCAAACCAAAAAGGTTTGAGTGATGGGATTTGTGCTACATAATTTACTTTTTTAATCTACAAAACAAGAAAAAAAATTCTGGGACATTATTGTCCCTTTAATTGAACTCAGTATTGCAACAGAGAAAAGACAGTTCATATACATCAATATGGAGGTTGAAAAACAACCAACTAATATACAGTAATATAAAACACAGCCTGATTTTAGCCAATTAGAAGACAAATTAAAAATCAATATTGAGAAATTTGCTTGTGATTTGAAAATTCCAACTTGACAAAAAAAAAAAGACTTTGAATCCAGTAAGGCTTATAAATATATTATTCCTCAGAAAAAAAGAGACAGCTGCTGAAGGTAATGAATCAACCTCAGACATGACAACTGAGAGGTCAAGTGAGCATACCAGTGGGAATCGATAACAGAGATACAAAAGGAATAAGAATAGAAAGAACGGACCTCCTCCACATTTTTTAGGGGCTGGCATACGAGACCAAGACAATAGTCGGGGCAACTTGGGTAACCGAAATAGAAAAAATGCAAATACACAACATTTCATCCATTACTTTATCTGTGTCAAATAAAATTATTAGAAAAAGGCCTTAATTTCTTTCCAACAAGTAATTTTGACCTGTTTGAATGGGTCAAGGACATAAATCTGTTCTGTAGAAAACTACTTCTGCACAAATTTTAAAAATATAGGGATTCCTATCAAACTTTGAGTGGACAGGATCAGAGAACACTACTGATGTCCCTATCAGAGGATGATGATTAATGTATAATACTATTTCAAGGGCCATTCACAGATCTTAAAATGAATTCAGGATTCACTCCATTGAAAAAATATGTCACCCAATGTCGAAGTATTTTGTGAACAAGTGAATAAGGAATTGGAAGAACTCCATACTACGTTACAGACTACTAATCCCCATAATAACTCAAGTGCTGATAATTTATAGTTTGAAGAAAGACAGACACTTTTGGAACTTGACAATAATCACAAAATTGTAAACAAACATGCTGACAAAGGTGGCAACTTGGTTGTCATGGACACTGCCGATTATGTCAAGGAATGCAAAAGGCTTTTAAGTGATAAAAACTGCTATACTAAATTACAGTCTGACCCCACACCTCTTAAGAACAATATTGGTTTGTGGTACCCAACTAAAGGTAATCATCAATAAAGAAAAGGAATATTTATTCCCAAAAAATCCCACAACTGCAACATTTTACTGCTTACCCAAGGTACACAAAAATCCGACCAAACCGTCAGGAAGACCTATCGTATCTGGGAATGGAAGCCTTAGCGAAAAAGCATCGATCTATGTTGACAAGATTTTGAGGAACCTTGTTACAGCTTTTCCATCCTATGTGAGAGACTCACAGGATGCGATTACCAAACTTGGGGGGACCCAGTTGGGTGATGAAGAATACCTATTCAGCCTAGACACTGAATAATTATATGCGAGTAATGAATCAGGGCCATTAAAAGCTTCCTTGAGACTAGAGCCAACTAATACAAGGACCACAATAAATTTGTGCTGGGTCTCTGATGGACAATTCTATCAACAAACTAGGGGCATAGCAATGGGAAGTTGTTGTGCCCCTTCATACACCAACCTTTATCTAGGTTGCTGGGAAGACAAGGTTGTTTTTACTGAGCAGAACATCAGATTCACTGAGAAGATAGGTACCTGGTTAAGCTATATCGATGATGTGGTTATGATATGGACGGGTACTATCAATGAATTTCAGGAGTCTGTTGCTGTTTTAAATCATAACACCTTTAATTTAAAGGTTACAAGTGACATACATACAAAATGAGATGTCCTTTTGGACATTATGTTGCTCAGAAATGATGATAACAATTTTATTACATGTGTTTTTCATAAACCAACAACAACCAACAGCTTACTTGCAGCACAAAGTCATCATCCTGCTCCTCTGATCAGTGGTATACCGATTTGACAATCCCTTAGAATAAGGAGACTCTGTACAACCATAGAGGACTTTAAATACAAAGCAATGAAGCTATAACATTGCTTCCTAGCAAGAGGCTATAGCAACAAGATATTAAAGAGAGCCTATCAAAGAGCACCCAACAGTAACCGCAATGATCTGTTTCATAAGACGAGCAATAATAAAAATTATAGAGAATATCAAGGACTTTGTTTTACACAGCCATTTTCAGAGAGACAAAACATCAAATTGGTTGACCTCTGGACCTACTTTAAAAGGCAGTGTGAAGTGTGGCTTATGTAAAGCATGCCCCTTCATAGTAAAAACAGAGGAATTTAATGATATGAGAATAACTCCTTTAATATTTGGAAATTATTTGCAGAACTGCAGGAATTATTTATTGAATGCAATGTGGATGTGGTACCCAATATATTGGTAAGACTATTAGAGAATTCACAGAGAGAATCTTTGAACATATTGGGGATGTCAGAAACAAAAGTGACACTCTCATTGCTAGACACATATTGGAACATCATGCAAATAACAGTGAAGTCATGAAATTTATTGGTATAGAGATAGTAGAACCCTCTCCCAAAAAGGGTGATTTTGATAAAAAGCTTCTAAAACTCAAAGCCTTCTGGAATTACAAATTAAAATCTTTGAATCCATGTGGCCTTAATGAAGGTTTCTAATTTAGACCATTTGTTGACTGATCCCCTTTAATATTTGGTAAATTGTAATCAGGGTACACATCCTTATAAAGAAAAGATCCTAAACTTTAAAAGCACTCAATACCAGGTACAAAATACTGAAAATAAATGAAAACGATGTGAGAAAAAATGGAAAATAATAGATAAAATAATTGTTACTGAAATATAGAAAGCAGAACCAAATAAAACATATACTGCAATAAATGCTAGTAAGGTACTGATAAAAACTCAAAGGAAAATTATTGATGAATGAGAGATACCAATGATTGGTGGATGGAAGATGAAATGCAATGGATGAAGCGGATGATTGATGGAATGATGAATGATGATGGAACTCCAATTGTGTTTGCTGCAGGATGAGAGATGACAAGTGGCCTTGTCCACTTTAATGGAACATGGATCCGGATCACCTCAAAAGACAGCGCAAACACAAAGGAGAAGAGTATCTAAGTGTAGAAATGTGAATCATAAAAGTAATGTACTTACAATAGCCCTTCTTGGGCTCTGGAAGTTAAAACAGGCTTCTCCCCGAATAGCCAGCAGGCTGTGTCCTCCTTTACTCCTGCCCACCGTATCCTCTGAGTTCTCCTTCGTCTGTTCAGTCCAGATGTTACAGTCGCCAGAAGAAAAGGGTGCTGTGATGCTGCCCTTAAATATGGGTCCAGCCACTAAATAGTAAATTGTCCTTTGCACGATAACGCTAATGTAGGTGGAGATATATCAGTAGATCTTTGTGTGTCCAAGAGCCTTGTGGAGGCGGCTGGCCCGGGACTCCGGGTATCGGAGATAGGTAGGGGCAGAATAGGGGAAACTCACAGGGAGCGTGGGAGGGACCTGAATGAAAAAAATGGGCCGGGGTATGGAAGCCCGAACGTTTTTGCAGACTGTACGCCTGCAAAAACATTCAGGCTTCCATACACCGACCTTCTGTCTTCATTTCAGCCTTCTCTTGATTCTTCTCTTCTTTCTCGTATCTTCTGCCTTCTCTTCATTCTTCTTCCTGTAAATAAAAAAAATAAAAGTATTAATCCAGTGCATAAACTATTACATCCTTTAACCCCTTGAGTAGAAGAGAGGTATGTAACACATTGTAAAAACAATGAGTTGCGGACCTCTGTGGGCTTTGTGTGTGGCTGCAGAGGCAGCAGAGGAGAAATTGCCATGTGCCACAGGTTCCCCTCTTCTCCATCTCTGGCCAATGCCCATTCCGCAATGAGGGAATTTGAACAGAGACTGCCTTTATATATGGGCAGTCTCTGATCCAATTCCCTCTCAGCCACTGGCTCAGATGTGCTTACACACATCCCAGCCAATCAGGTTCGAGTGACTGTTTTAAAATGATTGGCTGGGATGTGCATAAGCACATCTCAGCCAATGTCTGTGATGGAATTGAATCAGAGACTGTCCATATTTAAAGGCAGTCTCTGTTCAGATTCCTTCATTGCGGAATGGGCATCAGCCTAAGAGGAAGAAGAGGGGAGCCTGTGGCACACGGCACTGTCTCCATTGCCTCCGCCTCTGCGGCCGCACACAGCAGAGGAGACAGTTTATAAAGCTAAGTGTATTATTATTATATTTTTTACTTATTATTTCGATGACAAATAATGGCTGCATATTTAAATGACCCTGGGCACTGATACATTGCTTAACCCTTTGACCATAGAGAGGTCCGCAGCGCATTGCTTTGCAATGTGTTGTGTACCCTTCTGCCACTCAAGGGGTTAAACTATGTAATAGTTTATGTGTTGTATTAATACATTTATTTTGTATTTACAGTAAAAAGAAAGAAGAATCAAGAGAAGGCAGAAGATACAAGAAAGAAGAGAAGAAAGAAGGATAGAAGAGAACCAGGAAGATGAGGACTCTGCTGGACATCAGGATTAATGGTAAGTGTTACTTTTAATGGGATGTTGTTTTTTTAACTTAGTTGGGTTAACCCTATGAATGACGGCAGGGTAATTATACCCCATTGGCACTCATAGGGTTACTTCTACTAACTTTTGACACATTGTTGACACATTTAGGGCCCCATATCAATACATCCAATGAGGACTTAGGGTTTTTTAACTTTTTTCATTCAAGTTTCTGCGTTGGCTATTTGCAGGCCCAATAAGGGACTCAAATCACAAACAAACGGGTCTTAACTTTCTTGCGATTACTTGAGTTCCATATCAGATCCTCATGGCTAACGCAGAGATTTGAATTCCGAATTACAGTGTTTTCATAAATTTCTATGCTTGAAAAAACCTCTTAACTTTATCACATGCCGGTATGTTTTCACAGAACAGGCATTTAACTAGCTTATCGTGATTGAAAAAATGGCATCGGCATTGAGCCCTAAATTACACAAATCAAAAAATAAATATTGTTTGAGGGTTAAATATTAAAAATTAAAGGAGAACTCTGCTATTACTGTTAAACATATTACTAATGAATCATAGCACACAACATATATTATTACATCCTGCATTACTTGAACTCTCAGTTCTGACCCAAGGGTAGAAGGGTTACATTGTGCTTTTAATTGGCACATAATATGTAATGTGTTGCCTGTTATGTTTGTCTTTAATATTTTATAATTACTAATAAACTGAGAAGTTTTAATTTGATCTACATCTACCTGTGTCAATTATCTACAGCACTGAACGAGTCTCCTTGATTGGCCCCTAAGGTGAACCATACTTAGATTTTGGGTTCTACCTAAATTAGGGTTCTGATAACCTCTTTTCTATCTTCTTTTTTTCTTGATTGTTGATATATTTTTCAGAGCTTGCAGTGCAAAATATTTCTATTAAAGTGCACATTTACATATAGGGTCTGACAGGAAATCATTTGGCCCCACACAAGCAGAAAAAGCGAAGTACAGAATCAATATGGTTGTCAAGCACATAGGACCTAGACAGATATTGACAAGAACTTTTCTAAGTTCTAAGTTCTAAACTATCAAATATTTTAGCATCTGTAGATAAAAAGAAGAGTGAGGATTTTCTTGTAAATGGATAGTTGGATTAGGACTGTTGCTTTACGTTATTACCCTTCTAATCTTTGTTCATAACAAAGTCAGCTTGGTCAGTGTGAAACAGAGATGAGAAATGTGGTTTGACATGATTGGCCAGCATTTTGCCAACTTTTTCTGTCTGCATTTAGGAGTGCGATAGGGAGATAACTGCTACAGGCTATGGAATCTTTGCCCTGTTTATGAATAAATGTAATGCATCCTTCTAAAGCTGTTTGACATTCCTATCGTGATTTCATTAAAGGCAGTTAGCAAGTGTTTAGTCTGATATATACATTTCTATTCTGTTATGATCCTGGAGAGTAAAAATGTGATGCTTCTGAGCAGTTGTAGAACTGCTATTATGTGCTTTTGTTCATCCTTAGAGGTTCTCACATACTTTGGAATGATTTTGAAAACCTTTACGGTTTCATTCAATGCCTATGGAAACCAGCTGTGCCTCTCTGATGAGGCCCAAATAGGCTGAACTATGCTTTTGGGTGGGATCGCTCTGATATGTACATAGACATTTATCTTCTGTAATGGTATTAGAAAGCTAAAATGTGATACTTCTAAGCAGTCACTAGCTATAGGACAAGCAGTATCATCTTCAGAGATTTTCACATACATTGGCTAGATTTTATCTGGAAGTGGAAACACTATTTATTCCTTCAGTCTTAGGTCTTTTGTAAATACAGTTAATGCACTTAAAACTCCCATATGTTTTGCACATCAGTGTCTTAGCTCATTCATACACTTCTTTGACATACTTCTACTTGTTGATAGTTTCCATTTTTACCACAAAAAACCATACAGTCATATGTTCAGAATTGTGAGAAACAATTCAGATGAAAAAAAGGCTAAAGAACAATTACAAGACTTAAAAAATGCTTGCAAAGTGATGCAATGAAGAAGTTCTTGATAAAGTAACTCAGTGGTTTTGAGTGCAACTTATACAGCAAAAGGTACAACTGCATTTTGCACAAATTATACCAAGATAAGCAATATCATCAAAAGCATTTTTTGGAATTATTGGTCTATTGTGATCATTGAGAACATAATGCCCAGGCTCTTCATGCAAAAGTGACAATTATTCTAAAAAAGGAGGAGCAATTGACTTAGTGAAATAGACCTCCAATATTGGCTGAGATTCCATTCCATCAAAATGAAAATTCACCAGCAAAAGAGAAGGCAAAGGTTTTTTTCTAGCCTTTTTGTTCTATTACATTCTGGTTGGTAAATATATTACATTTTGCAATTGGGTATGCATAACAAAACAGCTGAAAAAAGCATTACAAACAGCCACTCTGATATCACAGTGTAGCAAGATGGCCTTTGCAAAACTCCCTTGTTCCGCCAGAAAGGCCTACTCAGGCTTGGCATTTCCAGGCTGCTGAGCCTTGGGAAAAGGCTTACTTGGCCTACAAAGACCACAACCAGAACATCTACACGGTGTCTTCATGTTCATCCAACCATCCTTCTCACATTCACACAAGCCCCCCTTAACCCCTCCAATACAAAGCAGCTTAAAATCTCATTGCTGTGCAATACATTGTACACTGTCTAGCATCAGAGGGGATAACTGCCCCAAAACTAAATGTACACTACACTGATAACCTCATTAACCAGACTCCATTGCCAAATTGGCAGGGAATTAACTGGAAGGAATGCTTTTCAGCTGAACCAGCAATGTTCAGAATTAAAATTAAGGTCAAAAAGGTGTTAAATAAATTTGGTGTGAAGGGTAAACTTATCCCTGCATCTCTCCTCCTGAAAAGATCAGGATGGGGAGTGTTCCACAAATAAAGGGGGTAGTGGGACCCATAACGACTTTTTACATTAAAAGGTATATTTTCATTCCCTCGTTTAACTCAATTTTGTGGAAAAAAAGAATATAGTGTCCAGAGCCCTATGTTAACATAAAGAAAAACACAGAAGGGATCCCCTGGACCTCCCACGGTATATATGCCAAACATATGTATACTAACCTTGATGTTGGTGGTCCAGAGATGTCTGTGACACCTCGGTCCTCCACATCAATAACAAACAAAAGAAGTACCCACCACTGATAAAAAATATTGCTTCCCCACCCAGTCCTGCCTGGGCCTTCACATAGACCACTGTGAGGGAAAAAACACAGATTGGATAGTATATGGCTATTCTGTTTAAATTTGCTGTGAGGTGGGATTACACAGGGCACAAAATATGCCATAGAGTCCTTACCTCCCAGCCAATCATGCATGACAATATGCAATCCTTTTCTCTGTTCTCTGATTGGTTTGAGGAAGGGGTACTGTATTGTTTCATGTATTCTTCCTCATCTGTGATTGTGTCACAGCTTACCTTGGCTCCAGCACCGCCGCTTCAGGCATGCTCAAAATGACGCTTTGGCGTCAGCGGCCGTCCATGCCGCATGGATTAACGCAGGATTATGGCAGTGGTTGGACACATCAGAGCAAGATGCTTCATCTGCAGGTGCGAGGCTTCTGAATGAAGAGGGCCTCTGTTTTATGTGTTTGCTTCCTGTAGTCTCCTCCTACCTACTTCTTCCCTCTGAGCTGCTCTTCCTACCTACTTCCTGAGGAAGGGTTTAAAGTGCAGACTGAGTCCTGACTCAGTTGTCCTTGCGTTGTTGTATAATACAGTTCTGTTTCCTTGGGCTCTGTGTATGACCTAGCTTGTCTGACAATCCAGTCTGGTGCTGACCTGTGTCTCTTTCTGACTATTCTCCTGCCTTATCCTTATATAGTGGACACCCAATCTGGTACAGACCTGTGGCTCTGGCTGACTACCTGAACTGTGTATGACCTGGCTTGTCGGACTACTCTCTCTGGTGCTGACCTGTAGCTCTGTCTGACTATTCTCTTGTTTTTCCCCTGTACCTAGCAGACACCCAGTCTGGTGCGCACCTGGGGTCTGGTAGACTAGCTATTTTACTGACTGCAGGTATCCGCTTCCTCTATACTGACTGCAGGCATGAGTCAGGTATCCGCTGCTACTATTTTGACTGCAGGCGTGAGTCTGGTAGCCTCCGCGCAGTTCCGGACAAAGACATGTTCCTTTTCCTGCTCCTGTTCTGTTCCAGTTCCTGGTTCCAGCAGAGACTACCAGTGGCTTCGGCCTAGTCTCTAGCAGTGTGGGTAATGTTGGAAGCTAATTATTTCTTATAGTAGCGCTTGCTGGCTTGTGACCCTCTGCTTATTCCTGCTACCTTACTGCTGTGTGCTATTCTTATTCAATGAATTGCATTTTACTATACCGTACTGACTCCTGAATATTTCTGGGGAAGCCTGACAGATTGGCTTGGAGATGAGGTTATTCAAGGATATGTTCTGTGCCCTGTGTAACTAACCATACTTTGCAGACAATGGGAGTGTGCAAATATTTAAATAGACATTTGCCATATAAAAGCTGCTGGGAGGACCACAAACAACAAGGTAAGCACTATGAATCTGTGGCAATGTATGTCTAATTCCTTCCTGTTTAAGACTGAATAAATTAATCACATTTTATTCCATCTACATGCAAAATAAATGCAATTGATCTCCTGGACCTCTTGCATTATGCATAATGCCTGTGGCTAACAAACCAGTTAACAACAAACAAGCTGAGTGGGCATTATTTTGAGTAAAGCTATGTATGCTGATCATCACTTGCAAGTGCTAATCATTTAAGAGTAACAGGTACCCAACTACTACTAGTGTGTTATTCTATTGCCATGTTTATTTTGTCTTTATCACATAAAGTTCCTGTTGCATTGTGCAGCAGATGGACATCACACAGTGTCTTTGTCATCACTAGTGGTTGTATTATTCCTTTGGTGTAAAAGTTCCTTATGTCTTTGTGCATTTAATATGTGTAATTCTATTAATCTCTTATTTGTGCATGTGCAGTGGGAGATTGTTGTGAATACCTTTGCATTGCACAGCATACCAATTATCTATTTTTTAATCTGCAATATTTGTTTGCTCTGTGAGCAGCCCATGTTTTTCTTTTTTATGTGTAACTCAATTATTTTAGTTAGTCTTCCCTTCATTATAAGTGACAGATAATGTTGCCACTGCTTCACTGGTGCAGTGTACAGCATTCTGGGTATCTACTATCTATCATTTGCTGCACTGTTCTGTTGATCCAGTGGTATATCTAGCATAACATCAAAATCATATCCATAACAAATATTTCTTTTTTTGCTGTTCCCGATCTCTCTTCTGGTAGCTCAATCTGAATATAATTCTTTAGTCTTGAATCACATACCAATGAAAAGAATGCTACTCTTCCAAAAACAACTTTGATCACAGCTTATTTGTCAGAAATTCACTCTGTGAAAATCAGTGTTCAGCTTAAGATGTTAAAAACGCAAATCTCCTGCCAAATCCATCACAGATCTCTGTCAAAAGGTTGAGAAGCAATCACCAGAGGAACATTTCTGCATCATCGAGCATCATCCTTGTGGTACATCTCATCTTCCTAGGCCCAGAGAGCACAGGAACTACTTTTGAAACACTTTTATCACAATGGAGACATAAGGATTTGAATATATAAGTCCAAAAGAGTGGGAGACACAGTTAACAAATAACACTCCATAACTTGTTCTGAGGGATGGTACACAATAAGGAGCAGTCAAACTAGTTTTATAACTCTCTGCTGCTATTACAGAGGAAAATTTTCCATGTGTACATCAATCTAATCCCTCTCATAATAACTCTTGCCCAATAGTATGTTTCAGCCATCAGGTATCATATAGATGCACATTATTTGGCATTAATTTGCATTAAAAGAGAAAATTGCAGAAATAAAAAAAAGAAAAATACATGTACACTAGAAAAATATAACAGAACACCCTGGGAACACAAGGGAGGTGAAAATAAATCCACATGTATTTGGATTATTGTCACAGTACCATAATAATATCCATAATCATGCTGCCTAGTCACTTCAAACAAGAAATTATATTCATCTAGATAAGTAGTACATCCCATACAGGTATTACAATGCAATCACACCTTACAAGTATATTGCAGAAACTGGAGATCAATACCAGCTCTATTAAAAGTGGTCCACATTCAAGCATTGCCAGTGTGATAAGATATGTTGTGTGTGTGTTGCTTGTCATATCATCACTTAACAGACAGCTAACAAACAGGTGGGAACTAGGCATAGGGCATAGTTGCTTCTCGCTCCCCTTATTCCAGCAGAGATCTATTACCCCTCGTATGTACAATCGCACTATAAGACAAATTAATAATGTATAGGTCAACCAACTTGGATAGCATATGTATGTATCATGTTCAATCACTGTATTATTTGTATCACATACAAACAGGTTCACAAAAAAGTTCTAAACAATACCGTTTAATGTAAGTAGAAAGGATGTGAAAATGAAGATGAATGAATCTGTTATAATGATGATGAGAAGAATGATATAGATGAAGTCTTTGGATGAAGTATATCGAATGTGAAGTATTTATCCTTTATATCTCTAGCTGCTTTGTCCAAAATGCCAGGATCCCCAGGCACTTAGTAGAAGTCTATAGTCAATTCGGTGAAGTGAATAAAGCGATCCAAGATCGTACTGGGGAGAATATATGAAAAAGACAAAAGAAAATAATAAAAAAGTTCTAAGTGTAGTTTTCAATATATATTGTGGGCATATATACTGTTGAAAAAATAGGAGCACAACAGTAAGAATCTTTCAATATAAAATAAATGCCTCCATACCTCCCAACATTTCAAATTGCCAAAAGAGGGACACTTGTATTTTAGGGGGTGTTCCTGGGGGCGTGGCTGGTGTGCTGTGCATTACAGAGAATTTTTAGGCAATTTTATGACCTATTGACACCTTCTTGTGTAACCTAATAATTGACTTATAACAAGACCAAAGTATTTTAATTATACAGACTAATTTATAAACATATATACTGATATTTAAAGGGGAACTACCACCCCGCAAAAACTTCATCTTATTTAAGTCTTCATGTGGCAACTAGCTGCTTAGCAGCGCTAGTTGCCAGAAATATTACCTTTTTTAAAAGATTTTCTGCTAACTCTGAGGCGGACAGTAGCATGAAGCACGGACATCTTGCCATAGTGATGTCCGTGCGCCTGCGCTGTCAGTCCCTATTGGAGCTGGCCGGCTTCAAAAGGGACTGACAACGCAGATGCACGGACGTCACTATGGCAAGATGTCCGTGCTTCCTGCTACTGTCCACCTCAGAGTAAGTAGAAAATCTTTTAAACCAGGTAATATTTCTGGCGACTAGCGCTACTAAGCAGTTAGTCACCAGATGAAGACTTAAATAAGATGAAGTTTTTGCGGGGTGGTACTTCCCCTTTAAACAAACATTAATGTGAGTTTTATTGCTGTAGAGCAATATGATACACATATATACATACCACGCAATCTGATCTCCGAAAAAGAGGGACATCAGGGTGGGAAAGAGGGACAGAGGGATTTGGGTCTAAAAGAGGGACTGTCCCTCCTAAAGAAGGACACTTGGGAGGTATGTGCCTCTATTATAAGAAAAAGCACCAAAGTTCAAATGTATAAAAATTAATAAACTATAGAGGTCAGAATTCTTGATAAAAAACATTTTTTGATGCTTGCTTCAATTGCTAAAACATACAGAACTGTACTGAATATCCTTAGATAAAAACGATTATATTAAAAGAAACCGGGAATGCGTTTAATGCAATATAGGAATATGAAAACTGTAAAAAGATCATCTATTAAGTGATATATTGGGGAATGACAGAGAGACAGTGTCGCTGCTATTCTACAGATTTTCCTGGTGATATTCCATTGCCAAGTTGTAATTACCAGATATACGGAAACATTGTTGCCCATAGTATGGATACAATGATCTTAAAGTGTATTCACTGCTCCTTTTCCCAGTCCCCTTTGGTATTGCTCTTACTTGTTGTTCCTCTTGTAATGATAGCTTTTAAGGAAAGTAATTCACATCAGTGGCCGCTGATGCTTAGACCTCTCTTTTCTCTGCTGACGCCGGCTCAGCATCCTCCTCGTGTGCAGGATTATGGGAGAGAATTTGGTAGGCCTCTAACGCATTTTGAGGTTAACACCTCTTCCTCAGGGAATGTGTGATCAGCGTGTAAAAGCTATTGTGGAGGCACAATATACATAAATGAGAATACAGACTGTAAGAGGCCATCATGGAGCATTTGAGCATTTCAATATACTATAAAGCTGTTACTGATCCTACAATTTCTACAATATACTGGCAAGGGGCCTTCTGTATTGTAACACCTGTATGGGATATATAACATTCATACGCAGCTTGTTTGGATTGACTAGACCATGTTTATGAAAACTACTGTGACATTATTTTTATTTTGAGATTAATTTTATGTTCTTCTAGCCACTCCGAGAAAATACTTTGACATGCAACCACAACACACCTGGATTTATCCCCTTAGATGTAGTTGGGGGGTTGTCTGTCATATTTAGGAGTGGAACAAAGTGGAACAAGGAGTGTGCACCTCTAAATAAAAATTGAAAACATGTATTAATCTAAAGCAATAAAAGTAAATATTAGTCATATTAAAAACATCAAATTCACTAGAGTCTCTCTGTATAAAAGCACCGATATATAAGATCCTTTCCCATACATCTAAGGAGAACATGAACTGCATCTCTGCTCTTTACATTAAGGATGATGCCACATTTTTATATGGATTACATTTTACATGCTTAGGACAGGAGAGTATCCTAAATATATCAGTGCTTTGTAAAGATACTCTAGTGAGTTTGTTATTCTTTTATTACTATCACTAATATTTACTTTTATTATTTTAGATTAATACATTTTTCCGATTTTTAGTTGGACATGCATTATTTTTGGTTCAGAATCACAACCAAACTAGGACAGTAGCTAGCACTTCTAAATGTCTTTATCATTTAATATTACATCTCATTATTTGTTGTTGTTGATATTTTTCTGTTATATTTTGTCGGTATGGTTATAGATCTGTAAATTGGGAGTCAGAGACTGTCAGCTAGGAACAAACCTGCAATACAAATTTGCAGGCTCTTTAGGAGTGTTGTCCTACCCCAAATGCAGTCTCTTTTAGACCACTAGTGTCTTTCCCAGAGAGGAAATATCCTAAAGCATATCATATCAGTTCTGTCATTACAGCAGTCCAACCACAAAATGCCAGGCAATTCCTCTCTGAACAAAAGAAGTAGCCAACCCCAGGCAAAAGTTTCAGCCTTATTGGGTCTCGTCAGTGAGGTGCAGATATCTCTCTGGGCACTGTGAGCAAGAGGTCCAATGCTGGATTCCCCTATTACCTTTGAGATTACTAATTCCAAGGATAATGTGCATATGTAAATTGGGAGTCAGAGACGCTCAACTAGGAACGAGACTACAATAAAACTTTGCAGGCTCTTTAGGGGCTAGATTTAAAGGCAGCCGTTAAACCAGCCGCTAAGTGAAAAAGGCACATCGCTCGCAATAATGCAGGAGTTACGGCAGATTCAATAGGTACACTACAAAAATAGCTATCGAGCGTAGGCACACAAAAAACACGTAACACAAAAGCCGTTGTCGCTCATGTTAATGCACAACGGGCGGCCAAATCACACGATAACTGCTCTCAAAACAACATGTAATATAACGGCTGCCGTTGTCAAGCAACCATGATTGATGCCAAAACAAATTCAAACACACAGCCAATCACAAAGCCCCAATGTATCAAATAACTTCAAATACACCTATATATACCCAAAAATAACCGTCACACACTGTCTGTTATCGAGTTCTTCAGAGCTAGATATCAGGACCCAGGAGCGGAGGATAGCGATCAGAGAGAGGGAGAAAGGAGCATTCATTGGAGGTAGAAGGAGATTTTTGAGTTTGGAGTTTGGAGAGAGGTGCACTTACTAGACACATATTACACCTTTGCACATATTACATACACACATACAAACACAAACACATACACATACATACACATAGTCCTTTTTTTTTCATAATACCTTACACATTTTACTTTTTATTTTGACAGTGTGAATCTGGGAGTGAAAGTGTGTGACAGAGACTGACTGGATCGAGTGTGTCTGTGAGGGCCTGTGGGAGTGCCTGGGTGTGACTGGGTGAATGATGGCAAGGAGAGGAGGACAGGAGAGAGGGATGGGGAAAGTAGTAGAGGAGGAGGAAGCTCAGGAGGGGATCCCTCAGCAGAGCAGGGGTGGGAGAGGGAGATCCGCAGGGCGGAGGGGGACCCGGCCCACAAGAGCAGGAACACGCAGGACAGGGACAGAACCTGCAGTGGGACGAGGGGTACTTGCTGGGGAGCACCCCACACAGTCAGGGTCAGACCAGGCAGGGCACTCCGGCTCTGAGTCATCCCATGCCGGAGCTGACGAGGCCAGGATCAGAGACCCAAAGTATACAGAGGAGGACAGCGAAGGTCCCTGGCCTGTCAGCGAGGAGGAAGGCAGCCTGGAACCAGATCTGCAGCCGGGTCAACGCGGTGGCTCCATGCAGGCGGGACGTGGAGTCCATCAAAAAGCGATGGGGCGACTGCCGGAGGGTGGTCAAGAACAAGCTCTCCGAACTCGCCAAGCACGCCCGAGGCACTGGAGGTGGCCCACCTGTCCCTATCACCTTCTGCGGCTGGGAGGAGATGGTGCGCCAGAATATGTCCCCAACCCTGATCGAGGGGGTTGTTGGAGGAGCTGACACTGGGGATGAGAGGAGCCTCCACACTACCGGTAAGTGCAACACTACAGAACAACACACTACAGCAACCAACACCAGCTGCACACACAGTCACACCTCAACACATGCCCATCATTCATGCACACAACTGCACCAACACAGCACCCTGAGGGTTAAAAACAGGACACAACACAAGGACAAATATCAAGGTCCAACTTGGAACAAACCTGTCCAAGTCCTACTTCAACCCTCCTGTCGCTGTGCTCATCACACACAATACACAAACCATGCTGTTCAAAATGTCGACTGTCATAGATCATCACTGTTCACACACAATGTCACCCATGTCCCCACTGGGATGTCAGCACTTAACCCCTCGAGTGCTAGAGGGATCATCAATGCATCGATCAACAATGCTTTGGCAACCCCTCTGGGACTCAAAGGGTTAACCAGACAACAATCAATTCAATAGGCCAACGATCACATGCTACACAGGGGACATTCACTAAGCGGTGACAAACAGATGGTGGAGAGAAATTCAGCCTTACACATCCTCATTTCACCAATACCAGTGTTAGCCTATGGAGAATATGCAATAACATGAATCAAGTTGCTAAGGTCCCATCGTATACACTCCATAGAAAACACTGGAAATGGGGAAATGAGATCACTGGAGAAGTCAGCATCATGTACACTCCATCATGTCAACAACACCGCTTACTGAATCACAAAAAGGATGGAGCAGGTCACACATCACAGTGCCACTGAGAATAACTGCTTGTATGTGCAACACACAGGCCTCAAACAATACCCCAGAATTAAAGGGGGAAAAAGTAGGCCTTGGTGTTGTGTCTGCAATCATTTACTCTAACTTCAAATGACATATCTCACATCTGATTCCCACATGGATCTTCAGGGGTGCTGATGCCATGGATGGATGGTACACCAGACACTGTTTGCAGGATACACATGGGAACCAAATATCAACCATTGTACCTTGGTCACCAACAGGCCATGAATGATAGATATCTCGGATTGAGTACGGTTGCCTCACTCAGAAGGATGGATGGGCTCATACTCAAAGAAAAACAGGCCTCAATCAGAGATATCCCTCACTACTGGCGTGATTGTTGCCCTTCAGGATTCAACTGGAACACACGACATGGACAGGATCCTGTCCAGTTCATCAATCTCTGATTGCCAGGGTGGTATCCCATGCCCTACAATGCAATGCATAGTATATGATCCTGACAACCAGAGAGTCACCTGTCAAGTAATGAAAAATTGTGAATTGGACGGGATCAGCTAAGAAGATAGGGTTGAATAACACTTGATTCCCACTGCACATCTGTTCAAAAAAGATATGCACACAAAGGAAAATGGTCAGATATGTACCTTTCAAATGGCTCAAAATATGTCCCAACACGATGTGAACCCAGAGATCATCTCACTGCCTGTGATTGCCCTACTGGCCAGATATGTGCATCCATCAGAAACTAACTTACATTGATACCATCCAAATACACATACCTAGTATATCCCACTCTACGTAGATGGGATATACGAGGTATGTTCATATCCATCATATCAATCCAATGTATATTTTGATGGGTGCACATATATAGCCAGTAAGGCAATCACACCTACTGAAATGATCTCTGGCTTCATATCTGGAAAGGATATATTCATATCCATATGAAAGGTACACATCCACATGCATATATGACCATTTCTCCTTGTATGTAACTGTAATGGCATAGCAATTGTTAATTTCACCAACATGTGGATCCATGTTAGTCCTATCCCTCCAACCCTCATGGTTAGACAGATATCGCTCTATTTGACAGCTGGAGATTTCAGTCATTAGACCACACGGTGGCTCTTCAGCAGAGCCTAAATTGCCCCATTCAGAGATGGATACATCTTTGAGATGGTCAACAAAGTGTGCCAGGTTTGCAAGCACACTCTGTTCACCATTCCAATGAAGTTTACATCTCTGAATGGGGCAATTTAGGCTCTGCTGAAGAGCCTCCGTGTGGTGAAATGACTGTCAAACATGTCAAAATGACTGTCAAATAGAGCAATATCTGTCTAACCATGTGGGTTGGAGGGATAGGACTAACATCGATACACATCTATCTCTTACAATGCCTACAATATTACATCATGGTGAAATTAACCATTGCTATTCCGTTAAAGGGATAGTAATACCTAACATGTGAAAAGAAAAATATATTGCAGGGTTCATCCCCCGAGCAAAACAAGGGTATTCCCACTGCTGAAAGGTGTTTCATTCAAAATGTAGCACAGCTCATAGTTGACTACTCCAGGGGCAATATCACAGTGGCCTGGAACTCTACAATGGCGATGTTGCTAGACCATCCTATGGACAGCTTACGTCCAGACGCAATAAATTCTCATAGGATAATGTAGCAACAGTGCCAATGTACAACTTCAGGCCACTGGGATATAGCACCAAAGCAATTCTATTCTGAGCTGGGAGACTTTTTGAACAAAAACCCCCTCCAGCAGTGGGAGTACCCTTGTTTCACTCAGGGTGATAAACCACAAAACATATATTTCCCTTTCTGCATTTCATGTATTAGTATCCCATTAATCCCATCATGGCTACGTTTACTAATCACACAATCTCAATTCTCCACACAGCTTATGGGCCTCCATCGCAGCAGGAGCCCGTGGAGGAGCCGACCACACCACCCAGTGAGGAGTATACAGAGGAGGGGACTAGCCACTGGGAAGCGTTTACAACCACCACACCTCCTCCCCAACTGGCTGCATCACCACTGCCTGCCTCTCAACTGCCTGCCTCTCAGCTGGCTGCCTCTCAACTGCCTGCCTCTCAACTGGCTGCCTCTCAACTGCCTGCCTCTCAACTGCCTGCCCCACCACAGGATGCTCCACAAATGTACAGCGGCTGGATTCAGGGGGAGAGATGGATGCATCCCACTACCACCGGGAGCTATTACCCTCCAGCAGCAGCACCACCACCACCAGGGAGGCAATGGCTGCCCGGGAATGTGGCCACCAGCCAATATGGGCCATATTCCACCGAAATGGATCTACCCTCCTGGATGGCTCCCCAGCATGGCCCCAGGTATGATCCCAGGTGGGGGCCAAGCACCTACCACTGGCCAAGGTATGACCCTTGGCCACTTGACTACCAACACCTGGGCCTGATTGGGGAGCCCCAGCGCCCTCAGCCAAGGGACTTGTTCACCCCACCACCTCAACCAGCGCAGACATCAGTGGGCAGCAGTGGGTCCCTTGATGTGGTGGGCACCCACACACCGTCTGTGCAAGCCACTCCACCAACACAAACAGCAGGAGCAGCCACAGCACACCCAGTACCAGCAGAGGAGACAGCAGAGGCTGGGGAGATAGAGGCTGAGGAGATAGCTGAACCTGTGGAAGCAGAGGCTGAGGAGACAGCTGAAGCTGGGGAAACAGAGGCTGAGGAGACAGCTGAAGCTGGGGAAACATAGGCTGAGGAGACAGCTGAAGCTGGGGAAACAGCACATGTGTCACCGGCCACTCCCATCTCCAGCAGTCAATGCACCACAGATCTGGAGGCTGAGTGCATGGCCCTTCAAAGAGGACAGCTCCGGGCAACCCACGCCACCAACGACAACCTCACGAGGAACCGGAGGGAATCCCGGAGGAACACGAACAGGTTGGAGACCAGAATCCAAGCTCTGGAGTCAGAGGTTGCCAGGGGGAACATACAACTCCACCAGATCCATACGGGGATGATGGACATGTTTGCACAGGTGCTCGTGGAGTTGCGAGAGATTAACCGCAGGGAGAACCTGAGGATGGAGAGGGAGAACCTGCGTTCCACAGAGGGGTCCACTGCACCCACCACCCCTTCCAGTGTTACCCCAGAAGCCACACCTAGGGGACAGAGGGTGACAAGGCAATCAGCCAGGGCATCCACCTTTGGCACCAAGTCTAAGGCCCCCCCCCCCAAAAAAAAGAAATGAAAGGCCCAACCTGTCATCTGCCCCCTCAATAAATGAAAATTGTGCTTTTGAATCCTGTCTGATCTGCTGTGTATTCACTTATAGATTGGGTGGCAGGGTTGTCTCCAATGCATTGCCAAACAATGCAGTGAACTCAACTCCTGCCTGGGGGAAATGTTTGTGTGATGTTACAACATGGGTTCACACACACCCACACCGTTGTCCAAATTCACCTGGCAACCCATCCCTGTAGCCATATAACACAACAGTGTTACATGGCCATGATGTGTGTCAGATTTGATCAGAACATACCCCTTAGCACAACAACTGGTGCAACACTGAACATTCGTCTGCATCAATTGTTGTGTTTGAGGGGAAAACCAAACTAACAGTTATGCGACTTAGCAGGGAAATAACAAGCAGGACAGATTGAACATGCATCAATATGGTCTTTAAATCAAAATTCTATTGTGCAGCTGACATACTGGGGAACACAATGTACACCCTAGGATCTCAATGTGTGTGTTACACATTGTGATCCTAGGGTGAGCATTGTGTTCTCCAGCAAGTCAGTTGCACAACAGGAGTTTGAATCACAGCCTAACTTACTGCATAACCCAATGATCTTCCTAAGATTTCATTGTGTAGCACGCACATTGGAACCTTAGGCTGAGCATTGGCTTATGTATTAAAGGGATAGTAAACCTTGAAAATAAGTTCATTCTATATTGTAGCCCTTAAAAAAACATGTAAAATGATATAAGTCTTATCTCCCAAATCATATATGTTTGGTAGATAAGACTGATATCATTTTTCATGTTTTTTAAAGGGCTACAATGTGAAATAAACTTATTTTCAAGGTTTACTATCCCTTTAAGTTGTGTTGTTGTTTAACTAAGGTTATAACACACTTCACCAGTGATAACACTTGTCCACATGGTTGTTTTTGTTGATGTAGCCCATGTACTGAGATATGACAACCTACAGCAATCTCAGGACATTGATTATATTGAGCAACACACAAACTGTGGACATCACATCACAGTGGAAGTGTGTCCCCTGTATCACCAGCTAATCACTCACAACACACATCAGTGTATCACTGCCATCATGTCATTGCATGTATACATCACAAAGTCCACTCATGGTCAGGCAACTAGTGGACTCCTGTGATGTAAATCATGCCTTCCTTTGTATGAGGGATACTCTAGCCTTGGGTACGGTTCCACATTGACATGTGTTTGATCCAACATTCATTCATACAGACACGGATTGAGTAGTGATGTTTCTTGTGTATTTAGCCAATATGCATTAAACACTTGTATGAGCACAAAAAGGTACATCTGAACTAAATAGGAATACATTAGAAATGCTAGTGAACTGCTCATGTGGTGTCTACATAGTTTGGCATCTGTGTATGAGCAGTCTTACTGTACAGGTCTGATACCTGGATGTTAGTACACACATTAATTTGTGTCCATATGTGAATGTTCCAGTAGAGGTTGCTGTGAACATCAGGTCAAACATTGCATCACCAACACAATCACTTGAAACAGCAAGGGGTGATCTTCATGGAAGTGTTGTCCAGACTTCAGTCCAGTCATATGGAAACTCCTCTGTTCAAGGATGGATCGTGCTATGGATGCCTGTGGGACAAGAGGACAGGATTTGGAACATCACCCTCGAAGTGATCGTCATGCAACAGCTACAACATCATGATCCTCTTAATCTTTCCCGTTACATAAGTCTACACAAACCACTGCTTTGTAATGTGTTGTGTACTGGTCTATGAACCATCATGGGGGGAACTAAGGGGATGTTAACCATCCTTAGGGATATTTGCCCCTGACATGGTTACACACATCAACAAATATGTCCTAATAGCTTCCTGACAACAATATATTTGGGATGCCACTGTCAGAGACAGGCCAAATATGTTTGGTTCATGGAGCTAGTAGGACATATTTGTTAATGTGTGTATTTCTTTCTGGGGCACATATCACTGCACACACACACACACAGGGCAGCATGGTGTCCATGGAGATGTGATCCACATTTCATGAGCTCCATGTTGTGTAACACACTATTACTGTCGATCCACCCCTCTGCTGCTTTCTTCAACTGTAGCAAGCTACTGGTCCCATGTCCCCACGAATGCCCCCTGAACCCCTTATATGACAGAGTTCTATCCGATGCATTGGCTTGGATGAGACTCCCTCGCTACAGGGGTACCATGGTTGCTATGGGTCTGATCCTAGCAGAACACTTTAGTTGGTGCCTAGGGAGCTGTGGGATATGCTGAACAAGGTTAAAGTGTTGTACCTTGGTTTCCAGGGGGGCATGCATGATATCCTTGAGGTAGCAGTATCAACATGGACGACAGATTGTCAGATGTATTCGGAATCTCTAGGCCCAATCTGACTGGTACACGGAATAGTTGATGCTGGTGGTCCATACTGCAGCCAGTGTCAGGGCTGTGTCACTGATCCTGTGGGGTGAAACACAACATGTGTGTTGTGGTGGGTGTGTATGCATGGATTGTGTGCATACATGTATTATACTCACAGCAGAAGTGATCCCTGATCAATCTGTCCCTTGTCTGCATCCCTGTTGGGGTTTCCTCACACTCAACGATATCCACAGGGTCTTCAGGTCTGGGTGGGGGATGGACATCGTCGATGAGTCTGGTGTCCACCGCGATATTATGTAGGATGGCACATGCCATGATGATGTCGCAGACCTTGCCTGGTGCATACTGCAATGCTCCCCCCGATTGGTCCAGACATCGGAATCGGTACTTGAGGAGGCCGAAGGTCCGCTCAATGGCATTCCGTGTTCTGGCATGAGCCTGGTTATATCGTTCCTGGGCATCGTTTTGGGGATTGGCGACCGGGGTGAGGAGCCATGGCTTGCACCCATACCCAGCATCACCTGTGGAAAGTGAGTGACATGGTGTGACAAGGAGCACATATTGTGTAAATGATGTTTTCTGTGGTGAACGTACTAGCACATGTGTATGTGGTGTCATTTGGTGCTGTTAACTCACCCAGAAGCCATCCGCCTGTATAGGTCCCATTTTCGAAATCCCTCTGCACAGATGAATTTCTGAGTATATGTGAATCGTGACAGCTCCCGGGAAATTTCGCACAGACATTCATTATGGCCAGGTTGCTGTCACACACCATCTGCACATTCATGGAGTGGAAGTTTTTGCGGTTCAGGAACATATGTCCCTGACGTGCTGGTGCTTTGATACGGACATGGGTGCAATCTATTGCACCCATGACCCTGGACATGCCTTCCCTTGCATAGAAGCCCTGCTTCAGATGTGTCCACTCCATATCGGTGATGGGGAAATGTATGTAGGTACTGGCCTTGGCTTTGAGGGCTGGCAAGACCTGGGCCAGCACCCTGGAGAATGTGGCCTGGGACATGCCAGATGCGTAACCCTCTGTCGACTGAAAGGCGCCACTTGCCATGAAGTGTATGGCACACAGGAGTTTTTGAAGGCCAGTTAGAGCATGGTTATGGGTGCATATGGGATCCACCTGCTCCTTGATGACCTCATACAGGGCTATGATGCTGTGTGGCCTCAACCTGTAGCGATCAATAACCTCGTCATCGGCCATTCCAAAGAGAGTGACCCTTGGGCGGTATACCCTGGGCCTTGGTGGTCATCTATGCATCCTGGGCTGCTGCAGGGGTCCCTGTGGCAGCTGGGGAGCATCCTGTTGCTGCAGCTGTGCATCTGCAGGCAGGTGTCCTCCGGGTGGGGATGGGCTCCTGTGTGGCTGCTGAGCCAGAGCCTCCTCACTTGCAACAGGTGGAGGCTGTTGATGAGGCGTGCTTGGAGGTTGCTGATGTTCCCTAGCTCTCTCCCTTGCACGCCTTCTCCGCAGCCTTCGCAACAATATGTAACCCAACATACTGTTTGCTCTCTCTATCTATCACTCTCTCTCTCTCTCTATCTCTCTCTATCTCCCTCCCTGAGTGGAAAACAAGCCACAAGTGAGTGTGTTGAGTTGTCCCTTTAAGTACTTGCTAGGGCGTTGTGTAGGTGTGGTGATGAGGTGAGTGCTGACCAATGGTGAGTTGTTTTTGTCCAGGTAAGTGTTAGCAGGTGTGTGTGTGTTATAAGATGTGGTGTGTTGTGCTTGTTCTGTGTGTGCCATTTGCGGGTGTGCATTTCTGGGGTGCAGGTCACGTGTTGATGTTGCCCAGGTGAGCTTGTATTTGCAGGTGTCCGCTTTGTGTGATAACCCCCATTGTTCCGTGCCATGCTGTGTTGTTTTTTTGTGTGTCGTTGTCCCTGTGGTGTTGGTTGTTGTTGTGTGTGTAGTGATTTGTGTTGTGTGTGCATGTTTTTGTGTTGTTTTGGCATTGCACGGGTTAATTTTCCCATTTACATGGTTGTGCGGTAAGCATTTTGTGTGTTTTCCTATGTAACAGGTGTTTTGTTTTGGCCGTTCAGTGTCTTACGTGTGAGAAAAGTGGGTCTTAACTTTTAGCCGTTAGGTGTGTCTTTTTTTCAGCCGTTAGCTGTACCGCAAGCCTTTGAATAGCTCTGGGGTATGTTGTTCCATGCATCTGAATGCACGTAGGTGTATCGGCCGTAAGGATTGTGAAACTGCCGTTAGCTGTTCTTTACACAGATCTTTGAATTGCAACATGACACTTAATGCAGCCGTTAGTGATTTTTTTTACTAACGGCTGCCTTTAAATCGAGCCCTAGGAGTGGTGTCCTACCCAGGGTGCAGTCTCTTTTAGCATACTATTGCCTTTTACAGAAAAGAAATATTGTAAAGCATATCATACTGGTCCTGCAAAAACAGCAGTCCAGCCACAAAATGCCAGGCAATTCCTCTCTATAAATCTGTACACTATTCTTCTTGAAGTTTTTAATTAGTATTAACATATTTAGCATCTTTCTTCTTTGTGTATAAACCAGCAGTATTTTTTTACTACTTTTATCAGCTGTCTCACTTTTCTCATTTACATGTCCTTGAATAACAGCATACCACCTGTATGTTAAACCTTTCTGGCTGATCTCGCGCAAGTATAGTGAAAGCATAATCGTGAGTAAAACCTATCAATGCTGGTTATTGACTAAACAGAAGAGACTCATTGTATTTGGTTTATGTCCTTAGGCCATTGTATTATAGTGTCGCTATTAAGACCAATTTGGCATATAAATAGTCATCACAATTAGGATGCTGTAAAATAGGAGAAGCTGGTATCAGCTTTTGTACATTAATCTTCATTAATTCATAAGGGAAGGAAAGAGTTTAGAAGAGTTGGCAGATTTCTGGTTTCTCATTTATTTCTGGAATAGTTTTGTGCTTTTTCAGTATATCATTTAATGATTACTGGTTCTGAATGATTCCATGTCTTCCAATGCAAAGGAAACTTAGCAATTCTTTGTGAACAGGGCCCTGTGAGAGTATATATGATGTCTGTACTAGAAAAAGTGGTGTATGGCATAGCGTAAAGCTCCAACACACTGTGGCTTGCGTATTTAGAAGAACTGGAATGTTCTGGGACAAACCAACTTTATCATAAAAACATTCATTCATTTAAGTGTATCTTTTAACCCATAAAATGCTAAAGTGGTATAAACACAACACTGCTTCACAATGCATTTGATAACTGTGTAACATTTCAATACAATTGTTCTATAAAGCTCTGAATACGCTGTTCCACTGCATATCAATATTGACACATAAATGAAATGGTTTGACAAGTAGACAGAAAATGATTTGAAATAAATCCCTTATCTTCATTATTTCTCTTGTTTTCCCCAAAGTAATTTAAAGTTTGGATATGAAGATTGATTTTCTTGTCCTATTTCTCAAAGGGAGTACCAGTGTTTTTGTTTAAATTTAGTTTCCTGACTTTTCTAACCCTATCACAATGATAGCAATCAGCCTGGGGTTGAATTGTTTTTCATATCATTGTATTATTAGCGATGTGCAGCTTCCTAGTTCATCTGAACAAAGACTTATTTCAAAAGAAAATCTAGCTTCAGTCACAATTTTGCCTAATAACCAAATCCAAAAGTAGTAATACCTATTATACCAGTACAGTGCTATATCGATGGTTTTATAAAGCATCATCTCTTGTGTGACCTCCCATGTTACCAGTGCAAATACTCTTTTCAGTGCTTTAATACACTTGTAAGAATTGATGTCAGGAAGCAGTGTTAGGGTAAATATCAATTTATGGTGCAGCAAGATAGATAGATAGATAGATAGATAGATAGATAGATAGATAAATAGATAGATAAATATTCTTCTATATTAGAAGCATCTCAGTAAAAACCTGCATATAGATATCACAACTAGCGTTTTTAGAAGAATTCTGGACCAAACCAACTGTACTATAGGGGACAAGGGAAAAATACAAATCCCCTGAATTCCTATTTTTTTTAAATGTTGATTAATGCATTGTGGAGTAATGCACTGGAGAACTCTCTAGCATTCAAGGGGTTAAATCAATAGGAATCATCATTTCCCCCCTATAGTTTAGTTAGTTTGCTCCAGAATTGTTCCAGTTCGGCTTAAGGGGAGTTCCAAGTTATTTTCTGAGGGGCTAAAGCCAGGGACTCATGCTTAATTTCCTTGTTCTTGCTGCCAGTTTAGGATAGGTAAAGGTGTTAATCTCGCTACTGGTAATTTTGTGAAGGGAATGCATTGTGTGTAAGAATGTATTAGACTGTCTAACACAGCAATTCCCCTGATCAGCCTCAATATATTTTTTCAAAGTTAGCAGTATGATTAGGACACATATATTGAGATAGCCCTCTGAACAAATCCATTGTATTCTATTTTAATGAGTCAAGAACTATGGCTTCAGCTACAGTTCAAGTGGCATATAGCCATAGACAGGGTTGTAAATTCCAACTAGTCCACTTTTCTGTGATGACTGAAAAATAGCTGTTGAGTGGTCAGCAACTCCACATTCCCTCCTGATATGTTTCTATGACAGGAGGAGGTATTCTGCTACACATACTTAGAAATAAAGTTGATAATGTAAAAGCACTCCTTTTTCACCACTACTAAAAAAAGAATTAATAATGCACTCCCACCAGTCCTTCCTGGGCCAATCCTTATATAAAAAATACAGCCAATCCCTATATAAAAATGTTCCCATGATCTCATTGGCTGAGCGGTGGGGTTACATATGCCACTGAACATGCATTGGATTTACCTTGCCTCCTAGCCAATCATGGACAGGAAGAAGGGGTCATGCTTCACAATACTTGGCCACATATTGTACTTTTATGAACCCTTGTTCTTGTCTGGGTTTGGCTACGTGGTGAGGTTACTCCAGGGCTCAGCATGTTCATTGCCCTGTGTGAACCAACTTCTCAGCCCATGAGGATATATAAGTGAGTACCTGTCTTTTTTTCTCACTTTGATGTGGTTGACTGCCTAGGCAGGATGGAGGGGAAGGCATTTTTCTTCACTTTTAGTGGCTGCTTTTTCTTTTCTTTTTCTTTTATTTCTTCAGGTATGTGGAACAGTAGGCCAGGTCTTTGTGGACTTCCAACAACCAGATGAGTACGTGTTTTTAAGCACATAAACCACACCTGGGGCTCTGGACCCCATTTTATTTATTTGTGTTTTTTGAGTCACATTCTTACACATTAAAAGTAATATGGGGTAACTGGTCCCCATATTATTTTTTCAAAATTTCTATCATGAGCTCATCGGGATGGAGAGTTTGGGGGATAGTGTTATTCCCCCACCCCTCCCATTTCTTTACAAGGGTCATTTTCACAGTTTTATTTATTTAATATTTTGTAAAATTATCTCCTGCATTACCACAACAGCCACCTGAGGGGGTTACATTGTAACATAGTAACATAGTAGATAAGGCTGAAAAAAGACATGCATCCATCAAGTCCAGCCCATGCCAAAAACACCCCTGTTGATCCAGAGGAAGGCAAAAAAAGCCCTCTGGAGCCATTTCCAATCTAGTCCCAAGTGTGTTTGTGTGGGGGGGGATTATTCCTTCCTGACTCCAATTGGTAGTCAGATAGTTCCCCGGATCAATATCCTATTTGCTTTGAAGCCATCTGTCATAATTGTCAATATTGTTCTGTGCTAGATAGGCATCCATTGCTTTTTTTGAATGCAGTTGCATTATCTGCAAGCACAACATCCCGAGGCAAAGAATTCCATAGCCTATCCGCCCTTACTGTAAAGAATCCCTGCCTTTGTTTTAGTCGAAAGCGCCTTTCCTCAAGTCTTAATGGATGACCTCTTGTTCTTCACTCAGCTCTTTGAATAAATAATTCATTGGATAGTTCTTTGTATTAAAGGGATAGTAATACTTAAAATGTAAAAAAAAATATGTTGTAGGGTTTATCCCCCTGAGTAAAACAAGAGCACTCCCACTGCTGAGAGGTCTTTCATTCAAAAGTTATTAATTTTCAAAGTTGAATTTTTTAGGTGCAATATCACAGTGGCCTGAAATTGTACAGTGGCGCTGTTGCTACACCATCCTATGGAGATTTATGGTCAACTGACCAGAGTTGTCCATAGGATCGTGTAGCAACAGCGCCACTGTACAATTTCAGGCCACTGTGATATTGCACCTAAAAAATTCAACTTTGAAAATTAATAACTTTTGAATAAAACACCTCTGTGCAGTGGGAGTACTCTTGTTTTACTCAGGGGGATAAACTCTACAACATATTTTTTTTTACATTTTAAGTATTACTATCCCTTTAAGGGTTAATCCTATTTTGTATGTATTTAACACATTCAATAATGTGAGTAATCTTGTTATACAGTTCAGCAGTGCTTCATACAGAAGTCATGTATATTTATATACTTAATTTTGCCTTGGCACTAAGCTGGATAATTGCATTTCAGCATCTGGAAATTCTTACATGTTGTAAAGAATCATGTAGGGATTCTATTAACTTTTTCACAATCTACTGTAAAGTAGTGAAAACTAAAATGGTGAGTATATATAAGTAACTCCAGTCAGAAATACTGAATTTTGCAACAGGCAAAAAAAACAAAAAAACATTGCAAATGTCCATTCTGCTGTTACATTTTAGCATGATGGTCTCTGTCTGTTTAGGCCTTCGGAGGCTTGGCATAGATTTTTGCATCTATTTAAGAATGAATGCAAAATTTTATGAAAATGTTAGGTTTTGTAATATTTGGATTTAATTAAGAACTGAATGACACAGAACACTCTTTTCCAGAAACAGGAATGACACATTCAACACTTTTGTACACATACATTTGTTTCATTCATTCATTAAATCCTTCATTCACTAACATTCATACTTCCACACTTTTGTACACTCACAGCAATTATAATACTCACCTTGAGGTTGGAGGTCCAGCGGTCTCCTTGACGCTCTGGTACTCCAGCATTTAGAAAGGGAAAAAAAAGGAAGCTTAATCCTGCTTGGGCCTTTGCTTGAGTCAGAATGAGGGGAAACATTAACAAGAATTAGCTTTTATATTGCTATCCCTGTTCAAAAAAAGTTCCCAATTGGCTAGCTGGAGGGATGAGATTACACGTATTCCTGACCCCTAATGCTAGATGCCGATTGGCTGCGAGGTCAGGAAATTGCAGGGCAAGTTCCATCCCCATTGAATCGCAACCGTCATAATGTAGAATTTATGTTGCCCATCATAGAATGATGCATTACCTATGTTGCTTGCCTAAGAATGGCATATTCATTATGTCGCCGGTCTCACAATGCTGTTGTTAGTATGATGCCTGCGTCAGTATAGAACATCTTTATGTCGGGCACATATTCAGGTCACCTTCTAAATGTTGCCTTTCATATGGATCATCTTCACGTCGTCCACATATTCACGTTGCCTTCTAAATGTCACCTTTGACATGTCTCATCCAATTATCAATCCTGTGTCAGAACCTTGTGGATTTTGCCAAACAGTAAATGCATTATTACTGAAAGCGAAACAGGAAGTACACCTACAGTGCACCTCTGCAACACAAACATCTATTTGGTAACTGCATAATTTTTGCCAGGCCCAGGGAGCCTCTTTTCACCACACAGGAACTGGATATACTTATTCGGTACACAGACAAATATCTCTAGGACCTGATCAGGGACAAAGTGGACTCTGCATTTCAGAGGAACATTTTAGAAAAAATGGCCTGCAAAATGCAGAGGTCCAGTGGCATTCAGAGGGCCACGAGGCAGATACTTTGACGGTGGTCTGACATCAAGCACAGGGAGGCAGGACTACTGTGCATCATTCGATCTAGTATGTTGCTTTTACTTTTCTTGTTGGGTGGGAGGGATTGGTTATAACATAAATATATTAGAGATGTTTTTCAATGTTCACACATTTTGCTTTTTCACTTTACTCCTAGCATGCAGGCCACCTCGAAGTGCTGCTCCTGGTCCTCTGGTGCCCACTGTAACTGCAGCCTGCTCTACTTCTCGTAAGTATGTTTGTGGTATGTATGTACTGGACACCAGTTAGGACTTATAGATATTAACCTTTTTCATGAATTTATTTATAGCACACTGCCCATCCCACAGAGGGCCGAAGAGGATGGCTGCCTCGCCACCTCCTGCTGCAAACTCTCCTCCTCCTACTCTTTGTAAGTACCCTTGGATACTACAAAAATCTACACCACATTAAATATTAAACAAGGGCTTTAATGATATTTTCTTGCTGCAAAGAACTGATTTACACTGTTGTGGACACCCCTCTGACACTCAAAGGGTTAAAGGACAATGATTATGTTTTCCTAACTACTTGGAGTATGTCATAGTAACCTTTTGTATCACTTATTAATAGCACACAGAGCATCCCACAGAGGGACTGAAAGGACTGCTGCCCAGCCACCTCCTGCATCACCCTCTCCTCCTTGTAAGTACCCTTGGATGTTAAAAAAATGGTCCACCACACCCAGTGGCAACATTAAGGAGGACCTATTCAGAACTCCTCTATACTGCCTGTCCCATTAGTGTAAGCATGGGGAGTAGCCTGTGAAAATCTCTTCAAGGACTTCACTCTCCACCACACTATACACCTTCTCCCTCTACACCCTCACTTCCACTCAACACATACAGCACTTCACCCTCCACCACAGTACACACCTCCTGCAGAAGGAGAGTGTAGAGTGAGGCAGTGTGCACTATGGTAGACAGTGAAGTCCTGCAGAGATTTGCAAAGGAGTGACCATCACTCCCCATGCATACACCAATCGAACAATTAGTATAGAGGTGATATGAATAACTACTCCTTGCTGCCACCCATGGGTGTTTTAGGCTTCATACAAAGCTTGTAGAACACAGGATGCTTCCTCTTTTATATATACTAGCATTGTGGGAAGGCATTGCCCATCTGTTTGTTTCCTCTTTAAGCAATTCTTAACCCTTTGAGTGGCAGAGTGGTATACAACACATTACTTACCCCTCTGCCACTAAAAGGATTAACACGAGGCCGACTGACACAAGAGTGTTATACACTCCTCTGTGTATGACACTCACCCGGTGCTCCTAAAGTTCAGTCCAGTGCTACTTACTGTAAGTTTACTCACTGTAAAGGCATCACACTGTAAGTCACTTTTATGCCCACAATATGTAAGCCTATGGGCTCCCAGTTGCTGGTGGTGTTCAATGCACTGATTCTTAATCACCTCCCTTAACCCTTTGGGTGTCAGAGGGGTAAGCAACACATTGCTTTGCAATGTGTTGCCTACCCCTCTGGCACTCGAAGGGTTCACAGCTATATAAATAGGTATTCTCTCACCGCTTGTACAACCCCACCCAATGCTACAACAAATTTAAAAAAAAAAAGCTTCATGCAGTACATAGAATGTGATGTGTGTGTGACACTAATAGGGATAAAACATTAAAAGTGGATTTATGTGTAGGACTATTTTCCCCTGACACCCAGACAAATCCATAAAAGGAGACTTGTTCTTAATGAGTGGATTGTTGAATTTTTAGTGCTTAGCCCTTTCAATCCCCAAATGGTGTGCAATGCATAGCAAAGCACTGTTACGTAGCTCTCCAACACTGAGTGTGAATGTGTGATTTAGGGTTTGTGAGTGAAAGCATGTTAGCGTGAGCATGTGAGAGCAAGTATGTTTTGTTTGTGTGCATGTTTTGCGTGTATTATGTGTTATGCTTAGACTTTTGCATAGTTCATTTAGCGGAAGACATCATTAAAAGGAGTAATCATTATGTATGTCCCAAAGTAGGTCCAAGGCTGGGTGCAGCTCTCCAACAGTGAGTGAGTGAGTGTGAGCATGAGAGCATATTGTTTGTTTGTTTGTATTGTGTGTACACTTTATGTGTTTATGGGGGGGTTTATATATTTATATATATATATATATATATATATATAGAGAGAGAGAGAGAGAGAGAGAGAGAGAGAGAGAGACTGTGTGTATAGTGTGTGTCGTGTATTGCATTTATTGTGTATTTTGTGTGCATATAGTGAGCATTGTGTTTGTGTGTATTGTGTGCGTATTGTATTTGTATTGTTTGTGTGTATTGTGCATTTATATTGTCTGTGTGTGTGTGTGTGTGTTGTGTGTGCATTGTGTGTGTGTGTGATGTGTTTGGTTTGTGTGAATAACTCCTCCTTACTCCCACCCCTGGCTGTGTGCGTGTGTGTTCCAGGGTCACAGAATTTGAATCACATGACCTGTTCTTCATTTCTAAATATGAGATACATAGGTATTCAAATATTCACAATTTTCATTCTAGATTCTGTGTCAGAATTTTCTGGGCAAGAGGTCTCCCCTCACCGCTCCTCTGGCCTCCAGAGTTCATCCGGGGAAAAGGCTGCCAGGGCTCTGGAGTCACCACCCCACCTGCACCTTTTCTGCTTCCCATGATACTCCCCAGCATCCTCCCCAGGAAGCAACAGGTGGCATGAAGCAGAAATTCCTGGAGATAGAGGCAAGGGTGCAGTCCCTCAGCTGGCAACTTCATCTCCAACAGAGGGAAATGTACCTTGTCCAGAAAGAATGCTGGGAACAGAGAAGAAATATTTTTTCAAAATAAATTATTTTTGCACATATAGGTTTTACATTTTAAACCCTTATAGACCCATGACTGTCCAGGACCGTCATGAGTAGAATCCCATTAAGAACCCACGACGGTCCTGGACCATCATGGTTTAAATGATAGCAGCTCCCTCTGTACTTTCATGTGGGTACCTTTCCTGGGTATCCTTTTAAAATGTCACGGTCAAAAGATCGTGCAAGTAAAAGGCACATTCAGCATGCAAACAGTTAGCAGCAGCTATAAGAAAACTCTACCCTTCTCTTCCATGTTAGAGAGGCAAAATGGTTAACATCCACTAAAATAAAGGGTCATCTTCCACTGCCAATTAACTCCTTTGCATGCTACCAATGTCTCCGACATGTTGCTTTGCGATAGGGTTAACGCTGACCATGATAAAATGTCTTCCTTCTCCCCTTTTAACCCCTACGTTGCTGAGCAATTCTGAGCAAACCTGCTGAGCCCCAAGTAAAAATGCTCTTTGCATTTCATGTTTATCTTAATAGATCAGTCTTAATGTTTTACTAAAAGGACAACATCGACTGTGTATAACCCTTTGCAATGCGTTGTGTGCCCCTCTGGCACAGAAAAGGTTAAGCTTCACCCTTTCCTGCCCTTTCATGAAACAATTTAGTGGAAACAAACCCTCAATAAAGTGTATTTGGATCCAGCGATCACTACAGTATTGTAGGTAGGATTCCTGTGCTCTGAATGTTAATAGCACTGTGTCAGGTAGCACACATACACACAATCCACACTGATGGGATTCTCTGCTTTCTAGGGATTACTTGTTACTACTGAGAAGGACAAATCCATGACTTATTTACAAGTGGAGGCATAACATACTTGATTTAACTGCTGAAACTCTTAATAAACATGGTACAGTTGATTTGCCACACTTTGTCTTCATACATAAAGTAAGCAACACAATGCAACACCATAGGATGGTCTAACAATCGGGCCACTGTAAAAGATCAGGCTATAGAGATACTTCTAACAAAAATTTAAGTTCCAGCTGCAATAACTTGGGAGTAAAACATCTATCAACAGTTGTAGTTTCCATGTTTTTAATCAGCAGGATAAACTCTGAATTATAATTTTTCAATATTAAGCTTTAAAATTATTTTAAAGCACTGGCCAACTAATGATTTAACCTGATGAAATCAGCCTCATGGAGTCAAGTTAGAAAGAAGGTTAAGTGAATCAAAAGGATGCTTTGGACAACAGAAGCACGTCATGCCCTGCTCTCCCTGGCTGTGTAACGCAACACAGTGTGTGGGTCCCAAACTGCTAGGATGGTTACGCTCTCCAGGTGCATAAATTCAACTACAGCATCAGTTCCTTGCACATTTTTTCTACAGTGGCAGACAAGAGCCACAAGCCTAATTATTGTATACAGTGCAAGTGTACAAATGTCCTGAACACAATCACTCAATCTTACAGTGTCACTCTGACACACACACACTCTTATGCACATATACACACACAATCATACATACATCCACTCACTGATGATATGGAGGTGACTAAATATAGAACCAAATAGTACTTTAGAAATATATTGTTAAAGGATGCATATAAGAGGAAAGCATATGTGCCTTAGTGCACCTCCAAGACATAGTTTACCATGTGAAACAAGAAAATAGGGATGGAGTAATTTATTAATAAAAAAAAAGCAGACGTTCTGAGTATCTGAGCTATCAGCAGTGTCTGGGAGCAGCAGTGTTGGGATCAGTAGTGTTGGGGTGCAGCAGTGAGGGATCAGTAGTGAGGAGAGAAGCAGTGTCAGGGAGCAGTAGTGTTGGGACACAGCAGTGTCTAGGAGCAGTAGTGTTGGGACACAGCAGTGTCTAGGAGCAGTAGTGTTGGGACTCAGCAGTGTCTGGGAGCAGTAGTGTTGGGACACAGCAGTGTCTAGGAGCAGTAGTGTTGGGACTCAGCAGTGTCTGGGAGCAGTAGTTTTGGGGAGCAGCAGTTTCTGGGAGCAGTAGTGTTGGGGCACAGGAGTATCTGGGAGAAGTAGTGTTGGGGTAAAGAAGTGAGGGATCAGTAGTGAGGAAAGCAGCAGTGTCTGGGAGCAGTAGTGTTGGGGCACTGCAGTGTCTGTGTGCAGTAGTGTTGGGGCACAGCAGTGTCTAGGAGCAGTAGTGTTGGGACTCAGCAGTGTCTGGGAGCAGTAGTTTTGGGGAGCAGCAGTGTCTGGGAGCAGTAGTGTTGGGGCACAGGAGTGTCTGGGAGAAGTAGTGTTGGGGTAAAGAAGTGAGGGATCAGTAGTGAGGAAAGCAGCAGTGTCTGGGAGCAGTAGTGTTGGGGCACTGCAGTGTCTGGGTGCAGTAGTGTTGGGGCACTGCAGTGTCTGGGTGCAGTATAAGAATGCATAAGTGGGATCGACCTTGGGGAAGTCTTCCTGAAGTGGTGACAGTGGCTCTTGGTCTGCCTTCTAACTCCTGACAGCAGATGGAAGCACTGCTCCCTTCTGCTCCCTTGGCAGCGGAACAAGTTTGCCCTTCCTACAGTAACATAGTAAATTAGGTTGAATAAAGACACAAGTCCATCAAGTTCAACCTTCTCCTCATACCCCAGTAACTGAGAATTTTATAGCTTTCCTGCTACCAATTAAGTTAGTCTTTATCAGACCTTCCTGATCAGCCAACTGATAAACAGTATAACTTTGTATGTTCCGTTTTGAAAGAAAGGTGCCTAATCTTCTCTTAAATGTACCCATTGTATCTGCCATAACCACCTCCCTGGGCAATGAATTCCACAATTTAACAGACCTTACTGTAAAAACCCTTCCTCTGTTGAAGTCTAAACCTCCTTTCCTCTAATCTCAAAGGGTGTCCCCTGGTCACTTGATCAGGCCTTAGAATAAATAGCTCACCGCAGAGATCCATGTATATATACTTGTACAGATGCCTCAGCAAGGACACAAGCGCATAGAACCTGGGAAGCAGGTTACAAGACTGATAGAGCGGAGCAGACGGGATAGTTCAGGGATAATGGCCTGAGGACAGACACGCTCTCTCACTTATTTTGCCTTCATCCGAACTAGCAGAGCTGACACTAGATTGCGAGACCTGAGAACCTCGCTCTTTCATGCAGTGCAAGATTCTCAGGTTGCCATTTTTATCTTGGTAACATGCTGAATGTAAGATGTGGCCTTTTAAATGGATACCCAAAATACAAGTACAGAGTTCCAGTGAGGTAAGGCATTGCTTTGCAAAGCGGCTCTCACCTTTCTGGCAATCACAGGGTTAAAGTGGAATTGTCACGTTCCAACTCTCTCCCCCAAATTGATGTGTACCCAACAAAAAAGCTTAAAAATACCCATGTAACACATGTTATTTTCCCCTATACTGAAAAATCGAATCTTAGCCCTCTTTGTTAAGCAGCACTCTCCCTCCACCTTCTTTCCTAAGTCTGCCCACAAGACTGGAGCTAAGCTCCCAGGTGAACGCCTCCACTTGCCTTCCTCACACAACTGTACATCGCCTCCTCCTGCTGCCAGCCTGAAGGTACTTCTCTTGAAACTTGGGAGCCGGGTTGTGTGTGGAATCAGTTTGGCTGCAAAACGGATGATCGGTTGTTCAGCCGCACTGTTTCTCTATCAACTTCTGAGATGGCTGTAACCCTGCTATTAGACAAATGCTTATCCACTTTTTTTTTTTTTTTTTTTTAATATGTCCACCGCAAGTGACAGTGTGCCTTTGCAATGCAGTGGAAGGGCTAAAGACCCATGACTCAAGCAATGCATTGGATATCCCTCTGGCACTCATAGGGTTAAGCGTTCGATGCATGTGAAACGCTCCGAGGAAAGAGCAAACCTAATCATAGTAATTTTCATACAGTAGTTGGTAATAACAGCTACATATGGTCCAGTTGCGGAGGAGGAGTTGAGCGGTGATAAGGAGGGGGTGGTGGGTGGACTATTTCAGTATGGGGATGGCCTTTCAGAGCAGTGCAGCACTGCATGTGCTGTATGGAATGTCACAATGTACTTTTCCAAAAGGCTAATTCTTTGTAATATAGATGATTTTTTTTAAAAAAGAATACAAAACCTACATGGAATAAGATAAAGTAGCTTGTGGCTGAAAGTTCCACTTTAAGCTGCTGTTGAGGCATTCTGGCAGCTAGCAAGTATGAAAGGCCATATTTATATAGGGCTTTAATTTCCACTGCGAGGAGGCGAGTGGGAATTTTGAGTCCTGTGTAAACTATGGTGGATGCAGTTGATGTGGAGGCTTACCTGATAGCATTTTAGCGAACAGCAGAAAGAGAAGGGTGTCCTATGGCTGAATGGGCAATTCTACTGGCACCATTTCTGAGTGGAGAGCCCCAAAAGGCATATTATGATCTGGGACCAGCTGAAGCCAGCAATTACAGCAAGCTTAAAGCAGAAATCTTGACTCGTCTGGGAGTTACAACTGCGGTCCGGGCCCAGCGGTTCCATTCCTGGATTTACCAGATCTCAGATGTTTGACTTAATACATCTTGCCAGGAAATGGTCACAACTAGAAATCAACTCATCCAGCTACATTGTGGAGCAGCTAGTGATGGACAGATTCCTAAGAGGACTGCCTATCGCTCTTTGACGGTGGATCAGTCAGAGTGACCCCAAAACAACAGACCAATTTGTCACATTGGTATAACGGTATGTTGTAGCAGGAGAGATGCTTCAATCTCCTGTCCAAGAGCGGCTTCAGAATCTAAAAAACCAGAGCACCAGCAAAACTGGCAAGATGGTGTCTATGTTACATGTGCTTTATGATGACAGATGTGCCAAGGTATGTCCCCACCTCTCCCCTCTTCACTACCTTATCACACATAATGCAGACCAATGATTGTCCTGTGTCTGCCCCAGAAAAAATATTCTCACACCCATGATTTCAATGAGGGGAGAGATGGAGAAGAATAGCCTTCTGCTTTTTCTCCAGAATCATCTTCACTTGCTGGGGCCAGTGATGCTGCTGTTGCTGCCTCAGAAACAGAACTAGGGCTAAGATCAGGAGTATTGTTGGCAAGTGGAACCTGTCCAAGACCCATATCACTGCTTGATAAAGCCAGTTCCATGATGGCCAAGGTCATCTGTGGCACACTAGCCTGCTCAGCATCATCCTGTGCTGAGACATATAAAGATCAATCTCAGACAAGTCGGGAGCAAGAATTACAAGAGTGTTGAGAAAGCTGGTGGTGGTGATAATGCCCATTTCTAGTAGCATATCTTTTTCCCATTCCATATTACGTTCTGCCAAAAACAGTCTCATAATCTCCTCCAAACCAGCTTCTCCACTACCACCTCCACTCTCAGCATCACCACCACCACCACCACCAGTCTCTTGCTGCTCTGTGAGACTGGTTGGGGAAGGCAAGTGTGACAGGGGGTCCCCTGCTGTCAAACCCGCTTTCTTCTCAGAAGAAGGCATACTGGAAGAAGTAGCACAGGAACAGGTAACTGGAATGTGATGCTTCTCATACGGCTAGCCAGTTCCACCTCCTTCAATATAGCTCTCTACATCCTAAGGGATGATGCTGGGGGACTCGGTTATACTGGTCATGGGAATACGGGATCAATTTGCCACTGGTGCTTCTGACTTCCTTTTGCACCTCTGTGGCAGCATTATCAGCAGCAGAGTCTGTACAGTTTCTGTTGTGTTACTGGACATAGTGCTAGCCACTCCCGCACTCCAATCAAATTTATTTTCACTTTTATTTTATTTTCTCTAAATCTCTCTCTGCCTCATTCCATTCTCTTTCATTCCTAAACCCCACCACTCTGCAGGAAATTCTGTTTTGATTTTTGATTTCAGTATGGAGTTGTGAAGATTCACCGCCTCTGGAAACCATCCCTATTCATAACCCAATCCCTTCCAATATCCCTTCTAATTCAGGAGTGGATAACCTCTGGTCTCCAGCTATTGTTTTACTAAAATTCCCAACAACAGCCAGCCAAAGGCCAGCTGAGGTTGATAGGAGTTGTAGTCCAACAACAGTCAGTGTCCTGCAGGTTGCTCATTTCTGTTCAGATATGTTACACGCTTGTCAATAATTGTATATTCTATAAATGATGTAGTACAAGACAAATGAATGTAAGAAACAATAAAGCATAAAGTTAAAGTAAAATATGTGTAAGCTGTGTAAGTCAAGGGTTGTTGTCAGTCCTCCCCAACCAGAAAGGCATTCCTTGGCCCCTGTAATATTTAGTCCATGTTTATTAGCCTTTGATTCTAACAGGCATTTGAAATCTCAAATGGAATAGAGGCCACTTTGTCTAAGATGACGCTTATACTCATGACATTATGAGAAGGTCACTGTAGTGATTTTTATGACTCACTGGATTGTCATTCAATGATAAATGTGCCTGTATATATAAAAATAGTCTTGGGTATTTGCACGTTCCATGTAACTTAGGGTTTATCACTTTATCTCGTATGCCTTTGGGCAATGATTATAATAGCATTTCTCTCCTAGCAAGTGTAATAGAATCTCTTATTTTGTAACCTTGCTCTTATTCAAACTGATGGATGATGGGGAAATATTCAAATTCTGCTCATTTTTCCACCTGATCAAAATATCATTAGTGTTACCAAGACCATTATCTCACAAAGCATATTAATCACATATTCCTATACAGAAGAAAACTAAATAAGATTTTAATTTTTTTTTATTATAATGTGGTGTTTATCCACTGTAGATCATTCTTTCCATAAGAACAAATGTAAAGCAATATTTTCCAAGCTATTTTAAAATAAATTATTTAAATTAATTTGGTGGATAACCTACCTCTTGAGCAATGCAAAATATTTGAATCAAATAAAACCAAAATGAGAGTGAATTAACCAACTTGAGGTAAAGCAACTGCAACAGTGAAAAAAAATTATCATCAGTTCTCTCATCAACATATTTCCATTCCAAGACGCATGTGATTCTCCTGTTAGGATAATTAGTATCAAGCGACATTTAAACATTATGCAATACAATACTTTAGGCTTAAGCTGTTGTATTAGTAGAATCTGAATATGGAACATTATAAGCCTGATGAAAGTTTGTAAAAGTAAATTTTTTGAAAAGCAGATCTGTTTATTTTTATATATAAACAGACAGACAGAAATGTGAGTTGAAAAATGGCAGAGGTGCATTTCTCTATTTATAGAATAAGGCTAATAGCACCATAAATCTATCTAAAATGTGGAGCTGCTGCTATCTTCCACACTGATAATGGGGAAATGCATACAATATAGTCAAAATTCATGTGTGCACATATATCTCATCCAAATCGATCCAAAAAGCACTGTGCCCTCTGCACCCAATGTATGGATTGGATTTCATCTTCTAGCTATGCACATTATTCAATACACAAATGCTCTGGAGCCCCATAGAATATAAAATATTTGAATCAATAATAAAAAAACATGTGTATCTATCACCCCCTCCAAGTGTTGTTGTCTGTTATTCATAAGAATGAAATAAACCAAATAATTGTTATTGAAATGTATGCTTGATAACCTAAAGTCTCATATTCTAATGCATGAGTCTGTATACAGTATTGTTAGTTGGTTTAAGTACACAGATTTAAAGGGATAGTAATACTTCATTTTATCTTTATTTTATTTTGTAGGCATTAAAAAAACATGAAGAACGATATAAGTCTTATCTCTCAAACCTTTATGGTTTAAAAGATATTCACAAACAAAGTATCCCTTCCTTGTTCAACCAGATCAGAAGGGATGTGCCCAGGTAGACTGCAGAGAGGGACAATCTTCAATTAAGATAAGGGAAAAATCTGAAAAACTTGTCAAGGGGGGAAGGGCTTTCATTCTTTTCATACAAAGAAGATTGTCCCCTGCTGTTATCTGTCTGGTCTTACAACCAGATTCTCATCTGAGAAGAGATGGCTTACACTAGGTAAAAGGGGCGGGAGGGGGAAACTTTGCTTGTGAATATCTCTTAAACCATAAAGGTTTGAGAGATAAGACTTATATAATTCTTCATGTTTTTTTAATGCCTACAAAATAAAATAAAGTTAAAACGAAGTATTACTATCCCTTTAAAAACAATTGAATTGCGATTAGATTGCTCTTGGGGGCAGGGTCCCCTTTCAAATGTGTGATTCCTTTTGCACTTTACCCTCGCTAATAATGCATTGATTAAACTTTAGCTTTAAGCTTTTGATCCTAGGGTATTTTTTAATTTTAGAGATAAGTAAAAACTGCCTAAATGTTGTGTTAGCCATTTGTTTGTAATATAAATAGGTTTTGAGAAATGTACCTTAATTTGTTGGTGGCATAGTGTGGAACTTTGTACTAATTCATTTTTGTGCTGATAATATATTACCATGCTCTGTGCTATGAATTAATGTAGAAGGAGCCCACACACTGGGGTTATTTCTGAGGCACAGCTAGTGACTGATTCAATTTAATCACCTTAGTCACCTGCACACTCACAGTGTTAAGATGCCAACCTAAACCCTCACTGTTTTCAGCTCAATAAACATTCTTCTCAAGGTATTGAGTTGACTGTATGGTATAGAATTTTGTATCATTTTGGAGTGGAGGCTTGAGTACAAAAGGATATTATTTATGTCTATATTTTTACATATGCATAGGTCAGGTGATAAATAACCTCCAGTCCTGTGTAGCAAAGGAGGAAATATAGAGCTTAACATAATCTGTAGAGTTTTTCCATCTGTTCCTTGAAGAGAAATAGATGTACTGGAACTGGATTAGCTTCCTGTAGTAAGGCTCCTCTGTTGGCAATTATTTAGGAAATAGATGACAGGAATAGCAAACAATGAAGCTCTCTACTACAGCCACAGCTGGTGGCAAAACATACTTGATAAAATTCAAAGTACTACTTTCTACTACGGGGATAGTCAACTGTCTGACCTTTGGCTGATTGGGACCACAACTTCTATGATCTTCAACCAGCCTTTGGCTAGTTGGGAATTATGGTAGTTGTAGCCTGTGACAGGTGGGGGTCTAGCAATTGACTACCCTTGTACTACTATATAGAAGACAAATATAGCAGCAAGGTCTATCAAAGGCCAGACTTTTAGTAGCAGAGTGGCCACTCTGCACATGCCCTTACAAAGCAGGTAATTAGTCAGTCCAAAATAAATGGGAAGATGATATCAAGACTCACAGTCAAGTAATGAAGGGGATCAAAGAAAGGCAAGTTGAGGCAGGGCCTGTAGCAGTGGCTCATCAATTGTCTGGTCATTTAAAATGGAGCAGGGAACCCACAAGGAATGCAATAGACAGGGCAAAGCTGACAGCTTGTGAATCCAGAAAAATTGATAAACTGGTAGCCAGGAGATGTCAGAGTAGTAATCTGGGCCAGATCAAAAAAGCTATCAGGGAGGACATGCACAAAGGGTTGATAAGGGTTCAGGTTGGTGATATGATGATGTATTTACTTTGATTGCATCTCAATCACATCCCTATGAATCTGCACCAAATATGTCAACATCACAATGAATCCCCTATGCTTTCTCAGGTTTATGATTTTGCAGTGACTATTTCTACAGCTGTTCATTTTCATATTAAAATTCAGCTTAATAAGCCACTGACACGTTCTTGTGGGTGTGTTTATATGTTTATGTAGTTGTTTGCCACATTAACTAAGCTCTGATATAAGCATACCTGGGAACTCTCCGGATTTGCCCCGGAGACTCCGGTTCTGACAGAGATTTACCGGGTCTCCGGGGCAGAGGCTGAGTCCTCCGGATGTGGGGAGTTTCTATTGAAACTCTACCCACTTACACTCTTTCTCCCGCTGTTCCTCCGTTCCCAGCCTTCTGTGTGACATTTTTAACCCTTTGAGTGCCAGAGTAGCACAAAGGGTTAAGCACCCCCCCCCCCCCGCTCGTGTCAAGCCCCACCCCTTTTTGACGCGATTAGCGTCATTTTTGTCACCCCCTACTGAACAGAGGACTCCTCTCCGGATAGCCCTCAGCTGGAAGTTCCCAGGTATGGATATAAGCTAATATGTTGGAGTTCATAGTGTAGACTTCACCAACCAGAGAATGGGGAATTTGGAATCTTCCTATAGCTCTGTATCGAGCTCTCTACTTAAAGAAACAGATAATAAACATGCTATCTGACAATCAGCTGCTTCGTGTAAACAGAGTACTCACAAGGCACTCCATATCAGCTTCTTTACTAGTTCTTACCCTTTATGAATTAACTGTGGCAATGTATTTTAATGTTATAACCTTTTCAGTGCCACAGTGGTGTGTAATGCACATCCCTATGACACTGAAAGGATTAAAGAAGAAGTGGCAGTGTTTTGTGTCCCTGACATTGAGCTACTTGAATCTATTTTTAAGAGAGTTTTCTGTCAGGGACTGTGAAAGAATATACAGTTATTCAATGTAAAAAAGATAGGGTATCCTATTGAAATGTTGCCCTCTATTTGGTGACCATAAAAAGGACGACAACAGAATGTCGCCTGCATCAAAAGGGCGACATTCAGATGTCACACGCTTAATGTTCACCCTGCAATGGTCGCCAAATGGAGGGCAACTTTTTAATAGGATACCAACTAGGTCAGACCCAAAGTCTTGGTCTTCCTCAATTTTTCTCCACTTATGGGAACTCTTACCTCTCCAGGATTAAGATTCTCCTCCTTCAGTATCAATAAGGGCTGTATTCAACAAGATAACCCCAGCAGCATGCAAAAAAGGCGACATTCTGATGTCACATACTTCAAAGGGTCAAAGGGTTAAGGGTCATCTATCACTTCTGATGATACAAACAAAAAATCCAGTGCAAGTAAATGTACGCTGAAAATCAATGACGGAGCAGGAAAATATTTAACAGAAAATGCAAAGTTAAGTCTCCATCTCATGCCCTTTTATTTGTTTATGTTTTGCACCCACTTGGCAGTTTTGCCACAATCAAACTGACTGCAACAGGCTACTGTGTGACACACTTGGTTGCCTTGCCTGCAGATTATACCACTGACTGGCACTTGAGCTGGTTAGAACATTGTGTATTACAAGTTATTTTTCTTTTTTTGGGTACTTTGGGAACATGTTATGATTTTTACTTTTGTACATATATGTTTTTATTGTTTCACTTCACTATGGTTGCACAGAGTATTTACTAAACATGCCAACTTGTATTTGATTACTCACAACAATTGAATTGCTTTTATTCACAATACATATAGACATCAGTCACCATACATGGCTGTGCAGGGCGACCCTTAACCCTTTTGACTGACAGAGAGGTATCTAATACATTGCATTGCAATGTGTTGGATACCTCTCTGGCACACAAGGGGTTAAGCATGCAACATCAGAATGTCACCCTTTTACTTGCTGCTGGGGTTATCTTATGGATACAGCCCTTATAGTTACTGGAGGTGAAGAATCTTTTTCTTTTTTTTAAGTTTTATTTGTTAAAACAAGGTAAACAGCAAAAGGTACAGCATCTGTATACAGAGAATTAGATAACAGTGTAATTACAAACAGATATAACAGTGATAATCAAGAGAAGACAGACAAGTCTTAAACAAAGGGAAGTACAAAGGTCAGTATGGGGGTCTGAAACAGACTGAGAAAACCCTGGAGGAGGGACTCTCTACAGAAGGGGGTATAGAGGATATTGGTGAGAGGGGTCTAGTTCAATATGACCAGCTCTAGATGTGCAGTAAGTGAAATAGTAGTGGGGTAAGGTGGGATTAAAGGGATACAGTAAGGAGCGGGAGCCAAGGAAAGAAGTGAGATAGGTAATGATGGGAGAAAAAAAAAGAAAGGGGGGTGGGATAGAGGACTTTAGAGCCAGAGCTTGCGTTGGAGATAGTACTAACTGAATGACTTGGGGCGGATATCAAGAACTGTCAATGCTGAAGACCTGTGGCTGATCTTGGGTAGGGAAGATACCGGTGGAGGATGGCCACAAGGAACAAATTGCAAGGAACTGGAACATTGAGCCAGTGGAGATTGCATGGCATTTCTCCATGAGTCAATAGGATTCCACTTTAGAGAGCCACTCTGATATGGAGGGAGCCAAGCTAGACTTCCAATGAAGAGGAATTTAGCAAGGTTTATCAGAAATTGAACCAGAGCTTTCTCTAATTTATTATAGTAGATTGCTGGGGGATCTTTGTAAAGAAAAAGACAGAAAAGAGGGGGAGGAGGAGAATATTAATCCTGGGGAAGTAAGAGTTCCCATAAAGAAGAACAATTGCGGAAGAACAGGACTTTGGGTCTGACACATTCTATATCCTATTAAAATGTTGCCTTCTATTGAGCGACCACTGCAGGGTGACCCTTAAGCATATGACATCAGAATGTCACCCTTTTGATGCGGGCAACATTCCGATGTCGATCTTGTGATCTCACCCTTTTGATGGTCGATAAATAGAGGGCAACATTTCAATAGTAAACCAAAAGATAGCATACATCACTAAAAGCACTCATTGCTGCAGGGATAGTGTCACATTGTATCACTGTCTGTACTTGATGGTTAACTGATCAGAAATGTATGTGGAAACAAAGATCCAGGAAGTTGTTTCTCAGGGATACATAAGTGTAATATAAAAAAGATGAGAAAAGCATAGGTAAACTGACTTTACATATTTACAAGACATTGCTAATATGCACACCACACTACAAAAGACATTGAGGCTGGTGCAATTCTGGAGCAAACCAACTGTACAATGGGGACAAATAACAATTCCCCAAATTCCCCCTGAGTTAATAGTGGCTTTTATCCCCTCCAATGCTAGAGAGGTCTCAAAACACTTTAACTCTTTGAGTGCCAGAAGGTTATGCAACACATTGCAAAAGCAAGGTGTTTCATATCTCTCTGGCACTCATAGTTAAATCCTGTTTATATAAAAGGGAATTTGTATTTGTTCCCTATGGAGCAGTTGGCATGTCCCGGAATTATTACAAAAGCACAATTAGGAGCAAATCTAGGAAAAAACAGTTGCACCATAGGGGACAAAAATAAATTGCCAATGGCTTAAATAGGGCTTGTAACAACTTGATTGCTAAGAACATCATCAGTTTGCCTTAGAATTGTTCCTCTTTTTTTATTCAAATGTCCCTCAGTATGTTCTGGGCAGACATGTTTTCATGGCCATGTTCAAGGCTTATGAAAATTACCTGAAATCGTCTCACTTATTTTCAAAATCACTTGCTATACAGTTACCTTCCAGAAAAGTAAATACATGAGATATGGTAAACAAACACTGAGATTTAATACAACTAGGTAATTTATTTTAGGGGATGGTAGCTCCTCTGAAGCTGTTTAGTAACCTTTTTCACTCCCATGAGCCACTGCAGACAAAAAAAGTGTCCATATTCACATCAGTCTGGTCCCACCCACAGATGATGCAGCACCAACATTTGAGGCAATTTCAACATTTCAGTGTTTAGTGGGCCTTATCTGTCAGGTGAAGCTGATCACTTCTAGACACACAGAGCGCAAGGGCCCATGCCTGGGATACCCTTCCACTAAGGAAAACCTCAAACCAAAAGAGGTGAGACAAGCACTCATTGAGAACAAATACATTTAAAAAGAAGTTTGTTGTTAGAGCTGTTGCCTCCTGAGCTTTTGCTCAGTTGTGTTTTTCACTCGCATGTACCAGTGGAGAGATGAAATTACCTTATGTACATCAGCTGCAAACAGCTCAGCACTGAAATGTCAGGCGCTTCATCTCTGCACAATAGAAACATTAAAATCCCCAGCATATGCTTAATTCTTTCACATGCTTAATCAGGAAGGTGAAATTAATTTCTTGTACACATGCAGAGGGCAAAGGACCATGCCTAAGAACCCCTCCATTTAGAAAGATTACAAAACAGAAGAAATCTGATAAGCACACAGCGAGAACAAATAAAAGTCAGATGACCCCCAAGAGTAAACTACTATGTTTTATTCATTGTCAGGGTGCAGTTATAACACTTTTTGTTTTACAGCCTACCTGATAATAAGGTTATCCCAGATATGGGTTGTTGCTCCCCTTGTGTCTAGAGGGAATCATCTGCACCTCAATGATGAGGTCCACTAAAGGTTGAAACATATGGCTGGGGCTTTGTTGTCTTTCTTGTGTGCATATACATATATCTATTTTTATAGGACACCACACATTGTACACAGCTAGTATTATGTTTAAATAAATAAATGGGGATAAAATAAGTATCACAATAATAAAAACAATAAGAAAGAGGATTTATGTGTTTTTTGAAGTTTCATTTTTAGGGCCATCTTGCCCTTTTGATGCAAGTCTCGTTCTCTATCAAAGCTTCATAGATGACCTGCTTGTAGTATGGCAGGGAAGCACTGATGACTTCCAATTGAAGAGTATCTGAACTCCAACCCTTGGAATATTCAATTTACTTCAACTCTTAATCCCAAGAAAATAGTTTTTTTAACCTAGAGTTAAAAGTGGGGGATAATAACAGGGTACAGAATATTACACATTTTAAGCTGGTTGATACGAATAGCTATTTAAATTATAGCAGTTCACATCATAAAAGATGGCTAAATAATGTTCCATACAGCCAATTTTTGAGGTTGAGGAGAAACAGTAGTGATGTTAAGGATTACGACAATCAAAGCAAAATACTAATTAGAAGGTTTCGGGAAAAAGGTGTAACGGTTTTTTAAGACACTCAGACCAGTAGGTAAAATCAAACAGTTTATTAAATAAGAAATAAGGCAAACGATCGCCCTCTTCAGGCAACACAAATAATACCAATATATGGACAGATATGCCCCGCAGGCCCAATATACAGAATCAGGGTACACATATACTGTCTCAGGACAGGCAATAGCAATTCAGACACAAACGGGTTAAATGCATTAAGCAGTCCGTCTCTCTGTGGGGTTTGGCACGCCCAAGGTGGTGATTGGAGGTAAAGTGTAGATGTAGGCAACACTTAGAGTTCTTAAGGTAAGAATGCTGCTAGGCAATCTGTGACCAGTGTTAGAATCAGCAGAACAGTGATCCAATATAGCCCCCGCGGGCGTAACCAAGGAGACAACTGAATCTGCAAGTGCGTGAGTCGGTAGCCCCCACGGGCATAACCACAATATAGCTTGATATGCAAGAGCTGGCAAATAGCCCCCATGGGCGTATAAACGGAGACCAACAGACAGAGGTAGTTGAGCCAATAGCCCCCACGGGCGTATACCAACGAGAACCTGTCAGAGCTTTGAGCCTACCCTTCGCTGCATAGCTTGAGCCTTAAGCCACAACGGGTGTCCGCTGGTAAAACAAACGTAAGACCAGGAGCCAATGGCGCCCTACCGGATCCAAGTTAACGTGACTACCCTGCAGCTAGATCATATGAGTCGCCGCCCCACATAAGCGGCCCGACTCAGCAGACGTAGCACAATAGGTTAAGGCTCTATACCGGGGAAAGAGGGCTCTGCAAGGATGAGGCAGCACTGCAAGGGTTAAAATGCACTTTTACCGATAGAAGACTCAGTATAGTGGAGTAGCTCTGCAAGCGTACGGAGGCTCACTGAAGGAAGCACAGCTCTGCAAATCAGCACGGATACTCTGCACTGAACTTAAGCACATCAAGGGTGAAGTTGGTCACTCTGCAGCTTGGCAAACAGCAGCAGCGGAAGTAAGAATGTCGCGGCAGCGACAACAGGAACAAGCAGGTCACTGGAACAGGCCGGTTGCAGATCATGGAGCAGGAAGTCAGCCAGGTCGGGTCGAAACACGGAGGAGGTCCTCAGACAAGCCGGGTCAATCACGAGCAGGAAAGTCAGCCGAGCCGGGTCAGATAACGGAGGTGGTTCTCAGACAAGCCGGGTCAATCACGAGCAGGAACACTGGAGCGTAGTCAGGACAGGCCAAATTGGTACACAGGAATCCGGAACACAGGAACACATCAACAGCAATACTGGCTCAGAAACACCACGAAAGGGCATCTGACAGGTGTCATGACCAGGCATAATATGGTCACCAAGGGGCAGGCCAAACCAACTCAGCGAATCAGAGTGTACCACAAACGAGAGTGACAGGAGGATCACAGGCACTGTGATAAAAGGTCATCCTAAAAATGTAATTGAAGATTCATACAGGAAAGCAAAGGATAAAATAAGTATCACAATAATAGAAATAATAAGAAAGATGATTTATGAGTTTTTTGAAGTTTCATTTTTAGGGCCATCTTGCCGTTTTGATGCAAATCTCGTTCTCTATCAACACTTCATAGATGGCCTGCTTGTAGTATGGCAGGGAAGCACTGATTACTTCCAATTGAAGAGTATCTGAACTCCAATCCTTGGAATATTCAATTTACTTTAACTCTTGATCCCAAGAAAATTGTTTTTTTGAACCTAGAGTTAAAAGTGGGGGATAATAACAGGGTACTGAATATTACACATTTTAAACTGGCTCGTACGAATAGCTATTTAAATTATAGCAGTTCACATCATAAAAGATGGCTATCTAATGTTCCATACAGCCAATTTTTGAGGTTGAGGAGAAACAGTAGTGATGTTAAAGATTACGACAGTCAAAGCAAAATACTAATTAGAAGGTTTCGGGAAAAAGGTCATCCTAAAAATGTAATTGAAGATTCATACAGGAAAGCAAAGGACAAACCTAAAAAAGCGATATTGGCAGAACAAGGTATACAGAGAAACAGTTACAAAAATAAAGATATAAATAAAACGAGAATTGTGAATACAAAAAGAAATAAAAACAGCCAAGAAAAGACAAATGAAAAGAAAAGTTTAAGTTTTATAACCCAACTAGCAAAAGGGGCACATGGGGATTAAGTTGTTTGAGTGGTATTGAATGCATTGATTGACAGTGGTTTTGGTATGTTTGCAGCAGTGAAAGGATGAAATGTTTGTGAGGCATATGCATTGGAATGTGTTGGATACCTCTTTGACACTGAAGTGGTTTAAAGAAATCAAAGAAAATAGAAAATGTGTTGGGTTCCTTCAGTGCCAAACAGATACCCAGCACATTCCACTGCATGGATACCTATTTGGCTCTCAAACACTTAACCCTTTCAGTAGTGCAGATGTAGGCAAACCATTGGCACTCATTTGTCCATGCAGGAAATAAAACAATGATTGTGTAAATATGTGGCTTGTTCAATTTTCAGTGCTTACACCTTTTAGGCCCAAAAAGAAGTGCAAGACGTTGCAACGTACTGCTTTACATGTCTCCATCAGGTAGTGTGTGTGTGTGAGAATGTGAGTGCGTATGTGCGTGAGTATGTGAGTATGCACATGAGTGTGTACATGAGTGTGTGTGTGTGTGACTTGGTAAAAAAAGATTGGTCCCTCTCTCTTAGGGACAGAGAAGTACTGGTTGTGCATGTTGGGGTGGTCAAGAGAAGTGGCCTATTCTGTAGGGAAGACAGATTTAGGAACCTAGCCCCATCCAAATATGTAGCCTGGCCTACCTATGTGTGTGGCCTCTTCTAGAGATGGGCTTTAGTATATTGAGACTATGAAGGTAAAAATCCCTCCCCATTAGGAGAGAAGTATAGCATACACCAATTTTGTTTATCTGTTAATAAAAGTTATTGTTTGGTACAATGAAAACCTTTGGCAACCAACTGTGAAGATTGTCATCCTGTTACACTGTTCGCCCACACATCTGTTCAGAAGGGCTAACTTCCTAGAGAGCTACATAATAGAAGCAATAGGGAGCAAGATGAGAGTTTTCACATCCCATCTGTTGGTAAAGGTGTTACACCGGTCTGAGCTTTTACATCTGTAACATACTGTTAGGTTGTCCAATCGAAAATAGATGCGTGCCCTGAACAACATAGGGATGTCATTACCCTAATATTATTTTGATTATCCAAGCTCCAGTCCCGAACCATCAGTATCTGTAATCTTGGTTTAGATGTTACTGGCAAGTGAATATCCTCATGTGTGGGTGAATATATGTAACCCTTTGAGTTGTAGAGTGGTATGCAAGCATTGGTTTGCAATGCATTGTGTACCCCTCTGGAACTCAAAGGGATAAGGGTAATTTAAAAATGTGCAGGAGACAAAGATTTCCTCCTGCAACTTAACCTTCTGTACAATGCTTCACATTTTTGCTATTAGAAATGGTAAATATACAAAATTAATTGCCCTCACCTGAAAGAGCGCACTTTCATATAATATGCCCCCATTAATATCTGCACCAGTGATACATGCCATACAACTGAAAGTAATCGTCCTTTGTTTTAACAGCTTGAGATTAGAGGAAAGGAGGTTTAAACTTCAGCAGAGGAAGGTTTTTTTTCTGGTAAGGTCTGTCAAATTGTGGAATTCATTGCCCAGGGAGGTAGTTATGGTAGATACAATGGATACATTTAAGAGAAGAGTAGATACATTTCTTTCAAAAGGGAACATACAGAGTTATACTGTTTATCAGTAGACTGATCAGGAAGGTCTGATAAAGACTAATTTAATTGGTAGCAGGAAAGCTATAAAATTCTTAGTTACTGAGGTATGAGGCGAATGTTGAACTTGATGGACTTGTGTCTTTTTTCAACCTAATTTACTATGTAGCTACTCTCAACCCATTGCCAATTAAGAGGTGACACACTTTGTGCACGTTGATAACTCTCTGGCACCCAACGGGGTAAAAGTTCAATTTAACACTGAGTGCCAGAGATGTATCCAACACATTGCAAAGGGCAGTTGTATTTGTCTGTGCTACAACTGGTTTGCTCCAGTTCTTCACAATAACATGATGAAAAGCAAAGGGGTGTTCACGCTGTTCTTCAAGGGGTTAATTTGGCCACAATGGGCTTACTTATGTGGAAAAACAAATTTGTACATTCCCTTCATTGACTCTCAGGTTGTCTTTCATTCATGTTAGGACGTGTAATTAATATCTGGTCCTGGAGGATGGGGCAGTACAAGACATGGAAAGAAATTCCTGCCAGTTGGGTGTTCAATATTCCCAAACCATGTACTATAGACTCCTATGGCACTTGAAGGGTTAAAGGCCAGGATGTGAGCAGAGGTTAGACTGGGACAGACTGGGACAGGCTTAGAAATGGGTCTGGGAATAACAGGGGGGAACTGAAGACACTTGAGAGTTAAGAAGTCATATCTGCCCCAGAGTCATTGGCAGGGATGAGGAGCTACAGATCTTCTTATGGGTGGTTCTGCCAGGCAATGATTTATATACCCGGTTCTAGGTACGAGTAGTAAGGCGTTCATTATATCACCCCAGGGTAAGTAGGTATTGAGGGTGTCTTACCCAGGCTGCTGGAGTTGATCTGTCCCACCTTCCTGCTGGTCTCCTCCAGTACCAACTGTTCGGACTTGCTCCTGGAAGGCTGATTGCGGACACACTACATGCTGGACCCACAGACTGACTTCCAGGAGTAGGGGACACTGTGCACTGATCTCCTGGCACTGGAGGGGGGGGGGTAGGAACTCGGGACTGTAAGGGGGAGGGCAGGAGAGATGGGCTGGAACATGGTGAGAGGGGAAGGAGCAGTGCAAGGAGGAAGGATGAAGAGCATAGAGTGGGGAGAGGGTGGGCGCACGATATGCAGGTCTATGCTGTCAATGTGCAACTGTATAGTGTGACACTGCAGGGAAGCACAGTTTAACCCTTTGAGTGCACAGGTCTACACAACACATTGTAGTGGCACTCATAGTGTTAAGGCAGATTTGGTTTGGGCTTTTCAGACTGCTGTGTTAAGTACAGCTGATGGTGGTGGAGGAGGAGGCCAACACCCGGTGACATGCAGAACATAATGTACAGCGTGTGTGTGTGTGTTTCGGCCATGTTTTTTGATTTTGGAGACACAACCCTGTGTATCTTTCAGACAGGTAGTATGGAGGAGACATGAATATCTCCTTACTGCCGCCCCTGGGTGTGTTTGTCTACCCAGGAGTGTGTGTGGCTGGAGTCGGCGAATATTGCACCTTGCCAGCCTTCTCCTTTTATTAATACAGATATAACGTAGCACATAAAGAAATTCAGTTGATATTAGAAAAAAATTGCCCATTTTATTGAGAGATCTCCTATTAAAGCCGATATTACAAAAAAGACCTAAAGTGATTTATAGGAGAGCAAAACAACTAAAAGTCAGTGAAAGGACCAGTAAAACAGGGTTGCTTCAAGTTAAGGGTTCATATACATGTGGGCAAGATAGGTGTTTAACATGAAAGAGTATCTCTCATAAGAGGAATGAATTTAGATCTTATGTTATGGGAGTTCTTAATATAAGACAATATATGTCCCATATACTGTGATAGCTCATTTGTAGTGTACCTCATTGAGTGTTCTTGTGAGGTACAATATATAGGCAAGACCACACAAAACTTAAAGGGATAGTAATACTTCGTTTTAACTTTATTTTATTTTGTAGGCATTAAAAAAACATGAAGAATGATATAAGTCTTATCTCTCAAACCTTTATGGTTTATGAGGTATTCACAAGCAAAGTTTCCCCTCCCCGCTCCTTTTACCTAGTGTAAGCCATCTCTTCTCAGATGTGAATCTGGTTGTAAGACTGGACAGATAACAGAAGGGGACAATTTTCTTTGTATGAAAACAATGAAAGCCCTTCCCCCCTTGACAAGTTTTTCAGCTTTTTCCCTTATCTTAATTGAAGATTGTCCCTCTCTGCAGTCTACCTGGGCACCTCCCTTCTGATCTGGCTGAACGGGGGGGGGGGACACTTTGTTTGTGAATATCGCTTAAACCATAAAGGTTTGAGAGATAAGACTTATATCATTCATGTTTTTTTAATGCCTACAAAATAAAATAAAGTTAACACAAAGTATTACTATCCCTTTAAGAATGAAGTTTGAGCAACACTGCAGAAATGTAGAAAGAGGGTATACCTTACATAGTGTTTCTAAGCATTGCACGTTAGAACACAATAAAGATTCATTAGATCTGAAGATTACTACTATAGAATTTATTAAGCTCTAGGTGTACGACAATAGAAAACAAAGAGTAATAAACAGAGAACCTACTGGATATTTAAAATGGAAACGCTGGTACCATTAGTTTTAAATGTCTCTTGAAAGTATGAAATAAGGTGATTAATTAGAATAAGATCTAACAAGCCTCTCATATGTATTAAATAATATCACTAATCATAAGGATAAAAAACATAATTTATTATTATTATTATTATTATTGCAAAAAAAAATAATTTATTTTTTCATTGGTGGTTTTATACATATATATATTACATTAGAGCATAGTGATAGTTCTCAGATTATTGGATAACATAGGGATAGTGTACCATGTTGTGTGGTTACCATTGTGGAAGTATTTATATATATTTTATATTTTTGTATCACAATTGGATTATTATATTAAATATATTCTGTAGAAGATTATATATTATCAGAATGGCAGCACTTGATTTGTTTAATGTTATTCTAAAGTGGTACCATTGTTTATTGTAATGTATAACTTAGGTTCTGATGGAAATGTAATATATGTTATGCATTCTTATACATATATACAGTGAGTGGTTTAAATATAGACAGAAAATGTGAGGGCTCTGCCTGTGTATGTGAGTCCACGTGTGACTCCTTGGGGATGCATTCACAAGTTCACTCACATTTATGGGTTTTGTATAGGTTTGTATTTGCTGGAATTGTGGGGCAGATGGAGGGGAGATGGGTGTCTGCTTTAGGAGAATAGTATTGGGAGTTTAATGAAAATGTATCTTATATGTTGCATTGCTTGATTTGCTCTTGAAAACAAACAAGAGATTTAAATTTAGTGACTTAAAAATGTTACATTTAACAGTCACTCAATGTCATTGTGACATACTGGAAAGCCACTTGCTGTAATCACAAGCATAATGGTTGATGAAAATAGAAACAATGATTGATAGAAAAGTGTCACATTTAAGAGCCCAGTGGGTGGCAATACTTATGAGAAGGTATATATAGGAGGACTAACCAGCGAGTTTCTTTTGGCGTTCATTCTTATTAATGATTTGCTTGAAAAACTGGCAGTATATCTAGCCACAAAACGTGAATGAACATTTATTAATGTTTTTATTGTAAGTTGAGGGACATATGCTTGTTTTAATAAATATACTATTGATACATTTACTGGCTGCATCATCTATATCGCCTGAACATCAATAGGAAGACATCCTTAGTTGCTTGAGCAGGGACAAGCGTTTAATAACCCTGCAAGCATCTTGTAATAACCCGAGGAGGATGTGTGCTGGTGATAGTAACCATGTGAGTACCATTCAGTTCTTTAATTCTTATCCATTTATCTGAGCGTTCTTTTGGTAGAACATCTACTTGCACATTGTTTCTCTTTGTATTCTCTGGTCCATTATGGAGCTTGTGAGAGTGGATGTTTGGACATCTAGGAGCAGCTAGATTACCCAAAAAGGAAAGACAAAGGGCCTAAGTGGAAGAGCTCTTGATAATTTTCTCCACATGCCTATATCATCTGCCTTGCATATATATGTGCTTGGCAGACCACCCTTAAGGCAGACAATATAGGCATGTGGAGGGAATTATCAAGCCCACTTAGGCCTTTTGTGTTACAACAGAAAAAAATTGGCCCATTTTATTGAGGATCCCCTTTTAAAGCCAATATTACCAAAAAACCTAAAGTTATTTATAGGAGAATGAAAACATTAAACAGCAATATAGCACCCAGTAAGTTAAAACAACTAAAAGTCAGTGAAAGGACCAGTAAAACAATGTTGTCCCGCTGACTTCCATCCCCAAGGGCCTCCCACAGTTCCATGAAATGTACGGGCAGTGGGGTCTCCATCCTCACTCATTTCCCCACAGTAGGGCTTGTCAGGGTTATCTTTGAAGGAGTCTGGTGTGGGACTCAGACTGGCTATCTGGCATCCCCCCCTGAGGCTCACTTCCGTCTCCACAGCTACCATGCTCTGGAGCGCTGCTTCTCCATTTGATCCGGGCATCCCCCATGTCCAGTTGCTCTGGTACAGTTGTCTGGTGGGTTACCTTAAGATCGATTGCCATTGCTTCTGCTGGACCCATATTCAGGTGGGGGTCAGCCTTTGACCACTGGGTCTAGTGCCCAGTCTATCTCTGCCCAAACCTACCGCATCACCTCCACTATGATGACAACAGAGACGGGGGGTCAGGTAAGCTAGTCTCACATCCTCTTCTGAAATGAGGTCTCTGTTCCCTATTGTGTATCTGGGGCCTCACTTATGCCAGCATCCCCAACCATTACTATCAGCTGTGAAACAATCTCTGGCTTGAGGTTTTGACCCGGATTGGACTCTGTGACTGTGATCAGTGTTGCGGTCATGGCCTGAATTATGAATATTAATATGCAGATATCAATATTCTCATTAGGATATTAATCACAACATTAATATTTATTTGATTTGTGTGTGGTATATCAGTTAATTATGTGGAATGAATACACAGGAAACAGTTGTAATATTTGGTGATATACTTTACTATAACATATTCTAAAGCAATATATCTAAAAAGTGTTATTACAACAAAGTTATAGATAACAGAAATACAGTGTTACAATGATACTTAGCTTAGTTTACAGTGAAAATCAGCACATGCCAGCATATCTCTTTGTCCAAGGGAACCCTGCAAGTCATCTTTGTTCTGACTCTTGGACAGCAAAAGGCCTTTGTTCATCAGCTCAGCATGATGGGTTCTAACTTAAACAATGGCTACAGAGACCTAATATCCCCAAGTACTGTCCAGGCAGGTTACTTGAATAAGTACCCCTCCGGCTCTCAAAGGGTTAAATGCTGTCTGGCATATCTTCTAATAAGAATATTCTGCCATTCCATTTCAGGACAAGTTAAAGCCATTCTTGTAGTCAATAAATAAAAGCCCTTCCAAGGCTTAAAAATATCCCCTCTGCCGATACCCCCACTGGCTCCGCTTGTGGCGACAGGAATGGATATTGCCACAGACCCCCCTCCAAACCTTTTGGGGTGTTGACCGATTCAGACTGAGGGGATTTTGAACAGACTGGATTTTTATATGGCCAGTCTCTGTTCAAAATGGATTCCTACCTCCCAGCCAAACAGCTTCTGAGGGGGGAAGGGATGACAACACTTCTGGGGGGGGGGATGACAAAACTGACAAGAATGGCTTTAACTTCTTTTGAAACTGAATGGAAGCATAGTCTTATGAGAAGATATGCCAGACAGCATTAACCCTTTCAGAGCCGGAGGGATAACCCTCTGGCACTCAAAGTGTTAAGTCACGCGTATCTTTGGGTTTTGTTTTGGGGTTTTTTTTTTTCAAACATATTGCACTTTTTTTTCCTTTGCCAACTACAGACTGGACAAAAGAAAAAAAACAGAAGATTACAGAATAAAGAATAAGGAAGACTGAAGAAGACAGACAGTGGATGACAGGTAAGTGTTACACAGATCTTAGGCTAGTGTTAGGGGTAGTCTTGTTGTACATCACTGTTAGGGGTAGTGTAGGTTTAGTGTTTGAAAGGGTGACTGTGTTTGAGTTAACGATCAGTGCTTGACAGTGTGTCAGGTATCGTTAGCTTTTTTCCTTTGATGTGCCCATTATTCACACTATTTAGTGTGGGTTTTGGGAACTTAACACACAAAACGGACGTTTGGCTACATGTCCATTTCTGTGGCCTCACGTTTGTTGTTGTTTCAGCTTGTAGGGCAATTGGATTGCTCCGCTAGCACTTTTTGCTAATGGGCCATTAGCCATTATCGCCCTACCGGCTGTTTTAACTGGATCAAGGTCCTAGAGTTTTCAGATTCCCTGCAATAACAGGGACTGGGCATCTACTTCAGGAGTAGAAAATGTGTGGCATATCCCTCTGGCACTCAATAGGTTAAATATTAAGTAGAATGCCTTGTCTTTTAAAGTCTATTGTTAACTTAGGGTGACACTACAAGCATATAAATGAACTACCATAATGTGTAGAATAGGAAACCTATAACAAAGTATCATATTGGTGGTTGGAAGGATGCGGAAAGAATTAAGGCAGTACAGACTGGAGGTATAGAAATGGCAACAGTAACAGTTATGCATACTGCCTGGCTATTGGACACTAGCATTGTACTCAATACAATACTGCTATACATGGCATCAACCAACAGATGGCAACGGTGAGTACACAGGACTTTGCATTTTGGACAATTCCTGTGCTTCCCAAACAGGACTCAACCAATAGATGGTGAAAGTGAGCACACAGCACTTTGGATCTGAGATAATACATGTGTTTCCCAAACATGGCTCATACAAGAGATGGCGTCAGTGAGCACACAGGACTTTCGCTGGAAAAGTCCATGGCAAATGTATTGCTTGTAATGTCCATATAACCCCACAGTCCTCACACATTACAGGGACAGGTTAACCTCCTGTGTTTACACATAGACATTTTAAGGTTTTACTATGTGTATTATTTAAGGCTATGGCTGCTTAAAAGGGACACTTTACACTAATATCAGGTAATTCTTAAATATATCCACATTGGTTTGCAATCATTGCATATGTTATTCACACATCTCTCTATCAAAGTCTTATTTTAACCCCTTAACGACGCATGATGTACATGTATGTCATGAGGCTGCGGTCCCTAAAGGACCAAGGACGTACATGTACGTCATGGAATTCTGGGCTCCCCGCTCCGCTGCACACCGTTCAGGGAGTCCGGAATCAAATGGTTAAAAAAAAATGCTTTGTGGTCCTTAAGTTACCGCACCGTGCATGCGTGGCTGGTGCTCAAGGGGTTAAGCTTGTTCTAGGTCATTACATTTTAGAACTGTTATGGCTTATGAGAATGGTAAAATACAACCTTCAATTATTTCAGGTTCTTTGATACCATAGTTTAATAACAAACACGTTAAAGGGATAGTAATACTTCATTTTATCTTTATTTTATTTTGTAGGCATTAAAAAAACATGAAGAATGATATAAGTCTTATCTCACACATAGGGCCATTATGTTAGGAGCTTTCCTCTGTGCTATGCTACCTGCATCTCCACTTCTCATAGAGCTCTCATGGTGAAACATTGTGTGTCAGATGTGGTAAGTATTACATAATGTGTATATCATTAAAGGGATAGTAATACTTCGTTTTATCTTTATTTTATTTTGTAGGCATTAAAAAAACATGAAGAACGATATAAGTCTTATCTCTCAAACCTTTATGGTTTGAGAGATATTCACAAGCAAAGTTTCCCCTCCTGCCCCTTTTACCTAGTGTAAGCCATCTCTTCTCAGATGTGGAATGCAGTCCATAGACCAGACAGATAACAGCAGGGGACAATCTTCTTCCTATGAGAACAATGAAAGCCCTGCCCCCCTTGACAAGTTTTTCAGGTTTTTCCCTTATCTTAATTGAAGATTGTCCCTCTCTGCAGTCTACCTGGGCATCTCCCTTCTGCTCTGGCTGAACAGTGTTACATCAATAAAAGGGACAAGAGGGGGATACTTTGTTATTGAATTACTCTTGAACTACAACTCTGACAGAATTGAAATAACACTCTCTAAAGTCCAAATACTATGATGATTAATTAGAGCTGCTTTTATTATGAAACATTACTATCCCTTTAAATATATCCACATTGGTTTGCAATCATTGCATATGTTATTCACACATCTCTCTAGCAAAGTCTTCTTTTAACCCCTTAAAGACGCATGACGTACATGTATGTCATGAGGTTGCGGTCCCTGAAGGACCAAGGACTTACATGTACGTCATGGAATTCTGGGCTCCCCGCGCATCTGCATGCTGTTCGGGGAGTCCGGGATCGAATGGTAAAAAAAAAAATGATCCGTGGTTCTAAGTAACCACACGGTGCGTGTGCGGCTGATCCTTAAGGGGTTAAGCTTGTTCTAGGTCATTACATTTTAGAACTGTTACGGCTTATGAGAATGGTAAAATACAACCTTAGATTCTTTCAGGTTCTTTGATATCATAGTTTAATAACAAACATGTTAAAGTAATTTGTGTGTTATAAAAATTAACCCCTTAAGGACCCTTGACGTACCAGGACCGTCACGGTCCTTGAACTACTCAAGGACCGATGACGGTCATGGTACGTCACATACTTTTTACTTACAGCGCTCTACCGGGAGCGCTGTAAGTAAAAATAGGGCCTGAAATAGACCGCTCCAAGATCGGAGCGATCTCTTTCAAGCCCCATAGTGACAGGTCACGTGTACCGGCACGTCAAAGTGCCCCTATGCGGTCATTATGGGACGGAAATGTCCCGTGACTGCCGGTCCTTAAGGGGTTAAGGGAAACAGAAAAGTAAATCCTGGACAGGTTCCAAACAAAGGCTTTTAACAAAATAAGTACAAAACATAAAACCGTGTTTATGATTTCATAAAATGTGTTTTTTTTACTGTTTTTTTTACTATTTTCAGCAATTGAAAATAAATTTGTTTGCCAGAGACTGTAAATACAAAGTATTCTAACATGTTGACACAATAATCGGGGGTGTAGTGTGTGATTTTAAAAGGTTGAAATTCCAGAGGCTATAAATTACTTAATTAACAATCACATTGTGGTTATTGTAAGGACTATCATGACCCTTTATAAGAATATATTTATTTTAAAAAAGTGGACACTTTTCAGCACATGTTATAAAGAGGAAAACACAGCATACCAAGGGACTTACTCAGAAAAGATTTAAAGGGATAGTAATGTTTCATATTAAAAGCAGTTCTAATTACTCATCATAGTATTTGGACTTTGGAGAGTGTTATTTCAATTGTAGTTCAAGAGTAATTCAATGACAAAGTATCCCCCTCCCGCCCATTTTACTGATGTAACAATGTTCAGTCAGATCAGAAGGGAGGTGCCCAAGTAGATTGCAGAGTGGGACAATCTTCAATTAAGATAAGGGAAAAACATGAAAAGCTTGTCAAGGGGGGGCAGGGTTTTCATTGTTCTCATAGGAAGAAGATTGTCCCCTTCTGTTATCTGTCTGGTCTAGCACCAGATTCCACATCTGAGAAGAGATGGTTTACACTGGGTAAAAGGGGTGGGAGGGGAAATTTTGTTTGTGAATATCTCTCAAACCATAAAGGTTTGAGAGATAAGACTTATATCGTTCTTCATGTTTTTTAATGCCTACAAAATAAAATAAAGATAAAACGAAGTATTACTATTCCTTTAAAGGAAGCTTTAACTCTTTGAATGCTAGAGACATATCCAACACCTTGCTGTGCAAAGCAATGAAAACATTGATGGCATTCAAGGAGTTTAAATTCCACACTTAAATCAATGGCAATTTTTATCCCCACACCCCACCATGTAGTTGGTATGCTCCAGCATTGCTCATCTTTTTCTCTCTGTATAAGGCCTCAAACAGCCCTTCTAAGTTATTATAAGAAACCAATTATATTTCCATACATTCAAAGTTATTTATCAGGGAACAGGTCATGCATCACTTACCTATCAATCACTTTTAAGGCATCCAAATATACTTGTTTTTGTTAAAAAGACTTTATAAATCTAAGGGGAGGACCCATTACACTGATGATATCAGTAACATTTTGAGGGTATAAATGAGAAAAAAAAGTTAAAATATAAAACGTAACAACTAAATAGTATTATTTATGTGATATCTTTTTCACCTTTTCACTTTCATAGCATTAGGGGCCACATTTCCCATTAGACACAGTAGACAACCACATACAGTGCAAAGTTTTGAGAAGCACTTCAGATATGCTGGCCACACCAACATTCTGAGTTATGGCCACAAGTTTCCTAATGCCCCTGTACCAGACACCAAGATGTGGTTTATGACAGGTGTTCTGTTTACTATCTTACATCTCCTATAACCGGCATTTATGTGACAACTTGGAAGTGTTGGATACCTCTCCAGCTGCCAAGAGATTAAGTGCTAATTTCTTTCTTGCCTGATTTATGAAAAACATTTATTTTCTGTGCCAGTGAACAGAGAATGGAGCTAGAGGTGGAGTAATGTGAAAAGGTGGGATGTGGCCATGGGTCAAGCTAATGTCACCTTTGTTACTTTGTCTACTTGAACCTGAGATGCAAATCCAGCCATGATATTATTAGTCAGCATGACCAGAGAGTTAAGACTCCCACTGCGCCACAGAATGCAGTGGGAGGACAGAGAGAAGGCTTTTTCTAACTGGCTCGGCACCGGAGCAGTACGTTTCAGACAATCTACATGGCTTAATATGCACATGTGATTCCCCGAAAGTGTGAATCACATGTGATAGGACCCATGTGACAGAGTAAATGTATGTAAACATTGCCTCTGTCACCCTCCTCCTCACACAGATCATGAGGAAGAGATAGAGAAGATTGTTCTGAAGTGAGTTAAAGTCCTGCACAGTGTGAAGCATTGTGTTCTTTTAAAAAACAAAACAAAACAAAAAAAAAGGTGCATTTCCCCCCTTAGAAATATAGTTTGGGTGGTTGGGTATAGATTGGATTACGGTTGACATGGGTTAGGGTAAGGTTTATGCTTAGTGCTAGGTTTAAAAAAAAAAGGAAACAGCTCTATAGCTTGGGTGGGTAAGTATTCAGTGGAGAACTAGGTAGAATTAAGCATTAGGTAGATTATTATCTTTTAAAAAAATTGACGTGTATATAAGTTAAAGGGATAGTAATACTTCGTTTTAACTTTATTTTATTTTGTAGACATTAAAAAAACATGAAGAATGATATAAGTCTTATCTCTCAAACCTTTATGGTTTAAGAGATATTCACAAGTAAAGTTTCCCCTCCCGCCCCTTTTTGCTAGTGTAAGCCATCTCTTCTCAGATGTGAATCTGGTTGTAAGACCAGACAGATAACAGCAGGGGACAATCTTCTTTGTATGAAAAGAATGAAAGCCCTTCCCCCCTTGACAAGTTTTTCAGCTTTTTCCCTTATCTTAATTGAAGATTGTCCCTCTATGCAGTCTACCTGGGCACCTCCCTTCTGCTTTGGCTGAACAGGGGGATACTTTGCTTGTGAAAAACCATAAAGGTTTGAGAGATAAGACTTATATTGTTCTTCATGTTTTTTTAATGCCTACAAAATAAAATAAAGATAAAACGAAGTATTACTATCTCTTTAAGTAGGTTAGTAAGTATTGGTGGGCAGTTATTTAGTAGAAATTAGACAATTTGTTTAGAGTAGGAAGCAACATACGTAATAATGCAGTGAATGTACACTCCTGAAGAGGCATATGCCTTTTTGGCAGTAGATTCTGAGGCCACTGAATCTGCAACAGATTTTGACACTTCTAGCAATACCTCTAGTAATCACACAGGGCCTCCTGTCTAAATAGCAGTACTATTTCAAGTACGACCCCTGTTCCTGACCCTATGGAATAGGTACCACCAGTTGGCTTTTGTCCTGCAATTCCTGAATTCACAGCCAACCCAGGAATTAAAGTGGATATATCAAAATGTACCCCTGTCCATTTTTTATTATTATTTTTGGGGGTATATATTCTTAAACGAATAGTATGCAGTCCAATATCTTGAAGCCAATCCTTTATCCTATATTGCAAGGCAGCACTACTGGCACCACCATACATATAGAAGAGTTTAAAGGGATAGTAATACTTCGTTTTATCTTTATTTTATTTTGTAGGCATTAAAAAAACATGAAGAACGATATAAGTCTTATCTCTCAAATCTTTATGGTTTAAGAGATATTCACAAGCAAAGTATCCCCCCCCTTCAGCCAGATCAGAAGGGAGGTGCCCAGGTAGACTGCAGAGAGGGACAATCTTCAATTAAGATAAGGGAAAAAGCTGAAAAACTTGTCAAGGGGGGAAGGGCTTTCATTCTTTTCATACAAAGAAGAGTGTCCCCTGCTGTTATCTGTCTGGTCTTACAACCAGATTCACATCTGAGAAGAGATGGCTTACACTAGGAAAAAGGGGGTGGGAGGGGGAAAATTTGCTTGTGAATATCTCTTAAACCATAAAGGTTTGAGAGATAAGACTTATATCGTTCTTCATGTTTTTTTAATGCCTACAAAATAAAATATAGTTAAAACGAAGTATTACTATCCCTTTAAGAAATTCTTGGCCCCAGCAATGGCTATGGACAGAATTAAAAAACCTAGAATTAGAGTGTGAAGAAACAAGAAGTTAAACGCTCATGCCCCTGTGATATGTGAGGACTGTGGGATTACATGGACATTACAGGCAATCCATCTGCTATGGATTTTTCCCATCTTAAGTCATCTGAACCCTGTATAGCAGCCTTCACTGCATTACGAGATCTCCATTCACATTCACTATTATTTAGTAATCACTCCCTGTCTTCATGTCCTGCACATCCCCTTTAATTGAATACATTTTTTTGCATATACTGTGCCTGTTTTTTTATATCGCATACAAATTATTATTAATACACCTTTCTATCACTAGTTGTTAATATTATAATTCATCACTGTCATAATCCTTAACTCCACCTTGGAGTTTTGGGATCATTCACTATTTTGTGTTATAAATATAGATATATATTTTTATAATATTTTTTGTTTTTCGTTTTTATTTTATTTTTTGGTCAGTTCAGGGGTTAATGTTTCTGTTTAACTCTGGCCATTTTCTATGGATAGAGTTAGGTAAGCACACTCTTTTGTGGACCCTAATGGGTGATAGGAAAGTATGTTCAGTAATATACAATTATCTAATCTGTTTGCATAATCTTGTTACATTTTGATTCATTTAGGCCTCGATCCAAATGTTGGAGATGGCTGTTTTTTCTGCCAACGGCATTTTTTCCAGCACTGTAAGCTATTCAAATGTCTGTGCTGTGAAAAAATACCGGCAAAAAAGAGCCGTTGTTTGTTAAACTTAAGAGGTGTTTTCAATTGAAAATGATGAAAATACTGTAAATAGCAATTCAGATGTCTGAGTTAGCCAAGAACAGGCGATAAGGGACTCAAGTTATTGCAGGAAAGTTAACACCTATTTTTTTTTTTTTAAACTTGAGTCCCTTATCGTCTGTTTAAATAGCCGACACAGAAACTTAAAGTTAAAAAAACCTAAGACCTTAGTGGATGCATTGATATGCGACTCTAAGCCACATATCAATAAATCCAAAGTATAAAAAATGTGTCAGACGTTAGTACAATTAACCCTATGAGTGCAAGTGGGGTAAAATTACCACGCCGACATTCATAGGGTTAACCAGACTAAGTTAAAAAACATCACATTACAAGTAACACTTGTCTTAAGTGATCTCTAGTGGAGTCCTCAGCTTCCTGGTCATCTTCTGTCCAATCTTCTGTCCTTCTTTCTTCTCTTGTATCTTCTGTCTTCTTTCTTCTTGCTGTAAAAGAAAAACAAAAGTTTAAGTTAAAAGCATACAATGTTTAACCCCTTGAGTGCCAGAGGGGTACGCAACGCATTGCAAAGCAATGTGTTGCGTACCTCTCTGGGGCCCAAAGGGTTAAAGCATATAGTAGTGTGCCACGTCTTAAAATACAAATGCCAATATAATAATAAAACTGATAAGAAATCTTTTCAATATATTTCAATCCAATGGTATTGCCATAAGTAAAAGAAAATAAAAATAACACTTATCATTCAATTGTTGCTGTCTCCACCACTGTGTGAGGTGCTGAGGCAGCAGCGGAGACAGAATAAGCCATCACACACACCCTACCCTTATATATGGGCAACCTCACTTCTAATTCTCTCACAGCCATTGGCTGGGATATGCTTACGCACCTCCCAGCCAATCAGCTTTGAGCGGCTGTACTTTAAACTGATTGGCTGGGAGATGCGTAAACATATCCCAGACAATGGCTGTGAGAGAATTAGAAGTGAGGTTGCCCATATACAAGGGCAGCCTCAATTCTAATTCACTCATACCGGAACAAGCATCGGCCCATGGACAACAAGAGGGAGGGGGCGTGACGCCTTATTCTGTCTCCGCCGCCGCCTCAGCACCTCACACAGTGGCGGAGACAGCAACAATTATATGCTAAGTGTTATTTTTATTTTCTTTTACTTATGGCAATACCATTGGATTGAAATATATTGAACATTTTTCTTATCGGTTTTATTATTATGGGGGAATTTGTATTTAAAGACGTGGCACACTACTATATACTTTAACCCTTTGGGCCCCAGAGAGGTACGCAACACATTGCTTTGCAATGTGTTTCATACCCCTGTGGAACTCAAGGGGTTAAACATTGTATGCTTTTAACTTAAACTTTAAAGCAAGAAGATAGAAGAAAGTAGACGGAAGATAAAAGAGAATATAGAAGAAAGAATGGAGACAGAAGGAGACAGACAGTGGATGACAGATAAGTTTAACACAGACTTTTTAACGATCGGTGCTTGACAGTATGTCAGGCACCGATGGTTAACTTTTTTACTATTAAGTTCCCAAAACTGGCGTTATTTAGCAGCGTTTTGGGACTTAACGCACAAAACAGACGTTTGGACACAACATCAGTTTTGTGTCCTAACATCCGTTGTGCTAAATGTCAGTAGGACATTTGAATACCGACCAATACATTTTATTTTGTCTGTCGGTATCCATTTTGCCCTAACGACATTTTTCTACTGGACCGAGCCCTTAAAGAGGTTAATATCACATGTAAATGGGTGTATCAAATGACATACATAGTCAGCTACTTAGATATGAGTGGACTGCATAACAATCTGTCGTAGGTACGTTTGAATTTTAATTAACCAATCAATTTCCATGTTACTTCCCGCAGGATATTTAAACAATTGGAACAAAGGCAGACCTTACATTCCTCTGAAGAAGTGATCAGCATACCTGGGAACCTTCAGTTGAGGGCTACCCGGAGGGTAGTCCTCTGTTCACCAGGGGGTGACAAAAATGACGCTAATCGTGTCAAAAAGGGGCGGGGCTTGCCGCGAGTGAGGGGGGGACTTAACCCTTTGAGTGCCAGAGTGGTACGGAATGCATTGCAAAGCAATGCATTCCTTACCACTCTGGCACTCAGAGGGTTAAAGGTGACACACAGAAGGCTGGGGACTGAGGATCAGCGGGAGAAAAAGTGGATGTGGCAGAGTTTCAATATCAACTCTCCACATCCAGAGGAATCAGCCTCTGCCCCGGAGACCCGGTAAAGCTCTGTCAGAACCGGAGTCTCCGGGGCAAATCCGAGAGTTCCCAGGTATGGTGATCAGCTGTCCCACGAAACATGTCAGGAGGTTTGTAATACTTGTTTTATATTGGAATAAATCTATAAACTTATTATTTTTGTCTGCTGTGTTTTCAAACACTTAAAGAGATAGTAATGTTTCACAATAAAATCAGCTACAATTACTCTTCATAGTATTTGGACCATTGAGAGTGTTATTTCAATACTGTCAGAGTTGTAGTTCAAGAGTAATTGAATGATAAAGTATCCCCGTCCCGCCCCTTTTACTGATGTGACACTGCTCACCTCAAAACAGCAAGACTGTTTGGATGGATCACAAAGACAGACAATCTTCAGTGAGCATAAGGAAAAACCTGAAAAACCTGGCAAGGGTGGGGCAGGGTTTTCCTTATGCTCTCAGTAAGAAAATGGTCCCTTGCTGCAATCTGTCAGATCAAGACAGAGACCAGATTCCACATCTGAGAGGAGGTGGCTTACAATAGCTAAAAGGGCGGGACGGGGATACTTTATCATTTGATTACCCTTGAACTACAACTCTGACACTCTCCATGGCCCAAATACTATGATGATTAATCAGAACTGCTTTTATTGTGAAACATTACTATCCCTTTAAGTCTTTTTACCCTGTGTGATTGTAGCTATTGGAGTGCCAGTCCTTTTATCATCCTGTTGCGGGTAGGACCGATAACATTTCCCAGCTGGCTTATGCACCCGCTCTGCATTACAACTGGCTGGTGGGAACTAAATATGTGAGTATCACTTTTTATATACCATTCAGATCGATGATCTTCTTATCCTATATTTGGGCTCACCTCCTGTGTATACTTTTTCTGTGTTACTTTCGGACAAGTGTGTTGGATGCCTTATTCAAAGTGATCGAGTGACTCAAACACCACGTGGGGGCAGTGTGAAAAACCTCCATAAGTGATAGTTGATACTTTTTATGGAATTAGTAGCATACAAAAGATGTGAGTAAGATTCCTTCCTTTTTATTGATGTTTTGGTCCATTTGGATATAATACACTATGATGCTCTCACACTTCTTTTCTTCTTGGTCTGAGTACTACACAACACATTACATTGCAAGGCATTGTCTACCTCTGAAGCACTCAAAGGTTTTAATGTGCAGCACTGATAAGATGACAACACTGCAGCAGCTGGATGAGCAGAGACTTGCTGAGGGACAATTACCCTTAGCTTGGGTGTGGTTTAGCATTTAAGGTGAGTCAATCATACTCATTGTTATGCAAAACAATCCCTATCAGTTCGGCAGGGAAGTACAGTGACTATGTTGACAACAGATAGGGATTGGGATGGCCAGCTGAAGTACTTAATGATATACGCATTATGTAATACTCACCACATCTGACACACAATGTTTCACCATGAGAGCTCTATGAGAAGTGGAGATGCAGGTAGCATAGCACAGAGGAAGGCTCCTAGCATAATGGCCTTATGTGTGATGTAACCACACAAAGACTACAGTTGAAGGGAAGTTACGTACAGAAATAAACCAATCTGTAAAAGGCTGAGTTTCACTGATTGGTTTACTGTAGTCTGGCTCTGTTTATACAGTTTTCTCACTCACCAACCACCAAAATGCGAAGCTGGCAAAGGTTTCACAATCACTGAGATATGGACAGTGAGGCAATAACAAACAGGATACCACAGTTCTCTGATTCCTATGCTACTGACAGCTCGTAGTAACACACCCACAACATAAGAGTCTTCCTCCATTGTTCCCAGCAAGAAGTTACACAACACCCACCTGTGTTTTGGCTTGTTCTGTGTTCCATTTGTGTTCCATACTTTTTGATACTCTGTTTGTCTGACACAGAAGGAAATCAGTGAGTGCTTTCAATGAGATTGCACAAGGCTAATGTGATCCACTTCATGCAGTAAAATCAAACAAACATTAATTGGTATCCCATTTTAATACTGTGAAATGTAAAAGTGTGTGTATTTGTATATAAGATGTTGAACATTTCAAAGTAGGGTGTGAGAGGCAGATGGTGAATGGGAGGTGCTAAGGCTAGAGTCCTGCAAATGCTGTAATAAGCAAAGTTTGCAAACTGAGGGAAAGTGAACGTGGGACAGTCATGAATAGTCCATGCTTGTGAGGATGCAAAAGTTTCAGAGCACGACATATGGAGTGTGATGTTTGTGAGGTAACAGTATGAAGTGAGTCGGTTGTTACTCGAAGAAGAGAAAAGTACGGGTGGGCCAACTCCTTGCAGAGATTTCTTCAGGAGAGGCCAGACAGGCTTGGCCCCCTGGCCACTTCTTTCAAAATAATACCCTCTGTATCTCCTGGAGAGGCAAGAAGTAAGAGATTAGATTATCTCCTCCTTACTGCTGCCCTGGGGCGTGGCTGACATGAACTGAGAATTCTTTGTCACGTGACAGGTTCTATGTTTCTAATACAAAAGATATATACCAGCGAAAAAGATAAACTTTTCCATTATTCACATCTTCACACAGAAATACACACAATGTGACACGACACACACACAGTCACAAAAACACACTTAGTGACGCTATATACTATGAAAAATTGGCTTAATTCTTGAGCACACCATACACTCTCTTATATCCTAACCTTGTTCTATTTTCCACTGTAACCATAAATATACTGTGTGGCACCCCAACCTATATTGCTTCTTCAACCTTACTCCACTGTCCCACTGATAGTCACAGAACCCCAAATACACTGTCTGACATCTTAGCCTTGTTGTCCACTAGTAACCACAGACCACCACACATATATTTTCTCCTGTCCAGCCTTGTTCCACTGACCACTGGTAGCCATAGAATAGAACCACATATTTACTATCTTCTGTCTCATCCTTGCTCAACTGTCACTGGTACCCAGAGAACCACACATATAACGTATGCTTCCCCCACTGTCCACTGCTAGCCAGGGAACCAAACATGGAATATTTGACAGCCCAGCCTTGATCCATTGTCCCACAGGAAGCTGAAGAATCACACATACACTGTATGACACCCGGCCTTGTTTCAATAGTAACTGGTAGCATTAGAACCACACATATACTGTCTGTTTTCTCAGCCTAACTGCATTGTACACTGGTAGTCACAGACCCACACATACGCGTTCTGTGACTTCAGCCTTCTTCCGCTTTTACCTGGCAGCCAAAGAACCATACATACTGTCTGACACCCCAGCCTATGCATTGCATTGTCCAACCCTCTGGTCCTGAAATGGTTAATGTTATACTATTCTTTTTCTTATGTTCCAGTAGTGCTATTTTGCCTTTCTGTATCTTAATTAGGCTATTCCTGATAGCAGTTGCTAAGGAACTCAATTGATTAAGTGTAAATTAGCTAGCATCTGTAAGAACATTACACAGATGAGATGCTTTACTGTGTGATTCATTTCTAATTCCAGATCAGTATGGTGAAATAATTTACATTTCTCAGCTGTATTGTCTGCTCACTTGGCAAAGTACATTGTGCTCAAAACCAAAGACTGAACTGGCAACTGAAGCCTCTGTAAAATTACCTTTGTGCCCCAAGTTTTATGAAGATACATACTTAAATATATACTTTTCTAATTCCAGCCAAGAAGCAATATCATTTTGTCTTACACTAATTAGAGATGCTCATTCAAATGTTATTACAGTTCAAACTGCATAGACCAGGTGGCACTGTTACTGTCTTATACTAGTGAGAGGAGTTGCCTAAGGGTCTCCCATGGAATGCAGAAGTAAAGCTTGTGTGGACACCAGGTGGTACTGTTTCTATCAGTTAGATTTCAAAAAGGACAGCTTAAGTTGTAATAATTTTTGAATTAAAGAGCTAGCAACTCCTTTATTTTGACTTTACATTTTCTGAAATATACCAAAACACTAATATTGGGTAACACTGTTGCCCCTATACTCTAAATACCACCAAAGCATGAATATGATAAAAGAGGAACCAACTGCTGCTCTTCTAAATATTCTGCCAGCAATCAGAGTGAAATACAAAAAGGAAAAACAACAATATAGAAAAGCGCAGGTGCCTCTAAATAAAATCACAATTTATTATATTTATTAACCCCTTAACGACCCTTGACGGGCATTGTACGTCATGGGTCGATTTGAGTTAACGACCCAAGACGTACTATGGCCGTCATGGAATTCCGGGCTCCCCCCGCAGCTGCACGCCGTTCGGGGAGTCCGGAACTGGAAGGAGAGAAAAAAAAATGCTCCGTGGTCCTTAACTGACCACGCCGTGCCGATCAGCTGGTCGTTAAGGGGTTAAAAAGCATATAGATGTATATCAAAATATTGGGGGGTCTCCTATTACTTAAACATATATCCCTTATATGCTATAGGTACCTAATAGCAACACAGATAAAAAAAATTCCAGACCTATAAAAAGTAGAATAAAAGGTTCTAATTGTCCAAAATAAGTGCTGTAGTACAGGACAGGCTGTATATCATATAAACCCAATATATTCATGCCTTGATCTTGTAATAGTAATCATGGAGGGTAAAGCGTTTACATCCCAGACACAGTATAATAGTACCTTATTCTTATAGTAATCTCAATATCAGCAATGGTGTTAAAGGGCAAGGCGTATATATATCCCAAGCACAATATCAGCAGGCCTTGATGTAAATACCTTTATAGGTCGTGATTCATGCAGCTTTTCTCCCGTCTTTTTGTAGGTGTGGCTCCAATATATATGTGTATATAGCCTCCTGCTCTTGCAGGCAGAAGTATATTTTCCGATAGTAATCGAATCACAGTCTATTTCACCTTGCTGAATATGCGCTGTATCTTCCTCTCCCGTCGTTTTGATCTTGGTACTGATGTCAACAATGCTTGACTGACGCCTAAAGCGGGCAGAGGGTATGTTATCCACTCCAGTGCTTGGGATGTTGAATCACCTCCCGTATGTTGTAGCCATTTAATGAATATCAAATCCGGACAATAACACCAAAGTCACTGCAATAGGGACTCTGTATCCAACGCGTTTCGTATCACAAGGGATACTTCTCCAGGGATAGATAGCAAACAGATTTTCTCGAAATCACCATTTTTATACCATTCAGTACTCCTAATTGGTAATCCTGTCTATAAATTGTGATTTTATTTAGCGGCACCTGCGCTTTTCAATATTGTTGATTTTCTGCAATATGTACAGCCAAATTACCTCCACTTTTTTAATTATGTTTTTTATCGTCACCTATTTTTTATTTGACATTGAGCTCCGTGGATCTATTTGTAGATAGCTTTCTATCAGGGTATAGGAAACAGGTCTGTTGATGCAATTTAAAAAAAATGTTAAAAGTAGAAAGCAAACAGTGCATTCAGTGGTGCAGAGAGAGAGTGTAATATTGTATTACATTGTGCTTTGATGGTCCATTGACCTGGAAACTGAGATCCAAGTATGTCACTTTCAGCTAGACTTGTGCATTTGTTTCAGAATGAATGCAAAATTTAACAAAAACTGAGTGTTTCATGACATTCAGATTTAAACAAGAAACAAATGGCATGGAAAAAGCAATTGCAGAAATAGGCACATCACATTCAATCCTTTTGTTGAAATCCATTTGTTTATTTAGTTAATTTAGTCATTCACGTGTATATTCACGTGCTTATACCATCAGTAACAACTATTACACTTACCTTGATTTAAGAGGTCCTGCAGTGTCCTCTACATCAAATAAATATTTAAAAAACTAATACACTGCCGCCAGCATCCTTGCTACTGCCTATATAAAGTAAAAAAAAAATTAAAAAATAACCCTTTGAAAGCCAGAAAAGTATTCCCCGCATTGCTTTGCAATGCTTGGTGAACCCCAGCGGCACTCAAAGGGTTAATCTTACTCAGGCTGTTACCCAACTGAATACATTGCTTTTCCTGTGCATAAGACTACTGTCAAGGATATGTGTTAAATAATCGGTGAAGATGGAAATAGACAATTTGCACTTATTATGTACTTGCAGAAGTAAAATCAAAATAATGGACTACTACTCATTAAGGCCTAGATACTATTCCCCCGAAGCAAAAAAAAAAAAAAAAGTGACAGTATTTTTTCAAGCATGGGAAACCATGCACTTATCTGTGTTGTAAAAAAAGTACTGAATAAAAAAAACACCTTGGACGATAAATGTGAGGGCGGTTTCGCCCATTGACTTGTGGCCAAACGTCAGTTTTGTACGTTCCCAAAACGTTGCTAAATAGCAGCACTATTGGGAACCTCAAAGGAAAAAAGTTAATGATCGGTGGCAGCGGAGACAGTGCCATGTGCCACAGGCTCCCCTCCCTCTCGGACCGATGCAATGACGGAATTTGAACAGAGACTGCCTTTATTTATGAGCAGTCTCTTATCCAATTCCCTCACAGCCATTGGCTGAGATGGGCTTATGCACATCCCAGCCAATCGGATTAAAGCACAGTCACTCGGTACCTTATGTCATTTATTTTTCAGTTAATTTTTTAGACATAAAGAAGAATTTAAAAAGTAGGAAAGTAAAGAAGACTTACCGGAGAAAGAAGATTTAGTGTTTGATACAATGCCCCACAGTAACAATGAAAACTGGTGACACTGGTTTTGAAGGCACAGTTTAGCATTTCATCACCACTTTGTAAATATCCAACATGCCGTAAATCTGAACAACGGTTGACCAAAATAGCCCATTCAGACCAACAGAAAACAAAGAGCAAGTAGCATACTATGATATGCTGTCAAGCATCTCACCCATAAAATTGAAACATTTTCTGTCGGTAATCCTGTGCCTCCAGGTTGAGACATAGAAACCACAATGCCTGATAAAACCATCGTTGTCTAAAAGAAAGAAGAATTGATTCCACACATACATGCTCCCTAAGCCACAAACAAAGGGTGAACTGCTAATTTAACTTCTTAAACCACAGCCAAATACACCAAAATGTGAGCCAAGTGCCCCCAGCTCCAGCACAGCTAACAGCAACACAAGAACCCTTTGAATGCCAAAGGAGTGTGCAAAACTTCAGAAAGCAATGCCCTGCACACCTGCTCCTCAAGGGATAAAGCACAGGCTAAAAACACAAACAAGGTATCCACACCTGTCAGTTGCAGTGGGAGGTAGATGCAACAATGTCATGTCCTGCACCTGCTCACCTGTATCGAATATCAAAGGGACAAGAGGTCCCCCTTTAAGAAGACCTGTATTTGCAGCATTCAGCAACGGTATAAAAACACAATCTTTATTATAAATAGAGATTTTATTACTTTACTTAAAAAAGGAGTGAAAGAAAAAAAAAGGGAGAAATGTAAGGAAACAAAAGTAGTGATTCATAATATGTGGGGGTTTATAAGGAGGGAGTATGACAGATACTAAGATACATTAATTATAATTTGGCCTTAATGTTCAATATCTGCTTACGCCAAATGCATAGTGAGTCAACAGTGTTATGTTCCATCAGTACATACTGCAGGCTGATTCTCCTTAATGTCACTCCTACATCAGCCGTTTTTAACTACCTACTGATCACTAGAGTATGTAACTATTTTGGTATTGTAGTCAACAGCATTCACCACCCTGGTGTAGCAGATATATACACAACGATTAGTGGGAGTATAAGAGAAGTCAATACATTTATTGCTAGGAATAGGTAATCTGCCATTATAAATAAATTCTGTTCCTTGTGTCACAATACTATTCAATGAACTAAATTAGTCATAACCATTGTGAAGTGTACCATTCATCGCTTAATTACTTATATGGAGTTCAATTGACACTAGTTATTGTATCTCATCTTTATTTTCATTTCTAGTAAGATAATGTATTGCGGCTATAATAGTTTTCGCGCAATCCTTTAATGTTTAAAGCAAAGTGCCGCTAGTTAGATAGCGGTTAAAGAGTTTAGGTGTTAATAAACTGAATCTCCAAATTACTTTATATAACTCCAAATGCCATCAATCCAACAGCTTGTTAAGGAGTCTGCATGTTAGTTCATTTCAACTATTCCTAGCATGACAGTGTTTTTTGATTGTGATTTCTGCGATCAGCTAATGTGTATATTTGGATACTGCATACATAGGGGTAGACTTAAAGGAAGGTGTTAGCAAAAAAAAAAAAAAAAACGGGTGCGTTGTTAAAGTGTTGTAAGCCATTTAAAGGTCCGTCTTAAAGGGATAGTAATACTTCGTTTTAACTTTATTTTATTTTGTAGGCATTAAAAAAACATGAAGAATGACATAAGTCTTATCTCTCAAACCTTTATGGTTTAAGAGATATTCACAAGCAAATTTTCTCCTCCCGCCCCTTTTACCTAGTGTAAGCCATGTGGAATCTGGTTGTAAGACCAGACAGATAACAGCAGGGGACAATCTTCTTACAGTGAAATCAATGAAAGCCCTGCCCACCTTGGCAAGCTTTTCAGGTTTTTCCCTTATCTTAATTGAAGATTGTCCCTCTCTGCAATCTACCTGGGCACCTCCCTTCTAATATGACTGAACAGTGTTACATCGGTAAAAGGGGCGGGAGGGGGATACTTTGTAATTGATTTACTCTTGAACTACAACTCTGACCGAATTGTAATAACACTCTCCAAAGTCCAAATACTATGATGATTAATTAGAGCTGCTTTTATTATGAAACATTACTATCCCTTTAAGAACAGCTAATGGCAGTTTGATAATCCTTACGGCCGATAGACTTACGTGCATTGAGACTCATAGAACAAGATTCCCCAGAGCCATTTAAAGGAGTGCAGTACTGCTAACGGCTGAAAAAAAGATACAGTTAACAGTCAAAAGTTAAGACCCAGTTTTCTAAGCCGTTAGATGCATAACGGTAAAAAAAAAAAAAATTACATAGTAAAACAGACAAACTGCATACCGCGCAAGCATGCAAATGGAAAAATTAACCCGTGCGAAGCCAAATTAACACAAAAAAAAATGCCCATGCACCACAAATCGCTGTCACACAACACAACAACCAAGCAACACCACAGGGACAAGGCATTCCAATAAAACACCAATACAACATGGCACGGAACAATGGGGGTTATCACAAAACACAGACACCTGCCAATACAAAACAAGCTCACCTGTGCAACATCACCAGATGATTCATATGTTGCAATTGACTGCACCGCTATCAACAGGTAGTACAAAGGCAAACATTAGTAAATCAAATTCACTTTATTGAAACATTTAAAAATACATACTCAGTCTTCAAACATAGTCATGATTAAGTGCTCTTAGCGCGAAATGTGTGGACTGATTAGTTATTGCACTATATGAGACATGAGACTTCCTTCAGATGTTTGAAGACTGAGTATGTATTTTTAAACATTTCAATAAAGTGAATTTGTTTTACTATGTTCGCCTTTGTACCACCTGTTGATAGTGGTGCAGTCATTTACTACATATGGAATGACTTTGAAGAGCACAAAAGAGAATCCTGACTAGCACGCATCACGAGTGGTGACTGGGTGTGGAGCCCCTTGCCTATATTCAGAAACCTGTGGGTTTTCCTTGGAGCACCATTTGTTTGCTGCTTTGCAACATCACCAGGCGATCCAGACACAACCTGCACCCCACAACTCTACACCCACAACTGACAGAGACACAGCAATCAAAACACACCACATTTTAAAACACAAACACACCAGCAAACACTTACCTGGACAACAAACACCTTTCCATTGGTCATCACTCACCTCACCACCACACCTAGACAACACCCTACCATGTACTTAAAGGGACAGCTCAACACACTCACTTTTGGCTTTTTTTCCACTCAGGGAGAGAGAGAGAGAGAGAGATAGATAGGTAGATAGATAGATAGAACAATCAGTATGTAGGCTTACATATTAATGCAAACACTGCGGAGAAGGCATGCAAGGGAACACCAGCAACCCCCAGGCACACCTGATCAACAGCCTTCACCTGTTCAAGTGAGGAGGCTCTGGCCCAAGAGCCACACAGGAGCCCATCTATCACGGTGCCCTGCTCAAGACCTCAGGCGGCGACATTATTATTCCTGATTCACTGCCTCTCTCTTATTGGTCATGTGATCCTGACACCGCCCAGGGCAAGCCTTTATATACTCTGTCATGTCTATACTGAGGCGCCCTTTCGTGGTGTACCTGTTCCTGATGTTAGCTCCTGTGTTGCTCTGATCGTGTATGACCTGGCCTGCCTGACGACACTCCTGCACATCCTCTGTTGCTGTTTCCATTGCTGACTGATCTGGCTGAGTACCCGCTCCGTTGCTGACTGATCTGGCTGAGAACCTGCTCCATTGCTGACTGATCTGGCTGAGAACCCGCTACGTTGCTGACCATATCTGGCTGAGAACCCGCTACGTTGCTGACTGATCTGGCTGAGAACCCGCTACGTTGCTTACAGTACCTGGCTGAGAACACGCTACGCTGCTGACTGTCTCTGGCTGAGAACCCTCTCCGTTGCTAACTGTACCTAGCTGAGCCCACTCTGTTGCCTCTATCTGGCTAGCATTCCACTCTGCTGTCTTCCTGTTGCACTTGTCTTTAGTAGCGCTGCATGGAGCTTTCATTCTCTTGCCGACTGTAGGCTGAGCATTCATGCTATAGCTGCTTACTGAATAACCACCGCAGGCGGTGTGCACATGCGAAGTACCGGTTCAGTGCTGTATAGCGCTGACTGAGTTACTCTGATCTCCATCTGTGTCCTCATCTGTTTTCATAGTTGGGCTCACTCCCTGTGGGAGTTTCAGTATTCACTCTGGGCGTTACCTCTAGACCCTTTCAGTGCCTAGATCCTCTAGGCAGGATCAGTGCTCCATTCCCTCCTGCAGTAGCCTCAAGGCTCAAGAGCCAGCTGTTGCGTTACATCACACTTTGCAAGTGTGCAGGGACACAAGTTGCCTTTGTGTAATGTGTCTCGATCCACCCCTAGCATTCTAGGGTTTTCCTACCAGAAGCGGTTGCCTTGGTCTTTCTGTGACCCTAGTCCCTAGGGTCAGTGTTGCCTCGTTACTACTGGGTTCAGTGTCTCCCAGGTGTCTGGGTTTCGTGCCAGTTACCTACTAATGGACTCCTAGTCATCTAGAGTCCTGCCACCAGCACTTGGGCTGCGTAGCCTCTGCTAGCCCCTAGTCCGCTAGGGTTGGGTTGCCTGTTGTCTTGTGTGCCTCCGGTCATTAGGGTTCAAGTTCATTACTCTCTCCAGCCAGCTATTGCCTCCATCTCTTCCTATTTCTCAAGGGACTGGCTTGTTATTGCAATATATATATGTTCTGTTATTGTGGGCTTGTGAGCCTAACTTATTGTATGTACTTTATCCTAATAAAGTCATTTTAACCTTACCAGTCGGGTCTGAGTGTTCATCAAAAACCGTGATACCATCCCCACCTAGAGGACAGCACCTGCCTGCAGATGCACAGCTTCAGCGACAGGATGCTCCCCAGCAAAAGGAAGCTCCCCAGCTGCCATAGGGACCCCTGGAGCAGCGTAGGATGTATAGACGACCACCAAGGCTTAGATTGTAAGCTTCTTGGGGCAGGGTCATTTCCCAGTCTAGGATTCCCTTGCAGCACTTTCCCCCACGAATAATGTAATGATTGCACTTAAGCTAAATGCTCTTAACCCTGTTCTGTATTTTTGTGTTTATTTAACATCATAGCCTGATGTTGCTGCACTGATAAGATTATCAGGGGGAGACAGTGCTAGACTGCCCACCCACTTGTTATGTAACCCTAGGGTATAAAAAGAGGGGACTGATGGACAGCAGATAGCGTGCTCCCTGAGTTCCGGAGGTATGGACGCGTAGCCTCATGATGACCCAGGAGGCTCCTGCCTGCTGTCCAGAGACTCCATTGAAGTGTGGCAAGGAACGATGAGGCAAGCATTCCGGGTAATGCAGATCCAATCTATCCCTTCCTGCTGTAACCTAGAATGCTAGAAGGATAGATATAGGATAATGTGATATGTGTTGAATTGTCTAACATCTTTTGTTATGCATGTGTGAGTAAATGGGATATTGGTGTAATAAAACCCACCATATCAGTGTGAAAGAGGTTCTTCACTGCGTATGATTGTGCTGCTTCAAGACGCCCCCCCTTTCGGAGGAAAGCAAGTGGGAGCAGTGATGTGCTAAACAAGAGGACCCTACTGTCCTCAGACACATATGTTTTCTATCTTCTGAGTTTGTCAAGTAAACAGTCACTAACTTGTCTACACAGAGAAGGGCCCAATCTCTTATAGGATAATGTATGACCCAATTATCACAAATTGTGGGGACATTGATGACAGTCGAAATAGTACTGATTGTTATTGTATCCCAGTAATGTTATCTATCTACTTCTGCTGTAGCCTAAGATGCTAGAAGGATAGGGGAAGGATAATATTACATAGTATTGATTGCTATTGTATTTTAGTAATGCTATATACAAGAGCCTGCTATGTGTGTATATGTTACTGTGTGTATTGTTGCTGTGTTGTTGAAGTGACTACTAGTAAAAAAACTTTTATTACTTGGTGTGTTTGTTTAGCTTATTCCTCCAACATGGATCCCAAAGGCACTTTAAGTGCCAGGCGCATTAGGTAATACAACGCCCCCTCTAGAGCATGTGAAATCACCTTTGCATGTGCCATTTTGCACAATATTGCTGTAGACACTCGCTTATTAGGGGATATCCATCCAGATCCCTGTGTGGAGATCCCAGTGCCACAGCCATTGAAGAGTGATACCCATAGAGGTGCTGAGACATTGAATTGTCATTCAACAATACTTTGCCTGTTGGTATTATTATTGATGTATTCCCCAATAGATGTACCATGTTTTGTCTCAATCCACAGGATGCTGATCTCCTGCTTGACTCCTGACACTGCATTTGAATGAGGCCTAGTGAATACAACTCCCTGAATTCGCCTGCAGAGCTGTTACCTCCTCACCAACTGCCCTGGAACATGCAAGATGGAATAGTCCCTGGACATAGCCTCAGTGAATTGAAATCATCCACATGCCAGGTGAGTCTTTACTGCTAGCTGCCATATGTGATAACATAGAGCGTGTTTGGCCTGCAAAATCACACAAGTCACATAGCCACATGTAAATCGTGCAATAGCTCACATCTTTTTCATTCTAGTACCTTCCAGAGCTGCACAATGCATCAACCAGCACAGGACCATGCGACAGAAGGATGCAGAAGACGTATATGTGTGATGAAATCCGCCCTTCACTGAAATACTGTGTTTTCTTGGTTGGTCGTTATTAAAACCCCCACTGTGTTTGTGAACATGTTATGTTGTATGAAGCATAATAGTTAGGTACCATGAGCTTAACCCTTTGAATGCCAGATGGGTACACAACATATTGCTCTGCAATGCTTTCGTACCTCTCTGGTACTCAGAGGGTTAAACAACCAACTGTACCACAAGAGAGACATCCACCATACCACATAGACCTCTGTTCCAACCTGTCCAATGGTACATATGCCTGGAATGGATAGTGTTTCAGAACAATCTAACATCCAAGATGTTGGAGTTCTGATAATATGGAATATCCCCATGTCCCATGTTGCACACTGACCCTCAAACATGAACCACATGATGATTTGGTGTGTTGTTTCCCCAACCTGACCTCACTATACCCCAATAATCCATGTGTCTGGATCCAATTCCACACTGTGGAATCACTCATTGTTTCATTCCCATAATTGATTTGTCATCCATGATGATGACATCCACACGTGCCATATTCAAGAGATCACGTACACAAGCACTGCTGGGAATGTTTTAGAATGGGTTGCGGAAACACTGGCTCAGTGATTAGTATGTGATGTGACCTGTGTTTGTGTGCATATGTCCCAATTGTCAGTTGGCATGCATATTGCCATTCTGACTGCTGGCACGTTTGTATTGTTGTCCTGCAAGTGACCGGATTTGCTTAATGTGATTATGCATGGAGCCATGTCCAGCTACCAAACCGACAGTGCATCAGCTGTTGTTGACAGCTTACATGAGACTTATCCAGTTCCTTTGTGTTCTTCATGTTGACAAGTCTCATGTGAGTTGAATGTCAACAACAGTTGAGTATTGTTTTCTGTATCATTGCAACACACATGAACACCAACGGACGGAGGAGTGCCAGGGTGGTGTCCAATGTATTGCTTTGCATTGCGTTGGATACCCCTCTGATACAGACAGTCTGAAATCTGAGTAAGAAACAGACAATACGGTTCAACAAATGGCATGTTTATTTTTGGAAAAACATTTCTTCTTGGGGGGGAGGGGCCAGGCCTTCCAGACTGTCTGGGACCCTGTGCTGGCATTAGCATGGAGAATGATGGTGTTGAGTCACATTGCTGTAAAATCAACATTTGTGCTTGCATCCTATTATGGTCACATAGCTCAGTAACCATTTGCCCAAAAAAAGTCAGCCATCACAGCCCTCAACTGGCATATATCATCTGTCAGCATTGAGAGATGTTGCTACACAATATGTTGGTGGTGTGCAGTCCTCCTGTTGGTGCTCCTGGTCCTTCTATCAATATGAGTGTCATTATATACTTATTCTGTATACATTGTAGTGAAAGAAAGTGATTTTTATACAGCTTTCACTATATATGTGTATGCATTCAAATTGCTATTATTTACTCCACTCAGAGGGTATTTCTCGTGCTGTTCTTCCCCCCCGTTTTCTCTATTTTCACATGTTCAACAGTGGCTCTTGAGAGGGACTCTCATTACATGACACATATTAAGACAAGCTGCAGAAATGAGAGGAAAAACACTCTTTGAATAACTGTATGATTAGGGACAATTTGTGTATATTTAACATAGATGTCTTATTTTATCAGTGAGTGTACATATGCCTGAAACACCCATTGGGATTTACACACACTGGGAAATAACATATATATATATATATGATACAATTCTATATATACATATGCTGTTTTAAGTACCATAACTCACACTAAATAGTCTGAGAAATGGGAACATCAAAGGAAACCAGCTAACGCTAAGAGCTTGACACAGTGTCAAACACTAAGCGTGAGCTAAAAACACAGTGACACTTATGAGCAGTAAGCCTCCCATTGGCCCTACACTATGTCTAACATCAACAATAAAGTGGACCCTTGCTATCCCTAACACTATCCTATCATCCATAGCTGGAATACCTACATGTAATCCTGACTTCCAGTAGAGTCTTCTGCATCCTGGCCATCCTCTTTAAATCTTCTTATGTAAGCGTCTATATTCTTCTTCATCTGTCATCCTCTTCTTCTTTCTTCTTAATCTGTTATCCTCTTCTTTATTCTTCCTCATCTGTTATCTTTTTCTGTCATCTCTGTCTTCATCTGCCATCTTCTTCTTTTTTCATCTGTGCTCCTCTTAATTCTTCTTCTTTAAACTTTGTGTTCCACCTACAAAAAAAATATATATAGGAGGCAGTGAACAACAGCAAAACAAACCCTCCTTGTACCTTTGAGGCCATTGCCTGTTGAGGGAAGTTTGAACAGGGACTGCCTTTATATGGCCAGTCCCTGTTCAAATTAATTCCTACACTCCCATTGGCTGGGATGTGAGGTTAAGCAGGGCATGGAAAGTGCCCTGCAGTAAACACACCTCCCAACCAATCAGCTTCTAGCTGGAGGGATGACTCAACATGCTAGAAGCTGATTGGCTGGGAGGTGTGGTTACTGCAGGACATGTTCAATACCCTGCATAACCCCACATCGCAGCCAATGGGAGTGTGGGAATTAGTTTGAACAGGGAATGACCATATCAAAAGGCAGTCCCTATTGAAATTTCCCTCATTGCGGATCAGGCAACGGCCCGAAAAGTACAAGGAGGGTTTTTTTTTTTTTTGCTATTGTTTCCTGCCGCTGACAGCAACATATGTTTAATGATAGCTTTTTTCTAATAACTATATATTTTTTTACATTTGAAACACTAAGTTTAAAGAAGAAGAATGAAGAGGAGTAAAGATGAAGAAAGAATACAATGACATATGAAGACTGAGATGATGGATGAAGAGAACTGATGAAGAAGAAGAAAGAAGAGGAGGACAGATGAAGAAGAAAGAAGAAAATAGAAGCTTACAGATGAAGGATTGAAGACCTGGCTGCAGAAGACCCTGCTGAACATCAGAGTCACAGGTAAGTGATGCTTTTATGGTGTTATTATTAAGCTAATTTTTGGTGATAACATTGAGACCCTCAACGTGTGTTACTACCCACCACATGTAATTGAATCACAAATTCAACTACTTTGACATTGAATCCTACAGGCACAAATGTAGTGCCCGTAGTGCATTTTTTCCATTCAGTAGTCTGTCACAGCAGAGATAATTGCATACCAGACTACAACTTCAAACAACAGACAGTACTTTTTTTTACCAGTGCAATTGGATTGAGACCCTTAACGGTATTAATAGAATCAAGGCCCCAGACCAGGCTCTTGACAGCTCAGGAATCCTGAATGCCCTGTGACCCATTATGATCCAGAGGATCACAATTAATTACACTGGAACTCTGTCAGCTGCAATATAAGGCTCTTGTGTGTGACGTGTAAGGGAACCATGTTGAAAGTGAAACCATGGTTCCCTTCCATCTACTATGAACTGATGCACTAATTTCCCAATATAGGGATCTATGCTTACCAGATCAAGATGGCTTATCGCAGAAAGGACCGTTACATATGTATGTCTGCGTAATTAGGAAAGCATCAAAGACTATATGATGACTACATTTTAGAAAGTAAACAAAAGGTAAAGTCTGTGCATCAGATACCAGCTTTTACCAATAAATAACCTGTGACTTACTATAGTTAATAAACAGTGAGATTAAGAAACATGTTACCTGTGTAGGGATCACTACTTTAGATTTATTTCTTCTTTTTTACTACTTCACTTACATGTAGGTGGTTAGGCACATGCATTAGGGGACTCATTGCCAAATATTTTTTCTACATTGCCAAATATTTTGCTGCGTCAAGTCTCTATCTGCCACTAATCTGAAGTGAACATATTTAATATAATGCAATTAAGGAGCTATGATGCAATCTTATGTCTGCTGTGAGCAAAGCCCTAATGAAGGTAATGAAGGAAGAATTTTCACCTTTCCTAATTGCAAAAGCACCTGTAAGCAGGAAGCAACTAACCAAGGAGATGGGAGGATCCCAAACCTCAAAAAAATGCAAAAAAAAAACCCATAAAAAATACTGATCATTAGTGTTTAGTTACAAATAAGTGTGGCACAAATAAGTGTGTAGTTATGAGAACAGAAAAAGACTATATTTTGACTGAGTAAGCAAAAGTAACTCTGTATATCAGACTCCAGCTTAGTTGCATTAATACTAAATACATGTTCACTTCTAATCTGAAGTGTCTTGATGTGGAGAGCAAATTGCACATGCTTTTGATTACAACCATGTTTCTAAGCAGGTTATTCATTGTTAAAGGTTGGTATCTATTCCACAACTGCACTTTTTGGCTACTACAAAAAGCAGTGCAGTCTGCTATTTCTGCACAGAAAGAGTTATAATAAATATCCGCAAAGTCATTCAATCATTCCAAATTACTCACCATCTTTTGGGACATTGGCTTGCCAATATAATATTATACTATTCATTGTTCTGCCAAGACTATAATTATTTTTGGACCCTACATTTTTGCATACCTTTTTAATACATCTTCCTTTTCTATTAAAGGACAGTATTTCATCTTGCCATCAGGTCTTGCCATCGGGTAACCTCAGAATCAATGTACAAGAGAATTACAATTAGAGTGGTGGAACCATGTTTCCCTGGGGGTTTTGATGTGTGGCATTTATTGGCAATCGATTAGAATTGATAACTATTCCGGATATGTAGATCCTACAGTGGGTATTGATTAAAACCAATATATATCTATTGCATCATAGGTGTAGTGATTTTGTGACAGCTCCAGATCTTGTAAATATTTAAAGTATACATGTAAGTATTTGGTCACTATTGATAAGTTAAAGGGATAGTAATACTTAAAATGTAAAAAAAAAATATGTTGTAGGGTTTATCCCTCTGAGTAAAACAAGAGGACTACCACTGCTGAAAGGTGTTTCATTCAAAAGTTATTAATTTTCAAAGCTGAATTTTTTAGGTGCAATATCACAGAGGCCTGAAATTGTACAGTGGCGCTGTTGCTACACGATCCTATGGACAGCTCTGGTTCCGGGACCATAAATCTCCATAGGATGGTGTAGCAACAGCGCCACTGTACAATTTCAGGCCACTGTGATATTGCACCTAAAAAATTCAACTTTGAAAATTAATAACTTTTGAATGAAACACCTTTCAGCAGTGGGAGTACTCTTGTTTTACTCAGGGGGGTAAACCCTACAACATATTTTTTTTTACATTTTAAGTATTACTATCCCTTTAAGTCAAGCTCACTAGGTTTTGTGTACATTTTTTGTATAATTTGGGTTCCTCACATCTTCCTGGTTTGCAGCTCCCTTCATGTAGGTGTTTTTGTAATTAGGAAAGGTATATATTCCTCCTTTTCTGGTTATCCATGGTAGCTTATTCAACAAAGGGTTAAGTCTCCTCCACAGCTGAAAGACCAGAAAACAAAACACAAATGTATAAATCCAACCCTCAAACACCCCCTCTTGTCTTTTATTTCCTGTACTTAGATTTTCCATAGGAACATTTCTCTTTGGGGATTCAGTTTTATTTTTGGCTCACCCTGGGGCCAGTTGATCCTTTCTCCAGAACTAAGTCTCGTACTTACTCACTAGCACTGAAGCCATTCATGCTCCCATTAGGGTCATACAAGGGGAAGGGTGTCCTTTAGTGGTAGGGACTCTGGGCCACAGAGTGCAGCTGGTGTTTTTATAAGCCTAGGAGTCTTTTCTTGTTACTGTTGGTTGGTTTTTAGTTTATTTTTGTTATTTTGGGCTTCCTTAATGGTATTTTTGTGATGCATTCTTTTGCAGCCACCTGTAGATATGGACCCTGATCCTGTTTCTAAGTTACTGCAACCAAATGCTGGTGCTTAACTCATTTTTATTCCTTTTTTATTTTGAAAAGTATATGTGGGATGACTGATGGACCGTATCATTTACCGGACATATATTCACCCCCCCACAGAGACTAGCCCAACATAGACAGCATACTTAAAAATATGGTTGCATCCTTAACCAGTTTCAGTACTGTAAAAACTGGATATATTCACTACAACCTCCTCCTCTATACACAGTAGACAAAGTTAAAGGGATAGTAATGTTTCATAATAAAAGCAGCTCTAATTAATCATCATAGTATTTGGACTTTGGAGAGTGTTATTTCAATACTGTCAGAGTTGTAGTTCAAGAGTAATTCAATGACAAAGTGTCCCCCTCCCGCCCCTTTTACTGATGTAATACTGCTCAGCCAGATCAGAAGGGAGGTGCCCAGGTACATTGCAGAGAGGGACAATCTTCAATTAAGATTAGGGAAAAACCTGAAAAGCTTGTCAAGGGGGGCAGGCCTTTCATTGTTCACATAGGAATAAGATTGTCCCCTGCTGTTATCTGTCTGGTCTTACAACCAGATCCACATCTGAGAAGAGATGACTTACACTAAGTAAAAGGGGCGGGAGGGGAAACTTTGCTTGTGAATATCTCTTAAACCATAAAGATCTGAGAGATAAGACATATCATTCTTCATGTTTTTTAATACCTACAAAATAAAATAAAGTTAAAACAAAGTATTACTATCCCTTTAAGTCATTTAATAATACAATTGCATCCCATTTCAGTGCTGTCAATACTGGACTTAATTCTAAAATTGAGCTGTGTGGACAAAATAAGCTTGGTATATAGCATTCCTGGTTTCTGCACTGATAGTGAGAATTTTATCCATACAATAATTTACCATCTCGTGTATTTTTATCCAGTTTATCATGAGGTCATTCATTTAATTAATTACTAACTTTCATATTGCTATTTCAAAGATTAGATGATTAATAGGTGGCTGCCCTGACATATTGGCTGTTAGGCAAACTCTGTGGGAAAAATGTCTCCTCTGAGGTGCAATTGACTTGCCTCAGAATTGCTTCTCTTATAGTTTGTGCATAAGGTACATTGTATGCATACTTGGAAATAGATGCAGGCACATTGTATGCATGCTGTAAATTCACATGCCAAGTTTAGGACTTTTAGCTAAAACATCTCCTGATAAAATATTATTAGTGTGGAACTCTAAGAAATACATTTTCTAGTCTGTTATTCGTTGCAATAAATGAGGCTTACATCTGACTCCCTGGGCTTTTTCCTTTGCAAACTTTCTAAACTAATGTAGCACAAAGTAATATACCTTTTTTCTTTGTAACTTTTTGCAACTACAGTCACATTGAATGTCATGATTCTAATTTCTTTACTTTCAAACTTCTGGATGAATATTCAGATATCTCTGGGGGTTATGCACTAAGGTGTGATAAAGAGGAGATAACTTCTCCAGTGATAGCACTTCTCCGTTTCCTCTATGGAGCCTATGCACTAATATCTCCAAAGTTGGAGAAATCTTAGTGCTTAGGCACCATAGAATAACATATGAATTGGAGAAGTGATATCACTGGAGAAGTCATTCCCGATTTATCACCTCTTTATCACCCATTAGCGCATTTCCCCCTTTGTCTGCACTCAGTCACAAAATTTCAATAGATAGTGCAGTGAATGGTTACTTTCTCAAATGTTAGGCCTTTGCATTTCCTGAGGCTGATGTCTGATGTTAAAGCGATAGTATAGTCCCATAAAAAGTATGTCCTAAATCAGTGGTTCTCAATCTTTTTTTTGTTCGGGGCACCCCTAACACATAACCTAGAACATTGGAGGCACCCCAAACATATTTAATGTACTTTATCAAGGGCATAAGAAGGGTTCAATACATAAATATACAGTTATTATTAGGTATTGTTATCATAATAGCAAAACTAAATATATTGTGTATAACAATTTCTATAAATCTTTATTTAAAAGTCCATTTTTGTTAGACTTCTTAGAAAACATGGGGCATCCTAAGCTGATGTTCGTGGCACACCTAAGTGCCACGGCACCCTGGTTGAGAATCACTGTCCTAAATCGTAGCTGCACTAAAAAAAACATTCAGTGTGCTTAATCCTTTCTCTCAAACTGTTATGGTTTGAGAGATGTAATAAAATAAAGACCTCCGCTCCCTCCCCCTTCTCATGCGTCTGCTGAACAGCGGACGTCATGAAATCCTGCTTCCGGGACCAGACTGCAGCTCTTCAGGAGCAATGTCATCTAGATGTCATCTACTTCATCAGAATGGTCTACACAACGTGTGCTTGCAAGCCAGGCACACGTTGTAGACCATACCGATGAAGTAATTATACCTAGATATCTAGATGACAGCACTCCTGAAGAGCTGCCTACAGTCGGGTGACCGGATTCTGCCTCTGACAGCTTTACAGCTCGTCAGGCAGAAAGGGGAAGGAACAGAGGACTTTATTTTCTTATTTCTCTCCAACCATAACGGTTTGAGAGAAAGGATTAAGCACACTGAATGTTTTTTAGTGCAGCTACGATTTAGGACATACTTTTTATGGAACTATACTATCCCTTTGATGCAGATAATTTCTTTCTTTTTGTTACTTTGCACTCAATCTTATAAAGGAATGTGTAAATGGCAGCAAATATAATTATTGAATGTCAAGATTTGGGGGACTCTGCTTGCCTCCAACAAACAACTACAGCTATACAGTTCAAAATTCTCTAATATTAGTTCCTTTATCTTTTGAATATTCTCTTCAGGAGGCTGGACCATGTCTAGATGGATGTCATACCATATACCCAAGTAAATAAAAACAATGGAAATAATTATTATATATATTTTTTACTACAACAACGTCTTTCCTTAAAAGGCAGTGATACCACCATATTTTTCTAAGCTCTTGGAAAAAAAAGATCCAAAGGGGAAAGTGGTATCCATAGATAATAAAGTGCACACATATTTGCCATTTTGAAAGTATAGGAATGTGGAGGTTTGTAGCAGATGGAGAAAGTTGCCTTTTTATTATAGCAATTTTCAAGAGAACTGTAATTCATACTTTTTCTGAGTTATATTGGATCAAGGTTCACAATGCTGCTTTTACAGAAAATTACTGAATAATTTTCCTTCAATTAAATGAAACAACAATTACACACACATATTATATATATATATATACATATATATATATATATAAAAGAGGTTAGAACCATAAGCAGTTGGTGCAATTAAGAATCACTATTCCCAGAATCTTGCAAGCATTATCCTATATAATAATTCGCTAAAACGTGTGTAACGACAAAGTCATGCACAGTAGAGACTGCTGCGCATGTTGCAGTCATGCGCAGTAGAGACTACCTGCGCCGCGGCTGATACAGAGCTGGACGCTTCTTTAGAGTGCCCAGCTCTGTATCAGCAGCGGCGCGGGCAGTCTCTACTGCGCATGACTGCCCCGCGACCAGCTAGCAGTGGCACTGCGGCCCGTGTAACGGGCTCTTCAACTAGTAAATGATATAATAGATTCTCTTTTATTTATTTATTTGCTGCTACATAGAACATATAGGGAAACAACATATCAATAGAACCTTCAATTAGGCCACAAATCCTTATTTCCTTTTCTTGGAATTTAAATGAGCAGTTTCTGCAGTTTAGCTGGTTGTATTGTCGATATGCATTTGCATACTGTTGATTTGCTATGACAAGATATATTATTACAACCAATTAAAATACCAACATTATTCCTTTGCAGACTTAGCTCATCAAATTGTACAAACCTATTGTAAAACCTGAACCTAGTATACTATGTCAGGGGAGTGCAACTGTGGGGTGGGCAGACAAAGGACTGTCCGTGGGGCTTGCGTGCATTCCATACTTATCGTGGAAAAAAACGTACCATTTATATGTGATGCAAATATACAGTATCTCACATAAGTGAGTACACCCCTCACATTTTTGTAAATATTTTTATTTTATCTTTCATGTGACAACACTGAAGAAATTACACTCTGTTACAATGTCAAGTAGTGAGTGTACAGCCTGTATAACAGTGTAAATTTGCTGCCCCCAAAAAAAAAATAACTCAACACACATCCATTAATGTCTAAACTTTTGCAACAAAAGTGAGTACACCCCTAAGTGGGAATTACTTTCCACTTTGTACCCTTGCAACAAAGTATTCAGTCAGTGTGCTTACCCCTTAGTGACAGACGACTTACCTGGTAAGTCCAGGAAATCATTCGCTATTTTGGAAAAAAAAACAAAAAAAACCCGTCATTAAGGGGTTAAGAATACTTTGTTGTGAGGGTAGATTGGAACTTGTTGTCAGCTTTTGGCAGCAAGTCATACATACACACGCTGGCTGTGAGAACTCTGAGGTTTTCTACAGCCCAGGGCTGAGATTGGCAGTGTAAGGGTGGCTCATAAAGATAATGGAAGTTAGATTCCTATTATTTACTAAGAGTTGATCTCAGAAAATAGAGTTTAGGCTACTCATGAGAATCAAGATATAGGTTTATGTAATATTGAGGAGCACTGTTTCCACTAATTATTTTAACCCTCTGCGTGCCAGATGGGTAGCAAACACATTGCAGTGTGTTGCTACCTCTCTGGTACTCATAGGGTTAATCTTGCAAAACTAAATATGAGGGCATGTTGAAAAAAAAATGTCGGATAAAAATGGTGAAAGAAAGTCATGGGAGCACTGCAGTCGAATTTTCACAGGGGAAGGGTTAAAATGTTTAATGTGAACAATATTAGTCGAATTAAAGTGATGAAAGAAAGCACTAAGTCGAATTTGGAAGGGTTAAATTGTCGACTATGAACAATATTTGTCGAATGAATGTGGTGAAAAAATGCACTGTAAGTTGAATTTTGAAGGGGAAGGGTTAAAATGTGGAATGTGAACAATATTAGTCGAATTAAAGTGGTGAAAGAAAGCACTGCAAGTCAACCTTTAGAAAGGGGGGGTTAATATGTCGAAAGGAGGCACTCTGTTGGATTTTGTTATAAGGAGAACACATCTAACACTAAACTTGATCTTTCTGTTGTCAGATGTACTCCTGTCTCCTTGGACTTTGACATTTTGCACGTTTTTTGTAGGAGGTAGTCGAAAAAAAGCAGACAGCTCCTGTTTTGTTACTACTAGGAAAAGTGCTGTCTACACCAGTTTTGTTTTACTGTGGTTCTGCAATAGAATACAGATGTAATATGTTTGCAAAATTCACGCTACTTGTACTTGTAACGCCGGTTTTAGCACGGGTAATAGAATCGAGTCCCTAGTCTGCCCATTTTTCCTACTGAAAAGCCTCAAAACTTATTTGGTCTTGCTTTATATTGAGAATAGTCTTATGACTATCCCATGCATGAATAAAGTCCCCTCACTGTATTAATCTCTACCACTTCTGCTGGTCATCTGTTCCACCTTTCTACCACCCCTTAGTGAAGTAACACCTTTTTACATCTACATCTCTCTAGATTTAGACTATGACCTCTTGTTGAATCTCTACCTGTATTTGGATGTTTCTATCATATCTCCTCTCTCTCTCTCCTGTTCTCGAAGCTACACTTGTTTACATCCTTTAGTCTATCCTGATATCCTATAAACCATTCACCATTTTAGTAACTCTTCTCAGAGTTCTCTCCAGAATATCTATATCCTTCTGGATATGGAGTCTCCAGTACTGTACATAAAATTCTAGGTAAAGGTATAATCAGAGATCTGTGGAGCAGCATGACCACATCACTCTTTTTTGCTACTAATTAGGCTAACTATACAACCCGGAACCCTGCTTGCATTCCCTGTTGCTTTGTTACATTGCCTGTCTACCTTTAAGTCCTTAAAAAATATTTTTCCCAAATCCCTTTCCTCTGTTGTCTAGCATAGTAACCTTAATACTATATTCTGCTTTTCAATTTTTATATCCCAAACACATTATTTTACATTTACCAACATTAAACTGCAGTTGCCATACACTCGTCCGTTCTTATAATTTACGTAAATCATTTGCCATTTGGCTTATCCACCCAGGAATGTCTACCCTGTTGCAGACCTTTGCATCATCTGCTAAAAGGCACAACTTACCTTGAAGAACTTGTGCAATGTCACTAAAGAAAATATTAAAAAGAATGGGCCCCAGTACAGATCCCTGAGATACCCCACTAGTAAAACAACCTGCATCTTTATATTTTCCATTAACTATAACTAGGTTTCCTGACATTCCACCATTATCTTATCCATTCAACTATTTTTAAATTGAGACCCAAACACTGCAATTTATTAGAGAGTCTCCTAAAAGGGACAGTGTGAAATATCTTACTGAAATCTAGATAAGCTATAGCTACTGCTCCCCATGGTCTATTATTTTAGTTACCTGGACAAATAAATCTATGAGGACAGTCTGACAAGTCTCCCTGCTGTAAACCCAAGATGTTTATGTATGTATCTTTGTTTATATAGCGCCATACATGTACACAGTGCTTTACAGAAGTTGATATAGAACAATACAAATATGCAGAACTGGGTTAAGAGCATTAAGCTAAAGTATGATCATTGCATTTTTTTGTGGGGGAAAGTGCAGCAAGGGACTCATACACTGGGAAAGGGACCCTGTCCCAAGGAGCTTACAATCTAATTACAATTCATACAGAGACAGTAGGAGGCGGATGATAAGTGCAAGTACAATGATCTTAGAAACCTTCCTGTAACATGGCTTCCATTAATTTCCCACTACTGAAGTAAGACTTCCTTAGTCTGTAGATGCCACACCCTTTCTTACTACATTTTTTGCGAAGCGGTACTACATTTGCCAACTTCCAAACTTTTGGAATTACTCCATTTAATAGTGAATAATTCAATAATTCTGTTAAATGTTTTGCTATAACACTCCTAACAAAGGTTCCATCCCTTCACCTTCTTCTGTAAAAACTGGACCCAAATATTCATTGAGGCAGTGAGCTTGACCTTTTTCCTCATTTACATAACTTTATATATTGTCTTCAGTTTAACTTCTCCTTGTTTTATTTTTCTCCTTTCACTTATACATCTAAAAATATTTTGTTCCTGTTTTTATTGACTGGGCAATTGTCTCCTATGGGTGTACTTTGGTATAACTAATAAGGTATTCAGCATCCTTCAGCTTAACAGTATACAGATACCTATCTTTCTCCTCCAATATCTGCTTGTGTTTCCTAAATGCTACTTTTTCCTCCTTTACTATATTTGCCACATCTGCATTGTAACACACTGGTTTTCTTTTTCTTTAACCCTTACTGTCAAGTCTAATGCAATGCTCTGTTGCCTTTAATAAAACACATTTCAGATAATCCCATTTCTATTGGACCCCATCTAAAGATCATCATGCTGTTAAAGACTGACATAAATAGGTTTGGTTTGCTTTTTCTTTAACCTTTACTGACAAGTCTAATGCAATGCTCTGTTGCCTTTAAGAAAACACATTTCAGATAATATCATTTTCCTGGACGCCATCTAAAGATCTCCATGCTGTTAAAGCCTGAAATAAATAGGTTTGTTTTGTTTTTCTTTAACCCTTACTGACAAATCTAATGCAAAGCTCTGTTGTCTTTAATAAAACACATTTCAGATAATCCCATTTCTCCTGGACCCTATCTAAAGATCTCCATGCTGTTAAAGACTGATATAAATAATTTCCATTTTATAAAAATCAGCCTTTCTAAAATCAAGAAACTGTTTTAGTCTGGTGAATCTCAGCCTCTGTCCTTATATAAAACCACACTAATTGATGATAACTGGACCCTAAACAGTCTCCTAAAGCTACACCTGATACAAAGTTTCCATTTGTGAATAATACATCTAATATAGCTTCCTTCATACTTGGCTCTTCTACTGATTGACTAACAGGGTCTACTCTACTCCTGACGAAACCTGTTGCTTGGTTTTTCCAGTCCGCATCATGCAGATTAAAGCCCCCCCCCCATAACGGTAACCGTCATAATGATAAAATTTTATTTTTTTTATCATTTCAATTGTGAATGTGTGTGAGGGCCTCTATTACTGTGCTCTTTTATCTGCTTATTTATTTAATTTATACTTGCATCCCCCAATGGTTACATACATACTACTTCAAAAGATCACCCTGACTTGCTGTTCCTATAATGTCAGTCAACAATCAGCAGGTACCAAGGGAATGTTCCTCTTCAAATATGTTGAGACTCCTGTGTATATAGCATCTCACTGATTATCCTCAATATAGTCTGCTTTATCTAGACTCTGGATTCCTATCAACTGGCGAGAAAGCTAGATTTTGTTATGAAGTTTCATTGTGGAGTATTTACTTGGTATCCCATGAACAGAGAAATTAGATTGTATTTTGGAAGCTGAAAGGTGGGAAGGGGCATACTGTAGTGAAGAGAGGACTTATCTCTACATGTGCAACCTGGCTTCACACCACAGCTTTACTTTGTTAAAGTGGATTTAGATTCAGGTTAACCACAAAGAGGAGTCTCATTCACTAAAAGAAATGGAAACATTCTGGAATATACCAACTGCACTACAGGGGACAAAAAAATCCCATTGATGTAAACACTTTCAAATGTTAAAAGTCCCTTTTAAATCAATGGGGATTTGAGGATTTTTTATTGGTCTCAAATGATGCCAGTTCTTTTTTAGTAGATATATCGCAATATGTCAAGAAACGTATATCTTAAATATGTAAGGACCAGAGTCTTATGCAACACATTGAAAAGTCGTGTGTTGCACACTCCTCTAGTCATTAAAGTGATAAGTTATCCGGTTGTCATGATTAATCATATTGTAGATTCATATTCTTCACTTTGCCTTAAGAGTCTAATGGCGGGAACCAAGAAATGCGCGCATGTGCTGAAGCCATTTTTCCTTCGCAGATAGATAGTGCGCATGTTCTAATCCAGGAAGCTGAATGCTTCTTGAATTGATCATAAAAAATTCACTTTTACTAAACTACACAGATGTATAAAATCGTTTGCAATAGCACTTCCTGCATTAGGCACATTCTCTATTCGTTAATCCTAACCATGTCCACAAAAAAATATATATGTGCAGCCATTTGATAATCTGGAATTTTCATGCACAATTCAACAAAATCATGCACAAACCTATTCGCTAGTGGTTTTCTCTCTGGAAATAGCGAATGCGCACGTTTCTTGCATTCCTCCCCGATTTCCCGTATATCACACACATGCATTTATATATATATATATATATATAAGACGCAGGGAAGTGCAATAAATTCCATACACACACCACCTGTCTTGTTGTGTTTTCCCCCCTCTCCACTGTCCAGTATCCCCCCTCCTCCAGTCTTTTCTCCTATCTCCCTTCTCTTGCAGTATTTTTGTAATCTGTTTCTCAGATTCTTTTTTTTCCTCCTTTCTCCCTCAGTTGTACCCTTTATCTTCCCATTTCCCCCTCTCTCTCCTCCACTCTGCCCTTCTGTTTCCTGTTTTATTTCTATAGTACCCTCTTGCATACGCTTTCCTTCCCTGGCACAGGAAGGGGCCTCATCCATGGTGGCTTAGTGTCTGGAAGTGAGATTTGGGCATCCTCCGGTACAGAGCTCTATAAGGCTACTACCTCTTGGTCCTCACACTGTATAATAACGCAGACTGCTGAGATATGATATCATATTCTGATGCTCTGCATTATGTGAGCATGCAAGGCCATGACTGAGATCATGTAGAGGTCTGTGCCACAGGAGGCACAGACCTCACTGTGCACCTTCAAGGAAGGGCAGGTATGATTCCTCTGAACGTCCAAGTCACATGACACAGCCTCATGACGATTTAACCCTTTGGGTGGCAGACGTCGAAGATATTCAGATAGAATAGGGTTAACAGGAGAACCTACTAGGTTGGATATCTTCACATAAATAGATAAAATTAAATTTGAGAACTTTAAACTATATTAGGTATTGACACGCTACTTCACGGTAACAAATTGATTAAAATAATCAATCCTGCATATTTGTGCAAAAATATATATAATTTAGTTAAGTAAAATATACTTAATATAAAGTGTAAACAACAATGATATAAATGGGTGACCAGCAATTTCAATAGATATATAAATAACACAATTAGCATTACCAGCAAGGGTTAACCACACATAGGCATATTCAGAGGTATTGAATAACAATAATTGAACTCTGCAGCATTGAAAAGGATAATTGATCCTATAATTAACTAAAATACAGTTGGCAGCAGCATATAACTACCTCTGCCCCAGAAACTGTATAAAGTATGCTAATTGAGGTTTAAGGTAGGTTGTCAGGTGAGTAAGCTTTAATTTTAAGCCAGTTCCTCTGACAATTCTCCTTGTACCATATGCAATATCAAAATTTAGAGAAACTAACTGGAATAAAATCCCAGACTAGGGGCTCGATTCAAATGTTGGCGTTAAAACCAACGTGAAGAAAAAAACTGCCTTCGCTCGTTAAGCAAGACCAGGTAACGTGAGATTCAAATCTTCCTTACCTAGAAAGCCTAACGAGCGATAACCAACAAAATACACGTTAATCTTAAACCTGCGTCGCATAGAAAATCTTACCTAAAAACACACGATAAAAATGTTACCTAGCACCACAGCCAATCACAGCACTGCAAAGTATCAAGTTCAGTCAGAAAATCCAAAACCCACGTCTCCAGTTCTGAACAGCTTTCTCTGTGCTTCCCTACCCAGCCACTAGGGGAACACAGAGAAGGCTTTCAGCACCATGGACAGCTTTGAATGCCATAGGGATGTGCACTGCTCACCCCTGTGGCATTCAAAGGGTTAAAATAAATAAAACTAGTACACCAAGCACTACACAATACCCCTTCCACACCCCCCCCCTTAGTATGTCACATATATTGCATATATGTGACATACTAACCCCATCCACATCCACCTCATGGACTTCCATGTAGTGGACAAATCTGTCTTTTATTCCACAATTAACCCTTTGAGTACCAGAGAGGTAGGAAAGCATTGCTTAGCATGTTTCCTACCCCTCTGGTACCCAAAGGGTTAATAGGCAACGTATGGACTACATACCTTGCCTATATATATATGTGTGTGTGTGTGTGTTTTAAACTTTTTTTTAATTAAAATACTATTATTAGACAGTTTAACTTAGATCTCATTCACTGTTAACCCCCTACCTCCTGTGTCCCATTGCTATTAGTACTTTTGCTCCACTCTTCTTCAAACTGAGAGTGGAGCAAAAGTACTAAAAGTAAAGGGACACAGTAAGTAGGGCATCATGAATGGTTGAGATCTAAGTTAACCCTTTGAGTGCCAGAGTGGTACGCAACGCATTGCAAAGCAATGCGTTGAGTACCACTCTGGCACTCAAAGGGTTAACATACAACTGAGGGAGCAGGCTGCACTGTGACTGCAGCGCTTCCCTCAGCTTTATTTATAAATTCTTTATTTATTATTCATCCCCTTGCTGCGGGCGGCTGTGAAGCCCGCAGCATAATAAAACCCTGGTGACTAGTGAGGTATTGGAGAAAGCGGGAGGAGGGGACAGAGACATTGGAGGAAGCGGGTGGTAGGCTTGTATTTGCTGCCCGTTTCCTCCAATACCTCTCCTCACGCGTTGGCTTTGTTCCCAGCTGCCTAGCGTCGCCTTGTGCAATTCGTCCCTTTGCACAAGGCATTGTACAACATTGTACAACGCCTTGTGAAAAGGGACGATTTGCACAAGGCGACCAGGGGTTAACTTAGATCTCAACCATTCATGATGCCCTACTTACTGTGTCCCTTTGCTTTTAGTACTTTTGCTCCACTCTCAGTTTGAAGAAGAGTGGAGCAAAAGTACTAACAGCAATGGGACACAGGAGGTAGGGGGTTAACAATGAATGAGATCTAAGTTAAACTGTCTAATAATAGTATTTTAATTAAAAAAAAGTTTAAAACACACACACACATATATATAGGCAAGGTATGTAGTCCATACGTTGCCTATTAACCCTTTGGGTACCAGAGGGGTAGGAAACATGCTAAGCAATGCTTTCCTACCTCTCTGGTACTCAAAGGGTTAATTGTGGAATAAAAGTCCATGAGGTGGATGTGGTTAGTATGTCACATATATGCAATATATGTGACATACTAAGGGGGGGGGATGTGGAAGGGGCATTTCGTAGTGCTTGGTGTACTAGTTTTATTTATTTTAACCCTTTGAATGCCACAGGGGTGAGCAGTGCACATCCCTATGGCATTCAAAGCTGTCCATGGTGCTGAAAGCCTTCTCTGTGTTCCCCTAGTGGCTGGGTAGGGAAAAGCACAGAGAATGCTGTTCAGAACTGGAGACGATGGTTTTCTACTCTGACTTGTGTGCTGTTCTCCAAAAAAAATAGGAGTTAGATTTCTGGAGATAAATGTTGCAATTTAACGCGAGTTAGCCCTAACTCCAACATTTGAATAGCTTTTGGCGTCGTTTGTACATTATCCTCTATGGGTGAGATCTTGCTGTTCTGGCGACGGGCGATGTCTGTTTCAGAACTGGCATCGCTTGTTTCTAGTAGAACATTTGCATTGCTCAATTGACGTTAAAACCAGCGTCTCCAGTTTTTTCTGGCGACACCAACATTTGGATCGAGCCCTAGATCACTATAGTTTAAGTGTCTACCGATTTCAATTATTGCATACCTTCTGAATAAAACATATAAATTGCCATTAATATAGTCAATAATAGATTATACCAAGAATATACTTAGAATCAAATCCAATAATATATGTCTAGACAGTATACCAAACTTCATGCAACATATATCACAAACATGAACATAGCAATCCTATGTAAAACCTATAGGGTACTCCAAGGGTTAATCACTTATTACGATAGGATGCCAAACCCAAGATGGTGGCTTCTTTTGTCTAGTGAGAGGTTTAAATAAACTTCCCACTGTACAAAAGTTTAGACTCAAAAACATACACAAATAAATCCAAAGAAACACCTCAAAATAGATAGACAAATAGCAGTTGAAGGGTTAATAAATGAATTCAAAGAATTCCCCAGATCAAATATTAGCTATAATAACCTTTCTAGAAACACAATATATTCTAGAAATATGAACGATTATATTAACGTATATATAACAAGGATATATAGATCTCACTGCTATCAACTATTTTACAATATCTGGCAAAATATGACAATTTACTAATCAATTCTGCTTAATTCCAGAATCACTAAAGCCAGTATGGCTTATTATAATTTCTAAAAATGGGTGGCCAGTCCACTGAGATAAATTATAAGAATTTTATATTTCTTCAAATATAGAAGAAATATGTATTTGATTCTGAAACTTTGCAGAGTTAAAATAAGGAAAGATATAGTTACCAGTCAATGAGTGTTTCTCAGGATTTCTTTAGCAGCCAGCCAAGTTAAGATGATCAGAATAAGGAAACCAAGAGCGTGAATTGCCCTAGGCCTTCCTATTTTATCAGGTAAAATTACTCTCATCAGAAAACTCCGCCAATCCCCTCTTATTGGATAAACAGCAATCTCATTATGCAGTGACGTCATCAGTATTACCTGAGTGGACAGTCTAAATTCCAAATTTCCATATGAGATCATGCATATATTAACACCATATTTGGAATTCTACAAAACACTGTCTCTATTAGTCCTGCAGATGGCGCTGTAATACAATTTTTAATTTTCCCTATGTCATCTGAGACTGGATTTTGTCCTCAGTTAGGGGGTTCACCACGTCAACATATTTAAGGAAACATGTCATACTATCTAGACTTTCCCATATAGGCGTATCTCTGCCTCAGACAATTTGTCTGTAATAGAGTCATATCATCGTAAAGCTGATGTGCTAAGACACTACAGTAATTCTGGGACAAACAAACTGTACCACAGAGGGCAGATAAAATTCTCATTGATGTAAATAGAGATTTTAACTCCTTGAATACTTGTCCAGGTTGTTGCTCTACAATGTGCTGGAGACTTCTCTAGCAATTACTGGGTTTAAAAGCCTGTTTAAATAAATGGGAGTTGTTTGCTCCACAATTTCACCAGTACTTCTTAGTACATTGTTTCTTTTCTACAAGTTCTAATTAAATACACAAAACACATATGTAATAATCCAAAACATTTATTTATATGTAAGCAAATATATATATATACAAATAAGTAAGGATTATAAAGTTCATAAAATGTCATTTCGTACACTTAATATATATATTTTATTTGAGTATAATTACAGGACTTAAAGTGGACCTGTCACCTACCCAAAACATCATCTTTCATCAATAACTCAATGTAACTGCAGAAAATATATATACATTGCTACGTCTTTTTATTTTTCTTCATTAATCTAAAATACGTTGGACATCTCTATGGCACTCAAAGGGTTAAATAACTTCATTTTTATCATTTTGCAGATTGAGTGATGCCATGCCCCTACCTCCAAGCATGAAGTCTTGTACATGTGCCATTTTCCTGTGTGCTGCTGCCATATCATTTCCAGCAGCATGCAGTTTAGGGTAGAGTTCAGTGAAGTGAAGCATTGGCAATTTACGGTAAACCATAAATGAATGCACAATTTGCGATTGCTCATGCCTTGATGCAATAAACATACTGACAACCTTGATAGTGAATTGCGCATGCTCCTATATTAACTGTACAGTTAGTCAGAAGCATGAAAATGAGTGTGATATGCTTTACTGAATTAAGTGCAATCACTAATCCTCTCGCTGAAATGCTTATATTTTAACAGTACCCACCTTTTAAAATGTATTCATAAAAAAAAAAAAAAAAAAAGAGAAAATGTTTGCACATTCTTAAAACCATGTGCATTTCAGTTACATTTTTGTGCTGATATTTTTCTATCAGTTGTACAATGTAAATAGCAAATGTGCACTCTCACATGCCTCTGTAGTTGAATTTTATGTTCATCCATACACACCCCTTCAATATTTTTTTTTGTCAATTAAACCAGTAGTAGGCTCATTAAACCAATAGTAGGCTCTGCAAAATTGCATGCTCATGTACAAGGGTGCACACTACGTGGAGACGAGGCAAAGGATATTAAGCAGCTCCCAACTGTATTGTGCAGCTTTAACTCATTAGGCTGCAAATATTCCTTATTTCAATGTTGTGTTAAGCATAAAGGTGAGAGAAGAATCAACCACAGTTCAATAACAAACAGGAAACCACTCAACAAAAAGGGCCTCTAATATGTAAAGTTCTTTTAAAGGAAAACTAACCTCTTTTAATCATAACCCGTTAAGGCCATGAAATCCTGGATGTCATATCCATGGAGTCAACAAGATAAAGTATTTAGTTTATTTGTCAGCTTATGTACATTAAGCAGTACTGGCTGGCACAGAATGGTGTGTCAGATTTTAACATTCCATGCTCCCCATCAATTGCCACTTCTTACCACTTGGCAAATAAGTAAAGCTAATTATATTGAAAATTCTAGTTTTAAAGGGATAGTAATGTTTTACAAAAAAAAAAAAAAAAAAAAAAAAGCAGCTCCGACTAATCGCCATAGTATTTGGGACATGGAAAGCATTATTTCAGTACTGTCCGAGTTGTAGTTCATGAGTTTTTGCATGATAAAGTATCCCCCTCCTGCCACTTTTACTGACCTCAGAGCAGGAAGATGTCTGGATGGATCGCAGCGAGGGACAATCTTCAGTGAGCATAAGGAAAAACCTGCCCTCCTTTGTCAAGGAGGTCAGGGTTTTCCTTATGCTCACAGTAAGAACATTGTCCTTTGCTGTGAATTGTCTGGTCAGATTTAACATCTGAGTGGAGGTGGCTTACACTAGGTAAAGGGGCAGGACGGGGATATTTTATCATTCAATTACTCTTGAACTACAACTCTGACAGTATTGAAATAACACTCTCCATGACCCAAATACTATGTGAAACATTACTATCCCTTTAAAAAATATAGGTGATTTACAAAGCTCAATATAAACTGTTAGTGCTACTTTAAAGGATTATTTGTTTACTGTGGAATTTATAAGTATTTTTTTCAGCCATTACATTGTATTAGCACATTGTGATGCTTGTGTGCTATTGTTGTACTTTGAGAGCTGATTATATCATATTTATCTGTATGTGGGCAGATTTCCATATTTTTTTTTTTTTTGCATCATCCCTCTCTATGTTTTTATATGTTTTTAATTTCACCCATTTATATCTGTTTGTTTTCCAATAAAATTATTTTGTATATTTGTATACTCCTATATAGAGTGTCTCATTTATAGGGACCCACTATATGGAGGAATGGTTTCTTTTTAACCTTTATCCATGTTATTGCATTTGTTAGTGACATTTTAGGTCTTGGAGTGCACCACACTATTTTAGTAAACCTGTGCCGGCTCTATCTTTTTTTGTCGTACATATAGTTATGTCCTTTTACTGATGTAACACTGCTCACCTTAGAGCAACAAGGTGGTGTCCAGGTGGATCGCAGAGAGGGACAATCTTCAATTAGCATAAGGGAAAAACTTGAAAAACCTGTCAAGGGGCAGGGTTTTCCTTCGGCTTACAGTAAGAAGACTGTCCCTTGCTGTGAACTGTATGGTCTCCAGACCAGATTCCACATCTGAGGGGAGGTGGCTTACATCAGGTAAAATGGGCAGGAGGGGGAAACTTTATCATTCATTTACTCTTGAACTACAACTCTGACAGTACTGAAATAAAACTCTTTATGGCTCAAATACTGTGAAGATTAATTGGAGCTGCTGTTTTTGTGAAACACTACTAACCATTTTAGAGAGTTCTGTAGACTTCTATTATAATGTGAATTGGCCTTTTCGCATCTGGTATTGTGGTCAAGGGTCCAGTGTACACCACAAGCAGAAACCAAAGCTAAAAGCATTGGTAGCTTACTATAGAAGTCTAGATAAATAAGCAGCAATTGACATCATTAGCCGATTTTAGCGGATTCATAGAAGCTGTATATGTGATTTTTACACTTAAAGGGATAGTAATGTTTCACAAAAAAAGCAGCTCCAATTAATCTTCATAGTTTTAGGCAATGGAGAGTGTTATTTCAATACTGGCAGAGTTGTAGTTCAAGAGTAATTGAATGATAAAATATCCCAGTCCAGCCCCTTTTACCAAGTGTAAGCCACCTCCACTCAGATGTGGAATATGGTCTCTTGACCAGACAGCTCGCAGCAAAGGACAATCTTCTTATTGTGAGTATAAGGAAAACCCTGCCCCCCTTGACAGGTTTTTCCTTATGCTCACTGAAGATTGTTCCTCTCTGCAATCCATCCGGACAGCCTTGCTACTCTGAACTGAGCAGTGTTACATCAGTAAAAGGGGTGGGAGGGGGATACTTTATCATTCAATTACTCTTGAACTACAACTCTGACAGTATTGAAACAACACTCTCCATGGCCCAAATACTATGAAGATTAATTGGAGCTGCTTTTATTGTGAAACATTACTATCGCTTTAATGGAAAATACCACCTCCAAATAATAACCCCAATGAATTTTGCCATTGTTCAAGATGCAACATTTAATCAGTCCCGGATGTCTTGGAGTCAGACAGGACAGTTTCTGGCAGATTTTTTAAACTGAAGCAATCAGAGTGCACAAGCCTGTTTAACTCTTTAGGGATCATAAGGCATTCATTGCTGTGTAATGAGCTGCACCCCCCCATGGTCTTTAAAGGGTGACTATTACCATGTGCATTGAGCAGAGTTTAGAGTCATGTGGTCCTGCCTGCAAGTGTCATGTCTGCCTCTACAGATACAATATCCAGGACTAATTGTAGATGTTATCTTGGTTCAACAAAGGCAAAAGAGCAGAATTCATAGGGGCAATTGGGATTTTCTGTCCATAATAAGAAAAGTAGGGGGTTGACTATTAGGTGGTGTTAATTATCCTTTAAAATGATTGCAGAGACAGGTTGCAATTTAATATTTTGGACAAATATAATTTAATTTTGGTCTTTTAAAAATGTTAAAATGGACAGGTCACCTTGAATTGAAAACTTCATTATAAAATGCCTAAGAATCATGTTAATTAAGAGAACAACAGATTCATGGTTTAGGAGATATTCACATTTGAATGAACAATGAGTCTTCCAAAGCAGTTCCATATTCTAATCAAGCTCTATGATGAACTGAGAAACCTTCACGTCTTTTTTTTTTTTAAGAAATAAAAGTATCATTATATCCTAATCTATGCATCTGCTGGACCTTTGGATAATTTAACACATAGGCAGTATTGAATGAAGATTTCAAATATGCAAACTTAAATTCAAAGTGGCAGGTATGCTTAACATGACAAAATTATACTAATGTTTTCCTTTCACAAATGTTTTAGCTTCCTTTAAAAGCACTTTCAGATCTTCACTGTCCTTTTCCTCTGAGTCAGGCATCCAATCTGAGTCTTCATCCGTATTATCAAAATCCTCTTCATCATCATCGATGAAGCTATCCTCAAGATCATATTCATTAGGTTCTCCATCATCATCATCATCCAGAGCACCTTTCCCTGTGAAAAAAATATTATCAATTATACATTCTGTACATCGAAATGTATACAATACTGACTACAAATACAATTATAAAATATGTGCATTTTCACACCTAAAGAATTTCTTCAAATACCTAGTGTTTGGAATATCTACTCTTGTTGACACAGATGTAAATATTTTTGACAAAGAACTGGAATTCATTGCAGTAAAATGGATTTCTGTGTACTTAATGATACATAATTTTCTCTTAGTCCATATGAAACACAGGAACCACTGGGTAAAGTCTCCTCCTCTAGGAGGGCAAGGCACTTGACTAGAAAGGCTCTCAGTGGTGGAGATTCCCAGCCTGATCCACTTCACCCCACCTGGGGATGTCCAGTTTTAATGTAAACGTGAAAGAAAAGAAACAGAAGTGGCACAAGCATGAACCTCAGCTGTCAACTGACACTGACATCACACATCAAAGAATTGGAACAGATTACTGGCCAACATTCAAACCTATGACATCTAGATAGGAAAAGCTGCCTTAGGACCTTACGGCCAAAACTGGTATCAGCTGACTCCAGAACATTACCACAGTAATGTTTGACAAATTTGGGAAGGGATGACAATGTCTCTTGCTTACACTGCTGCACAGCAGAGGCCCAAGAAGCACACACTGACCTGGTGGAATGTGCAGCAACCCAAAAAGGCACAGGCACATATGCGTAGTGAATGGTCACCTTAGAACAAGAAGCCACTGTTACCTTGGATGTAGCCTGGCCTACTCAAGAGCCCTCAGGGATGACTAAAACTAAATCGGATTTCTGAAAAGGCTGCAAGTACCAACATCATCCAAAAAATGAAGCTCCTGCTCTTGTCTATTTGATGCACCTGAATAGAGAGAAGGAAGAACAACTTTCTGGTTAATGTGAAACTCACAGAGAAAACATGAAGGAGAAACCCTATAGGAGTCTGCAACACCACTCTATCAGTGTGGAAAGCCAGAAAGGGAGGCTTACAAGATAAAGCCTGGAGTTCGGCCACCGCCAAACAGATATAATAATAAATGATACAAAAAAAAATGAAGATAAAGGCTCAAAAGGAGCCTTCTGAAGCAGTACCAAAACCAAGTTCAAATCCCACAGAGAAGTGGGGTCCCAAAAGACTGGGTAGTCATGAGATACCCCTTGCACAAAATCCGGCATGTTCAGTAATAAGGCAATATGCCTTTGGAAAATGACAGAAAAAGCAGAAATCTTGACTTTAATAGAGTTTATACCAAGCCCTTTTCTGAAGGCTATACTGGAAAAAGGTGAAAACCGATGGAAGCTGGAAAGGCCATTGTAGAGATCCCTGTGGTATATCATAGAAGGAACTGGCTTGTGAGCCTGTAACATATTAGTAAAGTTAGGAAAACCCCTTCTTCCTTATGATGCTGGCCTCAAGAATCAGGCCATCAAAGTCAACTTCTCTACCTGCAGATGACACAACTGTTATAAGGTCTGGATGCAAGGGAAGCCAAAACAACTTTGTTACAGATAGAGATGATCTGAAATTCAGGCCAGACAGGGCCAGAATGAGGCAATCAGAATGACATAAGCCCCCTCCATCATGATTTTCCTTAGCACTCTAGGAATCAGGGGAAACTGGGGACATAAATAAGCAGAAGAAATGCCATGGAATGACCACCACATCCACTGTGGGAGCTACAGTATCCCGGGATCCGCAAAGAAATGAGGAACTTTGCAGTTCAGCCAAAAAGACAATAAGGTCCACCACTGGTATACTTCATAGGCATTAAGCTCCCATTTGTCTCGATCCAGGTGACTGAAAAATCTGCCACAATGTTGTATAACCCTGGTATATAAAAAGCGGAGAGAACCAGTATGTGGGCATCTGCCTATATGAGGATCAGCTGGACCTCAGTTCCTGGTGGTTGATGTATGCCACCACTGTTGCATTGTCAGGCTGGATTTGCACTGGGAATCCCTGAAGGCACTGGGATCAATGCTGCAGAGATCACTGAATAACTTGAAGCTCCAGAATATTGATGGACATCAGACTCTCCTCCCTGGTCCAAAGGCCCTGACTCACTTGAGTACCCAGTGTGGTGGTACCCATCCTATCAGACTAGCATCCATCATGATTATGACCCAATCTGGGGTAATCAGAGGCCATCCCAGTTACAGATGGGGCCTCTAAAGCCACCAATGAATGTCTGTCGTTGATGGACCAGACACAGACATGACCTAGGAGAGATGACACTGCTGTCTGGAACAATTCCTGAGAAATTCAACAAATAGGACTTTCTCTAAAGAGGAAAAAAGGTAACTCAGCACCTTCATGTAGTCCCACATCACTGACTTCCTGGTTGCTACGTGCGTCATTCGGCATGCTCGCTATTTTTATAGGCTAGGCTGATTTGACAGAGCATGGCTCTGCCTCTCTGATAGGCTTTATATGCCGCATTCTGTCCTAACCTCAGTGCCCTTTTGTGGTGTACCTGATCGCTCTTAGTCTTCCGTTGTGATCCGTTCCTGGCTGCCAATTCAGAGTTGTGTATGACCCTTGGCTCCGTCTGACTACCCGATTTGTGCTTATACCTCTGGCCTCCTCTGACTACCCGCTCTGTGCTTGACTCCTGGCTCTGTCTGACTGCCCGATCCGTGTATGACCTTTGGCCTGGCTGACTACCCGATTTGTGCTTGTACTCTGGCCTCCTCTGACTACCCGCTCTGTGCTTGACTCCTGGCTCTGTCTGACTGCCCGATCCGTGTATGACCTTAGGCCTGGCTGACTACCCGCTCCGTGCTATACTGTGGCTTTGTCTGACTACCTGAATAGTGTATGACCTTGGCTTAGTCTGTCCCTATCTGTGCTTCCTTGAGCCTGGCTCGCTCCGTGCAGGCTCAGGGGCCTGGTCGCTTCCAGGTGTGTTCACTCTGGAGTCCAGCAGCGCTTGGTCCTATTGGTTGCTTGTAGTCCTAACGTTCTAGGACGAGTGGCAGTTCCTATGTCCCCTAGCGTTCTAGGGTATTGTGTCGGTTGACCCTAGTGTTCTAGGGTATCTGGGCCTTCAATCTCTGCATGCTAGTCAGAGCTCGTATGCTTACCACTCTGCGCTATTCCAGTGGTTCAGCTTTCCGTCCTGGTTCGCTTCTTATACTCTGGGCGCATTGTCTGGCTACGTTTAGTGCTGATCCTGGTAGTGGACCGTGCACTGTCCTCATGCCTATACCCGGGAAGGTTGGGGAAGTGCTTACTGCCATCTTTATTGCATTTGTTCTTAAATAAACTATTGATTGTACCTGTACCTGTTAGAGTCTTTATTTGTCTAGTTACTCCGTGCCATCTTCCTGACCCCTGGCCTGGCTTAAGTTCTCCTCTGGCTCCTGACTCCCGGACTTGCTGACTACCTTCTTTGGCTCCTGACCCCTGGATCTGGCTGAGTTTCCTCCATGGCTCCTGACTTGTCTGACTCTTCGTTCCTGTTTATGGGGGTTCTGGTCACTGTGTGTGGCTTTATCCTTTATTGTCTAATAAATAATTGTTTCTTTTTACTCCTGTCTCCTCTTGATTTGTGTGCCTGTAGCACTAGTCAGTATTGCTGTAGCTATCTTACTGCTATTTGGGTGTTGCAGTATTCCACAGTTACAGCCCCTGACAATCATCCTCTGAAAAAAGGCTTGAGTGCCTTTTGGGGGCATGGGGTGGCCCAGGGACCAAGAGTCTAAGACCCATTGAATAGATGAAGGGATCAAACGGACCGAAGAAATTAAGTTCTTAAATCATACAATCTCCTGTTCAACAGATGAGGGCTCCGGAGGTTGTATGCAGGAAGCAAAACAATAGGGACATAGATAACCTAAGGATTGCCTAGCAAGACCAATCTGACATGAGAGCAATGGGTTAAAGGGAACCATGAAACTTTAGTAGACTTGGTCTTGTCCATGTCTCCCTTAGGGTCTACCTTTTTGTGGGGAGTAAAATAGTAAAAGCAGAATAAAAGTACTTAGATATCTTTAAAAGTATTTATCTGACAGTAAAGGGTTACTGTGGCAAGCGAGGAGGGAGAGAACAGCCTCTGCATTGCAAGTCTTGAAGGGAAGAGGGTCACCCTAGCACCACCTCTTCCCCTGCCAAAAAGCCCAGGCCACACAGAAGGTATAACTGTAGATTGTTGAGTAACTTTGATACACTGTACATTTTTATCAGGTTTGTATAAACAGCTCAGAGGAAGTGACAACAGCACAATGGTTGTTGCTGGGATACCTGACCAGTCGCCCCACAGTCCTGACAGTGTTTTGACAGGACAGAAGCATTGAGGAGGGTGGTGGGTCGCTTAGATAAGAGGCACTGTGACGTAGCAGTGGGCAGGGTTATCCGTAAATGCGTTCTCCCGAGTGCACCCCCAAGGTCCCAGCAGCACAGCAGGCTCTGATGATCCGTGCAGTCACCCTAACGAGTGAGGCCAGCGGGGCAGGAGAAGGTGGAGGACAGGAGGGGGTCCCGGGATCTCTATGACTCCAGAGTGCAGGGGATGGGAAATGGTCTGTGGGTTCGGCTCGATGTAAATGGGACTTTTAACCCTGCAATGCTAGAGAGGTCTACAACGCATTAAGTCTGAGTGCCAGAGGGGTGTGCAACGCATTGTATACTCGTCTGGCACTCAAAGGGTTATGAATAAATGTGTTGGAGACCTCTCTAGCATCCCACGGGTTAAGAGTCCCATTTAAATTAATGGATATTTATGTAATTACCCCTATGGTGCAGCTGGGCTTATCTACAATTATTCCAATTATTTATATATAAAGCACGCAAATCATTTCCTGATCTTTAGCAATGAAGCAGATTGGAATGCTGTATAAGGAAGTCTTTCTAGCACAATGTAAGGTTATTCTCCTAGCTATGGACTGCATACATTAGCCTTCGTAGGCTTTCATTTTGGGTCTTATTTATCACGTTAAATTGGTGCAATTTTGGGGCAAGTCAATTGCACCATCTGGGGAGACGGAACAACCCACTGATTTAAATGCTGCTTTCCCCCTATTCAATACCAAATGGGACTTTGACCCATTGCTTTGCAATGCTTTGGAGACCTTTTTAGTATTCATTGAGTTAAATATCCTGTTTAAATCAAAAAGAATTTGCGGGATTTTTTATTCCCCATCATCATTATATCATATCATATCATCATATACAATAATATAAAAGACCAGGTGTATGTTTGTCTGATGCAGTCATGTGCAGTAAGGACTGCCTGAACACACAGAATGCTGGGAGGTGTATTTCTGCGGTAGTATACCTGCCATGCAATTCTGCAGTAGTACACCTGCCGTTATGCACTTTGGCCCGTGTACACGGCTTTTACACCAATATAAAAAAGGAGGGAGGAATAAGAGAGAATAGGCACAGAGGTGGACAAGAAAAAAAAATTCCAAACAGCACAGGGGAGACACGGTGCATCAGTGAATTGCCCTGGGATGGGACACGACCATACTGTGAAAAAGGATTGAACTATAAGAGAAGCCAAGTGCATCAGGACAAAAACATAAGGAGAGGCGCTTCCTAGTGTAATAAGTTCATAAAATGATGTCCACCACCGAAAACAGCAGTGTACTCAAAATATAAATGACCACTCGAGTGGTCCACTGGACAGGTGAAGGTCTCAAGACTGCCTTTACTCAGTCACTCCATACAATGGCTTTGGAATGCAGCTTACTGACACACGTGCAAGGACCCCAAAAGTGTATCCTCGAACAAAAAGAGAACAAATAACCAGAAGGGGAACAGACCAATAGAATGGTAGAATATATATACTCACTCAAATGACTTTAGAATAATTGTCATTGATTAATGTCCAGGGCCTACATTACAGTGAGAAAGAGGGAAAGACAATCTGAGTTATCATATCATGGGGAAGGAGGTAAGATATCATCTGATATTAGGGGAGGGGCTTGGTAAGTTAACCACAGAGAGGACACATTTATCTATTGAGAAGGTGGTGGTAGCGCGACATTTTTCCAAATTGACTAACTGATTAACTGAAGCAAACCATGAGTTAGTAGAAAGGGTCTCTTGAGAGAGTCAATGCTGTGGGATGAGGAGTTTAGCCACAGTAAGAAGCGAAAAGATGAGGGTTTTGAGGGGAGGGGAGATCTGATGCGATTAACTAGGACAGGTCAAAAAGTGACAAACTTACAGAATATTTGGGAGAGACAATGAAGATTTCTTAGATATGGGATAGAATTTGTACCAAAAAGTTATTAATTAGTGGGCAGGACCACCAAGAAAGACGCACTGTACCTATATCCTGATGGCATCTCCAACATTGATTAGATCTAGAAGAGGAAAATAGGGAGAGTTTCGCTGGGGTCAAAGTAGTTTATAGTTTAATTCTCTTAGTTGAGCCTCTCTAACGCACAAGTAGTTGATCAGAAATATCTTAGACCAATTATCTAAATCCAGAGTGACATAAAGTTCCCTTTCCCACTCCTTGAAGTACGGTTGAGAGGGTGAAGGGAGGATGTAGGTGAGACAAGAGACTTCTCAAATAATGTGAGATCTCTGTTCGCAAATCAATTAGAAATCCCCTTTGTTGCCCAATGTCTTGCTTGCAGATAGGACCACCTCGAAACCTGTCTCTTACTCAATAGGGTAGATAAATTTGCCACTGGTCTTATCAGGGACTATAGTGTATCATTACCAAACTGTTTCCAGATGCAAAAGAATGGATTGTGCAAGCCCAGAGGGAAGTCGGGATTGCCAACAACTGAGCAGAGAGGAGAGGGACTGGAAGCTAGGCTCAGGGACCTATTTATGGTAGACCAGATGTTCAACAAGTAGCCCAGAATGACACGTTGATGGCAAAGGGGGAAATTGTTTTGGGTGAAATCCAGAGCAACTGGATATGATCAGTCTGACCTAACATGTCCAAAACAAAGAGTGTTCAATTTTTAAGTGAGGGAGGAAGAAAACTGAAGAATTTTGCAAGAACGGCTGCATGATCATATTTGAATAGATCCAGTAAATTAATACCATGTCTGCTAATCCTACATGAGAGGCTGTCTCATCGAAATTGTGTTTTTTTTTTATAAGCCCAGGCAAATGCTGATAATATAGAATGGAGAAAAGCAAAAAAATTGGGAAGGAATATGAATGGGCTAAGTGTTAAGCACTTTTGGAACAATCATCATCTTCACCTAATTAGTCCTTTAGGACCAAGAAATCCATAAAGAGTCCAAGAAGACAAGTCTGCCTGAACAGAACTAATGAGAGGTAGTTCAGGTAAGTCTGGAAGGGAAGAGAGCATGGGGGATGAATGAACACCTAAATATTTGATGGTGGAGGACTCCCATCGAAATAGGAAACTCTGTTGCAAAATTTTAGTAGAAGCGGAGTTCACATTAATGCTCCAAATTTTGGATTTTGTATAATTAATTGTTGCTTGTGAGAGGTGACCATACTCATTCAGCTTATGCATAAGAGAAGGAACAGAAGTAAGAGGTTTGGACACAAATAGCAAGATGTCAATTGTGAAAGCAGCTACTTTAAAGGACTTTCTTGAGAGAGGTTATCCACTAATTTCAGGATTAAGTCTGATGGCATTTAATAATGGTTCAAGAGCCAATATAAATAACAGGGGAGAAAGGTGGCAACCCTGGCACAACCCTCCTGCTTGTGGGCGACGCAGACGTGGACTGCTAGCATCCACAACTTGACGCAGCCTAATTAACCTCTTGAACTTTCCACTATCCTTGCCCTCGGATGGTCATATATTCAGCATCTAGTACCTGTTATCTGCGATTCTTCTTCCTCCCGTTGTGACCCGGCCTGTTTATTGACACTCCTGATCTCTGGCTCCCTGATTCCGGCTCTACTTACAAAACCATCCGCTCCTCTCCAGTGATCAGACCATTCGTGTGGCGACTCCGGCTCTGCTTACTGATCATTCGCTTCTGTCCGGTGATCCGACATTCTGTTTATGAACTCCGGCTCTGCATATCAACAATCCGCCTGTCTCAAGTGATCAGACTTTCTGTGCATAGACTACAGCTTGCTCTTCAACTAACTGCACCTCTGCTGTGATCCAAACATATGTGTATCGACTTCTGGCTTGTTGTACAATTACCCGCACCTCTCCTGTGATCCGACCTTTAGAGTACCGATCTCAGGCCTGTGGTTCAACTTCCGGTCTCTGCTTTAGGGTTCTGACCCAGAGTTGGTGCTTAGTGCGTCTCTGCCTGCCTGAATCTCAACACACTAGGTGAACCCTGACCCAGTTTGAGAAACTGTGATAGTATCCAAAGGCCATTAAGATGGAACCCACAGAGGTCAGAAGTTGAACACATGCAAAGTGTGAGTTGCTGGCCATCATTCTTGTTCTAGAGGAGTGAAGGCACCTTATGTAGGGAGCACGTGCACCCATTATTATCCTCACAGATCACAAAAACCTTCTCTACATCAGTGATGCTAAGCGGATAAATCCCAGACAGGCTCAGTGGTCGCAGTTTCTCTCCCACTTTGACTATGTTATCTCATACAGGAGGGGCACCAACACCAAAGCTGATGCCCTCTCCCCAAGTGAGGAGGGGCAACAGATTGAGCCTATAGTACACCCCCACTGTGGATCTTTGCAGCCATCACCCACTCCAATTTGACCTCTCCCCTCATGGAGTACATCCATAGTAGACAGGATGCTGCACCCACCAACTTGCTTGAGGGGAGACTCTTTGTGCCCTCTGAGAAAAGAGAGGCAGTGTCACAAGTCCAAGCTGACCCAACAGTAGTGGCTTGCACTCGGGAATTGACTTCCATTGCCTTATGGTGGCCAAGAGACAGGATATACAAGACTTTGTCATGGCATGCCAGACCTGTGCTGCAATCAAAACTCCCAGATCACTTCCTGTTGGTTTGCTTCATACTCTCTGTGGACTTTGTTGTTGACTTGCCTCTTTCCAAGGGAAATACTACTATCCTGATGGTCACAGACCGATTCTCTAAGATGGTACATCTCATACCACGCTGCAAGCTGCCTTCTGCTCCTGAACTGGCCAATGCCCGCTACGCTCTGAGGGAATTGGAATTAAGACTGACATTATATATGGGCAGCCTTACTTCCAATTCTCTCACAGCCATTGGCTGGGATATGTTTACGCACTTCCCAGCCAATCAGGTTTGAGCAGCTGTGCTTTAAAGGCAATATCCAATTTGGGCAATTTCATAGGCTACTCTGCAAATGTACTGAAATTGAGGTCTATAGACAAGAAGGTGAAGCTTTGAAACAACAATTTCTGGAAAGAGGATATTCAAGTGTCCTTGTAGACGAGGCAAATAATAAAGCATTACAGCTAGATAGACTAAGTCTCATTGCTCCTAAGAAGAAAAAGGAGAAACCAAGACGACCTCCAACTGTGGTTACACAGTATAATGTGTCAGCAGAAATTATTAAGGATATTATCTCCAAACACTGGAGTATTTTGGACAAGAGCCATTACTCAAGGACATAATTCTAGAAAAAAGCCAGATAGTCTATAAAAAGGCAAAAAACATCCATGGTTGAGAGTAGCTAAGGTGGCCCTGATCAGGCCCTCAGCTGGGGGCTCAGGATCAGCCTCAAAAGGATCCCGAAAAACTAAGAGGACCCCAACACTGAACACTCCTCAACATCCGAATCCACCAGCAGTTCCTCCTCAGAGGAATCTGACATGTCCGGTACTGCCTGAGGTTTGGGTAGGGAAGACCTGAGTGAGGAGAGGGCCTGCTAAGACTGAAAGGCCCCCTGTAACTGGGATGAAAAGAGTTGCAATCTGGACATAAGGTCCCTAGTCGCAGCCTTGTACTCTTGCACCCAAGCTGGCTCTACCACATGGCTGGAGGTCCCTGGAATGCTGTCAGGGACATCAGAACATGCTGGGCATAGGTGACCTGAGAATTCTCTAGGTAGCCCTGAGCAATGCTCAATGGGGGATACAGAGACCCCAGCCTCCTTAGTCTTAGGTCTAGCCTCAAGCTCCAGTGATATAGACATTCTCACAGTGTAAAATAGCCTACTGTACAATAAATCACCCAATTATAGTGTGTAGGATTAAAGTTTCACCCCAGAAATCACTAAAATAAACTGGCAGGCGAAGGGTTAATCTGCAGAGGCGAGGAGGAGAGTCCAAGCCCTGCGTAGGATACTCACCCAGAAATGCTCACAAAATGGCTGCCATGGCGGGAGCCAATCAGAAACAAGGGCGCAAAGCAAGTGCTCATGGAAAATGTAGTTTTTCCCAAAAAGTACCCTAAAACAGTGCCTGAAGCCCCCTGAGCCCCCCAACACACTAGATACATGAACCAGATGATAGAGCAAGGGTAGACAAGTAAAATTAGCCATCTCTGAAGTCGCTAGGTTAAAAGGTTACAGAGATACATCCCAAACAGTACAGTCCCATAGGAGTGAATGGAGCAAGGGCGTCTATGCAGTAAAGCACACCTTAAAGGCGCAGTACACCATTTTTAAAAATTTTAAAGTAAAACATTATGTTACTATAGGGAACATACAGAGTTATACTGTTTATCAGTAGGCTGATCAGGAAGGTCTGATAAAGACTAATTTAATTGGTAGCAGGAAAGCTATAAAATTCTCAGTTACTGAGGTATGAGGCGAAGGTTGAACTTGATGGACTTGTGTCTTTTTTCAACCTAATTTACTATGTTACTATGTTACATTAAAATGTGTAAAACATCAATAGAACATGTGAGGGTACATAAAAAAAACAATAACCCAGTAGGAAAAGTGTTAGAAAACCACCTAAAAAGTGCCAAACCAGCAGTTAAAGGGTTACGTTACCACATAAACCTGCTCCAGACACCCAACAGACATATAGATATACCCAATGAGTGCAGGAGTGTGCAATAGGAACTTCAGGAATACACCCCTGTGCAGAGGGGCACTCTAGGACAAGTAGACCTGCAGTACTCAATGGGTTGCTCACCTTTCCTGCAGATCTTCTGTCTTCAGATTAACATGTAGCAAGAAGTACCTCAGTGAGTAACTCCTGGGGAAGCACTTGGAATCAAGATTTTCCCCCTCAGGGCTTAAGGCCCACAAAAAACACCTGGATACTGAGCAAGCCACATCTAAGGCATTGGCAGTCATGGTAATCTGCCTAATGGTGGTATTCCATATCTAACAGAAAATAAAAAAGATTCTAAAATCTATAGTAGAACTGTTCTCAGCCTGGTGTTGTCTTTACCAAGGGACAAATCCTTCTGGAGCTGGTTGGCTAGCTGCAGCCAAGGAGGGAAGGGAGGCTCCACCCCCTGCATACATATTTAGAATTGTTCCTGCCTACTAAGGGGCGGATCGTCTCCCAGAGTTACCAGTAACCTGTATTAAACGACAGAGAAATTATAATTTTATGCACAATGTAGTCCCACGTTTTTGGCCTACATTAACGGAGAGTCATCTCTTTTATTTATATCCTGCATCCAGAGTATACCTACTCGCTGGTCTCCAAGACAATCAAAGGGGGTGGACTAATACCTTGCCGATTCAAGTGATCTCCATGATGCTAACGGGAGATGCAAACAAGGCTTGGATCTACGTAGCGTGTCAATAGGCTTACACCCGCCCCATTTGGGGAGACAGGTGAGGAGGGACGCAGAATGGTAGGTTTCTTTTTACATAATATTTTTTAAAGGTATATAAAGAACGTAAATGTACTATTATTTGATCCCCTGACAAAGTGATGTAAAATTATGAAACTCGTAGGGAGAATTGTATTGATTAGGTGTATTTTATATTAATATTTTATAGTATTTTACATTGGTATTATCTGCAGTACCAGTTTATAATAAACCTCTGGTTGAGATAATAGAAAGTGTGTGGCATCTGTGGTACACAAGAACTACCTGGCTTCTCTTCTCACTTAAGGCTGTGATACATTTTGTTATTTGGTAAGTCGGGTATATATGGAGCGGGTTTGTTGATTTTTAGTTCATACAGTGTTACCCTTAGAGGGCTTTTTTGTCCGGCGTGTCCTTTCTTTTATTTTCAAGTTATCTTGATGATCACCATCTGATCGGGAGAGTTCACTGGGACAAAAGTGTATGAACTCCGAGGGTGCGACGACTGAAGTTAAAGATTGGATCCCTGGGAAAAACCCGTATGTGAATGTGGCAGCTATATTTGTGCTGTTTTTAAACTACAGGTTTTACACATATTATCACAATAAAGACAAATCTATTTGGAATTGAAGTTGGACTGTGGAGCAGTTGTGTCCATACAAGAAGGATTCCAGTCTTATACTGAGCAGAAGTGGTAGGAAATTCTCTGCAAGCATTATTGCTATGCATATCTATACTGTGGATATGTAAGGACCACCACATAGAAGCCTTGCACAGCTGTTTAGCAGAGGCCTGGTTTTTGTGGGCCCAGGCAGCCCACAGTGAGTGGAGTGTGCCGTGACTCTGAAAGGAACAGGTCTCTTCTTGATCACTATGCTGCCTGACCTGCCCTATGTCCCTAAAGGATGATAGAGTGGGAAGCAGCCTTGCAGAAAGGCCAAGTATGATGATCATAATTCTTAAGGCATCGCACCACATCCAACAGATGGAATTCTTTCTCCTGTCTGGATGAGGGGTCAGGATAAAAAGCAGTCAAGAAAATCTCTTGATTGATGTGATAACATAAGACAAACTGGGGAAAAACTCCTGAGAGGTCCGAAGTACCACCTTGACCTTATGAAAAACCAAGAAAGGATGTTTGCAAGACAAACAGACAATGACTAAAAGGAACAGCATTTTAAGCATCAGGCAACACAATGTGACTCAGGCAAGGGGTTCAACAGGAGGTCTCTGAAGGACAATTAAGACAAAGTTGATGTCTCAAGGGGGTGTGGGATCCCTGAATGAATGGATGGATTGATCCTCCCCTTTAACACCCGGTAGAATGGTGATACCTCTATGAAGGATGACAGAAAGGGCTGAGATCTGTACATTAATAGAGCTCAGACTAAGGCCTTTTTATACACCATCTTGAAGAAAGGTCAGGACCATGGGGAGATCAAAGGTCTTTGGCAGACATATCACTGTCAGCATACCACTGGTGGAAGATGGACAGATTTCTCTGGTATGCCTTTGAAGTGAGAAGCTTCCTGGTTTGGACCATGGTAGAGATGTCTTAGAATGGTGGTCTCAAGAGCCATGACGTCACAGCAAGTCTCTCCATGTCCTTGTACCAGATGGGGTTCTGAACAAAGAGATCCAGTCTTGGAAGAAGGGAATGGCTCCGGAATTCACAGATTGAGAAGGTCCAGAAGCCAGGACCACTGGGACCAGAATGGAGAAATGAGGATTACTAGAACTTTCTTCATCCTGATGTTCTGGATTACACCGTGAAGGAATGAAATTGTAGGAAAGACAAGACAAATGGAAGTTCCAAGGGATGGACAAAGGGATCCTTTGACCTTGTGCAAAACATGGGAACTGTTCTAGTAAGAGGCCATAAGAGCTAAGGCCAGTATACCCAAGAGCTGAACTATCAGGTAGAACACCTCTGCATTCAGTTCCCTGGATCCACTTCTTGATGGCTGAGAAAGTCTGCAACCATGTTTTCCACGCCTGGAATCTGGATTTCTTAGATAGCCGGTACAAGAGTTTCTGCCCAGTGAAGATACTCCTTCACTTCTTTCCATGCTCACTTGCTTTGAGTTCCTTCTTCATGGTTGATGTAGTCCACTGCCATTGAGGTGTCTGACTATAAACTTACTGGTGTCCTATTAGTATATGATACCAATGCAGGAGCGCCAGGCTGCTGACGTGGATCTCCAGGACGTTGATGGAAAGGAGGTTCGTCTTCCCTGTTCACATCTCCTGAGCCTTCAGTTGGCCCAGAGTTGAGCCCTTGCCCCTCATGCTGGCATTCATGGTGACTAGGTTCTACTCTTGCACGTAATGCCATATTGTTATCAAGAGCCACTCCAATGCCGGTGATGTCCTGGGACATGAGTTGAATCTTGTACTTCATTAGAGAAAAAACTCCATCTTGAAGAACTTCGCAACCCTGTATCTGCTGAGACATTTCAGGTTCAGAATAAGCCGGAAGCCATGGTCATTTCTGGGAACCACAAAAAGGTTGGAATAGTAATATGAAAAGCACTCTTGTACTAGGACTGGCACCAGATCTTGCTTGTCCAGCAGAGAGGAGATAGCATAAAGAGATGCATTCACTTTGGGTCCTGAGGAACCTTTGACAAATAGAAGCAATGAGGAGGAAGGTATGTGAAATGTATGTAGTAGCCTTCTGAACCACCCACAAAATCTACTGGTCCATCATGGAAGATGCCCAGGAATCTCAAAAAAGGTAGAGATGACCCCTACAGGAAACGATGGACCAGGACTCAGAGTGATGTGGAGGCTGGCTTGTCAGACTTGGATTCTGAAGATTTCTAGTTCTGCCAAGTCTTTTGTACTTTGTGGCAGGTCACGCTTGGGAGACCTGAGGGACTTGGGAGACCTGGGGGGGATAAAATACAAGTACTTTCCTTGCCAGAAAGGACCTTTTAGAAGATATCTGTGGTAAGCGGGTACTCTTTCCACCAGGGACATCACCAATGATCTGCTTCAGAACTGGACGAAATAAGGTCTTACCCTCAAATGGCAAGCAAACCAGTAACTTCTTGGAAGATAGACGGACCAAGGCTGTAGATGCAAGGTGCGGTGTGCAGCACCAGAGAAGGCTGAGGACTTGCCAGAAAAAACTAGCTGTATCAAAAAGAGAGAGATTTGGTAATATAGGCATTAACTTCCATAATGTTAGCTAGCATAATTAAAAGGTCTTTCCTAGGAGCCTCAGAGCACAGTACATTAGAAAGTCGATCATCCCAAACGGCCATAGCCCTCTTGAGCCATGCAGAAGAACAAGAAAAGAAACAATATAGAAGACTCAGAGATAAACTTTAATATAGACATTACTATCCCTATAAAGGCACTTTTATTAAGGAAAAGTCTCTTATATGAAGTTTTCCACTCTTAATGAAGAATTTGAACAAAGTTTTTGTTGGGAGGAAAGATAGGGTAGGCTCTTGCACTAAAAATTTCCAGAGAAATAGACTCCCCCATCAGAGGCCTCAGTTACCTGAGGGGTCTCCAACACTGCTTTGATGTGCCCCTAAAAAGAGACGGGGTCAGATTCATAGGAATCCCCAGAGGAGAAAATAGGATTTTAGTCTTACCTGTTAAATCCTTTTCACTTAGTCCATACAGGTCACTGGTACTCTGGGAGGCGATCCGCCCCTTTAATAGGCAGGAACAATTATTCAAATGTGTGCAGGGGGCGGAGCCTCCCCTCCTACTTAAGCTGCCTTCAGGCCAGAGCCACTAGATTGATTTGAGACACTAAAACTGACCAGAGGTAAGCAAGAAGTAAGACTCCTGTGAGCATGCCCCGAAGGTCTCCCACTGAATGCCACAGGAGAGCCTAGCATGGTCCCTTGACAGGGTGGGAGACCAGTGACCTGTATGGACTAAGTGAAAAGGATTTAACAGGTAAGACTAAAATCCTATTTTCACTGTCGTCCAATACAGGTCACTGGTACTCTGGGATGTACAAACATTGAGCTGACCCAGAGGTGGGAAGTAAGGCAAGGACCAGGCGCAAGGCCCAAGTCACTAGAACTGCTATGAGCCAATTAATCGCATAGCCCATTAATAGAAGTGTCAACGGACACCAACCAGGGGGAAACAACCCCTGAACTAACACAGCACACTGAACTAGGCCAACCGGGCTCAACAGTAAAGAAGCACTAAAAACCACAGAGTAGAAGTCCTAAACAGGCAAAACTGCCTCCAGGACCTTCCTCCCAAAACTGGCATCAGCCGAGGCCAGTACATCAACTCGATAGTGCTTTGAAAATGAGTGCACAGAGCACCAGGTGGCCGCTCTGCACAGTTGATCAGCAGATGCCTGATTCTTGTAGGCCCAAGAGGCCCCAATAGATCTGGTGGAATGGGCAGTCACCCGGAAGGGAACATGCTTATTCCGCAACTTATAGGCTTCACGAATGGTAGCCTTAATCCAAGAGGCAATAGTAACTTTGGAAGCCGGTCTCCCTGCCCTAGGCCCCTCAGGAATGACGAATAGAGCGTCAGACTTCCTGATAGACTCGGTGCGATGAACATAAAACTTGAGGCAACGCACCACATCCAACAAATGGAGATCTCGTTCCTTGTCAGATGAAGGATTAGGGCAGAAAGAGGGAACCACAATCTCCTGATTGATGTGAAACTCGGACACAACCTTGGGTAAGAATTCCTTGGTAGTGCGAAGCACAGCCTTATCCTTGTGGAACACCAGGTAAGGAGGTTTACAAGACAGAGCTTGTAACTCCGCTACCCGGCGGACTGAAACAATAGCCAATAGAAAGGCCATTTTCCAAGTCAAGAGACGTAAAGGAATGGAAGCCAAGGATTCAAACGGGGGACGCTGGAGAACTCCCAGCACCAAATTGAGGTCCCACTGGGGAGCAGGACTCTTGAAGGCAGGCCGAACATGAGTCACGCCTTGGAAGAAAACTTTGACATCAGGAAGGATAGCAATCCGTTCCTGGAAAAATACGGACAAGCAGAAGTCTGAACTTTGAGGGAACTCAGACTGAGCCCTTTCTCAACACCATCCTGTAGAAAAGCCAGGACAGTGGGAAGATGAAAATCTAGAGACATCTTCCGATCAGTACACCAAGCCACAAAGGTGGCCCAGATACGATGATAGATCTTGGAGGACACAGGCTTGCGAGCACTAAGCATTGTCGACACCACTGAAGGAGAAAACCCTTTCTTCTCTAGAATTGAGGATTCAACCGCCATGCCATTAAATGGAGATTCTGAACATCCTCCTTCCACAGATATCCCTGAAGAAGCAGATCCGGACGGGCAGGAAGTGGAAACGGTTCCGCCACGGACATGGCCATCAACTCCGGGTACCAGGACTGGCGAGGCCAGTTTGGAGCGATCAGGATGACAGGACAGCGCTCCAGCTTCAACTTCTGGATGACTCTGATCAATAGAGGAAGAGGAGGGAAGATGTAAGCCAGAGGAAAATCCCAAGGGATTGACAAGGCATCCACTGCTAGAGCAAGAGGGTCCCTCCACCGGGAGCAAAACGCCGGCACCTTCCTGTTGTGTCTGGTAGCCATCAGGTCCACTGCAGGTACCCCCCCCACCTCTGGGTGATCAGGTGAAACACCTCTGGATGAAGAGCCCACTCTCCGCTGTCGACTGTGTGACGACTGAGAAAGTCTGCCATGACGTTGTCTACGCCTGGAATGTGAACCGCTGAAATGACAGGCACGTGATCTTCTGCCCAAGATAAAATATCCTTGACCTCCAACCAGGCGGTGCAACTTCTTGTGCCGCCTTGCCTGTTGATGTAGGCCACTGCGGTGGCGTTGTCGGACTCCACTGACTGGGCAACCTTCCAGCTGAGATTCCCAGTGCCTCAGGGCAAGCCGGATGGCACGCAGTTCCAGAACATTGATGGAGAGAAGAGATTCCTCCAGTCCCCATTTCCCCTGAGCACTGAAACGACCCAACACAGCACCCCATCCCAGGAGGCTGGCATCCGTTGTGAGCGTGGTCCAATAGGGAATTCGAAAGGATCTCCCTTTCAGGAGATGAGAGAGATCCAACCACCAGTGCAGACTCAATTCGACATGAGGAGGCAGAGAGACTGACAGATGCTGATGATCTGGATGATTTTTGCACGTCTGGATCACAAACCTCTGAAGTTCCCTGGTGTGAGCCATGGCAAATGGCACAGCTTCGATCGTGGAAATGAACTTTCCCACCAGAGACGTCAACTTCGGTACCGGAACTCTGTCCAGTTCTAGGATCCCGGCTACTCGGACGGCTATCTGATGAGCCACTTCCTCTGGCAGAAACACCATGCATTGCCGAGTGTCGAACAGGAGACCCAGGAAAAGGAGCCTCTGAGATGGGACCAAGTCTGACTTGTCCAGATTCAAGATCCAGCCGTGACGGTTCAGAGTGTGTATACACAGCTGCAGCTGCTGGTGGAGAAGCTCCGCTGAGGAGGCTTTCAGGAGGAGATCGTCCATGTAGGGGGTCACTCTGACACCTTCTCGATGAAGCACAGCTATCAATGATCCCAATACCCTCTGAAAGACCAGAGGGGCTGAAGTTAGTCCAAAGGGAAGAGCTGAAAACTGAAAATGTCCCTTGTGGCAGGCAATCCTGAGATACCGTCTGCTCTCTGGATGAATAGGGATGTGAAGATACGCATCCTGAAGGTCCAGGGAGGCAAGGAACTCCCCTGGAGACATTGCTGCAATCACAGAGGGCAGGGATTCCTGGCGGAAGTGGGAACTCACAACTTAGGAATTGAGATCCTTGAGATCCAAGATAGGACGAGCACCTCTGTCCTTTTTGGCCACTACGAACAGGATGGAATAGAATCCTGAACCTGTGTCCTCTGGAGGAACCAATTCCAGGACCTCTTTGTCCAAAAGATCCTGAATAGCGTCGTCGAACAGACGCCTTTTTGTAGGTTCCTGAGAAGGACGAGTAAAATGGAACCGAAAAGGAGGAAGGGAAGAGAAAGGGATCCTGTATCCCTCTGACACTACCTGAATAACCCATGGGTCCGTCACTGACTCTTCCCAAGTCCGGCGAAAGATGCGGAGACGTCCACCTACTGTCGGATGCAGACCCGGGTTCGGTGAGTCATGCCGAAGCAGTCTTGGAGGTCTTGGCCTTGGGGGCAACTTTGGGCTTCCAGGACTGTTTGGGCTTGGAGGAGGGACGCGTAGAGGACGACCCCGCCTGGGACGTGGAGCGTGTCTCAGTCTGAAAGGAACGAAAGGACCGGTTGCGTTTGGCTGGAAACTTTTTCTTGAAGACTGAGGGTAGAAGAGTACTTTTACCGCCAGTAGCCTCGCTGATCATCTCTTTGAGTTCAGAACCAAAGAGCAAGTTCCCCTGAAAGGGCAAGGAAAGCAAGGCTTTCTTAGAGGCTGTATCAGCAGACCAAATTTTCAGCCAAAGGGCACGTCTAGCCACCACAGATGAAGTGGAGGCCCTCGCCATCATGCGCACAGCATCAAAGGCAGCATCAGCAACATAATTCTGTGCTTCAGTAATATTAGCAAGGAGCTGCAACTGCTCAGATACAGGTGCATCCTGGCGGACTGCTTCAGTCAGTCGTTCAGTCCAGGCCGCAATAGCTCTATTAACCCACGCCACTGCAAAGGTTGGACGCATGGCAGTGCCAATGGAGGCAAAAATAGATTTAAGAGAAAGTTCTAGCTTTTTGTCCGTCCAATCCTGCAGGGCAGAGGCATCAGAGACAGCTAAAGCATTAGATTTGGATAACCTGGAAACAGGAGCATCCACTTTAGGAGGATGAACCCATTTTGCCAGTTCAGTCTCAGGAAAAGGGTAAAGTTTAGCAAACTTTTTGGACACAGACGAGGATTTGTCAGGATTTTTCCACGCCTCAGAGACTAGACGGGCAAGAGTAGGGTTAGTTGGAAAACATACAACCACCTTAGATGGTTTTTGAAAAACGTCAGTTGGATCATGAGTAGATTCCTGAGTCAGAGGAAGGTTGAGAGTAGTTAACACAGCTCTAATCAAACCCTCAGCAGAAACCTCAGGGTCACATTCATAAGGGTCCCCAATGGACCTGTTAGACTCAATAACAGTGCCTTCCTCAGCATCAGAATCCTGTAAGAGTCCTTCTTCAGAAGAATCAGACACATCAGGAGCCCCCTGTGGCTTAGGCAGGGAAGTCCTGATTGTAGAGGGGGTCTGCCAAACCTGGAGAGCCCCCTGTACCTGAGAGGGAAAGAGTTGGAGAGTAGATCTGAGATCCCTAGTGGCAGCTTTAAACTCTTTCACCCAAGTTGGCTCAATAGCATGGCTGGGAAGCCCAGGGTTGCTATCATGACAATCAGTGCATTTAGGGCATAAACTACCAGAACAATCTCTAGGCAGCCTAGAGTGACAAGAGGAGCAAAGCGCAATGGGGGGAACAGACACCCCAGCCTCCTTAGTCTTGGGTCTAGCCCCTGGCTCCAGTGGAGTAGACATGCTCACAGCGTCAATATACACCACTTAACAAATATCACCCAGTAAAAGTGTGAAAGATTAAAGTTTCACCCCAGAAATGCCTAAAATCGGACTTATCTGGCCAGCGAAGGGTTAATCTGCTGAGAGGAGAGAAGGCTCGGTCCCTGCGTAGTATACTCGCTGAGAAATAACACCACAAAATGGCTGCCGTCAGGTCAGCCAATCAGAAACGAGCGGGAAACGGGTGCTCATGGGAAATGTAGTTTTCTCTCAGAAGTACCCCCAAACAGTGCCCGAAGCCCCCCTGAACTCCCCACACCCCAAAAACAGACACCGGATGATAGAGCAGGAGCATAGAAATAAAATGAGCCATCTCTGAAGTTGCTGTGACAAGCGGTTTCAGAGATATGTCCCACACTGTGTAATCTCATAGAGAGTAAAGGAGCAATGGCGTCTAAGCGGGAAAAGGCGCGCTTAAAGGCGCGGAACACTGAATTTTAATAAAGTCCCACTGAAACATAAAATGCCCCAAACAGTTACCAAACACATGAGAAACATAAGAAAAACAATACACAAAGCTCCAAAACCCAGAGAATACCACAGAAATTGCATAAATATAAGAAATGCAAATAAAAACACCCTATGAGTGCTGGAGTGCAATGCAAACTCCCAAATACAAGCCCATCAAAGGGACACTGTGGGGACAAGTGGACCTTCAGCACTCAAGGGGTGGCTCACCTTTCTGCAGGACTTCTGTCTTCAGGTGACCATGATGAAGTAGGAATAGACCAGAGGTAAATTCCCCAGCAGGGAAGCTGCTTGACTCAAGCTGTTCCCTCTTCAGGGCATAAGGTCCACAGAAAATCCCTGGAAGCTGCACTAGCCACTTTAGAGAGGGCAATTCACAGCCATGGTCACCCTCCTAATGGTGGTATTCCATATTTGAATACAAATAATAAAATACTAAGTTGAATGTATATGTATTCTCCACCTGGTGTGCACAGCACAAAGGAACAAATCAATCTAGTGGCTCTGGCCTGAAGGCAGCTTAAGTAGGAGGGGAGGCTCCGCCCCCTGCACACATTTGAATAATTGTTCCTGCCAATTAAAGGGGCGGATCGCCTCCCAGATTACCAGTGACCTGTATTGGACGACAGTGAAAGAAGCGTCCATATCTTCTACTTTTTTTTTTTATCCAGTTCCTCATTCGAAAATGCCTCAATCAATTGAGTATATCCTCTAAAGAAATGAGTAACCTTCATGGTAGGTAAGGGTTTCCAAGAATGGAAGAGGCAATGGATGTCAGAGGACAGTGCTGGATGGCCCTGGGGGAGTAGTAGGGGCCACAGTACATGAGGAACATAGAGAACCAGAATATTCCCTTGGAAGCCCAGCATGGCATGGGAGCAGTGAGTTAGGGGGTAAGGGAGGCCCCTGAATCATTGGGTTTGGTTCCCCCTTAGGTCCTTCAGGGTCAAACATATCCAAAGAAAATATATAAAATTAGTGAGAAGTAGTTAAAAGTAGCCCCAGCTTAATGCAAAGCCCCCAGAAAGACCCAAAAAGAACGTATCTGGTATGCAAAGGATTAAACTGGGGAGAGAGAGAGATCAGGAGTATGTGTAGTATAAGTAATGGAGACATAAGACGGTAAACAGAAAGGGCACCCACCAATCAGAAGCAAGCTTGGAAAACAGGGCATTCTGGTGATTACAGTCTTTCTCAGTTACTGTCACCTAGCAATGCGTGGCTCTCCAGATGTGAAGCTCAGCAATTCTTATGGACACATCAGCCTGATAATGCAATAGAGCAGAAGAAAAAGCCCTCTCGGACTCAAGCATGAATGGGTGCAAAGATACGTCCCACAGAAATTTCTCCCATAGAAGCCTAGGATGGCCATGAAGCTGGCTCCCATTCTTAAAGGTCCATGCGCCTAAAATCCAACATTACTGAAATACACAAAAAAGTTTACAAAAAACCCATGTGAACCCCAGAGGGGAGAGCATAGTAAATATTATAATTGTTTAGGAGTGTCTAGAAGTCCATATATCCCAGTGAAAGACCTATAATAGGACTGCAGTAGTGCAAGGGGTAAGGAGTAAGTGACTAATGTAGCCATTTATGCTACCAGGCATAAGAGGGAGAGAAAGAGATAGAAATGAGGGCTTAAACAATGCACAGAGTTTGGAATATCTCTGAATGGGACATAAAGATGGGCCATGGCACTCCAAGGGTTACTCCCAACTGTTCTGTCTTCAGGCTCCCATGGGGCAGAATCTCTATGAGATTCAGCCATGAAGAACATACATATCAATAAGTCAACCTACACTGGGAAAAAGGTCCATAAAACCCCAGAGAAGACAAGTGATGAGAGCCTGCCTAATGGGGGATTATAAAGCCCCATATCTAAAGGAAAAAACTAAAAACTAACAGAAGTTTCACAGTACCTCCATCTACTTGGATGTAGAACACATTAATCTGGTGGACGTGGATTGAGCTAGAGGATAAGGAGGGAGTCTCCATCACAAAAGAACCTGTGTTTTGGAAATGCCCTGCCCTCCTGGATGAGGGAGCTCAACCCCCATGGTTCCTGTATTCAGATTAGATGTAAAAGAAAACGTATTTACCATTAATATAATATAAATAATTAGACATAACGGTCCATTTTTTAAATGTTGCAAGAAACCTAAAAGTGGTTTTTAAACTGTATCCTAAATTACCTTGCAGGTAATACATGTTAATACTGGTTTTATATCACAGATTCCTAATGAAAATTCATAGATAAAGTTATCATCTGCAATGGAATCCAGGCCTGTACATCTTGGAACCCCATGTTTCCCAGAAAAAGTACAAGGGGTTCCATAAGACAAATGTAAATAATGGAGGACAGTTTAAGAGTGCATCTGTGGTTATGTGATTACTAGCAGATGTCTGGAACAAATTGAATTGAAATTGAAGCAGAGCATCATCATAAATCCAAGGTAATAATAACAGATAACTTCCAACAATTTAGGGTCTTCTGGTTAGAATAAATGAGCAGTATGTCTGGAGTATACCAACTGCACTATAGGGAAGATAAAAATATTTCCCAAATTCCCATTGATTTAAATGAGGTTTTTAACCCCTTGAATGCTAAAGGGACCTCAAACGCATTAAGCTGCAATGCACTAGATAAAAGACCTCTCTAGCACAGAAGGGATTCAAAGACTCCTTTAAATCATTAAAAATATTTTCTTTATCCCCATAATAAAATGTTACTACTCCTTTAAACAGCTTTATTATTAGGAAGAATAAAAGTGAGTGTTAGTTTACTGCTAGTCTCAGCCTGTGCTTGGGAGAGAAATATTGAAAGCAGATAAATATCTGATGCTAGCTAGTTTAGAGGAAGACAGGCAAAGAAAGGAAGATGGAATTGCTTGATATAAGTGTATCGGTTCAGTTAATGTGGGTGTGCAGGGAGAAAGGAGAACAAAAATGAATACATATATAAACTTTTCGACTGAAAAGTAATAGTGACTGTCAGACAGACAGGGGATCCTTCCTACCTGAGTTGTCGATGCCCGAGACTCGACTAAGACTGAATGACAGATACTACACAGACAGACACAATTATCATACTTCCATCACACACTTGCTACTCTTACACACTAACCCTCTCACTCTCACATCACAATTTTGCTCCTCTGGCTCATCTTCACCCATAACACATTAAGGGCTCGATTCAAATGTTGGCGTCGCCAGAAAAAACTGGCGACGCTGCTTTTAACGTCAACTGAGCAATGCAAATGTTCTACTAGAAACAAGCGACGCCAGTTCTGAAACAGACGTCGCCCGTCGCCAGAACAGCAAGATCTCACCCATAGAGGATAATGTACAAGCGACGCCAAAAGCGATTCAAATGTTGGAGTTAGGGCTAACGCGAGTTAAATTGCAACATTTCACGCCAGAAATCTAACGCCTACTTTTTTTGGCGAATAGCACAGGAGGCAGTGTTAAAAAACCCACGTCTCCAGTTCTGAACAGCATTCTCTGTGCTTTTCCCTACCCAGCTACTAGGGGAACACAGAGATGGCTTTCAGCACCATAGACAGCTTTGAATGCCATAGGGATGTGTACTGCTCACCCCTGTGGCATTCAAAGGGTTACAATAAAGAAAACTAGTACACCAAGCACTACACAATGCCCCCTTCCACACACCCCTTAATATGTCACATATATTGCATATATGGGACATACTAACCCCATCCACATCCACCTCATGGACTTCCATGTAGTGGACAAATCTGTCTTTTACTCCACAATCAACCCTTTGATTACCAGAGAGGTAGGAAAGCATTGCATAGCATGTCTCCCAGCCCTCTGGTTCCCAAAGGGTTATTAGGCAAGGTATGCCTGTATGTGTGTGAGTGGGTGTGTTACATACATTGTATAATATAAATACTATCATGAAACGTAGATTGACTTAGATCCATTCATTTGTAATGCCCACCACCTGTGTCCCATTGCTATCATTATTTTTGCTCCACTCTCCTTCCAATGCAGAGTGAAGCAAACACACAAATAACAATGGGACACAGTAAGTAGGACATTATTAACCCCTTGAGTGCCAGAGTGGTATGCAACGCATTGCAAAGGCGTGCGCTGCATTCCACACTGGCACTCAAAGGGTTAAAATACAATTAAGGAAGCAGGCTGCACTCTGACTGCAGCGCTTCCCTTCATTCATAAAAGTGCCATTGCTACGGGTGGCTGTGAAGCCCGCAGCATAAGAAAAGGCTGGGGACAAGAGAGACATCGGAGGAAGCGGGTGGCAGGCTTGTATTTGATGCCCGCTTCCTCCAATACCTCTCCTCTCCTCACACGTCGCCATTGTCCCCTGCCTGGCGTCGCCTATTCTACAATTCGCAGACGCGTTGGCACAATGCCAACGCGTGAGGAGAGGAGAGATATTGGAGGAAGCGGGCACAAGGGAATACCCAAATAAAAAAAAACATATGGCCAGCATCAGGTACCACTTTGTCAATGGCAATGAGGAGGAATAGTGCTTCAAATGTCCCATACACACATCCCCCCAAAAATGTGTAAAGTCAATATTACCAATCACCAGTGCAGAACATAGCAACATGGGAAAAGTGATGCATCCTGAGCTGGTGCACATGGGGCATCAACATCACATGACACCCTCATACCTCCCAAGTGTCCCTTCTTAGGAGGGACAGTCCCTCTTGGAGATCCAAATCCCTCTGTCCCTCTTTTCTACCCTTTTGTCCCACTTTTTCGGACATCAGAATGAGTGATGTGTATTACATTGGTCCACAGCAATAAAACATACATAAATGTGTTGTTAATTGTCAGTATATGTGTTTATCCAGTAATATGGGCAACTAAAATACTTTGTTCTTTTTCTAAATCATCCATCAGTTAAACAAAGAGGTGCAGATGGGTCAAGAAATAACTTAAATATTCTTGGCAATGCCTCACCTACCAGACGTGCCCCCAGAAACGCCACCTAAAACAGAAGTGTCCCTCTTTCGCCATTTGAAATGTTGGGAGGAATGCACCCTGGTTGGGAACCACCGCCCTACACAGACAAACCATAAGAATCAGGCAACCCAACAGGGACCAGGGGAACACAAAGCAGCACAACATAAGCCATCCAAAATCACCTCCGAACAACAGGGGTTAACACACAACACCACATGCACATCTGTCACTCCAACAACATGTCAAGCTCACCTATGTAACCTCAGCAGTCCATGGAGACGAAACACACACCTGGCAGGTACATACCACTTACAACACATCACACCACTAACCACACACCAGAAAATAATTACCTGGATAACACACACCTTACCATTAGTCCATCATAACCCACATGACTGTTCATGGACAACACACCATATATATATATATATATATATATATATATATATATATATAAATATTTATATGAGAGAGAGAAAGAAAATATGATGGCAAAGGAATAGCATGACTGTTGTGTTCATAGTGCACCTTCAATCTTGTTTCCACCCTCTGCAGGCATCCAGGCCATGATTTAATATGGTCCAGAAGTTTGTTCCGGTGACATGTTTACTCCACATCCATGAGGATCATCTGTTTGTTAGTGTTGATATCAATAAAACATATGATCGTATATAACTATCTATCTTGTGTCATTGATTACTTCTCCCTCTTCATGTTCTTTGAAAAGATGATAGTAATACATTGAATGTTTGAAAATCCATGCAGTAGAGTTTATCACCCTGAGTGAAACAAGTGATCTCCCACTGCTGACAGGTGTGGAATTCAAAAGTTGTTCCAACTCCAAGTTTACATTCATAGATTGAATATCCCAGTGGCCTGAAAGTGTCAAATGGCACTGTTACTACACCATCCAATGGACAGCTCCGGTCCCTGCACCATGGATCCCCATAGGATGATGTAGTCACAGTGCCATTTGACACCTTCAGGCCACTGGGATATTTGTTATATGACTTCAAGTGTTGAGCTGGGAAAACCTTGGAATGAAACACCTTTCAGCAGTGGTTGTTCCCTTTTTCAATCAGGGGGGTGAACCCAACTACATATGTTTGGACACATCCTAAGCATTACTATCCCCTTAATTGTGATCATGTGGTTTATCTGTTGAGATATCTAATGTGTTCATGTTGTTTAAGTTCAAGTCACATCATGGAACAACACCCTGATGTTGTTCGGCTTTCAGATGTCTGTGAGTTGAACTTGGACAAACATGTCTGATTGTGATGTGTGTGTTCACCCTGCTGTAAAAGCTTGTGACACCATTCATTGTGCATGAGTTGTGTTCAATGCATAGCTTTGCAATGCATTGGAGACAACTCATTACTTGACCCCCATGTTAGATGTGCATGAGTTGAGTTCAATGCATAGCTTTGCAATGCATTGGAGACAACTCATTACTTGACCCCCATGTTAGATGTGCATGAGTTGAGTTCAATGCATAGCTTTGCAATGCATTGGAGACAACTCTGCCCCTCTAACTGTATCATCTGAATAAAACACAGACATTGATATGTTCTCAAGCAACAACTGCACATTTATTTTCTTTTTTTGGGGTGTGCTTTGGGCGGGGCTGCAGGGGTGGCTTCCTGCACTTGATGCCGTGAGGCTCTAGTGGTTCTGGGGGTGCCACTGGTGGAGTGCTGGCAGGGGTTGAGGCACTGGAACTGGAGGCCTGGGCCTGGCGGATGGTCTCCAGCCTGTTACTCTCACGGAGCTCAGCAACCACCTGGTCAATTGAAGCTGTCACCCTGTTGGTGTGGGTGACCAGGTGGTTGCTGAGAGTAACGTGATGGGCCTCCAGTGCCCTCATGCTGTCCAGGAGGTGTGCCATATGTTGCTCAAGCCTGTTGAGTGAGCAGGCACACCTCCTGGCCACCCTGAGTTGCCTCCTTTGGAGTACCAGACACTCCTGATCCATCACCATGGTGTTGTCAGGAGTGTGTGGTGTGGAGGGGGAACGGGACAGTGGTGGGGATGCCCTCTGGCTGTCCTGTGGCTCCACCACAGGTGTTGGGGGAGATGGGGTGGACCCATGGGTCCGGATGTGGAGGGAGCATGGGGAGCCCATCACTGCATCCCCAGATGAGTGACCCCCTGGGGATGTCACAACTGCCATATGTGTGGCTAGCATGGTTTGTGGGGGTGTTGTGTGTTGGGGTGGGGATGGTGTGGTGACCACCACCAGGGCCTGTGGCCGTTGTGGCTGGCCAATGAGGCCAAAGTGTTCATAGTCCATAGGCCACTGGCTACTGTCCCGCGGCTGTGGCCTGGTGGCTGCCTGCAGTGGCCCATGCTGTGGCATCCCCACGATGTCGGGCATCCGGTGCCTCCCCATGGCTGTCGGCACATCCTGCAGGGGAGTGTACCGGTGCTGGACTGTGGGAGGTGGGGCCTGGGGGCCATGCTGTGGCCACTGCTGCTGCTGCTGCTGGTGGGGTGAAGCCTGGGGGCCATGGTATGGCCACTGCTGCTGGTGGTGCGGTGGGCCTTGGGGGCCATGCTGGGGCCACTGCTGCTGCCACTGCTGCTGGTGGTGCGGTGGGCCTTGGGGGCCATGCTGGGGCCACTGCTGCTGCCACTGCTGCTGGTGGTGCGGTGGGCCTTGGGGGCCATGCTGGGGCCACTGCTGCTGCCACTGCTGCTGGTGGTGCGGTGGGCCTTGGGGGCCATGCTGGGGCCACTGCTGCTGCCACTGCTGCTGGTGTGGTGGTGGTGGTGGTGGTGCACTGGAGGTGCTGGCCTCCTCAGTGGAGGAACCTCCTGTGTCCTCTGCTCCTGCTGTCTGGTGTGCTGTGTGGGGAAATGACATGATGTAATCAGTGATGTGAACTATGACAGGAGTGCTGCAAGACTATTACACTGACACGCAAACCGTTGAGTGGCAGGATGGTATCCATTGCATTTCTTTGCAATGCATTGGTTACCATCCTAACACACTTTGCTAGGTTTGACGTGATCACATACATTGATTACAGTAACCTGCAGTGATGTGATTTGGTCATCATGTGTATCCTGAGCAATGGGGATGGCAAGGCATATACCTCCTTGCTATCCCCATTCATCAGGATCCATGTGGTGAGCAACACTGAACTATCACACCTTGAGTGACACAAACCCACTGCACATTCTTCACCTAGGCCTCAACAGCAAACACACCAGGACCTCTAAACACAGCAATGCACCAGTGAGGACCTATGACTACAGAGGCCAATCAATCAGTAAATGATGTCGGCAGCAGGAATAACCACACCAAGCACGCCAACCAACATGATCTGTGGAACCCAGGAACCCAAACAGCTGGAGGACACACAAACACACCCCAGGACCGCTAAAATCCTAACACACAGCAAACAAGTGCATTGTTAGAATGTACTATTGGAGGTTGTTTCTACCTTTTCACATGTTTGTTATGCTATGGAGCCTAAGCACTGGTATGTCACGTGTTGTTTAGATCTCAGTGCACTGGCTCCACAGAACAACACAGGGATTTCAGGTGTGATGACACTGCAGTTGTCATGTACACATTGTCACCTCTTTCTGACATCCTAGTGAATGCCCCCCCCCCCCCATCATGGTTGAGTCCTGTGGATCACATATGTCCTGCAGAGTGGGGATGGCGGGGAATGCCCCCTGGCCATCCCCACTCTGCAGGCTACATATGATGCAGAAAGCTGAACCTTGACTATTCCACTTAGACTAACTACCTACATGTACAACGTCTAGCCCTGACATGCAGTAACAATACAATAGGAAACACACCAAGTCCCCTCCTTGCTATTCTCCGGTAACCCATTGGGTGCCAAGGGACTAGCCAATGTATTGTCAACCAACGAATTACTTATCCCTGTGGCATTCAAGGGGTTGTGTGCTGACCTCTTTGTCACTATGTGTATGACATTGTGATACACATAACAGTTGGATCTGTGACTGACACATGACATTGTGCATTGTTTTTGTGCTGTGCATGATGTCGTTTTGGACAGCATAAAGGGGGTTCAACAGGGACTTGACCATTACCATTCAGGCTAGGTTGGTCATGTATTCTGTCCTTGTTTGACGTCCCTCCAAGCTGTGTGACTGAATTGTGTTGTGTAATGCTGTCCATGTGTCACTGTGTTGGCCTCTGCCTGGTGGGTGTCAGGATTGGTGTGATGTGTGTGTGTGGGTCTTGATGCACTTACCAGTGGTCTGGAGGCTACTTTCATCCCCGGTGTCACTCCATCCAGGGATCCCACACACCATGATGGAGGAGATGGTCTGACGCACAGCCTCCTCCCACTGGCTGTATTCCACCCGCAGGGGAGGACCACCCCCTGTGCCAGCAGCGTGCAAGGCCTGCTCGCCCATCTTCTTCTTCACCTTCATAATGGTAGACAAAAATGGGAAAAGGGTTGAACTAGATGTATACAGGTCTTTTCTCAACATTGATTACTGTGTTGCTATGTTACTGTCTTACCTTAGCCTTGCAGTCTGCCCATCTTTTCTTCACAGAATCCAACGTCCGGCTGCGGCAGGACACTGCATTCACAGCAGCCACAACCTCCTTCCAGGCTGCCTTCCTCTTTGCTGACAGGCCAGCTTTAGGCCCCTTGGGGAAGAGGTACCTGTAGTGGGCAACCACAGCCTCACAGAGGACCAGGTTTTCCTCCTCTGTGTATTTGGGCTCTCTAAACCTCTCCTCCTCCTCACCCCCAGAGGTTGGTTGAGAGCCCTGGCTGTGGCTCCCCAGCCCTGCCTGCACTGGCCCTGTCTGTGTGTGGTGCAGGGGGACTACCCCTCGTCCCACTGTGTCTGCCCCTGCACTAGATGTGCCTGGTCTTGGGTGGCTGCCCCTCCGCCCCAGAGATCTCCCTCTCCCTCCCCTACCCTGACCAGGGTTGCCCCCCTGAATCTCCTCCTCCTCTCCTCCTACACTCCCCACCCCTCTCTTCTCTCCTCTCCTCTCCATCTCTCTCACCCACTCACACCCAGGCACTCACTCAGGCCCTCACACACTCACTCACTCACTCTCTGTCACTCACTTGCACTCACAGACTCACACTGTCAAAATAAAGAAAAAAAGTGTGTGTGTGTTTTACAAAAAAAAAAAAGGGCTATGTGTATGTGTGTATGTGTGTTTGGATGCGTGTATTTGTATGTTCAAAAGTGTATTGTGTCGCTTTGTGTGCTGCCAAACTCTCCTTCTACCTGTCTGTGTGTGTGCGCCGCCTAAACTCCCTTTCTCTGAAAAACTAACCTCCGCTCCTTGGGTCCTGATATCTAGCTCTTGGGAACTCGATAACAGACAAAGGTGCGTAGGTGATTTTGGGTCTATTTATAGTTTATTCGACTCAACTTGATACTTTGGGGTGCTGTGATTGGCTGAGACTGGGTCACGTTGGACGTTTCGCGTGTTTTTTTTTTTTTTTGGAGACGTTTCTCGCGTTTATCGTGTATTTGGCGTCGACGATGAGGTCAAATATTTGGCGACTCCAGTTTTGTAGTCTTCGTGTGTTTTGTAGGCCGTCGCTCGTTAACTCTTCTGGGTAACAAAGATTTGAATCTCACGTTACCTGGTCTTGCTTAACGAGCGAAGGCAGTTTTTTTCTTCACGTTGGTTTTAACGCCAACATTTGAATCGAGCCCTAATTCCTTTAACTAATCTTCATCCATCGTAAGCTCACCCACTCACCATTCTTCATCAGAGGCGTAACTAGAAGCCACCGGGCCTGGGTGGAAGAATTGCCATGCCCCCCCCGACCACATTGGCCCCCTCAACCACATTGGCTGCCTCCACCACCACATTGCCCCTTCCACAATGCCCCTCATTCTCCACATTGCCCTTTCAACAATGACCCCGTCACAATGCTCCTCATTCTCCACATTGCCCCTCAATCTCCACATTGCCCCTTCCACAATGTCCCTCATTCTCCATAATGCCCTTCCACATTGCCCCTCAATCTCCACATTGCCCCTTCCACAATTTCCCTCATTCTCCACATTGCCCCTTCCATGTTGCCCCTCATTCTCCACATTGTTTCTTCAACAATATCCCTATCACAATGTCCCTTCCACATTGCCCCTCATTCTCCACATTGCCCCTTCAACAATGCCCCCATCACAATGCCCCTTCCACGTTGCCCCTCAATCTCCACAATGCCCCTCATTATCCACAATGCCCCTTCAACAATGCCCCTCATTATCCACAATGCCCCCTACTAACCCCTCCCCTCCTACCTCGAGTCCCTGGTGGTCTAGCGATGTGTGACTTTGGCACAGACAGAACTCTGACTGGTCTGGAAATCCCGCGCGGTTATTAGTAATGCAGAGCGCTGGGAGATGACAATCTCCAGTCGCTCTGCATGACTAGAGCACCGGCTGCCGGGAGATCAGCTGTGCTGCCTTGTACTATACGTTACTGCGGGCGCGTGGCCAGCGGGTCGCAGGGGGCGGCCGGGCCCCTAGAGTGCGACCCCTATTGTTACGCCACTGTTCTTCATCCATCAAACTATAAACTCTCTTACTAATCTATCTTCATCCACCCCTCTCCATTATTCACACACTCAACGCCTCTTACTGATCTTATCCATCATTCATTCACCCCTTTCACTGACCCACAGAGTGGGCAGAGGGAGATTGCCATCACAAGGCAATGCATAAAAAATGCATACCTCCCAACATTTCAAATTGCTAAAGAGGGACACTTATGGTTTAGGGGGTGTTTCCGGGGGTGTGGCTGGTGGGCGGGGCATTACAGAGAATTTTTAGGCTATTTTGTGACCTATTGACACCTCCTTGTGTAACCTAATAAGCGACTTATAACAAGACCAAAGTATTTTATTTACACAGACTAATGTTTAAACACATATACTGATGTTTAAACAAACATTAATGTGAATGTTATTGCTGTGGAGCAATGTGATACCATTATATATACACACAACACAGTCTGATCTCCTAAAACGAGGGACATCAGGGTGGCAAAGAGGGACAGAGGGACTTGGGTCTAAAAGAGGGACACTTGGGAGGTATGAAAATGAGTAGTACAAGTGGTGCAATGCATGGAAGAAGACAGAAGGATAATTAAGAAACACATTTAAGGAGAAAAAAAGGCACAGAATTGTGTTGTAAGAGTTAACAGAAAGGAACTTGAGTGGAGAGTTATGGAGACAAGCAATGGCAGTCTTCTGACCTTATAAATAGTTTCTATAGAGCAGCAGATTGAGACCATAGTGATTTCAACTAACATTTCAATCATAAAGATTCATGCCTTGTTCTTAAAGGGATAGTAATACTTCGTTTTAACTTTATTTTATTTTGTAGGCATTAAAAAAACATGAAGAACGATATAAGTCTTATCTCTCACACCTTTATGGTTTGAGAGATACTCACAAGCAAAGTTTCCCCTCCCCGCCCCTTTCACCTCAGATGTGAATATGGTTGTAAGACCAGACAAATAATAGCAGGGGACAATCTTCTTTATATGAAAACAATGAAAGCCCTGCCCCCCTTGACAAGCTTTTCAAGTTTTCCCCTTATCTTAATTGAAGATTGTCCCTCTGTGCAATCTACCTGGGCACCTCCCTTCTGCTTTGGCTGAGCAGTGTTACATCAGTAAAAGGGGTGGGAGGGGAACACTTTGTCATTGAATTACTCCTGTACTACAACTCTGACAGAACTGAAATAACACTCTCCAAAGTCCAAATACTATGATGATTAATTAGAGCTGTTTTTATTATGAAACATTACTATTCCTTTAAACCTTTTATCACCAGACACAGCTGTACATTTTTCCACTTGCTGCTATATTTTCCTTTCATTGGAAAACCAGTTATTGTGAGCTTTGAAAAGCACATATACTTTGTCAGGGCCGGTAACTATGAAGCACTTCTTGTTTTAATATGAACAGATTAAACAGAATTTTTTTCAAGAGTAAAGAATATGCAACTACATTTATAAAGTCAAGCAATTAAGATTGTGGAAAAAAGAACTTCCTTAGCAAAATAACAAGACTTTCTTTACATAACTTAAAGGGATAGTAATACTTCGTTTTAACTTTATTTTATTTTGTAGGCATTAAAAAAACATGAAGAATGATATAAGTCTTATCTCTCAAACCTTTATGGTTTATGAGATATTCACAAGCAAAGTTCCCCTCCCCGCCCCTTTTACCTAGTGTAAGCCATCTCTTCTCAGATGTGAGTCTGGTTGTATGACAGTACAGATAACAGAAGGGGACAATTTTCTTTGTATGAAAACAATGAAAGCCCTTCCCCCCTTGACAAGTTTTTCAGCTTTTTCCATTATCTTAATTGAAGATTGTCCCTCTCTGCAGTCTACCTGGGCACCTCCCTTCTGATCTTGTTGAACAGGGGGGGGATACTTTGTTTGTGAATATCTCTTAAACCATAAAGGTTTCAGAGATAAGACTTATATCATTCTTCATGTTTTTTTAATGCCTACAAAATAAAATAAAGTTAAAATGAAGTATTACTATCCCTTTAAAACCTGATGCAGTACAAATGCCACTGTTTATTTGTGCATAATAACATTCCAACAGTACAATCACTTAGGTAACACTTTCATTATTTACACACACACAATTTACAGAATCACAAAGCCTTCTTTAACCAAGTGCCACAGTGATAAGCAACAAATTGCTCCTCAATGCATTGCATATCCCTGTGGCATTCAAAGGATAAATAAACAACAATGGGGTATTATTTCTGCTTCTTTCAAGGGAGTGATTGAGGGTTGAAGTTTAAAGGGATAGTAATACTTCGTTTTAACTTTATTTTATTTTGTAGGCATTAAAAAAACATGAAGAATGATGTAAGTCTTATCTCTCAAACCTTTATGGTTTCAGAGATATTCACAAGCAAAGTTCCCCTCCCGCCCCTTTTACCTAGTGTAAACAATCTCTTCTCAGATGTGAATCTGGTTGTATGACAGTACAGATAACAGAAGGGGACAATTTTCTTTGTATGAAAACAATGAAAGCCCTTCCCCCCCTGACAAGTTTTTCAGTGTTTTCCCTTATCTTAATTGAAGATTGTCCATCTCTGCAGTCTACCTGGGCACCTCCCTTCTGATCTGGTTGAACGGGGGGGGATATTTTGTTTGTGAATATCTCTTAAACCATAAAGGATTGAGAGATAAGACTTATATCATTCTTCATGTTTTTTTTAATGCCTACAAAATAAAATAAAGTTAAAACGAAGTATTACTATCCCTTTAAACTGTAGAGGACTGAATGGAACTGGCATTTAACATAGATGGAGAAAGTGACACCTTAAAGAGAAATTATGTTCCATAAATATTATATATAAGGAGCTTTGCCCATAAGACTTAAACACTGAGAGTGATGTCCTAAGTAGATCTGGAGAAATTGTGCATAAAACCAGCTTACCATATTGGACAAATAAACATTTAAACCCTGTGGCGCTTTTGGTGTGCTCCAGAAGTAGTCCAGTTCAACATCCAGATGTATTTGGACACTGAGAATCAAAGATGCATCAAGTGCATTGCTTCGAAATGAGCTTGACACCTCATTGACACTCAGGGGGTCACAGGGTTAGTAATGTCCACATTTTTTTATATCCATTTGTAGAGGCTTAAAAAAGATTATCATTGCCACAAACCCCATCTCTCAAACCGCTATGGTTTGAGAGATATTGGCAATGAAAGTTCCCCCTTTCCACCCCTTCTCCTGAGGTCAGCGTCTAGCTGACAGCAGGAGATCCCAGTCCGATGATCAGCCTGTGGTTCTACAGCAGAGCTGAAATCCCGTTATTTCAAGATAATTATTTCATTCGAAAGGTCTACAAAGTGTGCCTGGTTTGTAAGCACACTTTGTAGACCTTTCCAATGAAGTACTTATTTAGCAATAACGGGATTTCGGCTCCTGTGCAGAGCCTCATGGTGCTGGCCGGTACAGATCCCCCTTCTGTCAGCTTTACAGCTGACATCAAGGGAAGGAACTTTCATTGCCAATATCTCTCAAACCATAGCAGTTTGAGAGATGGGTTTGTGGCAATAATAATCTTTTTTAAGCCTCTACAAATCTATAAAAAAATGTGGACATTACTAACACTTTAATAATGTCTTTCATGTTATTCAGAAATCCCCCATTGTATTTGAGGCCTTCTTCATTATTTGAGACCTCAGTGCTGTCTCTCTCCAGGTGCTGCTGAACTTTGCACTGAGAGGAGTCTAATACAGTGTCCATTGATAAAATACAGTAACTTCAGTATAATAGAAATAACATTCAAAAACACCTTTTCCTGTCAAAGATTCTCCAACAGAGGGAGGTATAAGGGGCCGTGAGTTGGAAGGTCTGGATGTAAGAGAAGACAAAAAAGCTACACCAAATTTAGAAGATCCAAAAACAAGGCCTTACCGGGCCAAAATGAAGCAATCACAAACAGTATGATATGAGTTCACTTCCTCCTGACTTTCTACAGTACAATGGGAATCAGGCGAGTCGGAAGAAACACATTTGATGGAAGAAAATTCCATGAGATGATCATTGCATCCACTGTGAGAGCCAAAGAATCCTGGGACCCAGAGCAGAACTGAGGAACCTTGAAGGTCAGAGAAGAGGGCAAAAGATCCACCTTCAGGAGCCCCAAATGATGGACACTGAATTGAACACATTCTGATTGAGCTCCGAATACCCGGTAACCAAGTGTTGGTGACTGATAAATTCTGCCACTACATTTTCTACCCTAGAATGTGAACTGTGGAGAGGGCTGGCACATGGGCCTTCACCCGCAAGACAATCCTCCGGACCTCGGCCCAGACCTGGTCCCTCATTGGCGGTAGATGTATGCCACAACCATTGCTTTGTTGGACTGAATCCAACAAAGTGCTCCCAGACTCTCCTAATACAGAGAACAAATGTCCTAGATAAGAGACACCCTAAACTAAGCTACAAGTCCACTTTATTTGCTTATCTTCTCTAGCTCAAAAATGTGCTTTCGCCTTTCAGAAATACCGAATGGCATGCTGCCTGCATGAAAAGAAAACTGCCATGTGGTGGGCAGAAATTCAGTCTTCCCACTGATTTCAATGCAATGAGCTAGGTGAAAAAAGCAGGAAAATATCTCTTTTCAAAGGAAATTTTCCACTAGACAGGAAGTGCCAATTTTCACTATTTCTGTGTTGAGGAGAAATATTTCGCCCATCCCTACTATTAACACTCAAATGATTTCTCCTAACTATGAATTATACGTTTACTTTATTCATTTAGATATGGACACTGTTAAAGGGATAGTAATACTTGAATTAAAGTTGAGGTCTGTGTCTTCTTTATATTTTTCTAATCACATAGTGCTATATTTCAACACTTACAGGTTTGTAGTCCAAGCACTATTCAATCAGAAAGGATCCCCCTCCCACCACTTTCTCCTGCGTCACACTGCCTCAGTCAGGTCCGGATGGAGTGTAGCAAGTGACAATCTTCAGTAAGCAAAAGGAAAATCCTGCCCTCCTTCATCCCTCACTGCATCAGACTGGTCCCACATACGGATTCCAGATCTAATAGTAGGTGGCCAGAAGGGACGGGAAGGCAATCCTTTCCAACTGAATTGCACTTAAACTACAAGCCTGTAAATGTTGAAATATAGAACTATTGGAGCGATGCAGGAAATGTGCGCAATCGCTATTTCCCGTGTGAAAACCACTAGGGAATAGGTTTGCGCATGATTTTGTTGAATTGTGCATTAAAATTCAAGATTAGTGAACAGCTGCGTATATTTATTTTTTGTGGGCGTGGCTAAGATTAACGAATCTGTGTGAGTGGAATAGCGAATGCGTCTAATGCAAGAACTGCTATTGCGAATGAATTTATACGTCCATGTAGCGTTGTTGTAAAATGGAATTTTTTATGTGCAATTCAAGAAGCGTTGGGTATTTAGCTTCCTGGATTAGAAAATGTGCAAAATCTATCTGCGCACAAAAATGCCTTTATCCGATGCAAACATTTCTTGCATCGCGCCATGTGTGTTTAAAAACATATAAAGAAGACTTGGACTTCAAGTAAAATTGTCCTACAACCTTTTTGGTTTGCTGAAATTCTACTCTCCTCCTTATTGATATCTGGGAAATATATGTCCTTGTTAATTTTGGGGGGTATACTGCAAACATCTGTCAGTCATCCTTAACATAAATTGGTTAATGGAACATTAACACATCCTAATAATAACTCTTGCTTGCCTTAAATTTAGCAGAAAATCATAATTGCCACTATGAGTGAATACCATGTGGCGTTGTTCTCTAAAACTAAGCCTTAATTAGTATTGCTTATCATGTTGATAGAGTGAAACAAGATTCTTGTTGCATAAAGGGAATAAAGGGAGATGTAGTTCTCAACATCTGTAGATCTTAAAACCGACTACCTCCAGTGTAGAGAAAGGACGGTTGGAACACAGAAGTTAAATGCCTCCTGTCACATAGACAGCAAAAGTCAGTGGATGGGATATAAAAGAGCTTTTCAATGCAGTGGTCAAGACATGTAGCACGCTGGTTACGAAGACAAAGGCTCTGTGTGAGCACTAATGTTCTGAAGAGGTAGTAGGAAGCAGAGTGATTTAGAAAGGAATCAAATGTGAGTATAGGTTGAACAGGCTGTTGATCTGGCCTTGCTCATAACAGTTGTTGGAGAAGTTAATAGGCTTCCCTGACAAATTGCGTTTTCAGGTAGATCAAGATCTGGAAGCTGGGAAGAGTCTGATGGGAAGGATGAAAATTTCAGAGCTCAGACACAACATGCAAGAGGACTTGCAAGCGGGAATGGGAGGATGTAATCCTATAACAAAGTCCTAGAATGCGTTGCTCACTGTGTGTGTAATCGCACATGCGCAGTGGTGACTTGCAGGACGGGCTGATCCGGAGCGGAGAGCTCCGAAAGGCTGACAGTCCATCTGTGCTCCCGGCTCCAGGGCAGCTGCGGAGGCGGCTGGGTGACAAACTGTCACCTGGCACCTCCGCTGCTGCCCCGGAGCTGGGAGCACAGACAGGCTGTGAGCCATCCGGAGCTCCCCGCTCCGGATCAGCCTGTGTACAGAGGCTTTGTAACTAGTGAGCAATAAAGAGAGAGGATTTTGTGTAGAGCGAAGAAGGCAAATGGGAGTGTAGTGATGTAGCTGCAGGAGGGTGCAGTGTTCATAAAGGCTCTGCAAGTTAGGAACAGTATTTTAACTTTAAAGGAAAGGCAATGTAAGTACTGACAGAGAGGAGCAGTAATGGAGGAGAAATGTGTGAGGTTGATTAGCCTAGCTGCAACTTGTAAGATGTTTATAATGGAGCAAAACTCCTAGAACATAGCTCCCCTTTAAAGGTGAACTACCACTCCAACATGATTCAGCCTGTATGACATCTTCAACCATTGTGTATAAGCGCTGTGTTTTTTTTTTTTAAAATGTGTTCTAAATGAATAAAAAGCATAATACTGGTAACATCTGTCCCAGTCAAATCCTGAATGCGCATGTTCGTTATGGAGCTTAAAAGCTCCGTTGTTCCTCTCTCTGTCCGAACTATCCCTCCTGCGTCATAGCCCACAGCACCAACAGACCTGGCGTGCTTTTTTCATGAGCGTGCACAAAAAAAAAAAAAAAAGAAGGCTGTGGGAAGCCACATCCTAGGTGACTGACAGGCACCGGGACAACTCGCGCAAGCGCAGTAGAACAAATTTGCAAAGATGGCTGCGGTGTGCTCGCTCTTGTTGCCTGGAAAACGAGTTAGACTGTAAGATATACAAATCGTTCTAGGATATTTGGCATATAGATTCTTGATGACTAGGGGGGTATTTAGCTTCACAGCTTATGTTAATCTTGCATGGTAGTTCTGCTTTAAGGACCAGAAGGGTTTGCAATGTATTACTTTGCAATATGCTGCACTCCCATATGGTTCTTAAAGGGTTAATATTATACAAACAAATTAGAATTATTATTATTTTTTTTAATTCAATACTGGATACACTGAACACGGGCAAGGCTTTTTTTCTTGGGTGTCAAGTTGAATCATGTATGAAATGCTGCTGAATATTGCAAAGGATCACTAAATAAGGCTAAGGATAAAAGAAATGAAAGGTTAGGAAACTGAGAGGAAAATGGGTAATCTAGATAGGCCAATTATCTCTTATTGGCTGTCAGTTTCTATGTTTTTTTATGTCCTTGATGCATTATTATGAGGTGTTGCAACCCTTTATTCATGTTCAATTGCCAGTTTAAGACTCCCAGGATTAGCAGATAGAAAGGTTTAAGCTAAAAGTGGCTGCTTCTAGTAATTTCCCTACTAACTCACTGTAAAAAGATCTGTGTGACATAAAGCAGAACACAGATATTAACCTCTTAAATACCAGAGGGTGAGCAGTGCATCAATTTGTTACGCGATGCCCAACCGTCGGGCTCTTAAAAATTTAATAAGTATACTGCTGGATGGGAGCGATCAAAATGTCTATATTTGCTCCATGTCTCAGGCAGTTGAACCTTCATGATTTTCCTTTTGAAGGGGTTACAAATGCTTAAAGGGACAGTATAGAGTCAGAACAAGTTAATTTAAGGTGAAAGGATAGCTCAGGCTTGAAGCAAAATTAGTTTACTGTTCCGAAGTTACTGCTTTCTCCAACCAAGATGATGTCACATATTGTTTTGGTGTTCATGGGATATCTCCATAGCGCCCATTTTAATCTTCTATCTGACACTCAGCTTTTCACAGACTATAATAGCAACAAGGTCCTCTGGATGCAAAACATCTCAAGTTATCAGTAAAATAGCAATTATTCTTTTTAACAAATTCTGAACAAAACATCTTCAGTCATTGGCCTTGTTCTGCTCTATAACAAAAACCCTACAACATATTTTTTTTCACAGTTAGGGTACACTGTCCCTTTAAAATGATTTATGGCTTCAAACAATTAACAATTTGTTGTTTTTTTTTGTTTGGATTTTTATTATTGTATACAAATAAGTTATTTTTACACTCTATGCTAGCATTTTTTTTATTTATGATCCCTCTCTTTGGTATGGAAGGTCACAGAAGTACTTGTTGTCTCATTTAAGGCCAAGCTTTCTTTTGAATTTGGTGAGTGGGGTCACTCTTTTTTTAAGGGCATTTCTCTTTTTTGTTACTGTATTACCCTCAGAGGGTTTGGTGCTCTATGTGGGTGTTTTTAATATAAAAAGTTCATCACACCAAGATGACCTCCTGTTGTGAGATTCCCTTGCAGATGTGGGGAAACTCTGCCCACTCCCACTCTTTCCCCCTGAGGAACTCCTCCCCCCAGCTTTATTTTACATCTGAGTCACACCTTTAAGCACTGTCCCCCAACTTGTGTCAAACCCCGCCCATTTTTGACACGAGTCACATCATTTTCCACACCCCCTATGGCAGAGGAGGACTCTCCTCCGAGGAGACAACAATTAAAAGTTCACAGGTATGGAGATTACCTCAGGATGGAAAAATGTACTATTCACTAACTGAATCACAATCGCTACTGAGTATTTCAGAAAAAGTGATCTGATACAAATTAATTGGAATTTATCGTATACAGCAGATAATACACTTCACGACAAAAAGATCATACCTTGGAACTCTCAGGCTTTGGTCTCAGGGGAAGGGAGCCCAGTGATAACTACTATACAATCTGACCCAACTGTATGCTTCTTCAGTCTACAAATTGGTGACATGTCTATCAGGAAGGAAGAAGGAGAAGTCCTGCTTGTCTTCTGCTAGTTCAAGCAGTGAGATCTCTAGGTTGTGGTATGGTAATGATTCCTTGAGTTCTACTGGGAGCACTACTGGATTAAAGCAAATACAGACAATCTACAATCTATAGGGAACTTGAAGGGTTAACATTTCAAAGATCTCAGCATCACTCCTTTTTGAAAGTTCCAATGTATGTAAAAGATCTAGCTAAAATGTATTAGGTATAGTTACTATGATTTGAAGGGGATATGTTATAGTATCACCTTCAATTTTGAGTAAAATTGAACAAAAGTTTAATTCTACCAGATGTTCTCTTGCACTGGCAATATTCCTCTGTTCCCCAGGTCCTATTTTTATTCTATGGAACACTTAGCTTCATGTAGCCTGGGAATTCCACAGAGATACTAAGAAAAATGTAGCCCTAGAGAACCCTACATATTATAGTTTAAAATTCTACAAAGTTTTGAAAAAGCAGATAAAAACCATGGAGCAAAGTAATGGGATTAGTAGTGTTGGTTTTCAAGTCACTGTTCTATTTCCTTGTAGCTTCTCCTGAAATTAGAACTACAAGTCCCAGTACAATTGAAAGAACATTTCTGAAACATATCAATAAACACAACAAAAATAATTAATTCAAAATAATTTAAACTTGAAATATTTTCCAGCCTGTCAGTAGAACATAAGCTGTAGTAAATAACAGACTAAAGTGGGTCGGGAATGTGTTGTTCTTCAGCCGATTCCCATCACTGTAAAACAGAAAGACAGAGAGAAAGAGAGACAGACACGGAGAGAGATTGGGATAGCCACAGAAAGAGTCAGACAGCCAGAAAAAGACAGCCACAGAATGAAAAGAGACATACTCAAAGTGAGTCAAGCAGTGACAAAGAGAGACACAACAAAAGTGATAGAAAGGGAGACAAAATGTTAGACAGACACAAAGGAAGACAAAGAAACAAAGGGAGATGTAGACAAACACAAAGTGAGATAAAGACACATACACATACAAAAAGGCAAACACAGAACACACGAAACAGAGAGCACAGGAATGTGAAAGATGCAGAGTAGAGACTAAGAGATAATAAAAAAGACTGAGTGAGACAGAGACGAAGCAAGAGTGATAGACTGATAGATATGGCAAGAATACGAGAAAAGGAGCTAGAGAAAACACAAGTAATAGAGACAGATAAAGCAAGAGAGACAGGCATGCAGAAAGAATAAGAAAGTGACAATTAGGCTGTCACTGAGTATTATCTGTGTATAATAATGTGAATATTACACACCTCAGCTTACTTTCACAACATTATTACAGGGGTATTTTAATTCATGGGCACATCTAACATTCGCCAAGAGCCTCCTGTTTAAGGTGCAGCAGCCTGGGTTCCCAGTTTATTGTTGTGGTCAGATGGTCAGGGAGGAGTGATGTGATTCTGGATGCACATCACATAAATATGGCTGCTTTCCTACAAATAGGAATGCAATTAGGAAGGCTAGAATTAAACAGGAGGATCCTACTTGTCTACTTACATTGGTGGTCTCAATTCACAAGTCTACAGGGTTGCCCGAGAAGTACTTAAAACTATCTTGCATAAATACATATTATATGTGCACATCACACACATACTTTGGCATTATCAGTATAGATTGTGTTTCTCTGAACTAGGATTAAGTGAGATGAGTGTGCTTATTACGATTCATGTATGGGTTAGCTGATGCTGATAAAATATGAAACAATTTTTTTTTCCTTTGAAAAGCACAGTGAAAGACCTTTCATGTCAAGAATAACCTTTACTATACAGTTTCCGTAATTATACATAGTGCTTTCAACAACACGCCAAGCCATAAGATAAGCACCATACCTTTCTTTGGAGCCCGTTTTCTTAGTCTTTTGCCACCTTTTGCTAGAAAGAAATAACATTAATATTACTGAAAAAAAAACAAAAAAGAACACACATACAATAGTCTTAAACCTATATTCCTAGGGATGAATTTATCGCTTGATCAGCTCTTGCAGTGTTTATTTCCACTGGATCAATGTGAACCTTATATACTATATAAATACCATACATATTTTGGTCTCTACAGTCTTAATCTTCAAGAGAAAAGGGAATTTTCACACCTTTTTAGCTAGATTAATAGGGCCCCAATGCCCATATTTATAAAAGCAAACTGGAGTTATTCTGCAGTAAATCCACTGCACCATAGGCGACAAATAAAAATGAGTAAATTCTCATGCACTTGAAAATAGGATTTTAGTCTTACCTGTTAAATCCTTTTCACTTAGTCCATACAGGTCACTGGTACTCTGGGAGGCGTAAGTCCCCTTTAATAGGCAGGAACAACTATGCAAATGATTTGCAAGGGGCGGAGCCTCCCCTCTCACTTAAGCCACCTTCTGGCCAGAGCCACTTAGATTGATTTGAGACCCTAAAAACTGACCACAGGTAAGCAAAAAGAAAGACTCCTGTGAGCATGCCCTGACGGTCTCCCACTGAATGCCACAGGAGAGCCAAGACTGGTCCCTTGACAGGGTGGGAGACCAGTGACCTGTATGGACTAAGTGAAAAGGATTTAACAGGTAAGACTAAAATCCTATTTTCACTGTCGTCCAATACAGGTCACTGGTACTCTGGGATGTACAAACATTGAGCTGATCCAGAGGCGGGAAGTAAGGCAAGGACCAGGCGCAAGGCCCAAGTCGCTAGAACTGCAATAAATCAGTTAATTACATAGCCCAAACTGTAAGTGTCAACGGACACCAACCAAGGGAAACAATCCCTGAACTAACACAGCACACGGAACCAGAGCCAACCGGGCTCAACAGCAAGGAAGCACTAAAGATCACAGAGCGGAAGACCTAGACAGGCAAAACTGCCTCCAGGACCTTCCTTCCAAAACTGGCATCAGCTGAAGCCAGTACATCAACTCGATAGTGCCTAGAAAATGTGTGCACAGAGGACCAAGTGGCCTCTCTGCACAGTTGATCAGCAGATGCCTGATTCTTGTATGCCCAAGAGGCCCCAATAGAGCTGGTGGAATGGGCAGTCACCCTGAAGGGAACATGCTTATTCCGCAACTTATAAGCTTCACGGATGGTAGCTTTAATCCAAGATGCAATAGTAACCTTGGCAGCCGGTCTCCCTGCCCTAGGTCCCTCAGGAATGACGAATAGAGCGTCAGACTTCCTGACAGACTTGGTGCGATGAACATAAGACTTGAGGCAACGCACCACATCCAACAAATGGAGATCCCGTTCCTTGTCAGATGAAGGATTAGGGCAGAAAGAGGGAACCACAATCTCCTGATTGATGTGAAACTCGGACACAACCTTGGGTAAGAATTCCTTGGAAGTGCAAAGCACAGCCTTATCCTTGTGGAACACCAGGTAAGGAGGTTTACAAGACAGAGCTTGTAACTCTGCTACCCGGCGAACTGAGACAATAGCCAAAAGGAAGGCCATCTTCCAAGTCAAGAGACGTAATGGAATGGAAGCCAAGGATTCAAACGGGGGTCGCTGGAGAACTCCCAGCACCAAATTGAGATCCCACTGGGGAGCAGGACTCTTAAAGGCAGGTCGAACATGAGTCACACCTTGGAAGAAAACTTTCACATCAGGAAGGATAGCAATCCGGTCCTGGAAAAACACAGACAAGGCAGAGGTCTGAACTTTGAGGGAACTCAGACTGAGCCCCTTATCAACACCATCCTGCAAGAAGGCCAGGACAGTGGGAAGATGAAATTCAAGTGACAATTGCTTATCAGTGCACCATGCAACAAAGGTTGACCATATGCGATGATAGATCTTGGAGGACACAGGCTTACGAGCACTAAGCATAGTCGACACCACAGAAGGAGAAAATCCTTTCTTAGCTAAAATCGAGGATTCAACCGCCATGCCATCAAATGGAGAGAGTGAACATCCTCCTTCCACAGATAACCCTGGAGAAGAAGATCCGGACGGGCAGGGAGCGAATCGGATCCGATACTGACAAGGCCATCAACTCCGGAAACCAGGACTGGCGGGGCCAGTTTGGAGCGATCAAGATGACAGGACAAAGCTCCTGCTTCAACTTCTGAATAACTCTGATCAATAGAGGAAGAGGAGGGAAGATGTAAGCCAGGGAGAAATCCCAAGGGATCGACAAGGCATCCACTGCTAGAGCAAGGGAGTCCCTCCACCGGGAGGAAAACACTGGAACCTCCCTGTTGTGTCTGGTAGCCATCAGGTCCACCACAGGCATCCCCCACCGCTGGGCGAGCATGTGAAACACCTCTGGATGAAGAGCCCATTCTCCGCTGTCGACGGTGTGACGACTGAGGAAGTCTGCCAAGACGATGTCTACGCCTGGAATATGAACTGCAGATATGACAGGCACGTGATCTTCTGCCCAAGACAAAATATCCTTGATTTCCCACCAGGCGGAACCGCTTCTTGTGCCGCCTTGCCTGTTGATGTAAGCCACTGCCGTGGCGTTGTCGGACTCCACTCTGATCGGAAGACCGGTCAGTTGAGACTCCCAGTGCCTCAGGGCAAGCCGGACAGCTCGAAGTTCCAGAACATTGATGGAGAGAAGGGATTCCTCCAGACCCCATTTCCCCTGAGCACTGAAGCGACCCCAGACTGCACCCCAGCCCCGAAGGCTGGCATCCGTTGTGACTGTGGTCCAACGAGGAACTAGAAATGATCTCCCTTTCAGGAGATGAGAAAGATCCAACCACCAGGGCAGACTCGACTCGACATGAGGAGGTAGAGAGACGGCCAGATGTAGATGATCTGGATGATTCCTGCACGTCCGGATCACAAATCTCTGAAGTTCCCTGGAGTGGGCCATGGCAAATGGAACTGCTTCGATCGTGGAAATGAACTTCCCCACTAAGGACGACAACTTCGGTACCGGAATTTCGTCCATGTCCAGAATCCCAGCTACTCGGACGGCTATCTGGTGAGCCACATCCTCTGGAAGAAACACCATGCATTGGCGAGTGTCGAACAGGAGACCCAGGAACAGAAGCCGCTGAGATGGAACCAAGTCCGACTTGTCCAGATTCAGGATCCAGCCATGACGGTTCAGAGAGTGCATACACTTCTGTAATTGCTGATGGAGAAGCTCCGCTGAGGAGGCTTTCAGTAGGAGATCGTCCATGTAGGGGGTCACTCTGATCCCATCCTGATGAAGCACCGCTATCAAGGAGCCTAACACCCTCTGGAAGACCTGAGGGGCTGAGGTCAGCCCAAAGGGGAGCGCTGTAAACTGAAAGTGTCCCCTGTGGCAGGCAATCCTGAGATACCGCCTGCTCCCTGGATGAATAGGGACATGAAGATAAGCATCCTGAAGGTCCAGGGAGGCAAGGAACTCCCCTGGAGACATTGCTGCAATAACAGAGCGCAGGGACTCCTGGCGGAAGTGGGAAGTCACCACATAGGCATTGAGATCTTTGAGATCCAAAATGGGACGAGCCCCTCCGTCCTTTTTGGCTACCACAAACAGGTTGGAAAAGAATCCTGAACCTGTGTCCCCCTGAGGAACCGCCTCCAGGACCTCTTTGTCCAAGAGATCCTGAATAGCGCCGTCGAACAGACGCCCTTTTGTGGGTTCCTGAGAAGGACGAGTAAAATGGAACCGAAAAGGAGGAAGGGAGGAGAAAGGGATCCTGTATCCCTCTGACACCACCTGAAGAACCCATGGGTCCGCCACTGACTCCTCCCAAGTCCGGCGAAAGAGGCAGAGACGACCACCTACAGCCGGATGCGGATCCGGGTTCGGCGAGTCATGCCGAAGCAGTCTTGGAGGTCTTGGCCTTGGGGGCAACTTTGGGCTTCCAGGACTGTTTGGGCTTGGAGGAGGAGCGTGCAGCGGGAGGACCCGCCGGGGTCGAGGAGTGTGTCTCAGTCTGAAAGGAACGAAAGGACCGATTGCGTTTGGCTGGAAACGTTTTCTTAAAGACTGATGGTAGAAGAGTACTTTTACCCCCAGTAGCCTCACTGATCATTTCTTTGAGTTCAGACCCAAAAAGCAAACTCCCCTGGAAGGGCAAGGAAAGCAAGGCTTTCTTAGAGGCTGTATCAGCAGACCAAAGTTTCAGCCAAAGGGCGCGTCTGGCCACCACAGAAGAAGTGGAGTCCCTCGCCATCATGCGCACAGCATCAAAAGCAGCGTCAGCAACATAATTCTGAGCTTCAGTAATATTAGCAAGAAGCTGCAACTGTTCAGACACTGGTGCATCCTGGCGAACTGCTTCAGTCAGTCGTTCAGTCCAGGCCGCGATAGCCCTGTTAACCCACGCCACTGCAAAGGTTGGACGCATGGCAGTGCCAATAGAGGCAAAAATGGACTTAAGAGAAAGTTCCAGTTTCTTATCCGTCCAATCCTGCAGGGCAGAGGCATCAGATACAGCCAAAGCGGTAGACTTGGATAGCCTGGAAACAGGGGCATCCACCTTGGGAGGATGCACCCATTTAGCCAGCTCAGTCTCAGGAAAAGGGTACAGCTTAGCAAACTTTTTAGAGACAGAGGATGATCTATCAGGATTCTTCCATGCCTCAGAGACTAGACGGGCAAGAGTAGGATTAGTTGGAAAACAAACAACAGGCTTAGATGGCTTCTTCTGAAAAACATCAGTAGGATCATAAGTGGATTCCTGAGTCAGAGGAAGGTTGAGCGTATTCAGAACAGCTCTAATCAGACCCTCAGCCGAAACTTCAGGGTCACATTCATAGGGGTCCCCAATGGACCTGGTAGATTCAATAACAGTCCGTTCCTCAGCATCAGAATCCTGCAAGAGTTCTTCCTCAGAAGAATCAGTCACATCAGGAGCCCCCTGTGGCTTAGGCAGGGAGGTCCTGATGGTAGAGGGGGTCTGCCAGACCTGGAGAGCCCCCTGTACCTGAGAGGGAAAGAGTTGAAGAGCGGATCTGAGATCCCTAGTGGCAGCTTTAAACTCCCTCACCCAAGATGGCTCAATAGCGTAGCTGGGAGGCCCAGGGTTGCTATCTTGACCAGTACAATTAGGGCATAGATCCCCCACATTATCGCTAGACAGCCCAATGTGGCAAGAGGAGCAAAACGCCATGGGGGTAGCAGACCCCCCATCCTCCTTAGACTTGGGTCTAGCCCCTAGCTCCAGTGAAGTAGACATGCTCACAGCGTCAATATACCCCACTAATGACACTATCACCCAGAAAAAGTGCAAAGGATTAAAGTTTCACCCCAGAAATGTCTAAATTCGGACTTATCTGGCCAGCGAAGGGTTAATCTGTTGAGGAGAGAGAAGGCTCGGTCCCTGCGTAGTGTACTCGCTTAGGAAAAGTTCCACAAAATGGCGGCCGATATGACAGCCAATCAGAAACGAGCGCGAACCAGGCGCTCATGGGAAATGTAGTTTTCCCTTTACAAGTACCCCAAACAGTGCCCGAAGCCCCCCTGAACACCCCACATAAATAAAACACATTCCGGATGATAGAGCAGGAGCCTAGCATTAAAATGAGCCATCTCTGAAGTTGCTGAGACAAGCGGTTCCAGAGATATGTCCCACACTGTGAATTCCCATAGAGAGTAAAGGAGCCATAGCGTTTGAGCGGGAAATTTAATAAAACATTAAAAATAGCCCAAACAAGTATAAAACACATAAGAAACATAAGTAAACTAATACCCAAAGCTCCAAAACCCAGAGAATACCACAGAAATTGCATTAAACATTGAAATGCAAATAAAAACACCCTATGAGTGCTGGAGTGCATTGCAAACTCCCAAATACAAGCCCAGCAAAGGGACACTGTGGGGACAAGTGGACCTTCAGCACTCAATGGGTGACTCACCTCTCTTGCAGGACTTCTGTCTTCAGGTGACCATGATAGAGGAGGAATAACCCAGAGGCAAATTCCCCAGCAGGGAAGCTGCTTAACTCAAGCTGTCCCCTCTTCAGGGCATAAGGTCCACAGAAATCCCTGGGAGCTGCACTAGCCACTTCGGGTGAGGGCATTCACAGCCATGGTCACCCTCCTAATGGTGGTATTCCATATTGAATAAAAAAAATAACAAATGACTAAGTTGAAAGCATAGATGTTCTCTACCTGGTGTGCATAGCACCCAGGAACAAATCAATCTAAGTGGCTCTGGCCAGAAGGTGGCTTAAGTGAGAGGGGAGGCTCCGCCCCTTGCAAATCATTTGCATAGTTGTTCCTGCCTATTAAAGGGGTCTTACGCCTCCCAGAGTACCAGTGACCTGTATTGGACGACAGTGAAAAGAGCTTTTTAACCCCCTTGAGGGTATTGGAGACCTTTCTAGCCTTAAAGGTGTTAATGGGATAGTAATGTTTCATAATAAAAGCAGCTCTAATTAATCATCATAGTGTTTGGACCTTGGAGAGTGTTATTTCAATTCTGTCAGAGTTGTAGTTCAAGAGTAATTCAATGACAAAGTATCCCCCTCCTGCCCCTTTTACTAATGTAACACTGCTCAGCCAGATCAGAAGGGAGGTGCCCAGGTAGATTGCAGAGAGGGACAATCTTCAATTAAGATAAGGGAAAAACCTGAAAAACTTGTCAAGGGGGGCAGGGCTTTCATTGTTCTCATAGGAAGAAGATTATCCCCTGCTGTTATCTGTCTGGTCTATGGACTGGATTCCCCATCTGAGTAGAGATGGCTTACACTAGGTAAAAGGGGCGGGAGGGGGAAACTTTGCTTGTGAATATCTCGCAAACCATAAAGGTTTGAGAGATAAGACTTATATCGCTCTTCATGTTTTTTTAAAGCCTACAAAATAAAATAATGATAAAACGAAGTATTACTATCCCTTTAAAGCCCAATTTAATTTAATATGAATTTGTATTTGTCCACTATGACAAAACTCCAGTTTGCTTTTATAAATATGGGCCCTATTCTGAAGCTACTTCAGGTGAACCACTAACTCTACTCTCCAGATTACCCACATGAAGCATATTTTTGTTGCCAGGTGCATGATACTACTACAATTTTAGGAATATCACACTCTCAGTACACTTCAGACCTTTCCCCTAACCAGCATGCGGATCCATCTCTTTCCACATGAGTCAGAATGGGGTGAGCCACCAAGACCCTGACCATACCAATTCCTTCAAACCCCAGATCCAGTATTTTCCAGCAGAATGAGACATATCACAAATCTAACGTAATCATAAAAGCAGTCAGATATGACTACTACATGGCACCGCCTGCTTAACTTAGCAATTTGGTACTTGAAAGTAATTTAAAGGAATGTTAACATGTACAATAAAATTGGATGATATATCATGGATGTACAGCTAGCATTTGTAAATATATAATTTGTAAATATAATCCTAAATTTGCATTTTTATATGTGTGCAGACTGTCCTGTTCAGTGAGCATTAGGTTAAAGATATAGTAATATCATAATATAAACATATATGGGTTTGCTCAATGCACTTTTATATAATGCCTACTACCTTTCATACTGTCTGTAACGTTGTATTGCTCTTGAAAATGAAGTCCCCCCACACCTCTTTCCATCATGTAATTCACAGTTCACTGAGATCCAAAAGCCGGTCCAGACAGATCACAATGAGGGACAATACTGTGTGAGTGTAAGGAAAACCCTGCTCCTTTTCATCAGGGGAAGCAGTGTTTCCTAATACTGACACACACACTACTGTCCTCATTGAGATCCATCTTGTCAAGTAACCGGCTTTCGGATCTCAGTGAACTTTCAAGAACTTTTCAAAATTTTCAAGAACACCACAAAGGTACAAGCAATATGAAATATACTATGCATTATATAAAAGTGCATTGAGCAGTCCCATGTATGTTTATATTATATTACTATCTCTTTAATTTGATTGTTGCTGTTTGTAAAGAGAGAAGCGTTAATGCAGTTAATATATATTGATATTAATAACCTCTTCTCTTATATTCAGAAAACGGTCACTGTATTTCAGTATAACAGACAATACAGTATTAACACTTCTGAGATACCTAACAAGATTACTATGGTAAGGGAAGTCAGGGAAAAGGCATAAATGACTGCAACCATAAAGCACATGTAAGACCAGATTTTAGGTAACAGAAAACAAAAATACATTTTTTACAGATGCTAAAATTGAGTACAAAGTATTTAAATGTATATACCCGAACTTCATTTTAGGTGTTAAAGTGGATGTTTCAACTATGCACAACATCCCATAGATAGTCAGGTGACACATCCAATAAAATAAAAAATAAATAGCGTTTTTATGCTAAGCTTCCATTTCGTTTAAAGGGATAGTAATACTTAAAATGTAAAAAAAAATATGTTGTAGGGTTTATCCCCCTGAGTAAAACAAGGGTACTCCCACTGCTGAAAGGTGTTTCATTCAAAAGTTATTAATTTTCAAAGTTGAATTTTTTAGGTGCAATATCACAGTGGCCTGAAATTGTACAGTGGCGCTGTTGCTACATGATCCTATGGAGAGCTCTGGTCCCGGGACCATAAATCTCCATAGGATGGTGTAGCAACAGCGCCACTGTACAATTTCAGGCCACTGTGATATTGCACCTAAAAAATTCAACTTTGAAAATTAATAACTTTTGAATGAAACACCTTTCAGCAGTGGGAGTACTCTTGTTTTACTCAGGGGGGTAAACCCTACAACATATTTATTTTTACATTTTAAGTATTACTATCCCTTTAAATTTAACTTACAAAAGTCTGGGCTTTAGCCACTTCCGTATAGCCTGCAGCCCAACCCTCTGCCTCTGCTCTCCTCCTTCCTCTGATGATGGAGGCTTCAGTCTGGAAGCTGGAGTGATTTCATTGGCTAGATATCGATCTCTGCCAATGAGACCGCTCCAGATTACGGACAGAAGCCTCTGTCATCGGAGGAGGGAGGAGAGCAGAGGCAGAGCTCTGTAACCGCAGAGAACCGCAGTCACCTGGAAGTGGATGCAGCACAGACTTTTGTAAGTTAAATTTAAACGAAACGGAAGCTTAGAATAAAAAATAAATTATTTTTTTATGCTATTGGATGTGTCACCTAACTATTTATGGGTTGTTGGCCATAGGTGACACATCCACTTTAAGGCTGCATTTTTAAAATAAAAGTGGATCAATTCTGAGGAAAACCATTTGCTATGTAGGAGAGGGCTAACAATCCCCAGGACCAGTGAGTGGTGCATGATACAATCATTGGTTTTTCCAAATGGAACAGTTGCACCAGCAAAGACTCAATACAGATGCTGTATTTGTGCTTTTTTCATGCCTTCCTTTGTCTTTAAAGGGATAGTAATACTTCGTTTTATCTTTATTTTGTAGACATTAAAAAAAATTTAGAACGATATAAGTCTTATATCTCAAACCTTTATGGTTTGAGAGGTTTATGGTTTGAGAGATATTCACAAGCAAAGTTTCCCCTCCCGCCCCTTTTACCTAGTGTAAGCCATCTCTTCTCAGATGTGGAATACAGTCCATAGACCAGGCAGTTAACAGAAGGGGACAATTTTCTTCCTATGAAAACAATGAAGCCCTTCCCCCCCTTGACAAGTTTTTCAGGTTTTTCCCTTATCTTAATTAAAGATTGTCCCTCTCTGCAGTCTACCTGGGCACCTCCCTTCTGATCTGACTAAACAGAGTTACATCAGTAAAAAGGGCGGGAGGGGGATACTTTATCATTGAATTACTCTTCAACTATAACTCTGACAGAACTGAAATAACACTCTCCAAAGTCCAAATACTATGATGAATAATTAGAGCTGCTTTTAGTAGGAAACATTACTATCCCTTTAAGGATCTACGTTAATAGGGCCTCATCCTTACTGGCAGGGTGTACTCACTACCCCTCTCCCAGGCAAGCCACCGTAGCAGTGTGTCTCAACTCCTGTCCTCAGGACCCACTAACAGGCCAGGACTAAGGGATTTCTCTGCTAGAGCACAGGTGTGGTGATCAGAGGCTCGTTCACACTGATTAACCCACCTGTGCTCTAACAACGAAATCATCAAATCCTGGACTGTTAGTGTGTCCTGAGGACAGGAGTTGGGAAACACTGCCATAGCACATTAAGGGAGCCCTGGTCCTTTGCCTCCCTTAGGTTTCATTGCAGGCCCCAACCCAGGGACCCCTTTTCCTCAGGGGACCCACAGCTGCTCTCAATTGGAGCTTCTTCTCTGGACCACATGCTTAGCTGCTGCAGAGACCAACTAGTACATCCAGATAGGCCAATATACATTCTATGCTGACATCAACTACTCAAAACACCATGGGATCTGACATCAAGGAAGGTCACAAATAAACTACAAAAGGGGGTACCCTGCTACATAGATATTGTTGTTTTTATTCAGTTTAACTTTAGGGTCTCAACACAAGTGATTTGTGCACTTTTTAAAATAAACATTAATTTTATTTTTGGTGTATACATTCATCCAACAACATCCAAAACATAAATGTATTGCTATTCGTGTAGATTAAAACAAAGGCATTCTCACTGCTGGGAGATTGGTATTTCCAGTGTTATTACAGTCTAAACTTTTTTTTTTACACATTAATATTGCCCTCTAGTGGCTAAATTTCAAACAGTAACTGTGTTGCTTTCTATGGAAGAGGTGAGTCACTAACAGTTATAGTAATTGCTGAGTCACTTCCTATTATTTTGAAATTTCAGAAAGTAAGTTATCTGTATCCTAATTTCCAGACAGTTTACCACTTTTGAATGGTTTTAACTTTTGAATTAAAAAAAAAAAAATCCAGAAGTGAGGTTATACCCTTGTTTTACTCTGAGTGAAAAAACCCAATAACAAATAAGTTTTAATAAAAAGTTTACTGCTCATTTAAAAGTATTTGTAAAACATACATAAATACATTTTGCTATTTTCTCATGGGAAACTTGAGTGTAGCACTACTAGCATATAAAAGGAAAAGTATCCGTTTGGGATCATTGTTTTCAATTGCATCATTAACATAATTTTTAAAACACATGTTGCAAGATATTGCACCTTGCTGCAACTTTGTTCTGACTGTGTCAGCTCTGCCAAATTTTTAGCATTGGTTTCAATTAATTACAGTGTGAATACATTAAAAAGCAAGTAGCTGCAATTTCAATGTGTGTTTGAAAAGTTATTTATAATAAGTACATTTAAATCGCATATAAAATTTAGTGAAATCTCACGAAAAAAAGCAGTCGGACTTTATCTTATTTTACAACTTAAAAACAGTTTCCCATGTGAACATAATCTTATCTTTTTATATGTTTCCATACTCCTATTCTACTGAATAGCTTTAACCCTTTGAGTTACACAGTGACATTAAACGCATTACAGCGCAATGTGCTGGATAACTCACTGGCACTCAAAGGGTTAAGAAATCAACATGTAATTTTCAAAGAACAGTTAGAAACCACAGCAGTGTATCTCTGCAAGTTTAAAGATTAATTAGCTCTTTCAAAGGAGAACTAACACCTCTGAATAACAATTCACATACATTAAAAGGGATGATTCACAATAAAAGCAGCTCCAATTAATCTTCATAGTATTTGGGCCACAGTGAGTGTTATTTCAAAACTGTCAGAGTTGTATTTCAAGAGTAATTGAATGATAAAGTATATCCCCTCCCGTCCTTTTTACACTGCTCACCTCAGAGCAGCAAGACTGTCCGGATGGATCGCTGAGAGGGACAATCTTCAGTGAGCATAAGGAAAAACCTGTCAAGCTCACAGTAACAAGATTGCCCCTTGCTGTGAGCTGTCTGGTGAAGAGACCAGATTCCACATCTGAGGGGAGGTGGCTTACACTAGGTAAAAGGGTTGGGGAGGGTACTTTATCATTCAATTACTCTTGAACTACAACTCTGACAGTATTGAAATAGCACCCTCTATGGCTCAAACACTATGAAGATTAATTTGAGATGCTGTTTTGTGAAACATTACTATCCCTTTAATTCAAGTGGAAACCAATTGGCTACTAGGAATAATTTCTATATGGATTGGTTTCCAATAATTTTTAATTTGTAAGGCATATCAAGTCCACCAAAATACGCATAGTTCTTTGTTGCAGGACAGCAGAAACCCAAATTCCACACCCACAAAGGTTTCATAAGAAGTTTTCAGTGGCAGAAGTGTGGGGTCCTCCTGTTCTACAAAAAATAATCATGTCCACACCAGTGGACATGATATGCAGTACAAATTAAATATTAATTTTGGGGAACCACTGAATGGAGAATTGATCATACCATTCATAAGGATATTTTCCCACACAGTATAGAGGTTTATCATTAAGAGGTGTTAGGGCCACTTGGGAGTAAGGAGAGAACACTGTATTGTCAATCTACAGATAATAAGAAAAAAGATGTTACCTGGTGGTTGGGTGTGTTTATATTCTAATTTGTGTTGTGGGTTTTTCCTGTAAAACAAAATAGTAGAGACATCTTAGTCTACTGTATAACAAACTATCTATCTATATGTAAGGCTAGCCTGTTTCTGGATTGGTGGCAGCTACAACCCAGGGTGTAGTGCATGGATTTAGTTTTCTGGGGGTTTGATTTTCACAAGTGACGAGGTGGGCTATCAGTTCTCAGTAATATGTCTTTCCAGCAATGGGTTGTGGACTAGCTCATGTAAACAGGGTAAGGGGTAGCTTATGGAGGCACCAGTAATAGATTCCTGAGATTTATGGGTAGAGCTTAAGACTGTACAAGTGGAGATTCCATAAATTGCCTCTTAACTTGTTGTTTTCATCTGGTGGTTACATAGGCAGAAAAATTGTAAGGGCAGGGGGATAATCAGGGAGCAAGGGGGAGATAAGTTTTGGGGAAAAGGCTAGAAATGCTGAAAAGTGTTAAAGATGCTGGAAGATGGGAGATATTTTAGGAATGGGAGGCAGATGCTGGGAGCACAGAAAAAAGCTGTGGGGGAACAAGGGCAATGCTGTGCTTTACTTGCTAGTAACATCAGCAGCTGAGGAAAGGGTTTCTTTACAGTAAGTTTGCTAAACTATGCAATTCTTTAGCCAGGGATATGGTAATGGTAGATGCAACGGATTCATTTAAGAGAAGGTAACAAGGGAAATACAAAGTTATACTTAGTTTTAGTAGGTAAAACAGGAAATCATCATAAATAACCCATCTTGGAGTTGGGAAGAAAATGTAGTTCTTATTTTATGGGTTATACTACTGCAAAGGATGAACTTGATGGAATTGTGTCTTTTTTTAACCTAATGTACTATATTTCAGACACAAAAACAACAAATCACTAGTTCTCTATATATATATATATTTCAATATTATAGTATATGTTGGCATGTAAAATGAATTGCAAAACAAGCTTAAGCTATACATTCAACTGGCTCACAATGGATTAACCATGTAAGTGCCAGATGGGTAGACAATGGATTGCTTAGTAATGGGTAGAATAAACATCTGGCATTCAAAGAGATAAAGTGGATCTATCACCTTAATTCAAGTTTGCATATTTGAAAACTGCATTAAAAACTGTCTATATGTCATGTTAACCAAAAGGCCAGCACACATAGAGTTCAGGAGATATTCACATTTCTTTCATGTGTTAATGTATGCCAATTGTGGCACAGTGTGGCATGAGTGATGTTTTCATATGCTAATTAAGCAAGTAACTTATGTTGCATATGCTAATGAAGCATTTCAGTGATGTGCCATATGCTAATAGAGGTTTCAATAATGTTTCTATGCTAATACAGCTTTGTGCAGTACCAGGAAGGGTGAAGTGTGAATATCTCCTAAGCTGTACATCTGCTGGACATTTGGTTAACATGACATAGGAAGTTTGTAATGCAGTTTTCAAATATGCAAACTTGAATAAAGTTGATAGATCCACTTTAAAGGGGTTAGTAAAATTGACTGACTAAATTCTATATTATTTTTTAATATAACATTAGCAGAATATAAAATGTCACTTGAATGTTGTACACATTAACCACTGTAAAAGACCAGTTACATGTTGACATACAACATGTGATATGCATACATTTTAGTTCCTATTGAATAGATTATATACCCTTAACAAAAACATTTTTTTCTTCATGTTACAACACATTTTACATTTCTGTGAGGTTTAGGTCAAACATGTTTTTGTGGTCACTGTATTTTGAGTCCGAGTGTCTACCTCCAGCCCACTCACACATAATTGAAAGCCTGAGCTGTAAAAACTTTTGAATAAAGCATCTTTTTACTTCATTTTATTTAAGATGTCTTCTTCTTTGAAAAATATGTGGCACATTAAACCTACTTCAGTGTTTGTAACTGCTAGAACATGCTTAGGCCAGGGAGCTTCAGCAGATTTTGCTTGAAGTCCCATCAATTTAAATGTATGCATCCTTACAAGACACAGGAAATTATTCAGAACATATGGTTCAACTTACTGAGATTATTCATAGTTTCCTTTAGTGAATGGAAGGAAAATAGAATTGTGCCATGTACTAATTTACATACAATTTGAAGTAAGCATGCGTAAATAAGTGCATTATTCTTGGAAAATGGATGTTGGAAATGTCTCTAAGGAATTGTGAAGCATCCAAAGGGATAAAATGATAAACCTGTCTTTGATGGAGTGACCCTTATGTTATGTATACTCCATATAGAGAAGCTATAGATCAACAGTTGGTGTAATGTACCATAACCGTGCTCGTGTGTTTGTGTGTATATGTATATAAATATATATATTATATTATAATTCGCTGGAATGTCTGTCAGAAGCTGTCATGAGCAGTAAAGACTGCGTGCGTTCAGGCAGTCTCTACTGAGCAAGACTGCATCGCGTGGAGCAGCGAGGTAGTGGCCGCTTAACCCTTTGAGTACCAGAGGGGTAAGCAACACATTGCAAAGTACCCTTCTGGCACTCAAAGGGTTAACATTACCCAGACTTTGGCCCTTATTCATGGGCTTTTACACTAGTATATATACATATATATATATATCTATACGCACACACATACATATACATACACACTAGCATGAAAAACATGGAATTGACCATGAGCCCCATGCACCTTCTTTTTGTGGTCCCAGCATTTCCCTTCCTGCTTCAAGCTTCTCCCATTTCCAGCTTTTCCCTTACTGCTCTCTGTACTGCAGGGAATCCGGTGCTACAGGCCTCAGTTTTGTGGCTTAAGTGTTCCCAGACATGAGCAGGTTCTTGTAGAGAATGATTCACCTGCAAAATGCGGGGCTTCACTCACTGTGCATCAGGCAAGGTATTCCCTGCTGCTGTGAGAATCTGTCCACACTTCTCTGGCCTATGTTCTCAAAGACCTGAGCAAATCCTTGTAGTGAATATTTTGCATGAAACATGCAATGCTTTACCTCACTGGCCACATAGATCACTCTGGTTAATTTCAAGTTAAACACAGTATGCACGTGCAGTAATCCCCTCCTTGTTGATTTTTAGGAGAGGAAACGTACTGTGCATGCTATAATTTTTTATCTGTGTTGGTCATCCAAAAAAAAAAAAAAAAAATTAAAATAAAATAAATAAATAAAAAAAAAAGAAAAAAATTATATATATATATATATATATATATAAAACAAACAAAAAAGACAAACGGAAAAGTATAAGCTTTGGATTACAGCTAATCCCTAGTGTCGCTACGTATACAGAGCCCGTTCAGTGCTATATCCCAACAACGTCATTTAAGACAACACTCGTAAAACATAAACTTTTATTGAGTATTTAGTTAAAAAGAAAATATAGTAATTGGCCACTATTGTATAGAGCCTATTAAAAATAGTGTTGTGTAGAGCCTAAAGGACCGAGACCCAGACTCATCCGGTACTCGGTCTCCCAGGTTCCCACATTCACCTCATAAAACCAGTATGTATTCAGGGTGATATCTCCTATGGGTTTATATAGTCAGTAATAGGTCTCCGTTGTGTGATTGAGTGATTACTTAAACTATCATTTGAGGGCAATCACCATTTTATCAGGCACCGCAAATCGCCCGTATTAAAATATCCTCGTGGCTGCTGTTAATATTAACAACGGAACAGTATTACAATGTCTACTAGTGTTCTCTCATAGTATCCTTGTAAATGGATGTTATTAGTCTAAATGATTGACAAGTGTAGCGCATTGGCTTTCGGTAAGCTGAATTTCAAAAAGCCGTTAATGCTGGAGGTTCGTGTCAGATTTTCACGGACCTACTGCTAAGCACTTCGTATAGTGCTAGTTGTAGATCATGGCTTTAAGTTAGTCTATGATCCTGAATCATTTACAATAAGTGAAACTATATAACTGCTTGCTAGCTGATCCTTTTCTACCGCTAGCTATCGACATATGCCAAGTATCTAAGACTCACACTGTCTATCCATAACCTACAATATTGCTATACTTAGGTAGACGACTAGCTGACCCTATTGTAATGCCTACACTTATCACTCTCCTCTCAATAGTTATCTGGTCGGCTAGTTCTCTAGCGAGACACCTTAGTCATAGTTATCTCCTAAGTTCCGTTAATCGTGCCAATTACTTATAGCGGTATGTTCCCATGAATAAACTAGTGCTCCCCAGGAGATATACAGTTCCCCCTTTTTCCCAAATGCCCAACGCGTTTCGCCGTATTAAATCACGGCTTCATCAGGGGCTTATGTGTTACCGAGTGCTCCGATATTCAGGTTTAAATAGTGTAACTTCCTGGGCGGGGAAGAAACAATGTTACATCATTAGTCTGATTGACAGGTCTATCAGCCTATGGAGATTGTCACTAAGCAAACGATTCTAAAGCATTTGTTACAATATTGCCAATTCTAAATTGTATATGTGTTTAGATCATAGCTATCACATATTTGTTTAAGTAGGATGAACAAGAAAGCATAAATATATAGATAAATCGTTAACATTCAATTACTAAGCCATCTCTATGATTTAAAGAGAGAACTTTTATTTTCTACTGTATCAAGTTGAATAATTATTTCCTACTACATCATAAAGGATAGTTACTTATTTATGCCCATGATCTAAACAAATGGAGCAAAAGTAAAGCCCTCATTCATTCCTCTTGGAGCTCTACTTTTGAGATAATAGATCCATTTTGCCTCTTTTTGAAGCAATTTCTGATCTATATCGCCTCTACGTTGGTTCATTTGGACCTTATCTATGCCCAAAAATCTGAAAGCTGTTAGATCTCCATTATGCATTTGATTAATGTGTTTAGCCACTGGTTTGTCACGTTTGTTTCTCACATCTCCCAGATGTTCTAAGATCCTACGTCTCAGTTCTCTTGATGTTTTACCCACATATTGCTTTCCACATTTGCATGTAAGCAAATAGATTACTCCCGATGATTTACAATTAATGAAATGACGAATTTGATAAAGTTGATTAGTTTGAGTACTCTGAAAACTTTTACTTTTTGTGGTGTATTTAAACGCCATACAATTGCCACATGGAAAAAATCCCTGTATTCCTGTATCAAGCCAGGTTTTCTTTCTGGCAGTCTGATAATGGCTATGTACTAGATGATCTTTCAGATTCATGCTTCTTCTATAAGTAATTTTAGGTCTAGTCCCCACTATATCCAGAATATCTTTATCTGTAGTTAGAATATTCCAGTGCTGTTTCAGAATATTAGTAATAGCACGATGTTGGCTATTAAATGTTCCAATTAACCGTATCTCTTCTTTCTTATCAGAAACCTCATTTGGTATTGAATATAGTAACTCATTCCTCTCAGATCCTAATGCCCTTTGGTAGGCTAATTTAAGGGTTCTGTTAGAATATCCACGTTCTTTAAAGCGCGCTTGTAACTCTTTCGCTTTAATTTTGAAGTCTCCAGTGTCACTGCAAATCCTCCGCAGTCTGAGATACTGTCCAGTTGGTATACTTCTTTTCAGAGGTATTGGATGAGCACTTTTTGCATGTAAAAGGCTATTTGTAGCAGTATCTTTTCGAAATAAGGTAGTTTGTATTATGTTATTTGGACCTCGTCGAATTTCTATGTCCAAAAATGATAGGGAGGTTGTATCAATGACTGATGTAACTTTAAGATTTATCGTGTTGGTATTTAATAGAGCAACAAACTCTTGAAACTCCTCATATGTGCCAGTCCATATTAGTACCACATCATCGATGAATCTGAGCCATAATGAAATTCTATCCACATATTTAGACAGTTTATCTGTGAAGACAAAATTGTGCTCCCACCAGCCAAGATATAAATTGGCATAAGTGGGAGCACAGGTACTGCCCATGGCAGTACCTTGGATCTGATGGTAAAAGGCTCCATTGAATAGGAAATAGTTGTGAGTGAGAACATATTCAAGCAACTGTAACACAAAGTCACTATGTTTTTTATATTGATCTCCTCTAGTGGCAAGAAACGTTTGTGTTGCCTTCAACCCTATTTCATGTATTATACTAGTGTATAGTGACTCTATATCCAAACTCGCCAAAAAATGGTCATCTTCCAAAAATATGCCATCAAAGTGTCTCAAGGCATCCTGGGAGTCTCGAATATAAGAGGGCAACGCTGTCACAAATCGTCTAAGAATTTTGTCAATATAGATGCTTGATTTTTCTGTTAAATTCCCTATTCCCGATACAATGGGTCTGCCTGGTGGAGTATTGGCATTTTTATGTACCTTTGGAATGATGTAAAAGGTTGAAATCATTGGATTTTCAGTTCACAGATATTCCGATTCTTCCTTATTTATAATTCCACACTGTAGGGCCTCATCTAAAATTGGGCGTAGCTTAGCTTTAAATATTTCTGTTGGATCATTTTTCAACCTTTTATAACAGCTAGGATCATTCAAAAGCCTCTGACATTCTCCTATATAATATTCAGTAGACAAAATCACAATGTTACCACCTTTGTCTGACGGTTTAACTATTATGGAATCATTATTCCTTAGTTCTTTAAGGGCTATCCTTTCTTTGTAATTCAGATTATTTGGTAGTCCCAGGCTGTTCTGTACTGCTAGTTGGTGCAGACTCTCACATACTGTTTCCATAAACGTCTCAACCTGTGGGGAAACTGTCATTGGTGGTGTAAATTTGCTTTTCTTTTTCAAATCAGTAAAAGGACCTTTCGCTATTTCTGTCGCATTAATATTTGTTTCTTCTAATGCCATAAGGTTCATAAGAACTTCCTTATCTTGATTGGTCATTTCTTTATATTTATTTTGTTCTTTAAAGAATTTATATAGTAAAATTTTTCTACCAAAAAGGTGAATGTCTTTAATCCACTCAAAAGGATTAAACCTGACTGTTGGGCAAAAACTTAGTCCCTTCTGAAGTAAATCACAATGAGATCTGCCAAGTTTAATAGTTGACAGATTAATAATTTGTAAATTCTTGACTATAGTATTTATTTTTGTTTGCCCATTTTGTATGCCCATTTCGCACGATCCCTGAGGTGAGGTTGTCTGCTGTAAGGTTGTGATTGGTTTGGGATCTGTCTCTGCCCTAAAAAAGTATTACCTTGGGCTCGGGGTCTTGAATTTTTATTTGAGTATTTTCTATATCTGTTTCCAATTAATCCTGTACCTTGGTCTCCTGAGTCAGATTGTTCTGATTCTGATGCTGATTCAATATTATCTAAGTCATTCTGAGATGTCTTAATCCTGATTCTATATATCTTCCCTTCTTGGAAATCCTTTCTATCTCTAGAATATTTTTTGAACTTGCGATTTTTCAACTCATTTGCTAATTTATCTATCTCGTCTTTTAGCTGTTTCTCTAAATTGACGAAATTGGCTTCATTTTTACAAACATTAACCTCTTTTAGTTTGTCTTCTAATTCCAAGTTGGTTTTAACTAATTCTTCTTGTTCCGCCGTAATTATCAATTGCATTAATTCCAGAGAGCTCTTTGTTAGAATATCATTCCATTTATTTAAGAAACTAGGCTCACTCAAATGACTAGCAGGAATAAGAGGGCTTCTAAGTCCTCTTGGTATTATTTTATTATCCACATAACTCTGGAGACTCGTAATTTCCCACCAGATTTTTGTTTGTCTCTTCATAATTTTCCCAGATCTTGAAATAATGTAGAAAGACTAGTACTCTCACTAGTAGCTGTGGGTGAATTTATATTAGTGTTAAATAATGTGGCTGCCTCACTTTGCCATCTTGTAAAATCAAGGGGGTTTGACAGAAAACCTGCCATCCCAAAATTTAAACAGGGAAGAAAATGCCACTGGAAAGAGGACTAAACCTCAAAGAATCAGAAGATTTCAAAATTGTAGTGGCACCTTTCAGTACCCAAAACAGTTCGCCGCTTTAGAATCGTTTGCTTAGTGACAATCTCCATAGGCTGATAGACCTGTCAATCAGACTAATGATGTAACATTGTTTCTTCCCCGCCCAGGAAGTTACACTATTTAAACCTGAATATCGGAGCACTCGGTAACACATAAGCCCCTGATGAAGCCGTGATTTAATACGGCGAAACGCGTTGGGCATTTGGGAAAAAGGGGGAACTGTATATCTCCTGGGGAGCACTAGTTTATTCATGGGAACATACCGCTATAAGTAATTGGCACGATTAACGGAACTTAGGAGATAACTATGACTAAGGTGTCTCGCTAGAGAACTAGCCGACCAGATAACTATTGAGAGGAGAGTGATAAGTGTAGGCATTACAATAGGGTCAGCTAGTCGTCTACCTAAGTATAGCAATATTGTAGGTTATGGATAGACAGTGTGAGTCTTAGATACTTGGCATATGTCGATAGCTAGCGGTAGAAAAGGATCAGCTAGCAAGCAGTTATATAGTTTCACTTATTGTAAATGATTCAGGATCATAGACTAACTTAAAGCCATGATCTACAACTAGCACTATACGAAGTGCTTAGCAGTAGGTCCGTGAAAATCTGACACGAACCTCCAGCATTAACGGCTTTTTGAAATTCAGCTTACCGAAAGCCAATGCGCTACACTTGTCAATCATTTAGACTAATAACATCCATTTACAAGGATACTATGAGAGAACACTAGTAGACATTGTAATACTGTTCCGTTGTTAATATTAACAGCAGCCACGAGGATATTTTAATACGGGCGATTTGCGGTGCCTGATAAAATGGTGATTGCCCTCAAATGATAGTTTAAGTAATCACTCAATCACACAACGGAGACCTATTACTGACTATATAAACCCATAGGAGATATCACCCTGAATACATACTGGTTTTATGAGGTGAATGTGGGAACCTGGGAGACCGAGTACCGGATGAGTCTGGGTCTCGGTCCTTTAGGCTCTACACAACACTATTTTTAATAGGCTCTATACAATAGTGGCCAATTACTATATTTTCTTTTTAACTAAATACTCAATAAAAGTTTATGTTTTACGAGTGTTGTCTTAAATGACGTTGTTGGGATATAGCACTGAACGGGCTCTGTATACGTAGCGACACTAGGGATTAGCTGTAATCCAAAGCTTATACTTTTCCGTTTGTCTTTTTTGTTTGTTTGTTATCTGCTAGTAAATAGCAATAAGCCTGCAGTGCGGCGAACTGTTTTGGGTACTGAAAGGTGCCACTACAATTTTGAAATCTTATATATATATATATATATATATATATATATATATATATATATATATAAAAAAATAAAGAGATACTAGTTACAAAGGGTTTTCTTGCAAAGGTAATGTGCTTTTCTAACATCATTAATGTGATCGAGAAGAGGAAAGCAAAGATATACAGAACCAGACCCACCACAAGATGGCAACTAAATAGGGGATACAAAATAAAACATAACTTTTATTAAATAAGTATAATAAAAGAAAAGCTAAGAAAATGTAAAAACATTTAAAACTCATTACAAAGAGAAACCGGCAGTTGTATATACCGTTTCTCAAATCAATCTAAATGTTGGTCATCATATAATGTTCCTATCTCACGTGGGATAAGACAATATTCTGATGGTGAACAGCGATGCCGGTTTAAAGAATTGATGACTATCCTTCTATCATAGGCCCTATCGACAAAGTTTTAGGTCAAAATGATACAGAGCAAGTCCTCAAAAATGATTTAGCTCGGGTCAAACAATATAAAAGAGTGATAGAGTCCTAATCCAAAATGCTTATTTCTGTAGTAGTTGTTAACTTTGGTTACCTCCACGTCTCAATGGTGGTACATGGTCAAATGGTATGACAGAGAATAATAAAGCAGAATGTCTGATCTGAATAAGGTTTCTTCTTATGTCTTGAATGAAACTTTTTTTGGATTTTTGATTTTCTTTGCTTTCTTATAGTTTTATTGATTGACCACATGGTTGCACAAATATTTTCACGAACACATTTGCATGCTCTAGGTTCTACTGATCACCTTTGATTTATGTAGTGTTAATTCACTGGTTTGGCACACTGGCACTTTGAATTAATTAGCACACGTAATGTTTTATACACAAAAAGTTTGTTCTCCCTCCTGAGTTGACAGCACTTTTACTAAGATACACCTTAAAATTAACATACATTTATTTAATAGGAACTTATTTGGGTGTTATTTGTAACAACTGGATCTGTAAATTCCGATCCCTTTTCATGTTTACCACTAGAGGATATATGTACATGTGTAGATATTCTTAGGTTCTTTTCGGCATGTCCATTAAATGTACGTGAATGTGAACTTATCAATGCCCAACATATACTACATTTAGCATGTTTTTCATAGTGTATGTTGTACACTGATAAGTTCACGGTGAGGTGTGTATTCTGGGGTTTTATATTATACTAGTTGAAGAGCCCGTTACATTGGCCACAGTGCCACTGCCAGCCGCGGCGTGGGCAGTCTCTACTACGCATGACTGTGTCGTTACACACATTTTATCGAATTATTATATAGGATTTATTCTTGATAAAGGTATCTACCAGACCGAAACTATGTTTTGAGAAATAGATAGATGTGTGTGTGTTAGAAAAAAGTATTTATTTTAATGTTTCGGTCTGGTAGATACCTTTATCAAGAATAAATATAATATTATATATATATATATATATATATATATATATATATATATATATATATATATATATATATAAATTTAACCCTTTGAATGCCAGAGTGTGTCCAACACAACGGCTACCTGTCTGGCACTCATAGGCTTTTAAAGTTTCATGAAAACTATATTGCAACCCCACCAAAAATAGGCAAAGTATTGTAATATTGCTAAAGCTTTTAATACACTTTTCCTGAATAATATAAATCAAGCACTAAAACTTATGTCACTTAATGTACTATAAGTAGCTATTCTATAATCTTCAAGGGCATTTAAAGTAATGTAAATGCAAGATGTCCAAGTACATGCATGTAGCTGGGCATTTATATGACTCAAGAAGAACATCAGAGGAAGCAATTTATTAACTGTAAAAGCATGTACGTGCTTAAAATAGAGAGATTTATTTTTTTAACTCATGCAACCCCGCTCATACTATTTCACACTGAAAAAACAGAGATAGATCTTTATTAAGTTTTTAAAACAAACCTTCATGATTTGACAAAGGAGGGGGTTGAAAACTTGATAAAATCAATTATCAGCACCAGCTATTGGTTGTCATTAGACTGACTATAAAGAAAACACAGATCGCTTCATTTATCATTTTACATTGTTGTATATTATCCTTTAGAAAAGGTTGTTTCTTGATTAAAGGTGGTATAACACCTCTTATTAATATAAAACCCCTTACCATTTATCTTGCTATACCCAGAAAATCGTAAAGCCCCCTACAGATTCTACCCTTGTCTCTTGATATCATGTTCATGGAGGCAGACATAATAGTTGTTAGCAGGAACACAAGACCTCAAACTCTGTTCATTACACATGGTAATATTAACCCTTTAAGGACCAGAGGATGTGCAAAGCTTTGTTTCACAATGAGTCACACACCCCTCTGGTCTTTAACCCTTTGAGTGCCAGAGGGGTACGGAACGCATTGCAAAGCAGGTACCATGGGGAGGCGGCAGCTCCTCCCAGTGGGCTGGAACAATTCTAGAAGAAGTGCAGGGGTGGAGCCTCCACCTCCTCCATAGAAGGCTACCTAGACACTCCCCCGCCAGATAGATTTGAGACAATAACCTATCTAGTTAGATAGCAAGAAGGAAGAGAAGGAAACTCCTGTTAGCCATGAACCCAAAAAGGACTCCCACGTCCAGTGACAGAGATCCATCATGGTCCCTTTCAATGGGTGGGAGAACTGTGAGTTATATGGACTAAGAGAAAAGGATTTAATAGAGAAGACTAAAATCTTCTTTTCTCTGCCATCAAATATAACTCACAGGTACCATGGGAATGTACCAACATTGAGCTCTCAAGAGTGGGAAGAGGAGAAAACGACCAAGCGCCAGTCCCCATGATACCAGAGTTCCCATGGACTATCCAGGACACTTAACAGCTCTATTTCTCTAGTAACCCAAACAGAAGCCAAGGGAGGCCTCAAAGAGGCCCCAATGGCAGCAAAGATAGACTTCAGGATAGCCTCAAGCTTCCTATCAGTTAAATAATTCAGAGCTGTGGCATCCACCAAAGACAAAGCAGTATTTAGAAAGTCTGGAAATACGGGGTCCATCTGAGGAGGTGTAGCCCACGGAGCCAATGAAGCATCAGAGAAGGAATACAACTTAGAGAATCTCTTAGAGAGAGCAAGATGCTTGTCAGGGGTTTTCCACTCATCCACAATAACCTGATCCAGAGTTGGATTAGGCGGTAACGTAGTGTATGACTTCTGGCATCTTTGAAAGACGTCAGAAGTAGTGCTTCTACAGGGTTAACAAGAATGTTAAGGGTAGTCAAAACCTCCTTGAAGAGACCCTCAGCAGAGGGTTCAGGTTCAGTCTCAAAGGAGTCAACATACTTATGGGATGAAGCCCCTTCTGCACATTCACCATCCTCAGACTCCTCAAATGAATCCCCTCAGAAGAATCAGAGTGATCAGGAATACAAGGAGCCTTAGGGGCCACAAACCTGAAGGAAGTGGGGGCTTCCAAGACTGAAGAACCCCTGAAGAGAGAGAGAGAGAGAAAACGGTGCTACAGAGGACTTTAAGTCCTTGACCCAATGTGGCTCTTGTTCATGGCTGAAGGGCCCTGATGGAGAAGAAGAGGCCATGGCACATGAGGGGCATAAGGGATCTGAGTACTCTCTGGGAAGCCTCACTTGGCATGAAGAACGGGGGGGGGGGGTGTCAAAGTCCTTAGTCTTAGGCCTAGCCCCATGTGCCTTTTGATCCGTCATGCTAACAGGAGAAAATGTCCTACAATGATCAACCCAGAAAGCCTAAAATAAACTTATCTGGCAAACAAAGAGTTAACCTGAGGAGGAGAGGAATCCAAGCTCTGCATAGGATACTCACCCAGAAGAGAAAGAAAATGGCGTCCGAAATCAGATCCAATCAAAGAAAAACCCACGAAACAGGTATTATGGGAAATGTAGTCTCTTTTGTGAAACTACCCCAAAAGTAGAGCCAGAACCCCCCAGGGACCCCAAGACACTGTAGAGGCAAACAGCATATCAGGACAAGGGTAGACAAGAAGAATGAGCCATCTCTCAACTTGGTACATAGAGCTGTTGCAGAGATATGTCCCAAAGCAGCCTGTCCCATAGAGATCAATGGAGCATTGCGGCTATGCGTGCCTTTAAATAAAATGAAAAAAGTGCCTAAAAAATGTTTAAACACACACAGATCACCCATAAAGCATGAAAAACACATGAATCCAAAGAGAAAGTGAGACTAAAAACCCCTGATGTCCAAAGTATGGCAAAGAAGGAGTTAATAACCACAAAACAGCCCAAAGTGCTCCAGTGATCTCAGAGAACAGACAAACAAGTACCCAACATGATTGCAGGAGATATCATGAACTCTAGAGACCCCTGTGGAGGGGAAGAATGGAACAAGTGGACCATAGCACTCAAAGGGTTGCTCACCTTTTTTGCAGGTCTTCTTTCTTCAGATTAACATATGAATGAAGAAACCTCAGAGAGACTCCTTCTGGGGAGAGAGACATGGGTTGCATGGTTCTCTCCCAGGGCTGCAAGGGTCCACAACAGCACCTGAAAACTGGGCAATCCACCAGGGGAAGCCAGTAATGGTAATCTACCCAATGGGGGATTTTGGGCACCCCATATCTAAGAGAAAATAATAAAAAGAACTAAAAATTAAGCAGAACTGTTCACAGTCTTCTAATCAAGTTCATGGAACAAATCTATCTGGCGGGGGAGTGGCTAGGAAGCCTGCTATGGAGGAAGGGGAGGCTCCACCCCTGCACTTCTTCTAGAATTGTTCCAGCCTACTGGGAAGAGCTGTCGCCTCCCCATGATACCTGTGAGTTATATTGGACAACAGAGAAATATCCTTTATTAATCAACATTTCTAAAATCATTATGATGGGTCTGACAGAAATGCATTCAACCATCTAAATGCAGGGGATGTGATGATAGAGCAGCGGCTTTGGTCCACACCACAGTGTGTCTAGCTCTTTTTAATTCTGCAGGAACCAAAATAGCTGAAATTCAATAAGAGGGAAAAGACTGATCTGAAGGTGTTATTTAACCATTTATTTCCCCAAAGTAAAAGCTTTTTAGGTACTTGTATGCTAGTGGAGACCCAGTATTATTTATCCCAGCACTGTGTATTGCACACGTAAAGGGATAGTAATACTTAAGTATTACTAATCCCTATAATAGAGCCCTACTAAAAAAAAAACGTATTGCCCCCAGTGTCATCTCTCAAACTTTTATGGTTTGAGAGATGAACGCTTCTAAAGTTGCCCTCTCCCTCCCCCTTCCCTGAAGTCAGCTTTGTAGCAGAATGGTACGAGGAAGGATCTGCCCTTCCTCAGGTTGGAGAGATCTTGCCACCAAGAGAGAGACTGCTCCACATGTAAGGGGAGAGAAAACGACAGCTTCAGGAGATCTGGGTTCCCTCTGCAAACCTGGATCATGAAGCTTGGCGTTTCCTCATGTGAGCCATGGCAAACGGTACTGCCTCTATGGTGGATATGAACTACCCCCTCTAGAGGTCAATTTCTTGGCTGGAATGGGATCGCAAGCCAGGACTGAGGATACCTTGTGGTGATCTGGTGAATTACATGGTCCGTGAGAAATACCATGTCTTTCAGGGTGTAGAACAGGAGACCCAGGAAGACCAGTCTCTGAGATGGAACCAAGTCAAACTTGTCCATGTTCAGGATCCACCCGTGATGGGTGAGTGTTGATACAGACCTTGACCTGTTGTTGAAGGAGTTCCGGACACAGGGCCTTCAAGAGCAAGTCGTCCATGTACGGAGTGACTCTGATGCCATCTTTGTGCATGACAGAAATTAGCGTACCCACAATACTAATGAATACCTGGGGTTGCTCAGATCGAAAGGGAGAAAACTGGAAGTCTCCTCTGTCGCAAGCAAACCTGAAATACTGATGGGTATCCAGATGGATGGCTATGTGCAGATAGGCATCCTGGAAGAAGCCAGAAATTTCCCAGGGCACATTGCCGTAATCGCCGATCGTAAGTACTCTTGTTGATAATGAGTCTTGACTACGAAGGAATTGAGATCCTTGAGGTCCAGGATGGGACAGCAGCAGCCATCCTTCTTGAAGACCACAAACAGGCTGAAATAGAAACCGGAACCAATTTCCAGGTCAGGAACCGGTTCCATAACTTCCTTGTCCAGTACAGTCTGAATAGCGCTATTGAAAAGACGATGCTTCTCCAATCCCTGTGGAGTGTGATAAGGGAAGAACCTGAAAGGAGGAAGAGAGGAGAAGGGAATCCTGTACCCTTCTGAAATCACCTGTAAAACCCACGGATCCACCACGGTGTCTGTCCAGACACTTAGAAAATGACTAAGTCAGTCACCCACAGGAGCATGGGGTCTGGGGTTTGGCGAGTCATGCCGAAGAAGGGTTGGTGGTTTTGGGTTTGGTGGAAGACTGTTTGGGCCTCCACTGCTGTTTGGGTTTGGAGGAGGAACGTGGAGCCTGCGGAACCGTAGGGGCCGTGGGACACGCCTCAGCCTGGAAGGGACAAAAAGATGGTGTCGTTGGACATGAGGTTTCTTCTTGGGAATCAAAGGCAACAAAGTGCTCTTGTCTCCAGTAGCCTCATTGATGAGGTTCTTCAGCTCCGGCCCAAATAAAAAAGTGCCCAGGAAGGGCAAAGAAATCAAGGATTTCTTGGAAATTGTATCCACAGACCAAATCTTAAGCCAGAGGGCATGTCTGGCTGCTATGGATATAGCTGAAACCCTAGCTTCCAGTCTAACAGCATCAAAGATAACTTCAGTAACATAATGCTGAGCTTCTGAAATGTTAGCCAAGAGCTGCAGCAAGTCAGATGTGGGAGCACCCTGACGAACCGCATCAGTAAGTTGTTCTGTTCATATGGCAATGGCCCTATTTACCCAAGCAGCAGCAAAAGTGAGTCACAGAGATGCACCTGTAGTAGCAAAGATGGCTTTCAGAAAACCCTCAAGTTTCCTGCCAGTCAAATCCTTGAGAGCAGAAGCATCTGCCACTGGCAGGGCCGTGGTTCTAGAGAGTCTTGACACTGAGACATCCACCTTAGGGGGTAAGCCCACTGAGCTAGTGCCGCCTCTGAGAAGGGATACAGCTTAGCAAATTTCTTAGGCAATGTCAGACATTTGTCAGGGGTTTTCAACTTGTCTAAGGCAATCTGGTCAAGAGTGGGATTAGGTGGGAAAAGGGTACCTTGCTTCTTAGGTCTCTGAAAGACGTCAAAAGCATCCTTGGATTCCTCAGAAAAAGGGGGAATATTCAGGGTATTGAGGACTGCCCTGATGAGACCCTCAGCAGAGGGTTCAGAGTCAGCCTCAAAGGGGTCCCCAAAGAATTGGGAGCAAATTCCCTCAGAGCATTCACCCTCATCTGAATCCACCAACAATTCCTCCTCAGAAGTGTCTGACAGATCAGGTACACCCTGTGGTTTGGGCACAGAAGACCTGAATAATGTGGGGGGTTTCCAAGCTTGAATGACCCCCTGCATTTGCATTGGAAGTAGTTGCAAAGGAGTCTTTAACTCTTGCATCCAAGGTTGCTCTACAACATGGCTGGAGGGTCCTGGCGAAGACGCAGGGGCCACAGCGCAGGAAGGGCATAAATGACCTGAGTATTCTCTAGGAAGCCCAGTATGACATGAGGAGCAATGCACTATGGGGTTACAGACACCCCATTATCCTTAGTCTTAGCTCTAGTCCCGGGTCCCAAAGGGCCTGACATCCTAACAGGATATAAAGCATCTGATAGTACGAGGAATAACCCAAATACTATGTCTGAGATTACATTTTCACCCCAGAATTAGTAAAAATTCACTTAACTGGCAGGCGAAGGGTTAATCTGCTGAGGAGAGAGGAAAAGTCCAAGCCCTGTGTAGGATACTCATGAAGGGAAACCTAGAAAATGGCGTCCACTCAGTAGCCAATCAGAAAATAGCCAGCGAAACAGGCATTCATGGGAAATGGATAACAGGACAGGGGTAGACAAGTAAAATGAGCTGTCTCTGAACTCACTACATGGAGCGGTTACAGAGATACGTCCCAATAAGTAAAAGTCCCATAGAGGTGAATGGAGCATGGCGCCTATGCGGTAATGCACACCTTAAAGACGTGAAAATTAAAATAGTGGAATTTTAATAAAGTGAGTCCAAAGGCTGGAAATACATAGAAATTGCCAGATTAAGGCAAAATAACACAAAGTCCAAAAGTAAAAGTGTGAAAAAAACTTTTAAAGGTGCTCAATTTGGCAAACGAGGGGTTAAATTACCACAGAAACCCAAGTGCTCCAGAAACCCAGCGGACAAACATGTAAACCCAATGAGTGCAGGAGTATATAATAGGAACTCCAAAAGGAGACCCCTGTGCGGAGGGGACCTCAGCACTCAAAGGGTTGCTCAACTTTTTTTTTGCAGGTCTTCTGTCTTCAGACTACCATTGTTAAAGAAGAAGCCTCAGTGGGCTTCTCCTAGGGAAAAAACATAGCAAGCATGATTTTCCCCTCAGGGCTGGAAGGTCCACGAACAGCACCTGGTAACTAAGCAATATGACATTGGGAAGTCAGTAATGGTAATCCGTCTAATGGGAGATTTCTATACCCCATATCTAACAGAAAACAATAAATATAATTAAAAACCAAGCAGAACTGTTCTCTTGCCTTTCCAGTTCAAGGAAAAAATCTTAACTGGTTGGGGACTGGCTGGTGACCAGCTAAGGAGGAAAGGAAGGCTCCACCCTGAACTTCTTTTCAGGAACTGCTCCTGCCTACTTAAAGGGGCGGTCTCCTTCCCAGAGTTATCTGTAAGCTATATTGGACAACAGAGAAATACATATTTTTGCAGTTATTTTGTTTAATTTAATTATTTGGGTAATCATTGGTTTTTAGTAGTGATTTTTTCTCAGTCGCTTTAACCCTCTGAATGTGATATGCACCTACCTCTGTATAGTGTGTGTGTGTGATGTGATATGCACCTACCTCTGTGTGTGTTGTGATACTAACTAATCCAGGAGAGAGAAGAAATCCCCTGATTGTTACAGGAAATACCCTAAAAGTAGAGGCACATGTTGTGTGCCTCTATTTTTAGGGTATTTCCTGCAACATTCAGGGGATTTCTTCTCTCTTCTGGATTAGTTAGTTTCTGGTTTATTTATGTACCCCAGAGAGCACCGGACTATTTAGTCCTGATTACCCAGTATTCATACTTAGCTAGTGCTGACCTGTATTCATTATTTATATTGTGTGTTGTGATAGGCGCCTATGTGTACTGTGTGTTATGCACCTACATCTGTATACTGTGTGTGTTATGCACCTACTTCTATATGCTTTGTGTGTTATGCACCTACTTACGTATATTGTGTGCATTATGCATCTGCTTCTGTATACTGTGTATCTTATGACCCTGCCTCTGTATAATGCATTTGTGTTATGCACCTACCTCTGTATAGGGTGTGTTATGTGATATGCACCTGCCTCTGTATAATGTGTTATGTGATATGCACCTACCTCTGTACAGTGTATGTGTGTTGTGATATGCACCTATGTATACTGTATGTTATGCACCTACATCTGTATACTGTGTGTGTTATGCACCTACTTATGTATATTGTGTCTGTTATGCACCTACCTCTGTATAGTGTGTGCGTGTTATATGGGATGTTGCAGCCCGTGCAACTCCTGGCATAGATCTTAACAGGAGGGGCCAGGGGGCTTCACCCCCCTGGACACTCTTGTGAAAATCATGCTGCCATGCATGGAACTACGGGAGAGACAGGATGGAGGATGTTTATGTAACTTCTCCTTAATGCCACCACTAGGTGTGCATGGCAGAGAAGCAGAATGGTCACACACACACACACACACTCGTGTGTCCTTGGAGGGATGGGTTGAGCATGTGGCCCTCAACAGTGGCCTGCTGCCCTGGGCCCAATCAATTGCATGCTGTCCCATACACCAGGGCTCAAAATTTCCACTCGCCACTAGACAATGGCGAGTGAAAATTTTGCCCTGGCGAGTAGAAATTCAGCCCTGGTGGGTATGTTATGGTTTGCAGTGGCAAGTAACTTTGCAGGTCTGGCTAGTAGCAAAGGACTTAAAATTGTAAGCCCTGTCATACACACTTTGCCACATCCTCACTTTATTTAGCTCCTTCTCCGGTCCACAAATCTTTGGTTAAAGACACAGAAGCATGAATAAGAAACTGGAGGGAATATTTTTGATGAGGATATATAGGTTACTAGCATCTAAGGCAGTGTTTCTCAACCAGGGTGCCGTGGCACTTTGGTGTGCCACGGACATCCACTTAGGGTGCCCCATTGTGTCTACAATGCTTTGACAAAAATGTGAATTTAGATTTCCATCTGTATATTTAAGGCTATAACTATGCACAATATGTTTATTTTAGTTGTGAGGTCTAACAATAACTCTATATTTATGTATTTGTAACCTTCATTACACCCTTAACAAATGACAAAAAATGACAGGGGTGCCCAGAAAATACCAGACTGAGTGTTAGGTATGCCTTGAGCAAAAAAAGCTTGAGAAACACCGATCTAAGGGGCTAAGAGTTGAACATTTGATTTATGAAGAATGACCATTTAGACATGATATAATTGGGAAAGAAGTGCTTATAATTAAACAATTAACTGAGCAGAGAAGTTGCAAACATTTAAAACAATATTTTGTTAAGAAAATAGATATAGGCAAAAAGTGGCAAAGCTGTCTAACCTGCTGCCTCTGCCAATCTTTCACTTTAGGCCTAAATATGTCACTAAAGTGAGACTGGATATTCAGCTGTAACACTGTCCAAGTCCATTACATGTAAGTGGGATACCTGTCTGTTTATGTAGTTGTACTTATACACCAAAGCATTATAAACTACTATATTATATGTGTCAGTCACGGTTTGGATTAATCCATCAGGTTCTAAAGATTGAACCTAAAGCACCTCAATATACACACAGCAAGCTAGCAGTAATTCCAGGACAAACCAACAGCACCAGAGGGACACATAAAAATCAATATTGATTTAAAAGGTGATTTTTACTGTTTAAGTGGATTATTTATCTCTGCTAGACAGGTCTCCACACCTTGATTTGCAATGCATTGTAGACTTATCCAACATTTAGTGGGTTAACCCTCTGAGTGCCAGAGGGGTATGCAACACATTGATTTGCAATGCATTACGTACCCCTCTGGTACTCAAAGAGTTAAAAGCCCCATTTAACTCAATGGGGATTTGGGGTATCTTTGAGAAAATAACCCTATTTGTTGGTGGCACAGCATGGCAATTCATGTTCATTTCCATCTGTCATGGATCAATATTACCAAACACTATGAATAAAACTAGACAGAGCAAATACACTGGAGACATTCCGAATAGTGAGACAGTATCAACTGGTGTCAAAAGAGCAATTTAGGGATTATATATGCATGACAGCTATAGCAGGCTAATGACACTAGGCCCAATGCATGTTTGATAATATAAAGCAGGCTAATGACACCAGGCCCAATGCATATTTGATAATATAAAACAGGCTAATGACACCAGGCCCAGTGCATGTTTGATAATATAAAACAGGCTAATGACACCAGGCCCAGTGCATGTTTGATAATATAAAGCAGGCCAATGACACCAGGCCCAATGCATGTTTGATAATATAACTTACTATGTTTCCTCTATCCTTTGAATATTACAGTGTAATAGCTGAACACTGCTTAGACTATGGTCAAGAGATTTATAAATTCTTAATACTCCTATCAAGTACTATAGGTGAATTCATTAATTTGAGGGGAGCTATGATGCAATAGAATCCCCAATCTGCCTGTCTTCGCATATAGCCTTAATATGCAAAAGATTTGGATAGAATACAGCAATTTTTTTACATTTTGTTTAGTTACAAGATTTTTTTTATATATATATTTTACTGACAATTATCCAGGTTAAATCACATAGCAGATACATCATACAGTGTAGATCAGCAATAAGGTTAAGCAGTGTGTATAACAGAGAACTGCAACACACAGGAGCAGAGTATAATAACATAAATTATAGGACAATTTTAATTTTTGGTTTCTTAATACCATAACTGTGAAAACAAACCCCACCCAAACCTATAAAAATCCCCCCCCCCCCCAGAACTCAGCTGCGGACCCCCCCCCCCCAATCCATCTCTGCTAGCGAGATGCGATAATCAGTTCTTCCTTTAAATGCTATTTTTACAATTTGATCATTGACGATCCTTGCAAGCAGGATGCTGGGTTGTGTAGCTAGAAGTATTAGTAGCAGAAAAAGGGAAGTGGTCATGCCAGTATACAGATCTCTAGTTGGACCTCACCTACAATATTGTGTACAGTACTGGAGACCCCCATCTCCAGAAGGATATAGATACTATAGAGAAAATTCAGAGAAGGGCTACTAAAATGGTGACTGGTTTACAGGAAAATAAATATCAGGATAGACTAAAGGATCTGAACATGTATAGCTGGGAGGAGAGAAGAGAGAGAGGGGATATTAAAGATACATTAAAATACATGAAGGGATGGTAGTACATTTCAAAGGAGTTAAAATGTTAGGACAAGAGGCTATAGTCTGAAACTAATGGGACACAGGTTTAGACACAATATTCGAAAGTTTTACTTCACTGAGAGGGTAGTAAATAAGTGGAACAGCCTACCAGTAGAAGTGGTAGAAGTTAATACAGTGACAGAATTTAAGCATGCATGGGATAGCCATAGGGCTGTCCTTGACCCTTTGAGTGCCAGAGGGGTATGCAACGCATTTCAAAGCAATGCGTTCTGTACCCTTCTGGCACTCAAAGGGTTAACATAAGAAAAAAAACAAGGACCACAAAAGGTTTAAGGTTTTTACAGTAGGAAAATGGGCAGACTAGATGGGCCGAATGGTTCTTATCTGCCGTCAAATTCTATGTTTCTAATCTTATCAACTAAAAAAAAAAAAATAATTTTTAAGGGTTGTTGTTATCTAAGATGATCATCTCTGATTTACTGAATGAATCTGATACCCAAGCATTCTAAAGTATTTGAAAATTCTGTGCTCTTACCTGACGTTTCGAATAGCACAGGAAGTGATCTTTGGCATAAAAAATAACCAATTAGCATATTTTGCAGGGATTCAGTATAAAGTGCCACCAAAAACTTAAAGATTTAATTCTAAAACCCTTTAGAAAAATGACTGGAACAAAATATAGGCTGATTTAAATTTTCTATAAAACAAACTAAACTTGCATTAACCCCTTAAGGACTACATGACGTACTATGACCATCATGGTCGTACATCTCTCCACTGGGAGCGCTGTAAGTAAAAATGGGGCCTAAAATTGACTGCTCCAAGACTGGAGCGATCTCTTTCAGGCCCCAAAGTGGCGCACCGATACACGCAACAGGTCACATGTACTGGCGCGTCGGCAAGGATCAAAGTGGTCCTTATGGAACGGAAACATCCCAGGACCACTGGTCCTTAAGGGGTTAAGGTAATGGGCCCATCTAATTAATGGATTTTAGTTTTATCACAAAATAATCACAATGACTTGTAATACAAGCATATAAATTGGGGCTGGTATCAGCGACGCTGCACCAGATTGTCCAGGAGGGCTGGCTGTCTTATCTGGTTTGACCTTCAGAAAATAGGTCCAACTGAGGATCCTTAATCCATTCCCCATATGAGCAAACACAAGTATTAGATACCTCTATAGTATCCACTTGATTAAAAAGGGACATATGCACAAAAAAAAGTTATCACACAGTTGGTAAAACCAACTAAAAATAAATAAATGTGATTTTTTTTTTGTTTTTATTTGTTCCCTATGGTTAAAACGGCTTGTACTTGAACTACTCCACTTTTCATTGGCCTACCTCTACTTATTCTGGGATATCCTGAAAACATGCATTGTTGGTAGCTCTTCAGGACCAAGACTGGCTATCTTTGCCCTTTAACATATTTTTAATGAACAAGGGCTACTGTTAATTTAAAATGGCTCCATGAGGCAGGTTTTAAATCAGCAATCTCTATTGACTGAAGCATACACTTGAACTAATGCCCTCTATTTTCACTGCTGCATTCTGTAGGCCAGATGTATCTTACAATAAAAATAAGATTTTTGCTCAGTAACTCACATGCTGTTTTTACTTGTAATTAATTCAGTTTATGGACAAAGGAACATAAGTTAAACCCTTGAAGGACAAGGTGTACAACACATTGCTTCACAATGCAATGTTACTTGCAGACTGACTGGAGCATCTATGGGTTACAGCAAGAACAGACATATCACCTAGAATCTATATTAAAGGGAACATTAAGAGTTAATATTTCAAAGATCTTAGGGTCAACTAATTTTGAAGGTTCCCAGGTGTGATGACATGATGCAGGTAACAATTGGCTCTCTAGCTGGTGTGGACTGCAATTCCCATCACCAACAGGTCAACAGCCTGATGTAGGAGTAATTAACCCCTTAAGGACCGGCATGCGCACACATGGCCGGAACTTGGTGACCAAGGGGCTCTTTTTTTTTACTTCCGGTTCAGGGCTTCTGGAGCGCCGTGCAGCCGCGCCGGGAGCCCTGAACTCCATGATGTGCCAGAACCGTCACTTGTCCTTAAGTGCAGGACCGACGTGACGGTCCTGGCACGTCAGTGGTCGTGAAGGAGTTAAAGGAGCAGTACACTTTTTATTTATGAAAGAAATATTGCATAGCGTGATGTTGCTGGCTAAAACAAGGGTTCACCTACTGCTGAGAGATTTTTTCATTAAAAGTTATTTCAGCTTAAACCTATTTGTAAATTAAACTGTTAACAACAGCACCATCTGGTGTCCAAAAGGCATTAAAAAACAAAACAAAACAAAAAAAAAAAAACAAATTTGAGAGGTAATCACTACTGAGTGAAAAAACTCTCAGTAGTAGAAGCTCCACTTGCTTTACTGAGCAGGAATATCCCTATAATGCAGTGATTCTCAAGCTTTTTTTGTTCAAGGCACACCTAACACGTAGTCTGACATTTTCGGGGCACCCCTATCATTGTATGTCATTTGTTAAGGGTGTAATAAAGGTTACAAATACATAAATAAAGTGTTATTGGTAGACCTTACAACTAAAATAAACATATTGTGCATAGTATTATTCTTAAATATACAGTTGCAAGTCTACATTCACATTTTGTCAAAGTGATAAAATGGGGCGCCCTAAGTAGATGTCCGTGGCACACCAAAGTGACACGGCACCCTGGTTGAGAAACACTGCTATAATGGTTAGCCAACCCTGGTCAGCAAGAATAACCAGGATATATCACCTGGAGCACAGGTGCTCAGTCTCTTTAACCACTTCATGTTCAGTGGTCCTGGGGTAGGATTACACTTCAGGACTGAATAGATGTGGATCACATGTACCGGCTCGCCAAAAGAGGCTGAAACTGACCATTCCGGTCTTGGAGCAGTCAGTTTCAGACTCTCTTAGTGATCACAGGGCTCCTGAAGGAGAGCTGAGATCACAATAGCCATAAAGTGCCAGGGCCATCACCGGTTCTTAAAACACGGACACAGGTGATGGAACTGTCACTGGTCATTAAGGGGTTGACATGCTACAACTTAGAGATATGACTGTTTGAACACACACAGGATAAGCAGGACTTCTACCTCGTCATTTATGGTAAAAATGGTGCCAATTCAGAGAACAAGGAAGCAGTTATTGGTGCATGTCACACAGCAGGTAGCACTGGACTGTTTCACCCTGAGAATTTCTCCTTTCACTCTGATACCCTGAAATTTTGGTCAGTCAGAACTCTCAGAGAACCCAGGTAATGTCATTATATTAACGTTCAGCCCTCCAGATGGTGTCAGACTACAGCTTCCTTTGTTGGCCTGTTAAGGGTGTAAGGCATTGTAGTCTGGCACCAGCTGAAGGGCCTCCCATTGCAAGCCACTGATGTGGAATAGTTATATGAATTTTATTGTATCCCATTCCCTTGCAGGAAGAAAATATTCGCAATCACATGCCGGTTTGAGAAACTGCTGGTGAAGAGTAATAAATCAACAAATCTCTCAGCAAATACCTCACTGTTCTCAATTTATAAGAGAGAAAACTCCTGGGAAATGTACTTAGCAAAAATCTACAATATAGAACTCAACGTTAACACAACCACATATAAAATGCAATAAAACCAAGCTTGTGAATTTCTTTTACCAAGTACTCTCGCCAACAGCAAAGCTGGTAAAATCCTGCCTGTTCTAGAAAATAACTCATTAAAACCTGTAACTACAAATAACATTTCTATTAGGCATGTAATAAATTGCAAATAAGTTTCTGAAAACCATTTATGGTTTTATTCCGTTACGTTACTCCTCGAGGACTAGATGGGTGTGCAATGCATTGCAGCGCATCACTCTGGTGCTCGAGTTAAAGAACAATAAAAGAAAAACAAGGTAATTGTTCTACTGATAAAAAACGCTAGAACATAATATCCCAGGAACAACTATATATTGATACTCACAGAGTTGATCGTACCAGCGTTATATGCGAGCCGGTACTAATAGATGCTTACAGGGGTTTGTTATACAACTTGTCCCTGCTCAAGCCTCCAGGCATATGGTTTTGTCCCGCAGTTAGCTGGACTTGTGGTGTATAGACAGACAGAGGAAATCCACGGCATGTTACAAAAAGTATCCTATATTATAATTCGCTAAGGATGTTTGTCAGAAGCCGTCATGGACAGTAGAGACTGCCCGAACTCACAGAATGCTGGGAGCATTCTGTGTGGAATGCTGGGAGTTCTGTGCTGGGAGCATTCCGTGCTTTCGGCCAGTCTCTACAGTGCATGACTGCGTCGGCGGCAGGACGCAGAGCAGGACAGGCCTCTTAACCCTTTGAGTGCCAGAGGGGTATACAATGCATTGCAAAGCGATGCCTTGCGTACTCCTCTGGCACTCAAAGGGTTAACCACCCAGACCTTGGCCAGTGTACACGGGCTTTTACACTAGTAATTATATATTTAAAGAGGAACTTTCATCAGATTAATATTGAGCCCCAAATCATAATTACATTAGCGATATGCATTGATGTAGTTGTATTTTCAAGAATAATTGCTGCATTAAAGAAAAATAGAACCTTTTAGGCAGAAAGGCAGCGGGGAACAGCACAGACATCTTGCAGAGACGGCATCTCTGAGCCTGTGCTGTCCGTCCCCTTCAACTCCACGACTGGTGAGTTGAATGCCTGGTTACCTTACACATTGCCTTTGTGACTGTTCTCTGCCTCTCTTCTTTACTATGAACAGACAAGCAAAGGATGAATAAGAGGCTAGAGATGGGGGCATTAACCCCTTCAGCTCTGGAGTTGTGAGCTGCATGAAAGCAGGTCCTTTTCTGACCTGCTAACAGCAACTTGTTGAGTTTTTTAAATAAATGTGACCAAGACAAACTTTTTATTTTATACATACACTAATAAAAAAAAAAAATCTAATGAATTTTAAGCACAAATTAATTTTAGTGTTACAGTTGTGGAGCAATGTAATATAATTATATACAATACACGATAATATCTCCATAATTCTGAAAAATAGTGAGTGAAAAAGGGACATGGGGATTTTCACCCCAGAGGAAGAATGCTCACTTAAAACTGCCCATTTAGTAGGTATGAATGACCGGTCATACCTTTCATGCAGTCTCCATAAAAATTTAACCCATTGCACCGAAATTATCACAAGAGGATATATAAAAATGGTGTTTTTTTTTTTCCCCTTTTTTACAGTTTTCTTTAATTTTAAAAAAGTAAATGGTGGGTTATCCATATAAGCGTGGTATCAAAAGAAAGCCCTATTTGTGTGTAAAAAAAAGTTATATATTTTATGTGGCTGGAATAAAAGACTTAGAGGGAAAACACTATTGAACAAAGACATAGTCAAAAAATCAGAATTGCGCCAGTCCTTAAGTGCAATCCATTTCAGATTTTCCCGGTCCTTAAGGGGTTAAGGGAATAAAAAACACATACATGAACCACTTCTGGTCAAGGATGCTCTCCCAGTAATGCTTCAATCATGATCCAGCGCTACTACAGAAGAAGGTAAGTGAAATATATATGTGCAATTTCTTCTGTTTTTGCTCAACTGAAATCCAACCCACACTTTATTAACATGGTGGGAATATCCGGAGGGAATTCTTCACCTGGAAGAATACTGTATTGAAATAAAGGATAAAAAAATAAAATAAAGAAAAAAGCAGGAATTCTTGTGGAAGGCAGGATGCCGTTTTCTTAATGTTTCACCTGTGAGCACTTTAGGACAAGTTTAATTTGTATTAAACACAATTAATATCTGTCTAGATGCTGTACTAGTCATTTTTCTGTAAAGTTCATAATTTTTGAGAAACCAACCTTTATATTTTGATGGCACAGTGTAGTACTTTATTCTAATACCTCCTGCACAATATGCCAGCAAGTTCTGTTTAAAGGGATAGTAATGTTAGAAAAAAAGTATTAACTATATAGTATATACAATTAAAAGAGAGTACTTGCACTTATTCGTATCTCTCAGACCGTTATGGTTTGAGAGATATAGGAAAATAAAGTTCTCCGGTCCTTCCCCTTTCTGCTTGACGAGCTGTAAAGCTGTCAGAAGCAGATTCTGGTCGAATGACCAGATGTGGCTCTTCAGCAGCACCAATGTAACAATATCTAAAGATAAATACTTAATTTGGAACTGTCTACAATGGGGGTTGGCTTGCAAGCACACTTTCTATACCCTTCCAATGACGTATTTATTTCTAAATACCGTGATTTCAGCTCTGCTGAAGAGCCTCTGTCTGGTCAAATGACTGGAATCTGCAGCTGTCAGCTAGATGGCAGACTTGAGTTAAACAGCCAGGAAAAGGTAACTTTAGCAAATTATATCTCTCAAACCATAAAGGTTTGAGAGATAAGACTTACATTGATTTTAATCTTTTTTTAATGTCTACAATATTAAGTCAACTTAAAATTAACCATTACTATCCCTTTAAGGCCAGAATTATTGTTTAGAAATGACTCCTGCATCAGGGCTCTGCCTAGATTAATTCATAGAAAAGAGTGTGTTAGTTTTTGGCACAGCACAAATACTAATTAGCATAACATGCCACACCTTGCCAACAACATATACAAGTTAACTGCTCAGAAAGGTTTTATATTATAAATAAATGGCTAGCAAAACATATACAGTTTTTAATCATTTTAAAGTTAACTAAACATCTTAAAAAGGTCCATTTAAGAGGCTAACATTAAGACTAGTATGACAGGATTACATTTTTAACCCCTTAGCGCTCAATGACGTGCCAGGACCATCACAGCTGTCTGGGCATTATGGACTGTTGACCGTCCTGGCATGTCACAGGAGTTTGTGATCACAGAGCGGCTTCACTCTGAGTTGTGATGACAGATCACGTCCATGAAAAAAGAAAAAAAAAAAGTGCTGCGGTCCTCTAGATGTGGTTCTTAAGTGGTTAAACTTCCATAATTTTACTCACGCTCTGTTAACCCTTTAATGACCAGAAGGGTGTGCAGCTCATTGCTTTACAGTGTGTGGTACCCCCCCCCCCCGATTCTTAAAGGGTTAAAAACATCTCCCCCTTCTACTAGTTTTTATTTGTTCAGTTTAAAAGAATAAGCACAACATCTAGTTTATTGTTTTTAAGAAATACTATTTACAGAATATGATAAACAGGAATTTTAATACACTACGAGTTGCAAGCTCAAAATGTGCTGTACATATTGAAAAACAACTTTAAATGAAGCCATAATGCAACCATCGTGTTACAATAATGAACTATTAGTATTGTTTTCATGGCAATTACTTTCTCCAAAAACATTGTTGTTGGCTTTTATGACCTTTATAGAACTGTATGTACAGCTAAAGCTTACAACAAACACATGAGATATGTTACGGTCTATCAGAAGTTGTCGTTATGCATTAAACATCCAATTTTTTTTTTTTTTTCAGTTCTCAAGAGCAAATTAACGAAGATAATAATAATTGTTTTTCTTCAGTTTAAAGTTAAAAACCCCATTTAAATCAGTGATAATTGTTATATGTCCACATGATGCCATCTTCTTCTGCCTCATAGACAACAAAAACAATACTAATTATTTTAAATAACATATCATGAAGTGTAAAAAGAAAAGTGTGATCTTTACACACATAAGGTTACATTTCGCTTTCCATCCATTAAACAAGGATAATGAAGTTTTATAATTAATTAGTCACTAGACTAACCATTTCTCACCAACTCAGGAAATAGAGGTGATGTCCATAGAATAGAAGAAAGGATAAGGTTTAGGTAATATGATCTTGGTTACATGCAGTAAATCACAGCATTAAGGCAAATTGAAAAAGATATGTTGCAAGCCCAGCATAAAGAATTTAAAGGGATAGTAATGTTTAATTATTGAAGTAAAATCGAGTCTTCTTTATTCTTTTTTATAATGATGTGTATCAAGAAAACGTTATTAAACGCTGCCGTTTTTCATTTATGGTCTAATAAAGTTTCCCCCTCCCGCCCCTTCTACTTACTTCCGCAGCCTCCCCTCAGATCTGGAATCCAGTCCACGGACCGGACGTGTTGCATCGAGGGACAATCTTTCCGCTTCAGTATAAGGGAAAGCCTGCCCCCTGGACGAAGGAGGGCAGTTTTTTTCTTATGCTGGAAGAAGATTGTCACTCATTGCATTCTGTCCAGGTTGGCTTGCTGAGGCAAGTGGAAGGGGCGGGAGGGGGAAAATTTATTAGACTATAAATGAAAAACCGCAGCATTTAATAACGTTTTCTTGATATACATCACTATAAAAAAGAAAACTCGTTTTCACTTCTATAATTAAACATTATTATCCCTTTAACAAAAACTATCTTTACCACGAAGGAACATACAGTAGATATTTTCCTGGAGCTCAGAGACTCATTTGAACTCTGAAACAAGGTGAATCCTGTAGCTGTGTTTTGTGGTCACCCTGCAATTAAAAAATCTAAAAGCAGTGTATATTTTATAACAGACATGCACATGTGATTAAAAACTTACAGGATATAAAGTATCATCAAGCCTCTCTCCCTCTCAGTCTGGTCAGCCTCGCTAATGTGTAGCCTCAGCGTCCAGTAAGCAAGGTGTTCATTCCTCCTATAGAGTTAGCTTAGTCCTCTATAGAAGGACAGAACACCAGGCTTACCGGACTGTGAGGCTGCACAGTATCGAGGCTGATCGGACTGGGAGGGATAGAGGCTTGATGATGCTTTCTATACTGTAAGTTTATAATCATATGTGTGTGTCTGATATAAAATAAACACTGCTTTTTAGATTGTTTTTTCTCTTCCGCTTTTATATTGCTTGTGTAGATATATGGGAATGGAGCTTCTCCTTTGACGGGCTTCAGAGGAAAGTTTTGAAAGAGATGGGCATAGATGCACTAAAAAATGTTCATGTCCTGTCGGAGCAGTGTCTTAGGCACACTGACAGTATTCACTAAAGTGTCTATGACATTACATCACCAGCACTCCAACAAAAAGATGCTCACATCGACATCAATCCGACAGGTTTACGAATTTTCATTCATCACATCAACTACGGCCTATTTCCATATGGAAGTGAGGCATAATGAGACACTTTTGCATGCAAGGGAGTGTGCTGATATGTTATTGTGACACTTCAATGCATTCACTAAACTCTGATAGCAGCCTCTGCTGTGTGAGTTCACAGTCTCAACTTCGCCTGCCTGATGTTGTCGAAGTTGGGATCTCCCTGTACTTTCCTCTGCAGTAACAGCAGCGAGGACTGTGACCTGTTATTGACTTGGAAGGGATTTCCTCCCTACACGCATCACCAACACTACGACAATTCTGAAGGTGAACAGCATTCTCTCTCTGTTTCCCTACTTGGCCAGAAGGGGAATAAAGAGAAGGCTTTCAGCACCATTTACAGCACTGAGTGCCATAGGGATGTGCATTGATCACCCCTGTGGCACTCAAAGGGTTAAAATAAACAAAACTAGTACACAATTATCCCTTAACCTATGTATCATATATTATACATGTTGTGCACTCACAGGGGAACAAGACTGGGGGTCACGCAGCATCTATGGGGATTTGTGGCTACCACTTTCCCCCCAGCCTTGTTCCTTTGCCCAGTGGTAGCCGTAGAACCCTATGTACACTGCTTTGACCACATATCCTTTGACCACATATCCCCATGAACACACTCTGACCCTCTCCAGCCTTTTTCCCTTGCCCACTGCTAGCAACAAATCCCCATGGCCACTGCCTGTGCAAGGGAAAAAGGCTGGGGGTGTCAGGCAATGCATATGTGTCTAATGCACCATGGTGTTGTTGCCTACATTATAGAAATCAGACACAGAGTGCCCCCCCCCCTTCGACATATCCACCCCACCTTAGTATTTCGACATATAGTGCTTTCATTTGACATGCTAGCTTAATTCGTAATAAACTCCCCTTTATTTGACAGGAACTGTCCTTTATTCGACACTTAACCCTTTGATTACCAGACAGGTAGCAAGGCATTGTTTTACAATGTGTTTGCTACCCCTCTGGTACTCAAAGGGTTAAAAGGCAAGGTATGCTGCTGCACAACTTGACTGTATGTGTAAAGGTTTATGATTTGTTACATTGTATTAAAAGAAATATAATTCAGACCTCAAGGGGTGGGGTATCAGGACCCCTCCTGACACCCCCCTAGCATTGATCACCTATCCAGTAGGATCGGTGATCAATGTGGGCAACAATTGCCAGCTGGTCATAGTGTTATTATTTCTCAGCGCATATATATTTTTGCTTGAGTATCCTGCAATTAACCCTTTGAATGCCATATAAGTCTGCCACCTTTTACGGTTGTCAAACTTGAAAATAGGATGGATGATTTGTGCTAAATGCAGCACAAGAAACTACATCTTTGGCAGTCAGTTTCTAACTGACCAAAAAAACTCCAGGTTGCTTTTATACATTACCAAGGTCTGGGTAATGTTAACCCGTTGCGTACCCCTCTGGCACTCAAAGGGTTAAGAGGCCGCTATCTCACTGCTCCACTCGATGCAGTCTTGCGTCACCTCACTCACGAGATACAATCATGCACAGCAGAGACTGCCCGAACGCATCATGACAAACATCCTAGCAAATTATTATATAGGATAGGATGGGCCCATAACACCTAAAACTAATCTAGAATTATATACACTCACATAACCTGTTCCTAGTGCTAGTATCTGTAGACATGCTCTGAGGAAGCAGACATTCCTGACTTTTCCAGGGCTTCAATGGATTTTCCAGGATTATCTGGGAATGGACTGAGCAGCCTTTTAATATGAGCAGTGGACACCAGTCACAGTCAACTGAAGTTAGCTTTTTCTCACAATACAAAGAGCACAAACAGCATTGCATATAGATTATATTTTAGAGAATAAGCACACACATATTAATCACTTCTGGCCAAGGATGCACTCCCAGTTTTGCGCCAAACATGATCCAGGACTATTACAGAAGAAGGTAAGTGGAATATATATGTGCCATTTCTTCTGTTTTTTGCTCACCTGCCATCCAACCCACAATTTGTTAGCATGATGCTAGCTCTTCTTGGTACTTCAGCCTCACAGAAAACAAAAATAGGACTAATTATTTTAAATAACATATCATGAAGTGTAAAAAAAAAGTGTGATCATTACACATATATAGTTATATTTCTCTTTTCATCCATTAAACAAGGATAATGAAGCTTCATTATTAATTAGTTACTGGACTACCTATTCATTTCTCACCCACTCAGGAAATAGAGGTCACGTCTATAGAATAGAAGAAAGGATAAGGTTTAGATAAAATTATATTGGTTATATGCAGTAAATCACAGCATTAAAGGGATAGTAATACATCTATTAAAGTGATGGTTCTAGTCTTCTTTATTCTTTTTTGAACATGTAGCGCTATATTTAATTACTTACGCTTTTGTAGTTAAAGCGCTATTCAAGCTGAAAGGATCCCCCTACTGCCTTTTCCCTGTGTCATTAAGCCTCTCAGTCTGGTCCGGATGGAGCGCAGTGAAGGACAATCTTTAGTAAGCAAAATGAAAATCCTGCCCTTCTTCATCCAGGGGGGCAAGGTTTTCCTTATACTTACTGAGTGAAGATTTTCTGCTGACCAGTTTTCTAAGAAGTCCTTGATACGTGGTCTCTCTCTTCAAGGTGGACGTATGGGTTTTGCGGGTGATCGTGGAAGGGTACCACAAAGACTTCAAATCACTTATACCACTTTGTTTCTTCCTGTCCAGGATTCCACACAATCTAGTCAGGGGCCATCTATTTTTAGTTGCGGTCTCTTCTTTGGTTGACATGCAGGTCTTGGTTCCTCCTCAGGAAAGATTCATGGGATTCCATTCCAACTGCTCATAGTGCCCAAAAAGAGACAGCAGATGCAGTCCTGTTTTGGACCTGAACTGCCTCATTTGGTTCTTATGCTCCGGTTCAAGATGGAGTCCTTAGGTTTTGTCATTACCGCTATGCATCCGGGGGAGTTTTTAGCTTCCCTAAACTTAAGGACGCTTATCTGCATATTCTCTTTCATGCAGATCATCAGCTCTTCCAGCCGGTTGCTTTTCAAAACCATCATTTTCAGTTCACTGCCCTTCTGGCTTATGCACTGCAGGTCTTTACAATGCTCTTGGGAGATTTGAATCCTTACATTCACTCTTTAGGGATTTCTCTTATTCCCCATCTGGAAAACATTTTGTTAAAGGATCCATCATTGGAGGCTCTGATGTTCCAGATTCAGAGTGAAGCCACGTGGTCAGCAGTTTGACTGATCCTGGAGTGGGCAGAAGCTCACATGGCATCTCTTTTCTTGTTTCACATTCCAGAAGTCAACATCATTACAGACTCTCTCACCTGCCAATGTCTAGACCCCAAAAACTGGGAGCTGAATCAGATGGTGTAAAACTCCACAGTCATCTGTGGGGGTCTGCTGACTGTGGATCTCATGACCCCGTGGTTGAACCTTAAGGTTCCTCTGTTCTGCTTCAGATCCTGGAACCCTCTCACTCTCTCTATAGATGCGATGGTCATTCCGTGGCAGTTTCCCCTGGTGTATGTGCTTCCTCCAATCTCTCTGATTCCTAGAGTGTTGAGGAAATGTGAAGATCAGCTGTCGCTGCCACAGCTATTTTGTCTTCTGGATTTTTTTTAGCCTTTCTTCAGGATGGTGTTCAGAAAGGGCTTATTCTTAACTTGATCAGGGTCCAGACTACTGCTACATCGGTTCTTTTCCTATAGTGTATTGCCTTATTACCTGATGTGCAGACCTTTGTGCAGGGGGAGTGGTTGAAGATTTTTTGGGACACCACTGCTCCATGGGACTTGAACTTGGTCCTGTGTTTACATCAAACATTTTCCTTTAAGCCTTCTTTTATTTTGGTGTTTGACTCTAAAAACAGCTTCCTGCTGACTAGTTTGACTGTTCAGTGAGTTGCCAAACTCCATAATTTGTCCCATAGACCCTCCTTTCTCATCTTGGTAATGGTTTCACATTAACCAGGAAATTGTCCTTCCTTTTCTTTGTCAATCTCAATCTAAGAGACAGGAGCAGAAGCTTAAAAATGTGGGTGTGGTTAGGTACTTGATGTGATATGTTAATTGCATGTCCTCCTGCCCCTTTTATCTATGGTACGCCACCTCCCTTCAGATGTGGAATCTGGACAGCTCAGAGAGAGGGCCAATCTTCTTGCTGTGAGCATAAGGAAAACCATTTTCCCTTGCTGTGCTCCATTCGGACTGGCTTGGAGAGCAGTGTTATGTAGGTAAAAGTGGTGGAAGGGGGACTCTTTATAATGTAATGACTCTGTACACATTGATGAGTATTGTAATACAGATCTATGTGAACAAAAAACTATGAAGAATAATCAAAGGGGCAGTTATTTCAAACTACTATCCTTTTAACCGATAAATCTTTTTCTCTCTGTCCATGTGGAACACAGAACTTCCCTCCTGTAGAAAAACGAGTTGTTTGAGCAGGACTGGTGGTGGTAACGTGGAATAGTGTGGGAGTCTCCTCCTCCAGAGAGCTTTTTAAAGGCAAGTGTCCTGCCGTCCTGGTCAGAGGATACTTTACCACATGGTTTGTGTGTGCCACATGAACTAAGAAAAAGGTATTTATGAAAAAGTACACAAAAATCTTATTTTAAACCTTGAATGCCAAAGAAGACTCCAATATATTGCAATGCACTGGAGACCTGTCCGGCATTCAAGAATTTTAAAGTGTCATTTAAATTAATGGGGATTTTTACTTCCCTCCTATTGTGCAACTGGTTTACTTCAGAATTGTGTCTCTTTAGCTACACGAATACAGCAGTGTCTGTTCTCTCTGCTCACTCCCTATGCTCAGTTTAACTGAGAAGACAAACAAGGAGGCTTGTATCCCTGAACTTGGATGGTAAATAATAAATGAAATACCTGGTACATGAAAATGTGCACTAAGATAAGAAGAGTGAAAGCAGGGGTAGTCAGTCTCTGCACCACCAGCTACTGAAGACTATCCTCCCTTCATCTCCAACTAGCCAACAGCTGGTTGGTGGATGATGGCAAATGTAGCCCCTAAAAGTCCAAAAGATGAACTATTCCAACTACAGCCCAATATATATTAGTACTTCTCTATTTAAAATACACTAATTACCGTCTATATTCCTAACTAGCAATGTGGTGACGGCATTTCCTTTCAATTTTTTTTTTATGTATTTGTGATTGAAAAACGGGTATACAACACTGTACATGGGTATCTGTGACTACCAGTGGTATCCACCCCATATACACTGCCTGGCCCCCAGAATTGTTATGTTGCCCACTGGTAGCCGCATATCCCCATTTACACTATCTGATCCCCCCATTTACACTATCTGATCCCCCCCACAGTCTTGTTCCCTTGCCCACTGGTAACCACAGATCCCCATTTACACTGACTGACCCCCCTTCCCCCAGCCTTGTTTGCTTGCCTACTGGTACCCACAGATCTCTATGGACACTGCCTGGCCAAGGGAACAAGGCTGGGGATCGGGGGGGTAGTGTGAGTCAGTTTATGGGAACTAACACACAGTGCTTATGTTGGACATGCTCCTGCTCAACCCGGACATTCATAGAATACAGAGGAGAAGAGTAGGAGGCAGAGAAAGGCAGTGATCACTTTCCTGGTCATCATATTTATCACCTATCCTATTAGTTATGTGATCAATGCCAGGAGTCACGATGCCCCTAGCGAGGTCTGATTTTCTTTATTAAAAAAATAAAGAAGGGGGGCACATAGTGCAAGATTAAGAGATCTCCAGTTTAGCTGTTTTTTTTTTTTTTTTTTTTTTTTAAGGTGTGGGTGGTCAAGTGTGAGGCAGTGAGTGGAATGGCAGTGTGAGTCAATGAGTGCTATACACAGATAGTGCTATGGCGCTACTATTGCTCATACTCTACTTCACTTTTTTAACACACCTTTCAAACTCTTATGGCCTAGAACACGTAGGTATATGTTCTGAAGAAAATATAACAAATCATCCTTTCAAATGGCCCCTTTCAGGAATTTTCCATATATTTTTCTTATATCTTGGAAATAGGATTAGCGTTATTCTGGGGTAGGAAAATACAAATAATTCCTTCTTAATACTTTTTTCAGATGCTCCAAAAGGGGGCAGTCCTTCTAAACCACCGGTGGAAGGTGTAGAATTTCTAGAACAAAAAAAGAGAGAGACAGGGCGCAGATCCCTCTAAGAGCAAATCTGTATGTTGGATTAAAAGTAAGTCCCCCTATTATATCATGTTCACCAAATCCAAGATTAATTTGTGCATATCTGGAGTCAATTATCGTCTTTCCCAGGAACTTCTCCACAAAGCAAACAATTTTTTCTGTTGGAAAATTGTTTGTTTTGTGGTCAATGAGTGGAATGGCAGTGTGAGGCAATGAGTGGAATGGCAGTGTGAGGCAATGAGCGAAGGGGAGGGAAGAGATGTGTATTGTCTTCGAATGTAAAGTTGTGTAGGTATCGAATGTGAGGGAAGAAGTAGAGAGAGGTGTGAAGTCTTTGCAGTAAGGGGACATCCATTACTGGATACCCAAACTACTTTATTTTTTTAATATAATATATTTAAGCCATGCACTCACCTCACTGAAGTAAGGGTCCATTACCTTAGTGGAACCAGATAGTGACATATAATCATATGTTAGGGCTATTTGTATATAACAGCCACTTGCGTTGAACTGACTGTGACATTATGGCTACTTTTATGGGACTTTTATTTTTCAGCAGCAGATGTAATCTTATACTATAAAGGAGAAGCTGGTCATGTGACCAGCAATATTCCAGATGTGTCACAGACACCCCCCCAAGGAGGTCAGGAGGAAGAGTTATGCCCCTCCCCATCACTCACCTTGCTTCACACATTCACAGGGGCTTAATTCATTGTCTTCTCCTCCCGTCATGGCATCCTCAGGCCGACCGGGCACCTCTGGCCTCACCTACACACTGCCGGACAGGGGCCCAAGGCTCCCTCACACACTGGGACCGGGGACAGAAGGAGGGACACCAGGCACACTGCCTTTACCCACATTGCAGACACATAGTCAAGTAAGTGATATATGTACACAAACAATGCAGTTACATTACATACACTGCAGATGCAGATAAAAAAACAGGGACACAATGCTCTAAACAGAGAGCAGTTCTGTGTTCACTAGGTGCTTGGATGCAGCAATCACAAACTGCAATGAGTCACATGCTGCAGAGCAGATACTAAACCCCCATAAACTAAGACACCCACACTAAGGACTTGCAGCCCCCAAACATAAAAACAACACAATCAAAAGAGCAGCAGCAGTCTCACAACACCCACACAATGTCACAGACACACCCACAGCCTGCAGAAGTCCACAGTCCTACAACAACTAGATGCAAAAGCTGAACAACACACACAATAAAACACAGCAAAGACCTGTCAAACACCCACACAACTTTCCAACAAATATTCACAAACTGTCAGTCTAAGTATAAAGACTGAAACACACACAAAAATCTGTTAACAGAGGTACACATGTACTGGCTGACACCGACACAAATCACACAAAATAGTGCAAGCCTCTGGCATATTCACAATCTATCACCACAGGTACACAGCCTGACAATCTAGTGATAGCCTTGTGCATGCACAAATACACACAACCAGTCTTCAAAACTACAGAGCCTGACACCCAAACTACACACAACCTATCAAAGCAAGTACATGTACACAGCCTGACACCCAAACTACACACAACAGTGATAGCTTCACACACAACCTGCCACCACACACACATAACTTGTCAATACAAGTAAACAACCTGGCACCTACACACAACAGTGATAACCTTGTACACACACACACAAACCTGCAACCACAAGTATATAGTCTGATACCCACAACCTGTCGCCACAAGTACACAGCCTGACACACACACACACACTACACAATACAGTGATAGCATGGCACACGCACAACCAGTCAGCACATGTACATAGCCTGACACACACACACACACACACACACACACTGCACAATACAGTGACAGCCTGGCACAACACAACCAGTCAGCACAGGTACACAACTTGACTCCTGTGAAAATCTCTGCATGGAGTCACACACGTTCCAACTTGCCTCTTCCTTCGACTTTCTCCCTTCTCATTCATTGTCCTTGCCGGGTGCCATTGTACTCACCACTAGGAAGTTTTCAACACCTTCTACGTTTCCTGCATAACATGACGGGCAACGCTGTCCCACTTTGCTAGTGGATATATATTTTTATCCGATGGGTTCACATTAACTGCTATCACATACTGATATTAGATGAGATTTGGTACCGTGTTAGCCGTAGAAATACAGGAGGCAAAAATTTAGTAAAGTTGATACCTTTATTGGCTAACTAAACAGATTTAAAATCCAAGCTTTCAAGACTTCTTAGGTCTCTTCCTCAGACATGTTATACAGATAAAGATGAAAACTTTTCTCTTAAATACAAGTACACATTACATTGCTTATAATGGAAGTCAGATTATTATTAAGCCTGCGGACAAGGGCCTGGAGCTGTTGTTATTATGAATACTGTGGACTACATTCAAGAAGCAAATAGGCAACTCTCTGATGAAAGATACCATATGAAATTACATATACAAAAAATATACAAAACAACTCAACATGATCATAAAAGAACTGCCCTCCAACATTGGAGAACAGATAAGGCCCCTAATACCAGCAGATCCAAAAGCAGGCTCTTTCTACATGTTACCAAAAATACACAAAGAAGGAAACCTGAGAAGACCCATCATTTCAAGAATTGGCACACTCAGAGAATATCTCTGGCTGGGTAGAAAATACCCTGAAACCCCTGGTAAAATGAACACCCTGCTTCCTTCAAGACACCACAGATCTCTTGAACAAACTAGTAGACTTGGGCCCCATTACAGAGAGCACCATCCTTGCCACTATGGATGTAGAATCCCTTTACACCAACATTCCACACACAGATGGCATAGCAGCATGCCAAGAATATATGGAAAGAAAAAACACAGCCACGGAACCAGTAACAAAACTCATACACTTTATACTCACCCACAACTGCTTCAAGTTTGGACAGGATCTCTAGCTTCAGAAAATGGGGACTGCAATTGGTACCCGAATGGCACAACAATATGCCAACTTGTTTATGGCAAAGTTGGAAGAGTACTTCCTGTCCACCTGCCAGACAAAACCCCTGGTCTATCTTCGCTACACAGATGATGTTCTTATCATCTGGACCGCCAGTAAAGAGGAACTTCTCAAATTCCACAAAAATTACAATGCATTCCACCCCAGAATCAATCTAACACTCAGTCACTCACGCACAAATTAACTTCCTAGACACGACTATTAGTATTCAGAACAACTCCATTCACACATCCCTGTAACATAAACCAACGGACAGACCAACCTACCTGAAAAACGATAGCTTTCACCCAAAACACACAAAGAACTCCATCACATACAGCCAGGCCATCAGATACAATGGCTCTGTTCTGACATGGCGGATCGTGACAAGCACCTCCAGAAACTCAGAGGAGACTTCATAAAACAGGGTTACAGTGCAAGGATTATTGACAGTCAGATACAGAAAGCTACTCACATACCAAGAAAAGATCTGTTGAGCTACATAGAACAGAATAAGGGAAACCGTGTGCCACTTGTTCTCACTTACCACCCCCAGGTTGAAGCTCTGAGCAAAATATCAAGAGAACTTCAAGTAACCTTACATACAGATGAAAGACTTAACATATTTCCACAGCCTCCCTTACTCTCCTTCAGACAGCCTCCCAATTTAAAACAACTGATGGTAAAGAGTGCCCTGAACAAAAAATGGCACATTACCCTGCCTACAAAGTAGGTGTAAAACCTGTGCACACATTTACACCACAGACAAGATACCCATACCGAACACCCAGTTATACCATAAGATCAACGGAAATTACAAGTGCAAATCATCCAATGTAATATACCTCATCATGTGTGCAAAATGCCCAACAGCTCTTTATGTGGGGGAAACGGGACAGAAATTACATAAGAGGTTTAATTCCCAAAGATCCAGCATTAACAACAATAAGACAGGGACACCAGTGGCAGAACATTTTGTCAAAGTGGGCATAGTGTCAGGGACATTAGACTGACTGTATTGACGGGACAATTTTGCACTCAGAGGGACAGAAAATTATGGGAGGTAAAATTAATGCTACAATTTGACTCTTTGACTTATGGGCTGAATAGAGACAGAGAGTTTCTGTCACATTATCACATTGTGAATTAACTTTTACGACAGTCCCTCTGGGATCATAAATACCTGGACTCCTTAGAGGAAGAATGCAATTTAAATCACATCCTCTACCATTGACTGATCAAAGAATCAGTATCTGGATAATGTTCTTATCTGATTTACATTATAAACAATGTAATGTGTACTTGTATTTAAGAGAGAAGTTTTTATATTTACCTGTATAACATGCCTGAAGAAGTTTTGAAAGCTTGCATTTTAAATCTGTTTAGTTAACCAATAAAGGTATCAACTTTACTAAATTTTTGCCTCCCACATACTGATATAGCTTTGTTTACCATTTCCATTGGTATTTTTAAGGCACTTGTCTTTAATATTTATTCACATTTTTATTCGTATCCATTTTATCTTATTCATATTTTTATTGTGTTATTTTATTGGTGCTGATGATATTTTGAGAATATTTATTATTGTGCGTGTAATTAATTTCCAATTAAAATTCTATACTTACAGAGTTCTTCTCTGCGCTGTCTTCCCAGTCTCTTTTTACTCCACTAAAATATCATGTTGTTTTTGTACATTACTGAGAATAAAATGGAAAAGCACAGGTGCATAGATGTTCTCAATGCTTGGCATTCATAACACCAGAGGTGGCGATCTATAAAATCTGTGTTATGATGAAGGTGCATATAAACAAAAGGTAAATGTATTAATACTCTGAGTGCCAGAGGGAATGAGCAACACACTGGAGACCTTGATAGCATTCAAGGAGTTAGAAGACCTATTGAATTCAATGGGAATTTGTATTTGTCCCCTAAGATGCTGGTGGTTTGTTCCAGAATTACTTTTTGTACTTAAGGGCCAGAATGTTTATATATATATATATATATATATATATATATATATATATATATATATATATATATATATATATAAACTAATTTTTTCTTCACTTTTTGACAAAACAGGTCTAATATATTTTCAAAATTGAACATTCCAGCCTAAAAAAAGTGACATTAGAGTTGCCTTAACCCTTTGAGTATCATGGATTTGCAATACACTGGCACTCAAAGGGATTTAAATCAAAATATCCAAACAGCCATTTTTTGAATACAGGGTCCTTAGACTAATCTCTCTAAAGAAAATAATAATCACAGCTTCACCTCATTCTGACAGCCATTTGTAATAACTTGTACGTGAAACATCTCCCAACAGTGAATGTAGGCAGGAAAAGGCCTAGAAAATCTATTTTCATAATTAACGATTACTGATCCTTTACAGTATGACTGTTACTATATACGCCTCAAGTTCTCATATTATTGAAACTACACAATAAAATGTACTCAGTAGGAATGGGAACATATTTTCTGTCAACAAAATGTTCTGCAAGAAGAATAGCTCTACAAATTACATACTTGCTTTAAAAGCATACACTTTCTTTTTTTCTAACCTTAAGCAGGATGTTTTAGCATTTATTTTTACTTCCACAATGATTCCAGAAAAAAAAAAGGAATATATTAATATATTTAAAGTAACACTAAACCCTATACCTACTACTGTGTTGTGGAAAGCCAAAATCCCATCTGTGTACATCCTGACTAGTAATACTTGGTTTGAGAAGACAGGAAGTTTGTCCCTCTCAGACTCCATATTACCAGTCGACGATCAAGCTGGAAGAAGATACTTCACCCGATTCTGCAGGAATTAGCATGGGATACAGTGAATGCCTCAGTATGTGTTAATCCCTGAACTACCCGACTAGAATAGTGGTGGTCTGAAACACATGGCCATTATAGATAGTTTCAAAACATAGGAATTACTATTGCTTTAACCTCTTGGATGCTACAGATGTCTCCAATGCACATAAGTGGGAACTCTCAGGGTTTGAACCAGCGCTCAGGGTGGAGGGTCAAATTCCCAGGGTGCAAGAGCTCAGTGTTACCTACTATATGAGCTGCACCAATTAACTACATCTTTAGTCTCTAAATTGGTGAAATTATACCAGAAAGTCAAAGGAGAAGTTCTGCTTGTCTTGTGTGTGTGTTCAAGCAGTGATCTCTAAGTTGTAGCATGTTGTGGGTTACTTGAGCACTGACTGGTACACCACCTCTCGGATTGAGAAAGCAGGGACATATCAACTGGACAGTATGTTCTTTGGAGATTTAAGGTTAATGTTACAAAGATCTCAGGGTTAGCTCGTTTTAAAAAATTCCCATCTATGCCAATGCATAGAGAAGCAGGCATTGGAGATATCTAGCCTCCTAAGGGTTAAAGAAACAGACCGGATTTGGTAAACATTTGCCTCAAGTGATTAAACATGCAAGAAATATTCCAGTGTTGAGACATAAAGAAGACTATTGAAAACATCTGTATTCATCCACCCAAAGAACTGTATTTACAAAAAATGTATATTCCATTTCAAGAGTAAGCATTTTGGGAATTTTGCATTTAAAAAAATGTGCAAAGAACTCACGAAAAGCTTTCTAACAATACATAAATCTGAACAACTGAAATAGTGTGCCATATGAATAGATGCAAAATTGGAGCAATTTTGGAACAAACCAATAGGGAACAAAAAATGTTTGGATTGATTTAAATAGGGACTTATAACCCTTTGAGAACAAGACAGGTGTGCAACACATTGTGGGACAATGCGCTGAACATCCCTCTGGCATTCATAGAGTTCCACCACAGGTCTCCAGTGGAGTGCAAAGCAATGCCTCTAGAATCCAAGTGATTAATACCTTGCTAAAGGGCAATTATTATATTTTCTAAGATTGCTTCTAAGAGAGTAGACTTCATAAAAAGCCTGTGAAGCTCCAAAATGGCTCCTATAAATCAAGTAACAAGTAACTCCCTTACACTGAATGCAACCTTGAATAAAAGTATGTGGCTCTCAGACACAAACTACCCAGGCTGCATGAAAAGTCTCCACTAAACATCTGTGTGGGGCTTTCAAGTTCGATACAGAAGATCTCTGGGGACAGAGTTACGTAGGACAGGAGACTGACTGAGACTTCAGTCTTACAGTTCAGTCTCTACCTGCTGGACCACTGAGGAAGAAACAGAGCTTTCTATACAGACTCTTGTATTGCACCACCATTGGCCCACCAGGCCTCACAGCTCTGACTTCATTGGCAGGTTTACTCCCAAGAAAAATAGGTCTGAAAATATTGAAGCCTGAGCTGCAATAACTTTTGAATAAAATACGTTTCAGCAGTACCCTTCTTTTATTCAGGGGGATAAACCCTACAACATTTTTAATTTTTTTTGTTTTACATTTTAAGTATTACTATTCCTTTAAGGACCAAATGGAAGTGCAATACATTGAGAAGCAATATTTTGCACACCCCTTTGGTTCTTAAGAGGTTTAATCAACAACCATCTTTATTTGGTTATATAGTAACATAGTAAATTCGGTTGAATAAAGACACAAGTCCATCAAGTTCAGCCTTTGCCTCATACCCTAGTGACATGAGAACTATATAGCTATCCTGCTACCAAATAAGTTAGTCTTTTTTAGACCTTCCTGATCTGCCTACTAATAAACAATATAACACTATGTTCCCGCTTGAAAGAAATGTATCTAATCTTCTCTTGAATGTATCCATTGTATCTGCCATAACCACCTCCTTGGGCAAAGAATTCCACAATTTAACAAACCTTACTGAAAAAAAAACCCTCCTCTGCTGAAGTCTAAACTTCCTTTCCTCTAATCTCAAGGGGTGTCCCCTGGTCAGGCCTTGGAATAAATAGCTCACCGCAGAGATCCTTGTATTAACCTCTCATATATTTGTACAATGTGATAAGGTCTTCTCTTAGTTGTCTTTTCTCTAGAGTAAATAAACCAAGTTTGTCTAGTTGTTCCTCATACATCAAGTCCTTCATTCCCTTAATTAATTTTGTTGCTCTTCGCTGTACCCTCTCTAGTTCTAGTGTATCCTTTTTCAGAACTGGTGCCCAAAACTGCACTGCATACTCAAGGTGAGGTCTTACCAGAGATTTGTACAATGGCAAAATGATGTTATCCACTCTTGCTTCAATACCTCTTTTTATGCAAGACAGGATTTTGTTTGCCTTTGCTACTGCTGTTTGACACTGGTCACTGTTTCCAAGTTTGTAGTTGACAAGGATACCCAGATCTCTCTCTAGCAACGAGTCCCCCAAAATGATTCCATTAAGTTCATAAGTAGCCTTGGGATTATTTCCTCCCAAATGCATGACTTTACACATCCCCACATTAAACTTCATATTCCATTTGTTTGCCCAATCTGCCATTTTATATAAATCTCTATGTAGAGAGCAATTATCCTGTTCTGAATTAATTACCCTGCATAATTTAGTGTTATCTGCAAATATTGATATGTTGCTTTCTATATCTATTTCAAGGTAATTTATAAACATGTTAAACAACAGCGGACCTAATACTGAACCCTGAGGTACTCCACTCTCCACTTTAACTGTATTGGGGAATTGTCCATTTACAACCACACACTGTTTCCTATTCTTCAACCAGTTTTGTATCCAATTGCAAAGGTCATCTCCTAGCCCCAATTTCCTTATTTTATACCCCAGCATTCTGTGTAGCACTGTATCAAATGCCTTTGCAAAGTCTAGATATACTACATCAACTGCCTTGCCATCATCAAGGTTGCTGCTTACTTCCTCATAGAAGCTGAAAAGGTTAGTTTGGCATGATCTATTCTTTATAAATCCATGTTGATTCCTGCTAATGATCTTATTTTTTGTGTTGTAATCCTGAATATAGTCCCTTATTTTCCCTTCTAGCAGTTTTCCCACTACAGAGGTCAAACGCACAGGTCTCTAATTTCCAGGTTCTGTTTTAGTTCCCTTCTTAAATAGAGGCACTACACTGGCTCTGTGCCAATCTTGTGGCACTGAGCCTGTGGTGAGAGAATCTTTAAAGAGTAAATATAGGGATTTTGCTAACATTGCACTAAGTTCCTTAAGGACCATTGGATGTATACCATCAGGACCCGGTGCTTTGTCAGTCTTAATTTTGTTCAGTCTACCCATGATATCTTCTTGAGTTAACCGAATATCTGATAATTGTATTGCTTTATTATTTACTTGTTGAGGCTCTTCTACCATTCCTTGCTCCCTTGTACATACCGATGCAAAGAAAGTGTTTAGAACATCGGCCTTTTCCTTATCCTTACTAATCAACTCACCCATCTCATTTTGAAAGGTCCAATACACTCCCTCTTAAGCTTTTTTGCTATTTATATATTTGGAAAACGTTTTGGGATTAGTCTTGCTTTCCCTTGCAATTCGAGTTTCGTTTTCTATTTTTGCTACCCTAATTGCGTTTTTGCTATCTTTGTTGCACTCTCTGTATTTTAAGAAAGAATGTTCAGTTTCTTCAGACCTAAATAGTTTGAATGCTTTTTTTGTCTTTGCAATTTCTTCTTTACATGTGCAGTTAACCACACATGTGGTTCATATGGTTCAGTTGGTTTGCCCTAGAATTGTTCCACATTTTCCTTTGAAAATATGGAAAAGTGAATGCAACACATGACTAAATATGGGAAACATTTTAGGGTTCACATTTTAGAATATAAAAATCCAACTAGATAATTTCATTGCATGTTGAACTATTTTCCAATCAATAGGTAAGTAGTTAAACATGCAATTAAACAAGCTAGTTTAAAAAGGTCTTTAAAGATCCATATTTTTATCACTACAATTGTACTCATTCATAAAGCTCGTCATAGTGTGTGATAGGAACATAGTCACCTGGGGAATAGAATAGAAAACTGCAGTTTAAAAGAATTGAGCTGTAATAATGTTTGAATGAAAAGGGTCTGTGTACAACATGTAACTAGAATTTAGTGATGATGAAATCCATATCCTAGATAATGTGTTCATTTTGTTACATACGGATAAATATGTTAATGCGGTGTTTTCTGATGACACTAAGCTGTATTAGAGAAAGATTTACTGAAACTGAATACTGATCGACAATAGACTTCACAGTAGTGTGCACTGTCACTCAGCTTCTGCAAGAACCAATAGGGAACTATCTTGTATAAAAAGAGGTATGGATGCAAGGTATGGAAATATAATTCTGCCTCTACATAAAACCTTGGTAAGGCCTCATCTAGAATATGTTGTATAGTTTTGGGAACCAATTCTTAAAAAAAAGACATAACTGAACTGCAAAAAGTGTACAGATGCGCAGCAAAACTGATAAAGGGTATGCAGGATTTGATTATGAAGAGACCAGAAAAACTGGGTTTGTTTACATTAGAAAAGTTTACCAGATTATATGATTACCATTTACAAAAATATTCAAGGTCAATACAAACAACTCTCTAAAGATTTATTTACTCAAAGAGCTGAGCAAAAACAAGAACATCCATTAAGATTAGAGGACAGGTCCTTTAGACTAAAACAAAGGCAGGTTTTTTTTTTAAAGTAAGGGCAGTAAAAGTTATGGAATTCTTTAGCTGGGGATGCTGTGCTTGCAGATTCTGTAGCTGCTTTTATGGGTGAACTTGATGGACGCGAGTCTTTTTTCAACCACATCAACAATGTTACTATGTTGCAATAATAATACTTTCAGAGTTAAGTGGGTGTGTGAGAGCAATTGTATATGCATGATGACATTCTTAACACTTCATGGACCAGAGGAGTGTGTAATGCATTGCAAAGCACTATGTTACACACCCCTCGTATAGAGTTTTATATATCATGCAACCTAAAGTAGCATCTATAAAGTGTCATCATTTCATTCTAGATCCTGCAAATCTAATCCTAAACCTACTTTGCCAACTCATCTCTAGACTCACCTATACAACAACAATTTGGTTAATTTTGTTTGTGCAGTTTGTAGTGAAAGACAGAGCTAAGGCACAGCATTTATTGAGATTCATATGCACATCTTTTCTAATGAGAAGGGCTTTTCTCTTGTGGGTGGTGGATAGTAGAAACAACACTGAACTGCATCAGTTTGGAGATTCCTATTAAGACTTATACTGTATGCTTATAGGTTGCTATTAGCATATGCACTCTATGTTAGCATCTGTAAAATGTACCTGTTTGTTACTCAAGTCTAGCTTTAAGTATGTTCAGTGGAGGCATATATTATATATATATATATATATATATATATATATATATATATATATATATATATATATATATATATACAGCGGAGACATATATTAAAAGAAAGGGTGATGGGCACTCTCAGGTAGTACCTGGGTGCTCTTGCTGAAGTCTTGTAGATAGAAAATAGTGGTATCATAGGCAATATGATATCAAATGCAGGCATTCTCAGGGATTTTATAAAATGCAGGCATTCTCAGGGATTTGTAAAATAAAGCAGAATTTATTTGTGTCTACATTTCGACCCTACAGCGGACCTTTCTCAAGACAGTGTGACAAACATTCAAACCTCCAAACTTTTAAACATCAAAGAACCATGTGTTATTTGATGTTTAAAATGTTGCAGGTTTGAATGTTTGTCACACTGCCTTGAGAAAGGCCGATGTATGGTCAAAAAGTAGACAGTAATAAATTCTGCTTTATTTTTATAAAATCCTGAGTGTGTCTGCTTCTGAGATCATATTGCCTATGATACCACTATTTTATATATACAGGTTGAGTATCCCTTATCCGAACTGCTTGGGACCAGCAGTTTTTTAGATTTTTCTGGAATTTGGAATATTTTTGAGATATCTTATGGTATCTAAACACGAAATACATTTATTTTCATACACACAATACACATAGCCTGATGGTAATTTTAAACAAAATGTTTATTAATTTTGTGCATGAAACAAAGTATGCTACAGATAAGCAATAATTTTCTTACACTTATTCACACATTCGTACTTAAAGGGGCATTATCACCCCTCTACAAGTTTACCTAATTGCCATCCTGATACAGAGCTGTACCATAGTCTGTCTGGAAATAAATGCATAGCAGATTTTTAATATATACGTCTGGGGTTGGCTGCTTCTCTTGTTCAGAGAGGAATTGCCTGGCATTTCGTGGCTGGACTGCCTTTTGGTAGGATCAGTATGATATGCTTTAGGACATTTCCTCTCTGTGAAAGGCACTAGTGAGCTAAAAGAGATTGCACCCTGGGTAGGATACTTATCCTATAGAGCCTCATCACTTTGAGGGCAGGCTCGTTCCTAGTTGAGCATCTCTGACTGGCTCTTTTGCATATGCAAATTGCCCTTGGGACTAGTCACCCTAAGGGTAACAGGGTAATCCAGACGTGGACCCCTTGCTCACAGTGCCTAGAGAGATCAGCTGCACCTCACTGACGAGGCCCAACAAGGCCGAAACGTACGTCTGGGGTTGGCTGCTTCTCTTGTTCAGAGAGGAATTGCCTGGCATTTCGTGGCTGGACTGTCTTTTGGTAGGATCAGTATGATATGCTTTAGGATATTTCCTCTCTGTGAAAGGCACTAGTGAGCTAAAAGAGATTGCACCCTGGGTAGGATACTTATCCTATAGAGCCTCATCACTTTGAGGGCAGGCTCGTTCCTAGTTGAGCATCTCTGACTGGCTCTTTTGCATATATATATATATATATATATATATATATATATATATATATATATATATACACATACATACATCTGCCTCATTAACAATGTTTTTGGTCTTAGAAGTCTCTATTTGATTTTACAGACTGACAGGATTTCTTGTTCTTTTATAAATGCACGCTGCACTAGTCCTTCAATAAGACCATCACACATTTTCACCACATTGTCTATAGGCACATTTTCTGCAGCGGTAACGATGTCCTCTTCATCGTCACTATTAACACAATAACCTTGATTCAGAACCATTTTGGCTACTTCACCATCGGTCAATGAATGAACAACTGGAGCCTCATTATCGATGTTAAAAACGTCTTTTATCTCCACTTCTTCCAGCTTGCTGACAGACTCTGAATGTATATTTCTTGCATACTTAAGGAGGTCAGGCATAAGTTTTTTCTCACTTGACAAATGGAATGCTTCAAAGTCATCACCTTGTTCTTCTTCTTCTTCATCATCATCATCATCACTGAACATAGTCACAGGCCAGAGGTTGTGGCAGGCATGAACAACTGTGGCTTTAGTCATTGTGTTCCAAGTGTTGGCAACAGCATACACAGCATCCTTCATGTTAACCCTTTGAGTGCCAGAGGGGTAACCAACCGTACCCCTCTGGCACTCAAAGGGTTAAACTCCTTTTGGAAACCTTCCACACCCACACCTCTGTTCACTGCTGCTAGCATGCTGTTCAAGAAAGTGTTTTTATATTGAATCTTCGTTGATCTAAGGATACCCTGGTCACATGGATGAATCAATGAAGTCACATTTGGGGGAAAGTACATGGCATAAACATTATTTTTAATGAGAATTTCAGCTAGAAGATGAGCAGAACAGTTGTCAAGGAATAGCAAAATCTCATCCAGTCCAGCTTCCCTACAGTGAGCACGAGCTGCTGGTACAAAATGTCTGTGAAACAAATCAGAAAAGGTGTCCCTGGTGATCCATGCCTTATTTGATAGCATAATAATGGACTGGTAGTGAGGATGCAAGCTGTCGCCTATCACAGCAAGTACACACTTAAGTGTGCCTGCTGCATTAGCACATGCCAGCACAGTTATTATGTACTTGGCATCCTTAATTCCTGCAGGAGCTGTCTCATCAGCTGTAGTCAGTGTCAGTGATGTTTCATCAGCATTATAGATTTGTTCTGAAGTCAGATTTGAATCAGCAATGACCTTGGCAAACTCGCCAATGAATTTCTCAGCTGCTTCGTGATCAGCAGATGCTTTATCACCACAGATCTTTAAAAATGTAATGTCATGTCTTTTCTTAAATTTCTGAAATCAGCCTGCTGAATATTCACAGTTCCCTTCCATTTTCAGCTCTTCATGGTAGATATTTGCTTGTTTCATGACCAGCATACTGTTAAGTGGCATGTGTTCACTGAGATGCTGACTGATCCACTCTTTCAATACACTATCTACATCTTCATTTTTAGCTGTATGTAGTGTTTTTCTAGTTTTTATTAACTTCTGTTCATCGCTTTCAGAATAGAACTTCACCAATTTATCCCTTCTGTTTCTTCAGGTCATATATGTTAGTCACTTCAACACCATACTCTTCTGGAAGACGTTTCACACTTACACCGCTGTCTAGTTTCTCCAACAGCTGGATTTTCTGTGCTATAGATAAACAGAAACACTTCCTCTTTTTCTTATCACTGTTACCCATAGGTGTATCTTCTGCAGACATTATCCGTTATGCCACAGAGCAGAGAAAAAAAAAAAACCACACTGAGTAATATGTCTGGGAACCTGTGCATGCACGGAAAAGATTTAGGATTTCGGAATATTTCGGTTTTCTGAATTTCGGATAAGGGATGCTCAACCTATATATATATATATATACATGTTTATATATATATATATATATATATATATATATACATACACACACACACACACACACATACATACACACACACACACTGTGTACAAAAGGAAACATTTCCAGCGATTTAATTGGATCTTTGAACAACCTTGAATGCTAAAAAGGTCTCTAATGCGTCACAATGCTCTGGAGACAGTGCAGTATTTAATGTGTGTTAAGATCCCCATTTAAATCAAAGACCATTTTGATTTGTTCTCTATGGTATGTAAAACGTACATGGAGGCCTCCAATGACCATAGACAATACTAGATTTTATGCCTCAGATAACAAAAAGGTCATTTTTTACAGATAATAGAATGGAGTACATGGTATTTAAGTATCCTTAAAACCATTTCATTTTACATTTTAGTGTGCTTTTAATTTCACTGAAGAGATTTCTCTCACTTCCACGCATATCCTGAATATTATGAGAGAACATCTGGTGCCTGATAAGAGCATGATTTATATCAAAATTAATTTCAAAAGTGAACCCTCCTCCAAAGCAAAAGTGCCTGACTGTGCATGAGGAGACATAGCATGGAGAAACCTCTGACACTAACTACTAGTCTGCACAACCAGCATGTGTTATTCAGGGCTTGTATAGACATCTTTAAGATATAGGTCAACAAATGGTCTTTATTGTGAACTGGTTGCTTAAGTGGAATTTTGTATCAATCCAATGGGACTGATGCAGTTGATGACCATCACAGAGTTGTATCTTTACAACTATTGCTTTTGGCCAGTGCTTCTCAAACTTTTGGCAGTGGAGGCAATTGTTGTGGATCCCTAACAGCCAAACACTTTAACACCTGGGTGTAACGGTTTGTTCGACACACAGACACAGTAGGTTTGGATAAAACACAATTTTATTAATTAAACAATCAAGATCACAATAACCCTCACAGGTCCTGTAATATATACATAATATAGAACAGCCACTAGACAGGTTATACAGAGGTAAGCCCACACAGGTCCAGTATAAGTAGAGAGTCCATAGAACAATATACTGACACAGGTCAGGCAGATCTTATGTGAGTCCCAGTTTATCAGTACTGCATGGGTTAATAGTAGGCAGAGAATGCTGACAGGCCCTAGTGTAGCAAGGCCTTTTAAGAAGCTCAAACAGAGGTGAGAGCTTTAATTCGAGTAACGCCCAAGATAATGGATACCAGACAATTATGGACTGCCGCAGCAGTAACAGAGACTGAGCAACTTGAGCACTGCCGTAGCAGTAATGGAGACTAAGCAACTTGAACACTGCCATAGCAGTAACGGAGACAGAGTGACTTAAACACTGCCCTAGCAGTAACGGAGACCAAGCAACTTGAGGACTGGCGTAGCAGAAACGGAGACTGAGCCATGTGAGCACTGCCGTAGCAGTAGCGGAGACTGAGCCACTTGAGCACTGCCGTAGCTGTAACGGAGACTAGGCAACTGGATACTGCAGTAGCAGTAACGGAGACTTGAGCAGCTTGTGCACTGCCATAGCAGTAACGGAATCTGGTCAGCGTGGGCACTGCCGTAGCAGTAACGGAAAACCGAGCAACTCGCCCTGAGAGGCACCCAACCTGGAACGGTTCGTAAGACAGACCAATAGGAATGTCGCCGGGGCGTCATGGAGGCAACCGAGACCAATCTGCAGAGCTGTCCAGAGACAGCGAGAGACAAACACTACCCTTAACCGGAGACTGGTCAGAGCATGCAGAGGAGGCATCAGCCCAACCGGGCGGAATCCACACAGCAAGGGAACATAGAACACTCCAAGTCGGTACATGGAGCAGGAACGTCAACCAAGCCGGGTCGGTACACAGAAGATGAGAAGCAGAATGGTCAGGCAGTCCGGTTCAGTGCACAGGCAGGAGACAAGATGCAGAGTAGTCAGGCAGGCCGGGTCGATACACTGAGAGCTCACAAAAATCAGGAACAAGCGCTGGTACTGGAACACCACGAAAGGGCACCGGAGATGTGCCAGAATCCCAGTATTTAAGGACAATACTGGGTGGGACAATCACAGTTCAGCCAATAGGCGTTAGGCAGGAGTGGAAACTGACAGAATGTCGCCGAATAGCATGGGCACCGTGATACTGGGATTGCAAAGAGGTCTCGAAAGCATTGCTTTGCAATGCACTGGAGACATCGCTAGCATCCCAAGGGTTACAGTAGAATCAAATGTATCAAAATGCTAGCTTGTAAAGGGTTATTTCATATTATTAGGATATAATGTCAGGTAACACTCGTAGTCGCACCCTAGCCATGTTCTACTGCCCCACTAGCTATCAGGTGAACATACACTGATACCCAGCCTTGTCCCACTTCCTCACTGGTAGGCACAGAAACACACACACAGTCTGATACCCTAGCCTCATTCCAGTGGTATTCACAGAAAGCCATGCACACTAACCAACACCCCAGCCTTATTCAACTGTCCACTATTAGTCACAGAACTACACAAACACACACACACTCACACACAAACACACACAGTCTAGCACTCCATCATTGTTCCATTGACCTTCTGCATTAAAGGGATAGTAATACTTTGTTTTATCTTTATTTTATTTTGTAGGCATTAAAAACATGAAGAACGATATAAATCTTATCTCTCAAGCCTTTATGGTTTGAGAGATATTCACAAGCAAAGTTTTCACCTCCTGCCCCTTTTACCTAGTGTAAGCCATCTCTTCTTAGATGTGGAATCTGGTTGTAAGACTAGACAGATAACAGAAGGGGACAATCTTCTTGCTATGAGAACAATGAAGGCCCTGCCCCCCTTGACAAGTTTTTCAGGTTTTCCCCTTATCTTAATTGGAGATTGTCCCTCTCTGCAGTCTACCTGGGCACCTCCCTTCTGATCTGGCTGAACAGTGTTACATCAGTAAAAGGGGTGGGAGGGGGATACTGTGTCATTGAATTACTCTTGAACTACAATTCTGACAGAATTGAAATAACACTCGCCAAAGTCCAAATACTATGATGATTAATTAGAGCTGCTTTTATTATGAAACATTACTATCCCTTTAAGCCAGATTCATTATTATATAAACCAACATTTTGATAGCAATATGTGAAGCAGATGTCCTTAATAGTGAGTGAACACAATGTGTTCATATCTGTATTTAAAATCAAAACAGCATGTCTATTAACATCTGGTAACTGACAAGAGCATGATTTAAAACTAAAATGAACATTTTAGAGGCTATTTGGCTCTAGAATGTGTGACTGTGCATATTTAGATAACAAACCACAGACCCTATAATGGGATGAAGAAAGGTAGACTGGGAGATAGCAACATTATATTCTGCAAATGAAAATCTGCTAACCAAGAAACAGAACGGTTGTTCATTCCCTCTTGATGAAAAATTGCAGTACTATCAATCTCAGTAGGAAAAAAAAGTATTTGGATAGAAGAACATTTCTGAGACATACACAGAGGAACATCTATTGGGACAGAACTGCTTACACAAGCTAAGAGGTTGAGTACAATAATATCTGCTGGTAAATAAATCCATAAAGCTTTGGGTTAGTACCAAGAGAATAATCATCAGATCATTTATAAAATATTAGACAGAGGGACAGAGGCGGATTACCCTACCGGGGGATCAGGTCCTGTTCAGTGTACCTGTCTCGCCCCCAAGACTGACTTAGCTGGCCCTGCTCTGCCTGCAATGTGTGTCCTGCTGCAGTGCATGATTGATTAGCAGGCAGAACTTATGGGACCTAACTACCTAGCAGATTAAAAGAGGATTTTATTCTTACCTGTTCAATCCCTTTCTCTTAGTCCATACAGGTTACTGGTAACTTTGGGTAGGAGATCTGCCCCTTTAAGTAGGCAGGAACAATTCTAGAAGTGAATGCAAGGGGTACAGCCTACCTACCCTCCTTGGCTGCAGCTAGCCGATTAGCTCCAGTAAGATTTGAGACACTAACTATTGACTAGATAGTAGAAGGGAAAGAAGACTCCTGTTAGCATGACCCCGAAGGACCCCCATGGTCTGCCACAGGAGAGCCAATCATGGTCCCTTGACAGGGTGGGAGACCAGTAACCTGTATGGACTAAGAGAAAAGGATTTAACAGGTAAGACTAAAATCCTCTTTTCTCTGTCGTCCAATACAGGTTACTGGTAACTTCGGGATGTCCAATCATTGATTTTCCCAAAGGCGGGAAGTAAGGCAAGGACCAGGTGCAAGGCCCCCAAAGTCACCAGAGCAGATATGAACCATCAGATCAGAGCTAGCCCAACAAAACAAATGAAGTGTCATCAGACACTGAACAGCGTTAACAACACCCCAGGAACTGTTACACAGCACACAAACTACAGCCAACAGGGCTCAAAAGTGAAGGAAGCACCAAAGAACCGAAGAAGATCCTAGACAGGCAAGACTGCCTCCAGGATCTTCCTCCCAAAAACTGGTATCAGCTGATGCCAGTACATCAACACGGTAGTGCTTTGAAAAGGTGTGCACAGATGACCAAGTGGCAGCCTTGCACAACTGATCAGCAGAGGCCTGATTCTTGTAAGCCCAAGAAGCCCCAATAGATCTTGTAGAATGAGCCGTGACCTGAAAGGGAACAGGCTTCTCCCTTAGATCGTAAGCCTTACGAAAAGTGGACTTGATCCAAGACGCAACAGTCACTTTAGATGCAGGTCTCCCTGTCCTGGGGTCCTCAGGAATGATGAAGAGCGCGTCAGACTGTCTAATGGACTCAGTGCGATGTACATAAAACTTAACACAATGCACCACATCTAAAAAGTGGAGATCCCTCTCCTTGTCAGAGGTGGGGTCAGGGCAGAAACAAGGAACCACAATCTCTTGATTAATGTGGAACTCAGAGACCACCTCCGTGAGAAAGTCCTGCGAAGTACTGCCTTGTCTTTGTGAAACACCAAAAAGGGTGGGCTACAGGACAGAGCATGCAACTCCGTGACACGGCGAACAGACATGATCACCAAGAGAAAGGCCATTTTCTACATCAGCAGGCTTAGATGAATAGTAGTCAAGGACTCAAAGGGAGGGTGCTGAAGTATGCCAAAAACCAAGTTAAGATCCCACTGAGGAGCAGGAGTCTTGAAAACAGGACGAGTATGAGCAACTACCTGGAAGAAAACCTTGACATCAGGAAGAAGAGCAATGCGTCTCTGAAAGAAAACAGACAGCAGAAGTCTGAACCTTAAGGGAACTGAGGTCCTTATCCACATCGTCCTGCAAGAAAGCCAGGGCTGTAGGCAGATCAAAATCCTGAGAAAGGTCCCTATCAGCACACCAAGAAAGAAAGGTAGACCAGACACGATGGTAGGCCTTAGAAGAAACAGGTTTGTGGGCACTAAGCATAGTAGCCACCACACCAGAAGAAAAACCTTTCTTCTTCAGTATTAACCCTTTTAGTACCAGAGTGGTACGGAATGTATTGCAAAGCAATGCATTCCGTACCACTCTGGCACTCAAAGGGTTAAAGATTCAAGCCATCAAAGCTAGACAATGAACATCCTCCTTCCACAGGTAACCCTGTAGAAGAAGATCCGGACAGCAAGGGAGCCGGAATGGCTCTGCCACTGACAGATCCAGAAGCTCTGGAAACCAAGCCTGTCCAGGCCAGTACGGAGCAATCAGAATGACTGGACAGCGCTTCACTTTCAATTTCCGTAATACCCTGTGCAACATGGGGAGGGGAGGAAAGATGTAAGCCAGAGGAAATAACCAAGGAATGGACATGGCATCCAGCGCTAGAGCTAGAGGATCCCTCCAGCGAGAGCAGGACCTCAGAACCTTCCGGTTGTGTCTTGTCGCCATCAGGTCGATGCAAGGAAGACTCCACTTCTGAACAGTGATGGTGAACACCTCTGGGTGCAGTTGCCACTCTCCACAGTGTGTCGACCGTGGAAGTCTGCCATGATGTTGTCTACGCCACGAATGTGCACTGCGGATATGGCAGGAACATGTTCTTCTGACTAGGACAAATTAGCCTTGACCTCTAACAAGCAGTGAGACTTCTTATTCCGCCCTGCTTATTGATGTAAGTCACGGCCGTGGCGTTGTCGGACTGGACCTGGACTGGTCATTCTTCCAGCTGGGGTGTCCAATGGCGAAGGGCATGAAATATCGCCTGAAGCTCCAACACGTTGATGGGAAGGAGAGATTCCTCCGGAGACCACCGACCCTGAGCACTCAGGTGACCCAGGACCGCTCCCCAGATGGAGAGGCTGGCATCCGTCGTCACAGTGGTCAGAAGGATACCAGGAAGGACTTGCCCTCCAGAAGATTGGAGAGGAAGAGCCACCACGACAAACTAAGTTACACATGAAGAGGGAGGGATACTGACATCTTAGGAATGTCCGGCTGACCCCTGCACACCTGGATCACAAACCTCTGGAGTTCCCTGGTGTGAGCCATGGTAAATGGGACCGCTTCTATGCTGGAGATGAATTTCCCCACTAGAGAGGACAGCTTCTTGGCTGGAACTGGATCGTGAGCCAGAACAGAAGAAACCCTGTGGGCGATCTGGTGAGCCACCTCGTCCGTGAGAAACACCATTCGTTGCTGAGTATCGAAGAGAAAGCCCAGGAAGACCAGATGCTGGGATGGCACAAGATCTGACTTGTCCATGTTGATGATCCACCTGTGATGGGTGAGAGAAAGGAATGCAGACCTGAACCTTCTGATTAAGAAGTTCCGCAGAAGGGGCTTTCAGAAGCAGGTCGTCCATGTATGGAGTAAATCTGATACCGTCCCAATGGAGGACGGATACTAAAGCTCCCAGGACACGGTTGAAGACTTGAGGAGCTGTAGTCAGACCAAAGGGAAGAGCTGAAAACTGAAAGTGCCCTTGGTCGCAGGCAAATCTGACATACTGTAGATTCTCTGGATGAATGGCGATGTGTAGATACACGTCCAGAAGGTCCAGAGAGGCAAGGAATTCCCCCTGGGACACAGCAGCACTAACCGTCCTTAGGGACTCCTGGTGATAATGAGTCTTCATCACAAAGGAATTGAGATCCTTCAAATCCAAAATGGGATGACAGCTGCCATCCTTCTTGGAGACCACAAAGAGGTTTGAGTAAAAACCCATACCTCTGTCCTGAATTGGAACAGGTTCCAGAACATCCTTGTCCAGAAGGGCCTGGATAGCGCCACTGAACATTTCTCTGCGCCCTAGGGCATACGAGAGGGGAAAAACCGAAAAGTAGGAAGAGAGACGAAAGGGATCCTGTACCCTTCTACCACCACCTGTAAAACCCACGGGTCCGCCAATTAATCCTCCTAGACGCTGTGGTAGTGACGCAGATGGCCACCCACAGCCAAGTGGGGACCTGGGTTCGGCGAGTCATGCCTAAGAAGGCTTGGAAGCCTTAGGCTTGGAGGAGTCCTTGGGCTTCCATTGCTGTTTGGGCTTGGAGGAGGAACGCGGAGCTGAAGGAACCGCCTGGTTCACCGGATGTGTCTCAGTCTGGAAGGAACGAAAAAGACGATTACGCTTGAGAGGCGTCTTCTTCCTGGGGACCATAGGCAGAAGGGTACTATTGCCCCCTGTGGCCTCACTAATCAGATCCTTAAGCTCTGGCCCAAACAAAGAGGTGCCTTGAAAAGGCAATGTGAGCAAAGCCTTCTTGGAAGCAGTGTCAGCAGACCAGATCTTGAGCCGAAGAGCTCGTCTGGCAACCACAGACATGGTGGAAACCCTTGCCACCAAATGGATGGCATCAAATAAGGCAGCAGAAACATAGTGCTGGGCCTCAGAGATGTTGGCAAGAAGCCGCAACATATCCGAAGTAAAAGCACCCGGACGGACAGCCAGGGTGAGCTGCCCAGTCCAGACTGCAATGGCCCGGTTAACCCATGCCGCAGCGAATGCTGGACGCATGGCATGGACTTGAGGGAGACCTCAAGTTTCTTGTCAGTCCAGTCTTTCAGAGCAGACGCATCAGCAACTGGCAAGGCAGTGGACTTAGATAACCTGGAGACAGGAGCATCCACTTTGGGGGGATGAACCCACTGAGCAAGCGCTGCCTCAGAGAAGGGGTAAAACTTGGCAAATTTCATGGAAACAGAAGGTTTCCTGTCCGGAGACTTCCACTCATCAGACACAAGGCGGTCCAGAGTGGGGTTAGGTGGAAAACAAGTACAGGGCCTTTTAGGTTCCTGAAATACATCAGACGGATCCGAAGAAACCTCCTGAACTAAGGGAATGTTTAGGGTAGTTAAGATGGCTCTGATCAAGCCCTCAACCAAGGGATCAGGATCAGCCTCAAAGGGGTCACCAAAAAACTGAGAGGAGCCCACAGCAGAACACTCCTCAACATCCGAATCTACCAACAGTTCCTCTTCAGAGGAATCTAATATGTCAGGTACTCCCTGCAGTTTCGGCAGGGAAGATCTGACAGAAGAAGGGGTCTGCCAGGAGTGGAAGACCCCCTGTAACTGGGATGGAAAGTGTTGCAATGTAGACAGAAAGTCTCTAGTAGCAGCCTTGAACTCTTCCACCCAAACTGGCTCTAATGCATGGCTGGAGGTCCCTGGGAGAGACTAAGGGACATCAGAACATGCTGGGCATAAATGACCTGAGAATTCTCTAGGTAACCCTAAATGACATGAGGAGCAATGAGCAATAGGGGACACAGAAACCCCAGCGTCCTTAGTCTTAGGCCTGGCCCCAAGCTCTAACAGATTAGACATTCTCACAGTGTCAAAACATTTAAAAGTATAAGGAATCAACCAAATACAGTGTGTAAGATTAAAATTTTACCCCAGAAATTGCTAAAATGCACTTATCTCGCAGGCGAAGGGTTAATCTGCAGAGGAGAGTCCAAGCCCTGCGTAAGATACTCATTCAGGAAAAGGCACAATATGGCTGCCGCGACGGGAGCCAATCAGAAATGACAGAGCGAAGCAAGCGCTCACGGGCAATGTCGTTTTCCCAGAAAAGGTACCCCAACAGTGCCTGAAGCCCCCTGAGCCCCCCAACACACATACAACGTTAACCGGAAGACAGAGCAAGGGCAGACAATTAAAATGAGCCATCTCTGAAGTCGCTACGTTGAGCGGTTGCAGAGATATGTCCCAAACTGTACAGTCCCATAGAAGTGAATGGAGCAATGGCGTCTATGCGGTAAAAGCACGCCTGGAACATAAATTTTGCCACTTTGAAACTGTGAATAAAAATTACATGAAACATCACTAGAACATGTAAGCAGACCCAAAAAAAACACTGAACTCAGTAGGGAAAGTGCCAATAAACCCCCAAAAGATGCAAAACCAGCAGCTAAAGGGTTAAGTTACCATAGAAACATGCTCCAAAACACCCAATAGACATACAGATATACCCAATGCATACCTCCCAAGTGTTCCTCTTTAGGAGGGACAAGTCCCTCTTTGAGACCCAAATCCCACTGTCCATCTTTTCTACCCTTTTGTCCCTCTTTTTAGGACATCAGAATGAGTGGTGTGTATCACATTGCTCCACAGCAATAAAACTCACATAAATGTGTTGTTAATCTTCAATATATGTGTTGATAAATGAATCTGTTTAATAAAAATACTTTGGTCTTGTTCAAAATCGTTAATCAGTTGAACAAAGAGGTGTAGATAGGTCAAGAAGTAACCTAAAAATTCTTGGAAATGCATCGCCTACCAGCCACGCCCCCAGAAACGCCACCTAAATCAGAAGCGTCCCTCTTTGGCCATTTGAAATGTTGGGAGATATGCCAGTGAGTGCAAGAGTGTGCAATAGGAATGCGAAAGGAAAACCCCTGTGCGGAGGGGCACTGTGGGACACGTGGACCTGCAGCACTCAAAGGGTTGCCCACCTTTCCTGCAGATCTTCTGTCTTCAGATTACCATGTATTAAGAAGCAGCCTCAGTGGGCAACTCCTGAGGAAAGAACTTGAACCCGATTTCCCCCCCAGGGCTTAAGGTCCACAAAAAGCACCTGGATACTGAGCTAGCCACATCTAAGAGCATTGTCAGTTATGGTAATCTGCCTAATGGTGGTATTCCATATCTAAAAGAAAAATAAAAAATTAGCTAAAACTATAGCAGAACTGTTCTCTTGCCTGTGTCTTCACCAAGGAACAAATCTTACTGGAGCTGATTGGCTAGCTGCATCCAAGGAGGGAAGGTAGGCTCCACTCCCTGCATTCACTTCTAGAATTGTTTCCATCTACTTAAAGGGGCGGATTGCCTACTCAAAGTTACCAGTAACCTGTATTGGACGACAGAGAAATAGGTATTTATTTCTTCTTAACTAATTGTACCCATTGCTAGAGAGACTTAATTTACCATCTGTTAACCCTTTAACCCCCTGTATGCTTTAGAGAGGTATAGATCAGTTATTAACCCTTTGCATGCCAGACAGGATTACAGCTCACACATACATCATGCCTTCTCCCTCCTTTTAACTTCTCTTACCCCCTACCCTGACATCCGTTCTCAACCTCCACCTTCCTCTAACTATCCACACACATATCCTCAGTCTCTAATATACTCTTAGCACATTCATCCTCACTATCAGGGGCGTTGCTAAGTAGTTGCTGGTTGTGGTCGTAGTAGGGCATGTACTAGTGCCAATGTCCCTACTAATAATTGTAGAATTGCGCATTAGCTGGCCCAAACTCTGGGTCTTTTGGGAACTGAGACTCCTCTATTCTTTGCTCTCACCACATCCTCTCTGCCACCTTTTTTTTTAAAATCGTTCTAGCCCCTCCCCCCATACTTCAACATCCATGGTTTATTGAGAGACTTTCTGCATCCAATATAATGTACTCAAAAACAGCGGTATTCCACAGTATCTTTAATACAAATGTGGATTTACTTTAAAAGCACTGTGACAGATTGAAATTGCAACAAACCATGACACCCACACATCCTCTTGTCAAGCCATCAGTTGACAAAGGAACATGTCTGTGTCTGAAAGCTTTGCATTTTTATTCTGTAAAATAAACCCACATTTACACGGAGCATCTTATGAAATGCTGATGCCCTGAATATCTACACACTCATAGGGATCATGCAGCCCTGTTTAATAACAATGATTGCCAAGTCCTATATGCAAATTCTACTGGTCTGTAGGTTATAAGCTTTAACAGCCAGATAATTTGTTATTTGCAAGCCATGTGGCCACAGTCTGTCAACTGCAAAAATATAGGCCATTTCCTCTAAATAATACATTCTTTGATTATCAAGGTTCCCTGTCAGTGCATTTGGTTTAATATGGACTGAAAAGTCTAAGGGTTGTTCCACTATAGACTACAAACACCGAGTCAGATGTACTAAAATGTACTAAAAACAACTGGATCAATTCTGGGGCAAACCAACTGCACCATAGAGAACAAACATTTCCCAAATTGCCATGGATTTAAATGGGACTTCTGTTGCATTGAAATGCATTTGAAAATAATATATATTTTTTTCCTTCTATGGTACAGGTGGTTTGCCACAGAATTAGCCTTTCTGTGTTGGTTCTCCTGTTAAAGTGTTAGTAATGTCCCAAAAATGTTTTAAATAGATTTGTAGAGGCTAAAAAAAAGAATTGCATTGCCACAAACCCCATCTCTCAAACCGCTATGGTTTGAGAGATATTTGCAATCAAAGTCCCCCCCCCCCTTCTCCTGACGTCAGCGTCTAGCTGACAGCAGGAGATCCCAGTCCAGGACCAGCTGGCAGCTCTGCAGCAGAGCTGAAATCCTGTTATTAGAAAATAATTACTTCATTGGAAAGGTCTACAAAGTGTGCCTGGTTTGCAAGCACACTTTATAGACAGTTCCCATGAAGTAGTTCTTTTCTAATAAAGGGATTTCGGCTCTGCTGAAGAGCCTCATCATGTCGGCTGACACGGATCTCCTTCTGTCAGCTTTACAGCTGACATCAACAGTAGGGGAGGGAAGGGGGGACTTTGATTGCCAATATCTCTCAAACCATAGCTGTTTCAGAGATGGAGTTTGTGGCAATGCAATTCTTTTTTTAGCCTCTACAACTCTATTAAACATGTTTGGGACATTACTTTATTTTTAAACAGTATGGTTCAGTGTACAGAACAAAGAGGAAGGCAGACAAATATTATATAGAATCTCAACAACTAATTTAACAGAAACAAGCAACATGATAAACGTGTTTAGGAGTGAGTCTTGCAGGAAACAGACCCCCTTCCCATTTTGATGTTTTATTGCTATAACATTGAGAGGAGCAGCGCAATATAGGAAGTGATGTTGTAACAAAATGTGAGGAGGGGAGGGGCCTACTTTTTGCCCAGGATCTCTCACATACAAACTCATATTATGCAAGTTCTATTTTCTTCAGTAAATGTTGAATTTTATACCTTGGGTGTCTACCTTCATCCATGTACTCACCATACTGCTAATGGTCTAAGGAGTAGAAATAGTTTTTTAACACACAATATAGTCTGGGGTCACCTGCAACTATGGATCTCTCCATTTACTGTAATTCAATTCCATTACTGACTACAAGTTTGTGGTTCACTGTACGTACCTGGATTTGCTGAGGTGTAGGCTCAATAAACTGCAAACACTCTGACATTGTTACCCTATAGATTACAGGCCCTGTGTTTAGTCTGCTGACAGTAAGATCTGTTAAAAAGTTTATCTGTGGATTAAAAGTTCTATGCATCAATATCTATAGATTTGATTATCCTGCAAATATGCTGGTCAAATTTGTGATTACAAAGAATATAGTAAAGTTTATCTGAAGAATGCAAGCTCTATTAACCTTATTTAAATTGTAAACACAAATATAAGAGTGTATATAGGTAGAAAACATTCCTCTGTATTATATATAGGTACACAGTAAGTGATTCAGATATAATTTAATTATATATATATATATATATATATATATATATATATATATATATATACACACACACACGCACACACACACATATATATATTAATTATAGTTCCCTTACAGTAACGTATACGAATATAACTGTTGCCTCTGTTAATTTCAACACTGTGTTAAATGCAGATTATATAACGGGATGTTATGTCAAGAACAATGACATCTGTGATTTGTTTTCCTTGGCACAAAGATCTGTGTATTTGTTTTCTCTCAGTTCCCAGTAATTCCTAGATACTACCCTGCATTCAGTTAGACTGGGGCTTATATTCAAGGTGAATAATGCACTAATGGGTGATGCAGTCACGATGTATGTATGTGAATGTGTGCTGAGCACATCACCTTGGCGATGAATCAGACATCGCCAGATGGACTAAGACTTAGGGATGCAAGGCGAGGGGGATAGACTGTGATTAGCGTATCATTCTGTCATAAAGGTGTCAATGTGTCGGAGAGGGTAGGGGAGAACAGAGAGGATGCAGAGATACATCAGCACCAAGAATACCAGCACTCACTAAACCCTTTGATATCTCTCTGGCACTCAAATTATTTATACAGTGATGGAACAAAAAGAAGGACCTATTGAAAGCTCTTTATGTATTTAAAGAAATGATTTAGAAATAAAACCAGTGTTGTTTAGTTGCGTATACCAATTTATAAACACATATACTGAAGTGTATACAAACAATGTGCGTTTTATTGTTGTGGACCAATGTGAAACACTTAAAGGGATAGAAATGTTTCACAAAAATAGCAGCTCCAATTAATCCTCATAGTATTTTGGTCATGGAGAGTGTTATTTCAATACTGTCAGGGTTGTAGTTCAAGAGTAATCCTATATAATAATTCGCTAATTCGTACGTAATGCACGACATGCGCAGTAGACACTGCTGCGCGTGCTGCAGTCATGCGCAGTAGAGACTGCCCGCCCCGCGGCTGATACAGAGCTCAGCGCTCCGAAGGAGTGCCCAGCTCTGTATCAGCCGCGGCGCGGGCAGTCTCCACCGCACGTGACTGCCCCATGACCGGGTGACAGTGGCACTGTGGCCCGTGTAACGGGCTGTTCAACTAGTTGAATGATAAAGTATCCCCGTCCTGGTCCTTTTACCTAGTGTAAGCCACCTCCCCTCAGATGTGGAATCTGGTCTTGAGACCATACAGTTCACAGCAAGGGACAATCTTCTTAAAGTGAGCATAAGGAAATCCCTGCCCCCTTGACAGGTTTTTCCCTTATGCTAACTGAAGATTGTCCCTCTCTGTGATCCACCTGAACACTACCTTGCTGCTCTGAGGGGAGAAGTATTACATCAGTAAAGGGGGCGGGAGGGGGATACTTTGGAGCTGCTTTTATTGTGAAACATTACTATCCCTTTAAATACACACTACATATTATGCTAAACACACACACAAAGAATCAAAATATAGTACGTGTTCTGTAAACATATGAAGGGGAGGAAATATATTGACTCTGGCTTAACTATCAGGAATGCATTGGGTACAACTTAAACATATTTGGCGGCAGCTGCAAACTCTATACTAATTTACTGGAAAAGGATAATAAATTCTGTGCCACTTAGCTACAAAAGGATGCCTCTACTGGAGCCTAGTAAATGATTTACACAAGACAATGGTGAAAATGTATTCACTTCCAGTGCAATTTAAATGTGAAAACAATTTGAATGATTGTATAACCGGTCATGTATTTTGTATTCAGCCTTCATTCTAAATATACCTGAAGACAACACCTAAGCTGTCTTGAAAGCTTGCATCATTGAGTCACTTAGTTAGAAAATAAAGGTATAACTTTTATTCTACCAGTCTACATTCAAGTCTCTCTGACATTCTAACATTCAACTGCACAATTGCAGGCCTTAAGCATCAGATATATTGCAGATGTTTTACAGTCTCTCTACAGTTAATTATATATTGATCAAAAAGGGTCATTCTCTCCGGCACAACAAAGACCAATCTAGAGCTAGATTCTATTGCAGGTGCTAAAAGTTAACACCCGTTTTATCAAACATTTTGCTAGTGAAGTCTATGGGGAGAACTGGAGATAAAAGCAAAGTTAGAATTACCACCTGTAATAGAATCTAGCCCCTAGTCAACAGAAATCCTTAAAGGGATAGTAATACTTCGTTTTAACTTTATTTTATTTTGTAGGCATTAAAAAAACACGAAGAATGATATAAGTCTTATCTCTCAAACCTTTATGGTTTAAGAGATATTCACAAGAAAAGTTTCCCCTCCCCGCCCCTTTTACCTAGTGTAAGCCATCTCTTCTCAGATGTGGAATGCAGTCCATAGACCAGACAGATAACAGCAGGGAGCAATCTTCTTTATATGAAAACAATGAAAGCCCTGCCCCCCTTGAAAAGATGTTCAGGTTTTTCCCTTATCTTAATTGAAGATTGTCCCTCTGTGCAATCTACCTGGACACCTACCTTCTGCTTTGGCTGAGCAGTGTTACATCAGTAAAAGGGGTGGGAAGGGGACACTTTGTCATTGAATTACTCTTGAACTATAACTCTGACAGAACTGAAATAACACTCTCCAAAGTCCAAATACTATGATGATTAATTAAAGCTGTTTTTATTATGAAACATTACGATCCCATTAAATCTATCTCATTTGAGTATCCATCATTTAGCTTATCTTTTCATTCTGGCTCTAGAGAGAGTTATAGGGAAATCCCAACATCTCCAACCTCAGCACAGTTATAGCACAGCTTTAACTCACAAATCTTGTAGAAACAGCAGTTGCATGTTGCTCTACAGTTAAAGTATCACCCCAACTTAAGTCCACCCCACCTAATTAGGCATCTAGCAAGAAGCTTAACAATCAAACTGTTATGTAGAATAAAGACAGCATTAGTCAAAAATCCTACCTCAGCCGACAGTGAGCGCCAGGCAACAGCGCAGACACTTTTGCTTACAGATGTCTGCACCGTTAGTCCCGGTCCCTTCTAGGAGGCGTTGCATGGTGCCTTAAGGTACCGGAAGGGACTGACAGCGCAGGAGTGCAGTAGCCTCTAGAGCGCTGTTGCCTGGCTGTCAGTGTTGGCTGAGGAAGGATTTCTGACTAATGCGGTCTTTATTCTGCATAACAGTTTGATTGTTAAGCTTATCACTAGATGCCTAATTAAGTGGGGTGGACTTTAGTGGGGGTGACAGTTCCCCTTTAACCATCAGTAGCATCTGGATATTTCATCAAGTTAAGCATTTGCAACAATATATCCCAGAAAATGAGAACTACACAATCTATCCTGACTCCAAGATAGGGATCAGTCTATTTACCATGGTTTCCTATTTAATCCACTAACACACAGTATAACCCTACAGGTAGCTGGAAATTAATTTAATATTTTCAAACATATTAACTGTATCTGCCATCACCACTTCCCTGCATAAAGAATTCTGCAGTTTAAAGTGATAGTAATGCTTAAAATGTTAAAAAATATAGGTTGTAGGGCAGAGCTTTCCAAACTTTTCACGTTGGTGACACCCTTTTTAGACATGCATCATTTCATGACACAGTAATTCAGTTTTGCTAGCAAACCGGAGGTTAAACTAATAATCCCTTATAAGAGATACGGACACATACATAAATTGTAATAAGAAGATGTATGGGGACACAACATATCTTATGAAAACCTTTCATTCATACTGCAGAAGGCATTAAGCATGTCGTGTGGTTTTTAAAAGGGCGACATGAGAATGTTGCGCTACATATGAGCACAAGATTCTCATGTCGCATTAGTAAATAGATAGCACATAACTGATTTTAGAAGTAATGTCCGTCTTTCCTGTCTCATCGGCACCACAAGCAGAAGCAGCAGCCATGTGACAGGCAGTCTCAGCACACAGGGACACTCCAGCCTGGCAGCCCAAAGATAGGGCAGAGGTATAAAGGAGGTGGCATCTCAAAAGATTTTAACAGCTGAAGAGCCAAAAGATTTTAACAGCTGGAGTGCCTCCGTGTGCTGCATACATATTATGTATGCAGCACACTGACGCACTCCAGCTGTTACAAATCTTTTGTGGCGCTCCAGCTGTATGCAGCACATGGAGGCAATCTCGCGCTGTGTAAATGCGACCATTAAGTAGGAGTGTTTTATCTCAGCTCACAGTGTAGCTCATGCTTGGGTTGAATGACAGTCTCGCTCTGTGTAAACGGCACCTTTGACTGTGACACACCTACACACTGCAGCCGACACACTAACGTGTTGCGACACACAGTTTAGAAAGCACTGTTGTAGGGGTTATCCCCTGAGTAAAACATAGGTACTCCCACTGCTGAAAGGCAATTTATTAAAAAGTTATTACAGCTCAAACTTGATTTTTTTTTAGGTGCAGTATCACAGTGGCCTGAAATTGTACAAGGGCACTGTTGCTACACCATTGTATGGAGATTTATGGTTAGCTGACCAGAGCTGTCCATAGGATGGTGTAGCAACAGCGCCACAGCACAATTTCAGGACAATGTAAAACTACATGTAAAATATTCACGTTTGAGCTGTAATAACTTTTGAATAAAAACACCTTTCAGCATTGGGAGTACCCTTGTTTTACTCTGGGGGATAAACACCAAAGTATATATTTTGTACATAATAAGTATTAATATCCCTTTAAAATACTTTAGTGTAATGAACTCCATTTGTCTATGCTTGATTTTGTTTGATCATGCTTTGGAATGAAAAGTTCACCTGAGGGATCCTTGTATTTACATTGAATATACTTGTACAATGTAACACGATGTCCCCTTAGTTGTCTGTTCTCTAGAGTAAATAAACCAAATCTGAATAGACATTCTTCATGCTTCAATTCCTTAATTAATGTTGTCGCTCTTCTCTGCCCAAAACTGTACTGCATGTTCCAGGTGAGGACTTACAGTGACTTGTAGAGTGGCAAAATTATGCTATCCACCATTGCATCGATACTTCTTTTAATAAAGATGGTATTTTGTTTGCTTTTACTACATCTGTTTGACACAGGCTACTGCCATGCTTGCAATTAACAAGTACTTCAATATTTTGTTTCCAGCAACAGGTCTCCTAGAATGCTTTATTAAGTTCATAAGTAGCCTATGATTAAGTGGTGCTCAAGTCATCACGAAACGCGTTAGGCCGAGTCCTGCGCTCCATACTTTGTATTCATTCATAGATGTTTTTATGAGTACATAATAAAGTGTTGGACTTTTAACTTTATTGGAATTCTTCGGTGGATCTGTGTGCGCTTTCCTCCTGTTGTCCTCTTAAGTTCATAAGTAGCATGTTATTTTGTAGTTCCCAAATGCACAGCTTTACATTTCCCTACATTAAATTTCATATTCTATTAGTTTGCCCAATCTGCTATGTTATGTAAACCATTCACTAGAGAACAAACATCCTGTTCTGAGTTTATTGCCATGCATAATTTAGGGGTATACGCAAATACTGACATGTTGCTTTCTACACCTATTTCAAAGTAATTTATTAACAGCTTCATGTTAAAAAGCAGTGGACAAAGTACTGAACCCTGGGGTACTGTAGTCTGAACAGCATCTGAGAATATTAGTTACAACAGTACAAGCTTCTTATCCCTCAAACAATGTTCTATCCAATTACAAGGATACTCCAAGTCTCTAAACCTAATTTCCTTTTACTGATTAGAACTGTATCAAATGCCTTTGCAAAATTCTAGATATACTACATCTACTGTTCAACATAGATCTAGGTTCCTATTTACTTCTTCATAGAAGCTCAATAACTTTGCTTGGTAAGAGCTATTTATTATAAAATCGTGGACTGTTCCTGATTTGACATTCCCATATGATGTGTGATATATATATATATTTGTGATGTGTACTTTAATTTGTTTGTTACTATTGTTACTGAGGTGTTCTGGGTTTGTTTTACCATGTAACCAGTGGAATGTACATTTTGAGTCAGTAAAGCAAAAAATGAATTGTTAACTTGAGGACTATGCAGACTACGAGTATATACAAATGTATACATATTCAGTATACTTTCTCATATACGAAAATGGATACATATTCAGTATGCGTGAACTCAAGGGATCCAGTGCTTTTAAAAATAAACTTGATCTACAAACACCTACATTTGTTTGAGATATATATTAGTTAAATATGTATTTTATAATTAAATAGTTTAAAAGCCTGTGTACATGGGCCTCCAAAGCACCTGCATTCCTGTGTTCAGGCAGTCTCTACTGCACATGACTGCATCGGACATTCGGCAGTCTCTACTGCACGTGACTGCATCGGACATTCGCGCAGGCTCTACTGCGCATGACTGCATCGGACATTCGGGCAGTCTCTACTGAGCGTGACTGCATCGGACATTCGGGCAGTCGCTACTGCGCGTGACTGCATCGGGCATTCGGGTAGTCTCTACTGCTCGTGACTGCATCGGACATTCAGGCAGTCTCTACTGCGCGTGACTGCATCAGACAAACATACATCTGGCCTTCTATATTATAGGATTATTTATGGGGATACAAAAAAAAGTTTATATTTTTGCTGTATGAAGTCATACCAAAGCAAACATACACAAAAATGCTGAAACTGTATCTGTGTCTCCCAGGTACTCAAAAGGGTAAACAGATTATTATATGCAGGAAACTACAAACATAATGCAATTAATATTTACTCCTTTGACTGCCAGATGGATAAGGCCTTGGTAAGTGCTTTTGTTTGAGAAACAGTAACCCTTTATTTTACTTTACATATTCAGCAAGTGCATACTATTAAAAGTAAAATTGCCTATATTTGTTATTTATTTATTTAACACTTATATCCCTGACAATAAGCTCTTTCTGGTCAGATAAAGATATAAATAAAACATATACGCAATTTAACTTTACATATTATGCACTTGAAGAATATGTAAAAGATAAAATAAAGGGCTATTATATATTTAAGCAAATTTAGGGACGCTTCTTAAGAGTGAAAAATATATATTTTATATATGTTTTTATTTAGTCATTCCTGGCTAGAGGTTTAAAACTTTACAAAATCTACTCTGAAACAGTCTTTAGTGATTTACATGAAATATGTGGCCAGGAAAAGACAGCCTACGTGATTCAGCCAAATGGTTAATAAGTGTACTTTGTTAAAGCATTTAGGAATAAGCAGGAACAAAACAGATGTCTGAAAAACATCAGGAGTCAGTAAAATGGAAGATGATGGCAATCTGGCATAAAAACCACCATAAAATTTCAATGATATAAGTAGAAGACATGAACTTGTAATGGATGTCTACAGGGAAGGCAAATAAGAAAAGGTTTGTATTAAACACTATAGTAGATAGAGCTAAATCAAAATAGTTTCATTAATTGAAAGACCCATCACAGGACTTTTAGTTAAACAGTAAAATTAAATGTAATGTGTACATATATGTACACAATATATATATATATCCATTACATTTTATATTGCTGTGTATCTTAAAGTCCTGTGAAGGGGTAAGTATATATAAACAGAATTTCACGGCAGATAAGAACCATTTGACCTATCTACTATGCACATTTACCTACTATAAAAACCTCAAACTTTATTTGGTCCTTGGTCTTGACTTATGGTTGGGCTCACATATTTTCTTTATACACATGCCCCATTACATTTTGCCCTAACATGCTGCTACTTTCAGGGTGGTAAGCAACTCCTAGAAAGGAATGGTTTAAAAATACTGGTGGCCAATCAGTAGTCCTCCGGTTGGCAGGACAACAACCAGCCTCTGCTTGAAACGGGGAAATACACCCTACAAATTCTATTATAGGAGAACTAACAGCTCCTAAAATAACTTTCAAATATTTTCTTATGGGTATAATATCCTAATAGCCTCTATAGCTTATTCCCTTACCTCCTTGGTTCAACAGGTAACATCTTCAATCAGTCCTGAATGTTAGTTGATAGCAGGACCACAGGACCTCAAACGCTGCAAACTATGCATGGTAATCTTAAACCGCTAATCAGAGGGATATGCAACACTCAGCACCGTCTCTGGTCCTGAAGGGGTTAAGTTAATGTGGCATTCTATTTGCTCGTTAGGGTACAGTTGGTTTTCCCTAGAATTGCTTTACTTCCTGAATGTATTTAGAGTTAGACACCTATAAAATTCACAGCCTTTAATTTGCCAAAGGGACAATAATATTTAAAACAATCTTTAAACAAATAGCACATTTTAAAAATAAACACGTCTGGGAATATTTTACACAGTCTCTCTAAGAAGATTAACCAGTTGGAGTACTGCTGACAAACAGGTCAATACAGATGGCATGAAACTCATCAACAAAGATTGGATGACTCTAATAGAACAAATGGCCTCATTTGCCTCTATCCACCTTGCTATGAATTTGATATTTGTGGAAAGCGTGGTACTGTGTTAGCCACAGAAAATGCAGGAGACTAGTAGAGTAAAAATTATACCTTTATTGGTTGAGTGGCTCTAGGATTCATGCTTTCAAGACAAATAGGGCTCGTCTTCAGGAAGAATCTTAATGCCTGAAAGAGAGATCTAGCTGACTTGAAAGCTTGCACCCTAGGGCCATTCAAGTTTGCCAATAAAGGTTTCACTTTTACATTACTATGATATTTGTGGCATCAGATGGGGTCAGGGGTGAAAATGGGTTTTACAAGAAAAAGTCCAAACATACAATAAACATTTATTGACTTAAAATAAATATCTTCCTGGTGATGAACCCTGTTGAGGTGCTTGCACAGCCAATAATACACTAAGGGTTGTATGTAGAAAACAAGGCAACTTTGGAGCAAACCAAATGCAATAGAGCAGATGAACAGAAACTCACATGGAGTTAACCCCCTTAGTGACAGCCGCGTGCGTACGCGGCTGTCACCTTAATGCCCGGAGACCCAGACTTCCGGGACTCACCAGGTACGTCCTCTGTCACTAAGTGACAGTTTCTGCGGGACCTACCTGGTAAGTCATTTGTCGTTAATGGGTTAAAGGGATAGTAATGTTTAAATGTAAGTTTATTTAATATTGTAGGCATTAAAAAAATAAGTACAATGATGTAAGTCTTATCTCTCAAACCTTTATGGTTTGAGAGATATAACAGGCTAAAGTTTCCCCCTCCAGGCTGTTTTAGTGCTCTATGGGACAGCAACAGATTCCGGTAATTTGACCGCACAGCGGCTCTTCAGCAGAGCCGAAATCGTGCTATTTAGAAATAAATACTTCATTGGAATGGTCTACAAAGTGTGTCTGGTTTGCAAGCACACAGTGTAGACAGTTTCAATGAAGTATTTATTTCTAAATAGCGCGGTTTGGGTTCTGCTGAAGAGCCACAGGCTGGTCCCGCGACCGGAATCTCCTGCTGGCAGCTAGATGGCAGTCTTGTCTGAAACAGTCTAGAGGGGGGGACTTTTACAAGTTATATCTCTCAAACCAGAAAGGTTTGAGAGATAAGACTTACATCGTTGTACTTATTTTTTTAATGCCTACAAAATTAAATAAACTTACATTTAAACATTACTATCCCTTTAAATGCAGCTTTTAAACTCTTGAATGCTAGAGGTCGGCACCACATGGCAAGGCAATGTGTTGGAAAGTCTTGGCATCAAAGAAATGGGATTTTCTGAAATGTGTATTTGTACCTTTTGGAGCACTTGGTTTGCTCCATAATTACTCATCCCTTGCTTTCTGCATAAGGCCTCTGTTGTGTTCTGATTTTCCAAACTTAACATAATCCATTAGGTTGGTTAGCTAATGTCTACAAATCTGTAGTCCTCAATCTTTCTTGTCCTGGGCACCCGTAACAAACAATCTAGATTTTTGGGGGACACCCTAACATTTTGTATTTTATTTGCCAAGGGTGTTATGAAGGATACAACTAAGTTATTCTTAGGTCTCACAATCAGAATAAGAAAACCAAGCATATTGTTACATAACAATGTCCATAAATCTACATTTGAAACTCAACATTCACATTTTGTCAAGGTCTTTACAGAAAACAAGGGACACCCTAAGTGGACATCCACGGCATGGCACGCCAAAGTGCCACAGCACCCTGGTTGAGAAACGCTGCTCTAAATGCATTTTAACTTGTGCTTGCACCTTTCCATGTACCACCTTGCTAAATTCACTTCATAAATTGCTCCCAAAATATTGAAATCCACTCTGAAAATTTTGTGACAGACTCTTGATTCCAGCCGTACTAATTTGCTGCAGCATTCCCCAATATATATTTTATATTATATATATATATATATATATATATATATATATATATATATATACATATCCTAATAAAAATAAAAGTAAATAAAAAAGTGCCAAATCCTAAACTTATCAGTATCACAAACAACAATAAATAAATGATGGTCTCTTGTAAATATAATGACAAATATGATACAATTCTATATTTCAAAACCAACAAGGCTGCTGCAATCTATTAGTTGTAGTGTGAAATACAACCAAAATGGAAATGTGCAAGAAGTATATAGAGAGCGTCACCCTGATGAAGTGTCATTTCTAGACACAAAACACATTGGAAGAAGCCTGAAATTATATTGTTTATTTTGATCTGTCTGCTTGTACTAAAAGACAAAAAAACACTCACCTTATTCACCACTGACACTTTTAAAGCACCTTGTAAGCAGCAGACACCTCCGCCCGCTAAATATTTCACCTGGCAGCCAGGAGATCAGAAACAGCACAAAAGAAATCACTTTACCTTTCAAGCAGCCGAAACCTCCATCTGCTAGAACCAGATCAAAGGTTTGTGTTTCAACTTATAATACATATTGGATTACATACATTTTGTACAGAAATAAAATGCATGTTTATATATTATAATACACTTCTACATTCATTTTAAGGAGGCATTCTCGATATACTTCTTGCACATAAAAAAAATATATCTATATATATATATCTATATATATATACACACACAGAGAGGGAGAGAGAACTAAAGACAAACTTGATGTTTCCTTTTAATTTGCAGACTTCAAGTTCAGTCTTTGATTTAAAATAATGCATTCAATTCTCTAATTTATTTCCTCCTGGCTTGAGTTATTCATCTTGCCCTGGTCCTGAGCTGTTGTGATGTCGAAGATGTCTGATGGGCAACCAGAGGCGGACCAGTGAAATAGATTGAATGGGTAGTAAATTCCCTGTGTTCTTCTATGTTCACCTGCATTCTGGTCCTGATTGGTTAATCACATCCAGCTATTTTTCATTTGGAAGCTATTTAAACCTAGTTCCCTGAACATTCATTAGTAAGTTGTTGTGGCCTTGTCCCCTAAACCCACACTATTTGTCTGCCTATTTAACTAGTATCTGAAGTTTGGTTTTCCTAAATGCTTGCATGTTATCCTGTGTTGATTGCTGCGTGATCACAGGATTAGGACTACACACCTCTGATGCCGGGCCCCTCACCTCTGCTTTTCATTTCTAAAGTGAACATGTGCTGCCTTCAACTGGACTGGTTTGTGACTTCCCACTTGTGTAATGATTCAGTACCTTGCCTCTACAGACCTACCTCAGTATGGATTCCAATTGAAGGGTGACCTGTATTCACCAGTCATTTTGCAAGAGTGTGCATTTGGGCTTCAACCTCCAGGCATGCATTACATAACAACTAAGCCATACCATGAAATTTGCAGGGATGGCTGAAGCCGTGTCCACCCTTGTTAAGTAAGTGACATTTCTTTCTCAATCTGTCTCAGAATGTTAGTGGGGCTAATCCCTGATCACAGAGGAATTGCAGCAACAATGCTCTGCACTGAAGCTGACTGACACCTTGCCATCTGAACTCTAGATCCAATTGCATGCATAAGCTTTTAGGAACCTTACTGTCACAGATACCATGAGGAGACAGTACTGATTTTGAAACACCACCTTTATTGAACAGTGTAAATATATACGGTAAAGACACACACTGATTATAATCACATAGAAGATAGGAACAAAGCAAGCGGTTCCTACCAGAAATAGGAGGCTGCTTTGGGAGATAAACCAAAGGCAACCATGAAATGTCACCACTGGGGCTGGGGCCCAGGAAGGTAAGTGAATACTGGGGCTAGGACCCAGAAGAGCATACGTACAGGTTGCCACCAGGAGAATCCTGACTCAAGCCGGCAGTCAGAATAGGTGGTGTGCGGACAAGCCAAGGGTGAATACCAAAGAGGGTAGTAAGCCAGAGCCGATGGTCAATACCAAGCGGATAGTTAGACAAGCCAGGGGTCAATGCCAGAGCGGGTAGTCAGCCAGAGCCGATGGTCAATACCAAGCGGATAGTCAGACAAGCCAGGGGTCAATGCCAGAGCGTGTAGTCAGCCAGAGCTGAAGGTCCAATACCAAGCGGATAGTCAGACAAGCCACAACACTGGACACTGGGAAGGACAGATGGCCAAGCCAAAAGTCATACACGAACACACTCCAAACAGAACTGCACTAGAACACCACAAAAGGGCAAGTGATGTGGTGTCCAGGCAGTTTATATACTTTTCCTCCACCCCTGGTAGGTGGAGCACTTAATGATCTGTCCCTTTAACAGCCAGACACGACGTCACTAGAGGGAATCCCAGTGACACGCGCCTGACTCGGCCGGCCAGTAGAGGGAGCCCAACAGATTCAGCAGGAGCTGCAGGAGACAGAAGGTAGAGACCGGTGCCTGAGAGACCATGGCATCCATCTCTCCCTACACGCAGTACGCAGCACTGCCGCGAAGACTACACAGAAGGGACCGGCTGCCTCTCTTCACACTGGAGCGGACGGCTCCCAAGCAGGTAAGCACGAGCGCTTACATTTACTTGTTTCTGCTGATTCTGAAATTTTTGTAAGATCATCTTTTCCCTCAAGCTCAGGACCTATCCCACAGATTTTATATAGGTTCATACTGTGATCTTCCTGTTGAAAATTGAGCCAGTTCTCTTGCACACTCTTGGAACTCAATAACATGTAGCTCCAAGTAGAAGACCAATCCATCCAAGTGGATCAATGTCTGCTTGACTGCTACCAGGAGGCTGAAGGCTCTATAAGCCTCTCCAGAGAAGACATGGTATTCAGAGCAAATTACCACACTAGCCCGACTGCTCTGTGCATTTCCTACCGCAGCTCCAGCGTATGCATACAAGTCTCATGAGGACATTACCATAATTGGAGGAGAAAACCCAGAGAAGAAGCCTTTACTTTTGCTACTACTGCAGTAAATCCAAACATTATAACTGGTCTTGCCCAATACGCCCACCACAATTTATGCCACAACCTCTCAAATGCCCTCCATTACCACACAGATGCCAAACACACCGCCTAAACACAAAAGAGCAAGTGAATCACTATGCTCCATATTTGCCCTAATGAAGTTTTGTAGCTTGAGCTTGCCTCCTCTCATTAAAAATCTGCTTTGAACACTGATAGCATGGATGGAAAAGTCGATTCTGGAAACTACTCCAAATAGGAAGACATTTTTGAGCTGGAGTAGATGCTTGTGAATGCATGGAGACCACTTCTCATGAGACAATGTCATGCCCATAACTTTGTCAATGCATATGAACATTGTAGCCATGCTACACTGGGCTTGAACTGGTTAACATCTGTTTACAGGTGCCGTATCCTTCCTTTCTTGCACCAGTAAACTTCTCCTGGCATTCATTGCTCCGTGTCTGAGTCATGAACTCAGCTTGTTACTCTTTGGACTTTGCTAGTGAACCTGTGCTGCCTGCATTGACCCAGACCTGTTTGTGACCTCTCTTCTGTCTGCTTCATGAGGTACCTCACCTCTCTGGACCTGCACAATACAGACTTCCACTTCTGGGGGACCAGTCCGCATCACTGGTGCAGTTTTGCAAGGCTATGCATCTCCCTCCACCTGGACTCCAGCTCCCAGGTACCTCTAACATTAAAAAAATTACTGTATGTTATCCATTGTCTGTCTAGTTACCAAGGAGGCCTGTTAATACCTCATAAAATACATCTTAGTTTCTGGCACATCTACATCATAAGGCCTGGAAAGAGGTAATGCACTGGGAAAAGAAGGTAGCGTACAATTTATACTTGAAAAGACGATTTTAGTCTTACCTGTCCTTTTCTCTTAGTTCATACAGGTTACTGGTAACGTTGGGTAGGCGATCTGCCCCTTTAATTGTAGGCAGGAACAATTCTAGAATTCTATGCAGGGGCTGGAGCCTACCTTCCCTCCTTGGCTGCAGCTAGACAACCAGCTCCAGAAAGATTTGAGACACTAACTATTGACTAGATAGTGGAAGGGAAAGAAGACTCCTGTTAGCATGACCACGAAGGACCCCCACGGTCTGCCACAGGACAGCCAAGCATGGTCCCTTCACAGGGTGGGAGACCAGTAACCTGTATGGACTAAGAGAAAAGGATTTAACAGGTAAGACTAAAATCCTTTATCTCTGTCGTCCATTACAGGTTACTGGTAAATTTGGGATGTCCAACCACTGAGTTTCCCAGAGGCAAGGAAGGCAAGGACCAGGAACAGGGTCCCCAAAGTCACCAGAGCAGATATGAACCATCAGAGCAGAGATAGCCCAACAAAACAATGAAGTGTCAATGGACACGAAACAGGGGTAACAACACCCCAGGAAATGTTACAAAGCACACTGAACTAGAGCCAACAGGGCTCAAAGGTGAAGGAAGCACCAAGAACTGAAGAAGATCCTAGACAGGAAAGACTGCCTCCAGGATTTTCCTCCTAAAGCTGGCATCAGCCGATGCCAGCACATCAACAAGGTAGTGCTTCGAAAAGGTGTGCACAGACAACCAAGTGGCAGCCCTGCACAACTGATCAACAGAGGCCTGATTCTTGTAAGCCCATGAAGCCCCAATAGATCTTGTAGAATGAACCATGACCCGAAAGGGGACGGGCTTCTTCCTCAGCTCGTAAGCCTTACTAATAGTGGACTTGATCCAAGAAGCAATAGTCACTTTGGATGCAGAACTCCCTGCCCTGGGACCCTCAGGAATGACGAACAGCGCGTCAGATTGCCTGATAGACTTAGTGGGATGTACATAAAACTTGAGACAACGTACCACATCTAACAAGTGGAGATCCCTCTCCTTGTCAGAGGTGGGGTCAGGGCAGAAAGAAGGCACCACAATCTCCTGATTGATGTGGAACTCCGAAACCACCTTCAGGAGAAACTCCTGAGAAGTCCGAAGCCTTGTCCTTGTGAAACAACAAATAGGGTGGCTTACAGGCATGTAACTCCGCGACACGGCGAAAGGACACAATTGCCAGGAGAAAGGACACGATTGCCAGGAGAAAGGCCATTTTCCATGTCAACAGGTGTAGAGTAATAGTAGCCAAAGACTCAAATGGAGGGCGCTGAAGAACGACCAAAACCAAGTTAAGATCCCACGGAGGAACGAGATTCTTGAAGGCTGGATGAGTAAGAGCAACGCACTGGAATAAAACCTTGACATCAAGAAGGATGACAATGCGCTTCTGAAAGAAAACAGAGAGAGCAGAAGTCTGAACCTTAAGGGAACTCAAACTGAGGCACTTATCCATACCGTCCTGCAAAAAGGCCATGACTGTAGGCACACCAAGATAGAAAGGTCAACCAGCCACGATAGTAGATCTTGGAAGAAACAGGTTTGTGGGCACGGAGCATAGTAGCCACCACCCCAGAAGAAAAACCTCTCTTCTTCAATATGGAGGATTCAACTTCCAAGCCATTAAAAGTTATCCGATGAACATTCTCCTTCCACAGGTAATCCTGTAGAAGAAGATCCGGACGGCAAGGGAGCCGGAATTGCTTTGCCACTGGCAGATCCAGAAGTTCCGGAAAACAAGCTTGGCGAGGACAGTTCTTGTTCCGCCCTGCTTGTTGATGTAAGCTACGGCAGTGGAGTTGTCGGACTGTACCCGGACTGGACAGTCTTCCAGCTGAGATGTCCAATGACGAAGGGCATGAAATATCACCCAAAGCTCCAACATGTTGATGGGAAGGAGAGATTCCTCTGGTGACCACCGACCCTGAGCACTCAGGCAACCCAGGACCGCTGCCCAGCTGGAGAGGCTGGCATCCGTTGTCACAGTGGTCCAGAAGGATACCAGGAAGGACTTGCCTTTCAGCAGATTGGAGAGGTCGAGCCACCATGACAAACTCAGTTCCACATGAAGAGGGAGGGACACTGACATCTTCAGAAGGTCCGATTGACCCCTGCACACCTGGACCACAAACCTCTGGAGCTCCCTGGTGTGCGCCATGGCAAACGGGACTGTTTCTATGGAGAAGATGAATTTCCCCACTAAAGAGGACAGCTTCTTGGCTGGAACCGGATCTTGAGCCAGAACTGCAGAAACCCTGTCGATCTGGTGAGCTACCTCGTCGGTGAGAAACACCATGCTCTTCTGCGTGTTGAAGAGAAGGCCCAGGAAGACCAGACGTTGGGATGGGACAAGATCTGACTTGTCCATGTTGATGATCCAGTCCAACAACTCCACGGCCATAGATTACATCAACAAGCAGGGAGGAACAAGAAGACTCGCTGTTTGGTTACAGGTCAAGGTTATTTTGTCCTGGGCAGAAGAACACGTTCCTGCCATATCCACAGTGCACACTCCTGGCGTAGACAACGTCAAGGCGGACTTCCTCACTAAACGGATGGCATCAAATAAGGCAGCAGAAACATAGTGCTGTGTCTCAGAAGTGTTGGCAAGAAGGAGCAACATATCTGAAGTAGGAGCACCCTGACAGACAGCCAGGATGAGCTGTTCAGTCCAGACCGCTGAGAATGCTGGACGCATGGCAGTACCAGCAGTGGCAAAAATGGACTTGAGGGAGACCTCAAGTTTCTTGTCATTCCAGTCCTTCAGAGCAGACATGTCAGAAACTGGCAAGGCAGTAGACTTAGCCTGGAGATAGGAGCATCCACTTTGGGATGATGAACCCACTGAGCAAGCGTTGCCTCAGAGAAGGGATAAAGCTCCGAAAATTTCTTGGACACAGAAGGTTTCTTGTCTGGAGATTTCCACTCTTCAGACACAAGGTGATCAAGAGTGGGGTTAGGTGGAAAGCAATTAAGGGGCTTTTTAGGCTCCTGAAACACATCAGAGGGATCAGAAGGAACCTCCTGAACTAAGGGAATGTTAAGGGTATGCAAAACAGCCCTGATCAGGCCCTCAGCCGAGGGCTCAGGATCAGCCTCAAAAGGATCCCCAAAAAACCGAGAGGAGTTAACAGCCGAACATTCCTCAACATCTGAATCCATCAGCAGTTCCTCCTCAGAGGAATCTGATACGTCAGGTACTCCCTGAGGTCTTGGCAGAGAAGACTTGATGGAGGACGGGTTCTGCCAAGAATGGAAGACCCCCTGTAACTGGGATGGAAAGAGTTGCAAAGTAGACCTAAGGTCCCTGGTAGCAGCCTTGAACTCTTGCACCCAAACTGGCTCTAATGCATGGCTGGAGGTCCCTGGGAGACTCTCAGGGACATCAGGACATGCTGGGCATACATGACCTGAGAATTCTCTAGGTAACTCTGAATGACAGGAAGAGCAATGAGCAATAGGGGATACAGAGACCCCAGAATCCTTAGTCTTAGGTCTGGCCCCAAGCTCCAACTGTACAGACATTGTCACAGTGTCAAATAACCTTACAGTAAAAGAAATCACCCAAGTACAGTGTGCAGGATTAAGATTTCAGCCCAGAAATCACTAAAATAGACTTATCTGGCAGGCGAAGGTTTAATCAGAGGAGAGAAGGAAAGTCCAAAGCCCTGCGTAGGATACTTGTTCTGGAAATGCACGAAATGGCACAAAATGGCTGCCGCGGCGGGAGCCAATCAGAAACTATTGCGCGAAGCAAGTGCTCATGGGAAATGTAGTTTTCCCAGAAAAAGTTCCCAAACAGTGCCCGAAGCCTCCTGAGCCCCCCCAACACACTGGAATCATGAACTGGATAATAGAGCAAGGGCAGACAAGAAAAATGAGCCATCTCTGAAGTCGCTAGGTTAAGCTGTTGCAGAGCTATGTCCCAAACTGTACAGTCCCATAGGAGTGAATGGAGCAAAGGTGCCTATGCGGTAAAGCGAGCCACTCAAATTTTACAATATTGAAACAGTAAAATAAAAATGCATGAAACATCACTAGAACATGTTATGATACCCAAAAAACACTGAACCAGTAGGAAAAGTGTCAGAACCCCCCCAAAAGATGCAAAACCAGCAGCTAAAGGGTTAAAGTACCAAATAAAGCTGCTCCAAAACACCCAACAGACATACAGATAGAACCAATGGGTGCAAGAGTGTGCAGTAAGAACTCCAAAGGTAAACCCCTGTGCGGAGGGGCACTGTGGGACATGTGGACCTGCAGCACTCAAAAGGTTTGCTCACCTTGTAGCCAAGATTTTCCCTCCACCTGGTTACTGAGCTAGCCACATCTAAGGATATTGTCAGTTATGGTAATCGGCCTAATGGTGGTATTCCATTTCTAACAGAAAAATAAAAATATTCTAAAACTATAGCAGAACTGTTCTCTTGCCTATGTCTTCACCAAGGAACAAATCTTTCTGGAGCTGGTTGGCTAGCTGCAGCCAAGGAGGGAAGGTAGGCTCCACCCCCTGCATACAATTCTAGAGTTGTTCCTGTCCAGGGAGGATCGCCTACCCAAAGTTATCAATAACCTGTATTGGACGACAGAGAAAATGAAGTATAGAAATGTAAATAAAATAAATATTATTAACTACTTAGCTGCTAGAGACTTTTCAAATGCATTGATATATGTTAAAGATGTCTCTGGCGGGCAAGGATTTGAAGAATGCTTTTGAAAAATGTAGTAAATTTTTTTTTTTTTTTTTTTTAAGAAAAATATATTTTACTACAGGGTGCTTCCTGCGGAGTAAAACATGGACAGTCCCATTACTGGAATCTGTTCCATTCAAAAGTTATTACAGTTGAATACCACCCCAGCATAGAGAGCATCAGCGACAAAATAACAGTTGATGTTGTTGCTAACCATTTGATAAAAAAATTAAATACACCGATATGTAATACCTTTTGAATAAAACATCTCCCAGAATTCAGAAAACCCTTGCTGTATTCAACAGGAGAAGCCTTATAACATTTTTATAACAGGACTGTACTATAACCTATTAGACTCAGGATGCTAAAGAAGTCTGGAAAGCAACAGGATATCTAGTATGAAAGGGGTAATATGAGAGCTGCTTGTTTAAAGGCTCCAAAAGGGACTGACAACGCAGGCGCACGGACGTCACTGTGACGAGATGTCCGTGCTTCCTGCTCCTGTGAGCATCGGTAAAACGGCAAAATCTTCGGAACCAGGTAATATTTCTGGTGACTAGCGCTACTAAGCAGCTAGTCGCCAGATGAAGAATGAATGCAGGTTAAGTTATTGCGGGGTGGTAGTTCCCCTTTAACTTTCCGTTTAAAAATCAGCTACACTAAAGATTGATGTATTAAGAAGAACTGGTACAATTCTGCAGTAAATCAACTGCACTAATGGAAAAAAATACAGATTTCCCAAACCTCCACTGATTTAAATGGAGCCTTTAACCCCTTGAGTACTAGATCGTTATCTAGAATTCAAAGCAGTTAAGAGCTCAATAAGAATCAATAATAATTTTTATGTGCCCGCTATGGTGCAGTTGGTTTGCTCCAGAAATCATAAACGTTATAGTATATCATCCTCATCCTATATAATAATTCTCTAGAATGTTTGTCAGAAGCTGTCATGCTCAGTAGAGACTGCCCAAATGCACAGAATGCTGGGAGCACGAAATGCTGTGAGCATTCTGTGCGGAATGCTGGGAGTTCTGTGCTGGGAGCAGTCTGTGCTTTCTCTACAGTCTCTACAGTGCATGACTGCATTGGTGGCAGTACGCAGCACAGGACCAGCCTCTTAACCCTTTGAGTGCCAGAGGGGTACTCAACGCATTGCGTACCCCTCTGGCACTCAAAGGGTTAACATAATCCGGACCTTGGCCCGTGTACACGGGCTTTTACACTAGTTAAATTATAATATGTACATTTTCTAGATTTAGAAAAAGATAATGATAAAACATCTCTAAGAAAACTGTATGTAACGTTCCTGGTTAAAATCAACAGCACTGAATAATTATGTACTGCAAGACATGCAGATCAAATCAAAGCGAGAAAACAATAAAGTTTTCCTTATTAAAAGAATAAGAAAGTGCACATTTTCTTACCTATAACAATCTGTGCCATAAGGACACTCAGGCCTGTCATCACTTTCAGCATGACTTCCAGTCTCGGTGTCACGGTAATCACGGTCTCCAGGGTGACTAAACTCTTCAAAGTGAGCTGGATTTTTCCTATGAAAGAACACATTGCACCAGTTTAGTTCTCTCATGCTTTACAAAGTGTACTTTCAAGGAGGGAAAAATTAAGCTTTTTCTTGCACAACAACTATTTTTTTTCTCTTTCTGAACTATCTTGACCATCTACTCATCCAAACATGTCATAAAAAATCAGAATTCATTGTGCGTGCCAATCCATTTATGAAGGTACAGTATTTATACTACATATCTATCTGCACTGTTTCTGAGTCATTAGTAACAATTTAATAGCACTGTTTAATATTTAGAAAAAGAAGTCTATTCAATAAAACAATCAAAACAAAAAAGCTTGTTGTCAGGCAGCATAACAATTTTGTAACTCTTTCATGCTCAATAGTACATGACTGCTACAGATCAGTTGGAAATCACTTTGTAACTCAAAAGGTTAAGTGCCAAGGACCATACGCACAAAGTGTGCACTAAGGGGAGCAATTCTGAGGCAAATCAACGGCACCATAGGAGACACATAAAATGTAACAGGGTGCCCTCCTAGACAAGATTATGTGCTGACAAGTTTTTCAGCTTTTTCCTTTATCTTAATTGAAGATTGTCCCTCTCTGCAATCTACCTGGGCACCTCCCTTCTGATCTGGTTGAACAGGGAAGGGATACTTTGTTTGTGAATATCTCTTAAACCATAAAGGTTTCAGAGATAAGACTTATATCATTCTTCATGTTTTTTTAATGCCTACAAAATAAAATAAAGTTAAAACGAAGTATTACTATCCCTTTAAATCTTTTGTGAACCAGGGTCCCTGTAAGGTTTTCCTTGGGATAGGACTGGGAAGGTATTTAAGCAGCAGACAACACAAGGTCTTCAAGTCTCGCTTGAAAATGCACCCCTTGGATAAAACCTCAACATGGTAGAAGGCACTGATGTTGCGTAAACAACGCTCTTATGAATTATTTACTTTACTTGTGTCCCCTATCATCCTCAGAACTCTAGCACTGTATTCAGCACTTGTCCCTTATGTACTGAGTATATCTCCCATTACCACTTTAGATTGTAAGCTTTTGGGCAGGGACCCCGCACCCAATGTTTCACTCTACAAAACACTTGTAACCCTGTACTGTCTAAAGCCTTAAATTGTAGAGAGCTGCATACACTTGTGGTGCTATATAAATAATATAAACATATTCAATCTATTTATCCCCTTGGGAAAAGTCATATCAGTTTGGAATTTTTAGATTGTATATATTTTATGTATTGATTTTTTATATGTTCTTTATTTATTGTTGTTTTTTAAATTGCTGATTGATTTTATGATTGAGGCCGAGATTTAACCCCTTCCCGACAATGGACTTGGTACGTCCCGCAAAAACTGTCACTTAGTGACGATGGACGTACCAGGTACGTCCCAGAAATCTTGGTCCCTGCGCGGCTGCACGCCGTTCGGGGACTCCGGAATCATTTGCCAAAAAAAAAAAATAATAATAATAATTGTTAAACGGGCGTTAAGTGACGGCCAAGTGCACACGCGGCCTGTCACTAAGGGGTTAATATATGGATTTTTTTTTTTTTTTTTTTAGATGGAAAAGCTTTTACTCTAAGCATATGGCACCTTAATTCTATATCTTTTTTTTTTTTAGTATAGAGCTCCATTGGGGGCTCTATACTAGAAAGGGTATGCAGATGCGCTGAGGATTTTTTTAATTGTGTTTGTGGTCTTTGTAGTGAGATAAGAACTGAAGCAAGTTAATGAATTATGATTAGTACCCACTACTCTTATGTTAATAAGGCTTTTATCTTATTCCTAAACACCTATCAAAATTTGTGGTCCTATGAGTCTTTCAAAAGGGAGGAATCTATAGCTGCATATACCCCAGATAATTTTTAGGTGTTAGTATTTTTTTAAAAGAAGAACTGGGACAATTATGAAGCAGATCAGCTCTAACAAGAGCAACATAATCCAAAAAAATGTCATTGATTTCATTATGGCTTTTAGTACTGCTTTTGAAACCTAAGATTCAGTGGGTTAAAAGCCCCATTTAAATCAAGAAGGTGTTTGATTTGGTTTGTTCCAGAATTGCTCTTAGTAAATCAGCCACTTTCACAGCAGTTCAAATACTATAACTGACAAAATGGATCTCCTATTAAATATTATCTACAACTAATGCACAAAATATGTTTATATTTCAATTATCAAGGCAAAACAATGGCCTATCAAAGTTTACATCAGTACATTTCTTTTTAGAAATTTGGCCCAGTAAGAGTGCTAAAAGGCACAAAGTTGCCTGTTGTATATCTAAAAGCTTTTTACTCTGGTCTCTAAACATAAGGATGTAATTAGGAAATGAGACACAAGACATGCAGCAGAGCTCAAATCACACACTATAAAACAGATAATTTAACTTCTCCCTAGATAAGGAGCCATTGTTCTTAACAATGGAGGGAGTCATATTTTGAATGCAGGACACATTTTGGAAAATAAATGCGTTTCCTGTATTACACTAGTTAAATTAAAGCAAAACTATAATCTAAAAATAAATCTTGGCTTAATTAAACGAGCAACAAACTTTTTTTTATGAAAAAATATATATTGTAGGGATTTTCCTATTGAGTAAAATAAGGGTACTCCCACTGCCGAGAGGTTTATATTTCCAGAGTTAATACAGTTTAAACCCATGTTTTTTTTACATTAGCAGTGCCCTCTAGTGGTCAAATTCTAATTAGATTTCCTGTTAGATTCTAATGGAGAGGAAAGTCAGAAAAGTCAGAGACATACAGTTCTCCATAGAATGTGATAGAAACTGCCTGTCACTTCCTGTCAGTTAGAACTATCAGGAAGTAAACACAGTAAATTCACTTCCTGATTATTTAAACAGCTATCATTTTTGAATAAAACATCTGACAGCGATGGGAGTACCCTTGTTTTATTCAGCAGGAAATGCTCTATAAACTATGTGTTTTCATAAAAAAAAGTTTACTGCTCCATTAACTTTTCCCTTTAACTCTTTAAAGACAAAACAATGTGCAACGTATTGCTTTGCAATGATTAGCAGATTACTTTGATCCTTAACCATTTATCTGAAAAGACAGCACACTGTTCATATTTAAACATCTGTTTCAATAATTTTTCTGTGAACATACACAAACATGCTATTGTTTCTTTCGGCAGACCCTGATCTTTTTCAAAGTACCACTGGTTTTGTATTCCCCCTAGCATGTCGAAATAAGTTGACATAGAAAGACGCAAAAATATTTTGCTTTTATTTAAAATCATAGTGAAATTCCAAAGTTACTAAAAAAATTCCTAAATCCTTATGAGTATCATCAGTAAAAAGGGAAGACTCTTCCCTTCCTAATAACAGTATCCTCATCATTACCTGATGCAGAAGGGCTACGATATGGGCTTATTAGAGTCTTCAACTTTCTCCTAACTACACAGTTCACTTTGACCTTATTCAATGATGAGAACATGTGGGTATTGACACCAGTGGTTGCATGATCACTGTTATGATTACCCACATGTTTGAAAACATTAAAAAGAGAACAATTTCCCATTTATTATGGCAGTTTTGTTTAGTTTGGATGAAAGGGGGGCTGCCTACAAATACTTGCTGGCGGTCAAATGGAGGACATTGCCCTGTGTAACATCACATTCAAGAATGGTGATGTCACTAGGTGAACAGCTTCCTCGGACACAGAACTACATTTTGGTATACAGGACTCACCCTGCTCCCATCCTCTAGGAATAGTAATCTAGTTAGTGTAAAGCTGGAGTTCTGGTCAAGATTTGAAGATAACATATTTTTATAGAACAGTGGCGACTACTCTTATTTTCTTTACAGCAAATAATAAATATAATTTGATCTTTACCCCTACTTTTGAAAGGAAGGTAATGAACTTTTTGGACATCAATATATTCATGGCATATAACTCGCTGATGACTAAGAAGACATTAAAAATAGGAGTAGACTGCAACAGAGTTATATTGTAAGATATTAGCCATTTTGGAAGATTGCTTACAAACGTACCTTTTGGGCAGTTCCACCATTTGAAGCAGAAATGGACAAGAGGTCCAAACTATAAAAAGTGGGCAGAAGGGTTATAACAACAGATTGTAAACAAAGAATATAATACTGATATTTTGGAAAAAGCTATTTTTTTGTGGATGTTATAGGTAAAAATTAACTGTTAAGACCAAAATAGAAAGCAACAGAAAAAAAAGAGGATTTTAGTCTTACATGTTAAATCCTTTTCTCTTAGTCCATATAGGTTACTGGTAACTTTGGGTAGGCAACCGCCCCATTAAGTAGGCAGGAACAATTCCTGAAGAGAATGCTGGGTGGAGCCTACCTTCTCTCCTTAGCTGCATCTAGCCACTTCCTCTCCAGAAAGATTTGAGACACTAACTAGCGACTAGGTAAGCATGAACCCTAAAGGACTCCCACGTTCAGTCACAGGAGAGCCAAGCATGGTCCCTTGACAGGGTGGGAGACCAATACCCTATATGGACTAAGAGAAAAGGATTTAACAGGTGAGACTAAAATCCTCTTTTCTCTGTCGTCCAATATAGGTTACTGGTTACCAGAGCCTATATGAACCATCAGATCATAGACAGCCCAACAATAACAACAAAGCATCAATGGACACAAAACCGGTGCATAACCACACCAGTAACGCAGCACAGCACACGAAACTCGAGCCAACTGGGCTCAAAATTGAAGGAACACTGAAGAGACGACATGAGAACCTAGACAGGCAAAACTGCCTCCAGGATCTTCCGTCCAAAGCTGGCACTGGCCGACACCAGCACATCAACGCGGTAGTGCTTAGAAAAGGTGTGCACAGATGACCAAGTGGCAGCCTTGCACAATTGAGCAGCTAAGGCTTGATTCTTGTAAGCCCAAGATGCCCCAATGGATCTAGTGGAATGAGCCAAAACCCTAAATGGAACAGGCTTCTTCCACAATTCATAATTCTTACGAATAGAAGCCTTAATCCAGGACGCAACAGTCACTTTGGATACAGGTCTCCCCTCCCTGGGGCCTTCAGGAATGATGAACAAGGTGCCAGACTGGCGAATAGAACTTGAGACAAAGCACTACATCTAACATGTGAAGATCCCTTTCCTTGTCGGACGTAGGGTCAGGACAGAAAGAGGGAACCACGATTTCCTGATTAATGTGGAATTCCAAGACCACCTTCGGGAGAAACTCTTGAGAAGTGAAAACTGCCTTGTCTTTGTGAAACAACAAAAAGGGTGGTTTACAAGACAGGGCATGCAGTTCTGCATGCACAGAGGAATAGTAGTAAAGGGCTCAAAAGGAGGGCGCTGAAGGACGCCCTAAACCAATTTAAGATCCCACTGAGGAGTAGGGTTCTTAAAGGCAGGATGAGTATGAGCAACACCCTGAAAGAAAACCTTGACATCAGGAAGGATAGCGATACGTCTCTGAAAGAAGACAGAGAGTGCAGAAGTCTGAACCTTAAGGGAACTCAAAGTGAGACCCTTATCCAATCCGTCCTGCAGGAAGGACAGGACTGTTCATCAAATTCCTGGGAGAGATCCCTATCAGCGCACCATGAGAGAAAGGTAGACCAGACTCTATGGTAGGCCTTAGAGGAAAAAGGCTTGTGGACACGAAGCATAGTGGCCACCACACCAGAAGAGAAACCCTTCTTCTTCAGTAATGAAGATTCAATTCCCATGCCATCAAACCCAGACGGTCCACATCATCCTTCACAGGTACCCCTGCAGAAGGAGATCCAGACGGCGGGGAAGCTGAAAAGGCTCCTCCACGGACAGATCCGGGAGCACCAGAAACCAAGCTTGATGAGGCCAGTATGGAGCAATCAGAATGACTGGAAAACGCTCCAGTTGCAGTTTCTGCAACACCCTGTGTAGAATGGGAATGGGAGGAAAGATGTACGTCAGAGGGAAGAGCCAAGGGATCGACATGGCGTCCACTGCCAGAGCTAGAGGGTCCCTCCAGCAAGAGCAGAATATTGAACCTTCTGACTGTGCCTTGTTGCCATCAGATTGATGCAAGGAAGTCCCCACTTCTGAACAATGAGGCTGAATACTTCTTGATTCCGTTCCCACTCTCCGCTGTCCATTGTGTGTCTTCCAGCACGTTGTCTACCCCTGGAATATGAACTGCGGATATGGCTGGAACATGTTCTTCTGCTCAGGTTAAAATAGCTTTGACCTCTAACCAAGCAGCGAGACTTCATGTACAGCCTTGCTTCTTGATGTAAGCCACAATCGACACAAGGGTCATACAAGGCGCGAGTAGTCAGCCAGAGCCACAGGTCAGAACTGGAGTGGATACTCTGACAAGCTGGGGTCAAACATGGAGCAAGTAGACAGCCAGAGCCAGAGTTCAGAACCGGTGTGGCTAGTCAGACAAGCCGGGGTCATACACGGAGAGAGTAGTCAGCCAGAGCCACAGGTCAGAACCGGAATGGATAGTCAGACAAGATGGGGTCATACATGGAGCGATAGACAACTAGAGCCACTGGTCAGAACCAGTGTGGATGGTCAGACAAGCCGGGGTCATACACAGAGCGAAAACGGAAGACAAATCAGGGTCACAACAAGGAGGAAACTTAACTAGCAATAGCAGGAACACCACGTAAGGGCAATTAGCCTTAGATCCAGGAAAGTTCATATAGGCCCTCACAGAGATGGGAATCTATTAGTCAAATTAATGCGTGCTTATAAAGAAGCGCCTGCACCCCTGACCACCAGACCGAACCGTGAAATAGCACAAGGGTATCTGGCAGCACAGATGCCAAGGTACACTGTGATATATGCCCCAGAGCTCTGCTCCCAAACCTGTGCTCCCAGCTTCAGATGAATACTGGTAAGCTCAGGTCCACTACCTTCAGCAAAATAAAAAAATCTTTTTGCATTTGCCATTCTATGGCTACCAGTGCAATACCGGAACAAGGCTGTGGTGTCAGATATTGTATATGTTGTTCTGTGGGTACCAGTGAGGAAAATATGGGGAAGTAGACAGTGTATGTCTGGTTTAATGGCTACCAGAGAGAGTGAAACAAGGCTGGGGTGTCAGACATTGTATGTCTGGTTCTCTGCCTACCAGTGGGATAGTAGAAGAAGACTTCTGTGTCAGACTGTACATTGGTACTTCTGTGGTTACCAGTGGAACAAAGATGTGGAAGCAGAAATTGTATATGAGTATCACGGTGCCCATGCTCCCCTTGCGACATTCTGTCAGTCTACACTTTTCTTTACTCCTACTGGCTATTCTGTGCTTGTCCAGCCCAGTATGGGCTTTATATACTGGGTTCTGGCACCCCTCCGGTGCCCTTTCGTGGTGTTCCTGTACCAGTGCTTGTTCCTGCTCTCAGTATTCCCAGTGTACCGACCCAGCCTGCCTGACTACTCTGCATCTCATCTCCTGCCTGTGAACCGACCCGGACTGCCTGACCATTCTTCTCCTGCTCCCGTGTACCGATCCGGCTTGGCTGACGTTCCTGCTCCGTGTACCGACCCAGCTTGGCTGACGTTCCTGCTCTGTGTACCGACCTGGCTTGGCTGACGTTCCTGCTTCGTGATTCAACCCGGCTTGGTTGACGTTCCTTCTCTGGCTGCCTCTGTGTTGCCTTGGCGACATTCCTATTGGTTAGGCATTTGTGACGCTCCCGGTTGTTTGCGACCTCAGGGCGAGTTGCTCAGTTGCCCAGTCCATTCCTGTCACGGTAGTGCTCAGTTGTGTGCCTTCGTTACTGCTCCTGCAGAGTGCAAGTGGCCTAGACTCCGGTACTGCTACGGCAGAGTGCAAGTGGCCTAGACTCCGTTACTGCTACGGCAGTGTGCAAGTGGCCTTGTCTCCGTTACTGCTATGGCAGTGTGCAAGTGGCCTTGTCTCCGTTACTGCTCCTGCAGAGTGCAAGTGGCCTTGTCTCCAGTTCTGTTAAGGCAGAGTGCAAGTGGCCTAGTCTCCGTTACTGCCCCTGCAGAGTGCAAGTTGCCTAGTCTCCGTTACTGCTACGGCAGTGTGCAAGTGGCCTTGTCTCCGTTACTGCTCCTGAGAAAGTGCGAGTGGCCTTGTCTCTATTACTGCTACGGCAGTGTGCAAGTGGCCTTGTCTCCGTTACTGCTCCTGCAGAGTGCAAGTGGCCTAGTCTCCGTTACTGCTCGGCAGTGTGCAAGTTGCCTTGTCTCCGTTACTGCTTCTGCAGAGTGCAAGTTGCCTAGTCTCCGTTACTGCTATGGCAGTGTGCAAGTGGCCTTGTCTCCGTTATTGCTATGGCAGTGTGAAAGTGGCCTTGTCTCCGTTATTGCTATGGCAGTGTGCAAGTGGCCTAGTCTCCGTTACTGCTACGGCAGTGTGCAAGTGGCCTAGTCTCCGTTACTGCTACAGCAGTGTGCAAGTGGCCTATCTCCATTTACTGCTACGGCAAAACACTAGTTGCCTGGTCTCCGTTACTGCTACGGCAGTGTTATATGTTGAACAGTTTCTGATACTACTCTGGCAGTTCACGTTTGTCTGCTAACCTATTACTGGGCGTTACTTATCCTTAAGAACTCTATCTTGAGTGAGCTCCATCCCGCGGGCAGAGAAGGGAAGACTCAGGTCCGCACCTGAGAACACACTACAGGTACGTACCTGTATGGACAATGGATCCAGAGACCAAATGCACACAGAGGATATGCAGGTTCGCACCTGTACAGACCAAGTAGCAATAAGACCGGCTGCGCTACAGGTCCGCAACTGGAAGCCGCAGAGGTCAAAGGCTAGAGGAAGTCCGCCAAGCCACCAAGGACAACCCTAAGTTATCCCCTGGAGCATTTGTATGCTGGTTGCGCAGTTGACAATCCCAGGCAATGTCAAGGTGGTGGTGAGACACACCGGAGTAAATACGGAATGTTTGGTCAACCAGAGCCGCAGGTTTGCACCAGATTGGATGTCAGACAGGCCAAGGGGTCATACACAGAGCTGGTAGTCAGACAGAGCCACAGGTCAACACCAGAATGGATAGTCAGCCAAGCCAGAGGTCATACACGGTAAGGTTAGTCAGCTAGAGCCACAAGTTTGCACCAGATTGGATGTCAGACAGGCCAAGGGGTCATACACAGAGCGGGTAGTCGGACAGAGCCACAGGTCAACACCAGAACGGACAGTCAGACAAAACCGGATCACACACAGAGCCCAAAAGCACAACTGCACTGGAACACCACGAACGGGCAACTGAAGTGGTGTCCAGGCAGTTTTTAACCTGATTGCTCCACCGCTAGAGGTGGAGCATAACGTGCGCTGTAACTTTAAGAACCAGGTTGCGACGTCATCAGGGAATCCCTGAGACACGCGCCTGGTTCAGATGCGGCTGGAGCCGCCAGAGGGAGCAACGAGGAGGACAGTCACCTGGAAGGACGCCAGAGCGCAGGGCCGGCTCCACCTAAAGGCAAGGTAGGCGCCGGCCTAGGGCGCACACGTACTGGGGGCGTACACACTACGCCGGGAGCCGCAACACAGTCAGGTCTGTGTTGCTACAGCGATCCCTCATCGGGTCGGTTCTTTAGTAGCATATGTATATGTAACCTGCCTTGTGTCTGTATTATTCTGTTAAAATACTACAGGACCTGTGAGGGTTATTATATTATTGTGTTTTCAATAAAACTGTGTTTTATCCTAAACCACTGTGTCTGTGTGTCAAACAAACCGTTACAATGAGGTTCTATGGCTAGCAGTGTGACAAGTGAACAAAGCTGGGAAATCAGACAGGGTATGTGTGTTTCTGTGATGACCAGTGGACAATGGAACAAGGCTGAGGATATAGGATTGATAGGGTCTTTACAAATGGGAAAAGGTCAATATGTTTAATAGTAGATTAGGAAATTCTGCATAGTGTCAGTATTGGCATATAGTCTTGATAAGATGAGGGAAGGATGTTAAAGGGTAGAGAAGTGCAAGTAAAATATCATCAGCATATGCCACTACTTTATGTGCAGATTAATATATCATTTATATAAAACAATCCGGCGCTGCACATATAAAGGTCAATGATATCCAACAGAAATATATAAATACACAATATCAGTGAAAAAATGATTTATTCTAGCCACACCCAGTCATAACTCCATGACAAAAAACTGGTTACAGTCCCAATCCACTCAAAAATATTAAATGATAAGAACTTATATATTTAGAACAAACTCCACTATTAAAGTGACACTGGTCTAAATTATATACAAAAAAAAAATCACAAAGAAAATATAAAGCAGTAAAATCAAATAAAATATTTTAAAATCTAAATGATGGGATAAGTTCAAACACGTGTGTGCAAGCCAAAATTGTTGTTCGGCAACACTGGTTTAAATCCCAAACAATAATCTCAAATCCTAAAATGCAGATGGACGTATATATATCCACTATACATGCCTCAATACATATGAAATAAATATCTTTCTGATCGTACTACAAATATCTCCTGGATCAAAGAATATATGCTATAATGTATAATCAACCTATATTACAGATAGAATGCAAACTTCCAGTAAAAGATGTCTGGAAAAATCTATGCCCCGCTATACCACAATCCACGCAGCTAGAACACCCCAAAACAGAACCCCGGAAAGTGTGCTGAACTAAGTCTCAGACACCCTCAACATCTGCACATGACAGACCAGAGACGCCGCCAGACAGACAATCTTCTCTTGGAGAAAAGTCAAACCCACCACACCTCCTCCGTCCTGCAGCACAGTCCCACAGGTGTCAAAAAAACAAAACACACACCACACTATCATATGGGCTCTTACAGTGTTACCGCTGCGTGAAAAAGAGGCTATATCGGAGCATGGATTATACACATACAACACACCATATGGATGTACAGCAAATAGCCACAATGCCAACAACCATCTAGTGTATATAGATATAAAAACATATACCCCAATGCACATTTAAATAATTCACTATATTTCAATAGAACTTCACCTTTAAAGTGTATGTTACTCTAACTGAACACTACCTACAAAACGATCGAAGCAATCAATAATTCCCCTTTTTTTGTGAGAAACATTCTATATTAGTGCAAGAAACTGTTGCCTTAAATCATATAGCAACAAATAATATTTATTCACGTTATATTAGTTGGTTACATTGACTCACAGTTACCCGAACCCTTCTCCAGCCCACGGGATTCACACACAGGGGTCTCCGCACCTCCGGCGTTATGCCGATCTCTTTGACCACAGGGTATTATGTATACTTTGTGGGGTTTCTTCTATTCACAATGCAACTTTCCCACTGCAGTAATTGCTATGGCATCTTCTTTGTGTGGTTGGCGGGATTATACAGCCATTTTGCTCCACGTGTATAGGTATTTTCTATTTTTAGGATTGCTCTTTCAACACGTACATTCTTCATTCAATGGACTACAAATAGAACATGATTTTCAAAACCTCCAACGTGTTTCTGTAATAGCTTTGGCATCATCCCGCGCGTTGTTTTGGGCATTGGGTCTGGGAGCTCTTGGCATCTGTAGTGGCCGCCTGCGTTATCTGGCTTGGAGGTTCGGCGGGTCTAGATGACGTGGGATGGGTGCAGACATTTGACTAGATGAGTCACTTATGGGAGCGAGGCTGCGTATTGACTCAGGCCTCAACTTTATACAGGAAGGTCTTTCTGTCTCCTCCTATTTTCTTCCTGGTTCTTAGTATTTAAAGGGATAGTAACGTCAGAAAAAAGTATTAACTATATGGTAAATACAATTAATAGAGAGTACTTGCACTTATTCGTATATCTCAAACCGTTATGGTTTGAGAGATATAGGAAAATAAAGTTCTCCGCTCCCTTCCCTTTCTGCTTGATGAGCTGTAAAGCTGTCAGAAGCAGATTCTGGTCACTTGACCAGACACTGCTCTTCAGCAGCGCCGATATAACAATATTTAAAGATAAATACTTCATCGGAATGGTCTACAAGGTGTGCTTGCAAACCAGGCACACCTTGTAGACCGCTCCGATGAAGTATTTGTAGTAGAGATCCCAATTCCAGGCAGCAGTACAATTACATCTGTGCTATTCCCCATATAGCGCCACCATAGTTGTTCTTTGATAGCAGAATAATATATGTTTATGCTGAAAATTAGTTCCTGTGTATGGATCCTATTCTGCAAATGTTCTAGTGAAAGGACAACCTGATTCTGTTGATGATTATAAAGAAGAGAGGATTTTTGTCTTACCTGTTAAATTCTTTTCTCTCAGTCCATAATGGATACTGGTCTCCCATCCTGTCACGTGACCATGCTTGGATCTCCTGTGGCAGAACGTGGGAGTCCTTCGGGTTCATTCTCACTGGAGTCTTTTTTCCCTTCTTACTATCTAGTCAATAGTTAGTGTCTCAAACCTTACTGGAGCTAACTGGCTAGCTGCAGCCAAGGAGGGAAGGTAGGATCCACCCCTGCATTCACTTCTAGAATTGGCTAGATAGTAAGAACGGAAAGAAGACTCCTGTGAGAATGAACCTGAAGGACCCCCACATTCTGCCACAGGAGAGCCAAGAAAGGTCACATGACAGGGTGGGAGACCAGTAACCTGTATGGACTAAGAGAAAAGGATTCAACAGGTAAGACTAAAATCCTCTTTTCTCTGTTGTCCAATACAGGTTACTAGTAACTTTGGGATGTCCAACCATTGAGTTTCCCAGAGGCAGGAAGGAAGGCAAGGACCAGGCACAGGCCCCCAAAGTCACCAGAGCATATCTGAACCATCAGATCAGAGATAGCCCAACAATAACAAGGAAGTGTCAACTGAAACTGAACAGAGGTAACAACATCCAAGGAACTGTTACACAGCATACTGAACTAGAGCCAACAGGGCTCAGAAGTGAAGGAGCACTGAAGAACCGAAAATAAGATCCTAGACAGGCAAGACTGCCTCCAGGATCTTCCTCACAAAGCTGGCATCAGCCGATGCCAACACATCAACACGGTAGTGCATCGAAAAGGTGTGCACAAATGACCAAGTGGCAGCCTTGCACAACTCATCAGTGGAAGCCTGATTCTTGTAAGCCCAAGAAGCCCAAATTGATCTTGTAGAATGAGCCGTGACCCGAAAGGGAACAGGCTTCTTCCTTAGCTTGTAAGCCTTACGAATAGCGGACTTAATCCAAGACGAAATGGTCACTTTGGATGCGGGACTTCCTGCCCAGGGGCCCTCAGAAATGTCAAACAGCGCATCAGACTGTCGAATGGACTGTCGATGTATATAAAACTTGAGACAACGTACCACGTCTAAAAAGTGGAGATCCCTCTCCTTGTCAGAGGTAGGGTCAGGGCAGAAGGAAGGCACCATAATCTCCTGATTAATGGGGAACTCAGAAACCACCTTCGGGAGAAACTCCTGCAAAGTGCGAAGCACCAAACAGGGTGGTCTGCAAGACAAAGCATGCAACTTTGCAACACGGTGAACGAACACGATCGCCAGGAGAAAAGCCATTTTCCACGTCAGAAGGCGTAGAGGAATAGTAGCCAAGGAGTCAAAGGGAGGGCTCTGAAGGACGCCCAAAACCAAATTAAGATCCCACTGAGGAGAGGGAGTCTTGAAAACAGGATGAGTGTGAGCAAGGCCCTAAAAGAAAAACTTGACATCAGGAAGAACAGCAATGCTCTTCTGAAAGAAAATAGAGAGCGCAGATATCTGAACCTTAAGGGAACTCAAACTGAAGCCCTTATCCACACCGTCCTGCAAGAAGGCCAGGACCGTAGGCAGATCAAGATCCTGAGATAGATCCCTATCAGCACACCAAGAAAGAAAGGTCGACCAGATACAATGGTAGGCCTTTGAAGAAACAGGTTTATGGGCACTAAGCATAGTAGAAAGAAAATCCCTTCTTCCTCAGTACTGAGGATTCAAGTTTCCAAACCGTCTATCACTGTGCCCGTGATTGCTCACCCTCGCTGTCAGTCAGATGTGTGTGTTCCCCATTGGCTGCCTGTTTAACGCCCGCCTTGCACTGCCTATTTAAACCAGCCTGAGACACCCTTTGGTTCCTCTTTCGTGGTGTCTCTGTACCTGCAGTCACCTGTATGGTGTTTCCTTGGGCCTGTGATCTTGTGCCAGTGTCAGAGTTTCTCCACTGTCAGGACTGCTGCTGCATGGTTCCTGTCCTCGTTCCAGATCCGGTTGTCCGTAGTTCCTGATTCTGCTCTGCTCCGGTCCTGACGTTGTTCCTGATTCCGTTCCTGACCTGGTTGGCCGTCCTGCCGTTCCTGCAGTTATCCTGGAGGGCAACCTGTTCCCGTGCTGTATCCTGATTCTCTGCTTCTGGCTGCCTTGGGCGACATTTTCATCTTGTGGTTTACTCCACATACTGGTTACTGATCCCCGTACACAGAACCGGTTGGGCGTTCCATTTGCTCCAGTACGCGGTACTGGTTTACTCCATATAGCCGGTTGCTGATCCCAGTGCATAGAACCGGTTGGGCGTTCCATTTGCTCCAGTACGCGGTACTGGTTTACTCCATATAGCCGGTTGCTGATCCCAGGGCATAGAACCGGTTGGGCGTTCCATTTGCTCCAGTACGCTGTACTTGTTTGCTCCTTAGATCCGGTTGCTGATTTTGTTACATAGAACCGGTTGGGCGTTCCATTTGCTCCAGTACGCGGTACTGGTTTACTCCACATATCCGGTTGTTGATCCCAGTGCATAGAACCGGTTGGGCGTTTCATCTGCTCCAGTACGTGGTACTGGTTTACTCCATTTACCGGTTGCTGATCCCGTTACTAGAGCCGGTTGGGCGTTCCGTTGCGCTCCAGTACATGTTACTGGTTTACTCCAATTACCAGTTGCTGATCCCATTACAAGAACCGGTTGGGCGTTCCATTTTGCTCCAGTACGTTACCGGTTTACTCCAATTACCAGTTGTAGACGCTGTTGCATAGAACCGGTTGGGCTATTCCACTGTCTTCATATCCCTGCAGGCTGCCTTGCCCAGTTATTGGCAAGGCTGGTAGAGCCTCATTTCAGTCTGTTGTACCATCTTACTGGCTGCCTTGCCCGGTATATTGGCAGGGCCGGTAGAGCCTATTTTCATTCAGTTTACCATCTCACTGGCTGCCTTGCCCGGTATATTGGCAGGGCCGGTAGAGCCTATTTACATTCTGTTGTACCATCTTACTGGCTGCCTTGCCCGGTATATTGGCAGGGCTGGTAGAGCCTATTTACATTCTGTTGTACCATCTTACTGGCTGCCTTGCCCGGTATATTGGCAAGGCCGGTAGAGCCTATACTGCCGTATCTTACTACTACTGTTTGCACCCAAATTGCATAATTGATACATGTGTATGTACTGACCCATGGGGGTTCCCATTAAACTTTTCAATAAAGTTTGATTTTTATCTTACTATGTGTCTGAGATTCATAACAAACCGTGACACCGTCAAGGCTAGACAATGAACATCCTCTTTCCAAAGGTAACCCTGTAGAAGTAGTTCTGGACGGCAAGAGAGCCGAAATGGCTCTTCCACAGACATCGCTCCAGTCTCAGTTTCCTTAGCACCCTGTGCAACATGGGAATGGGAGGAAAGATGTAAGCCAGGGGAAATAACCAAGGAATGGACATGGCATCCACCTCTAGAGCTAGATGATCCCTCCAGCGAGAGTAGAACTTCTGAATCTTCCGGTTGTGTCTTGTCGCCATTAGGTCGATGCATGGAAGACCCCACCTCTGAACAATGAGGTTGAACACCTCTGGGTGCAGTTCCCACTCTCCTCTGTCCACAGAGTGTCAACTCAGGAAGTCTGCTATGACGTTGTCTACTCTGGGAATGTGAACTGTGGATATGGCAGGGACATAGTCTTCTCCCCAGGACAAAATAGCCTTGTCTTCTAACCAAGCTACGAGACTTCTTGTTCCGCCTTGCTTGCTGATGTAAGCCACTGCTGTGGCATTGTCGGACTGGACCCGAACCAGGCAATCCTTCAGCTGGCATGTCCAGTGGCGAAGGGCATGAAATATCACCCGAAGCTCCAACACGTTGATGGGAAGGAGAGATTCCTCCGGAGACCACCGTCCCTGAGGATTCAGGTGACCCAGAACTGCTCCCCAGCTGGATAGGCTGGTATCTGTCGTCACCATGGTCCAGAAGGACACCAGGAAGGGCTTCCCCTTCAGCAGACTGGAGAGGCTGAGCCACAGCGACAGACTCAGTGCCACATGAAGAGGGAGGGATACTGACATCTTCAGGTGGTCTGGCTGACCCCTGTACACCTGAATCACGAACCTCTGGAGTTCCCTGGTGTGAGCCATGGCAAACGGGACTGCTTCTATGGTGGCAATGAACTTTCCCACTAAAGAGGACAACTTCTTGGCTGGAACTGGATCGTGAGCCAGAACAGCAGAAACCCTGTGGGTGAACTGATGAACCACCTCGTCCCTGAGAAACACCATGCTCTGCTGAGTGTCGAAGAGAAGGCCCAGGAAGACCAGACGCTGGGATGGGACAAGATCCAACTTGTCTATATTGAGGATCCACCCGTAATGGGTGAGTGCATGATGTATGGAGTGACTCTGATGCGTTCTGATGAAGGACGGACACTAAGGCTCCCAGGACATGACTGAAGACTTGAGAAGCTGTAGTCAGCACAAAACGGAAAATGCCCTTGGTCGCAGGCAAATCTGAGATACTGCTGGCTCTCTGGATGAATGGCGATGTGCAGATATGTGTCCTGAAGATCCAGGGAAGAAAGGAATTCCCCACGGGACATCGTAGCAATCACCGTCCTTAGGGACTCCTGGTGATAATGAGTCTTGATCAGAAAGGAATTGAGATCCTTCAGGTCTAAAATCGGGCAACAGCCACCATCCTTCTTAGAAACCACAAATAGTTTTGAGTAAAAACCCAAATGCGTTCCTGAACGGGAACCGGTTCCAGAACTTCCTCATCCAGAAGGGCCTGGATAGCGCCGAACAGATAGAGTTTCTCTATGCACTGAGGCGTGTGAGAAGGGAAAAAACAGAAGGGAGGAAAAGAGGTGAAAGGGATCCTGTACCCTTCCGCCACCACCTGCAAAACCCACGGGTCCACCACTGAGTCCTCCCAGATGCTGTGGTAGTGGCACAGATGGCCACCCACAGCCGAGCGGGGACCTGGGTTCCGCGAGTCATGCCGAAGAAGGCTTGGAAGCCTTAAGGCTTGGTGGAGGCCTTGGGCTTCCATTGTTATTTGGGCTTGGAGCAGTAACGCGGAGTTGAGGGAACCGTCTGGTTCACTAGGCGTGTCTCAGACTGGAAAGAACGAAAAAGACGATTACGTTAAATAGGCGTCTTCTTCCTAGAGACCATAGGCAGAAGGGAACTCTTGCCCCCTGTGGCCTCACTAATGAGATCCTTAAGTTCTGGCCCAAACAAAGAAGTGTCAGCAGACCAGATCTTGAGCCAAAGAGCCTGTCTAGTAACCACAGACAAGGTGGAAACCCTAGCCACCAAAAGGATGGCATCAAACAAGGCAGCAGATACATAGTGCTGGGCTTCAGAAATGTTGGCAAGTAGCCGCAACATATCAGGAGTAGGAGCTCCCTGACGGACAGCAAGTGTGAGCTGTTCAGTCCAAACAGCAATTGCCCTATTTACCCAGGCTGCAGCAAACGCTGGGCGTAGGGAAGTACCAGCGGTGGCAGAAATGGACATCAGGGAGCCTCAAGTTTCTTGTTAGTCCAGCTCTTAAGAACTGAAGCATCAGCAACTGGCAAGGCAGTGGACTTAGAAAGCCTAGAAACAGGTGCATCCACCTTAGGGGGATGAACCCACTGAGCAAGCGCCGCATCAGAAAAGGGATAAAGCTTAGAAAATTTCTTGGAGACAGAAGGTTTTCTGTCTGGAGACTTCCACTCCTCAGACACTAGGCGGTCAAGAGTGGGGTTAGGTGGAAAACAAGTATGGGGCCTCTTAGGCTCCTCAAATACATCCGAGGGATCCGAAGAAACCTCTTGAACCAAGGGAATGTTTAGGGTGTTTAAAATGGCCCTGATCAGGCACTCAGCCGAGGGATCAGGATCAGCCTCAAAGGGGTCCCCAAAGAACTGAGGAGAGCTCACAGCAAAACATTCCTCTTCATCAGAATCCACCAACAGTTCCTCCTCAGAGGAATCTGATATTTCAGGTACTCCCTGCATTTTCGGCAGGGAAGATCTGACAGAAGTAGGGGTCTGCCAGGAGTGGAAGACCCCCTGTAACTGGGATAGAAAAAGTTGTAATGTAGACTGGAGGTCTCTAGTAGCAGCCTTAAAGCACCAAAACTGGCTCTAATGCATGGCTGGAGGTCCCTGGGGGAGACTCAGGGACAGCAGAACATGCTGGGCATAAATTACCTGAAAATTCTCTAGGTAACCCTGATTGACATGAGGAGCAATGCTCAATGAGGGACACTGAGACCCCAGTGTCCTTAGTTTTTGGTCTGGCCCCAAGCTCCAATGGATTAGACATTCTCACAGTGTTAAAACATTCACGTATAAGGTATCACCCAAATACAGTGTGTAGGACTAAAAGTTCACCCCAGAAATCGCTAAAATACACTTATATGGCAGGCGAAGGGTTAATCTGCAGAGGAGAGAAGTAGATTCCAAGCCCTGCTCATTCAGTGAGAGCACGAAATGGCTGCTGTGACGGGAGCCAATCAGAAACGAGTGTACCCAAACAGTGCCCAAAGCACCCTGAGCCCCCCCAACACACACCAAACGTTTACCGGATAACAGAGCAAGGGCAAGCAATTAAAATGAGCCATCTCTGAAGTCGCTACTATGAGTGGTTGCAGAGACATGTCCCAAACTGTAAGGTCCCATAGAGGTGAATAGAGCAATGGCGTCTATGCGGTAAAAGCGTGCAAACACTAAATTTGCAAAGTTGTAACTGAGAAGTAAATGTGCACCAAACATTACTAAAACATGTCACTAGACCCCATAAACACTGAACCCAGTAAGGAAAGTGCCAAAAAAAAAACCAAAAAAAACAAAACAAAAGATGCTAAACCAGCAGCCAAAGGGTTAAGTTTACCACAGAAACTTGCTCCAAAACACCCAACAGACATACAGATAAACCCAATGAATGCAGGAGTGTGCAATAGGAACTCCAAAGGAAAACCCCTGTGGAGGGGCACTGTGGGACATGTAGACCTTCAGTACTCAAAGGGTTGCTCATCTTTCCTGCAGATCTGTGTTCAGAATACCAAGAAGAAGCCTCAGTGGGCAACTCCTTAGGAAAGAACTTGAACCCAAGATTTTCCCCCAGGGCTGGATACTGAGCACCTGGATACTGAGCTAGCCACATCTAAGGGCATTGTCAGTTATGGTAATCTGCCTAATGGTGGTATTCCATATCTAACAGAAAAAATAAAAAATAGGTAAAACTATAGCATAACTGTTCTCTTGCCTGTATCTTCATTCAAGGAACAAATCTTACTGGAGCCGATTGGCTAGTTGCAGCCAAGGGGGGAAGGTAGGTTCCACCCCCTGCATTCACTTCTAGAATTGTTCCTGCCTATTGAGAGGGGTGGATCACCTACCCAAAGTTACCAGTAACCTGTATTGGACGACAGAGAAAACTAGTTGGTGTTCTGATGGCTTAATTCAGCAGATGACACAGAGAAACTCAGGTACAAGTGAGCAAAGACATTGTAACAATATTTTATTTACAGTATATCTGTGCATACCCCTCCTGTTTGTGTGTGCCTGCCCTTTGATAGATCTATATATATATATATATATATAGAGAGAGAGAGAGAGAATGTGTTTGGTTTTTTTTTTTTTTTTTTTTTTTTTTGGGGGGGGGGGGAGTGGTTATGAGTGCACTTTTTCCTTTTATGAAATGTTGGAGGGTATGCTATAATCTATATATAAGAGCTAAGAGGTATGTTGTGGTAGGTGGTGTCAGCAATGAGTGCACATTTTCTTAATTTGTTAAATGCTGAAGGTTATGTTAGCAACAGCATATTACAATGTATTACATTATAATTTAAGAATAAGTGACCCTTAATTTAATACATTGCCTTACCTAGGTTGGTGCATTTCATGCAGCAGTCAAATCTTTCTTTCCCTCTCTCCCTATATATTACAGTTTCCTTTATTAAATTATGGATGTTTTTCTCTAGGTTATACCTACTCACAACAAACAATGGGCTGCAATAGACAAAAATGGCTCATAAGGGTCACTACTTTGTAACAGACTTCAATTTGAAATAACTAGCAGCGAAATACAAGAGATCAGATACAAGAAAAGATAGATGTTGCTGATGCTTATCTAGGTAAATCATCCGTTGAACAAAATTTGAGCCACTTATTCTTAAGAGTATAATTCCCCTTAATACTGATAATGCCAAACTGTAATTTCTAGAAAATCCCAAAACTGCCCAGAAAAGTTTTTAAATGTATCATTTACTTTGAGAACATAATAATCACCAAGCTGTAGTCTTCCCAGGTTTAATTATAAAAGTTTTAGTATTATTGTATGACAGAAAATAATAGCATTGCAGAATATCGATCTATTTCTTCAACATACCTCGAGTTACATAGGAAAGTAAAATATTGAATTCAAAAATGTTTATATTGCTTGTACTTATTAGAAAAGTCAATACAATTAAATTATGACTGAACAAACAAAGTTAATGATGGATGAAATTGAATCTCTATGAAGCTGTTTTGCTTTTGTAAATATATTATACATGTGACATAAGTACAGAATCAACCAGCACTCTCAGCCAACATAAAGTGAGAAAAAATCCTGTTTAATTGCTGTGTCAACGTTTCAATGTAACAAACTACATTCTCATCTGGATTTGATGAAAATGTAGTGTTTTACATTGAAATGTTGACACAGCAATTAAACAGGATTGTTCCTCACTTCATGTTGGCTGAGAGTGCTGGTTGATTCTGTACTTATGTGACCTACAAGTATCCTGTTCCAACCAACTTCATCAAAGTCCTTTGAATGGCTGAGGGGTAGTCAATTGACGGTGGTTTGGGTATGTTTGATGCAGTAAAAGAGTTAAGTCTTCGAGAGCCAAAATTACATCCATGCAGTGAAATGTGTTGGATACCTCTTTGGCACTGAAATATTTTAAAGAAATGTGCAGAGTGTTAGGTTCCTTCAAGGGATAGTAATACATCGATTAAATGAAATTTAATCGTAAGCCTTTTCGAATAGTAGTCTTAATCCAAGACCATATGGTCACCTTGGATGCCTGTCTCCCTGCCCTGGGATCCTCAGGAACGATGAACAAGGCTTCAGACTGGCGAACAGACTCAGTGCGGTGCACATAGAACTTAAAGGGGAACTACCAACCAGCAAAAACTTTATCTTGATTAAGCCGGCTCCAAAAGGGACTAACAGCGCAGGCGCACGGATGTCACTATGGCAAGATGTCCGTGCTTCCTGCTACTGTCAGCCTCCGAATAAATCGTAAATCTTTTAAACCAGGTAATATTTCTGGCGACTAACGCTACTAAGCAGCTAGTCGCCAGATGAAGACTTAATTAAGATAAAGTTTTTGCGGGGTTGTAGTCCCCCTTTAACACATCGCATCACATCCAACAAGGGAAGATCCCTCTCCTTGTCAGATGTAGGTTCAGGGCAGAAAGAAGGCGCCACAATTTCCTGATTAATGTGGAATTCAGAAACCACCTTTGGGAGAAACTACTGAGAAGTATGAAGAACCGCCTTGTCCTTGTGAAACACCAAAAAGGGTGGTTTACAAGACAGGGCATGCAACTTTCGCGACACGTCAAACAGACACAATCGCCAGGAGAAAATCCATTTTCCAAGTCAGCATGCGCAGAGCAATAGTAGCCAAGGACTCAAATGGAGGGCACTGAAGGATGCTCAAAACCAAGTTAAGATCCCACTAAAGAGTAGGACTCTTCAAGGCAGGACGAGTATGAGCAACGCCCTGAAAGAAAACCATGACATCAGGAAGGATACTGATACATCTCTGAAAGAAGACAGAGTGCAGAAGTCTGAACCTTAAGGGAACTCAAACTGAGGCCCTTATCCGCTCCATCCTGCAGGAAGGACGGGACCGCTGGAAAATCAAAGTTCTGGGAAAAATCCCTATCAGCGCACCAAGAGAGAAAGGTAGACCAAACTCTATGGTAAGCCTTAGAGGAAACAGGCTTGCGGGCACTAAGCATAGTGACCACCACACCAGAAGAGAAACCCTTCTTCTTCTTCATTATTGAGGATTCAATTTCCATGTCGTCAAACCCAGATGGTCCAACATCCTCCTTCCACAGGTACCCCTGAAGAAGAAGATCCGGACGGCGGGGAAACCGAAAAGGCTCCGCCACAGAGAGATCCAGGAGCTCCGGAAACTAAGCCTGACAAGGCCAGTACGGAGCAATCAGAACGACTGGAGAGCCCTCCAGACACAGTCTCCGCAATATCCTGTGTAGCATGGGAATGGGAGGAAAGATGTACACCAGGGGGAAGTACAATGGAATCGACATGGCATCCACTGCCAGAGCAAGAGGGTCTTTTCAAGTGACAGCAGAACAACGGAACCTTCTAATTGTGACTCGTCGCCATCTGGTCAATGCAAGGAGTTCCCCACTTCTGAACAATGAGGTTGAACACTTCTTGATTCAGTTCCCACTCTCCGCTGTCCACTGTGTGTCAACTTAGGAAGTCTGCCAGCACCTTGTCTACTCCTGGAATATCATCTGTGGCTCTGGCAGGAACATGTTCTTCTGCCCAGGTTAAGATAGCCTTGACCTCTAACCAAGCACTGAGACTTCTTGTACCGTCTTGCTTGTTGATGTAAGACATGGCCGTGGCGTCGCTGGACTGGACTCTGACTGGGCACCCCTCCAGATGACGCATCCAGTGGCGAAGGGCATGAAATATCGCCCGAAGCAGCAACACATGGATGGGAAGAAGAGATTCCTCCGGGGACCACCGACCCTGGGCATTGCTGTGACCCAGGACTGCTCCCCAGCCGGAGAGGCTGGCATCCGTTGTCATGGTAGTCCAGAAGGATATCAGGAAGGGACAGCCCTTCAGCAGATTGGAGAGGTTGAGCCACCACTACAGGCTCAGCTCCATGTGGAGAGGGAGAGACACATGACATCTTCAACAGATCTTGCTGACCCCTGCACATATGGATCACAAACCTCTGAAGTTCCCTGGTGTGAGTCATGGCAAACAGAACTGCTTCGATGGTGGAAATGAACTTCCCCACTAGTGAGGTCAGCTTCTTGGCAAGGACTGGATCGTGAGCCAGAACAGCTGATACTTTGTGAACAATCTGGTGAGCTACCTCGTCCGTGAGAAACACCATACCCTGCTTGCTGTCGAGGAGGAGACCCAGGAAGACTAGTCTCTCAGATGGGAGAAAGTCTGACTTGACCATGTTGAGGATCCATCCGTGATGGGTCAGTGCATGAATGCAGTCCTTGACCTGCATATGAAGGAGTTTCGGAGAGGGGGCCTACAGAAGCAAGTCGTCCATGTAAGGAGTTACTCTGATGCCATCCCGATGGAGGACAGTCACTAATACACCCAGGAAGCGATTGAAGACCTGGGGAGCTGTCGCCAGACCAAAGGGAAAAGCAGAAAACAGAACATGCCCTTGGTCGCAAGCAAACCGAAGGTTCTGGCGGCTCTGTGGATGTATGGCAATATGCAGGTATGCATCTTGAAGGTCCAGAGAAGCGAGGAATTCTCCAGGAGACATGGCCATGATCACAGTCCGCAGGGAGTCCTGGAGGTAATGAGTCTTCACCACAAAGGAATTGAGGTCTTTGAGGTCCAAAATGGGACAACAGCCGTCATCTTTTTTGGAAACCACAAACAGGTTGGAGTAAAAACCTAAACCCATTTCCGGCACTGGGACTGGTTCCAGAACTTCCTTGTCCAAAAGGGTCTGGATGGCACTGTAGAACAGACAGCGCTTCTCCACTCCCTGAGGAGTGTGAGAAGGAAAACATCTGAAAGGGGGAAGAGAGACAATAGGCATCCTGTACCCTTCTGACACAACCTGTAAAAGAGAAGACACAGAAATAGAGGGTGCCCAGTAGTGCCTGTAAATGTCACAAATCACTAATATATAAATATAATATAGAATATACTCACAAATATAATCGCTGGTTAATGGCCTACACCAAAACCAGCTATTAGGCTTGTGGGGGGGGATTAAATCTGCCCCCACTCAGATGTCTCCAACACTGTATCAGGTAGTCACCAGAATCCAAGGAGTTAAAAGCAGTTTAAAATGAAATTTAAAATGAACTAGGCGGCTGAATGTCTAAAAACATTTATTATAAAATACAAAACAACAAACCAAATATAAAGAATATATGATGTAACATTTCGCAGTACTATGACTGCTTTCTCAAACAAACTGGTTGCTACAAAATACAACCTGTAAAACCCATGGATCCCCCACTGTGTCTGTCCAGACACTGAGGAAGTGGAGCAAACGACCACCCACTGCAGCGTGGGGGCTGGGGTTCTGAGAGGTTTGGAGGCCTTGGGCTTGGTGGAGGGTTGCTTGGCCCTACATTGTTGTTCGGGGTTGGAGGAGGAGGGCGGAGCCTGGAAAACCGCCTGGTTCGCAGAACGCGCCTCAGCCTGAAAGGGACGAAAAAGCCGATTACGCTTGACTGAAGGCTTCTTCCTAGGCACTAAAGGGAGCAAAGTACTCTTACCCCCTGTGGCCTCACTGATTAGGTCCTTAAGCTTCGGCCCAAACAGAGAGGAACCTTGAAAAGGCAACGAAAGCAAGGCTTTCTTAGAGGTAGTGTCTGCAGACGAGATCTTGAGCCAAAAAGCCCATCTGGCTACGACAGACATGGTATAAACCCTAGCCGACATGCGGATGGCATCATAAATAGCAGCAGAAACATAATGATGAGCCTCAGAAATGTTGGCAAGAAGTCACAACATATCAGCAGTAGGAGCTCCCTGACGAATAGCCACAGTCAGCTGTTCAGACCAAACTGCATTGGCCCTGTTCATCCAAGCAGCAGCGAACGCTGGGGGCAACTAAGTACCAGCCGTAGAAAAGATGGTTTTTAAGGATGTCTCAAGCTTCCTGTCAGTCCAGTCTTTGAGGACAGATGCATCTGCCACAGGCAAAGCAGTAGACTTAGAAAGTCTAGAGACTGGAGAGTCCACCTTGGGAGGATGAGCCCTTTGAGGTAATGCTTCAGAAAAGGGGTACAACTTGGCAAACTTCTTAGAAACAGAAAGCTTCTTGTCAGGAGCTTTCCACTCGTCAGACTCCAGACAGTCAAGAGTGAGGTTAGGAGGAAAACAGGTAGACTGTTTCTTGGGTTCCCGGAACACATCAGAGGGGTCCACAGGAGCCTATGGAAACAAGGGAATGTTTAGGGTGTTTAACACTGCCCTGATCTGGCCCTCAGCAGAGGGATCAGGGTAAGCCTCAAAGGGGTCCCCAACGAATTGGGAAAAGACCACTGCAGAACATTCCCCCTCGTCAAAATCCACCAACAGTTCCTCCTCCTCAGAGGAATCAGATACATCAGGTACTCCCTGCGGTTTTGGCAGGGAAGACCTGATAGGAGTAGGGGGCCGACAAGACTGGAAGACCCCCTACAACTGGGATGGAAGGATTTGTACTCTAGACCTTAGGTCGCTAGTAGTGGCCCTAAACTCTTGCATCCAAACTGGCTCTAGTGCATGGCTGGAGGTCCCTGGGGGAGACACAGGGGCTGCAGCGCATGCTGGGCATAAATGATCTTACAACTCTCTAGGTAACCCTGACTGACATGAGAAGCAGTGCGCAATGGGAGACAAAGATACCCCAGTATCCTTAGTCTTAGGTCTAGCCCCGAGCTCCAACAGAGATGACATCCTCACAGTGTCAAAACGTCCCAAGTATAAGGAAACAACCCAAAACAGTGTGTATGATTAAAATTTCACCCCAGAAAATGCTAATTTGCACTTATCTGGCAGGTGAAGGGTTAATCTGCTGAGGAGAGTTCAAGCCCTGCGTAGGATACTCGTGAATGGAAAGCAGAAAATGGCTGCCGTGACAGGAGCAAATCAGAAATGAGCGTGCAAATCAAGCGCTCATGGGAAATGTAGTTTTCCCTAAAAAAGTACCCCAACAGTGCCCGAAGCCCCCTGAGCACCCCAAAGTACACAGAATGTTGACCAAAATGAGATGTCTCTGAAGTCACTACATTGAGCGGTTGCAGAGATATGTCCCAAACTGTAAAGTCCCATAGATGTGAATGGAGATTGACATCTATGCGATGAAGCGTGCCTTAAAATTTTCTGAATTTTACAATGAGGTAAAAAAACGTTGTAAAAACATCAGAAAACATGTTAAAAGTCAAATAAACACTGTACCCTGAAGGGAAAAGTGCGACAAGCCCCTCCAAAAGATGTCAAATGGCAGACAAAGGGTTAAATTTACCATAGAATCTCTGCTCCAAACCCCCAACAGACATACAGATAAACCCAGTGAGTGCAGGAGTATGTAGTAGGAACTTCAAAGGATACCTCTGTGCGGAGAGGAAATGTGAGACAAATGGACCTTAGCACTCAAAGGGTTGCTCACCTTTTCAGCAGGTCTTCTGTGTTCAGATTACCATGTATAAAGAAGAAGCCTCAGTGGGCAACTCCTCGGGAAAGAACCTGAACCCAAGATATCCCCCCCCAGGGCTTAAGGCCCACAAAAAGCACCTGGATACTGAGCTAGCCATATCTAAGGGCATTGTCAGTTATGGTAATCCGCCTAATGGTGGTGTTCCATATCTAACAGAAAAGAAAAAAAAATAGCTCAAATTATAGCAGAACTGTTCTCTTGCCTGTGTCTTTACCAAGGAACAAATCTTACTGGAGCTGCTTGTATGCTTGCCAAACAAGATTTTCCACCCAGGACTAAGAGGTCCACTATAGCGCCTGGAAACTGAGCAATCCACTAGGGAATGTCAGTAATGGTAATCCGCCTAATGGTGGTATGCCATAGCTAACAGGAAACAAAGAATAAACTAAAACTATAGCAGAACTGTTTTCTTGCCTTTATCTTCATCAAGGAACACATCTTTCTGGAGAGGGGTGACTAGATGCAGCTAAGGAGAGGAGGTAGGCTCCACCCAGCATTCTCTTCAAGAATTGTTCCTGCCTACTTAAAGGGTCGGTTGCCTACCCAAAGTTACCAGTAACCTATATTGGACGACAGAGAAATATATTTAGTGCTTGGACAGAATGATACTCCCTTGGATAGAACAGATCTCTCTGGTGGAGAAAGCTCATGGCCTGAGAGATTTACAATTCCAGTGTTTTTTATGTTATTTTCCAGGTTGGTAGTTAGTATTTCATTTGAGAGATAGTTTGTTGTAAGTGTCATTGTTTGGTTCAAATTGGTGCAGTCCAAATTTGCATTTCCAGGTTGTGCTTTATGCACGATTGTTGTAAGAATTAAAATTCTTATTCTTCTTCTTGATGAGCTTTTGCATTTTTTTTTTTTTTGGATATATTTTGTATTGCAATTTCCAATTGTTCTATTTGATCTCAGAGAATATCATTTTACAGATGCCAGTGATCCTTATTCCAGGGGAGGGTTGAGAGACTTGGGGGAGACCAGAGAGATATGTGAGCTTCCTGGCTCACTGGGCACCAGCCTGGGGCTGCTTTTCACTGCATTCTGGAGATGTTCAATAGGATCTCCTGGAGGACGACTTCCAGCAGATCAGTGAGTAAGGGGTTAACTTAACTGGATGTTAGGGAAGGGGCTGAAAATACCTTCATTATTTTCTTAACAGAATTTGCAAGGCACTCAGTTCCAGAGTCCCTTGAAACCCCTTTGTTTACCTGAATCAACTGATTGGAACATAACCGGCTCAGCTGTTTAAGTGAGTATAGAAGGGGCAGAGAAGATTTGATATATAGCTTCTCTGCCATTCTCTCAGCTTGGAACCCATTCAGTGTCACAGGTGTGTGCAATCCACATCCTTATGGCTCTGAAAGGATGCTGTTTGTGGAGGTGGAATCTGAGCGGGCAAGTGGGCGAGCAGAGAGGATGAGCTCAGGCTTCAGTGTTGTCAAACTGTGCTGGCTATGAATAAGGGAGGGCATACCTTCCACATTGCCAGCAGTTTAATAATCCTGCATGCTAACAATTATATTTGACCCCCTCCTTCTCTTGCATTACTAAGTCTTAATGCAAATGGTGATATGAGTCACCATTCAAATCAGTAGGAATTTGGGACCTTTTTCCTTGTCACTTATTTTTGCTTCAGAATTGCACTGGTTCTTCTAGTACATCGCCTAAATGAGGACAGTACACTAAGAAAAGTGATGTAGTGCTGGGGAAAATCAACATGAGGATCTAATATAATATCTCCAAATTTCTAATGATTTAACACTAAAACCTCAAAATTATATAATGTTAAATATCATCTATTTTCAGAAAGTATCTGTAAAAATGTGTTATTTTTATGCTGCACTAAACTTGACTCCTAAACTTGCATTTTTAATGAATGTGTATACTGTCCTATAGAATAACATACATAGTAGTTTGCTGATGAGGCTGAAAAAAAGAAGTGTCCATTAAATTCAGCCCATACCATATCACCCCTGTTGATCCAGAGGATGGAAAAAAAACAAAACAAAAAAAAATTGAAGCCATTTCCAATGAAGCCCCAAGTGGGTAAAAAATTCCTTCCTTACTCAAAATCAGTCGGATATTTCACCAAATCAACATTCTATCTGCTTTGAAGCAAACTGTCATAATAGAGAATATTGTTCTGTTACATAGTTATCCATTACTTTTTTGAAATCAGTCAAAGTATCTGCAACCACAGAATCCACAGGAAGAATTCCATAACTTTACTGCCCTTACTGAAAAAAGCCCTGTCTCTGTTTTAGTCAAAAGTTCCTTTTTTCTAGTATTAATGAATGACCTCTTGTTCTTTGCTCAGTTCATTGAATAAATAGTTCATTGGAGAGTTCTTTATATTGACCTTGAATATATTTGTAAATGGTAATCATATCACTCGTTAGACATCTCTTATCTAATGTAAACAAACCCAGTTTGGTCAGTCTCTCTTCATAACTGGGAGGATATTTATCAATTTTATTTCAAGCCTCTGAACTTTTTCCAGTTCAATAACATATTTTTCAGTGCCCAAAATTGTACTCCATATTCTAGATGAGGCCTTACCAAAGATTATTATAGAGGTAGAATTATATACCTATCCTGTGCATCCCCTATTTAAGCAGGATAGTAACATTTTTTTAATTGCAACAGCTGAGTGGCACCGCACACTGCTGTGAAGTCTGTTAATCAGTACTATTAAAGGGATAGTAATGTCAGAAAAAAAGTATTAACTATATGGTATATACAATTAAAAATAGAGTACTTGCACTTATTCGTATCTCTCAAACCGTTATGGTAAAGTTCTCTGGTCCCTCCCCTTTCTGCTTGACGAACTGTAAAGCTGTCAGAAGCAGATTCTGGTCGCTTGACCAGATGTGGCTCTTCAGCAGCACCGATATAACTATATCTAAAGATAAATACTTAATTTGGAACTGTCTACAAAGTGTGCCTGGTCAAATGACTGGAATCTGCAGCTGTCAGCTAGATGGCAGACTTGAGTAAAACAGCCAGGAAAAGGTAACTTTAGCAAGTTATAATCTCTCAAACCATAAAACTTTGAGAGATAAGACTTACATTGATGTTAATCTTTTTTTAACGCCTACAAAATTAAATCAACTTAAAATTAACCATTACTATCCCTTTAAGCTTTCTCTAACAAGGATTCCCCAAGTAGTTCCCATTTAGTGTATATGGAGTATGTTTGTTTCTACAGCCCGAATGCATAACCTTACATTTATCTACATTAAACCTCATCTGCCAGATTTCCGCCCATTCACTCAGGTTATACAAACCTTTCTGTAGAGAAAAAGGAATATTCTGCTCTGTATATATTTTCGTACTCAGCTTTGCGTCATCAGCAAATATTTAGACACTACTTTCAATTCCCACTTCTAGATCATTATAAACAAATTAAAAAGCATTGGGCTCAGGACTGAACCCTGTGGTACCCCCACTTACAAATTTAGACCAACTTGAAAAGCTTCCATGTACAACAACTGCCTACCATCTTTCATTTAACCAGTTCTCTCTCCATGCACAAGTTTATCACCTCCTAATCCCAAACTTTTTAATTTATGCAGTAACCTGTTGTGACGCACAGTATCAATGGATTTTGAAAAATCCAAGTATACTACATCAACAGCAAGTCCCCTGTCTAAATTACTACTTACCTTTTTGTAAAATGCAAGTAAATTAATCTGACATGATCTATTCTTCATAGATACTATTTGTTTACATTTGCTTGTTCAGTTTAAAATGAAAGACACAAACTTATGCAGTAAATTGATTGAGATTAGTATCCAAAAGAAAAGTTATCTTATTTCAGTCCATTTACAGACCATGCAACACTCACTTCTGAGACACTATCACTTTCTATGGTAATGGGATTCCTGGAAAGGGCTTGGGGTTTTGCCCCCTCAGTTAAGACAATATTTTAGGCCTCAAAGGACTAATAGAGAATGCTTACAGCTGCCAGCATGAAGTACAGTGTATTTAAGTGTATATGACGGCAGATCATTTTGAGGTCTTAGTGTTCCTCTACCTGGTCATTTTAATCCCTAAGCCTGCGAAAGTCAGCTAAGTCTCCAAATCCATTAATTGCAATGCTCTGGAGACCTCTCTAGCATTTAAGGGGTTAAAATCCCCATTTAAATGAATTGTTATAAATGATGTACATCATTATTTGGCATAAACAAATACATATAATGTCTCTATCTTAGCCTTCCCAATCTGCTGTCATGACAGGAATGCTCTTATTGGAAAGATGGAGTTCTGCTTTTCAACAAGGGTACATGACTTGGTTAATACCAGGTGATCACATGGTCACCTGGTATAAACATATATGCTAAGTTGTAGTGCAGGCAGGCAGCTTAAAGGGATAGTAATACTTCAATTTTACTATCCCCCCCCCCCATCTTGTAGCCCTTAAAAAACTGAATTAAACGAGCTCAATGGCATCTCTCCAACCTTTATGGTTTGAGAGATATCCGCTTTCAAAGTTTCCTCTCCCCTGACGTCAGTGTTCTAGCTGACAGCAGTGGAATCCTGTCCCTGAGCAAGCAGAGGCTCTTCAGCAGAGCCGAGATTGTGTTATGGAAGAAGAAATCCTTCACTGAAATGGTCTTTGACGTGTGCTTGGTATGCAGAAGTGTTTTTGAAAACTCTCAATATCAACAAAGCTGATTTAGGTGATAGGGTCCATTAACCCTTCAAGTGCCAGTGAGGTAGCCAATGCATTGCATCACATCTCTGGCACTCAAAGGATAAAACTCCCGCGAAAGCAAAAGGTCCTCAGTGCATTGTTTGCTATGTGTTAGAGATATTTCTAGGGCTTAAAAGGCAAATTTAAATGAATGGTGATATGGGGAATTTGTATTGGTCCCCTATGGCATTATTGGTTGACCCCCAGAACCTCTCTCATTCTGTACACCAGCTTCCATATTACACACACACACACACACACACACACACACATACACATACACACATACATATATTATTCTTCTATTTACCAAACATTTATTTTGGTACTGATAACCAATCTTTCCATCATATGCTTCCTACCTTAATATTTTGCTTTTCTTACAATATCGTCTACTATTCTACAATACATTTAAACATTAACCCCTTCAAGACCAAAGTGGATGTGCAACAAATTGCTTCACAGCCTGCAGCCCCTAGTCCTTGAGGGGATAAATGAGCTATACATAAATAACAAAAGTAGATAGCATCTATAAATAAGACAACATTCATTATTTTACAATAAAATGTTCACATAACATTTTTATTTTTATATTTGTCAGGGAACAGCTATAAAAGAGAACCATAAAGCTTGTTCAGGCGCCAACAGACCTTGGGCTCTACTAGTAAATAAATTATTAGGTGTCTTCCAGCACTTAACAGTGTCGTGTTGATTAGAACTGTCTAGTAAATATAGCTCCAGCTTTAATAAAATATCTTTGCAAAGGCTGCAAGGTTTCATATAGACCATCCGCTCACTAAACCCCTCATTTCTATGTGACACACATTGTAGCAAACAAAGATGCTTTCTGTTACAGCAGGTGTGTCAAACTTGGCTATAATCGAGGACCACGTTCTCACAGGGCGGCAACAATTATAACTGTTTGACCTGATTATAAAGGAAGTGTATCGTGGGCCAAAAGACAAACAGATGGATAGTTTTGGACATACTGACACTTATTTCTGTAAAGTGACCCAAGTGTGGCATATGCTAAAAAAAAGACCAAGAATCTAAATTAGAAAGCGGTGTTACTTTTCTTTCACTTCCAAAATAAAAATATTAACCCTTTGAGTGCCAGAGTGGTATGGAATGCATTAAAGGGTTAATATATTTTAAATACTACATCTGTTGCTTTTTTGGCTAACATGGTGACCACATAGTTTTGAATGAAGTTTACAAATATACACATCTGTGGACGGATCTCCATTAACCCTTTGACTACCAGAGGGGTACACAAAGCATTGCTTTGCAATGTGCTGCATATCCATCTGGAACTTTATTCGTAACATAAGCATGAACACATATATAAATAAACAAAAATGATATTGTTAATAGATTGGCGCCCCATAGATTTTGAAAATGCCCTATTTAAAACACAATAAAATATAGACGAGACAGATTGCTGCCTTCCTTAAATTCTATCAGGACAAAGTTCCTGATGTATATGTGTATCCCCTATATAGAAATAAGGGACTGAAACTCAGGCAAGTGTGGATGCAATTGAAGAAATTCTACATATGTAAATAACTAACAAAGAACAATAACCATATGTTTATAGACAAAGGGAGCAAAATCTTAACTGAATCTTAACTGTTCCCGTGAATGTGAGAGCGGTCTCCAGGGCATTGCTTTGCACTGCACTGCACTGGAGACCTCTCTCTTATTAAAGGGGTTAAATACCCCTGTTAAATCAACAAGAACTTTTAATTGTCCCCTACAGTGCAGCTGGTTTGCTTCAAAATAGTTCCACTTTGGCTTTATACATGAAGTCCTAAGTGTTTTGTTGCTCAATCAGAGAACACTGAAAGGTAGGAAAAAAGGAATATGGGAATATGATTGAGAAAAAGGAGGTGTATAAATGATGCAGAGAGGATGGAAAGGGGAATAAAATGAGGAGAAATTTGGAGAGCATGGATGATGGAGGCAGCAACCCTGATTGACATGGAAGAAGGATCAAATGTATGACGCCAATATTTTAGATCAGTGGTGTCCAAGTTCGATTCTCAAAGGCCACTAACAGGCCAGGATGTAAGGATTTCCCTGATTAAGCACACAAGTTAATCAGGGGCTCATTCATTTTGATTGGCCATCTGTGCTTAAACAGGGAAATCCTTAAATTCTGGGCTGTTGGTAGCTCTTGAGGACCGGACTAGGATACACCTGTTTTAGATTAATTTGTCTAGTGTCATCTGTATGGAGAGTTTGGGACACTCTAATATTGCTTTTTACTCAAATGACTTTGGTCACACCTCACACCTTCAATCTGTCATGCTTTCTTGGACTTTCTGTTAAGTCATTAGCATAATAAAATATGATTTTAGTGTTCTTACCTGTTAAATCATTTTCTCTATAGTCCATATAGAACACAGGTACAAAGGGGTTGAGTTCCTGTTTGGAAGGCAGGACACATCTTGAAAAGATAGTCTTTTGGGGGAAGACACCCAGCCACTACGCCACCTCAACCCTTCCTCGCCTTGCATCTCCAGTTATGATGTGAAGGAAGCTCCTCTGAGAATAAAAGACTCAAAACAAGGACTCCCACGTCCTGAGAGGCGAGACCAACAGAGGTTCCTTTCACTGGGTGGGAGACCTGTGTTCCATATGGACTATAGAGAAAAGGATTTAACAGTTAAGTATTCAAAAATCTGATTTTCACTTATGTCCAAAGGGTATATACCAACACTAAGCTCCAAGAGGAGGGAAAAGACAGAAAGGAGGTTACGCCTGTCCCCATGATACGGGGTTCCTTAGCTGCGAGATCTGGCGTAGAAGGAAGGTGGAGCGGATCCTGAATCAAGAGACTGACCAAGTCAGTGAACCATATCCTCTTGGGCCAGTAAGGATTAGTCAGATTGACAGTTGTGCTTCCATTCTGATCTACCAGAGTACCCATGGTATGAGGGGATTAGGAGGAAAGGCATAAACAAGGTGGAAGTTCCACAGAATCCACATCACATCCGTGGCAAAGTGTTAGGGAACAGGAACCAGGCAGACACAAAAATGTAAAATGCAAAACACCCTTATTAAAATAACAAAAGCAAACAAAGCAAAATCCTGATCCAAAAGCGTAAACCAAAAGACAAGCCGTGGTCAGGAACTAAGACAGGTACTCAGCCAAGCCAGGGTCAGAAATACGGAGATCAATCAGGAACAACGCAGGAGTCAGGAGCCAGAAGGGACGTCAGAGGAAGCCAGGTCATGCACAGATAATCAGCAACTCAGGAGAAGGTGCTTGCAGCCAGAATCAGACACAGTGGCAACCAGGAAGTGAGTCAAGGTGCTTTAAATACCCTGGGAGGGTTGGCTGATAACAGTCAGGTAAGCAATCACAGAGAGGTCAACTGATTCAGCCTAATCCAGGAAAGGGAAGGCAGCAGCAATGATTAACAGAGCACAAGTTTAGCTAAGACAGCAGAATCAAACAGCAGAGTTAGAGCAGCTCAGCCAAATCTTGACACAAAGGCTAAAGGGTCTCCCGTCCAGGAGCAGAAGGTTGGTACCTTCCTGTTGTCCCTGGTTGCCATAAGGTCTATTGCAGGCACACCCGGCTGTTGCATAATCAGAATACTTCCGGACTGAGTTCCCCCTCTCCTGGATCTACGTCTTGGCAACTGAGAAAGTCAGCCAGAACATCTTCTACCTCTAATACGAACAGCTGAAATGGCCAGAACATAGGCATTCTCCAAACAAAGGATGTACCTCACCTCAGTCCAAGAAGTCACATTGAGAATGCCCCCTTGGTGGTTGATGTATGCCACAGCTGTGTCATTCTCTGACTGCACCCTCAATGGCTTTCCTGACAGGAGTTGGGTCCAATGAACAAGGGCCACGTGGACCATCCTGAGTCCCAGGACACTGACTTTCATCCTGAGTCCACCTACCCGGGACACTCAGATGATCCAGAACTGCACCCCAGCCACTCAGGCTGGCATCAGTCGTGACCAGGGTCTACTCTGGGATCACGACAGGCCTCACCTGCTCCAGGTTTGGCCAATGCAGCCACCGAAGGTACTGCCTGGCCTCCGGAGAGAGAGATATATATGTAGGTCCTGATGCTCTGGATTTCTGGGCCAATTTTGGAGAACATCCCGCTGGAATTCCTTAGTGTGAACCTGAGAGTAAGGCACTGCATCCAGTGTTGAAACCGGTCTGCCCAAAAACACTCATGAACTCCCTGATCATGGCCAAGGACCACTCCAGGGCCTGGGACACTTCCTGCATCACAAGAAGGATCTTGTCCTCCCGTACGAAAACCTTCCCCTGACAGGTGTTGAACTGCATCCCCGGGAATAGATGAAACTGGGAGGGCACGGAGATTGCTTGAGCCTATTCAGAATCCACCAATAGTGGACAAGAAAGTGATGAGCACGGAGATCCTCTGAAGGAGCCTTGATCAGGAGATCATCAACAAGATGCCCTGGCATGAATGAAGGCAGCTATGGCCCCCATGACCCGTGTGAAAATACAAGGCACAGAAGCCAGGCCACGTGGCAGAGCAGTGGTACTGATTGGAGCCGATGGCTGTCCGGGTGTTGAAATGTGCAACTAAATGTCCTGAAGATCCAGAGAGGCCAGATACTCCCCCGGGCACATTGCTGCTATGACAGAATGCAAATATTCCATCTTGAAGCATGCAGCGACCACATAGTTTTTCCAGTAGTGAGTCCAGGACTTCCTGGAAGAGCCTCGCTTTGTCTGGTTCCTTCTGAACCCTTGACAAAAAGAATCGATATGGAGGAAAATACTTGTAATGTATGCAATAGCCTTCTGAGATCACCCGCAAAATCCACTGGTCCGTGACTGAGGGCTCCCATGTGTCTCAAAAAAGGTGGAGACGGCCACCTACAGGTAACAACAGGCCAGGATTCAGCGAGTCATGTGGAAGACTGTTTGCCAGACTTAGTCCTTGCAACTGCTCTCTTGGGCTGCCAGGACTGTCTGGGTTTTGCGGCGGAAAGCATTTGGGAGACTTTCACAATCTGCTGCCTCTGGCTCCCATTTGGCAGGGGGGGGGGGATGATGAAAAAGATGCACCTTGCTCGTCATAGACGGACATTTGGAGATTTGAGGTAACAAGGAGCTCTTACCACCAGTTGCATCACTGATAATATATTTCAGTTCAGGTCCAAAAATGGACTTGCCCTGAAATGGTAAGGAAGATTGGTCCACACACCAAATCATGAGCCACAAGGTGCGAATAACCTGACCTAATCAAAGAGCTTCGGAAACATAGTTGTTGGCCTCCTTAATGTTGGCCATAAGAACAAACAAATCCTCTTTTGGTACATCAGCACAGACAGCCTCAGCTAGCTGTTCACCCCAAACATCAACAGCTCTATTAACCCAGGCAGAGGCAAAGATAGGTCAAAGTGCTGCACCAGTGGCCACGAAGGTAGCCTTGAGGATAAAGTCAATCTTTTTATCCACCGGCTCCTTGAAGACTGTTACATACAAATGAGAGAGAGCAGTAGTCTTAGCCAAAAGTGAAATAGGGGGGTCCACAGGTGAGGCCCACTGCGCTGAAGCAGTCGCCGAAAACAGATACTGCTTAGAAAACCTTTTATTGATAAACAGTCGTTTATCAGGAGATTTCCACTCATCCAGTAGAATCTGGTGAAGAGTGGCTTTGGGTGGGAAGAAGGAAGAAGACTTCCAGAGAGGTAATCCCCTCAACAGAGATGTCAGAAACCTGCAAAGTCTCCAAGTCTACCGTAATGAGCACCTCAGCTGAGGGGCAAGTATAAGCCTCATAGGAATAACCATAGGAGGAAGAATCCATGCCTTCATATTCCCAATCATCCTTATTTACCCCCATGCCCCTTATAATCTGACATACTTTCTAATAAAGTGACCAACACTAGAAAAGATACTACAAAATATCCCCAGAACAATATATCACCCTTAAAAGCCCAGAAAGTACACTTATCTGGCAAGCGAAGGATTAATATGGAGAAAGAGAGCAAGAAGAGTCTGTCTCTGCGTAGGTTAAGCAAGAGAGAAAAGTAAAATAGCACTAAAAAACTGACAGCTAATAAGAAGAAAGCCCGGGAAAGGGGCATTCTGGGAAATGTAGTTGTAACGGACCATACGCCCTTACTTGGAGGCCTTCAAAGGCCTGTGGATACAAAATGATTAAAAGACAGAAAGACACGAATGTATCAGGAGTGGGCCTGTTACTGGAACACTATGGACATCATTTCTCAATGCCTATAAAACAGATAACAAGGACTGATTTCACAGAGTCAGCCAGACAAAGGAAGATTGGGACTGCAGGTTTCAATAGTAGGCAGGCCCGTGACTGGCCAGGAGGATGTGGACTAAAAGTAGGCGGCATTCTGATTGGCCGCCTACCCTCCCATGTTAAACAATGATGTATAGAAGATGCATTGGAGAGGTAGGTGCCCTCCTGATTGGTCGCCACCTGTCCATCTAGTATGTAGCTCCGGTTCCTATTGGTTGAGGAACCGGAGTGACATAATTGCATAAGTTGAACATTTGTCAGACCCGGGTAATTCCATCTCCTATGGAGAACAATGGCCCAGGTCCTGATTGGTCAAATACACTGTTGGCTAGGAACTGAAGCGGCAGAATTTAATTATGTAAAGTTGCTTTTTGCTGTGCACCGTCCCTTTGTCCCTATGTTTATGTCACCAGTGTATTACATGTGTATTTGGCCCAGCTACTATTGTCTCCCATTGTGGTTTTTGTATTCAGCCCCATTGTGTATTGTGTGCCACTTCTCCTTAAAAGAGCTGGGTTTTTCACAATAAAGTAGAGTTCGTTTTGGAACAAGGAGTCCTGTTTCTCTGTACAAGAATGGTCTAAAGGGGCTTCTTTTGACCCCCATTCAGGAGACCAGCATTCCAGCTGCCGGCTTTCCAGTGTTCCAGCTTCCTGCATACCAGCCTGCTTCATTCAGCTATCCCTCTATTAGCTGACATCAGACTCCAGTGTTTACTGGGGAGGTTTCCAGCTTGCTTTCCCCAGCGTTCCAGCCTATACGCCAGCTACAGTGATTTCAGCTCCTTGTGGTGCAGTTACCAGACCAGACTAGCCCTGGACAGCACTGTGACCAGGGTTCCCGTTACAGTAGCCTTCTCCATTGCTGTTGTCTAGCAATGCCTACAAACCAGATCGCGGACCAGATAATAGGACATGAAGAATAGGACAAAAGACCGTTGTAGATAAACGGTTGCAGAGATATATCCGATAGAAGCATTAACCCATAGAAGTCAATGGACCAAAGATGGTCCCATTCTTAAAGGGGCCACTACAGCAGAACCGGTCAAAGCTAAAAATGTAAACCAGAGACCCAAAATCCTAAGGGGACACATGAGGGGATCATAAAAATAAGCCAGAAGCTAATATAAAGCCCTAAAACCCAGAAAACAACTTAAATGTAAAAAATGCAGAGAAACAGTTAAACCAACAGAAAAAAATAGCCATCCTTGCTCCAAAGCCCCCAGAGATAACCACACAATAAAGATACTCATAATAAGTGCCTGAGCCTACCAAGTCTCATAACAGCCTCCCCGTATGGAGAGAAAACATGACTAGGACAAAAGTGGATGAAGACACTCAAGGCTTTACTCACTGGTCATCGGTCTTCAGATTACCATCTTAGAGAGAGCCCCAAGACTCTATTGTGAGGGAAAACTTGGCAGCAAGATTCCTTACACAGTGCTTAAAATGTCCACAAAGCACCCGTGAGCTGGTCAGTCCACTCCAGGGAATCCCATTGATGGTATCCTGCCTAATGGGTGAATTACACATCCCCATATCTAAGAATAAAACAATAAAAACTGAGAAAAAACTAAGAGACTGTCTTCCCCTGCAAACTTCTAGCAAGATAAATTAATTCTGGGGGTTAGTGGGTGGGGGGTTGAGCTGGAGGAGGAGGGAGCCTCCACCCATAAGACTCTGTAAGTGAAAGAAAAAAATAACTGCACAAATAAACATATTGCACCATTACCTGTCAATCTGGTCCCAACATACTGCACAGTAACCTATCAAACTAGTCCCAACTTACTGTAACATTACCTATCAATCTGGTCCCAACAAAAAGCCCAATTTCCTGTCAGTCTGGTCCAACATACTGCACAGTAACCTATCTGGTCCAACATACTGCACTGTTACCGGTCTATCTGGTCTCAACATATTGCACCATTACCTATCAATCTCTGTAGCACATTACATCAGCAGGCTTAACACAACCCGTGGTTAGGCTGACACCATCGGCTACAGTGGAGGGTAGTACCGGGAGCCAAGGAGGGAACCATAGGGGGTATGGAAGGGACCGACAACTAAAAGAGTAGAAGCAATGAGGATCCAACGCGTATCGTGGAGCTATGACTCCATTTCCACAGGGGTGCAAAACACAGGTTACATTTATTGTGCTGACGTGGGACTGAATAACAATTAAGAATTTGTGTGCTGAACCTTGCTACATGTTATCTTTGGCACATTTTGCACGAAGCAATTTTCACATCAGGATACATGCAACATACAAGTACGATTTGGAGCAGTGGAGTTAATGGGCACAGATTGTTGGCTAAAAGGGGCTGGAATCCTTGACATGCTACAAGCCTAAGATCAGTAGAATGTGAGTGAAATGATTGATCTATTCTTTTTTAAATGTTTTATTATATATACTACACTTAAATTTTATAGACTTTTTTTTGGTTTTTGCGCTACACTATACCATTACCCGTCAATCTGCCCCCAACACACTGCACTATTAACTGTCAATCTGGACACAACATACTATAGAATTACCTATCAATCTGATCCTCATAATGCACCATGACCTATTAATTTGGTCCCAACATACTGCATAATCATCTGTCAATTTGGTCCCAACATAATGCACCATTATCTACCAAACTGTTCCCAACATGTTGTAACATGAAATCTCAATTTGGTCCCAACATATTGTACTATCATTTGTCAATCTGGTCAGAAAGTTACATACTGCACCATCACCTGTCAATTTGATTCCCATGCTGTGCCATTACTTGTCTATATGACACCAACATACTGTATCATTATCCATCATTCTGATCCCAACACACTGCCTCAAGGCCTATCTGTCACGGTTTGTTACGACTCAGACACAAAGTTAGGTAAAAACACAACTTTATTGAAAATAATTTAAAAAATGATCCCTTAGGATTCCAACATGACATACAACATACAATAATTGAGAGATACGAATTACAGGCTCTACCGGTCTTGCCAATATACCGGGCAAGACAGCCAGTAAATCTAATACAATAGGCTCTACCGGCCTTGCCAATACCGGGTAAGGCAACCTGCAGATGGGATATGTACCAGGTTCTACCGGCCTTACTAATACCGGGCAAGGCAGCCCAAAGGAGCTTGCGTAGGCTCTACCGGTCTTGCCAATACACCGGGCAAGACAGCCAGATATACTAAACAATAGGCTCTACCGCCTTGCCAATACCGGGTAAGGCAACCTACAGATGGAATATGTACCAGGTTCTACCGGCCTAACCAATACCGGGCAAGGCAGCCCAAAAGAGCTTTGCGAAGGCTCTACCGGCCTTGCCAATACCGGGTAAGGCAACCTGCAGATGGAATGTGTACCAGGTTCTACCGGCCTTACCAATACCGGACAAGGCAGCCCAAAGGAACTCACTCTAGGAATGCCCAACAGAGAGTATGTTTTTAATGCTCTTTGGAGCAAACCAGCGTCCACACGCTGGAACCAACAGTAAAGTGTATAGCCGCAAGGCTTTAGAGCAAACCAGTGTCCGCACGCTGGAACCAACAGTAATGTGTATAGCCGCAAGGCTTTGGAGCAAACCAGCGTCCGCAGCTGGAACCAACAGTTGTTCGAGAAACTACAAGGCTGGAACAAACCCGCGTCCGCACTCTGGGCTAAGAATGTCGTCAAAGCGACCAGGCGTCAGGGATGCATCTGGCTGGACAAGAGACGACAGGAACTCGCAGGAAACCAAGCAATCAGGAAGTCTCAGTGAAGGCAATCAGCAGGAAACATCAACCTCTCAGGACTAGGCCGGAACCACTCTGGAACAACTCTGCAGACAGGAGACTCAGGAACGAGATGTATTCTGGAACTCAGGAACACAGCTACAGGTACTAACGAATACTGGAACATGGTCAAGGCTAAAGTGGTCAGAGACACCACGAAAGGGCAATCATAGGGTGCCCAGACCAGGTTTAAATAGACAGACTGAGGCGGGATAAAGGCAGACAACCAATAGGAGCCCCCTAGGAAGTGCAACAATCACAGGCACCGTGATACTATCAATCTGGTCTTAACATACTGCACCATTGCCTTACAACCTGGTCATAACATACTGCACCATCTCTTGTCAATCTGGTTGCAACAAACTGCACAATTACCTGTTAATCTGGTCCCAACATATCAACACCAGTAACTGTCAATCTGGTAACATACTGCACCATTACCTATCAATCTTGTCCCAACATACTACACCATTACCTATGAATCTGGTGTCAACATACTGCATTCGAAAGGGAGGGGAGGACAGCGCAAAGAATCTCCTCTAAGTGTAGTATTTAGTACAACACGTATAGTAAATAAATCTGTAAGATGTTATCAGATGATTGGAGCATGTGACAAGATATAAGTAAAAAGGTTCACATAATAGTGTAGTGATCAATAAAATACACCTTTAATATTATTGGTAAATAAAATCAAATGGTAGCAATTCAAATGCAAGACAAAGCAATATAGGTGATATTGAAAATAGGACCTAAACAGTATGAGATGGATCCGCACAGACTAATCGTGTCTGCCAGGAAGCTCTCTACACAGTGAATAATAGCTGGAGATGTGGAGCGAGGTGTGTGTGTATCAAATAGATGGTAACTGTAACACAGTGTCAATTGGCTGAATCGGAGGCTTACTAGATATGTAGCAGATCGAAGCATGTAAGTACATAAGTCACAACATGTAACGAATAGATTGTCTGCTTACTACACCTCCGATGTATGTAGGCGTGGATCCAGGGGAATCGATTCCCCTTTTAATCCAAGTTGGAGCAAAGGAGGAGAAGAAATAAGGATTTCCACGGACTTGAAAATAAAAAAGAAAAGTGGAGGAAGCGAGATGTTGCCAGTCGCGATCTAGAGGTGTAGAACTACCAGCAAGGGACACGAGGATATATGCAAGCCGGGTACCGTAGCTGGATCCACGCCTACATACATCGGAGGTCTAGTAAGCAGACAATCTATTCGTTACATGTTGTGACTTATGTACTTACATGCTTCGATCTGCTACATATCTAGTAAGCCTCCGATTCAGCCAATTGACACTGTGTTACAGTTACCATCTATTTGATACACACACACACCTCGCTCCACATCTCCAGCTATTATTCACTGTGTAGAGAGCTTCCTGGCAGACACGATTAGTCTGTGCGGATCCATCTCATACTGTTTAGGTCCTATTTTCAATATCACCTATATTGCTTTGTCTTGCATTTGAATTGCTACCATTTGATTTTATTTACCAATAATATTAAAGGTGTATTTTATTGATCACTACACTATTATGTGAACCTTTTTACTTATATCTTGTCACCTGCTCCAATCATCTGATAACATCTTACAGATTTATTTACTATACGTGTTGTACTAAATACTACACTTAGAGGAGATTCTTTGCGCTGTCCTCCCCTCCCTTTCTATTTTTTCTTCTTTTACATGTGTACTATGGATCCTCGATGAGAACTAGACCCATGTGATTGGAAATTAAGGACAAGCTGCAGGGGAGAGGAAACCTATGATCTTCAAATTATTACAATTGTTCAAAATAGATTTTCCTATTTTTACATAGAAGGAATATACCATCTTATCTAACCCCTTCTTTATATATATATATCAAGATCTAGTCCCCCTCCCTATCCCACCCACGGGGTTAGCCAATTCCATTTGAGCGCATTGTCTGCTTTGCTTGTGTAACATACTGCATTATTAGCTATCAATCTGTTCCTAACACACTGTAACATTACTTATCAATCTAATCCCATGCTTGTCAACCTGGTCCCAAAATACTGCACCATCACCCGTCAATATGGTTCCAACATACTGCACCATTACCTGTCAATCTGCATAATTTCCTGTCATTATGACCTCAGCGTATTAATCTGGTCCCAATATACTTCATCAATACCTATCAGTCTGGTCCTGACATACTGCACCATTACCTTTCAATATGATCCCAACATAGTTCAACATTACCTAGCAATCTGATCCCCACACTGCACTATTACTTATGAATCTTCTCTTACCAACTTGCGCCATATCCCAGCATAATTTACCCCCTGCTTAAAATACCTCACAGTCTTCAGTCAAAAAATATGTATTTAAGGCAGCTCAAAGTTGTTCAAGGCCTACAACAAACCAAAAAGAAACAAAAAACAGGAAACTGATAACCCAAAGCATGAGATATATTAGGGTGGGGGAACAAACCTCACTAGTACCAAACCACTGGAGTCCCAATATAAATTGAAAGGAAGCCAATTGAAAGAAAAAAGAGAATTTTAGTCTTACCTGTTAAATCCTTTTCTCTTAGTCCATATAACTCACAGGTACCATGGGGAGGGGGGGGCACAGCTCCTCCCAGTGGGCTGGAACAATTCTACAGGAACTGCAGAGGTGGTTTCTCCCCCTCCTCCATATCAGGTTATCTTACTTAGCCCCAACCAGATATATTTGAGAAAAAAAAATAAGTAAGATAGCAAGAAGGAAGAGGGAAAACCTCTTGTGAGAGTGACGAACACAAAAGGACCCCCAAGTCCAGCATGGTCCCTTTCACTGGGTGGGAGACCTGTGAGTTATGTAGACTAAGAGAAAAGGATTTAACAGCTAAGAATAAAATCCTCTTTTCTCTGTCATCCAATATAACTCACAGGTACCGACATTGAGCTTCCAGGGTGGGAAGAAGAAGGAAAAGACCAAGAGCCGGTCCCCATGATACCAGAGTTCCCATGGACTATGCAGGACACGGAACAGCCCAACCTAACAAAGTGTCAACGGACACTGAATAACATAACCCAGCACACAAGAACAAGAGCCAACAGGGCTCCAACAGTTAAAGAGCTATAAGGTACAGGAATGCAAGTCCTAGACAGGCAAAACTGCCTTCAGGACCTTCCTGCCAAAGATGGAATCCAGAACATTAACACAGTAGCGTTTGGCAAAGGTGTGCACAAAAGACCAACTGGCCGCCTTGCAATGCAGCAGAGGCCTGATTCTTGAAGGCCAAGTGGGCTGTAATGCGGAAGGGAACAGGTTTCCATATGAGCTTATACGCCTTGTGTATGGAAGACTTAATCCAGGATGCGACAATCGCCTTGGACGAAGCCAAAATAGCCCTGGGACCCTTAGGGATGACAAATAAAGCATCAGTCTTACAGAAAGACTCTGTACACAATGTACCACATCAAACAAGTAAAGATCTCTCTCCTTGTCAGATTTCGGGTCAGGACAAAAGGAAGGCACAACAATCTCCTGGTTTATGTGGAACTCAAAGACCACCTTAGGAAGAAATTTCTGAGAGGTATGGAGAACAGCCTTATCCTTGTGAAACACCAGGAAAGATGGTTTGCAGGACAAAGCACGCAGTTCAGCAACCCTGCGGACAAAGACCACAGCAAAAAGAAAAGCCACTTTCCATGTCAGAAGACATAGAGGAATGGTAGCCAAAGACTCAAAAGTAGGTAGTTGCTAGATGCCTAAAACAAAATTAAGATCCCACTCTGGAGTGGGAGCCCTAAAGGCACTTCTTGTGCCTCCTTGCTTGGTGATATATGCCACAGCTGTGACATTGTCAGACTGGAAGCGGACTGGACAGCCCCTCAGTGGAGAAGACCAGTACACCAGCATGTAAAGGATCGCCCTGAGCTCCAGGATGTTGATGGGCTGGAGGGTTTCCTCCACAGTCCATCAACCCTGAACCCCCAGGTGACCCAGAACAGCTCCCCAGCCATAAAGGCTGGTGTCCATCGTCACCAAGGTCCATTTCTGGACAACAAAAGGTTTCCCCTTCTTCAGGTTGAAGATGTCCAACCACCAGAGGAAGTCCCATCTCACTTCTTGAGGAAGACAAACAATTTCTATGTCACGTTGGACACTTTTTTTTTTTTTTTTCTTTTCACTTTTTGGCATCATCATTACATGTATTTAAACCAATGTTTTGGTAACACCATTCATGCATCATATGAAGAGGAAATGTACACCTGAAACATTCATTACATTTGCATTACATATCAGGACATAATAACACTCATCTGTTCCTTAGCAGTTCTAAAAATTATGTAAATACAACCTCAGATGAACAACAACACATGACATATAACACCGTGTCATGATTTATTTAACAAAATAAAGCAAAATGGAGAAGCCGTGTGTAAAAAAACTAAGTGCACCCTTACTGCTTCGATAGGAATTAAGATGCTAAGTGACCACCTTTATAAAAGCCGAAGTTTTATGAGTTTGCTGGTCTGGAACATTCAGGTGTATGTTAACGCAATGCCAAGGAGGAAAGACATCAGCAATGATAGAAGAGAAGCAATTGTTGCTGCCCATCAATCTGGGAAGGGTTATAAGGCCATTTCCAAACAATTTAAAGTCCATCAAGTGGACATGTGAAAATGTGGACATATGAATGTGAAAATGTGGACATGTGAATGTAGATGTAGACATAGTTGATACTGTTGCAGTCATGGGGGGGATGCTCTTTCAGGTCAAGCTGGCCTCTGGGGACAGGCCATTATTTCCCTTCATTGTTTGTTTGTCATGTCTACATCTTCCTGTCCAAGCAAGGACTTGTATAAACAGATGGTATCTACATACAAGTAAAACCTGTAGGAAGATAGATGCCTTTGATTATAGGCTAGCTTTGTTTGTATTTATAGTAATAGCCCCTCAATTATAAAACATACAGCACCAAATGGGCCTGAACAAACAGGAGTTACTATGGTCAGGCCTGGGGAAGAAGCTGCTCTGGGCAAGGATATACAGATCAAATGTCCAGAATCTGCCTATAACAAGCCATCACTTAGCTAAACAAGTTGTTACAACTTTGGGATACATCTTATGGTTACATCTTGTTGCTACTTCTTGTGGATACATTTTCTTCTGTGTGCCTGTTGTAACCCTGTGAGGGATGACCATCTTACTCATAGTAAATAAATCTTTATTTTTATAATAAAAGCAGAAATTCTCTGTGATTTTTGGCTAAGGAATACAGCCTGCAAGGTAATATGCTTTAACAGTACTAGAGAGGAATAGTGAACATAATGTACCCCTAGACAGAGCTGGAAGGTGTGTCAGCACCTGGTTAACCCTTACATTCCCCCATAAATATAAGCATATCAATATCGATACATTCTTCTACAGTGAGAAAAATTATTAAAATGTGGAAAACATTCAAGACAGTTGCCAATCTTCCCAGCAGTGGACATCCCAGGAAATCCACCCCCACGGTTAGACCATGCAATGCTCAAAGAAATCGCAAAAAAACAAGAGTTACATCTCAGACTCTACAGGCCTTAGTTAGCATGTTAAATGTTAAAGTTCCTGGCAGTAAAATTAGTAAAAGACTGAACAAGTATGGTTTGTTTGGAAGGGTTGCCAGGAGAAAGCCTCTTCTCTCTAAAAAGAACATGGCAGCAAGGCTTAGGTTTGCAAAGCTGCATCTGAACAAACTACAAGACTTCTGGAAAAACGGCCTTTGGACAGACGAGACCAAAGTGGAGATGTCTGGCCAATATGCACAGCATCCCGTTTGGTGAAAACCAAACAGCATACCAGCACAAACACCTCATACCAACTGTGGTGGAGGGGTGATGATTTCTTGTTTTGCAGCCACAGGACCTAGGAACCTTGCCGTCATTGAGTCTACCATGAACTCCTCTATATACCAAAATATTCTAATCAAATGTGTGGACATCTGTCTGAAAGTTAAAGCTTTGCTGAAATTGGGTCAAGCAACAGGACAGTGATCCCAAGTACACCAGCAAATCTACAACAGTATGGCCAAAAAAGAAAAGAATCAAGGTATTGCAATGGCCCAGTCAAAGTCCAGACCTCAACCCGATTGAAATCCTGTGGCGGGACCTTAAGAGAGTTGTGCACAAACAAATGCCCACAAACCTCAAGGAACTGAAGTAACGTTGTAAAGAAGAGTGGGCCAAAATTTCTCCACAACGATGTGAGAGACTGAAAAAAGTCATTCAGAAAATGATTACTTCAAATTATTTCTGCTAAAGGTTCTTCTACAAGCTACTGAATCATAAGGTGTTCTTAGTTTTTCACACATGGCTTCTCCATTTTGGCTTTATTTTTGTTAAATAAATCATGACACATTGTAATATGTCATGTGTTGTTGTTCATCTGATGTTGTATTTACCTAATCTTTAGGAACAGATGATTGTTATTATGTCTTGATATAGTAACATAGTAATTTAGGTTGAAAAAAAGACTTGTGTCCATCTAGTTCAGCCCTTTTCCTATTCCTGTTTACCATTGTTGATCCAAAAGAAGGCAAAAAACACCCTCAATATAGCAATTTCAAATTCTGCCTTGAATGGAAGGGGGGGGGATTCCCTCTTGATTCCAAATGGCAATCAGATTTCTCCTTGGATCAACAAGCCCTAAGTAAATATTAATCCCAATACTAACGTACATATGCCTCTATGTTATGCTCTTTTAAATAAGTATCCAGGCCCTTTTTAAAGGCATCTAATGTATTTGATAGCACCACCTCCTCAGGCAGTGAATTCCATACCTTTATTGTCCTTACTGTAAAGAAACCCTTCCACTGTTGTAGATTAAATCTCCTTTCCTCAAGTCTAAGCGGGTGGCCCCTTGTCCTATGTACTGTTCTGTTAATGAACAGGTCTTTGGAGAGCCCTTTGTATGGGCCCTGAACATATTTATATAGTGTTATCATATCCCCTCTAAGACGCCATTTCTCTAGTGTATACAAATTTAACTTTTCTAGCCTTTCTTCATAACTAAAACTTTCCATTTCCCTTACTAGTTCTGTAGTCCTCCTCTGCACTTTCTCTAGTTCCATAATGTCCTTTTTCAGAAAGGGCGCCCAGAATTGAACAGCATATTCTAGGTGGGGTCTTACCATGGACCTGTAAAGAGGCATAGTAATATCTTCCTCCCTTGGGTCAATACCCCTTTTAATACATGCCAATATCTTATTGGCCTTTGCAGCTGCCAGCTGGCACTGCATGCTACTGCTAAGTCTATTGTCTACCATTACTCCCAAATCCTTTTCATTTGTAGATTTCCCTAGAGAAACACCATTTAAACTATATGTTGCATTTTTATCCTCTTGTAATGAAGACACATCCAGTTCAGACTTTATTACCTTACTTAATTTTGTGTCATCGGCATAGAAACCATAGAATTCAAAAAGGGTGTACTTTCTTTTTCACATGAATGTATATTTACTAGTTCAAGCAACACACATGTGAGATTGGGTTTGTTCTCTCCATTTACTTGATTAATCATTCTGTGTGTGTGTGTATTCTTGGTCAATATACATTATAAATACTATGAGCAGCAGGCACTCTGGCATTATCTGTCCTTTAGGCTGTTTTCGTATACCTTACATTGGAATTGCATGTGAAAAGAAGCATTTAAGTACCAGATTAATGATAGAAAAAAATATCTACTTCACATTTGTTCTTCCTTTAGGATAAGGAAGGTTGATTGCATTTAAACTTTACCTGTAGCAACCTTCTCCATACATACAAGGTATTCTCTTTTTCTGAGAATGGTCTGCACTCTGTGGAGATCCTGCATTCTCAAAAGATGCTGATTTGTCTTCTTCTTCTTCTTCAGGGCTTAGACTTATATCATCCTCATGAGTTGCCTTTGAACTTGATGGCCTGCAGTACTTATTAGAATGACTTTCAGGTGGACTGTTTTTTTGTCCATTATCACAACCTTTATCCCAATTTATTTCAGAGTGCAGTAATACTTCACCAAGATGTTCATTGTTCTGCATCTCCAAATCATCATCTATCACATTTGTTTTTTCATTACCATTAGTTCCAGGTACGACCTTGAAAATAAGCAAATGGAAAAAAATCAACAGATGGCAACAAAAAGATAAGTCAGTCTGCAACAGGCAAACAAGCATCCCATAAATGGGCATTGTAAACAAATTATGGTCATGCTATTCAGAATTATCAGTGGATCAGCATATATAGGGGCACGTGCATTGATAACCGCTTATTTACGAAATTGATTAAATAGAGTTTTCTAAAAAGGGAAATACACAGACACAACAATAATGTATTCATATTTAGTAGTAGTTACGTGTTAAACCGCTTTCTAAAATATATACAGATAAGTACTGTGTACACAAATACTTTTTCCTTACCTGTAAATACCTTTTCCTTCAGATCCCCTTTGGTAGCACACATTTAGAGACAGCCCCACAGGAAAGCAAAACATTTAAAAGGATCTCTCACCATGACTACACCCTAGTGTTTTGGACAACCAACCTTATACCAAATGCTCAAAAACACTTTACTGTGGTGGTGGTGGTGGTGGTGGGGGGGGGGGGTATGTGTGTTGCCAAAGGAGACCTGAATGAAAATGAATTCACAGATAAGAAAAATGTTCTCTTTTCTTCAGGTTCTCCTGGTAACTAACACAAAGAAAGACAGATCACAGCACTAAACCAAAGGGTAAGAATGGCCTGCATAATTTTATAGTCAAATGCAGCATCCTCTGAAGTCAAGTCTGCAGTGATCTGTGAAATTATGGATGCTTCTCCCCTGAATACATCTACATATCTGCTCCATGGAAGCCAATGCAGTCATTATCAAGCAAAATGAACTTTATTCTTCTTAAGGGTTCTTTTCCTTGCAACGTGTAAGCTTCGTAAATAGCTAAATATGACCATCTTGCAATAGCTGCTTTGGAGGCTTTTGTGGAGTTAATATTAGGGACCAGGAACCAGACAGACACAAAAACGTAAAATGCAAAACACCTTTATTAAAGTGACAAAAACAGAATTGTGATCCAGGAGCATAAACCAAAAGGCAAGCCAGGGTCAGGAACCAAGACTGGTACTCATCTAAGCCGGAGTCAGGAACACAGAAGTCTGCGATATCAGGAAAAAGCGAGGAGTCAGAAGGATTGTCAGAGGAAGCTAGGTCATACACAGATAAACAGGAGCACATGAGAATCCACAGCAGCCAGGAGCAACAAACACAAGGACAATCAGGAAGTGAGTGAGTGCTATAAATACCCTGGGAGGGTTGGCTGATTAACAGTCAGGTGAGCAATCACAGAGAGGTCAGCTGATTCAGCCTGATCCAGGAAAGAAAAGGCAGCAGCAATGGATAACAGACCTCTCAGATTAGCTCAGACAGCAAAATCAAGCAGCACAGCTCAGACATAATCTCATCTTCTGTAATTACCTTGACACCGGAACCAGGAATTTGTGTGGATTCCAATGAAATGGCCTTTTGTGAGTGTAGCAAGTGACTTGTGTGGTAAGAAATCTGTGAGGAAGAAGAGAGGCAACTCTTATTTCCTCCTTTTTTAGTCACACATAAAACCTAGAAACATGAGGTAATGCTAACCCAATGAGGAAGAAAGTGCAGCAATATTTCATCCAAAGTATTAGAAGGTCTTAAGTCAGAACTAAGACTTACAGGGCTATCATATGGGGTTGCTTTTAGATGATGAGCTGGCAAAGGTGGAATGTGCTTTTGAAATATCTAAGGAGGCAGGTCTCTTTTCCAGTGCGCTACTCGAAGACTCTGAAAGCAAAATAGAAAAGATCCAGGATACTTAAAACACAAAACCTGACTATATTTTAAAGTCACTATTCCACTGTTAGTTAAATGTTGAACTTTGCTTTTTATCAAGATGGATATTTAAGTTTTTTTATGATCTTTATCTACTTTAATGTTGCTGTTCAGGTGAACATTGTTCTTTTTTAAACATCTAGCTGTCACTCCTCTGTTTTTTAAAGCATGATCAGAGGACAGCCCTTTAAAGTCTTCTTTGTTTGGGCTTCCTGCGTCCAATCATCGAGCTACCTGTGTGCGTAGTGAGATTTGGAGTCTTGATCCTGATTCTGATCCTAATTCTGACCCTGGCTTCATACTGGACTACCTCCCCTGTCTACTCCTTGTTCTGCTTGAATTCCTGTTACGACCCAGCTTGGTTCCTTGACTATGACATTCTCTGCTACCCTCCTGATTTGACCTTGGCCTTCGTTCAAACTTTCTCTGCTGGTTACTCTCCACAGTACTCAACTTGTTGATCTCTGACTAGGCCTGCTTCTGTCTCTTGGCTAGTTGGATTGATCCCAGCACAGCAGGTCAATCTCCTGCAGGGCCAGCTAACTACTGAAGGATAGATCCCGGCAGGTTGATCTCCGGCTGAGCCAGCTACCCTCGACTGCTGCAGGATTGATCGCAGCCTCTGCTGCCTTCCACTCATCTACTCCTTGTCGGAGGTTGTTGTTGGTGTCGACAATTACTGTGGTCGTAGTCTCACGACTATCCGACTTCTAGTCGATCCTCTACAGACTCATCATCTGACTCTGTGAGTTACCTCAACTTCCAATCAATTTATGACCCTACAAATCTCCAACTACCCAAGGAGTTGCAGGCCCCTACTACTGACATCCAGCCTGTTTCCAACTATCACTACATGTCTGAAGCATTCTCTGGCTTGCAGCCGTCATCGACTCCTCTGACCATCATTGCTGTTATCCAGACTCTGCATAGGGGTCCATCTCATCTTCCTTCGGCCTTGTGACAGTAGAGAGCACAGAAATCCAAATAACTTTATATGGACATTTTAATCAGCAAGAGCTCTAATGTGCATATCTCTATGTAGCATTTGAACTTAAAAACAATAATTCACCCACTTTTAATCATTCACAGACGTTTAAATATAAAATCTCTCTCATGGGTATAAAGTATTTTATTTTTTTAAAAGCTCCCCTTTAATAAAAATCCTTCACAACTTAAATAGAGATTTAAAGGGATAGTAATACTTCGCTTTATCTTTATTTTATTTTGTAGGCATTAAAAAAACATGAAGAACAATATAAGTCTTATTTCTCAAAGCTTTATGGTTTGAGAGATATTCACAAGCAAAGTTTCCCCTCCTGCCCCTTTTACCTAGTGTAAGCCATCTCTTCTCAGATGTGGAATCCAGTCCATAGACCAGACAGATAACAGCAGGGGACAATCTTCTTTCTAGAAAACAATGAAGTCCCTGCCCCCCTTGACAAGTTTTTCAGGTTTTTCCCTTATCTTAATTGGAGATTGTCCCTCTCTGCAGTCTACCTGGGCACCTCCCTTCTGATCTGGCTGAACAGTGTTACATCAGTAAAATGGGCGGGAGGGGGAGACTTTGTCATTGAAGACTTTGTCATTGAATTACTCTTGAACTACAAAACTCTGAAAGAATTGAAATAACACTCTCCAAAGTCCAAATACTATGATGATTAATTAGAGCTGCTTTTATTATGAAACATTACTATCCCTTTAAGTTTCATTTGTAGCATGCAAACACTATATATTTTAAAACGGTTTACTTTTTGACAAATTTTCAGAATAATTTTACAGCTCTATCAAAAAATGTATGATTCATATTTGATTTACGGCAGAACATTGAAGCAACTATTTATGAAGTAATTTGGAGTTAAATTACCTCTAATTAAATATTTTAGTCATTACTATATGGAGGATCTTCTTGCCGTGCTGTATTTAGAAAACACTGTAAAACATTTAGACTGTTTTATTGTACTCTGGATTTTTTTAACCTCTGGAGATATAAATCCACAGTTTGATTTTTATCCATCCTGGTATAAATCCTTCAGACGTACCCAGCCTTTGCCTTGTTCTCCTTTTTTCCTTCAATTTTATAGTAATTTTTGAACAAACAAAAACAGTGGGAAAAAAAAGAGATGCTAAAGAGTGAGAGATAGAGGCAAGATAAAGCAAGAGGCCAAGTGCATATCTACCTAGAGTATATGTGTGTGGATATATTAAATATCTCTAAATCACTACCTTTCTTATATTGCTGCCATGTTCATAACATACCCAAACATATGAATGGCAGGTAAACAAGGGAGAAATAACTGTGGGACAGCTCTAAATCCCATAAAGAAGACAATTCATTGCCAATAAAGTGTCAGATATTTATTTATAACCTTATATGATGATATGATGCTATGCCATCTTACTGAATATAATTAAAACTAGAAATAGTTAATCTGTTTTCATGCAAATCGATGTTAAAAAATGAATTGTGGGAGGCATCTGGATGTTTGTTTGTTAAATTAATTTTATCATTATGTTGGACCCACATTTGGAGGTCTATGGATTAAGTATCATTTTCTACATGCTTTGTTTCATAGAAATTGAGCAATTTAAAGGGATAGTAATACTTAGTTTTATCTTTATTTTATTTTGTAGGCATTAAAAAAACATGACGAACGATATAAGTTATCTCTCAAACCTTTATAGTTAGTGAAATGTTTTCAAAAGTATGAAAATATTCATGTTTTCAAAATGATCCTGTGGATGTGGTTACTGTATACATTCCTTCCAATATACCATGAGGTTACATTTAAAGTGGTGATTTTAGAGCAAGAATGGAGTGACTGTAGCAAATATATGTGCTGTAGTATTAGGCTGTTGACATTGGAGAGTGCTGACATGCTGTTTTGACAGCTCAATGCAGCCATACATTAACCTTTTGAGTGCCAGAGTGGAACAAAAAATCTTTTGTTCTCTGGCACTCAGAGGGTTAATTTGCATATTTGACTCGTAAAACGGCAAGGAGGGGCGAGGCAGACCTTGATAAAGGCGGGACAGAGGGCGAGTGAGAGGGTAAAACAGAGATATTGTTTCTGAAAGGACTGTGCAATACCATAACCTGATCCAATGGGGGTGTGAAGTGGAGTTAGCTAATGGGAAAAAGAGCAGCTAAAAGGAGTTGACCAATGTGAGGGGGCAAACGAAGGGGAGTAGTGGAATTGAAGTGGTTGAGGAGGTAAGAAGGCAATGTTTGTAGGTAGTGATGGGAATAAAAAAAAGGAGGCAAAAGGAAGAGACATCTATGGAGAAGGGGAAGGTAAACCAGGTTTGCCACAGCGAAGGGGAGAGGCCACCATGTCCCTTTTGGAAGAGTAGTACATGGTGGCCCCTCCCCTTCTCTGTGACAGACAGGGTGGACCCTTCCCTTCTGCATGGCAATGAGGCAAAGGATTTGGTTGAGGAGCCAGGGGGCAAATCAAAGAGGAGGTGAAAAAGAGGTAGAGCCATGGCAAAGGGAATGGGCCATCCTGTTTGCTGTGGCTAAGGGGTGGCCCCTCCCCTTCACCACGGTGAATAGTTTGGCCCTTCCCCTTTCATCATGGCGAGGAGGCGAACGATTTGGTGAGCATTTACATTGTCACCCTCAGCCACATTCCACTGGACTTACAAAAGGAAGTTTGGCATAACTCCACCTTTGTAACGCCCGGGGGGGAGGGGTGTCATGTAATATCGAACCAGAACACTTAGATTTTTATAGACACAGATTATTATTATTTCTTACACTTTTATGTCCCTGACATGGAGCTATCTGAATTTATGTTCAGAGCTCATTCCACGTAGGACTATGAAAGTAGAGAGACTGCAGCAATTTAAAAAACAAACAAAAAAAGAGACAAAAAGGAGGTTGACCGTGTCTTTAAAGACACATGAAGTGTCAAACTGCCATGCTGGTCCAAACGTTAAGGACCGATGACAGTCATTGCACATCATGGAATTCTGGGATGGGAGTGCTGCTGCGAGCTGCTCTGCCATCCCAGGATTCAATGTGATAAAGAAGGTGCCATGGTCCTTTATGACAGTCCACCCCTGTATTGGGCAGTCATTAAGGGGTTAAATCGGGATAATTGCACCTTAAACGACAAAAGGAGGAAAGGTCTTCTGAAAGCTTGTCTAATATTTTTAGTTGATATTGTATTCAGATATAAGCTTAGCAGCATGAAATAACAAAATAAAGCATGTGATGGCTATATGAACATTCCACTGAAATGCTATGAAATTAAAGGGGAACTACCACCGACACAATCTTTAGCTTCACTAAGTCCCCATCTGGTGACTAGCTGCTTAGTAGTGCTAGTCGCCAGAATAATTACCTTAATCAATAGATTTCTGCTCTCTTCCATGGGCGACAGACAGGACAGAGCGCGGACATCTTGCCACTGTGAAGTCCGCGTGCCTGCACTGTCAGTCCCAGCGGAGCAAATGGCTCCTAGCAACGTCTCCTAGACCTGGCTGGGTCTGACAGCGCAGGAACGCGAATGTCACAATGGCATGATGTCCGCTCTCCGTCCTGCCTGTCACCCATGGAAGAGAGCAGAAATCTATTAAATAAGGTAATTATTCTGGCGACTAGCGCTACTAAGCAGATAGTCGCCAGATGGGGACTTAGTAAAGCTAAAGATTGTGTCGGGTGGTAGTTCCGCTTTAAGAGCATTAGATTGGAAAAAATGATCAAATACATTCCTGTGAAGCAGAATGAATAGGTCAGTAGTGGCTGCAGGGTTGAAGTATGTCTAGATAGAAACGGATGTAAGCATAGACAAATGTTTGGCAATTAACACCACTTGAAATATACATGTAATTCAATTTAAAATGCACTGTATGTCTAGCTCAGGGACAATTATAAAATGCAAGCAAATTACATTATCCTTGACAGTTTATTAACACAAAAAATGTTTGCAATTCGACACTTCGTCAGGCAGGTTGTTGATCATTCACTTTAAAGTGGAACTAAAACCTAGGAATAATTGGTGACAGTGACAGCGACCCTTTATTTTGTCTTTGTTTATTCATCTAGAATAGAATACAGTCAATTTGCCCATACTTTTATTGTCATATTTTTAAACATGAAACCCTCCCCCCAACACACTTTTCTACTTAAAGGAGCAGTAAACTTTTTTTTTAATGAAAACACATATTTTATAGAGCATTTCCTGCTGAATAAAACAAGGGTACTCCCATCGCTGTCAGATGTTTTATTCAAAAATTATAGCAGTTTAAATAACCAGGAAGTGAATTTACTGTGCTTACTTCCTGATAGTTCTAACTGACAGCAAGTGACAGGCAGTTTCTGTCACATTCTATGGAGAACTGTATGTCTCCGATTTTTCTGACTTTCCACTCCATTATACTCTAACAGGAAATCTAATTAGAATTTTGCCACTAGAGGGCACTGCTAATGTAAAAAAACATGGGTTTAAACTGTAATAACTCTGGAAATATAAATCTCTCCGCAGTGGGAGTACCCTTATTTTACTCAATAGGAAAATCCCTACAATATATATTTTTTCATAAAAAAAGTTTACTGCTCCTTTAAACTACTATACTAGACTACCAGGTTCTCTTCCTATAAAGACAATCTGGTCCCCAACATCACAGTTAATGTATACATTGTACAGTGGACAACTGGTTAACATTGTATTATGAGTGTAATGCTGATGAGACCACTTAACCCTTTTAGAGCCAGAGGGGTTGCAGAGCATACCCCTCTGGTACTCAAAGGGTTAAAGTTCTTGAATCCATGCTTTAGTGTGACTTTTTGCTGCTATTTACATTGTTTGAGGAACCATTTTTTAACCCTTTGAGTGCCAGAGGGGTATGCAATGCGTTGTGTATGCCTCTGGCACTCAAAGGGATAATAATTAAGCTTGCTATAACTATACACACAACAGAAATTTTTTATTTATGGCTTTTTATGGTAATACACTGTGGATGCTTTCTGGCACACATTTTCCAATATTCAGTAGCTTTTTCCATATGCATACCTCGGAAAAATATGCAGACACATTCCCACAATTTCCTTTACTTGTTAGTACATCTGTGATACAACCTGTTGTAATGTACTAGTTGTTGGATGAAAATGCCCTAAGGTTTAGGAAGCAATGCTTTGATCCAGAATACCAAATGTTTCAGTTTCGACAGTTATAGTTCTTTTGTTTGACACATACTTTGTATACGTTTTGTAATGAAACTGCCACAAATACTTTAAACTCCTTGCACTCATTATTGATCCTTGCAATAAGAAAATGGTTAAAGTGTATGCGTCCTTTGCCACCGACCCCTTTTTTGCCCCTTTGTTGAATCACCATGGCTGTATTCAAGTTTTATATGGACAAAATTTGACGAGATGGTACAAAAAACTAATATGGATCCCACACCGATACTAATCAAATGAGTGGGGCAAGAAGTAAAATAGTAAAAACTTGTTTAATTTGATAAAAAAACTTGTTGTCAGTTTTGCTTTTATATAGATGAATGGACAAATGTTTACATAGTATTATGTATGACTTTATTTGGTAATGCTGTTTTAGGTTACATTTCAGCTGCAATCATTCAAATTTTATTTTATGTAAACTTGCTATAGCCTGGGTTGAAATTTTATTTTTAGATCAACGTCGCCTCAGTTTATATATTCTCCCTGTCCCAATGGGCAAAAACAGGATGTCGATTCCTTTTGATTAATTACAAAAACATTTTTATCCTTCTAAAAAAAAAAAAAAGAATTTGAAAAAAACAAAAAAACAAAATTAAACAAACAACTTCAGGAAAGCAACGCAATAATACATTTGTGTCTGAAAATATGATATTGATACTCAATTTGTGTTCATTCTTACACCAAGCATGAGATATTTCAGTGCAAAGTGTTGATTTAAGGATCCAGAAATGTTAATGGCTAAAAAGCTTGAGTGGTCTGAGAAAATAAAAATACGTTTTGCAAGAGTATTTCTGTCAGATAGTTTTTTTTATGACAAAGAAAACATATCTTTTCTACCAAGCTATAAAAAAGTATATATTTGACAGTCTGTCCAATTATTGGTTGCCAGAGGCCAGACAGAGAATATACCGGAACAGATCTGATATTGAATCACTTTGTTCAAAGAACTTTGACCTTTATTCAGAAAGCAACAAAAAGAGCAATTCTGTAGCAAAACCAACTACATCACAGGGGGACAAATGAAAATTACTATTGAATTAAATGTGGCTTTTAACCCCTAGAATGCTAGAGGTCTAAAACGTATTGTAAATAAATGCAAAAGCAATGCACTGAACTCCTCTCTAGCAATCAGTGAATTATAGGACCCAGTTAAATCAGTGGGAATTTTGATTTGTTTCCATATGGTGCAATTGGTATGCTCCAGAATTATTGTTCTATTGCTTCTTGTATACATCCCATACTACAGTGTATTTTTACCGATGTTTTGGAAAAGACCGGGATAAAAGCAGATTTTTTTTCTCCCAGATTTATAAAATGCTGTGTTTGTCATATATTTCATGAACATCCAAAAAATAACAATAATACAAAGCTCAAGTTCTACTGGATAAAAGTCAATTGCATTGATTCGTAGACAGAAATTAGTCACTGTAATTTCATGAACAATTAAAACATTTTGAACAATAAAGGTATGTTCAAAGCGGTGACTGTGTGGTGTAGCCATTATGTGGCAGTGGCTGAATGCTCAAAGGATTGCTGTGATTTCCTTGAGCATTTGCCATTTGGCAATTTATCAATGGCTGGATCATAACTGGCACTCATTCATCAGTGAACAGGTGAAAGGGGTAACGAGAAGAGATACAAAGCATGTACTGCGTGAATGTTCACATTGCTGCCAGAGTTTTAATGTAGTTCCCTTCCTCAAGTCTCAGAATCCAAAAGTGGGCTAATCATGTAAATGTGCTTGCAGATGATACGAAACTGTTCTGAGTAGCCTCAGATATAAAATATAACCTTTATTTCAACCAGTTAAGAAATTAAATAGCATAAAAGGCAATTATTCTTGCATCTGAGCATATGGGGAACCTCACTCTAAGCACACACAATGGCTGGCTGCCTTAGCTACGACATTTACATGTTATTGTTTTTTTGTTGTCTTCTGTCTGAGCCTTCCCGTAAGTTCTGATGTCATATAGTGCTGTGCTACACACCGATTCCACTGTATTGTAACAAACACTGCTTTGTTCATATCTCCCAACATTTCATATTACCAAAGAGGGACACCTGTGAATTAGGGGGTGTTTCTGGAGGCAAGGCCGGTGGGCGGGGCATTACCGATAATTTTTAGGCTATTTCATGACCTATTGACACCTCCTTGTGTAACTGAATAAATGACATAACAAGACCATAGTATTTTATTTACACAGACTAATTTATAAACACATATACTGACGTTTAAATAAACATTAATGTGAGTTTTATTGCTGTGATACACTTATATGCACATGACACTGTCTGATCTCCTAAAAAGAGGGACATCAGGGTAGGAAAGAGGGACAGAGGGATTTGGGTCTAAAAGAGGGACACTTGGGAGGTATGCTTTGTTTTAGACAGTTTTCTCTACTGAGAAAAGGTTAAAGAGAAACGTGCAAATGAATAAACTTTAAAGACAAAAGCAATAATTAAAAAAGGTCCATGCTCTCTGGCAAGCAAGGTCACAAATATGTATTTATATATTCCTGCAGCGTGAAATGCCATCAGATCAATAGCTATTTATTCTTCTATACCTATTAATTCGGAACTAAATATACCCTATTCACTGAAATTAAAGTTATTTCAGTCTATGCACTACTAAAATGACTCGTAAGATCCGTTTCCAATGTGTTAAGTATGTTATTCTCACAGCATGTTTGTACTGAAAGATTGATTAATCTAACAGACTAAAAGGACTCCATCTCTGTCACAGACTATTCCACCAGTAGGAAACAAAAGAAAACAAAATCAATAGGATGTGTTTATATGTCGGTATGTTGGATAATGTATGAAGCTGGATGTTTTGTTAGATGGCAGAACTGTGTATTGATCTATAAAGCAGTAGTAAATACAGCATAAGTAAACGTTACTCGAAAGCAGAACACAAGTCACAGCAGTTACATGCTACCAGATAAGACCACAAATGGAGCATATAAAAGCAACAATGCATTTTTTGTTAACCCCTTAAGGGCCACAGAGTGGTGCAAAGCAAAGCTCTGAATGCCCCTCTGGTCTTTAACAGGTCAACCTAAGCAACGTAAACATGGGATGGATATCCCATTAAACCAGTGGTCTCCAAACTTTTTTAACTTGTGAAACATCCTCTTTTCTTCTGTTCACTCTCTATGCATGTTGTTAATTAATAAAAATAAACTATTATGTCTATTTTTAAAGCATTCTTACTTTACAGCATTTTTTTCCACACCTGCCTAAAACTTTTGCACATTACTGTATGATATATATGGTGTATCTTGCTTCGTATATCACATTTTTTATTATTAAACTTCAATTTCCTACTCTGGTCACCAGGCGGTGCTCTTTCTCTCACTTACTACTGGTCGCTGTAGTCAGTGACTAAAGCTCTCCCATAGAGAGCATCATCCAAGAAAAAGCCTTTAGGAAACCAGCTGGCGCAGCTGATTTACAAAAAACGGTTGAGTTAATAAAATGTACATGTAAAATCTCCCAGCCGTGGGAATACCTTGTATTACACATCAACATAAAGGTCTTTAAAATAAACAGTGTATTGGATATTTCAATTTCTGAGATGTGTGAAAGTATAAAAATCTTTTTTTTAATTAAACACATATCGAGGGCTTTCCTGACGAGTAAACTAATGTTTGTGTGTATTTATGTTCTAGCTGTAAACTAGGGAGCGTGTGCTCTATTGCCACTGGTTGGTATTGTGTATATACACTATTGCTGTATTATGGTGAGCATATATTTAATATTTTGTGTGCTGTATGCACTGTGGTGCATACATGTTTGTGCTGTGGTACACCTATGTGTATGCTTTAGTGCTCAAATGTATATGCACTTTGAATGCATAATGGTGCGCCTGTGTTCTCTCTGTGCACAATATGGTGTGCCTGTGTGTCTGCACTTTTGGCACAATGTGGCTCACCTGCGTATGTGCTCTGTGGACACACTGTAGCCAGCCAATGTATATGCTCTTCTGAAGTGCCAATTAGCTCTTCCGTGCATGCCTGATGCTACAACAGTGCATGCGTTTTTAAAGGGATATTAATGTTTCATAATAAAAGCAGCTCCAATTAATCTTCATAGTATTTGGGCCATGGAGAGTGTTAGTTCAGTACTGTCAGAGTTGTAGTTCAAGAGTAATTGAATGATAAATTATCCCCCTCCCACCCCTTTTACTGATAAAACACTGCTCAGCTCAGAGCAGCACGGTGGTGTCCAAGTGGATTGCAGAGAGGGACAATCTTCAACTGACATAAGGGAGAAACCTGAAAAACCTGTCAATGGGAGCAGGGCTTTCATTGTTCTAACAGTAAGAACATTGTCCCTCACTCTGAGCTGTCTGGTCTGTAGACTGGATTCCACATCTGAGGGGAGGTGGCTTACACTAGGTAAAAGAGGTGAGAGGGAGAAGCTTCATCATTCAATTACTCTTGAACTGCAACTCTGACATTATTGAAATAACACTCTCTATGACTGAAATACTGTGACAATTAATTGGAGCTGCCCTTTACATGCTGAGTTACACTGGTACATGTGTGTGTGGTCTTAACTCTCTGTGGTTAGCCTGTGTGTGTATACATGTTGGATATACTATGGTTTGCTTTTTGATTCCAGGGTTTTCTGCATCTGTGCTTCTCACACACTGAGGTGTGCCATTGTATCTATGCTCATGGGCTTTTCTATGATGCTGTTGGTACTTAAATCTTTTCTGCGGTTCTCTCCTTTTTGTCCTTCTTAGCACTCTTATACAACATGAAGTAGTGCACACGTGCTCACGTGTTGGAACGAGCCAAGATGCACACTTTTTAAAAGCCCTGTGGCGGTCATGCTCATCTTATGAACTACAGAAATTAAAGTTGTTTAAAATGGCTCAATGTGTTACTTTTATTATAAAAAAAGACTCTGCAATCTAGTTTTTTCAAACATTACTATCCCTTTAAGTAAGTCTCCAGGTAACTTGAAAGATTTATTATTTTAAAAGAGAGAATTGGTACAGACAATGACAGCAGTCAGTACCTGTTACGGTTGGCAAGCAAAACCAGGAGTCAGACGGTATAGTTAATATAACCTTTATTATGAGAATAATAACAGCAAAGCAATATAAATATATACATACAGTGGGTGAATGAGAAGGCGAGTACTGTATTAGGAATAGCAGTCTCCCAATATCACCACCACACTGTCTGAGACTAGGCCTCAGGCTGCTGGAGTCTCGTGGTACGTTAACACTTAAGAGTGATACTGACTCAGCCTGCAGTCAGTAGCTGTGAGTCTGCTAGAGCCCCAGGTCTATACTAGGAAGGATGAATGAATAACGGAACTAACAAAGGAGCGAACAGACAGAGCCTTCTAGTAAGCACCAAATAGAGTCATACGAGCGAAAGTCATACACGGAGCGGGTAGTCAGCCAGAGACGCAGCTTTGCACCAGATAGGATATCCACTGAAGCGATGGAATGCTGGATGCGCAGTGGACAGAGGCCCAGGCCAACACCAGAGTGGGCAGTCAGACAAGCCTACGTCATACACGGAGTGGGTAGTCAGCCAGAGCCATAGTTTTGCACCAGAAAAGATATCTGAGCCAAATCGGAACACACAAGGAGAATCGTCAGACAGAGCCACAGGTCAACACCAGAATGGTTGGACTGACAAGCCGGATCATACACAGGAATACAAATAATGAACTGCACAGAACACCAACGTAAGTGTAACTGAGTAAGGAATCAGTCTGCCCTTTACCCCCTTAATGACAGGGGGTTTATTTTTTCCCATTATAGCGAATGACTTCCTGGACTTACCAGGTATGTCACTCAGGAAATAGGTAGGAGGAGTAGCTCAGAGAGAGGAAGTAGGCAGGAGGAGATTACAGGCCTCAAACACATAAAACAAAGGCCTGCAGCATGCTGAAGCCTCGCGCCTGCAGATGACGCATCTAGCGTTGATGCGTACAACCGCTCGTTGAAATGACACTGGAGCATCATAGTAAGCATCGCCAAGAGCAGCGCCGCTACAAGGTACTGTGACAGTACCACTGCTTCTCTGAGGAATCTCGGAGTTAGAGAAGTCCTATAGGAGTACTGCCTACAGATCTATGGCCCAAGCTGAAGATATTGCTTCCTTATTGGGATACTCTGAATTGCAGATCTTCTGAATTCAAGATATATGAAAAAATTATCCAGTCTCCAAGTTTTGGCCATAGTTTGGCAGAGTGAAACATCCCAAGACTGACTAACAATGTCATCCTGAGTGATATAATTTTCACTTGAAGAGCATGATATTCTGATGACAGTTCCTTCTAATGTTGGTGAATGATTCCAAACTTGAACAGTTTATTATTTGAAGAAACAAGTATAGAATCCATACTATGTATTGAGTAAAGGTGATGGTAGTAGTTCATATAAACAAAGAGAGTAGTATGATTTATTTTTCTATTTAACTTCCTGTCAGTTTGAACTTTCAGGAAGTAATGAGGCAATTACTGCCTTCCTAACAGTTTGAATGTTATAACTTTTTGAGTAAAAGAACTACCAGCAATGTGAGTACCCTTGTTTTAATCAGCAGGAAAATCCCTATAACTTAGTTTTTCATAAAAACATTCGCTGCTCCTTTAAGCACTGTGTCTTGACACTTAAATGTGCTGTTACACATCTGTTGGACAAAAGAATGTAACTACTTAGAATAACAATTTTTGAGGAGTGATTCACATGAGTTGGCCACAAATACATTTTGAGTTGTGTGTGTGGCTGGAGCAGTCACAATGCCTCTAGTTCATGAAAGCCAGTTAATTTACGAAAGTACATCTCCCTTTAATGGCCAATATGTAACCACATAGAAGATAGAGTGGTCTCAAAAGCATTGCAAAGCAATGAGTTGGAAACCTCTCTAGCAGTGAAGTGGTGAAGTGCTTTTTTTGTGGTTGTATGTTATACACTAGGCATGCCAAACATGCAGGCTTCCAACATATGGGCATCCACATAAAGGAAGGTTTTAATTCCCATGTGGACCGGCATCTTCCCACCCCCCTCCTTACCGCAGTTATGGTTGCCACATGTCTAGTTGTTGGATTCTGTCTGGGTTTCACAGTTCCTAAAACCCAGACAATCATTTGCAGGCTGCTGGAATGATCCACAGACATCGCATTATGGTACTGGCCAGATTCTAGATGGTGAAATGACCTTTGGTGACATCACCAATCATGTGAACACAGTGTATTTGGAGGTCAGAGCACAGTAAGAGAGCTGCGGGCTGAATAAAGCAGGAGTGGAAGGGATTTTTTCTTCCCTCTCATTATATGGAACTGGTGCCTATGGGTGTTAAAGCAGAGGACTGTGAGCACTTTATTCCCTTGATAATGTAGGTGCTGTTTAGTTGAATATGTTGTTACGTGGGAAACATGGACTGTGCAGCTCTCAATGGTTTCTGAGTTTGACATCTCTGTTCTTGACTAAGCATGTGTTCCGTGCAAATTAACATTGGGTGGGTCTAGGGATGGAGTCATGTGAGAACATGGATATGGCCATAAATGGGGCTAAGAGCACTTGCAGTCCCAGCTTCACATGTTTATCTGGGATCATTATCTACCATATGTGGAAAAATGCAGTAATCATTGAACAAAAGAATGAGACAAAATCAGTTTATCTGATTTAACAGGAAACCACTTTCCACACAGTTTCAGTAAGACAAATAAGAGAGACAGTTGATGCAAAATCGAAAATATAAGTAATAAAGTAAATAGATAAAAATATTTTCATTTTTATATTTTTGTATAAATATGTACATTCTCTCAGGACATACTTGAAAACGAGATAAATCTTAATGTATTCTTCCTGGTAAAATAGGGTTTCAGTGTATTTACCTGTTAAATACTTTTCTCTTTCGTCCATATGGAACACTGGTATCATGGGTTTGGAGAGCAAGATACATTTCAAAAGACATAGTCTTATGGGTGGAGACTCCCTACTCCTCCTCCAGCTCAACCCTCCCCCCACCCTGTAATCACCAGCATGAATGTCACTGAAGTCACACCAACAAGGCAAGCAGGGGAAGAAGAAAATCTTCTATGAGAAGAAAGACTCTAAAAGGACTTCACAACCCAGGCAGTCTAATTTGGAACAAGTACCATAGGGATACCCCAGCACCAAGCTCTCAGAGGTGGATAAAAAAAGGAGAAAGGACCTCACGCCTATCCTTATGATACAAGAGCTCCTCAGGACTCTCCAGAATTGGAATACCCAAACAGATTAAGTGTCAAACTGTCACTGAACTAACACAGCACACAAGAACAAGAGCCAACAGGTCTCAAATAACTGACCAGAAGTAAGGCAACCAAGTATGCAGGAACCTAGACAGGCAGAGCTGCCTGCATGACATTCTGGCCAAAGCTGTCTTCAGCCAAAGCCAGTACATTGACACGGTATTGCTTAGCAAAAGTATGCAAAGAAGACCAAGTCACTACCTTGTACAACTGCCAAATAGGCCCCCACAGACCTAGCAGAATGTGCTGCGACTTTGAAGGGAACAGGTTTCTTCCAGAGTTCATACACCTGAAGTATAGCAGCCTTGATCAAAGAGGACATGGTGATCTTAGACGCAGTTTGACCTGCTCTAGGACCGTCAGCTATGACAAAAAAAAAGTTAACCATGAGAAAAGTCTTGGTGTGATGTACATAAAATTGAAGGCAATGCACCATGTCTAACATGTAGAGCCTTCTCCTTGTCAGACATAAGCTCAGGACAAAAGGAAAGCACAACAATTTCCTGATTGATTGGAAACTTAGAAACCACCGTAGGAAGAAACTCCTGAGAGGTTTGAAATACTGCTTTGTTCTTGTGAAAAACCAGGAAAGGTGGATTGCAAGACCAAGCCTGCAACTCTGTGAATGGAGACTACAGCCAGAAGGTAAGCCATCTTGAGAATCAACTAAAGCAGTGGAATGGAAGCAAGGGGCTCAAAGGGAGGCCACTGAAAAACTCCCAAAACCAAATTGCAGTCCAGCAGAGGAAAGGGGGTCTTACAGGCAGGGAATGCATGAGCCAGCCCCTAAACAAAAACATTCAGAACGGTGGCAATACATCTCTGAAAAAATACAGAAACCTCTGAGAGCTGAACCATTAAAGAGCTCAAACTGAATCCTTTGTTCACACCATCCTGAAGAAAAAATAACAGGTCAAACTCCTGCGAGGAAACAAACTTATCTGAGCACCACTTGTGGAAAACAGACCACACCCTTTGGTATGCCTTCGAAGAGACAGGCTTACTAGCCTGAATCATAGTAGAAATTACCTCAATCCTTTTCTCCTGAAGATGTGGGCTTCAGCAGCCATGCTTTCAAAGCCATCTTTTCCACATCTTCGAACCACAGGTAACTCTGGAGAAGGTGGTCTGGTCGTAAGGTGAAGCAGATTCTGAATGGAAAGGATGACCATGTCTGCAAACCACTCACCTCCTGGTGCGGGCACAATGACAGTTGCCGCAAGTGAGGTGGAAGTTCCACGGAATCGACATTGCATTGTCAGCAGGTGCCAGATACTCCCCATGGACACACTGCTGCTATGACAGAACAGAAAGATTCCCTCTTGGAGCGTGTAGACGCCACATATTTATTCAGACATCTGAGGTCCAAAAGGAGATGCCATAGCACAGAAAGAGCAGTTTGTCCTTTACATGATTTATGTATTTACCCTCTAGAACAGAGCTATATAATTTTGAAACTTACTTATGAACAACACAGCATTAGGACTCGTTTATTTATTTAGAAAGTGTTATCAGGAAGAATACATTGAGATTCGTCTCATTTTCAAGTTTGTCACATGATTTCAGGGTAGAACATACCCACCTTTCCCTCACCTAAGTCTATATTACAGCTTACCTTGGTTTCAGCTTCATCTATAGGCGCGAGGCTTGAAGCATGCAGCAGGCCTCTGTTTTATGTGTTTGCTTCCTGTAGTCTCCTCCTACCTACTTCCTCCGTCTGAGCTGCTCCTCCTACCTACTTCCTGTGGAGGGGTTTAAAAGGAAGACTGAGTCCTGACTCAGTTGCCCTTGCGTTGTTGTTCATAGCAGTTCTATTACCTTGGGCTCTGTGTATGACCTGTCTAGTCTTCCATCCAACCTGGTGCTGACCTGTGGCTCTGTCTGACTATTCTGTTGCTTATCCCTATAGTGGACACCCAACCTGGTGCAGACCTGTGGCTCTGGCTGACTACCTGAACTGTGTATGACCAGGCTTTTCTGACTACCCCCTCTGGTGCTAACTTGTGGCTCTGTCTGACTACTTTTACGTTTGTTCCTTGTACCTAGCAGACACCCAATCTAGTGCAGACCTGGGGCTCTGGTAGGCCAGCTCTGATACTGACTGCAGGCATGAGTCAGCTATCTATTTCCCATTCTGACTGCAGACGTGAGTCAGATATCACTCCCTACTTGACTGCAGGCGTGAGCCGGTACACCCGCTACGTCAGATCAAGATCCTGTGTTTCTGTTCCTGGTTCCAGCAGAGACTACCAGTGGCTTAGGCCTAGTCTCCAGCAGATTGGTCAGGCTTGGCAGCCTACTATTCCTGACAGCAGAGCTCGCTGGCCTGTAACCATTTGCTTGTTTCTATTGTATATACTGTGTTCTCCTTTTCTGTTTAATAAATTGCATTTAACTATACCATACTGACTCCTGAACATCTTTGGGGAACCATAACAGTCAAGAAATCACCAGGGGAATACAAGATAAATATAAACACAGGAGAGTGAAATGCTCTATTCACCTGTGTAAAAAGGTTCTTAGGTCGAGTCCGTTAAGTCCACAAGTTACTTTTGGACCCGTTTTTTTGTATGATTTTTATATATATTATTTATTTTTTAGTTTGAATGTCCATTTCTCCCCCCACATACATATGAACATTTTGTAGAGTTTGAGATACTGTGCGTTTTCTTTTTATATATCTTACAGGGCTGAAAAGGTTCTACCAGCGGCAAGCTTGAAATTGAAACTGATAGTGCCTACTCAACTTTGGTGGATTTGTGGTTGCGACACCTTGTGAAGCTAAAGGTGCTTTGGCATTTCTTTTGAACAACCTGGAACTTGTCTGAGTCTCCTTTTGGTTCCATAACTGTTAAGTTCTGAGAGGAACTGTGAATTAAAGGGAGCACCTTCTCTAGGAAGATTTGGTATTTATGGATATTCTGCAAAGTTTCCATTGCTAGTGAGAAACAATGGGGCTCAGTGTTGAAAGTGCTACCATAAAGTAAAACCAGGCTGACTATGGTGCCCTGATTACATTAAAAAGGTACAGTGCTTCTTAGAACAAAATTTATAAGAAGCATAATAGTAAAAGTATAAAAGTATCTCAAGAAGGTGATAAAATAAATAATATATTGCTTTTATTTTGTCATCATATTTCTTATTCACATAAGAAAATTAAAAAGAGTTTAACGAACTTCCTTTGATTTGAGTTTGTAAGCTGCTCAAATTCCACCCAACTCTCGCAGCTCATACTTTTGTGGATTTGATCATCAGTATGTGGTTTCACCCTTTCAAAGCCAAGCACGCATGGAATACATCATCAATAAATTGGATACCCCAGGCAGCAGATTTTTTCATCTTTCCCTCCAACGTCCTGATTTCACCCCAACTGTTGATCAGCCAGCCAATAGTGTTGTGCGATCAACAGCACCGTGTGTGGTGCAGCATGGAAAGGAAAGCCGCCAACATTGGCAGCCTATCTGCTGGTTTTGTGTACATTCGAATCAGTTGTTAAGTGGGGTATGTGATTATGTATGTTATAACCCTTTGAATGCCACAGGGGTGTGCAACACGTTGCAGAGACTGCACTGCACAAACCTATGGACTTCAAAGGGTTAAGGGAAGGAATTAATGTTCTACTTGAATCATTAGAGCCCACATAAAAAGAAAGAATTTTTAACTTTACAGTGTCTATACAATCAACGGGAATTTTGAGAATGTTTTGTAAACTATGGTGCAGTCAGTTTCTCCAGATTTTTTTTTATTCCAAGGCCTGATCAAATAACAATTGGACAGCCCTTACAATTAGAGGAAAGGAGGTTTCACCTTCAGAGAAGGAAGGTGTTCTTTACTATAAAGGTCTGTTAAACTGTGGAATTCTTTGCCCATTGGTGTGGTAATGGCAAATACAACAGACACATTTAAAAGAATATTAGATACATTTCTAGCAGAAGGGAAGAGAAAGGGTTATATTGTGTTAAACAGGAAGCTCTTGTAAATAGACTAACACCCATTTTGGAGTCCAAAAGGATTATGTTATTCTCATTTTCTGGGTTATTCTGTAGCAAATGTTGAATATCGACTTGTTTCTTTTTTTCAACCAAATTTATGATGTAACTGTAATTACTCCAATTCTTCATAGTTTATCAGTCTCCCTTATAAGCAATTACCTCCTTGCTTTATTTGTTTTTACCTATGAAACTGTATGACACAAGTAAGGTAGTTTGTTACCAACAAAACAATAACTTGCTCAAATGAACTGAAAAGAAGGTCAACTAAGACAATGGGAATGATAGATCACAAGAAGAAAAGATTCTAGCAAGTGGCCAAGTTAATGGGTGAATACAGAGTATAATAAATCACTAACCCAATTATATTCAGAGAACAAGTGAAGAGACAAAGATTACTTCATTTTTTTATTTGGTTTGAGCGGTAGTAAATATTTAACCCCTTAACGACCCTTGACGGTCATAGTACGTCATGGGTCGATCAGAGTTAACGACCCATGACATACCATGACCGTCATGGAATTCCGGGCTCCCCCCGCGGCTGCACGCCATTCGGGGAGTCCGGAACAGGAAAGTTAAAAAAAATAAAAAAAAAAAAAAATAAAAAAAATAAAAAAAAAATGCTCCGCGCCTCGCCGATCGGCTGGTGGTTAAGGGGTTAACCAAATTCGACCAGAGCATGTTTAGCTTGAATCAGTTTGCGATCATTGTATGGATATATATTTTATATGGAGCGGTCAAACTTAAAGGGATAGTAATACTTTATTTTGTCTTTATTTTATTAATTAAAAAAACATGAAGAATGATAGAAGTCTTATGTTTTGAGAGATATTCACAAGCAAAGCTCCCCTTCCGCCCCTTTTACCTAGTGTAAGCCATCTCGTCTTAGATGTGGAATGCAGTCCATAGACCAGACAGATAACAGCAGGGGACAATCTTCTTCCTTTGAGAACAATGAAAGCCCTGCCCCCCTTGACACGTTTTTTAGGTTTTACCCTTATCTTAATTGAAGAGTGTCCCTCTCTGCAATCTACCTGGGCACCTCCCTTCTGATCTGGCTGAGCAGTGTTACATCAGTAAAAGGGGCGGGAGGGGGATATTTTGTCATTGGGTTGAAGACTCTAATAACTTTGGAAATATGCATGTCTCAGCAATGGGATTACCCTTGTTTTACTCAACAGGAAAAGCCCTTTTCTTAACAAAAGTGTGCTACTTCTTTAAAGGAAAAAAGAAATGCCCAGTGATGTTAAAGGAGCAGTAAACTTATTTTTATAAAAACACATATTTTATAGAGCTTTTCCTGCTGAATAAAACAAGGACACCCCCACTGCTGTCAGATGTTTTATTCAAAATTTATAGCAGTTCAAATAACCAGGAAGTGAATTTACTGTGTTTACTTCCTGATAGTTGTAACTGACAGGAAGTGACAGGCAGTTTCTATCACATTCTATGGAGAACTGTATGTCTCTGACTTTCCTCTCCATTAGAATCTAACAGGAAATGTAATTAGAATTTGACCACTAGAGGGCACTGCTAATGTAAAAAACATGGGTTTAAACTGTAAGAATTCTGGAAATATAAATCTCTTGGCAGTGGGAGTACCCCTATTTTACTCAATAGGAAAATCCGTAGGATATATATTTTTTCATAAAAAAAAGTTTACTGCTCCTTTAAGTATTGTCACATTCCAACCTCCTCCAATGACAGAGGATTTCTCCATGTAAGCTGGAGCGCTCTCTTTGGCTAAATGAAGACTGACACCATAGCCCGCATTGAATATAAAAAAAAACAAAAACAGTTTAGCCTTTCATGTTCCCTTCTGCTACATATGTATCTTAAAAGTATCCACTGTATTGCTTCAAACTATGCACTGTATGCTACATATGTATCTTAAAAGTATCCACTGTATCCTTGGACTAAGAATTCCACAACAAAGCAATGATAATGTTTTACTATGCTTATGTGAGAAACCAGTGATGGTCTGGTCCGGGTCTAAGGGCACACCAACAGGTCAGGTTTTAGGTATATTCCTGATTAAGCATATGTGGAGCAAACACAATAACCAAGACAGGATTACCCACCAGCTAAGAAGCCTGCACTGTTGGTGTGCCTTAAGGACTAATGCTGAGAAACACTGATAAACCATAGACAAAGATACATACTCAGCAGCTAAAGAGGTCCAGTTCTGGGGCAACCCAATCATACCATGGGGGGGATAAAAGTAAAAATCCTGAATCCACATTGATTTAATAGTAAGAGAGACCTCTAATTCATTCTGAAGTGATGCTTTGGAAACCTCTGTTTCATTCAAAGGGGTTAAAAGCCCTTTTAAAATGAATGAGGATTTTCATTTCTCTCCTATGGTGCTGCTCATTAGCTTTTTAAGTTAGGCCCAAAGAGTAGATAGTATTTATTAATGACTATAAATGTGGTATAAAAGTTATTCTGGATGGATCAAGCGCAGGAGTGCAGGTAAAACTATGGTGAGCATCCGAGATCAGTTTTCTCTTTGATACACATTGAGGATGATGTACTATGAAGAATGGGATAAACCAAGTGCACACTTAATTGCTTAGTGACCGGCCGCTACGTACGCGGCCGTCACTCAATGCCCGCTGAACTTTTTTTTTTGCAAACAATTCCGGAGTCCCCGAACGGTGTGCGGCCTTGCGGGAACCCGGATTTCCGGGAAGTACATGTACGTCCTTTGTCATTAAGGGACATTCACCTTGGACGTACATGTATGTCCATTGTCATTAAGGGGTTAAAAGAAGTAATACACCTTCTCCATGAAAACTTATATGTTATAGGGCTTTTCCTGCTCAGTCAAACAAGAGTACTCCAGTTGTTGTCAGCTGTTTTATTTAAATATGAAGCAGTTCACTCTATCTGGAAGTGGATTGCAGCTCGATTACTTCACAGTTCTGACAGAATGACTGAGTAGCTTCTAGAACATTCTCTAGAGAACTGTTACAGTGACTCCTCTCTCCTAGAGAATGCTAAATAATAACTAAATGGAATCTGACCACTAGAGTGCAATGTTAACCCCTTAAGGACCGGCTGCGCGCACACGAGGCTGGCACTTAAGGACCATGGACCTTTTTTTTTGTAGCATCCGAATTCGATGACGATCCTGACACGTCATGAGTCGTTAACGCAAAACATCCCATGACGTGCCATGACCGTCAAGGGTCGTTAAGGGGTTAATGTAAAAAAAAAAATACAACAAAACAAGAGTTTAAACTGTAATAGTTTTGGAAATATGCATCTCTCAGCAGTGGGAGTGCCCTTGTTTGTTCAATAGGAAAAGCCCTTTTCAAAACAAAAGTGTGCAACCCCTTTAAAGGAAAATAAAAATGCCCATTGCTGTTAATGGGGCTTTTAATCCCTTCAATGCTTAACCCCTTAACAACTTTGGTCCTGGGGAGTGGATTCCTCTTAATGACCGATTTGATCTAATTCAGCGAGACGGCACATGAGAATTATTAAGTGTGTAAGCTCTCTGAACTACAGTCTGATACTGACTGCTCCGGTCTTGAAGCAGTCAGTTTCAGACTCCGGTACTGGGGGAGCAATGTCAGCAAAAACCCCACGACTTGCCAGGACCATCATCGGTCCTTAAGTCAAATACCAATGACGGTCCTAGCACGGCATCAGTCCTTAAGGGGTTAGGAGGTCTCCACTTTACTGCTACACCTTAAGCATTCAAGATGTTTTTAGAGCTCCTTTTAACACTCTGTGTGCCAGAGAGGTATCTAATGCACTGGAAGCACACTGCATTGGATACCTTTCTGGCACTCAAAGGGTTATATCAATGTAAATTTGGGAACTTTTTATTTGTTCCCCATTTGGTTTGCCCCAAAACTGCTCAGCTTTTCTTTACGCATAGGGACTATAATGTAAAGTAGTAAACCTTATTATCAGACAAGAAGTGAGTTGATCCTTTAGCTCTGTTGATTGGTTAATGAGCTGCAAACACTAGAACAGTACTGGCAATCCGTCATCAGTGTCATACAGTGTAGCATCAGTTTAAGAGAGACACTATTTCTAATGTATATACAACTGATGAAAGACTCTCTCTAACCAGTAATGCCAGTATCTATGGTTAGCAGCTATATAACTCCAGAACATTAAGACAAATTGATAATGCTTAGAATTAAAAAAAGAAGCTTGTTACAAAGGGCATGCCTCAAACATGAAAGATTAGCTGAATTTCTTGCCCCTTAACTCTTCTAGGAAGATTTTAATAACAAATACTACGGCATTCAAATTAGATGTATATTAAATTTTTATATTGTGGCTTACAATTAGTTTTTCTGTGCAAATTGTTTTGATCAGAAAATAATATTATAAATAACCAATATTAACTCCACATCAAGGCAAAATGCAGAACTGAATACACACGTTAAAATCATCAAAAATTCTACTAAAGCTATAACGGCCTTGTAGTACCTCTGATTCAAGTCGAGAAGTTTTCTTTTTCTTCTTCAAACAACTTTCATCCTGGGTTTCCATAATATCTTTGGAGAGTAAATTTTTCCCACTAGAGGTATTTTCTTCTGTTTTGCCTATATTTGTGTTTCTCGCTCTTCCAATTCTTTTTGTTTTTCCTTAAAATGAGAGGGGGAAAAACAAATATTAAAGGAATTAGCGTCAAGACTCACAACATAAAATAAGCTTATTTACACATGATAAAGTTCCATTTCTTCTCAAGTAACCTCCTCGCCCAATATATTCCAAGATTTTGCTGAAATTGCACAAATGTCAGGTTTTAAAATCGAAATATGAAACCATAGCTATATATTGCCTATATATATATCTTGGTATGAACATTACAAAAATATTAGAGAAAGCCTATAGCTATCATTTCCTGCTTGTTCCTCTATATAACCTTTGTTTGGTTAAACTATAAAAATGATTTTAATAACAAAACAACCTTTTCAGAACATTAAAGATGTCAAAACAATTAAAAACAATCTCTAAAAATGAATCCAATAGGAAAATTTGTATCACGTAAACCACTATTAAATCATACAAAATAAATTTAAAGATGAAAAAAGAGGATTTTAGTCTTACCTGTTAAATCCTTTTCTCTTAGTCCATATAGGTTACTGGTAACTCTGGGTAGGCGATCCACCCATTTAAGTAGGCAGGAACAATTCTAGAATTGTATGCAGGGGCTGGAGTCTACCTTCCCTCCCTGGCTGCAGCTAGCCAGCCAGCTATAGAAAGATTTGAGACACTATTGACTAGATAGTAGAAGGGAAAGAAGACTCCTGTGAGCATGACCCCGAAGGACCCCCACAGTCTGAAACAGGAGAGCCAAGCATGGTCCCTTGACAGGGTGGGAGACCAGTAACCTGTATGGACTAAGAGAAAAGGATTTAATAGGTAAGACTAAAATCCTCTTTTCTCTGTTGTCCAATACAGGTTACTGGTAACTCCGGGATGTCCAACTATTGAGTTTCCTAGAGGCGGGAAATAAGGCAAGGACCAGGCGCAAGGCCCCCAAAGTCACCAGAGCAGATATGAACCATCAGATCAGAGATAGCCCAACAAAACAACGAAGTGTCAACGGACACTGAACAGGGGTAACACCACCCCAAACTGTTACACAGCACACTTAACTAGAGCAAACAGGACTCAAAAGTGAAGGAAGCACCAAGAACCGAAGAAGATCCTAGACAGGCAAGACTGCCTCCAGGATTTTCCTCACAAAGCTGGCGTCATCCAATGCCAGCACATCAACATGGCAGTGATTCAAAAAGGTGTGCACAGACAACCAAGTGGCAGCCTTGCACAACTGATCAGCAGAGGTCTGATTCTTGTAAGCCCAAGAAGCCCCAACAGATCTTGTAGAATGAGCAGTGACCCGAAAGGAGACATGCTTCTTCCTCAGCTCATAAGCTTTACGAATAGTGGACTTGATCCAAGAAGCAATAGTCACTTTTGATGCAGGTCTTCCTGCCCTAGGACACTCAGGAATGACGAACAACGCATCAGACTGCCTGACAGACTCAGTGCGATGTACCTAAAACTTGAGACAAAGCAACACATCTAACAAGTGGAGATCCCTCTCCTTGTCAGAGGTGGGGTCAGGGCAGAAAGAGGGCACCACAATCTCCTGATTGATGGTGAACTCCGAAACCACCATCGGAAGAAAATCCTGAGAGGTGCGAAGCACCACCTTGTCTTTGTGAAACACCAAATAGGGTGGTTTACAGGACAGAGCATGTAACTCCGCAACACGATGGACAGACACAATTGCCAGGAGAAAAGCCATTTTCCACGTCAACAGGCGTAGAGGAATAGTAGCTGAAGGCTCAAATGGAGGGCAACGCCCTGAAATAAATCCTTGATATGAGGAAGGATGGCAATGTGCCTCTGAAAGAAAACAGAGAGAGCAGATGTCTGAACTTTAAATGAACTCAAACTGAGGCCCTTATCCACACCGTCCTGCAAAAAATCCAGGACCGAAGGCGGATCAAATTCCTGAGACAGGTCCTTGTCAGCAAGCCAAGATAGGAAGGTCGACCAGACACAATGGTAAATCTTGGAAGAAACAGGTTTGTGGGCAGTGAACATAGTAACCACCACACCAGAAAAACCTGTCTTCCTCAATATTGAGGATTCAATTTCCAAGCAGTGAAGGCTAGACGATGAACATCCTCCTTCCACGGGTAACCCTGTAGAAGAAGATCTGGACGGCAAGGGACCCAGAACGGCTCCGCCACTGACAGATCCAGAAGCTCCGGAAACCAAGCCTGGTGAGGCCAGTAAGGAGCAATCAGAATGACTGGACAATGATCCAGTCGTAATTTCCGTAACACTCTGTACAACATAGGGAGAGGAGAAAAGATGTAGGCCAGAGAGAATAACCAAGGAATGGACATTGCATCCACCGCCAGAGCTAGAGGGTCCCTCCATCGAGAGCAGAACCTCTTGTCGCCATCAGGTCGATGTAAGTTAGACCCTATTTCTGAACAATGATGTTGAACACCTCTGGGTGCAGCTCCCACTCTCCACTGTCCACTGTGTGTCGACTGAAGAAGCCCGCCATGACGTTGTCTACTCCAGGAATGTGCACTGTGGCAGGAACATGTTCTTCTGCCCAGGACAAAATAACATTGATCTCTAACCATTTATCGCTTGGCAAATAAAGAAGGTTATAAATCTGTAAATTATTAGCTATTTTTCCTTTTCCCCCAATAAAGGAATCTTAAATGCAAAATTAAGATATATATAATAAAGTATACATTTTATTTAGACAGGGCCATATGTTCAAAGAAGTAGAGAAATAGCTTTTGTCGTTTGGGATCATTAATATTTTCAGAGAGTGTAGGTTTTGACTGTAAATATGTCGTTTGTCCTGACTGAAACGGTCATTTGTAAAGACAAAAAAAAAGTCTTAACTAAAGACAAAAATTCTCATTCACTCCACTTTTTTCTTAACGTACAAATTTTGTCTTTTGTAAGACAATTTTTTTGTCGTTCATTACGACAAATTTTCTTTTCCTCTATAGGACACTGGAGAATACTTTAGCCACGCCCTTGCCATGCCCCTTTGCCCGTAAGCTCTGGAGTTGTGTCGTACACAACGGACATTGCTAGTTTTTTGTTGTATACTCTATAGAAAATATGTTGTTCATACATGCAATTACTTATTTTTGTCTTTCATACAAAATTTTTTGTTGTTATCCCTTTGAACATATGGCCCATAGAGGGGAATATGTATCAGATTGTAAAATGAGCAATACAAATGGTAGTTCCTTTGTATTGAGAAAGAATGATTTGGAGGTTCTCATTTCATTTTATGCATCAATGAAATTATGCACAACACTAACAGATTGAACCTGTAAATAAAGCTTGCCAACTAAACTATGTATAACAGGGGTACCCAAGCTTGGTCCTCATGAGCTATCAACAAGTGCATGTATTCAGGATATCCCTTAATAAGCACATATATACCAATTAAAATGACTGAGCCACTAGTATACCTGTTTTACAACTGGGATATCCTGAAATATGCACCATGAGTAGCACATTAGGACCAGGACTGGCTACACCTGATATATAACGGTAAAGAAAATAAAGAATATTAGTGACACACTTTCTTAAGAAGTAATAACACTGAAGTTTATTAAAAAAATACTGAGAAAACAGAGTCAAACACAAACAAATAAAGATCAGGGTCATTAAGAACTTCAAAGTAAGTACTGGAACATACTGCAAATAAATAATCAAGGTTAAACATTCAATGGTAAAGTAATGAATAAAGCTCAAGATACTCAAATTAATTTGGAATCTTATAAGAAATAACCAGGTAATTATATTCTCAGTGTTGACTCTATGGTGAGCACAGGTGAATGAATGAATGACCCAGAACTGAAAGAGTAGTGTTTATGTAGAAAAACAATGGAACCGATATGCCATGCAGCTCTGACAAGTAATTACTCTTAACGCTTTCAATGATGGGTAGGTCACCAGAGCTCAACTTAGAGGGAACACTGATTCTTGTTCTCCGACATCCCATATTATTATTATTCTTTATTTATATAGTGACATCTTATTCCGCAGGGCTGTACAACAGGGAATACAGAGATATTAAATAGTACAACTCAAAAGACAAAGGTCAGAGGGCCCTGCTCGTGAGAGCTTACAGTCATATAAGGGTGGAATAGGCAGAGCATGGATACAGAAGGTGAGAGAAGAATAAACGGGATGAGAGATGGGGTTGCAAAGGAGGATGTCTTTCACTTGCTTAAGGAGCTTGAAAACTCAGTTAAATAATTAATTTACAAAACAAATAAAATTTAACCCTTTGAGTGCCAGAGAGATATGCAACACAAAGCAATGTTACATTTATTTTTTATGTTTTGGTGGCACAGTGTGGCACTTTACATTAATTCCCTGCAAAGTATGCATAATAGTTCTGTTAAGAGACTAAATGTGCCATTTGCTGCACTATTAGAAATGCCCCCAGTGTGTGGGCTCTGTCTAGATTCATTCATAAAACACTGTGTGTTTGTAATCTTGTCCCAGCACAGAAACTAATTAGCACAAATTGCCACACTTTTGTCACCAAAAGAAAATAGTTAATTTCTCAAAAAATGATTTATATTACAATGCAATGGCAAGCTCAACATACAGTCACCAAGAAAGATCATTGCACCTCAATGTACAACTGTCACAAAAGAGGATTTTTGTGTACTAACCTTATCCCCACTTATTACGCACAGTTTCATTGTATAGCCAAAACAGAAGAAAAGGAGAAGTAGGCAGTAAGGTGGACAACTATACCAGAGAACCATCAGTCAAGAGGGGTGGAAGAATTGGAAAACAAAGTGGATAAACAACAGATAGACCGAGTAGATCCAAGAGCCACACCCAACAGGGCCAGAAAGAAGCAATCTGGATAATAAGTGCCTGCTCTGTCCTGACCTTCTGCCTGACCTGTCCTGAATAATAAAACAAAGAGTAAACACATATTCCAGGGGAAACTGTCACGGAAAGGCAGTCATGTCCACTGAGATAGCAAGAGAGTCCTTGGTCCTGAAACAAAATGAGGAACCTTGGGGTTTGTCCAAGATTGCATCAGATCCACAAAATTGGATACCCCATACCTGAACTATGAAGTTGAACAGTGTCTGGCTGAGATATCAAATCCTGGAATCCAGATGTTGATGGCTGAGAAAGTCTGCCACTATGTTGTCTACTTCTAGAATGTGATAGAAAAACACAGGGTGTAGGGAAGAAAAAGAAAGAAACTTCTCTACTTATTTCCAAAAGAAGTCTGATTATGGAGGCACTCAACACACAAAATATTCAAAAATATAAAAATGCTTTATTAGTACAAAATACGGATAGTCCAAAAACAATTAAAACATATGAGGGGAACACAATCCCTCCATGAACACTCCATGAATACAGAGCGTCAAAACATACATCCAAATGAAAAATCAAAATAGTTTTATATAATCAATACAAATCTCTTCACTCTGTAATACAATGAAATTATCTATCATCAGCTAAGTATAAACAATATAAGAGGATTTTAGTCTTACCTGTTAAATCATTTTCTCTTAGTCCATACAGGTTACTGTTAACTTTGGGTAGGCGATCCGCCCCTTTAAGTAGGCAGGAACAATTCTAGAAGTGAATGCAGGGGGTGGAGCCTACCTTCCCTCCTTGGCAACAGCTAGCCAATCAGCTCCAGAAAGATTTGAGACACTAACTAGTGACTAGATAGTAGAAGGGAAAGAAGACTCCTGTAAGCATGACCCAAAAGGACCTCCACGGTCTGCCACAGGACAGCCAAGCATGGTCCCTTGACAGGGTGGAAGACCAGTAACCTGTATGGACTAAGAGAAAAGGATTTAACAGGTAAGACTAAAATCCTCTTTTCTCTGTTATCCAATACAGGTTACTGGTAACTCTGGGATGTCCAGCCATTGAGTTTCCCAGAGGCGGGAAGTAAGGCAAGGACCAGGTGCAAGGCCCCAAAGTCACCAGAGCAGATATGAACCAACAAAACAAATGAGGTGTCAACGGACACTGAACAGGGGCAACAACACCCCAGGAACTGTTACACAGCACACTGAACTAGAGCCAACAGGGCTCAAAAGTGAAGGAAGCACCAAGAAGCGCAGACAGGCAAGACTTCCTCCAGGATCTTCCTCCCAAAAATGCCAGCACATCAACATGGTAGTGCTTCGAAAAAGTGTGCACAGACGACCAAGTGGCAGCCTTGCACAACTGATCAGCGGAGGCCTGATTCTTCTAAGCCCAAGAAACCCCAATAGATCTAGTAGAAAGAGCCGTGACCTGAAAGGGAACAGGCCTCTTCCTTAGTTCGTAAGCCTTACGAATAGTGGACTTGATCCAAGATACAATAGTCACTTTGGATGCAGGTCTCCCTGCCCTGGGGCCCTCAGGAATGATGACAGCACTTCAGACTGTCTAATGGACTCAGTGTGATATACGTAAAACTTGAGACAATGCACCACATCTAACAAGTGGAGATCCCTCTCCTTGTCAGAGGTAGAGTCAGGGCAGAAAAAAGGCACCACAATCTCCTGATTAATGTGGAACTCAGAAATCACCTTTGGGATATACTCCTGCAAAGTGCGAAGCACCACCTTGTCTTTGTGAAACACCAAAAAGGGTGATCTACAAGACAGAGCATGTAAATCCGCAACACGGCGAACAGACACAATCGCCAAGAGAAAGGCCATTTTCCACGTCAGCAGGCGTAGAAGAATAGCAGCCGAGGACTCAAAGGAAGGGCGCTGAAGGACGCCCAATCCAAGTTAAGATCCCACTGAGGAGCGCAAGTCTTGAAAACAGGACGAGTATAAGCAACGCCCTGGAAAACAACCTTGACATCAGGGAAAATAGCATGGTGCCTCTGAAAGAAAGTCTGAACCTTAAGAGAACTCAGACTGAGACCCTTATCCACACCACCCTGGAGGAAGGCCAGGACCGTAGTAAGATCAAAATCCTGAGAAAGGTCCCTATCAGCGCACCAAGAGAGAAAGGTCGACCAGACACGACGGTAGGCCAGGTTTGCGGGCACTAAGCATAGTAGCCACCACACCATAAGAAAAACCTTTCTTCTTCAGTATTGAGGATTCAATTTCCAAGCCGTCAAAGCAGACTATGAACATCCTCCTTCCACAGGTAACCCTGTAGAAGAAGATCCGGACGGCAAGGGAGCCGGAATGGCTCTGCCACTGACAGATCCAGAAGCTCCGGAAACCAAGCCTGTCAAGACCAGTACAGAGCAATAAGAATTACTGGACAATGCTCCAATCTCAATTTCCGTAACACCCTGTGCAACATGGGGAGGGGAGGAAAGATGTAAGTCAGAGGAAATTACCAAGGAATGGACATGGCATCCACCTCTAGAGCTAGAGGATCCCTCCAGCGAGAGCAGAACCTCGGAACCTTCCGGTTGTGTCTGTCACGGTTTGTTAAAGAACTCTCAGACAGTTAGGTAAGGTTAAAAGCTTTATTGAAAATAATGCACAATAGCCCCACACAGGTCCAGATAAGGTCCGTACCAAGTACTTCCCAAATCCGACGCGGGTCAGGGCAAGAACATACACAGTAGTAATAATGCAAAACAAGTGTAATGATCTTGGACTTGCAGAAGAATTTGTAGATAGTTTCGTGAACAGAATATCCTCAACAGCCCCATACCGCAACAGGTGACACAAGCGATGAGTGACTGAAGGGCAATCCCCTAAAGGATTAGGGATAACAGAGGCAGCACAGATAGTGTACAGGGAGAAACTAGACCGTAGGCATCTAGGGTTAATGGAGGCAGCACTGCCAAGAATCTGGCAGAGAACTAACCCTAGTAGTTTAGGGTAAACGGAGGCAACATGGACAGTACTCTGGCACTGACTGAACCCTAGAACACTACGGTTAACTGAGGCAACACGGACAGTACTCTGGCAGCGATTTGACCCTAGAACGCTAGGGTTAACAGAGGCAACACGGATAGGAATCTGGCAGAAACTAGGCCCTGGCACGCTAGTGTTAACGGAGGCCAAACAGTTCAGACTCTGGCAGAGGCTTGACCCTAGAACGCTAGGGTCAACAGAGGCAACAGGACTATGGCAGTGACTGGGCCCTAGCACGCTAGGGTTAAAGGAGGCAACAGATACCAGATACTGGCAGAACAGTGACTCTAGACCACTAGAGTGAGCGTAGGCAACACGGGCAGAAGTCTGGTATAGACTGGACCCTACTATAGGGTTACCGGAGGCAACACAGACACTGGTGAGTGATGGAACTCTCACAGGTTCCAGGTGACTATAGGAGCAGTTAGGCCTAATAGGCGAAATGCGGTAAGCGAGCGGGAGTGAGAAGGGTATGTAACGTAACCGGTCAGCAACCGGTGTCGGTTCATGGAAGTAAATAGCCAGTCCCGTGAGCGACGGAACTAGAACTCAACCAGGTCGGCACACACGGAATACACACCCAGTCAGACAGACTACCAGATACTAGCCCAGCCAGATCGGTACAACAGGATAGTCAGCCAGTCCTACTCAATAACGGAATTGGATATGCAGCCGAGCCAGTTCGTTACACAAGGAGTTAGTCAGCCAGTCCTAGTCAGTAACGGAATCAGATACGCAGCAAAGCCAGTTTGGTACACAAGGAGTTAGTCAGCCAGTCCAAGGTCAGCAACGGAATTGGATCACAGGAACATCAGGAACTAAGCGTAGTTAGGCAAGCCAGGTCATACACGGAAATAAGAACAAGGGCTACTAGTCGCAAGATATGGGTACACCAAGAAAGGGCACCGTTATAGTGACAGGAGAGCGTATTTAAAGGCAAACCCTGGGAGAAGGTAACAACACAGAGACAATAAGAATGCAGCCAGGGTAAACCCAGAAGTAACAATGTCGATCAGTAATAGTGATAGTGTCTTGTCGCCATCAGGTCGATGCAAGGAAGACCCCACTTCTGAACAATGAGGGAGAACACCTCTGGGTGAAATTCCCACTCTCCGCTGTCCACCATGTGTCGACGGAGGAAGTCTGCCGTGAAGTTGTCTATGCTGGTAATGTGCACTACAGATATGGCAGGAACATGTTCTTCTGCCCAGGACAAAATAGCCTTGACTTCTAACCAAGCGGTGAGACTTCTTGTTTCGCCCTGCTTGTTCATGTAAGCCACGGCCGTGGCGTTGTCGGACTGGACCCGGACTGTGCATTCTTCCAGCTGGGGTGTCCAATGTCAAAGGGCATGAAATATCGCTCGAAGCTCCAATACGCTGATGGGAAGGAGAGATTCCTCCGGAGACCGACGACCCTGAGCACTCAGGCAACCCAGGACCGCTCCCCAGCCGGAGAGGCTGGCATCCATCGTCACCATGGTCCAGAAGGATACCAGGAAGGACTTGCCCTTCAGCAGATTGGAAAGGTCGAGCCACCACAACAAACTCAGTTCCAAATGAAGAGGGAGGGATATGGACGTCTTCAGAAGGTCAAGCTGACCCCTGCACACCTGGATCACAAACCTCTGGAGTTCTCTGGTGTGAGCGATGGCAAATGGGACCGCATCTATGGTGGAGATGAATTTCCCCACTAGAGAGGACAGCTTCTTGGCTGGAACTGGATTATGAGCCAGAACAGTAGAAACCCTGTGGGTGATCTGGTGAGCCATCTCGTCCGTGAGAAACACCATACGCTGCTGAGAGTCGAAGAGAAGGCCCAGGAAGACCAGATGCTGGGATGGGAAAAAATCTGACTTGTCCATGTTGATGATCCACCCATGATGGGTTAGACATGAATGCAGTCCTGAACCTGCTGATGAAGAAGTTCCACAGAAGGGGCTTTCAGAAGCAGGTCATCCATGTACGGAGTAACTCTGATGCCGTCCCAGTGGAGGACGGATACTAATGCTCCCAGGACACAGTTGAAGACTTGAGGAGATGTAGTCAGACCAAAGGGAAGAGCTGAAAACTGAAAGTGCGCTTGGTTGCAGGCAAATCTGAGATACTGCCAACTCTCTGGATAAATGGCAATGTGTAGATACGCGTTCTGAAGATCCAGAGAGGCAGGGAATTCCCCTGGGCACATAGCAGCAATCATCGTCCTTAGGGACTCCTGGTGATAATGAGTCTTTTTTCACATAGGAATTAAGATCCTTCAAATCCAAAATGGGACGACAGCCGCCGTCCTTCTTGGAGACCACAAAGAGGTTTGAGTAAAAACCCATAATTCTGTCCAGAACTGGAACAGGTTCCAGAACATCCTTGTCCCGAAGGGCCTGGATAGCGCCACTGAACAAACGGCGTTTCTCTTTGCCCTGGGGCGTATGAGAGGGGAAAAACCGAAAGGGAGGAAGAGAGAAGGAAGGGATCCTGTACCTTTATGCTATCATCCGTAAAACCCATGCGTCCGCCACTGAATCCTACCAGACGCTGTGGTAGTGATGCAGACGGCCACCCACAGCCCAGTGGGGACCCGGGTTCGGCGAGTCATGACGAAGAAGGCTTGGTAGCCTTAGGCTTGGAGGAGACCTTAGGCTTCCATTGCTGTTTGTGCTTGGAGGAGGAACACTGAGCTGAGGGAACCACCTAGTTCACCGGACCTGTCTCAGTCTGGAAGGAACGAAAAAGCCGATTACGCTTGAGGCATCTTTTTACTGGGGACCATAGGCAGAAGGGTGCTCTTGCCCCCTATGGCCTCACTAATCTGATCCTTAAGATCTGGCCCAAACAAAGAGGTGCCTTGAAAAGGCAATAAGAACAAAGCTTTTTTGGAAGCAGTGTCAGCAGACCAGATCTTCAGCCAAAGAGCTTGTCTGGCAACCACAGACACGGTGGAAACCCGTGCCACCAAGCGGATGGCATCAAATAATGCAGCAGAAACATAGTGCTGGGCCTCAGAAATGCTGGCAAGAAGCTGCAACATATCCGAAGTAGGAGCACCCTAACAGATAGCAAGGGTGAGCTGTCCAGTCCAGACTGCAACGGCCCAGTTCACCCATGCCGCAGCGAACGCTGGATGCATGGCAGTACCAGCAGTGGCAAAAATGGACTTGAGGGAGACCTCAAGTTTCTTGTCAGTCCAGTCTTTCAGAGTGGATGCATCAGCAATGGGCAAGGCAGTGGACTTACATAGCCTGGAGACAGGAGCATCCACTTTGGGGGGATGAACCCACTGAGCAAGCGCCGCTTCAGAGAAGGGGTAAAGCTTGGCAAATTTCTTGGAAACAGAAGGTTTTCTGTCCGGAAACTTCCACTCATCATTCACAAGGCGGTCAAGAGTGGGGTTAGGTGGAAAACAAGTATAGGTGTCACGCTTTTGTAACACCACTCAGGCAAATTAGGTAAGGTTAAGATCAGCTTTATTGAAAATAAATAGTCAGCAAGGAAAGATCACCCTACTCAGGCCCAGATAAGGACAGTACCGTGGTACTTCCCAAATATATCGCAGGTCAGGATGAACAGAAATAATATGCAAATGAAAGACAATACAACAGTAACTAAGTAGTCTTGATCCGTAGACTAGATACTGGAACAGAGTAAACCACAACAGTACCAACACCATGGAAAGGCACACCGAGACTTGCGGCAGGTAACTGAAGGGCAAATCCCTAGAATGCTTGGGAGTATGGTAGGCAACTCACAGATAGGACACTGGCAAGTGACTGGATCCCTAGAACGCTAGGGATAGCGGAGGCAACACACTGATAGGACACACTGGCAAGTGACAGGATCCCTAGAATGCTAGGGAGATGGTAGGCAACAACCAGACCGGATACTGGCAAGTGACCGGATCCCTAGCACGCTAGGGAGTAGCAGCAAAGGTAGCTACTCGCAACTCTGTCTCCCAGGTATACTAGGGAGTAACAGGCCAAGCTAGGCGCTGTAGTGGAAGTCGCTGAGTAAAGAGAGCGAGAGTAACTGAGCTCAAGGTAAGCTCACAGAAGGGTCCGAAGCCAGAATGCCAGATCGGTACACACAGAGTAGTCAGCCAGGCCCAGTCAGTAACAGAAGTGGGTTCTCAGCCAAGCCAGTACGGAACACACAAGGAGGTAGCCAGATAGTCCTAGTCAGCAACGGTAGTGGGTTCTCAGCCAAAGCTAGTTCGGTACACACGGAGGTAATCAGCCAGTCCTAGACAGCAATGGAAAGCAATAATTCAGGAGCGACAGAAGCATAGTCAGACGAGCTGGGTCATACACGGAGCAGGAACATGCAGCAACTCAAACGCTAGGTACAGGTACACCACAAAAGATTGCTGAAAGAATGACAGGACCAGGTATAAAAGGGCTAGCCCTGGGCGGAGTCAGAACCCAATGGCCAATAAGAACCGTGCAAGATGAAACCCGGAAGTAGCAGTGTCACCCTGCAGAAAGGATCACGGGTACCGTGATAATAGGGCTTTTTAGGATCCTGAAGTACATCAGAGGGATCCGAAGAAACCTCCTGAACTAAGGGAAAGTTTAGGGTAGTTAAGTCAGCTCTGATCAAGCTTCAGTTGAGGGATCAAGATCAGTCTCAAAGGAGCCACCAAAAAACTGAGAGGAGCTCACAGCAGAACTTTCCTCAACATCCGAATCCACCAATAGTTCCTCCTCAGGGGAATCCAATACGTCAGGTACTCCTTGCGGTTTCGGCAGGGAAGATCTGATGAAGGAAGGGGTCTGCCAGGAGTGGAAGACCACCCTGTAACTGGGATGGAAAGAGTTGCAAAGTAGACCGGAGGTCTCTAGTAGCAGCCTTGAACTCTTGCACCCAAGTTGGCTCTATTGCATGGCTGGAAGTCCCTGGGATAGACTCAGGGACATCAGAACATGCTGGGCATAATTGACCTGAGAATTCTCTAGGGGTAACCCTGAATGACATGATGAGCAATGGGCAATAGGGGGACACAGAGACCCCAGCGCACTTAGTCTTAGTCTTGGCCCCAGATCTAACAGAGTAGACATTCTCATAGTGTCAAAACGTTTAAAGTATAAGGAAACACCCAAATACAGTGTTTGAGATTAAAATTTCAACCCAAAAATCACTAAAATGCACTTATCTGGCAGGCGATGGATTAATCTGCAGAGAAGAGAAGGAGAGTCCAAGCCCTGTGTAGGATACTCATTCAGGAAAAAGCACAAAATGGCTGCCAAGGCAGGAGCCAATCAGAAACAAGCGCGCAAAGCAAGAGCTCAATGGAAATTTAGTTTTCCCCAAAAAAGTACCCCAACAGTGCCCGTAGCCCCGAGCCCCCCCACACACATAAAATGTTAACCGGATGACAGAGCAAGGGCAGACAATTAAAATTACATATTTTAAGTTGGTATGTTGAGCGGTTGCAGCGATATGTCCCAAACTGTACAGTCCCATAGAAGTGAATGGAGCAATGGCGTCTATATGGTAAAGCGCGCCTTCACAAATTTTGCAAAGTTGAAACTGTGAAATAAAATTACATGAAACATCACTAGAACATGTTAGCAAACCCAAAAAACACACACTGAACCTAGTAGAATTGCCAATAACACCCCAAAAGACACAAAACCAGCAGCTAAAGGGTTAAGTTACCACAGAAACTTGCTCCAAAACACCCAACAGACATACAGATAAACCCAATGAAAGCAGGAGTGTGCAATAAGAATGTCAAAGGAAAAAACCCTGTGCGGAGGGGCACTGTGGGACATGTGAACCTGCAGCACTCAAAGGGTTGCTCACCTTTCCTTCAGATCTTCTGTCTTCAGATTACCAAGTATTAAGAAGAAACCTCAGTGGGCAATTCCTGAAGAAAGAACTTGAACCCAAGATTTTCCCCCAAGGGCTTAAGGTCCACAAAGAGCACCTGGATACTGAGCTAGCCACATCTAAGGGCATTGACAGTTATGGTAATCCGCCTAATGGTGGTATTCCATATCTAACAGAAAAATAAAAAAATAGCTAAAACTATAGCAGAACTTTTCTCTTGCCTGTCTTCACCAAGGAACAAATCTTACTCGAGCTGATTGGTTAGCTGCGGCCAAAGAGGGAAGGTAGGCTCCACCCACTGCATTCACTTCTAGAATTGTTCCTGCCAAATTAAAGGGGCGGATCGCCTATCCAAAGTTACAAGTAACCTGTATTGGACGACAGAGAAAAATAAATACTTATCCTTTGAAAAAATATATAAAGGGTTCATCAAAAAAGGCGACTGAAATAATTGGTATCCTGGAGACAGGTTTCCCCCTAGCCGCTCATTCCTACGCATATCGCTATATTTGGCTTAACGAGCAACAGCTGCTAGCATTTGAATATTTCATGAACCAGTAGAAGCCCATTGAGCAGAACCACCTAATATAATTTTAATTGATATGAAAGATATAGCTAAAGAAAGCAAAACTTAAAATAATATAAGTCAGAACTACTTCCAGTGATGAAAGAGGATTTTAGTCTTACCTGTTAAATCCTTTTCTCTTAGTCCATAGAGCTTACAGGTAACTTTGGGAATGCGACCGCCCCTTTAAATAGCAGGAACAATTCTTGAAAAGAAGTGCAGGGTGGAGCCTTCCTTCTCTCCTTAGCTGGTCACCAGCCAATCCCCATCCAGTTAGATTTGATACACTAACTATTGACTAGGTAGCAAGAAGGAAAAAGAAGACTCCTGTGAGAATGAACCCGAAAGGACTACCACGTTCGGTCACAAGAGAACCAAGCACAGTCCCTTGACAAGGTGGGACACCTGTAAGCTACATGGACTAAGAGAAAAGGATTTAACAGGTAAGACTAAAATCCTCTTTTCTCTGTCGTCCAATACAGCATACAGGTAACTTTGGGATGTACCGACATTGAGTTTCCCAGAGGTGGGAATGAAGGCAGGGACCAGGATCCGGTCCCCAAAGTCACCAGAGCATACATGAACTAATCAGATCATAAGATAGCCCTCACAAAGAAAAAAGTGTCAATTGACACTAAACTGGAGTGCAACACACCAGGAACTGTAAGATAGCACACAGAATTAGAGCCAACCGGGCTCAACAGGTAAGGATTACTAAAAAGTAAGGAGGAAATTCCTGGACAGGCAAGACTGCATCTAGGACCTTCCTACCAAGGCTGACATCAGCAGATGCCAGGACATCAACATGGTAGTTCTTGGACAAGGTGTGCACAGATGACCAAGTGGCTGCCTTATACAACTGATCAGCAGAGGCCTGATTCTTATAGGCCCAAGTAGCCCCAATAGACCTGGTGGAATGAGCCGTGAGTAGGCTTCTTCCTGAGTTCATAGGCTTTACGAATAGTAGACTTGATCCAGGATGCTATAGTAACCTTGGATGCCGGATTACCAGCCCTGGCATCCTCAGGAATGACAAAGATTGTGTCAGACTGATGAATAGACTCAGTGTGGTGCACAAAGAACTTAAGCCAGTGCAACGCATCCAAAAGTGGAGAGATCTCTCCTTGTCAGAAGAAGGGTCAGGACAGAAAGAAAGCACTATGATTTCTTCCTTTCGAAGAAATTCCTGGGAAGTGCAAAGAACCACCTTGTCCTTGTGAAACACCAGAAAGGGTGTGTGCAGTTCGGCGACTCTGCGAACCAAAACAATTGCTAGGAGGAAAGCCATCTTCCAAGTCAAAAGATGAAGAGGAATAGTAGCCAAGGACTCAAAAGGAGGGCACTGAAGATGCCCAGATCCAAGTTAAGATCCCACGGAGAAGTGGGGCTCTTAAAAGCAGGGCGAGTATGAGCAACGCCTTGAGAGAAAACCTTGACGTCTGGAAGAATGGCAATACATCTCTGGAAGAAAACAGAGAGCTCAGAATTCTAAACCTTCAAAAAAAGTCCCTTGTCCACTCCGTCCTGTAAAAACAACAGGACAGTAGGAAGGTCAAAGTTTTGTGAGGAAAGATCCTTATCCACACACCAAGAGTGAAAAGTAGACCAGACTCTGTGGTACACTTTAGAGGAAAAAGGCTTCTGAGCATGAAGCACAGTAGCCACTACGCCTGAAGAGAAACCCTTCTTCCTCAATATTGAGGATTCAACCTCCATGCCGTCAAACCCAGATGGTCCACATCCTCCTTCCACAGATAAAGTCCGGTCTGTGGGGAAGCGGAAAGGGCTCCGCCACAGATAGATCCAGGAGCTCCGGAAACCACGTATCACAGTGCCCGTGATTGCTCTCTTTTCTTGTCTATCACCAGTAGGGGGCTCTCCACTGGCTGCCTGCCTTCATCCCACCTTGTATTGCCTATTTAAACCTAGCCTGGGCACCCTTTGGTTGCCCTTTCGTGTTGTCTCCATGCTGTTGTATATGATCCTGTTCCTGAGTATCCTGGGCCTCTGCTGTGTTCCTGCGACCTGTATTCTACATGTTCCAGTGCTTCCAGTTGAAGAATTCCTGACTTCGATTGATCCGGTCAAACCTCCGCTTCCTGCTGCCTGTCTCCGCCGATGTTCCGGTTGACCGTCTGCCTGCTGGTTCCTGCTTCCATTAGCTGATTCCTGTCCAGTCGTTTCCTGTCTTCAGACGTTCCTGAGCCGCCTTGGCGACATTGTTAACTTGCCGGTTATCATACAGAGTACTGGTTCGCTCCCCAACCTATCCGGCTGCCTCAGTGTTATAGCGTTCCACGTACTGGGTACTGGTTCGCTCAGTAAGCCTCCAGCTGTCTCTGTGCTATAGCGTTCCACGTACAGGGTACTGGTTCGCTCCTTAAGCCATCCGGCTGTCTTAGACTGATAGCGTCCCACGTACAGGGTACTGATTCACTCCGCAAGCCTTCTGGTTATCTCTGTATTTTCGCGTCCCGCGTACAGGGTACTGGTTCGCTCCTCAAGCCACCCGGCTGCCTCAGTATATATTGCGTTCCACGTACTGGTTACTGGTTCGCTCCATGCATACCTGATTGCTCTATAGTGGTATGGTGTTCCATCTGTGAAGAGCATAGCTGAGCTCCATTATCTCTGCTGCTGGCGACTTACTTTCTGACTCAGCCTCTTTACCATCATAGTGACTGTTTTTCCACCAGTCACTTTAGTGTGTGGTTGATATTTCCTCCTGTCTACGGGCTGCCTTGCTCGGTATATGGTAAGGCCGGTAGAACCTGTCCTGTTTCCTTGGGTTGCCTTACCCGGTATTGGCAAGGCTGGTAGAGCCTGTATATCACCTGTGAATTGGCTGTCTTGCCCAGTTTATGGAAAGGCCGGTAGAACCTGTCCTGTTTCCTTGGGTTGCCTTACCTGGTATTGGCAAGACCGGTAGAGCCTCACCTCACCAGTTCCGATCACCAGGCTGCCTTGCAAGGCATATTGGCAGGGCCGGTAGAGCCAATATTGCTCTTATTTGCATTGTATTCCTATCTAATAAAGATATATTTGTGTATGTGTATATTACCCTACGGGGCTGCATTAACTTTTCAATAAGGTTGAGTTTTTACCTAACTCTGCGTCTTAACAAACCGTGACACCACGCCTGACGAGGCCAGTACGGAGCAATCAGAATGACTCCAGATGCAGTTTCCTCAGCACCCTGTGAAGCAGGGGAATGGGAGGAAAGATGTAAGCTAGAGGAAAGCGACATGTAATCGACATGGTATCCACTGCTAGAGGGAGCAGAACAATGAAACCTTCCGGTTGTGCCTGGTCGCCCATCAGGTCAATGCAGCGAAGTCCCATTTTCAGGACAATGAGGTCGAATACGTACTGGTGAAGTTCTCAGTCTCCGCTTTCCACAGTGTGTTGACTTAGGAAGTCGGCCAGAACGTTGTCTACTCCAGGAATATGAACGGCAGAAAAGGCAGGAACATGTTCCTCTTCCCAAGATAAGATGGCCTTGACCTCTAACCAAGCTGCGAGACTTCTTGTTCCTCCTTGCTTGTTGATGTATGCCATGGTCGTGGCGTTGTTGGACTGGACTTAAACTAGACAGCCTTCCAGATGAGATGTCCAATATCTGAGGGCATGAAATATCGCCTGAAGCTCCAGAACATTGATAGGAAGGAGAGACTTCTCTGTTGACCACCGACCCTGGGCATTCAGGTGTCCCAGGATCGCTCCCCAGCTGGATAGGCTGGCATCTGTTGTCACCGTTGTCCAGAAGGATATCAGAAAGGACCTGCCCTTCATCGGATTGGAGAAGTCTAGCCACCAAGAGAGACTCAGCTCCACATGAATGGGTAGAGAGCAACATCTTCAGGAGATCCGGGTTGCCCTTGCAGGCCTGGATCACAAACCTCGGAAGTTCCCTTGTGTGAGCCATCGCAAATGGTACTACCTCTATGGTGGATATCAATTTCCCCACCAGAGATGTCAACTTCTTTGCAGGAATTGGACTGCAAAGAGTGAGCCAGGACTGCAGATACCTTATGGGTGATCTGGTGAGCCACATCGTCCGTGAGAAACACCATGCCCTTCAGGGTGTCGAATAGAAGACCCAGAAAGACCAGTCTCTGATATGGAATTAAATCCAACTTGTCCATGTTCAGAATCCACCCATGATGGGTGAGAGTGTGTATGCAGTCTTGGACCTGTTGATGAAGGAGTTCCGGGGAGGGGGCCTTCAAGAGCAAGTTGTCCACATACGGAGTAACTCTGATGCCGTCTCTGTGCAGGACAATAACCAGCGAACCCAGGATACGATTGAATACCTGGGGGGCCGTAGTCAGATCAAAGGGGAGAGCAGCAAACTGGGAGTGCCCTTGGTCACAAGCAAACCTGAGGCACTGCCAGCTCTCCGGATGGATGGCTATGTGCAGATAGACATCCTGAAGGTCAAGAGAAGCAAGATATTCCCCAGGACACATGGCCGTGATCACCTTCCTTAGAGATTCCTGGTGATAATGAGTCCTGATCACAAAGGTATGGAGATATTTGAGGTCTAAGATCAGCCAGCAGCTGCCATCCTTCTTGGAAACCACAAACAGGTTGGAATAGAATCCCAAACCCATTTCCGGCTTGGGAACCAGTTCCAGGACCTCCTTGTCCAAAAGGGTCTGGATGGTGCTTTCGAAAAGAAGAATGCTTCTCTACTCCCTGAGGAGTGTGAGAAGAAAAGAACCTGAACAGAGGGCGAGAGGTGAAAGGAATCCTTTACCCCTCTGAAACTACCTGTAAAACCCACAGATCCACCACGGTTTCTGTCCAGACGCTGAGGAAATTGCACAGTCAACCACCCACTGGCACGTGGGGTCCGGCGTTCAGCGAGTCATGCCAAAGAAGTTTTGGAGGTCTTGGGCTTGGTGGAGGACTGCTTGGGCCTCCACTGCTGTTTGGGCTTTGAGGAGGAATGCGGAGCTTGGGGTTCCGCCTGGTTCGTGGCAGGTACCTCAGTCTGAAAGGGGTGAAAAAGACGATGCCTTCTGACCTGAGGCTTCCTCTTGAAATCCAAGGGCAAGAGAGTGCTCTTGTCCCCAGTAGCCTCACTAATGAGGCTCTTCAGCGCCGGTCCAAATAAGGATGTTCCCAAAAAAGGTAACGAAAGTAAAGATTTCTTAGACATGGTATCCGCGGACCAGATTTTAAGCCAGAGAGCATGACTGTCAACCACTGATATGGTTGAAACCATAGCTACCAAGCAAATAGCATCAAAGATACCTGCAGAAACATAATGCTGAGCTTCAGAAATGTTGGCCAGAAGCCGAAGCAAGTCAGCTGTGGGAGCACCCTGAGGAATAGTAAGCTGTTGTGTCCAGACAGCAATGACCCTGTTCACCCAAGCAGTGGCAAAGAAGGGACGTAAGGATGTACCTGAAGTAGCAAAGATGGCTTTTAGAAAAGCCTCCTGTCAGCCCAATCCTAAAGAATAGATGTGTCAGCCACAGACACAGCCGTGGATTTAGAAAGCCTGGAAATTGGGGCATCCACCTTAGAGGGTTGAGCCCACTGGGGTACAAGTTAGCAAACTTCCTTGACAAAGTAAATTTTTTTTTTAGGGCTTTTCCACTCATCTAAAAGAAGCTGATCAAGAGTGGGATTAGGTGAAGAAGGGTACACTGCTTCTTAGGCATCTGAAACACATCAGAAGGGTCCTTAGGAACTTCAGAAACAAGAAGAATGTTCGAAGTATCGAGGACTGCCCTGATCAGGCCCTCGGCTGAGGGTTCAGGGTCAGCTTCAAAGGGGTCCCCAAAGAATTGGGAGGAAACTTCTTTGGAAAATTCACCCTCATCTGAGTCCACCAACAGTTCCTCCTCAGAGGAATCAGATACATCAGGTACACCCTGTTGTTTGGGTAGTGAAGACCTGAATGAAGTAGGGGGCTGCCAAGTCTGGAAGACCCCCTGTAATTGTGTTGGAAGGAGTTGCAAAGTAGACCTTAACTCATTAGTAGTAGCCTTAAACTCCTGTATCCACAGTGGCTCTGGTACATGGCTGGAGGGGGCGACAGCACATGAAGGGCATAAATGATCTGAGTATTCTCTAGGAAGCCCTGACTGACATGAGGAGCAATGGGGGTCACAGACATCCCAGTATCCTTAGTCTTAGGTCTAGCCCCTAGCAACAGGGTATTAAACATCTGAAAGTATTAGGTAAACCCCAAATACAGTGTCTTAGATTACATTTTCACCCCAGAAATAGCAAAAATACACTTAACTGTCAGGCAAAGGGTTAATCTGCTAAGGAGAGAAAGAGAGGCCAAGCCTTGTGTAGGATACTCATGAAGGGAAAGACAGAAAATGGCATTCGTGGCCATAGCCAATCAGAAAAGAGCCCGCTCATGGGAAATGTAGTTTCCTTTCAAGTATCCTAAAAACAGTGCCTGAAGCCCCCCGAGCCCCCCAAAACACACAGAATGTAAATCGGATGACAGGACAAGGGTAGACAAACAGAATGAGCGATCTATGAAGTCGCCATGTTGAGCGGTTGCAGAGATATGTCCCAAGAGGTAAAGTCCCATAGAGGTAAATGGAGCATGGTGTCTATGTGGTAAAGCACGCCTTAAAGGCGTGGAACTCAAATAACGGAATTTATAATAAAGTGAGTCCAAAAGTTGGAAACGCATATAAGGCACCAGGTGAAGGCTAAGTATCATTAAGCCCACAGGGAAAACAAGAAAACCCTTAAAGATGCTCAATCTGCAAACGAGGGCTTATGTTACCGCAGAGACCCAAGTGCTCCAAAAACCCAACGGACAAACATGAGAACCCAGTGAGTGCAGGAGTATACAGTAGGAACTCCAAAGAAGACCCCTGTGTGAAAAGGAAGTGTGGGACAAGTGGACCTCAGCACTCAAACGGTTGCTCACCTTTTTAGAAGGTCTTCAGATTACCATTAGTAAAGAAGAAGCCTCAGTGGGCTTCTCCTAGGGAAAACACACGCTACACAAGATTTTCCCCTCAGGGTTGGAAGGTCCACAGAAGCACCTGAAAACTGAGCTATGCAAAACTGTTCTCTTGCCTTTCCTGTTCAAGGAACAAATCTAACTGAATGGGGATTGCCTGGTGACCAGCTAAGGAGAGAAGGAAGGCTCCACCCTGCACTTCTTTTCAAGAATTGTTCCTGCCTATTTAAAGGTGCTGTTGCCTTCCCAAAGTTACCTGTAAGCTATATTGGACGACAGAGAAATGCACATTGTATCGATGTAGAAAAAAGATAACAGAAATAAGATGAAAATCGCCGTGCTGATATAATAAACAAAAGTAAGCATGCATACAGTTCATGTTAGTACATTCGCCACATATGCGTATGCGTCCAGCTTATTGATCCCTTCCCTCAAAAGGCTTAAACTGTCGTTTGTGGAGAACAGGATGGCCTAGGTTCCAAAACACTAGAACCCCCTTAATAGATGTAGGAATGGTAGTCATGGTGGAAATAAGGATTTTAACCCATGCAGGTTCCTGTTCAGAGAAAGAGGGGCCTGGAGTTGGCTGTGTGGGGGGCGCAGAACAAGAGGGACATAATTCAAAATTATGATCGCTGGTGAGATTAGCTTGACAGGAGGAATAAAGGGTTACAGAAGAATCCCCTAAAGTCTTGAAGGTCTTAGTCTTCCCGATATCTTCTCCGTCCCCAAACTGAGCAAGGAAACCGCCGAAGAGAAATAATCTGAGCAGAAAATACATTTTCGCTAGACTACAACATCTCTATTGAGAAGGGCCTTCTGATCCTTTTCTTTATTACATTTGTACTTTTTACAAATGTCTCTGTCTGTCTATTCCTTATTGTACAGCACTGTGGAATAAGTTGGCTCTGTATAACTAAAAAAATAATAAAGTATAATTATCCTTATCTGTGACTTGGGCTAAGGCACCAGGAGGGAGATTCAGTCATTCAGACACAACTGTATATCAGGCATCCCTCCTAAGAGGTCAGTCACAAAATGTTCTTTAAGTGTTTTTATATATATTTATTTACTGTAATTTCTAGACCCGTTACACACCTATATACCCAATGAAGTAAATCTAAATAAGGAGTAGGAGGAATTTAAGCAGCAGCAGCTGACATCACCAAGGAAGAGATTTAAAGAGAGGGGACTCCTACTTTTTAGCTTTGCTATAACAATAGTTCCCAATCTCTTCTAAGCCTTTGAGTGCAATAGGGGTATGTAACACATTGCTTTGCAACACATTGCACACCCCTCTGGAACTCAAAGGGCTAAGTCTCCACCACACATGGAGCTGGAAAATCTAGATTTCTGTAAAACATCTGTGCTTCAAAATGACTCAGTGGAAGTATATGGAATGATAACATACATTTAAAGATCAGTATAGAGTAAAAGAAAAAAAGGTAATTTTAAACCTTGGCTGTGCTCTTGGAGCTATGATTACATAGTTCTCATAGCTCGTAACTAACCAGTTATCTACCAGTTTGGTGAGCAGATCTACACTGCCGAGGCCCACCAGGAATGCAATTTCATACCCCGTTTTAATCCCTCGAGGGCCAGTGGGATTTGCGATACATTGTGGACCCCTCTATCCCTTAAATTCACCTGCAGTTTCCCATTGTGGCCACAGGTGGTACTCTTACTAACACTCTGAAAAGCTGTAGTCAAAGATTCAAGGGGAAGATGCAATAAGGTGTGATAGGAAGGTGATAAAGTGGATATGACTTCTCCAGTTATATCACTCCTCCAATTCCTATGTTATTTTATGGAGCCAATGCACTAAGAGGTCTTCAACTTTTGGAGATCTTCGTGAATAGGCCCCATAGAGTAACACAGGAACAGGACAAGTGATACCACTGGAGAATTTCTCTCCACTTTATCACCTTTTTTATCACGCCTTACTGCATAACGCCCCAGGACTCACTAAGTTGTTAGTTGTACACTGGCATACATCATGTTTAGATATAGATACAAATCATTAACACTGTAAGGACAAGAGGGGTGTACAAAAATTGCAAAGCTATGTGCTGTACTTTCCTCTGGTCCTTAAAGGGTTGAAATCCACACACAAACACACAAGATGAAGTCATCTATAGTCATATTAGAAGAGGGAAAGGCAGAACTGTGCCTGCTGAAGGATAAAAAAAGGACTGAAAAATACATGAAAACAGCACTGACCTGGAAGATGTGATGCACTCTAAAGTGCTAAGCCTGCCATTTGTTCATTGGAGGATAAAGACCGATTGCTAAAGCACTGAAGTATGAAGGTTATCAACTGTCAGGATGTCAGTAGGGTCAGATGATTTCTGGTACTGAACCAATAATCAGGTCCTTATTCATTAAGGTAAACAGATGCAAAACTGAAACAATACAACTTCACCATAGAGGGGGGGATAAAAAATATGTGAAGAGCTCTGTTAATTTGAGCGAGAACTTTAACCTGTTGACTGCTAGAGAAGTTGAAGGTCCCACTCCTCTAAGGTGCAGTTGGCTTCCTCTAGAACTGCATCTCATTAGCTTGATGAATAAGCTCTTTGATATCTATTATACCATCACAGGTGTAGGGGGCAGATGTAGAGAGTAAATATGGACCAACAGCACAGGGGACTAATGAACATTTCTACAGATTTAAATGGGGCTTGTAACCCTTAGAATGCTGTATAGGTCTCCAATGCGATAATTAAAAAAAAAAAAAAAAAAAACACTTTATGAGCTCGATTGAACCAAAACGTTTGTAAAAAAAAAAAAAAAAAATTGTGGAATATAACTTACATTAATTACTTTTTTTAACAAAAAGAAAAGCATGGAAAGTGTGTGCCTCATGCGTTGCTTTAGTTTTCATGTCAAATACAATGTCAAGAAAGCTGAAGGGGGGGGTATAGTGTTAAAGTCTGCATAAAGACCCTGAATGTCTGTGCATAGTTTACAAACTAAAACATTTTTTGCCCTAACCCTTTGAGCGCCGAGACCTATCCAAAGCAATGATAATTGCCCATTAATATCCTGCACTTCATGTTAGCATCTGCAAAACATCTCTGTGTGTTTTCTAGAGCCTAAAATCTAACCTTCCTTCAAAATTGGGTTATCAGATGTGCTATGTTGTCTGTAAACGACCTGAATTAAGTGAAGTCTTTCTGAATACAAAATCAATGGGTACAAATATCAGTACATTAACTCTTTGAAAAGCAATGTTTTGCGTACCCCTATGGCACTCAAAGGGTTAACAGCCTTATCTCTCATTAACAACATTAACCATTGCATGTGTCTATATAGGACACATGCGCAACAAGGATGGTACTTTAGTGATATAACAAACAAAACATCCTATATAATAATTTGCTAATGTATGTTTGTCAGAAGATGTCATGCGCAGTACAGACAGGCTGCACATGCTGCAGTCATGGGCAGTACAGACTGCCCGCACCGTGGCTGATAACGGAGTGGGGTGTTCAGAATTCGGAGGACTACGGTCTGAATTCGGAGCACCCCAACTCCGTTATCAGCCACGGAGTGGGCAGTCTCTACTTTGCATGACTGCACTATGGCCGTTGCTGCCTGGCACTGTGGCCCGTGTACACGGGCTGTTCAACTAGTATAGGATCTTCCTATACTTTGTACTAGCCATATTTCTCTCAAATATTTTTTGAGAAATTAACCTATGTATTTTGATGGTACAGTGTGGCACTTTATGCTAATTCCATGCATGGTATGCTAATTAGCTCTGTCCAAGGGCACAATTATCGCTTGATGTGTTATTTGAAATTCACCACTGTGCTGACCCAATTAATTCACAGCACAGTGAGTGGTAATAGTGGCACAGCACAAAAGCTAATTAGCACTGTGCCAGCAACAAATTAAGGTTAAAAACTATATTAATTTTCAAATAAATGGCTTGAATGGGCAATTTTTAATTCTCTTTAAAGCTAGCTAAAAGTATCTTAGGGTGACAAGTTCACTTTAAAATTATATAACTCACAAGTTATATAGACAAGTGCAAACACAGGGCCTTATAAAACTGCACTTCACCAAAAGAAAGGGTTCCTGAGCAGATATAAGTTTAACCCATTGAGTGCCAGAGGAGTATAATAATAATAATAATCCTTTATTTATATAGCGCACACAGATTCCGCAGCGCTTTACACTCATATTGGTTCCTGTCCCCATTGGGGCTCACAATCTAAATTCACCTATCAGTATGTTTTTGGAGTGTGGGAGGAAACCGGAGTACCCGGAGGAAACCCACGCAAACACAGTGAGAACATACAAACTCATTGCAGATGTTGTCCTTGGTGGGATGTGAACCCAGGACCCCAGCGCTGCAAGGCAACAGTGCTAACCACTGAGACACTGTGCTGCAACGTATTGCAAAGCAATGCATTGAGTACCCCCCGGCATTCAAAGGGTTAACTAAATATTGTGCTATTTCTTCTCTTTCCACTATGAATGTTACTATTTATATGTTTTTATAACAACACATTTCAGTATATGCCCTTTTCCTTACTTAATATTATTGTTAACATGAGAAATGATTCTTGGAAGGCCAATTTAAAGGGATAGTAATGGTTAATTTTAAGTTGATTTAATATTGTAGACATTAAAAAAAGGTTAACATCTATGTAAGTCTTATCTCTCAAATCTTTATGGTTTGAGAGATATAACTTGCTAAAGTTAACTTTTCCTGGCAGTTTCACTCAAGTCTGCCATCTAGCTGACAGCTGCTGATTCCAGTCATTTGACCAGACAGAGGCTCTTCAGCAGAGCTGAAATCACGCTATTTAGAAATAAATACTTCATTGGAACAGTCTATAAAGTGTGCTTGCAAACCAGGCACACTTTGTAGACCGTTCTTCATGAAGTATTTGTCTTTAGATATTGTTATATCGACGCTGCTGAAGAGCCGCATCTGTTCAAGTGACCAGAATCTGCTTCTGACAGCTTTACAGCTCGTCAAGCAGAAAGGGGAGGGACCAGAGAACTTTATTTTCCTTTATCTCTCAAACCATAACAGTTTGAGAGATACAAATAAGTGCAAGTACTCTTTTTTAATTGTATCTACCATATAGTTAATACTTTTTTTCTGACAATACTATCCCTTTAACCACATGATCCTAAAGTTTAGCCAACTTAATTTATACCATGCGAGTTAAGCAACGGAACATTTTTCCATCACTTTCAAGTAGCAGTAATACTTTAAAGTGGAACTGTCATGTTCCAACTTGTCCCCCACCCCAATTTGTTTAAACCTCAAACAAGCTTAAAACCCCCCCATGTAATATAAATTATTGGTTCCCCGATGATGAAAATCTGTTTTACCTTAGCAAGAGTGCTGCCATCATGATGATGTTTAGAATGACTGGCAGAGATCTGCCTCTGAGGAGCTGCCAATTCTTCTCCATAAGCCTGCTATGAAGATTACTATGAAGATTAATTGGAGCTGCTGTTTTGTGAAACATTACTATCCCTTTAAGGATCAGAGGGGTGTGCAGCGTATTCCAAAGCAATACATCTCACGTCCCTCTGATCATTAAATAGTTAATATTAACACATTCATTGGAAAGAGTTTGTTTCTGTGGATCAGCTAGCAACAGTCATGTTAAGTATGCTCATGCATTCTGTTTGCATCAGTTTGTAAAAACTACCAGCAACTGTCATGTCTGCCTCCATGGACAGGACATCTATGATTGATGATGTGCCTTTGTTCAAGGGATAAACAAGGGCAAAATCCATAGGTGGCATTAAGATGTTCAGTACATAGGTAAGTGGTTACTGTTTGTATGTGTTACTTCTCCTTTAGAGGAGTAGTAAACTTTTTTTATGAAAAAATAAAGGATACAAGGCTTTTTCATTCAGAGGAAAACAAGGGTACTCTGACTGATTGGATATTTTTTATTTTAGATGTGATTGCAAGTTATTCACAGTGCTAACAACTATACCAAATGGTGTTCAGGAGCCATTTGTATGTTGGATAACTTGTGACATAAGTGGTAGGAATAGCACCACCTAATGACCACAAAAGAAAATTGCAGTTTAATTTCTATGTAAAAAACTTTAAAGGGATAGCAAAACTTAAAATGTAAAAAAAATATGTTGTAGAGTTTATCCCCCTGAGTAAAACAAGGTCACTCCCACCGCTGAAAGAGGTTTCATTCAAAAGTTATTAATTTTCAAAGTTGAATTTTTTAGGTGCAATATCACAGTGGCCTGAAATTGTACAGTGGCGCTGTTGCTACACCATCCTATGGAGATTTATGGTCAACTGACCAGAGCTGTCCATAGGATCGTGTAGCAACAGCGCCACTGTACAATTTCAGGCCACTGTGATATTGCACCTAAAAAATTCAACTTCGAAAATTAATAACTTTTGAATGAAACACCTTTCAGCAGTGGGAGTACTCTTGCTTTACTCAGGGGGATAAACCCTACAACATATTTTTATTTACATTTTAAGTATTACTATCCCTTTAAGTGGTTCTAGTTCACTGTCCACCCATCCCAGGGGCGGCATGGGTTAGGAGCACGCCTACACAGCAGAGAATCGAGACGGGCAGCAATCTTGACAGGGTTAGCTGGGAGGCAAGCCCCTCTGCCCACTCCTGTAAAAATTGCTGCAGAGAGAGATGCAGAGGGGTGAAGCCAAATCTGTCTCACTGCAGCTAGATTCTCAGCCATTGACTTGCAGCAGTTCCCCGATGTGCACCACAACAACGAACACGGAGCTCCGAATCCTACAGGAAATGCAGTGCAGCGTTCTCTATTTTGTATACATATATATGTATATAAAAACATCTGCGCTCTAATAACCTTTGAAAGATAAAGCTCCCGGCAGTTGGAGTACCATCATTTTACTCCACATGAAAAGCGCTATAGCATATTTTTTTCCTCTATATAGAATGCGCTAAGTGTGTCTTATGTCCCAGTAGGACAAAGCTCATTCTCTGAAGAGCATAGCAAAGGGCTACAGATACGTAGTCCAGAAAAGCTGCCTGAAGACCGGATGAGAGGGAGGAAGCCATACACAGGGTCGACTGCAACATCAATACATGAAGGGGAATGGCTGGGTGGCTCAAAAATAACCAAGTGGTTAAAAGCCAAAAAATCTGAGACTCATACAAAATGACCATCCATGTCCATGGCAGACTGACAACTATCAGTAAAGCCTGGAAACCTTGGATGATTTATAATACACATAAATTATACTTCTGTCATTGTATTATCATTTGCCGGCTTTCCACCCTTCCCCTACTTTTTCCTTCTGTACCCCACCTTTTATTTTTATATTTAATAAACTTAAATTGAGGAGCAAATCCCCATTTTGATCAAAGGGAATCTGAGGGGATTTTTATGCTTCCCATTTTTGTTTTTTAGTTTATCTAAAAAATCATCCAGTTTGCGTTTATGTGTAAGTTCCACTTATAGATTTGTGTACAAGCATTGGCAGTACTTCTGACCTCTACAATCAATCGATGCAGCAAAAAGGAAACGTCTTTCAGCAAAGTATTAGATAATGTCTACTTATTTTGTGCAATTTACCCCTTGCACGCTAGAGACTTATCTTTAACGATTTGTTCCTTTTCCCAGAACAAAAACTGTGCCCCAAATCTGTCACATGCATATCATCCATAGCATCCTAGCACTCAAGGGACACAGGCTGGAAATGGTAACGTCTTTGTCACTTCCACATGCAAGTAAAGCACCTCTCTGGGGAAACAGGAATAGGAACCATGAAATAATTAATGGCAACTCAATACAAAAACACTGTAAGTGTGAATTAACCATTCATGCTAGGGCTGGGTGATCCATCTTCACTGCTCCACATAGCACCAACAGATATACTTAACATTTACAGTTTACATTTAGTATAGGGGGGATACAATAAATGCAGCAGTTAAGTGGGTATACAGAGACTTATCATACCATACATTTGTATAGGAGGTCCTTGCCCTATAGAGCTTACAATCTAAGATGGTATTTCATAATTTAACCCTTAAAGGACCAGAGGGGTGTGCCGTACATTGTTTTACAATGTGCTGCACACCCCTCTGGATCTTAAGGCAGTGTACAATGGTGTTCAGGTATGAAAGAAAAGTGGGGCAATTCTTGGAAAGACCAACTGTACCATGGAATACACAAATTCCCCCAAGTTCCACTAAATTAAATGGGATTTCTAACCCAATGAATGCTAGTGGGGTCTCCAAGTATTAGCTTTGCAATGCATTGGAAACCTATCTAGCATTCAAGGGGTTGAACAAACCATTTAAATCAGTGGGCATTGTTATTTGTCCCCTATGCTGCTTTGTCTCAGGTTGTCCATTGAGTTTCTCTCTCATATCTCTCTAGCTCCCTGTATCACTGAATGCATCACAGCAGCTCAACCATGTAGTATAGACAGGGCTGTTTTAACAATAGGGTAAAGTAGGCCAGTGTTCAGGGCCTTCTGGTAAAAAGGGGTCCCCCACAGCCATGGAGAAACACTGACTACCATACAACACAGTTTATATCACGTTGTATTTTCCTCTTCCTGATTATCTGGGGAAAACAATGCAGACTGGCCAATGTGTTAAAGGGGAACATTGACATGAAAAAAACTTTTGCCCATGGCTTAAGTTAGAAAAACTATATTAGATTTGTTTCTTTTTATCTTGGTTACCTACTTCATCATATATGGAGAGTTAATATTATCCATTTCCGCATTTGGCGGCACACTTTTTGTCAGTCTTCATAGAAAACATGGGGCACCCTAATTTGATGTTCACGGCACGTCAAATTCCACGGCACCCTGGATGACAATCACTGATTTATACTAAAAGAATGGGATGCTGGGAAGCTACACTATAGAAATAAAACTACATGCTCATGTGAAACGGATCTTAAAGAATAGATCTAATATGCATTTCAATAGTATAAATACATTATGCTACACACACTGCCCCTGCTTTGTAAATCAGTGCTTGTCACACAAGTCCTCAAGAAATGCTAGCAGGCCAGGTTTTAATGACCTTCGTGCTTCATCATAAGTGGCTCAATCAGTTACCAAGTCATTCTGATTGATTCAAAAAGCTCAAGCAGGAATGTGATTAATCCTGGATGAATGTTGACCCTTCAAGATATACACATACCATGGTTGTAAAGCATATAAAAACAAAAGATGTGTTTATAGGCCATGTGGGCGATGCACTAAGGGGTGATACTTTGGCAAAGTGTGCTTAGGGATGTGGGGCAATTGCTTTGCTATGGAGAATGTGCCACACTTTGCTATATATTATATATATACATATATATATATATATATATATATATATATATATATATATATATATATATACACACACACTAAGATTTAGCTATCAAGAATGTAGCTAATCAGAGTGTAGTTGTATTGTAATGCTTGTGATATGTTACGGAAGAGAAGGAAGGGAGACCAGAAGATCTGTTCAGACTTCATCATAATTGCCACGGTGGTTATTCCCTTAAGCCTTTCAGTGCCATTGAGAAGTGCATTACACAGCCCTGTGGCATTGAAATGGTTAGAATGTTAAAGTGAATGCCACATAGAGAACAGACAAAGAAGCCGTTACAACAGTTTCACTGGCTTTCTGTGTATATACTAAAACAGCACAAAATATTGTTAAGCAATGTGTTTTACACCTCTCTAGCACTAAAAGGGCTAAGACATCTGCTTCAGGGTTAATCAATAAGCCTCAGTAAACCTACAGTGAATGTCATGGCTTTTCTGGGGATCTAGACGCCAAAGAATATCTGAACATAACATAGCTCATCCTTCAGTGGCCCTCAGCACAAATTAGAAAAATCATAAAGGAACTATAAGTATGGGACCACAAAAAGGATCACTTCCATACAGGAGCAAGGGCTAGATATGTGCAGATACAGGATGCATACTGTATATTGGTTTACATCTGCAATGCAGATAACCAGATCTTCGTATTCAACACCATAACTGTCTCTAAATTGTCAATCTATATTATTTTCCTACATTGAGTAGTTATAAGTGGGTATCCATCAGAAATGACACTCCACATAACTCACCCTCTGGTTTCAGCGCCACGTTTAAAAGGCCAGCTCACAGAGGTGTGTAAAAATGATCACACATAGGAGAATCCTTTGGAGGATTGTATAGAATCTTCAAATACCTGCTGCAACCAAATGTACCACAGCATTACAATGCTCAAATGCCCCTCTAGTGATCAGTAGAGGAACACACTGTTGCCCTTCCGGGGGGGCTGTTATATAAACAATTTATTCCAAGAAGATGTGCAGCATAGTAATGATGAGTCAGAGGGGTGGCAGAAAGATACTGTAACACCCTTTCGGAATCAGATCAAAGGCAATGCTGAGAACCAGCTCTAAAAATGCACCAGGAAACAAACCCAAAGGTGCAGGCACACTGACAGTCAGAGACTATGCATATCCCTTTGAGTGCCAGAGGGGTGCGCAACGCATTGAAAAGCAATGCGTTGCGTACCCCTCTGGCACTCAAAGGGTTAAAGTATGCATGCCCTAGTAACCATACACAGTCATGAATACCAGATACAGAATTATTACTGTCCAGGAAAATGCACACAAATGATCTACAATATCTCCAGTCAGTACCAATTACTTTATCTAGACAAGAATTGGGTAACATGTGGCCCTCCAGCTATTGAGAACAATTATATTAATAATAATTCTCCCTACCCAGCCATGGATGATGAGAACTGTAGTCCTGAAACAGCTGGAGGACTGAAGAGGAGTGCCGTGAAGTGTTGTGATAATTCTTTGTTTACCTGAATCAGCTGATCGTCAGATGGCCCACTGATCAGCTGTTTCAGTAATAAAAGAACAGCAGAGAAGCGGTTTATTTTGCATTTTACATATTCAGCAAGTCAATACTTTTTTATTTTTATTTTGCCTTCACCTATTTTCTTTTTTATCTATTTATTTATATATTTATATGTTTGCCCTGTCATTAAGCTCTCTGAATTTGTTTCCAGAGAGGTTTTCTGGTCAGTGGTCATCAAAGCAGGACAGTAATACAATAATACAATGTAACATTATCCCTTCAAGTAACAGTAATGTCCCATAAAAAAAGTGTTTCTTGTTTTTTAGAGTTTAAAAAAATAAATGATGTGCCCTACTTTACAGAAATATTGGACGGATTTTTTTTGCTCTCCTATGACGCTCGGTTGGCTTTGACTTCCTGAGGGAACCGGAGGTAGCCCTTTTTCATATACTCCCTAAGTCCCTGCCTAGATATTGGAAAGTGCTTTCTGGACAGATCCTGGTTGCGGCTAAGCTTCTTTTGGCTCGGGCATGGAAATCTGTATTGGTACCTTCGCTGGCTGACCTGGAGCAGTTGGTCTCTACTAATCTCCTAATGGAGAAAATGCATTATGCACTCACCTTGACAATAGGTACTTACGATCAAATCTGGACTGCCTGGGAGAGGGGTCGTGTTGTCGCCGGGGAGAAGAGAGGATTGGTCCCGGTTGGCTAGTGAGGTCCTTCCTTTCCCTTCTGTGTGTCCCTCCCCCCCCCTCTCCTTCCCCCCCTTTCATCTTTTCTTTCTGTCCCTTTTCTTTCACATCATGGGTTTAGCCTATTGTTTTTTGCTCTCAGTTGAGTTCTTCTTGACTCTGACAATTAGATACAGAGAGTGCTAGTTTCAATTTAGTTTTGGTACTGTTTCACTGCTGTCTCACATGTTACTGTATTTTGTACCTATACCATCCTCTATTCATTGTTGTCATTATTGTTGTTACCATTACCCGTGATGTGATGTAATTCTCTATAAAACTTTAATAAAAATGATATTACATTAAAAAAAAAATATGTGGCACAAATCCTCTCTCTTAAACCTTTATAGTTTGAGAGATATTCACTTCTAAAGTTCCCCCCCTCTCCTGATATCAGCTGTAAAGCTGACAGCAGGAGATTCAAGTTGTGAGACATGAGGTGACTCTTCAGCAGAGCCGAAATTGCGTTACTTAAAAAGAACCACTTAACTGGAACGGTCTACATAGTGTGCTTGCAAACCTGGCACACTTTGTAAACCTTTCCAATGAATTAATTATTTTCCAATATCACTATTTCAGCTCTGCTGCAGAGCCGCTAGTTGGTCCCAGGACCGGGATCTCCTGCTGTCAGCACAGCACTGATGTCAGGAGAAGGGAAGGGAGAGGGGGAACTTTAGATGCGAATATCTCTGAAAACAGAGGATTTTTGCCACATAATTTATTTTTTTTAACCTGTTCAAAGCAATAATTTTTTTTATGGGGCTTTAGAGCCCCTTTCAGTACTGAGTTCACTGTATGCTTATTTATTTTTATATTTTATCTTTTCTACATTGGTACAATATACCTTCTTTCACAGTCCCCGACAGAGTTCTTTGGAAACTGTAAGCTCAATGACATTAACATAAAAGGGTATAAATAAATAAAATAATAGCAGCACACCTCCCAACATTTCAAATGGTCAAAGAGGGACACTTGTGTTTTAGGGTGTGTTGCTGGGGGCGTGGTTGGTGGGAGGGACATTACCAATAATTTTTTGGTTATTTCATGAGCTATTGACATCTATTTATGTAAATGAAGAAATGATTTATCATAAGACCAAATTATTTTATTTACACAGTATGATTTATAAACACATATACTGTCGTTCAAACCAGCACTAATGTGTGTTCTATTGCTGCAGAGCAACGTATTAAAGACTCCAGTGTCTGACCTCCTAAAAAGAGGGACAGAGGGATTTGAGTCTCAAAGAGGGACTGTCCCTCCTAAAGAGGGGCACTTGGGAGGTATGTATCAGTGAAGATGAAAATAAATAAATAAAAAGTATTAGCAATTTGAATTAAGAAAATGTGCACTTGCAGAATATGACAAAATGAAAGCTTACTATCCCTTTAACTCCATTAAAACCATTAAGGCCTAGAGGGGTGTGCAATGCATTGCAAAGTAGCAAACCTTAATGGGTTAAATCAACTGAAGATCTGTCCCCTATGTGCAGTTGGCTTGCTCCAGAATTGCTCCACTTTTGTGAATAAGGCATCAAAAGTAATATTATATAAACCGTAATGCCACTTGAATTGTGCCTGCCTATATGCAGCAGCTAATCAATTTCACAGATATAGTGTGCTGTGTGCACAAAGAAAAGCATACTAATTATATAGAAATTTGACTGTACCACTGGAAAAATTCCCATTGAGTTAAATGGAGGTTTAAACCCATTCAATGTTAAGGGGGAACGTAAATGCATTCTTAAGTGCCAAATGAAATCAGTGGGAATTGTTCTTTGTTCCCTATGGTGCCGTTGTGTGCTTATGATGATGTGCATTTACCCACAAAAAGCATAAGGCCTTACATTCTGTATTTATATGCTCTTGATACATGAGCCTTGTTTGCAACAGAATATGAATAAATCAGGTTTGCTAGATCATCCCTTTAACCTAGTGATTCTCAGCCAGGGTACCTTGGCACTTTGGGTGCCCCATGTTTTCAATGAATACCAACATTAATGGATTTTTAAATAGTTATAGAAATTGTTATGCACAATATATTTAGTTTTGTTCTTATGATTATAAAACCTGGTAACTGTATATTTATGTATTGTACCCTTCTTATGCCCTTGATAAAGTGATTCACTTTTAAAAGGCCGCACGCAAAAGAGCGTGCGACCACATCTTGGGTTCACCATGTCGCCAGGATAAAAATATTGACTTGAGAATCTCGCACTGCATGAAAGCACAATATTCTCAGGTGGCGCTCTTAAATGTCACAGGTCTGCTCCTAAGTAGAAGGGAAAGGCAAAATAAGTGACAGCATGATATCCAGCGCTGCTCCAGGCTCTCTATCTCAGGAGCTCAGTGTGAAACCGGCACAGATAGGGATTTCTCATCATTTCATAGATTTACGAGGACTGATCTCAACACCTGAATATCTTAAGAATCATGAATTGCGCTCCATATGTTGATGAGCGCTGCTCTTTCTCCCACTCTCTCTCTGCGTGCTCCGCTGCGTCAGTTTGCATGACACAGACACACAAACACACACATACACTGTAAAACCAGGTCTGGATGAAAATTGATTGAACTGCACGCAGACAGAGTGAGAGAGAATCTTACTTTTTCATGAAGTGCGAGATTCTCGGGTAGCCATTTTTATCCTGGCAACATGGTGAACGCGCGATGTGGTTGCTCACTCTTTTGCGTGCAACCTTTTAAAAGGATACAGATAAAGTACATTAAATATGTTAGGGGTGCCCTGAATGTTCTAGATTATGTGTTAGGGGTGCCCCAAACAAAGAAATATTGAGAACCACCACTTTAAACACTTGCTGAAAAGCTTTTCAACCACCCCCCAAAAAAAAGTTTCAGACTTTTGTTTCAGTGCTTTTCTGAGAAAAATTCTCACACATTTCGTACAAAGTTTGTCCAGCAGACCCTGCACTTTCAAAATATACCACTGGTTTGCAGGCACACTTTGTTTCCAAAAAAGTATTTGTATTTAGATCTCGGATCTGCTGAAGAGCTGCCGCTGGTCCCGGGACCAGGTTCTCCTTCTGCAAGATAGAGCGTGAAGTATGAGAAAGGGGAGGGGGGGGATTTTATATATTCGTATATCTCTCAAACCATAAAGGTTTGAGAGATCAGAATGGGCTTAATTATTTTATTTTTTTGATAGCTACAATATTCCGTTTACTTAACTTGATGTATTACTATCCCTTTAACCCCTTAACGACCGGCCGATCGTCGCGGCGCCGCGACTAAACGACAGCGGAGCATTTTTTTTCTTTTTCTGGTTCCGGACTCCCTGAATGGCGTGCAGCCGCGGGGGGAGCCCGGAACTCCATGACGGTCATAGTACGTCATGGATCATTCAGTCAGATCGACCCTTGACATACTATGACCGTCAAGAGTCGTTAAGGGGTTAATGAATCAGTGCTTCATTCAAATGTTTTCAGACCCTTCATCAGGGTAACCAGATGAGATGGAAAACGTTTGGAGACTGAAGCACTGATTCATTAAACATCACTTTTATCAAGATTTCTGAGTGTTGTCTCTTCCTCAAAGACCAGGTTGAGTACACACACATTATATATATACATATATATATATAAACCATCCAAGCTTATGCTTCTAGAAGTAGCCACAGTGATGATGAAGTAGAAGACTTTTATGTTTATTTATTACAACTCTACAAACGGGATAATTATTACAAGTTTATAGTGGGAGATTTAAATGCAAGAATTGGTAAGAAGCAAAGCGGTGAAAAATTTATCAGACCACATGGAACCAAAAAGAGCTGATCAAATATGCAGAAGAACAAAATCATGATTCATGGAACCGCCCTAATGGTAATTCACGTTAAATCGAATTCATACTTGCAATTAAGAAAATGATATTCACCGACTGCTCAGTCTTAAACAGTTCTAACATTGAAAGCGACCATTGTCTAGTGAAAGCATAAATAAAAACTGACTGTAAGAAGAAAAGAAAGAAAATGATCAAGTCAACAAACGTGAAAATCAGCACTAGCCAGCTATTGAAAAAATAATAAGAGATTTGAATTGGCAATGTTCAATCAATTCTGTGTGCAGCAAGACTTTCAAGTCACAGACATTTTAAACCACTATGAATGTCTATCATAGACACTGCACATGTCCTTGCAACTATTGTGAAACAAGAAAAACCAATTAGAATGTCAAAAGAAATTATATGAATAGAATCGGCAATAATAGAAACAGAAATGTAGAAATGTTCAAGACCATAAAAGAAGCACTATCAATGTTGAGCCCACCAAAAATACACTGGAAGAAAATCAAGGGCTAAAGAAAACAAAACAAAAGATAGCCACACATAGGAGGCAAGTGTTTGCATTAAAGCTTGAAAAGCAAAAACGCAACAACAAATTTTAAAACTAGTGGATGTATTTTATTCAAATCTTTTTAAGGATAAAGGACAAAAACTGAATGCAGTATGAAAGGCTGAAGCTGTGCCAGACATTTTGGTACAAGTAGAAGCCGTAATACAATTAATGAAAAATGGAAAAGCAGGAGGACCTGATAAAGTCACTAATGAAATATTGAAAGCTAGAGATTAAACCTTGTTCAGAGCCCTAGCTAAACTGATTTCAAAATACCTGCTAATCAACAGAGTGCCTGCAACATGGAAAAATTCAGAAGTCATCCTACTATACAAAAAAGGAGATAAGGTAGATCTAAAAACTACCGACCAATAAGCCTATTGCCAGTCATATGCAAGGTTTTCACAAAGGTACTATCAAGAAGAATGGATACAATACTTGATGTGTCGCAACCAAAAAAACAATCAGGCTTCAGAAGTGGTTTCAGTACAATGGACCAAATAATACAACACGTTATAGAGCAGCATAATGAATAAAAATGTCCATTATGCGTAGACTTCAACAATAAAATAAACCCATTGCGCAACTATCTCCTACTACCAATCAGAAAACACACCTAAAAACAGGCTAAAATTGCAGGAAAATCTTATGAGGAAAGTAGTAACATGAAAAGAAAACAATATAAATAAAAATAATAAATAATCTTATATAAAATATAGAAATGTCTAGAGAGGTTAATAGAAGTAGCATAAGGACAAAATGATAAAAACAAAAGCAGTATGATTAGAATGGTCAGATAAATGAATAATTGTAAAAAATGCAATAAAAAGTTTGTAAATGATCCAGTCCATATGAATAATGAAAATTCTTGAGGAATAACAGTTTGTTACTAATGTTAAAGCAAAAAAGTACCTTGTGATCCAATGAAAGAGTCCAAAGATATATTAATAAAACAAAATGAAAAAATGATAGAGCTAATGGATGAAAAAGTGATGAGAGATAGAGATGAAAGTCACGGTCCTGAAATCCTCAATATTATTAAAACAATGCTCTATCCTTCGTGCTGCTCACAATTGCTGGGCTTGTAAACCAACAGAAATGAATCAAAATTGTTGTCAGCGCTCAAAAAGGAGAGAGGGGAGAAACTGAAAATATCTAAGTGTAGTAAAATGTATTCACAATGTAACGATACATAAGCAAAATGCACACTCACATAAAAATTCTTGTCAGCAATGCATCTCGGGGTCACTACCCCCAGAATAGCCACGAGCCGTGTCCTTCTTTTCACTCCTCTGTGCCACCGTGCCTCCAAACCACGAGGTAGAAAATCCATCAGCATCTTCCGACTGTGCGTTGATAATCACAGTAACGATGCTATCTTGGGCAAATCTGGTCTCACACTGTATGAAGAAGGAAACTCACAGCTGACTGCCAGGCTGTGAGTTGTGACCATATGGCGTTTGGTGAGTGGCAGTGGGAAAGTATAGGAGACAGCGGACCCTGGCAGTCAGCTGTCTCCGATACTTGCACACTGCCACTCACCCCACCCCACACAGTCACAACTCATAGTCTGGCAGTCACACTTCTCCTACACTTGCCCCCTGCCAATGACCCCACCCCACACTGTCACAACTCAAACCCTGGCAGTCACCCCTCTCACAAACCCAATTGCCCCCTACCATTCACACCACCTCTACTGTCAAAGCTGAGCCCCTGGCAGTGACCCCTTTTCCTATATGCACACTTCTGCCACAAATCACCCACTGCCAGTCACCCCTCTCCCACTCACACCACCATTACTGTCACCATTCTCCCACAATCATGCCCTGCTACTCAAAATTTCCCACTACCACCCACTGTCAGGCACCCCAGCCACATTGACAACTCTCCTATTATAAGTAACCCCTGTGGGTCACAATTTCCCCAACATCACTGTGAACCCCAGTTACTGGGCTATATCCAGATGTCTGTTAATGAAGAAGTGTGTGAATATGCGGATGTGGTGTACCGGGCTCCCATGAACTCAAATACTCACTCCCCCCGAAGGGGCTGAAGAGGGATTCTTTAAAGGGAGACTACTTTTATGAATGTGTCATGTCAATACATTTTAAATGTGGTTTTTATTTTAATGGTATATTGACAGAGATGATGTTTGTTAATGTAAGTTTGCGATGTCCATTCATGACAGGCTCCGGGAACACACTGTATCACTGTTTTCATGGTAACTGCACTTTTTTTATATATATATATTTTTTTTAAATATGCAACACACACATTCTCTTCTTCTCCTGCACTACCTTTTGTTTCCTAACCCTCTGAGCGCCATTGGATACATTGCTGGAACTCAACGGGTTAATTCTCTCTGTGCTATGATGTCACATGCTTCACTCCACTACCTCCCTGGCAAAAAAAAAAAAAAAAGATGGGTAACGCCATCTGCTCATTTTAGTATATATATGTGTGTGGATAGTAGTTTTAATGAAGCGCTAAAGACAGCCAACCAACCCTATTACCTCGGAGGGGAGACTGATGGGAAGGTGGGGGAGGAAGCAGAGCCTCAGTTGATTGATGCTATGGAGATAGGAGGGGGGATCGACAGTGTACACATCCCCACCAAAGAAAAGTATGTTTAAACCTTTAACCATTTGAGTGGCAGAAGGATTTGCGATGCATTGCAAAGCAATGCATTGCCTACCCCTCTGTCAGTTAAAGGGTTAAATGTTTAAATGGACTTCAACCGTGATTTTGTTTGGAGGGGCTTGTGCGAGCCACGGGAGAAATACAAATGCATGTAGCAGCCACAAAAGTAAACAAATCCAAGAGGGCCCTACAACAGAATATTTAAAGAGCTGAAGGCAGAATAAGTGAGCCACTGAATGTGTGAAGCATGACTCCCGATCTTGGAGTGAGTGCTTCTGTGGGCCAAGAGCAGCAAAGTTTGTAATGGTGCTATGCGGACGGTAGAGCAGGAGGCATGAAGGCCATGGGGTGAAACAGTGATGAATAGTAATGGCGGCATGTTCTACTGGGGCTCAGGCAGTGTGGAGGAGATATGCATATCTGCTCCTACCTGCCACCCCTGGGTGTGTATGTCGGGCTCAGGCAGTTTGGAGGAGATCTGCATATCTCCTGCTTGCTGCCACCCTGGGGTGTGCGCATTTTATTCACTGTGTATGTGGGGCTCAGGAAGTGTGGAGGAGATATGCAGATCTCCTCCTAGCTGCTGCCCCGTGGTGTGTGTGTGGCACGGATGTAGAATTTGTGGTCAGGTGATCACGTTGTCTTTTATAGTATACTATATTATATATATATATATATATATATATATATATATATATATATATATATAAATAGAAGGAGAATCAGCACTCTCAGGAATCTTTTTCCAAATGCAATAAAAGATTTATTGGAGATCAACGTTTCGATCCCAGCAGGGATCTTTAAGATCCCTGCTGGGATCGAAACGTTGATCTCCAATAAATCTTTTATTGCATTTGGAAAAAGATTCCTGAGAGTACTGATTCTCCTTCTATTTGTTGATTATTGTATCCGGCACCCAGGCAATAGCTCAATTATCGTGAGTGCATCCTTTCCTACTTGAAATACATAAATAATATAGGCAATATCCACAGGAAGGAGCACTCACATATAATGAGAAAGTCACTTGCCTGAGTGTCAGTCATATGTACTGATATGCTTATAATCCAAAAGATAACAGCACTTACAGGACCTGATTGAAGAATAATAATGGTGCCAAGTTTACTGAATCAATGTTTTGTCCCTCCGATTCGAAAAACTTGCATCATTATTAATATTAAATTAAGTCCTGTGAGCGTGGTTATCTTTTGGATTATATATGTTACATACACACACTGATATCCATGAAAACCATATTAGGTTAGATAGGTAGAGATCTCCTAAGTAAAATGGTACCCCAGTGTTGTGAGTTTACATATTGTAGGTGGTGCCAGAACCACAAAACTGCACTGACCACAACCTGTCCGTTTCCTTGCTTTTTTATTTACTAATTTATTTCTTAATAGAACTTCCCTGTACTTAGAGATAAGAAGAAACAAAAGGTAGACAGGGCATAGTATTTTGGAAAGAAGACAACCCGCCACAAATGAGAGGTAACTTTCCTTTCTACTCCCAGACCAGTACATAGAAATGTTTCCAGATGGCACTAGATGATAACAATTAAATATTTTCTACTGTATTCATTAGCAGCTCCTCTCCTCAGAGAAATAACTCCCCATTAGTAAGAGCTGCCATACCACAGGGGAGTGCTAAGAGTACAAAACTACACTTACCATTTTTTTTTTAAATACAAATATGACCTGTTCTCCTAATGGTTGTAACAACTACAAATATGATGACAAGATAGACAAGGCTTATCATTTGAAGGGGAAAAAAAACCTACAACACCAAATATGTTACTTACCTTTCTACTCCTAGACAGATGAGCACAAACATTTTCACAGTGGCAATACAGGAAAAAGTTTATTTTTTATTTATAACATTTCTACCTCTCAAAAGATAATAAAATATTTGAAAACCATGGAATTTCCTGTTGAAGTTAGTACCTCCTGCACATTGGTATGGTTTGATATACCATAGGGTGTGCCAGCAGAACTAAGCTACACCTTTCATTCTTATTTTTTAATTATTACCTGCATGCACTAAAATGGTCATAACAATTACAAATATGGGGAAAAAGTAGAGTACTGTTATATTTTGGAAAGTAGACAACCAGATGTATCAAATGTTTCCAGAAGGCGGGGCAACAGGAAACATGTATATCTTCTTTACATTTTCACCAATTCAAAGATACTAAAATCTTTAAAGAAACATGGGACTTCATACTGTACTTATTATTGCCAGCCTGACAAAAATGGTATACTGTAGGAGTGCCATAAGCACAATACCATGTCTACCAGACTCCTATTTTTTTTTTTGTATTTTTTATATTTTGCAAATATGAATATACTGTATAAGTACTTTTGCTGGGTGATCAATTGCTCATCAATCATTATTATTATTATTCTTTTTTTTTTTTTTTTTTTTTTTTTTAAAGTACCCTCATCTGAAAGAGGGGTGTTCCCTTTTTCAGATGTGGGTACACCTGTCACCTTAGTAGCGCGGTGCGCATATATCAGTGTGTTGATATGTGTATGTGCGTGCGTGCGTGTGTGAATGTGTGTATGTGAGATATGGGTCTCCTCCACCCCCAAACCTGTTCATGAAACAATTATCGCATGCTGGGTGATCAGTAGATCACAGAACATGAACACTATTAACCCACTACCTGCCAGAGGATTATGAAAAGCAAAGGGTTAAAGGCAATGCAAAGGGTTACAGAGTACCCATAAATGAAAGGTGGGCAAACCCTCTTTCATAAAATGCCACCCTATCATTGTTTAAAGCAAGATAAGGTGGGATAGAGGTTCTTTAAGAGCCATCCACCCTCTACATGCTTACATTCTATATTTAATGTTTATGTTGGGTGATATCTGATCACTCTACATGTACATGGTGAAGGCTGCATTGTTTAAAAGAAGGGACCCCCTTTTTTCACAATATAGACACAAATTTTTAGGTGCAAGAGGGAGAGCTCTTGCTGAGCTACCGTCTCCTTCCCAACCTCAGCACCCTTAAAGTATATGTGTCACCTCTGTATAACTTAGCATAAATAGATAGGCTATATATTGAATATTACTAAAACAGTCTTCATTTTTTTTTCTAAGCTTTATTTAGTGCAAATTTAAGCTATAAAGTCTGCGCTGGCCCAACCTCCGCATAGACTGAGGTTACCTGCTCTGTAACCACAATCTGTCACTCTGCCTCTGCTCTCCTCCTGATATCCAGCCTCCTCCAATGACGGAGGCTTGTCTGTAAGCTGGAGCGTTATCATTGGCAGAGATCGATATCTAACCAATGAGACTGCTCCAGCTTACAGACAGAAGCCTCCGTCTTCGTAGGAGGCTGGATAGAGGGAAGGGAGCAAAGGCAGAGCGACGGACTGCAGTCTATGCGGAAGAAGATGCAGGACAGACTTTATAACTTAAATTTACACAAAATAAAGCTTAAAGGGATAGTAATACTTTAAAATTACTATCTCCCATCTTGTAGCCAGGAAAAAAGGAGTAAAATGAGACCAGCGGCATCTCTCAAACCTTTATGGTTTGAGAGATATCCGCTTTCAAAGTTCCCTCTTTTTGGCTTTTCCCCTGACGTCAGCATTCTAGCTGACGGCAGGGGAATCCTGTCCTGGGATCAGTCGGCGGCTCTGCAGCAGTGCTGAGATTGCAATAATAAAAAAGAAATCCTTCACTAAAAAGGTCTTCTGTGTGTGCTTGGTTTGCAAGCACACATAGAAGACCTTTTAAGTTAAGGATTTATTTTTTACTACCGCGATCTTGGCTCTGCTGCAGAGCCTCCACCAGTACCGTGACCGGATTCCCCTGCTGTCAGCTAGAATGCGGACATCAAGGGAGAGGGAACTTTGAAAGCAGATATCTCTCAAACCATTAAGGTTTGAGAAATGCCGCTGGTCTCATTTTACTCAGTTTTTTACTGGCTACAAGATGGGGTATAGTAATTTTTAAGTATTACTATCCCTTTAAAAAAAATTAAGACTGTTTTATTAATATTCGATGTATAGCCTATCTATACTAATTTATACAGAGGTGACACATCCACTTTAAGCTGTATTATAATATTGGGGGATCACATCAACTGACGTTATGATATAACAGTGTACCCCTATTTGAAAGAGGGGGATTCTGAAATTGCTGATTAACTATAAACGCCAATAACATTTTGAAAGTCTATGCAACATGGGTTCAATAACACTTATAGGGGAACATTCACATAAAAAAAAAAATTTGGGTATGGGCTTTAATCACTAAAACTATATCAGCGTTTTTTTTTTTTGTTTGGTTTTTTAATTTCAGTTACCTACTATTGGAGATATGAACACTTAAAATTGGGCACTTCTGCATTCTGCGGCACCCTGTATGTGCAGCACAACGCCACAGGACTTCCCACCTCCCTCCCAGCTTCCCCTGCAGGAAAAGAGCTAACATAGAAACATTTTCATAATAAAATTATTGTTTCTTTAAATTATTTTACATATTTGCAAAATGTCATTCACAACTGCCCATGTGTCATATTAACCAAAAGTCCAGTAGATGAATAGCTATAGAAATATTATTTTACTTATTGGAAATGTGAAAGTAACAAGTCCCCTGGTGCAGGGGTGAGCTTAATTAGCATATGAAGTGTCACTGAAAACCTTCATAAGTACATGATCTATTACTGAAAATTCACATACAAAATATCACTTTTGCTGCAACTAGCATACATTAACATATGGTAATAAGTATGCATAGCTCTTTAACTGTATTTTTATGGCCTTTTAGCTAACATGACACATAAGCAGTTTTTAGCAGTTGATCAGTGACCTGTGCCCTGAAAGACTGAGTTTGGATACCTGCTGGAAAAATCCAATAAGTATATTGTGTGTGGTGTAGTGTGGTAAGGAAGAGGTTAAAAAAACAAATCTTTGGGTTTTGTTTTCCCTCTCTTTGCTGTGAGACAAGCAAATAATTGAAGTCTGGTGTGGTGGGAGTGACTAATTGCTGTGTTTGTAATTGGTGGATTCCTGGATTAAATAGCAGATACATAGTGAATACTTGAACGTGTGAATCTTACATCAGTGTGTAAGTGCAGAAGGGTGGTAAGTGTGGGAATTTAAAACAGGGGAATTCAAAGACAGGGGACTGCTATTACAAGGGACTGGTTCCACGGGAAGAGTTAGAAGGAATCTGGTTAAGTACATAAGAGTGTGTTTGGTGTTTTATTGGTATTTTATTAAGGTTTAAAAAAAAAAAAAAAAAAAAAATTGTGTGGGTATTGCAAGAGTTAAAAAAAACTGTTTATTGGGGTTTTCACTGGCCTGTGTGATTAGGGCTGATTGCTAAGGGATTTCACCTGGCTGCTAGTTACTATAAATACAGTCCATTAGCTCTGTGGAGCTAGCTCTGTGAGACTGCTATTGAAAGTGACTGGTTCCAGGTGAAGAGTTAGAAGGAATCTGGTGACTATCATTTCAAAGGATTTATTGCATTTAAGGTTGGTTACTTACCATATAGTGAGCATTAGAGGATAATATAAAGCTATTTGAATTGTAAAACCAAGCATGAGTGATAGCAGGTTAGCCAATCTCACGCAGTGCACATCTTGTCACATGTTTGAACACTTGGAGCAATCGTTCCAGGGGTCTTACCGCTGTGCCAAGTGTGAGCATATTTTCTCTTTAGAGTCTAAGATATTTGATTTGGAGAGAAATATTGCAACATTGCGAGACATTGGAAACCTGGAAAGGAGTTTAGAACTCACAGAGCAGATAGTATGTGGGGTTAGTGGTGAAGAGGGTGGAGTTGTAGATGAGGAGCGACAGGTAGGCAGCTGGGTAACAGTAAGGAGGGGAGGTAGTGGGCAGAGGAAGAGGAAGGCCAGTTCTGAGTTGACTCAGTCCAACAGATTTGCAAGATTGTGTGAAGATGTTGATGAGAATTGCTCAGAATTGGCAACACTGGAGAGGGCTGATTCCTCTAGCAGCCAGGGGAACAGTCCTCCTTCCAGGCTAGATGGGATGCAGAGCAGGCAGAAACCAAGGCAGGTGGTGGTAATATGGGACTCTATTATTAGGAGGGTAGATAGGGTAATCTGCCGTCAGGAACGTGAATGCCGAACAGTATGCTGTCTCCCGGGTGCTCGGGTTCGGCATGTTGCGGACAGGGCTGACAGATTATTGGGAGGGGCTGGAAGTGATCCAGCTGTCTTGGTACATATTGGAACCAATGACAAAATAGGAGGAAGATGGAGGTCCCTAAAGAATGATTTCAGGGATTTAGGGTGCAAGCTTAAGGCAAGGACCTCTAAGGTAGTATTTTCTGAAATACTACCTGTGCCATGCGCCAGTGCAGGTAGGCAGAGGGAGCTCAGGGAGCTTAATGCATGGCTCAAGCAATGGTGTAGGAAGGAGGGTTTTGGGTTTTTAGAACACTGGGCAGACTTTGCTCTTGGGTACAATCTATATGGAAGAGATGGATTGCACCTAAATGGTAGAGGAGCCTCTGTGTTAGGGGAGAGAATGCTAGGAAGCTTGGAGGAGCTTTTAAACTAGGAAAGGGGGGGTGGGTATAGATAGCAAAAATGGGGTAGATAGAGCAGATAGGAACTGGGTCCAAGTAAATGACCAGGGGGATGGAGAAAGGGTGGGGAGAAATTTAGTCAGTAGGGAGGAACTCCTAGTAAATGAAGGTGAAGAAAAAAGGCATGTAGGGATTAATATATGTAAAGACTTCAAAATAAATTGTATGCTAGCAAATGCAAGAAGTATGGTAGATAAAATAGGAGAACTAGAATTGCTGGCGGTTAATGAGCAATTGGACATAATTGGAATAACAGAAACATGGTGGAACGATGCACATGACTGGACTGTAAATATAGAGGGCTATTCCCTGTTTAGAAGAGACAGAATTAATAGAAAAGGTGGAGGTGTGTGCTTATATTTGAAAACAGAGCTAAATCCAGTTTTGCGAGGTGATATTAGTGAGGAAACTGGCCAAATTGTGGAGTCCATGTGGGTAGAAATCGAGACTAAATGTGGTGTGAAAGGTAAAAAGAAGTTGTTGGTGGGTATATGCTACAAACCACCAAATATCGATGACAATGATGAGGCCCAACTGCTATTGCAAATGAGGAAAGCTGCCCAGTTTGGGCATACTATAATTATGGGAGATTTTAATTATCCAGATATCAACTGTAAAAATGAGACCTGTCAGAGTGCTAAGGGTAGCAGGTTTTTGAACATGCTTCGTGAAAGCTACATGTCACAAATGGTGGAAGCGCCGACAAGAAATAACAATGTATTGGACCTAGTGATCACTAATAACACAGAAATGGTATCCAATATTAAGGTAAGAGAACATTTGGGAAACAGTGATCACAACATGGTTACATTTGAGATCTGTCTGGCAAAGCAAAAATGTATAGGTTCAACCAAAACTCTTAATTTTAAAAAAGCGAACTTCAAATTGTTAAGGGCCTCAATGCAACACATAGACTGGGATATTTTATTTAAAGGCAAAAATACTGAGGAAAAATGGTCAGAATTCAAATTTAGGTTGCAGAAATGTACCCAACAGTATATACCAATGGGGAACAAGTGCAAAAGAAGTAAGTCACAGCCAATGTGGTTAAGTGCACATGTAAAGAAGGAAATGGCAAGGAAAAAAAAAGCATTCAAATTATTTAAGTCAGAAGGAACTGAACAATCTTTCTTAAAATACAGGGAGTGCAACAAAGATTGCAAAAAGGCAATTAGGGTAGCAAAAATAGATAATGAAACTCGAATTGCAAGGGAAAGCAAGACTAATCCAAAAAAGTTTTTTAAATATATAAATAGCAAAAAACTTAAGAGGGAGTGCATTGGACCATTCAAAAATGAGATGGGTGAGTTGGTTAGTGAGGATAAAGAAAAGGCCGATGTTTTAAACACTTTCTTTGCATCAGTATATACAAGGGAGCAAGGAATGGTAGAAGAGCCTCCGCAAGTAACAAATAAAACAATACAATTAATAGATATTGGGTTAACTCAAGGAGATGTCATGGGAAGACTGAACAAAATTAAGACCGACAAAGCACCGGGTCCTGATGGTATACATCCAAGGGTTCTTCAGGAACTCAGTGCAGTGTTAGCAAAACCCCTATATTTACTCTTTAAAGATTCTATTACCACAGGCTCAGTGCCACAGGATTGGTGAAGAGCTAACATAGTGCCTCTATTTAAGAAGGGAACTAAAACAGAACCTGGGAATTATAGACCAGTGAGTTTGACCTCTGTAGTGGGAAAACTATTAGAAGGCATAATAAGGGACTATATTCAGGATTACAACACAAAAAAAATAAGATCATTAGCACGAATCAACATGGTTTTATGAAGAATAGATCATGCCAAAGTAATCTTTTCAGCTTCTATGAGGAGGTAAGCAGCAACCTTGACAATGGCAAGGCAGTAGATGTAGTATATCTAGACTTTGCAAAGGCATTTGATACAGTACCACACAGAAGGCTGGTGTATAAAATAAGGAAATTGGGGCTAGGAGATAACCTTTGCAATTGGATACAAAACTGGCTGAAGGATAGGGAACAGTGTGTGGTTGTAAATGGAAAATTCTCCAGTACAGTTAAAGTGGAGAGTGGAGTACCTAAGGGTTCAGTATTGGGTCCGCTGCTTTTTAACATGTTTATAAATGACCTGGAAATAGATATAGAAAGCAAAATATCAATATTTGCAGATGATACTAAATTATGCAAAGTCATTAATTCAGAACAGGATATTTTCTCTCTACAGAGGGACTTACATACAATGTCAGATTGGGCAAACATGTGGAATATGAAGTTTAATGTAGGGTAGTGTAAAGTCATGCATTTGGGAGGAAACAATCCCAAGGCTACTTATAAACTTAATGGAATAATTTTAGGTGACTCGTTGCTAGAAAAAGACCTGGGTATCCTTGTCAACTACAAACTTGGAAACAGTGACCAGTGTCATACAGCAGTAGCAAAGGCAAACAAAGTCCTGTCTTGCATAAAAAGAGGTATTGAAGCAAGAGTGGATAACATTATTTTGCCATTATACAAATCATTGGTAAGACCTCACCTTGAGTATGCAGTGCAATTTTGGGCACCGGTTCTGAAAAAGGATATACTAGAACTAGAGAGGGTACAGCGGAGAGCAACAAAATTAATTAAGGGAATGGAGGACTTGACATATGAGGAACAACTAAACAAACTTGGTTTATTTACTCTAGAGAAAAGACGACTAAGAGGAGACCTTATCACATTGTACAAGTATATGAGAGTTCAATACAAGGATCTCTGCGGTGAGCTATTTATGCCAAGGCCTGATCAGGTGACCAGGGGACACCCCTTGAGATTAGAGGAAAGGAGGTTTAAACTTCAGCAGAGGAAGGGTTTTTTTACAGTAAGGTCTGTCAAATTGTGGAATTCATTGCCCAGGGAGGTAGTTATGGCAGATACAATGGATACATTTAAGAGAAGATTAGATACATTTCTTTCAAAAGGGAACATACAGAGTTATACTGTTTATCAGTAGGCTGATCAGGAAGGTCTGATAAAGACTAATTTAATTGGTAGCAGGAAAGCTATAAAATTCTCAGTTACTGAGGTATGAGGCGAAGGTTGAACTTGATGGACTTGTGTCTTTTTTCAACCTAATTTACTATGTTTTAAAATATTTAAGGGTCCACTTTAATTATTTTCAACACATTTAACCCATTCTCTCCAAGTGATGGCTTCTCAATGACCACTGCACTAAAAAAAAAGAAAACTATAACAGAACATAGATTAAAAGGCTAAAGGCTAGTAAAACTTATCCCAAAGGAATGGTCAGGATCATAGATGAAGCTTATCCATATCTTCCTATTACCACCAATGAAAACTTGATATATTTGTATAACATTTTCTTCATATGACTTGAAAAAGAGAGACCAGTTAGCATGCAGATTTAATCTTGTCTCACTGGCTCAACTCAAACAGGCTTTGGAAGTGCTTTAATTAAAGGTAAAAGCTATATTTTTCATAGCAGGTGGTGGAACTAATTTGCATATTCATTAAGACACCGTTCCCAAGTGATCATACATTCTAAATATTTGAATATAGATTTAGACTTTTGCTCTACTTCTCCTGGGCACAGAAAATCAAAACTCTGTGCAATATAGTTGCCTTTTATGTTTCAATATTTTATGTTGCCTATGGAGAATACTTTACTAATTACAGGAATAAAGGCTTGAATGGTGGACTCATAACATAACATTTTTCTCTAGAAAATGTCACCAAAATGTAGCCTAAATGTAGAAATATGTGACAAGGTTTAATACTGCTGGGGATGAAACAGTAAGGTGTGAAAGAGGAGATAACTTCTTCAGTGTGATAATCTCTCCAATTCCTACATTAGTCTACAAATCCTATGCACTAAAATATCTGAAGTTGTTAGTGACACATAAAGATTGGAAAGTTTATAACGCCAAAGAAGTTATTTCCTCTTTATCGTAATAGTTTAATGCAGCGATTCCCTGATCCAATGTTCAGGGTACACCAAAATGTCAGATTTTAGAGTTATATCTAATTAAGCACATGCTGCTCAATCACAATGACTAACCTGTGATTAAGCAGGGATATCTTGAAAGTTGACCTGCCAGTGTGCCCCACGGACACGCTGAGAAAATACTTCCTGAGTTCATAATCCCACTGATGTCTCATATGCGTACTTGAGGCCTAAGGACTATAAAAGTTTGACACACTGATAAACTCATGTCTCTGTTTTTGTAAAAAGTATTTAATAGAAACAATGGATATTCTGTATAAAGACACAGTGGAGCAAATCCTGGGCAAACCAACTGCATAATGAGGGACAAGTACATTTCCCATTGATCGAAATGGAGTTTGTAATACCTTGAATGTTCACTCCATCAATGAGAATATGTGGACTTTTAGCTGTCCCCTATGGTGCAGTTGGTTTACCCCAAGTGCATGTTTTAAGGATATTCCTGACTGAATTCAGGTGAAACAATCAATGGCCCTGTTAATTTAATTAGTCCGCTTGTTCTCAAGCTGAGATTACCCTGTACACATGCACGGTTGGCAGCCCTTGAGGTGAAGGGTTGGAGTTGGCTACTTCTGATCTACAGGAACCATCATTTTAAAGAGACTCTGATGTATTAAGCAGAAAAATACATTTCTCTAAGGTAAGCTGCTGTTCAATGCTTTTTACCTGGGAGACAATTGCCTCACATGAACGTATAAAACTTCAGCAAGCTATAAAGTTTCAGCAAACGTATGGGGAACTCAAGCTACATTGGAGGCTCATCTCAACCTCCAATGAGCGGCCCACCCACATGGTGCGCAGGAGTGCTGGGAGTAAAAAATACGTGATGTGCCAGGAGCGGCACTGGTCCTTAAGGGAAAAACAGCAGTGACGGCCCTGACAAGTCACTGGACATTAACAGGTTAAATAAATATTTAGTAAAGCCCATAGTTTACATAAAGAGGTTAACCCTTAAATCCTTTGAGTACCAGAGAGGTATCCAATGCATTGCAACATAAAACGTTGCATACCTCACTGGCACTTAAAAAGGGTGAATAGAGAGAGAGGAGTGCTTCATGTTGCTTTGCAATATGTTGCCTATCCCCCTGGCCCTTAAAGAGTTAATATGTTTACATAATCGTTAACTTATGTAATATAATGTACACTCATGTGGAGAAGGAGCATGATTGATTTTTCCACCTCCCCAAACCAAGGGAACTACCGAGAACAAATAGAAATGCCTCAAATTCCCCACTCATTGGGGATTGTAATCCCTTTAACTATAGAGAGGTCTCCAATGCATTGTAAAGTATAGTATTTGAGACCTATCTATTAGTCAAGTACGTAAAGCCTCATTTAAATGAATTGGAATTTTTTCTTACAGTGCAGTTGGTTTTCCCACAAATTTGTTCTTCTTGGTACATCAACATTGCAGTAATAAATAAATAAATGTGTTAACAATGCTGGATGCACATCAAGCTCTCTAGTGTCCTCGGAAATTATCTATTATTTTCATTACTGCTTGTATGATTCCTTGAGCAGACAGATTTATTGTGGTTTGGGGATTCTGAAGCTCAGTATGACTCCTGATTTAAATATTTGTTTTTGGTCTCTGCAAACTGTATTTCTTGCACAATATTTGTACATACTGATTGATGCTACATCATGCAGCACTTTTTCTCTCTTTCCTAATGAAATATTGATTTTGACAGATGAAATATTTGGACCATCTGGTCTTTCCATTTTATTACTTGTAAAAAAAAAAAAAAAAAAGTTTCAAAAGAAAAAAAGAAAGAAAGAAAAAACAACCTCAGTCTTACATATTGCCAGAATAGGCATATTTATTCCAAACATTCTCAAATTCCATTGCTTTTTAACCCCCATCATATTTGCCAGGAGGATATTCCATTTTGTAAAATAGCACTTATCCATATTACTTATGAGTCTTCAACCCACTATCTTTATATCACTCATAATATCGGTCAACAGATGGAGTACTTTACAAGGCATTTTCTAATGTCACTTAGAAAATCAGATGTTTCAGAGATGTCAGCCAATGCCTGCAGCTACACGAACATGAAAACATGTGATCTTATCAGATATCAAAAGATAAGCAGACACAATGTCAATTAATTCTGGTGTACAAGATGAAATGGGGATACTGAGTGAGGTGGTGTTTTTATTTATTTATTGCTTCAAATTACATATGTCTATGTCAAGTTTACTTTTCTCAATTTCTCCTAAAATCAATGTTAAAGTCCCATGGAGCCTGAGCTTTTCTGACCACTGTCCATCATCCACATAGCAAGCACATCATGACATCACTAATGAAGACCCTTGTAAAAGTAACAACTGACCCCAAGTGAAATGTCTTATGGATTTCTGTTGTCTAAAAAAATAAAGGATTTATGGTTTATTTTGTGTTAAACGACTGCAAAGCCATGACAAACAGGACCCAGGCCAAGAATTATAATCCATGAAAGGCACAGAGACCCAGAGTATTCCCTTGGAGACCCTGTATGGCATAAGAGACAGTGACAGAGGGTGTGACGGATACCCGTACTCAGACTGAGTAGCTCCATCAAAACTGGGCTTCCTTACACCAGGACGACTCTCAGGAATTCCACCAGCCAGGAACCAGGATCATAGCTCAATTCACCCAGTCACTTAGGCAAGACTCAGTGTAGGGTGAATGCACTCTGGATGCATAAAGCTTACCCCAAGCACCAGGCAACACCAGTGTAGGGGTAACACAAGAAGTCCTTTATTGTAGAACACACAGGGTTTATAAACACACATAACGAGTGACCCACACATATCAGAATATAATAGGACTGCAAACCACATATGGGAAGACCATGGGACTAGTGGTGGAGGGGCACATATTACAAAGAGGCACAATGGGAACAATACACAAATTATACAATGGGGGCCTCCACAGGCGGGATAAATGACTGTAAACAGCAAACATAATTACATCACACATAATTACATCACTACATAATTAAATGACAAACATCAGGCCAGAGCATAATTCTCTCAACAAATACAATACCCTGTTCCTGTGCCAGTCTGTTGGGCGGGGACTGGACCTGAGGTCCCTTCAGGAGCCCAGGACAAGGATGCTTTAGTGACAAGGGGCAAACAGGGCAGTGATTAGTTTTAGGGGGAAGCTATAACCCATTCCAGGGCTAGGTCCATAGTCTGTGGGCAGGAGGCTGGCCCTCAGCCCCCTCCAGGAGCCCCAGTTATGGAGGCTTTTGTCACAGAGGGGAATAAGGGAAGTCCCTGAATCCTCAGCTTTGGATTCTTCATATGCCTCTTATGGTAAGACATGTCCAAGAAAACATAATCTAAAGCTAGTAAAGAACTAGTTAAAATATCCCCATTTTAAAGCAAAGCCCCCCAAAAGACCTAAAAAAGTGCTTATCAGGAATGCAAAGGGTTAAACTGGAGAAACATGCAGGAGAGTCCCCATCTGCGTAGGAAAAGCAAGGTAGAAGTAAGATATGCCAGCCGATCGGACAAAAATGCCCAGGAACCAGGGGATTCTGGGAACTGCAATCTTCTCCCTTGCTTGATTCCTAACAACATGTGGTTCTCCAGGCAAGTTTGATGGTTCACTCCTTGGACAATCACATAGAGGATCATGCTATAGAGCCCAAAGAGACAAAAATAAAGCGTCCTCTTTGACTGTTCTAGCCCAATTGTTTGCAGAGGTAAGTGCCATAAAAGTCAAAGGAGCATGTTCTCAATCCAGTTGCATATTACTTTGATAAACTACCACTAGTCTTGTTATAAATTATAACCTGTATAGAAACAATTTGCGCTACAAAAAAGTATCAAAATTAAAATCTATTACCCAAAATAAATGTGTTAATCAAGGCTGCTAAGAAATATAATCTAACACCACCACTTTATGTGTTATACAAAATTATAATATACTAAAATATTTCAGCGCCAAACTATTGAATAAATTATTAAAGACACAGATGAATTGGAATGAGTACCAAGGGAAACGGAAAATACATATGGAAAAACTTGTATTGTCAAATCAAATACCGGCCTACACTATAGTGCGACCACTAATTAGTGACTATCAATATCGTACCAAACAGAGAAAGTATGGAAATCAAACCCTAACTATCCTTGTTATAAATTATGTCTGTGAGTCATCTCTCAATATCAGATCTTCTCCATTCTTAAAATTAGATCAGCAAATATTTCCCTATTATATGCCTATCGCGTTTCACCCTTATGACCGGGCTTCATCAGAGGCACAGTGTAAGTAACATGCAATTGGAATGAGAACATGCCTGTAATCCTCACTTAATGCCAGGATTCACGCCGGACGGTGCTTTGAAATGTATTACACAAAAGAAGAGAGGACAGCACTAGCTAAATACAAATAAAGTACCAGTATAATTAAGGCGGAGCCTGGTGCACTTAAGGGCTAAAAAATGTAATGACTAAAACACAGGGAGGACATAGCATTCTCCACACAAAAGGTTAGCCCCTTATAGAAAGGCACACAAACCAGGTACAGACATGCAAAACTTTATTATACATAGTATACACTGACAATATACAAAAGATCATATAAATGGAGACTATTAAAACAATTAAAAACAGCATCTCACTGAGGGGAAAGACACAACATAATAATAGTACATATAATAATAATATGAACTCTCCAACAAAAAAATATACCAAGAGATAACAACAGAGCTAGATGGTATCGCTCTTCATAAATATATATAAGAAATAAAGACCACCCTATTGCAAGACATGTAAATAATACCCCAATAAAGGGCAAAACACAGTGTGTATAGACAAAGAAAGAAAGATAAAGCTATATACCTAATAAATATATACGTGTACCTGTGCAAAAACATGCAGCAATAAAGCGCAGAAAAAACTGTACAAACAGCCAAATAAGTGTGTCAAGTCCAGGCGCAGGATGAAGCAATAATATACAAGATAATATCTCACAGAAAAAGTCCCAAAGTAAGAGGAGAGCTGTGTGTCACCCCTCAGCAACCTGTACCAATCCCGACGCATATCGCCTCAACGGCTTCGTCAGGGGATACCGGAAGCAGATTGCAACAGTTACTTTGTACGTGTCCCCAGCCAATGAAAGAACAAGTAATCAGTCAGGTGACCGAAATACAATACAGGTCAAACCAAACAAAATGACACAAATGTTAAAATAAAACAACTATATATATATATATATATATATATATATATATATATATATATATATGCATACTGACACATTAAAAGTTGGACAGGAAAGACAAATGGAAAACAAATGACAAAACATTCGGGAATAAAATATGTATAGTACCTGATGATGTCGGTCCTATATACAGATATATCTTCAGAAAATGTAATAAGTAAATCAAAAGTGATCACACTAAACCATAATAGAAGTTTTAAATATTCTTAAGTAGAAGGACACATGCATGGAGAGAAGCATATAGAATCGATTTATTATTGTTTCGATCGAAATGGCTAGAGAACGGGCGCAGACATTAATAATAGAGTGACGGGATTCAATACACAATCCCGAGTAACGCCAATGCACTCATATATATTTGGGAAAAAAATTGAGATAGACAAACCTACCATCAAGTATTAGATGTGTCGCGGGCCTATAAAAGAAATATATATCAGTTATCCTTACCTCATCTGATGTGATACAGATCTAAGCAGATGGATGGGCGCAGGCATAAATAGTTGAATGACCAGATATTGTGTACGGCCTGTAATCTTGTAACTCCAAAAATACCAAGGATCAACCTAAACATCGCCAAAATACAAAATATCTAGAACTAGTATAATAGAAACGCACGCACCCAAAATGTACCAAAAAACTGCAAAGGCATATTTGGACCACAAACTAAGTATATTAAATAGAAACAGAAAGAGACCTATCACTGTAGTGTGTCAGTTTAATATATATAACGATATCGATTATAACATGAGTCATATACATCCTATTTGACATAATAAAATAGTTCAACAGGTTGGGGACACCCACAAAGGAACTGAATAAACTCAAAAAAGACAAGAGCAAAAAAGGCTCCAACTTAACAAATAAATACATGAATAATAGTGATATTATTATTATATACACTAGACCAGTACAAGCTAGCCTGAGAAAAATATGAAAAAGATTAGCAGTGAATCTACATATGGATATCAAGCATGTATAAGCAGCATTGTACATCCATTAATAATAAAACAATATACATAAATCATGTGCAAGCATGGATAATAAAACCAAGGATTTGAGACATAAGAGTGTTGGAAGAGGTGAAGATCCACGAGTGTATTCATAGGTGAATGTTCCCAAGATGAATGCTGGGAAAGAAGTTGTAGACGTCGCATATCTGAGTCCCGCAAAAGCATTTTTGACCAAAGACAGATGTTTTTGGATCCGCGATTTCAGATTCTGGGACGTTTGACCCAAGTAGTATTGATCACAAGGACACCTGTGATGCGGTGTCCCACTGTTTTATTCTATAATGGTTTGAGATGACTGTGCACAACCAAGTCCGATAGGTTCTTAGACCTTTTTGGGACTGGGGAAGTTGATGGACTCTAGAATTTCTGAAAATAGTGTATTCCTGTTCGTAGATTTAGCCCTCTGAAAGCCTTTTTAGGGGCACGTTAGAGGCTACCCTCGATCCCTGAATGTTGCTGGAGGTCTTCAGGCCTTGAAATGTAACCGAGTTGCTAGGTTCCACTCTATTATATGGGAAGGATCGCTAGCTATCATGTCTTTTGCTGTTTTAATTGATCAGGATAGCTGTTCATCCAGAATACAGTTTTCACTGCTCCTGCAATAGAACAGGTTGTCCTATAAGGGGTCGCTAGTTAGGTACCCAGGATCTCTGTTATCCGGAGTAATATGCACTGTAGGGAACCTAATACACAAGACGGGTAGAAGATAAGTTGCTAGGTCCTTGGAGATCCATTATTTGGAACTATTAGCAGGACATAGACTCTAAGAGCAGTCATGAGAACTAACTAGCATTATTAAGGCTGTATAGAGTAAGCAGTGACAATTTGGATGTTAAACAGCAGTCATTTATTAGCAGCATAAATTGGAGATAATAAGTGAAGGAGAGGGTAATAGGTCTTGATGCCATAAACATATGGGAAGAGTGTTATGGTGACCGCTTATTGATCTTGTTTAAAATGAATAAGTGGTTTTTGACTCCTCAGTGTTGCACTTCTCCATTTTATAAAGGCACTGCTCTCTACATATAGTACTTAGTACAATAATAAAGGTATAATACATAATTGTGGAGGATAGGCAGCTACAAGTTTAATTGGAGGCAATATTCCCTTTCTTTTCCTCTTATATTTAAATAATTATCACCAATAAAGTTATTGAGATTTTAATGTATGCAAACTAATACTCTTTTCAAGGGTCAAATAAATATGAAGGGATATGGTTTGAGTGCCATAAGAGTGGTTCTTTTGTTTCTTTGGTGTTGATCTAATTGTGTTAACCGCTAGGCACCAACACTTATAGAGGTGTAAAATACCCATATCAATAAAACTTCCTGGTGCTAAATTATTCAAAAATAAACTAGGTATAGGTAGTTTAATCCTCAAGTGGGGACTAATGGAGTGGGTAAAACACTGTGAAGCAATGAGTTTCAAATCTCTCTGCTTTTAACCCCTTAGTGACCGGCCGCATGCGCACGTGACAGGCATTTAACTCCCACCTAACTTTTTTTTTTTTTTTTTTTCATTTTATTAAATTACTCCTGGACGTACATGTACGGCCTCTGTCTACGTGGAACATCTGCTCAGGACATACATGTACGTCCTCGGACGGTAAGGGGTTAAAGGAGTTAAGTAGATACATTTAATGAGGCTAAAAGCTGTGTTAGTAACAGATACACTTTAACAGGGTTCCACTGGGACTTCATTTTAACCTAAATTGTTACACAACTGAAAAATGTTTGAGAACCACTGATGTGTAATATCAATATACCAAGCTATCTCTGTGATTTCTAGGAAATAGCAGAATTAGTACATCCCTAGTAAAGTTACTTTATTCTAGAGGCACGTACCTGTATCTCTCCAGCTGTTGTTTGGGTAGTACTTGCGTCCAATTAAGCAGGATAGGAGTTTAAGCCCAACAGAAGTAGGATAATTACAGGATGGTCAACATTGCTTTAGCCAGTGTTCATTTTAGCTCCAGGTGCTTTACTAAAAGAATGAAACAGCTGTCAAGTTGAATTTTGCTATTTTATTAATACACTGTCCATGGGAAGGATGCCGGGTGACAGAAAATCTATTTCACTTGTGCAGAGACTTGTACTACTAAGTGTAGATGTTATACCATGAAGTATGGCATTGCCTAAAACTCCCAGCATTACACTAACCTGTACTGAGCTTGTAGGTTTGTTCAATTTAGGCAGGTAGACTGGCAAACAGATTACACATTGCTTCCTCGGGTCTCTTTCACACAGGTGACAGAAAGTAACTTACCATTCTGTTACTTATGTTCTTTTACTCACCTTCTCCTGAATTCCACTAACGATCTGGATGCAGGAGAAACATGTCTGACAGCCAGCCCACAAGTACCAGCAAATATTACTGGGTAGTGCCAATATGGATTAACCATTCATTGGACATTTCAATGATCAGAGCAACCTCCATTTAACACAGCAAAGATGCAGCATACTGGACTTTGGTAAGTTCACAAGAAGGGATAGTCACCCATGTGAAAGACACCATAGCCCAGGACCTTTCACAGTGGGTGAAATCACCAACACAGCATTGCCAGAGTGAAAGAGGCCTTACCCTTTCAACTATTATTCAGCTGCATTGTTTCAATACATTCTTTAATAGGCTTACTACATCTTGATTAGCTTTATTTATTATATACGGCCCTAAGTGTAAGACACTAATTTATTGGAATTCCTAACACACAGACTAGTTCAGCAGTCTGATTAGATCTCTGAGTGTACTTTATGAAAATCAATAGAACAAATGCAATATATTCCAGTGGTACTATGATTTAAAACTCGAGGTTAGAGCAATCTGTTTAGATGGTGGACAAGTAATTTTCATAGCACTAGAAATTAAATAAGGCATGTTAAATATGTTATTTCTAGAGAGGTTAAACCTTTAAGTGCCAGAGAGTTATCCCACACATTGCAACGTAATGTGTGGAATACCTCTTTGACATTGAAATTTCCAGATGTTAAAATAAAGTGTGGCATACATGATACAGCAGTGTACATATCACAGTGCCCGTGCTCTTTTTGCGACATTCTGTCAGTCTACACTCCTGCTCTACTCCTATTGGCTATACTGTACTGGTCACGCCCAGTATGGCCTTTATATACCGGGTTCTGGCACCTCTCCGGTGCCCTTTCATGGTGTTCCTGTACCAGTGCTTGTTCCTGATCTCAGTGTTCTCAGTGTATCGACCCGGCCTGCCTGACTACTCTGCATCTCGTCTCCTGCCTGTGAACCGTCCCGGACTGCCTGACTATTCTGCTTCTCCTGCTCCTGTGCACCAACCCGGCTTGTCTGACATTCCTGCTCCGTGTACCAACCCGCCTTGGCTGACGTTCCTGCTCCGTGTACTGACCCACCTTGGCTGATGTTCCTGCTCTGTGTACCGACCCGGCTTGGCTGATGTTCCTGCTCCGGTTGCTTCTGTGTCACCTCGGCGACATTCCTATTGGCTTGTCATTTGTGTCGCTCCCGGTTGGTTGCCACCCCAGGGCGAGTTGCTCAGTTGCTCATTCCGTTACTGTCACGGCAGTGCTCAGTTGCGCAGTTTCCATTACTGCCACGGCAGTCTCCAGTCACTTAGTCTCCGTTACTGCTCCAGCAGAGTGCAAGTGCCTATTCTCCGTTACTGCTCCGGCAGAGTGCAAGTGGCCTAGCCTCCGTTTACTGCTACGGCAGAATACAAGTGGCCTAGTCTCCGTTACTGCTCCGGCAGAGTGCAAGTGGGCTGATCTCCATTCACTGCTACAGCAGAGTGCAAGCGGCTTAGTCTCCATTTACTGCTACGGCAGAATACAAGTTGCCTGGTCTCCATTACTGCTACGGCAGTGCCCACGTCTCTCAGTCTCCGTTACTGTTACAGTAGTGATCACATGGTCTAGTCTCCGTTACTGCTCCGGCAGTGCTATATGTTGCTCAGCCTCCGTTACAGCTCAGGCAGTTCACATTTGTCTGCTAACCTATTACTGGGCGTTACTCGTCTATAAGCTCTCTATCCTAGGTGAGCTCCTTAACAGACCTCTCCTCACATGGGACTGTTTACACTCTCTGAAGGCCATTAACCCATGCAGTACCGATACACTGGGATTCTTTCGAATTCTGCCTGACCTGTGCCAGTATATTGTGTTATGGACTCTATGTTTATACTGGACCTGTATAGGCATATGTAAATGTAACCTGTCGTGTGTCTGTATTATACTGAATATATACTGTGAAGGTTATTGTATTACTGATTGCTTAATAAAACTGTGTTTTATCCTAACCCACTGTTTCTGTGTGTCAAACAAACCGTTACACTACATCTCTTTTCCAATTATATCTGCAGTTGCTTGTAGATAATGATCCCTGTTGAAGTCTTTGTTTAGTTTACAGCTCCTCACAAATTAGGCTTCCATAGACCTGAACGTTCTTGTAGGTCACTTGTCTTCAAAAATATTGTAACATGAAACAACATTAACTAGCATAAGACTACAAAGCAAGTCACTGGAAACATCTCCAGCTTTCAAAGGGAATTTCCATGTGACCCCTATGGTGCAGCTGGTTTGCTCTAGAATTTTTCTCTTCTTGAGTGCACATGATCCAAAGAGTTAAAAGAAAGTATGTATCTGTGATAAAATTATATATGGTTATTCTTAATTGGTCCTAAAAAAAAAAATAGACACACAAAAAAAGGACAGGGACTTGACTACCGGCGGTTCAAAGGGTGCAGTTGTGACAGATCCCAGCATACAAGGGGGTCCGGTGGCAATGTGCTACCCTGCAACCCCTTACAATCTAGCCAGTTTTCTTCATAGCTGTTGACTGCTGACATCATCATTCATGGCCTCTGCCAGATAGTAAAATAAGAATAGCAGTGCTAAGCCTTCTAGGTACACCCTTCAGTAAGAGGATAACAAGTTGAAGCTGATGTATTAAGACAAAAATGGAGAAACGTATTGCAAATGTATGCGTTGCGGAACACTCTGACACTCAAAGATCAAATGTAAAGTCGTACCTCTCTTTTAGATGTCCTGGTTTTACCTCTTGAACACTCGGAAGTCTAAGTTTTGCAAACCTTAATGATGCGTGATATTTTATTAACCCCTTGAAGCCCAGAGGGGTGAGCAACACATTGCAATGCATGGCACAAGGGTTAATAACACTATAAGATGTTATTTGGGAAGTGTTAAGCCTTACGTGTTTGTGTGCACACACACCTAGGACTGGGGACTTCCCATTAACAGAAATATTCCACCCTCTGTTTAACTAACCTTTGAATAGATTCCCTATGATAAGAGGCCAGCTTGTCACCGAGAGACTGTGATGCACCCCTGGAAGCGCTCATCGTCAACCTCCGTTTTGCCACATGAACAATCGGAAGGCCGCATCAGAATGTTGCCTGTACCACACAGCTCCCAGAGGTGGACGATGAGCGCTTCCAGAATATTTCTGTTAATGGGACATCCCCAGGGCAGTATCCATGGGTTCATTAAACCCTGGCAAATTCAGTCTTAAAACTTTGCAAATAACATCTTATAATATTATTAACCTCTGAGGACTTGGAATGTGCCATGCATTGCAATGTGTTGCTCATACATTTAACCTAACCTATCAACAGGATACCCTTATTTCAGTAACTGGAGAGAAGCGGTCAATAAGTCACCTGTTTCCAGTCAAAGAACAACAAAATCAAGCTTATATTTAACCCTTTAAGTGCCAGAGATGGGAGAGAGCACAGTGTGGCATGTTAGTATCTGGCACAGTTTTTACCAGCCAGCTTTGACTAATTTGCATAAACTGACAAATAAAGCTGTTTCAAATTAAAAAAAATAGCTAAAATAAATATAGGAACATTTTTACAGTTCTTCCAAAATCACCTACGTTATTATTCTTCTTCTTTATATAGCACCAAGTTAGTCCATAGCTCTACGTTCACATAAGGTGTTAGCTTCACTTTAACCCCTTCCATGCCAGAGGGGTATATTGCCCTCAAAGGGTTAACCTCATGGTGACAAGGGAGTTTTATTACACTAGCAATTTTGGCTTTCTTAGTATATCTTTGTTCAACAATATTTTCCCTATAATTCATTTAGTACACCCACACAAACTGTATATCCTTTTCTAAAGGATAAGGAGGACTTTCTTCTAATTCCATATTTACATGTATAACCCATCATTTACTTTGATAGTAATAGAGAAAAAATGGCAAAAAAAAAAAAATATATATATAGGTTTTCCTATAATGATTTGTATTCAGTTAATGCATTTTTTTTAACTGGGACTGGACACAAATATGAAAGTTGGTTAATTCCTCCCAAGTGTCCCTTTTTAGATGGGACAGCCACTCAGAGAAAAAATCCCTATGTACCTCTTTCCTACCATGGACCCCTGTTGCCGAAACTCAAACAACTTTTTTTTCCCTGGTGGGAAGACTTATTTTCTACATGGACTAAGAGTTTTGTGTTCCACATGGACTCAGAGAAAAGATTTATTGGTAAGTACACAAAAACCCCGTTTTCTCTTTTGTCCACTGTGGAATAAACCAAAGCCATCCACCAAGATTCCAGTGAAGGAGAGAAACTCCCCTCAAAACACAAACCATTTGCAACAGTGATGAACTGGACTAAACATGAACTTCAGGTGTCAATGGACAAATACACACCAGACCAAGTAACAAAGCAAAATGTTACTAAAGATAAAAACAATAAGGATACGCACACAGATCCAATGACCTGCAGGTCTTTTCATCCAAAACTGGCTTCAGCCAAAGCCAGAACAATGGTAGTGTCATACCTCATCAGCACTTTGCATAACTGCTCCTCAGAAACCTGGTGCTTATAAGGCCAGGAAGCACTTACCCTAAAGGGCACCTGCTTTTTCCTAAGGACACAGGCCATGCAAATGCTTTTTCCTAAGGAAACAGGCAATGGCTTAATACAAGAAGCCACAGTCACCTTGGACTCAGCTTGGCATGCACAAGGATCCTCAGGAATGACAAAAAGAGTCCTATTTTCCAAAAAGTATTGTGCGCTGAACTTAGTACTTCTGGCACCTAACTATATCCAAATAATAAAGCTCTTGCTCCCATCTTTCAGATGGAGATGGACAAAGAGAAGGCAGGACAATTTCCTACTTAATGTGAAACTAAGAAACAACTGTAGGGAGAAATCCTATGGAGGTCACAAAACCTCTCAATTCAAATGAAGAATCAATCTGAAAGAACGGGGTTTACAGGATAAAGCCTGTAATTTGGCCACATGTTGAACAGATGCAACCACAAGCAGGAAAACTGTATCAAAAACTAAATGGAAACAGGAGACAAAGGATTAAAAGGAGCCTTCTGAAGTACTCTCAGGACCAGATTCAAGTCCATGGAGGATTGATGTCATGAAAGACTGGGTAGGCAGGAGCCACCCACTGTAAAAAGTATGAAAATCTGGTAATAAGGCAATAAACCCATGAAAAGGAACAGATAGAGTATAAATCTGGACCTTAATAGAACTAAGACTACACCCTTTCTGAAGAAATGCCAAAGTAATCAGAAGATGAAAGGGATGAGGCTGCAACCCCTGGTCTTCACATCACTTGAAAAACAAGAACCATACTCTTTGATACGCCTTGCAGATTTTTATCATAGCGGCTATAACAGAATCAGAAAAAACTATCTTTCTTTCTCAGGATGCCGGCTTCAAGAGCCTAGCCGTCAAAGACAACTTCTCCACCTCTGGGTGACAAAGATGGCCCAGAGTCAAGTGGTCCGAAAGGAATGGAAGCCAAAATTGTTCTTCTACAGACTGATTGAGAAGTTCCCCAAACCATGCCAGGTGAGGCCAGAATGGGGCAATAGGAATGGCAAGAATCCACTCTATCCAGACTTTTCCCAATATACTGCGAATCAGAGTGAATAGAGGAAACACATGCAGCAGGGGAAACTGCCATAGGATGGCCATTGCGTTCACAGCAAGAGCGAAACGGTCTGGAGATATGGAGCAAAACAGGGGACTCTTGTGGTTTGACTAAGATGCCATCAGAACCACTGCCGGGAGACATTGTTTGCGAGCTATGGAATTGAACACTGTAGAGCTGAGTTCCCAGGATCCAAACAGTGATGGCTGAGAAAGTCTGCCATGACATTGCTTACCCTTGAAATGTAGAGAGATCCAGTACTCAAGCTTCCACTTGTTTGAGAAACGTCGGAACTCCTGACCACATGGCTGCACTTCTGGTTCCTCTTTGGTGGATTTCATAGGCCATCGCTGTTGCATTGTCAGACTGAATACGACATGACACAGGTGAGATGGCACAGCTAGAATAACTCCTAAGAGTCTTCAGGTGAAGTTCCCGTGAAGTTGGGCAGAAGGGACCACAGCAAAGGCAGAAATCACATACCCTAGCACTTTCATGTACTCCCGCACTGTTGCTGATGGACAAATTAAGGACTGTAACACCTGCCAATACAATGACAGAATCTTGTCTTCCATCTGAAATACCTATTCCTAAAGAGTAATTTCGAGTCGAGGAAAAGAAGTATTTGGCATGGAGCCAAAGATAATTTCCTGAAATAGTGCCCAACAGGCACATAGGTTTAAATCGTAAGGCACAGGGGCTCTTCAAAAGCAGCCTTTAAGAAAAGGTTGTCCAGATGGGGAAGTAAGAGAATTTGGGCAACGGAGGCTTCCATGACCACTGTAAAGATCCACAAAGCAGGCACCAGCCCAAAGGAAAGGAGCTGAACTTAAAATGACAGTCTGGAAACTCAAACTTAAGGAAGAGCTGCTCATGTGCCTGGATAGGAATAGGCAGTTAAGATTTATTTATGTGAAGGGAAGTCAAAAACTCCACTGCACAATCAGAGGTTACGAAGGAATCTTGAACCGTGGTACATAGACAAAACAGTTCAAGTTCAGATTAGGACAAACACCACCATTCTTTTTGGGATCTATGAAAAGATCAGAATAGAAACCCCATGAATCAGGTACCAGAAACTGTATGTTCAACAGGGAATAAACCACATCTAGCAATTAAAGCTCTGAGCCAATAGCAAGGAACTCTGTATATAAGGAAGCAATGTGTAGGATATGAAAACTATGCAAAAACCTTCAGCCGTAACACCCACTGGTCTGCTATGGAGATAGTCCACATATTGTGAAAGAGACACAAGCAACGTCTAATTTCTTGAGTTGGGCTCAACCTTTGTGAGTCATGTAGAGGTTGATTTGTCACCTGGGGGTTTCTGTGTAGGCTTCTTGTCTACCCAGACCTGTTTGGGTGTCCAAAAATGGCATGCCTGGGATAAAGCAGATGCCCCGGTAGTATACTCATACTGGTAGGGATAACAAAAAGCATGCTTCTTCTGAGAAAAGGATGAATGCTTGGCACAGTCACCTACCCAAACAACAACAATCCTTGTAACCAAAGCAACAGTGAACACTGGGAATAAGGCAGCACCAGAAGCATAGAAATTCAACTTATGGGGACATTCCAGGCATCCAGCTGCCTGGTCTTTAAGCAGAGAAAGGAGAAAGATCAGAAGGTCTACTGTTGGAGGAATAGCCTATTGCTGTAGTGCAACATGAAAGAAGGGATAAAGGAAAGAAAAAGTCTGTGAATAAATGGTTTCCCATCTGGCGCTTTCTATTCCTTCAGAACCATCTGGTTTAAGGAATGATGATATGGGGAGGGGGACAACACAGTATACCTCTCACACCTGAGTGAGGCAGGCATCTCAGAGACTTTCGGAGTCTCCAGCACAGCCCTAATAAGACCCTAAAAGGGGGACTCCTCGGCCTTTACCAGTTGAATCCGCAAGAATAATGGATGAAACTCAGCAGAGACCCCCTTCTTCAGAAAGCATTCCCTCTACAGATGGAAAATCCTCCCCAAAATTACTAAGTAATCTATACAAAGACAGAATGTGAAACCTAAAAGTAAGGTTTTCAACCCCTTAGGCTCCTGACTGGGAGAAGAGGGGCCCAGGATAGACTGTAAAGGGTCCCCAAAACAAGAGAAACATAAGGCCCTTCACTGGTTCAAACCACTGAAATTCATAAGAATACCAGTCTGACATGAGGAATAAGGGGTTAAAGAGGAAGCCCCTGAATCCCAGTAGTATTAGATTTGGCTTCCCTTCTCTAAGACAAATCGAGGAGACCTCCAAACGAGAAATAAAGGAGATAAATTTAACACCAAACACTGGATCAAAATAAAATACAAGGAGAGAGACTCCAGTCTTGTAGCATACATGTAGCAGGTGATAGGGAACCAGAAAGGCAAAGTATCTGCCCTTCCTCTATGAAGGGGCTAGGCTTATGAATCTGCAGGGGTATGCAAATAATTCATTAGGACTAGTGCCCAATGCCCAGGGTGCAATCTCTTAGCTCACATGTGCCATACACAGAGAAGAAATACTCTAAAGAATATCAAAATGGTCCTACAACAATGATAACTAGCTACAAAATGCCAGACAATGGCTCTCTGAATGGGCGGCTGTTTCCTCTACGAACCAATGAGCAAGAGGTCCATATCTGGATTCCCCAATTACTCTTATGTTGACCAACCCCAAAAGCAACTTCCATTTGCAAATGTACTGGTAAAAGACGCTTAACTAGGCTTAAGAACCTGCAGTGGTATGCAAACAGCTCAGTAGGACTGATGTCCTGCTGAGCTGGGTGTAGAATAGGACTAAATAAAGTACATTTTTGTAAAGTAATAAAAGAGACTACCTCTGATAAGGAGCAGAAGGGGAAATTTGACTGACTGAATCAAAGAGCAGAGTGTAGAATAACAATTTTTCTACAGAACTCAGAATGTTGCTGCTAGACAGGCTGGCAGAGGCATGCTCACATGACCTGTGCACTCACACACCGGAACCTTGGGGGAGATTTACAAAAAACTGTTCTTTTTCATTTTTGTGAAATGGCCTTAAATATTTGGTGAAAAATCTGTCACTAATCTATCACAAACAATGACATTTCTTTACAAATTCGCTGAGAAGCTTTTTACAAACTTCCTTACTCCATATTATAAAAAAAACATACTACACAACGTTATGTCCTCCTATACTGTCCTGAATACATTTATAACTACCAGAGACAATCTTACAGCCATTTTAACACTTCTTTACCATTAAATCCACTTTTATAAATCTCTCCCCATGTTCTGACTTTAGGCTCCTATAATATGCAAGAGAAAAGCAAATGTGGCTAAAAGACATTAAGCCATCCTCTAGTACAGGGCTGTCAAAGTTCAGTCCTCAAGGGCCACCAACAGACCAGGATGTAAGGATTTCCCTGATTAAGCACAGTTACGTTAATCAGTATCTCATTCATTTTGACTAACTCACCTGTGCTTAAGCAGGAAATCCTTAAATCTTGGCCTATTGGTGGCCCTTGAGGACTGAATTTGAACAGCCCTGCTCTAGTAGACAATGTTCCCTTAAAACCTACACCTGATCCATTTCCTTGATGGAGGCCAAGAATGGGAGCCCACCTAATGGGGGATTGAAGAGCTGCATGTAAGAGAGAGAGAAAAAAGCTAGTAAAGAGAATTTTTGCCCTGATGCACCTCATTTGAGGTCATTTTTAAAACTGAGCCTGTTTGGTAGGAGTAAAGTGGAGCAGGGAGGGAGTCTCCTCCTCCATGTAGCCTTTTAGGCATGTGTCCTGCCCAATGGCACTCAAAGAGTTAAATCAAAGAGAATTTTCAATTGCACACTACGGTCCAATCAGTTTGCCACTGAACTGCTCCAATCTGAATTGCTCCAATCTTTTCTACATATATCCCTAGTACTTGTCTTTATACCAACTCCCTAATGCTTTATTGCATTCAATACATGCTCCCACATTACTGTTATTGATATATTCTTGTTTGTTTATGGCTAAACAAAATAGCAACAACAAGTTGCAAAGAAACAATGAAAAGAGAACCTCTTCCATAAAACTGTGCATTACAAAATACTAATGAAATCGGCAGCTGCATCCAGTTATGCAACTGCACAGACTGCAAAAGATATTCATTTCGTATTAATTTTTTTTTTTTTTTTATAAGATGAAATACATTTCCAGCTATACCGAAATGTCTGGGTTTTTTGTATGTTTGTTTTTTTAAATGACTTCTACATGCTAAGACAGAAAAAAAGGAGAATAAGAAGTACATTATCCTGTACCAACTAAATGTATACTCAGCATGCAAAGTGACTACCATTGGAACAAGGCTGGGGTATCAGACAGTGTATGTTTTGTTCTGTGATTACCAGTGGATCACAGAACAAGCCATACAGCACAATGCATACAGTGTGTGCTTGTTTGGTTCTGTGACTATAACTGGACAGTAGGCCATTGCTCGAGTGCCACTCAGTGTATGTGTGTTTCTGTGACCACCAGTGGGACAGTGTCGCGAGGCTGAGTGTGTCAGACAGTGTATGTGTGGTTCTCTGGCTACTAGTGGGACAGCAGAACAATGTTGGGGTGTCAGAGAGTATTTGTTTTGTTCTGTGGCTACCAGTGGGACAAGAGAAACATGCTGGGGTGTCAGATAGTGTATGTGTGGTTTTTCTGACTACCAGTAGATGAGGGTAGGCACGGCTGGGGTGTCAGGCAGTGTTTGTATTCATCCTTTCATTCTTCCTCCCTCAGGCTATTTCCTTCCTCTCTCCCTCACTTCATCCTTCCATGTTTTTAAATTTCCATCCCTCTATTTTGTGTAATACTGTGGAATGGGGTTTTATTAATATTGTTGCTGTTATTTTTATTGGTTAGAGTGAAAAGGTGCAGGAAGGCTTGGGAGGCCACCTCAACAGAAACTGCAAGAGGAGTCAGCATCTAGGGTTATACCACTTCCAGTGGGACCTCTTTGAGCTATTGTTTAACCCCTTAGTGATAAAAGCTTTTTGACACTTTCTTTCTGTTTAGGCGCACTGTTCATGTCAGAATAGGATGTCTGTGACAAGGGAAAAGTAGCACCCTGCTGCAAGCATCATCACTCTCAACAGAGTCCTCTTCAGAGAGTGTGTATGAGGTGTCCCCTGATAATACAAGCAGGGACATATTTTTCATTACCTAGGGATTATAACAGTAAAACGCATCTGAGCTATGCTGGCAATGCCAACTGTGCTGAGCTTTAAAGGATGAGTAAACTTTTTTATGAAGAAGAAAAAACTATATGTTATACGTCTTTTCCTTCTGAGTAAAACAACATTACTACTGCTGGAAGATTTTTTTAATTTAAACTTAATAAACTCATCAAAGCTTTAAAAATAAATAAATCAATAAATGCTTGATTCAAGAACTTTACCTATATAAATGGTAGAAGCAGCAACATCTGATAAGAGAAGAATTCAACTAATTGCAAAGCAATATGTTTTGTATAACCCTCTGACATTCGAGTTAATGGTATTAAAAAAAACAGCGTTTGAGCGGAAATAAATTATGAAAACTCAAAAACATATTTTGACATATGTACAGTGCAGTCCCAATATCCCTCACAAGACAAGTGGTCTTGACTTATTATGGTGGCCAGTTTATTTACCAGTTTAGGTAATGCTGTAAGATCTACTTTATATACCGCCCTGACCAGTTTATTTATCCCTGTATTGGGAAGTTTATTTAATAGCCTTTTGTGTTTAAATGTCACAAGCCAAGTATATTTTCTGTGCTAGACTATAGTGGATGTGGCTGGGGTGGGTTACGTGAGGAGTATGGTTGTGTCTGTCCAGTCAGAATGCAAAGAATACCACTCATTCATTGTGGTTAAGGAATTATCAGATATAATAATGTATAATGCTGATTCATCAATAATCCTAATGTAAAAACAAAAGTACTTTCTGCTCAACCACACACATCATTTCAAATTACGGGAAGGCAGACATCAAATTGTTTTTTTTGGACCTATGTTTCATTACACAAATATATTAAACTTATCCTGGAATGTCAAATGTAATATAAAAAAGAAAAAAAATGCAATAAACAAGGTATATAAAATAAAAAAAAACAGAAATACTATCATGGTGTAAGCAGCTATAGTGCATTTAAAGCTGAATGGTTACTTTGTAACAATTGAGTGATTTTGAAAAGCACATTCATAACCACCTATATTTTTGCTGGACATTTTTTATTTCAAACAATAGTTTGTGATATTTACAGTAGCTTTATTAATTTGTCGCTTTCTGGAAATGAGTTAGCACTGGCCAGCAGGAAATGACAGCTGGCATAAAGAGCAGTGTGGAATGTTAATTTATGACAGGAATGCCAGTCACATTTACAATAACCTACAAATAAATAAAGCTAGATTTATCAAATTATTGGTTGACATAAAAATGGCTGATATAAATATGGATGCATTTGAAACATTTTTCAAAATCACTGGTTACAGAGTGACAATTCCATGTTCAGGAAAGATTGTACAGTAAAATGAAAAGTTCAGTCCAGAAAAAAAAACACATTAAAAATAGTGATAAAGCAAAGATCTTTCATAAGAGGCAAGATGTAAAGCCTGGAGGAAAAATCTGATTGTCATGTTGAAGCTGAAAAAGGAAGATCCCTAGCCCCCCCCCCCCCCTTGCAGGAAAATTGGAAATGCCTTCCACCGATTTGGATCCACAGAAATATAAAAGTACACAGGTTGAACTTAAAGAGGAACGGTCATTTTCTAACAATTACATAATTTTGAAAGAGCCTGATTTTGAAACAACTAATAGTTTAAAAGATATTTAATTTTATTTGTCAAGTTATGTACATTAGACAATACTGGCTGGCATGTCAGTGAGATGCTAACACTTCACAGTGCTCTCTCTCTCAACTGCCACTCCCGACCAGTCAGTACTAGCTCATTTGCTTAAAGGAACAGTAAACTTTTTTTATGAAAAAATATATATTGTAGGGATTTTCCTACTGAGTAAAATAAGGGTACTCTCACTGCCGAGAGATTTATATTTCAAGAGTTTACAGCTTAAACCCATGTTTTTTTACATTAGCAGTGCCCTCTAGTGGTCAAATTCTAATTAGTTTTTCTGTCAGATTCTAATGGAGAGGAAAGTTAGAGACATACAATTCTCCACAGAATGTGATAGAAACTGCCTGTCACTTCCTGTCAGTTAGAACTATCAGGAAGTAAACAACTGTAAATTCACTTCCTGATTATTTGAGCTGCTATATATTTTGAATAAAACATCTGACAGTGGTGGGCGTGACCTTGTTTTATTCAGCAGTAAAAGCTCTATAAAATATGTGTTTTCATAAAAAAAGTTTACTGCTCCTTTAACTGACAAATCATTAAAATCCTGTCAAAATATACACTTCCACTTAGGTGAAAATGTGAACATGTGACAGTTCCACACTTGTATCTTTTTCTAAATGCAGCAGCTATCTATCTAAAAAAAGACAAGAAGAGCAAATGTGATACATTTATTGGCTGGATAGTTTTAGATTGCAAGCTTTCAAGGTCATTTAAGTTTCACTTGAAATGTTCTTTAACCCTCTGAGTGCTGGATATGTATCCATCACAATGGGGATGATGCAATAAATTGTGATAAAGAGGTGATAAAGTGGTTATGACTTCTCCAATGATATCACTTCTCTTTTTTCTATGTTCTTCTATGAAGCCTATGCACTAAGATCTCCCTCTTCAGAACTCTTATCAAGAGGATACAAGTGCCAGAAGCTCCATAGAATAATACAGGAAGTGGAGAGGTGATATCAAAGGAGAAGTCATCTCCACTTTATCACTTCTTGATCACACCTTAGTGAATCTCCTCCATTGTGTTACAATGCGTTGGATACCTCTCTTGCACTCGACAGGTTACATTTTGGACTCCCTTGTTTCCCGCTGTATTTATAGCCAACATAGTGCCACCCATCAGCTATAAGTAACTAATTAGAATCTTATCTGCATCCTAAATAAGAGTAGACCATCATCTGATATTGCTGAATAGGTGAAATATTCAGGATTTTAAATGTGACAATGTGGGGAAAATGTCAAAAGACAACTTCTAGTCTTTAGGATGGCGAGACTGGCCAGATAATGAATTTAATAAAGGTACGGTAATGTTTCATTATGAAAGGGATAAAATACATACAGAGAATTATGTAGCAGAAAGAAATCGAGCAATTCTGGAAAAAAATACACAATAAGAGACTGTTCCAATAAGAACCGGCAGCAATTTTGGGGCAATCCAACTCGTTTGTAGGGGACAAATAAAAATACCCACAGATTTATATGGATCTTTTAACCTTTGTTTCACTAGCGCTCAGTAGCATTCAAGAGGATAAAAGTGCCATTTGAATCGATGGGAATTTTTATTAGTTACCTAGGATGGAGTTAGTTTGCCCCAGAATTGTCACCAATTCTTGCTAGTAAAATCAGTATGATAGTATTTTCCTACTGAGTAAAACAATACTACTTCCACTTATGTTTTGCGCAAAGGTTATTACAGTTGAAACGGTTACAAGGAGGTGGAGCTGTTACTATAAACCAGTTGGCACTACTGTGAAGTTTTTTTTTTGTTTTTTTGTTTGTTTGTTTTTTACATTTTAAGTGCCAGGGGCACTTAAAGTGATAGTAATGTTTCTGAATAAAAGCAGCTCTAATTAATATTCATAGTATTTGGGCCATGGAGAGTGTTATTTCAATTCTGTCAGAGTTGTAGTTCAAGAGTAATTCAATGATAAAGTATCCCCCTCCCGCCCCTTTTACTGATGTAACACTGCTCAGCCAGAGCCGAAGGGAGGTACCCAGGTAGACTGCAGGGAGGGACAATCTTCAATTAAGATAAGGGAAAAACCTGAAAAACTTGTCAAGGGGGGCAGGGCCTTTATTGTTCTCATAGGAAGAAGATTGTCCCCTGCTGTTTTTTGTCTAGTTTTACAACCAGATTCCACATCTGAGAAGAGATGGCTTACACTAGGTAAAAGGGGCGGGAGGGGAAACTTTGCTTGTGAATATCTCTTAAACCATAAAGGTTTGAGAAATATATATATTTTCATTGGCACTCAAAGATTTAAAGATGCAGTAAACTTTTTTTGACCACAAAACATACTTTGTAGGGCATTTCCTATTAAGTAAAATAAGGGCACTCCCACTGCTGAGATATGTATATTTCCAGAGTTTTTTTTTTTTTAATTAGCAGTGCCCTCTAGTAGTCAAATTCCAATGAGAAATTCTGTTACATTCTAATGGAGAGGAAAGTCAATGACATGCGGTTCTCCATAGAACGTGATGGAAACTGCCGAGACACTTCCTGTCAAAATTATCAGGCAGTAAACGCACAGTAAATTCACTTCCTGATTAAAGCTTTATAACATGTTTTCATAAAAAAAGTTTACTTCTCCTTTAAAGGCCAGTGGGGTGTGCAAAACAGTGAGTGCTTAGCAATGTGTACTGCACCCTTATGGTCCTTAAATGGTTAATGAAAAATCTCTGCTCCTGCAAAGCATACAGACATGTATTTAAATGTATATACATTTTTCACAAGTAACAAGGGACTAGCTGTATCTGGTGCTGTGCTTCTCTTTTTTTTACATATGTTAGTCACTTGAAACATTGCTGGTCATGTTCGCTCTCATTTTCTAATTACACAAAAGTAGATTCATTGCTTTCTTCATCATGACTGACTTAAGACTTTCTAGGAAAATGGATGCTTATTGTGCATACACAGTGACAGATATTAAGGGTTATATGTCCTAATCTTTGAACCTTTACACGTTTTTTATTTTCGATCTGGTGGATAAACATTTCTAGACATTTTCTACGAAACAATAATTATTTGTAAAGTTTGTGCGTTTTGTCCTTCAAACCTGCTATTTTCTCTTATGTAAAAGATAATCTCTTTTGAAGATACACTCATGATGCCAAAGAGGTTAACAAAAATCACATTTTTAAATTACTGTAATTATAGGCAGCAGCTCATAAAAGGTAGTGCATTTCATTTGCCTGTTAAAGCTTCTCCAAGGAAAACCATTGCTACAAATGGACTGAGTAAATGGATTTAGAGATTGCAACATATTTAAAGGGGAACTTCACCCCTCCTCCACTGGACCATACTCAAAAGCGGAGTTCCACAAACTTATCATTGAAATAAATGGGGGTCTATACCCTTTGGATTAAATAAGGCGACCCTGAATGTAAGGAGACACCACAACGTTTGTGGTTAGGTTACTGAAAGAAAAAAAAAAAAAAAAATCATGAATATAAGGCAGCCCTGTATGTGTTTGTCAATCACTTGGTTGATTTCATACTTCATTCATCTCCATCCTCCTCTTCCCTCCCTCAATCTACATCCATCTCTCTCTCTCCATCTCACCCTCATCTCACCTTTCAAAGCACTGAATACATATACAGCATCCTAGGGGCTAATATACATGCATTGAAGCTCTGAAAAGGAGCAGGATTCCCTATACTATTAAGCATGGAAGTAAGTGGGGAAAACAAGTGTCTTACTACGGTATTATGGTACCCACTTCAAATGTGGACTATCTGCTCTCTTAACGTTGGTGACTTCACTGCTGCAACACAACCTGTTCTTCAGACAGTCCATGCTCCAGACAGATATGGATTGCAGCCACATTCCTAAAAAGCCTGCCCTCTTCATTTTTGGTATGTGCCTTATTGGCTGGATGGCATCAAAATGAGAAGCTGGACCCTCCAGCCAATAGGATGCATATGTACAGCAGCAATGGATGCTGGGAGAAACATTGTGACAGTGGGGATGTAGTAATTCTTAGATATACTGGTATATTATTTTAACATACTGGTATATCCTAGCACTCTCAATGCCTTGGTGATTCCTCCTTACTAGCGGTGTACAGTTGCATCAGTCCATGATACTGGCCTTCCAATTGCCTACCATTGTGTACTGTGCCATTGGTTACTCTAGGGTTCTAGGGAGAGTCTGCCTCTGTTGCCTGTCCAGTCACCCTAACGTTCTAGGGAGAGTCTGCCTCTGTTGCCTGTCCAGTCACCCTAGCGTTCTAGGGAGAGTCTGCCTCTGTTGCCTGTCTAGTAACACTAGTGTTCTAGGGGAAATTCCCTCTGTTTCCAGGGGCTTTACAGCTGCTCCTGTACTAGTAGATACTACCATCCTTGCTACTAGAGCTTACCGGCGGTCAGAGTTGTACTCTATCTGCTTCCAGTCAGGTGATCCTGTCCTTGTCCTAACCTGCCCTGTGAAGGTTGAGGAAGTGTCTAGTCACTGTCCTCATATCTGGCCCTGTGAAGGTTGGGGAAGTGCTAGAACTAACCTCCTCACTTGATCTCCGGCAGTGGTCTGATTGTGCCACTCACAAAGCTGGTCACTGCCTCGATCTTGTCTTTACTAAGAGCCTGGATCTTTCCTCTTTCACAGTTTCCCCATTCCCTCTTTCAGACCACCATCTTATCTCCGTCTCTCTCTCCCACTCTGCTCCTTCCCCCATCCCTCCTCCCAAAAGATATATAAGGGATACCCGCTCACTTGATCTCTCTGGGATGAGCACCTCAGTTAACTCCAGTCTTTCCTCTATCTTGGCCATCTCTGATACAGACATTCTTGTTAACTCCTACAACTCAATCCTATCCTCTGCTATTGATTCCTTTGCTATTGGCTGAGTCAATCCACGACCCTGGCTCAACTCCCACACCCGATTCCTACGTTCTTGCCCTTGCTCTGCTGAACGCCTTTGGAGGAAATCATGCTCACATGCAGATTTCATCCACTTTAAATTTATGCTGTCCTGTGTACATTTTTCTTTATCTAAAGCTAAACAGGAATACACACCACACTGATCCACAACAACAAATCGAATCCGCACCGTCTCTTTGCAGTCTTTGATTCCTTGCTCCATCCTCCCACAGCTTCCTCTCACCCCATCCATTCGCCTGAAGCTTTTGCAGAACACTTCAAACACAAGGTGGAAACTATTCAAAAACAGATTCCCACTATTTCATGTCTCCGAACTCTCTCTCCCCAAATCCCTTCATCAAACTTTGATAGTTTTACACCTGTAACAGAAGAAGCTTCTCAGCTTCTCCTATCTACCCACCTCACTACCTGCTCCTTGGACCCTTTGCCCTCCCACTTACTCAAACCACTTGCACCAGTCCTTACACCTATACTAACACACATTTTCAACACCTCTTTCTCCACAGGCACCTTCCCTTCTTCATTTAAACAGGCACAAATTAAACCCCAACTAAAGAAGGCTAATCTGGACCCCTCCTGTCTCTCTAACTATCGACCTGTCTCCCTTCTAGCACTTACCTCAAAACTCTTAGAAAGCCTTGTTTTCTCCCAAATAACCAAATTCCTCAGCTCTAACAATATTTTGGACCCTTTGCAGTCTGGCTTCCGATGTGGTCACTCAACTGAGACAGCTCTCTGTAGAGTGGCTAACGATCTTCAGACTGCAAAAGCCAAAGAGCAGTTTTCTTTACTTATACTACTTGACTTATCATCTGCCTTTGACACAGTTAACCATTCACTTTTTGCTCTAATTCTCCACAGTCTTGGTTTCCTAAATCAAGCTGCTGCATGGCTTTCCTCCTATCTCTCACAACGTTCCTTTTTTGTATCCTCTGGCATTAATACCAGGGCCGGATTTGCCATAAGGCAAAGTAGGCATCTGCCTACAGGCGCACCCCACAGAGGGGCGCCTGTCATTGGAATCAATTATTTTTTTTATTTTATTTTTTAAAATATTTTCATTCACCCTACCTGCTGCCTGCCTGCCTGCCACCTGGAGAGATCCTGCTGTTGCTCCCTCGGTGGCTCTTTAGCAATGCAGAGCGCTGGGAGATGATGTCATTCCTAAAGAGAAGACCGCGCGGGAGCAACAGGAGCTACAGTTCTGTGCAGAAACAGACACAGACTTTTCCTGCCGCTGGACCACCAGGGGGGTAGGAAACGGAACAGGGCAATGTGGAGCTGATGATTTAAGTTGGAGATGATGGGGGTAATGTGAGTGCAAGTTGGAGATGATGGGGGTAATGTGGAGATGATGGGGGTAATGTGAGGGCAAGTTGGAGCTGATGGGGCAAGTTGGAGCTGATGGGGGTAATGTGAGGGCAAGTTGGAGCTGATGGGGCAAGTTGGAGCTGATGGGGGTAATGTGAGGGCAATTTGGAGCTGATGGGGGCAAGTTGGAGATGATGGGGTAATGTGAGGGAAAGTTGGAGCTGATGGGGTAATGTGAGGGCAAGTTGGCGCTGATGGGGCTAATGTGAGGGCAAGTTGGAGCTGATGGAGGGCAATATGGATATGGGGGGTAATGTAGAGATTTGGAGCATTGTGGAGGTGTCCAGTGGAGATGGGGGGGGGGCTTCAGATTTCTGTGCCTACAGGCTCCTGAGATGTAAATCCGGCCCTGATTAACACCTCCTCCACAGTCCCTCTGTCTGTGGGGGTGTCTCAAGGCTCTGTTCTGGGTCCATTGCTTTTTTCACTGTACACCCTTTCATTGGGTGAACTTATTAATTCATTTGGCTTCAAGTACCATCTATATGCCGATGATACCCAAATTTACATCTCCACTCCTGATCTTTCACTTCAAATCCAGCTACAAATTTCATACTTCCTCTTGGCCATTTCCTCCTGGATGGCACACCGTCAGCTGAAGATAAACAAGTCCAAAACTGAACTGCTCATTTTCCATCCAAAACTTTGCCCAACACCTAGCTTCACCATTACAGTTGATAGAATTGACATTGATCCGGTCAGCTCTGGACGCTGCCTTGGGCCCATATTCGATTCCTCTCCCCCCACATAATCTCTGTTGTTAGAACATCTCGTTTCTTTCTCCACAACATTGCTAAAATCCACCCATTCCGCTCTCAACAAACTACTTAAACTCTTGTACATGCCCTCATTTGGCCAGCTTTGTCTATTACATCTCTTCTATCATCTCCTCTTATGTTCCTGGCCGCCTTCTTCGCTCAGCACACAATGCCCTTCTTGATACACCATCCACACCCTCTGCCCTATCCCGTCTAAAACCTTTCTCGCTTTCTGCTCCCTACCTCTGGAACTCCATACCCGTTTCCCTATGTCTAGAACAATCCCCCTCTGTCTTTAAGTCTACCCTGAAATCTTATCTTCTGGAGCACTAGGACCATGCACTACCTTTCTCCAAAGCCAGCACCTGTAACCTCAGCACTTGACACCCTCTTACCCTGTTGTCTGTCTCCTATTACGCATTTAGACTGTAAGCTCCTTGGGACAGGGACCGCTCTTCTAATTTTTGTATGAATGTGGCACTTCTTTTATCCCCTCTTATTTAATGTAACTTCTATTGTATGGCGCTGCGTACGCTGTGTGGCACCATATAAAGATATACATACATGCATATTATTGTGCTATTCTTAATAAAGATCGTTTTACCATATTTGTACTTGTCAGAGTTGTTATTCCTAAGTCACTCCGTGACACTCTCCCTCCCGTCTCCCCCATGCCACCCTTATGCTCGCCTCATTTTCTTATGTTCCCTTTACTCAACTTCCCCCTCTCCTCCACCTAACCACCTCTCAACACCCTCCTCACTGTCTTCCTAACCCCACCCAACCATCAACATTTTAAAACATTTGCAGGTAAATAATTGTATACAGAATCTCAAAGGAGCTACAGATAGGTCACATATTACATTCCCTTAGAAATGTACAATTTCCTCTCAGAAATCAGTCACAAACGATTGCAGAAAACCTACTGTGACAAAGATTGCACACATCATTTCTAAAATGTTCAACCTTTACTAAAGTAGAGGTTATCTGTATCTAACACACAATTTGTAGCATGCCATTAACCCCTTAAGGACCGGCCACGCACGCATAGTGCGGTCACTTAAGGACCAGGGACCATTTTTTTTTTTCACATTTTTTCCGGTCTCCCCGAACGGCGTGCAACTCTTCATAATGTGTTGCATACCCTTCTAGCACTAGAATGGTTAACCCCTTTGAGTGCCAGAGGGGTACGCAACACATTGCAGAGCAATGCGTTGCATACCCCTCTGGCACTCAAAGGGTTAAGAGATTTTACAAAAGTTCTGAAAAGCTATATTATAGACTCTAGAGGTCTTCAGTGTACCTTTCCCTTAGAAAATTGTTATTTTCCATGGCAGTAATGTTTGCTTAAGGCTTAAAGGGATAGTAATACTTCGTTTTAACTTTATTTTATTTTGTAGGCATTAAAAAAACATGAAGAATGATATAAGTCTTATCTCTCAAACCTTTATGGTTTAAGAGATATTCACAAGCAAAGTGTCCCCCTCCCGCCCCTTTTACTGATGTAACACTTTTCAGCCAGGGCAGAAGGGAGATGCCCAGGTAGACTGCAGAGAGGGACAATCTTCAATTAAGATAACGGAAAAACCTGAAAAGCTTGTCAAGGGGGGCAGGGATTTCATTGTTTTCATAGGAATAAGACTGTCCCCTTCTGTTATCTGTCCAGTCTATGGACTGCATTCCACATCTGAGAAGAGATTGTTTACAGTAGGTAAAAGGGGTGGGAGGGGGAAACTTTGCTTGTGAATACCTCATAAACCATAAAGGTTTGAGAGATAAGACTTATATCATTCTTCATGTTTTTTTAATGCCTACAAAATAAAATAAAGTTAAAACGAAGTATTACTATCCCTTTAATGCAGAATGCCAGTGAAGTAACCAATTCATTGTGTTGCAATACAATGAATACTTTTCCGGCTTCCATTGGTTAAGGATTTGATCCATAAATAACTATGCCACCATTTCGCTTAATATGAAGTGATAAATAACCTATATTATAACACACAAGGTTGTTGATTGTTTTGGACCACTTTAACTTTTCTATGATTATGATTAATATTATATCATGCACTAGATAAACTGTCTAATTTTTCTATTAGCTCTGTTTCATGGCGACACATAGTTGGGCCATATGAAAAAGAAAAAATGTGAACAATTCTGGAGCAAGCCAACTGCAGCACAGGGGGAAAGATTCAATTCCTCAAAATTTCCATTGATTAAATGCGGGTTTTAAGGCTCTGAATCCTAGAGATCTCCAACACACTGCTTCACAATCTTTCATCCAAGGTTTTACAATTCCCATTCAAAATCAATGGGCTATTTTATTTGTCCACTGTGGTGCAACTGGTTTCCCCCTTTCCCTGCGTCACGCTGACTCCCAGTCAGGTCCGGATGGAGCAAAACATGGGAAATCTTCAAGCGGAACTTTCAACTATTAATAAGTCGCCATGCATTCATTAAGCATATGGCGACTACCTTGAAAATACATTTCATACCTATAAAAAGTGTCACATTTGGAGCCTGATGGGCAGGTTAGTGCAGTCTGACCGCCTGCACCGTCAGTCCCTTCCGTTTACCATGTGGCACGTTGCAATCCTTTACAGGAGACAGGGACTGATGGCCCCCGATCTCCAAACAGTAAAGATTTCTTTAGAATGTGGCACTTTTTATAGTTAAGATATGTACTTTCAAGCTAGTCGCCATATTCTTAAAGCGGAACTACCACCCCTTCTAAACTTGCCCCAAAAAATTACCCATCTGGCGACTAGCTGCTCAATAGTGCTAGTCGCCAGAATTATTACCGCGTTATTGAGAATTCTATACTTTTCCCGGACTGACAGGCAGGAAACAGCGCAGACATCTTTGTATAGTGACATCTGCACTCCTGCGTGGTCAGTCCCAGTCTGCTCTAAGAGGCGTCAGTAGGAGCCGCATGGCATCGGAAGGAACTGACAGCGCAGTGGGCCCACCTCCCTCACCACTGCACAGATTAAGTATCAGTGAGTGGGATTAGTAACAAAGGGCTAAGACTGGACGTATCAGCACAGTATGCCTTAACCCCTTAAGGATCACTTTGATCCTTGCTGACGCGCCGGTACACGTGACCTGTTATGCGTACCGGCGCGCCGCTTTCAGGCCTAAGAGAGATCGCTCCAGTCTTGGAGCGGTCTATTTTAGGCCCCGTTTTTACTTACAGCACTCCCAGTACAGCGCTGTAAATAAAAAGTACGTGACGTGCTATGACCGTCACCGGTCCTTAAGGGTATAAGAACCGTGATGGTCATAGTAAGTCACATAGTCCTTAAGGGGTTAATTAGCATTATTTAAAAATGAAAATACATCAATAACTAGTTTATTAAATAAAAATGGCTATTATAACAGATAGGTGATTTAGAAAAATTCTTCAAAAGTTGTTTTTAGATGAGTGTGCCCCTTTAAAAGTCTTGTTTAAATCAATGTTAATCTGGGGAACTTTTAGTTGGCCCCTGTACTGCAGTTGGTTTGCCACAGAAGTGCACCATTTTTCCTTAGTACATAAGCCCCACTGTCCCTTGCAGAGAGGTCTCTGGAAAGCGATCCAGGGAGATCACCTTTAGGAGCATAAATGTTGTAAAAAGTAAAATACATTCAGATGAAAAAAAAAAAAAATAATACAGAGAACAGGCAGTTTTACTTTACAAATACTGCACTGCTAGAAAATGGAAAGTAAAAAAAGAAAGTTTACTCACACTTTAACAATCTAGACAGAAGAGGTCTGCTCTTTAATAAACAGCTGCAGGAGAACAAGCATTACTGTAGTTACACATTGTCAGATCACTCTCCATACAAGCCTTGTCCAACGCTAGTCCTCAAAGGTAACTAAGAAGCCAAGTTTTCTGTGACATACGTAGGTAATCACAATGCTTAATGACGCATGCAGCAAAGTTATTCAGCAAATTAAACAATCATTAAATAATCCCAAAAACACTGACAGTCCAATGGTTCTTGTGAACTGATTTGGAAATCCTTAATCTAGTCTCAAAGAGAACAATTAAGTCTTTAAGTAGAGATGTCACTGAAATTTAAGTCTTGTTAATTTTAAAGAGAAGTAAAAACTGTCTAGATGTGCTACACATTTGTTTGCAATGCTACCAGTATTTAAGAAATTAACCTTGTTTGATGGTGGCACTTCATGCAAATTAGCTGATGCACTGCCAATATTACTGCACATTGCTATGAAAGAATCTAGGCAGAGCCCACAGGTTTGTTTAAAACAGCACAACAAATGAGATTGTCCTTGAGCAGAATTAATTGGCAGGTAATTTGCATAAAGTGTCTCACTGTGCACTCTACCATTCTGGTGTCATCTGCTGGCTACAGATGAGACCCAGAACACATCTGGGGCAGTGGTGATGTCAGTGCTTTCCACCCTAAGGAAGGGGGCGGACCAGGTGTGTAGTGCGCTCAAAATTGAAATCATTGAGCAGGGATATCCTTTTATAATCCATGGATGTCCTGCTCTCAGTTGCTTAGTTGTTCTGGCCTTACCCTTACCTACTTTAGCATTGCTCTATTTCTTGTCCTCCAGTATTGACCTCTGCATTGCCTTGACCACACTGACTCCTGGATCTCTTGACTTCTACTTGACTTGACCATGCGGATCTCTGGCTCAGACCTCTGCATTACCTTGACCTCTGGCTCCCTAGACCTTGCATTGTCTCGACCCCGCTCATCTCTAGCTCAGATCTGTGCATTACCTTGACCAAGCTGACCTCTGGCTCCCTGGTCCTCTGCTTTGCCTTAACCATGCTGATCTCTGGCTCTCTTGACCCCTCCATTGCCTTGACCACTCTGACCTCTAGATCCCTTGAACTCTGCATTTCCTTGGACACATTGATCTCTGGCTCAGACCCCTGCATTACCTTGACCAAGCCGACCCTGGCTCCCTAGACCTCTGCTATGCCTTGACATGCTGACCACTGGCTTATGTCTCCAAGTATACCTGGATACGTCCCTGGGATCATTCGCTGTGTGGCGGCCCACTCTCTGGGAGACCTGTTTCATTCAGTCTCCACAGTTAGTAGTGCACATTTTTGGGTGTGTGCTTTCCTACTCCTGGGCTCCAGAAACTGCAACAGAGTGGCCTGACAATGCTAAAGGAACACCACTAATGTCTACAAAAAACTTTGGTTGCAAAGACAATCCCTACAAGAGGAGAACCACAATGTTACCCCCAATTCCCAGGCAGAGATGGCCCAGCCAAAATCAAAATGCCTGCTGCCTCATTAAAATATAAAAATAACTATGTCTTATGATATAGTAACATTTTATAAAATAAAAAGTAGGGATTTCCCTGTTGAGTAGAACAAGGGTTACATCGACTGTTCCCAGATGATACATTCAAAAGATAGTACAAAAATGTATCTCTTATTTTACTTTTATAAAAAATAAATAAATGAAAGTGTCCACTATGTGGTACTATTTTGTATTTCCATTGGTTGCTATGGAGCATTTCTATTGATCAACCTTGAACTGTAATATATTCCGAGTAAAGCATATATTGTCAGTGGACGTTTTTTCAGCAGGACAAGCCCTACACATCATACTATTCATTAAAAAAATACTGTTCTTTTAGAAAGATGAATGTACACCTACCAGCTTTAATAACAGGGGATGACAGACTTGGAACATCAAGATTTCCCTGCAACATCCAGTCTGGAAGTATTCGTTTCCTCTGGGAGACAAAGAACAGGAAACTTAAGTTAGCATTATTATGTGTGGTCATTTGTTTATTCTACCTATAGAGAGAATCACTAGCATACATAATTCTACAGGCAACTTATAGGACTAAATCAGAAATAATAAAAAAATTGCTTTATGTTGTACAATACATTTTTTTCTAATATAAAGTTTTTGAGAAACTAATCTTCATTTGTTGGTGGTATGTAATGCTTATTAATTCATGTGAGAGACAATATTACTACACATTGGTGGAGATGAATAATAAACATTCTTATCTGGTGAGATGGCTCAGTTGGTTAATGTACCAACTGTAGAATATGTACAAACCACAAGTTTGCAGGTTCTTATCCAGACAAGGTCAGCTCAGCCTTTCCCCCTTCTGAGGTAGATAAAATGAGTCCAGGACATACTTGAAAATGATAGATAATCTCAATGTATTCTTCTTGGTAATAATAATTTAAAGGGATAGTAATGCTTCTACTATCCCCCCTCTTGTAGCCATTATAAATTGGAATTAAACAAGACCAGCGGCATCTCTCAAACCTTTATGGTTTGAGAGATATCCGCATTCAAAGTTCCCTCTCCTCTGACTTCAGCGTTGTAGCTGACAGCAGGGAAATCCAGTCCGTGAGCAAGCGGCGGCGGCTCTGCAGCAGTGCTGAGATTGCGTTACAGAAACAGAAATCCTTCACTGAAATGGTCTTCTACGTGTGCTTGGTTTGCTAGCACACGCAGAAGACCATTTCAGTGAAGGATTTCTGTTTCTATAACTCAATCTCGCCACTGCTGCAGAGCCGCCACCGGTCCCGGGACCGGATTACCCTGCTGTCAGCTATAACGGTGACATCAGGGGAGAGAGAAGGAGAGGGAACCTTGAATGTGGATATCTCTCAAACTATAAAGGATTGAGAGATGCCGCTGGTCTTGTTTAATTCTGATTTTTAAGGGCTACAACATGGGGGATAGTAAAAATGAAGTATTACTATCCATTTAACAAAAAAAAAATGTGTGTTTAAGAATGCAGGAGGCAAATATAATAAAGTTGATACATTTATTGACTAAGCAGATTTAGAATGCAAGCTTTCAAGTTCTCTTAGGGCTCTTCCTCAGACATGTTATATGTTATATGTCATAACATGCCTGAGGAAGAGACCTAAGAGGTCTTGAAAGCTAAATGGTGCTTAAGGGATCTAATAATATGTAAATAATTAAATATACTGCTGGAAATATTTAAAATTCATGTTTCTGCAGCTAACTGGAACTAATCCACTGAAATTGACAACAGTATATATTTGTTATACGTGCAGGAGATTTAACCCCTTAAGTACCATTGACGTGGCAGGACCGTCACGCTGGTCCGGCACTTAAGGACCAGTGACAGTCCTGCCACGTCACGTACTTTTACTCACCGCGCTCCTGTAGGAGCGCGGTGAGTAATACTGGGCACTGAAGTTGATCGCTGCAAGACCGGAGCGATCTCTTCCAGTGCCCCGTTTGACGTGTCACCCCACGTGATTAGTCACGTGGGATGGCACGTCAAAGTTTCCTATGTGGTCCTTAAGGGACGGCACGCCCCGGGAACGCTGGTCCTTAAGGGGTTAAGCAACTTTCCCAAAATTAATATTACAAAATAATCTAATTCTTATATACAGGTACAAACAAATCCCTAATATGACAGTTTGTATAATATCGCAAATGATACAATGCAATGATATGCCACTCACTCGAACGGTATTCCGCCTGAATGACAACGGATTATATATCCAGACCGGGAGTTGACCGAGTGAGGGCGGTCTGGACTTATCCCTCATACGTTCATTAAGTACTTGGAAAGCTATCCTGGCTCACCAGGCAGAATCTTAACCGTGAGTACATTCACTATCATATCCTACTGAACACATCCGGATTTGTGATCCATTAAGGCTGAGTGTGGGCAACCAGTACTAATATCCCACACACACTATTAGCTTGTCTGACTGTGTCTCATTCAGGCGGAATAACATTTGAGTGAGAGGCATCCTAATACTACCTATCTATAGGATAAAAAGAGGACTCTAAATTTTTCTCTAATATTAGCAGAAGACATTATAATTTAAACTATTGTTTGCACAAATAAAGGACTCATTATTTCAGAATTGATAGCATCATCAGAAGATTCATTGAACTATATTTACTGGATTTTTATTATTTGCTTTAACTTTTGTTGTATCCAGATTACACTATGTAAATGCTTTCTCTTTTACATGTACATATCTACAATATATGAACACGGCGGAGTACAGTAATTTCTCATACCTTTCCAGTGAGTAAACATCCCTTTTGATCTGATTTCTGTTTAAGATATATGATACATTGTATGTATTTTATTTAGAAATTGTATATCATTGCATTGTATCATTTGTGATATTATACAAACTGTCATATTAGGGATTTGTATGTACCTGTATATAAGAATTAGATCGTTTTGTAATATTCATTTTTGGAAAGTTGCTTAAAGGAGCAGTAAACTTTTTTTATGAAAAAATATATATTGTAGGGATTTTCCTATTGAGTAAAATAAGGGTACTCCCACTGCTGAGAGATTTATATTTCCAGAGTTATTTCAGTTTAAACCCATGTGTTTTTACATTAGCAGCGCCCTCTAGTGGTCGAATTCTAATTAGATTTCCTGTTAGATTCTAATGGAGAGGAAAGTCAGAAAAGTCAGAGACATACAGTTCTCCATAGAATGTGATGGAAACTGCCTGTCAATTCCTGTCAGTTAAAACTATCAGGAAGTAAATGCAGTAAATTCACTTCCTGTCCGTTAGAACTATCAGGAAGTAAACACAGTAAATTCACTTCCTGATTATTTAAACTGCTATAAATGTTGAATAAAACATCTGACAGCGATGGGAGTGACCTTGTTTTATTCAGCAGGAAATGCTCTATAAAATATGTGTTTTCATTAAAAAAAGTTTACTGCTCCTTTAAATCTTCTCCTGCACGTATAACAAATATATGTTGTAGTCAGTTTCAGTGGATTAGTTCCAGTTAGCTGCAGAAACATAAATTTTAAATATTTCCAGCAGTATATTTAATTATTTACATATTATTAGATCCTTTAAGAGCCATTTAGCACTTTACCCTTCTTTCTATTTAGCTTACTCCTTTCTGTGATAGCAGATTGGCTAAAGGCTGCAAAAGGGAATTCTTGAGTAGGTATGTTGTCTAGTTAGCGCTGAGGTAATCCTCCCTTTTTCTAAATCTACTTAATTAGCCAATAAAGGTATCAACTTGATTATATTTGTCTCCTGTATTTCTACAGCTAACACTGTACCAACACTTATCTGTTTAAGAATAGACACTAAAATTTGCAATGACAGGCCATGTTTATGATGAAGTAAAGTCAAGTTTGCAACTATGTCTATCTGAAAATATTCTGAGGGAATTTGCTAATTAGATTTTTTTTCCCAAACACAGCTTATATACTATCACTATTTACTTCCATTAAGAACAGGTTATACCTGGAGCAAAGATTTAAAGGGATAGAAATGTTGCACCAAAAAAGCAGCTCAGATTAATCTTCATCTTCATGGAGAGTGCTATTTCAGTACTATCTGAGTTGTAGTTCAACAGTAATAGAATGATAAAGTATCTCCCTCCTATTTTACCTCTTGTAAGTCGCCTCCCCTCAGTTATGCAATCCGGTCGCCTGACCAGACAGTTTGCAGTAAGGAGTAAGGGACAATATTCTTACTGTGACCATAAGGAAAATTCAACCCCACCCCACCCCCGATGGAGGGCAGGTTTTTCCTTATACTCAGTGAAGACTGTCCCTCGTCCACCAGGACCGGCTTGGAGAGCAGCATTACGTAAGTGAAAGGGGGATATTTTATCATTCTATTACTATTGAACTACAACTCTGATAGTATTGAAATAAAGCTCTCCATGGCCCAAATACTTTGAAGATTAATCAGAGCTGCTTTTTTGGCGACAGTTAATATCCCTTTAATGACTAAAACTGTCTATTTTGGCACACCTAGCGAAAGTCTTTATACATATGTTGGAACACAGTTCTTAATTAACAAGACCATTTCTACTCCACTTTTCAAAAATGTCATCTGACTGGAGACAGTACTTAGTGAAAATGTCACTAAATGTTTATACATGTTGCATTGGGACAATTATACAAACACTCTTTATTACTCCAGTTTTATACACCACCCCAAAATGTTGTATGAATTAATCTAGACAGAGCCCACACACACCGAGGGCATGTCAAATAACACTGTTAGCAGTACATTTGGCCTTAGGCTGAACTAAGTAGCATACTGTTCAGGGAATTAAAATTTATCACTTTCTGCTACCGTAACTAAAACATAAAGGTTGATTTCTCAAGAACTATTTTACAGAAAACTGACTTGAACAATATATGGGAAGATTTTAACCCTTTGAGTGCAATGCGTTGGATACTTCTCTGGCACTCAGAGGGTTAATTTTCTGTAAATCAGACTACATTTGCCTTAGTCTTACAGGTCCACTTTTACGTAAGTACTTACAGCAGTCGTTAACACCTGTTTCCTTTTTGATTTCATTTAAAATCCATTGTTGTCTGAACAGATGCAAGTTACTACTCTGAGAATGTATCCATGTCTCATTACAATCATGAGTGAGATTGTCCTTTATATGGCTAATCAGATTCAAACTGATAAAGTCTATTCTGTGTAGATGAAAACTAAATGCAGACCTAAAAAGGAGCACAGCAAACTTCAGATGCTAGGCCTAATGTATTAATAATTATACCTGACTGCTCTATGAAGGACTCCTACATAGGCAAGTGATCCTGCTAAACACAAGAGCTATTTATTCCTACAGGTATCATTCCCTTTAATGATGAGAGTAAGGCTGATTTACCAAGAAGAATTGTAGTAATTCTGGAGTAAATTAACTACACCAAAGGGGGACAAATTAAAATTTAAAAAGGACTAACTGATTTAAATGGGTCTATATCTATCATATATCATTCGTTAGGCACCCCTGCTGGCTGCCACACTTTTCTCATGCTCCTGACCTCTCCAGAAATTATCTTCATTATAACCTCCTTACTTTCAAAATTCACCAAAAATATTCCAAGGACCAAGCTCTACTCCACAGTCCACATACCTGGATTTACCAAAATTCAACGGATGGCATTATAACACTGAGATATACAGAGGATTGAAATATACTTCCCCTGGACCCTCTTACTGCTAAGAAGAGATACCTTCACTGGAACACCACAATTAAGGTACATTGAAACTATAAAACTGACTGACCTCCAGATGTTTTTTGGGGTTTGGATTTGATCATCAATTTAGAAATGCTCAGATTTAATTTCTAAACACTCAGAAAACGAATTGATGAAAAAAAAATATATATATATATATATATATATATATATATATATCCTATATAATAATTCGCTAAATCGTGTGTAACGCACGACATGCGCAGTAGACACTGCTGCGCGTGCTGCGGTCATGAGCAGTAGAGACTGCCCGCGCCGCAGCTGATACAGAGCTGGGCGCTCCAAAGGAGCGTCCAGCTCTGTATCAGCCGCGGCGCGGGCAGTCTCCTCTGCGCGTGACTGCCCCGCGACTGGGTGGCAGTGACACTGTGGCCCGTGTAATGGGCTCTTCAACTAGTATATATATATTTCACTGAAGCACGCTGGTTTTGAACTCCTGTAATCTGACCTGCATGCATGCTTTCTTATCAAGGTTATCTACAAGTGCAAGTGCCTGAAGTGCAAAATTCCACATCTCACACTGGCCTGCATCCTATAGAACAGGACAATGTGACCATCACCCACAGCTGACATCCCTGCAAAATTTAGATGCTATTTTATCCTTATGAATGCTGAGGGAATGATCACCTATACTCACCTCCAGTTCTTAATTGTGTTTTGGACTTGATCATCTATTCAGCAATACTCAGATTATTGACAAAAAAACACAAAGAAACAAATAAAAAAAAAAAATCTATATTTTTCACTGAAACACATTGGTTTTGGAATACTGCAATCTGACCTGCATGCATTCTTTCTTATCGGTTATCTACAAAGCATCCTGAAGTGCAAAATTCCACACCTCACACTTGCCTGCATCCTATAGAACAGGACAATGTGATCATCCCCCACAGCTGATATCCCTAAAAAACTCAGAGGCTATTTTAACCCCTTCACTGCTGAGGGAATGATCACCTATTCTGCCTCATATCTGTATTCCCTACAACCCTAAATGCGGTCTCTCCGCTCAGTTCCTCACAAGTGGTTACCCTAAAATCACTTGGCATCTTCAAAGGCACTCACAGGGGCTGCCGTGGTGGAAAATCAAAACTTAAAGTTCAGTCTCCTGATACTATCATAGCCACTCTGCCACTTCTACCTGCAAACCCAACTGAAGTCTTTCAATCCAAAAGCCACAAAAAGCACACAATCAAATTAAGGAAACCTCTTTGTGTGATGCCCATAAGAAGACACATGGTTTCCAAAGTACAGAGCAAGAACTCAGAACCCTAAGACTGTTCTATCAGATCAAACCCGTGCAATGCCAGATCAATTAAGAACAAAACAGCTATTATCGCCAACCTTATTGAAACATGCGAATTAGCGTGCATTACAGAATCATGGCTAAATGACAATGTGGGGCCTATCCTATAAGCAGCTGTTCCAGGTAATTATACTGTATTCCACCGCCCGAGACAAGAGCGCAAGGGAGGTGGAGTAATGTTCTGTGTCAAATCATCATTAAACCCCAGGCCAATATCAGTCCACACACCCCAATCTTTTGAATGCGTAGCTGCTAGCATCTCAATAGATAAAGGATTTCGGGTACTGTTAATATACAGACCCCAAGGAGATGGGAAGAGATTTCTTCAAGAACTCTCAGACCTTTTGACTGGTTTAATCCTTGAACACACTAGATGGATTATATTGGGAGACTTCAACACTTGGATTGATGACACCCTACCCCAACTTGGGCAGGACCTCCTCAGCCTGATGAGTGCACTCGGCTTCATACAAATCGTTGCCACTTCCACCTACAGAAAAGGTCATACACTTGATCTAGTGTACCAGCCTGGTCTAGAAGTGTCGCCAGTAACTGTAAATTCAGTTGTATGATCAGACCACTACTCCATACTATTTTCCACTGTATCACAACCAACCAGACCACAGCCTCAGAACCTGGTCAAACACTGCTCATTAAAAGGGGTGACCACATTGGACGTAACATCAAATTTGGATCTAAGTGAACTGATGGACACTTGTGAAGACCCCGGCTCCTTAGTCCAACTCTACAACAAAACCATGAGAGACACTCTAGAAAGCATCAAAACTCACAATAATGCACCTTATTTGATAGCACCATGAGAGAACTGAAGAGAAGAGGCCGTATATGCGAGAGAAGGTGGCACAGGACACATGACCCAGAGGACAAAGTCGCTCTTACCAAACACCTTAATAAATACCAATTTAAAATAACTCAGAAAAAATCACTTTTGTCACTCGAAATCACACTCTCCCGCAACAGTCCCTGGCAACTGTTTCGCACAGTATAAAGACTCTAAAAGCCAGCATGCATGCATATACCCACCAACTTTTCTCAAGATAAGTGTGAAGAATTTGCGATCTTGTTCACAGAAAAGATTTCCTCCATCCGAGCCTCCATCACAGCAGGCCAACCAGTTACCCACCAGACACACTACAGTGGAAGACCAGATTCCCCAAGTTTATGGTCTACTTTTACAGATGTGGATATAGAGGAAGTTAAAAGAACCATGCAAAAGTTGCACCCCACAACTTGTGACTTAGACCCTGCCCCAACTCATCTTATATTTGCATGCACTGAAACACTTGCCCCAGCCCTCACAAAAATAGTGGAGTGTTCACTAAAAACTGGAAACTAAAAGAAGCAGTGGATAAACCCCTCCTAAAGAAACCTTCATTAGACCCAGACTGCATAACAAATTATAGACCAGTATCCAACCTTCCATTTCTGGGGAAAATAACTGAAAAAGTAGTGGCAACTCAGCTGGAGGCCCATCTATGAAGCTTTGATCCTTTCCAGTCAGGTTTCAGATGCCGCCACAGCACGGAAACAGCACTAGTCGGAGTGCTAAATGATCTCCTTTTGGAGAGAGACAAAGATGATTACTTCATCCTAATCCTCCTGGATCTCTCAGCTGTATTTGACACCAATGACCATGGGATTTTAACAGAGCGCTTGCAGCACATCTGTGGTCTAGGAGGCACAGATCTTAACCAACATAATTAGCCTGCAGAGTTCCACAAGGTTCCATCTTGTCTCCCATACAATTCGCAATTTACTTGCTACCACTGGGAGACATCATTGGGAGACATGGCCTAAGATATTGTTATGCAGATGACACACAACTCTACTTCTCCTTTGCTCCAGATACTAAAGACCCAACATATCTCATCAACAGTTGCTTAGCAGACCTCAGAGTGGATGAATGCTAGTTGGCTTAAAGTGAACCCTGACAAAACAGAGACTCTTGGTGAGGGGACCCTGGGCAACAAGAAAATCTCAGGATCACCCAACTGGCCTGGAACTTGGAGGCTCTGAACTCATTAGTACAAGGTACGAAGTCTCGGAATGATGATTGACTCTGGACTGTCATTTAAAGAGCAGATCTCTTCTGTAATAAAATCTGCCTTCTTTCATCTGAGAAACATAGCAGGATACAACACTTAATTCCACCGGATGATATGCCAACATTAGTCCATGCATTTGTGTCTTCTCGTCTAGATCACTGTAATGCACTTTACTTGGGCCTTCCAGAAAAAGAACTCCATCGTCTACAGACAGTACAAAATGCAGTAGCCTACTATTGACCAATCAAACTCGCTCATGTCACATACCACCCATTCTCCTCTCCCTGCGCTGGTTTCCAATTAAATGGCAAACATTTTAAAATTGGCCTGCTAACCTTCAAAGCCTTAAATAATCAAGGCCCACAGTGCCTGAAAGAGCTCCTGACACCCTATATTCAATCCCGCTCACTGCGGTCAGCCAACAAATCCCTGCTGTCAGTACCCAAAATAAAGACAACCTCAGGTTCCCAAGCATCCAGCCAGGCTGCCCCGACATTCTGGAACTCTTTACAGTCCTCAGAGAGGCACCATCATTGCAGACTTCTAAAAAAAAAAAAGCTAAACACCCATTTCTTCTATCAGGCATTCATAGATTTGTAAAGCGCTTTGAGTCTCACAGGGAGAAAAGTGCTATAAAAATCACAAATTATTATTATTATTCTTATATCCTCTTGAAAGTATCCAAATCATTGGCAATACACTGGAGACATCTCCAGAATTCAAATGGTTAAAATCCCCATTTTAAATAAATGGAAATCATTAATTGTCCCCATGCTGCAGCTGATTTGCTCCAGTATTGCCCCAATTTTTTTTCTTAGTGCACCAGTTTCAGTGAAAATAACTAAAGCTCAAGCGAGCAGAATGGGAAGGCAAACATGATTGTGAAATAGATTTTGAAAGAGTTTCACAAACTATACAAGCATTATAATATTAATATGGCCAAGAAAAAAAATTGTCAGTGGTTTTCTACAGCATTATCCTATAATATAATTTGCCAGGATGTGTCGCTCCGTGTGTAACACGCACATGTGCAGTACAGATTGCCGGAACGATGCAGTCATGCACAATAGAGACTGGCCAAGTGGTGGCACGGCTGATCCGGTACGGGGTGCTCTAAACGGCCCACTGCCTGTCTCTGCTCCCGGATCCAGGGCAGCAGCCAAGGCCGCTGGGTGGCACTTTGGCCAATGCACACAGGCCTTCAATACTAGAAATATTAATATAACAGAGAAAAAAATTGTCAGTGGTTTTCTAGGACAGTTAAAAAAAAATAAACAATCTTAGCAATAAAGATGAAAACAAAACAGAACAATAGCTGTGATGAAATGGATTTTGAAGACTTGTCACCAAAACAAAATGAAGAATTCCAGCTTGAATAAATTATTTAGTCAGTGTAAAAGAAATTACTGCTTTCATGCTTTATAACGAAAGCCCTACAGCAGGCAGAAATAAAAAGAAATGAATAAGCATATAAAGGAGAGGGGGATTTTTTTCATTTATACGATGTTTGTGCAGTCTTGCTTTTTCATTTGATCTCATGCTAGCAGGAAAGAATGCAGAAGCCAGAGCAGACTATGGCTATGTTCAGCAGCAAAGTAATAACTGGTGATTCCCGCTGATGCCTCAAAAGAACAGAAATGTCAAAGAAAAGCAGATATTGATGAGGAAAATGGGAGTCACAGCTGAAAGGGGGTGTGGGGACAGTGTTGGAGGAAAGAGAAATGAAGAGGAAAAGCACAGACCCAGATGCTATCACAATAATGGCAAAATATAATCATATTCTGTCAATGACAAACCTCGTAAATCTTATAAAGTATGAAATACAGAAGCCACAATATTGAAATATACATAATAATTGGGGCAGCATCAGCAGTTTTTTTTTTCATCCAAGTGCACTTGTACGCATTATGTTCTGTGATTTTCACAAGAAATAAAATAAAATCCTTAGTGTGGGTTTACTCATCCACAAACTATGACCGAAAACAAAGTTCAATGAAATTAAAAAAAAAAAAAAAAACAATTTTAAATATCATGTAGTTCAAACTGGTATCTGTAAAATGCAGTTGTTCTATGTTAGATCCATAAAATGTAACCCTAAACTTACATTAAATGGTAATAGGAGCACTGGAAAAGCAGACATGAGAACCCCCACAGAGCACAGATAAAAGGTGATACCATGTTAGCTGTAGAGAAAACAGAAGATGGGTAGAGTAATGGGGATACCTTTATTGACTTTAAAATGCAAGCTTTCACATAATTTACAGACACTGGTGAGATTAGTTTCAAGTCCAGTGGAATTCAAATCCAAAGGGAATCTGCACGAATGTATAACTTGTCATGTATTTTGTATTCAGCCTTCATAAGAAATATACAATGTATTGAAAACTTGAATCATAAAGTTATTCAGTTAGCGAATAAATATATCTATCACTTTACCAGTCTCCCACAGAGCATGTAAAGAATAGATTTTGGGCCTCAGAAAATATATAGAGAATGTTTATAGATGCTAGTATGGAGTATAAGGTGATATTTTGTCTGGGCCCAGCTCATTTTTAAATGTTAGTGCTCCTTTAAAGGTGAACATTCACCTCCTAAAAATAATCTTCCAATATCTTACAATGGCACACAAAGGTTTTATTTCATTATTTTTTATTTCAACCCTCGTTGAGGGGCATCAAGACACCTCTTGAAGCCCCCCCTCTCACTGAGGTCTGAATAAAAACATTATGAAAAAAATAATAATAATAATAATTCTTTGTATGCCCACAGGTCAGTGAATCTTTGTGGCTATTGCTGGTAGGCTTGGTATCTCTCTGTGTAAATCCTGTTGTCACTTGCAGTTCTAACTCAGAGGTATTAGGAGCAAATGTCTGTGTGTTTGCAGTGCATTGTGGACCCCATCTGTGCAAGACCAGTTATAGTTTTGTGTAGTAAAACATCTCTGGCTAGCACGCAAACTGTTTCATAGCTACTCAGGAGGTTAATTCTTACAGTGCCTGGGGATATGCTACACATTGCAAAACAATGCTTTGCGTACCTCTCAGGCACTCAAAGAGTTAAGAAAGGGAAGTGTTATGCACCTTAGTAGTGTTTCCTGTTAACCCTTTGAGTGTCAGAGGGGTATGCAACGTATTGCTTTGCCAGTGCATTTCCTACCCCTTCTGCAACTTAAAGGGTTAAGCCATGCGGTTATGCAAAGCCAACAATCCACGGTGTCATAGTAAAGTACACTGTGTTTTAGACTTGTGCGATTTGGTTCGTCCGCATTCGGATTTCGGACGAATATGGCTGATTCAGAGCCATTCAGAGATGGTGAAAATCTTAGAGCCATTCGGAGATGGTGAAAATCTTAGAGCCATTCATTTTAAGAACCCGAATCCGAAACACTTCTGGGCAGAATTTCGGTACAAGATTCGTATATATGCTGTCCCTGCGCATGTGCTACTTTCCCTCCCTCTCTAGTTCAATTAGCTTCTTTGTACTTTCTGTCCCTCTCTAGTCCAATTAGCTTCTTCGTTTCATGATGGGGATTGGACTAATGACATCACAGACACCGAAACAGCCCTGTTAGTGTGCATTACGTTGTTGGAACTTGGAGAGAGAAGAAGCAGATAGACAGACAGAGAGAGTGACTGTCCAGTTGTTGTGTAGGCAGGCAGCCAGCATTAGTGCCAGTTATTGCCACTGCAAGGGAGAGTCACCTTTGTTCCTGTGTAAAAGCTGAAAATTCAACTTAGGAGTTTGTGTGAATAATTTGCAGTGACCATTTACTGAGTCCTGCCTGCTCATGTGTTCTGTTGTTTGCTGCTGCCTACATCTCCAGTGTTGCTGTCATCTCTCACCAGTCATCCTCAGTTGCTGTATCCATCTAATGACTGAGTCCTGCTTGCTCCAGTGTTCTGCGGTTTTCTGCTGGCTACATCTCCAGTGTTGCTGTCATCCTGAGTCTGCCTCGCACCAGTCATTCTCAGCCACTGTAGCCACCTAATGACTGAGTCCTGCCTGCTCCAGTGTTCTGCAGTCCTGGCTACATCTCCAGTGTTGCTGTCATCCTCAGTTTTGTAGTGTAACTCTATTCCAAGAAAAGTCGTATGTCTATGAGTCCTGCCTGCTCCAAGCTTCCTGTATGATTTTCGTATTGTTATCCAACGGTACCTCTTTTCGGTGGAAACGGGATGAAGTCAAAGACAATATCGTCCCAACACCGGATCCCAAAGATATTTGCCACAAGGTGACTGCTAAACCCAAACTCTAGCAAACAAGTGGCAGCGTCAGTAAACTCCTGCCTGTTCCAGGCTTCCTCCGTTTTGTATTCTAACTCTAATCTAAGAAAAGTCATATGTCTATGAGTCCTGCCTGCTCCAGGCTTCCTCAGTTTTGTAGTCAAACTAACCTAAGTAAAGTCATATATATTTATCTACTGAGTTCTGTCTGCTCCAGGCTTGCTCAATTTTGTAGTCTAACTCTAATCTAAGAAAAGTTGTGTGTATATATATATATATATATATATATATATATATATATATATATATATATATATATATATATATATACACACACATATATACACACACACACACACACACACACACACACACACACACTGAGTCGTGCCAGCTCCAGGCTTCCTCAATTTTTTAGTCTAACTTGTAGTCTAACGCTGCATACACTTGTGGTGCTATATAAATAAACATATTCATTCATTCATCTAACAAAAGTCGCATGTCTATGAGTCCTGCCTGCTCCAGGCTTCCTCATTTTTGCAGTCTAACTCTAATCTAAGAAAAGTCATATATATTTATCTACTGAGTCCTGCCTGTTTCAGTCATCCTCAATCTTCCTTCTTCCTTCAAATAGCTACATCCATGCTTCATCTACAGTACCATAAGGCTAAAACTCCATTTTACCCTGTTCCACCATCTTCATTAAGACCAGTGTTTCTCAACTCCTGCCCTCAGGACCCACTAACAGCCCAGGACTTAGGGATTTATCTGATAGAGCACAGGTGTGGTGATCAGAGGCTTATTCACATTGATTAACTCACCTGTGCTCTAACAAGGAAATCATGTGATCAGAGGCTCATTCACATTGATTAACTCACCTGTGCTCTAACAAGGAAATCAAATCCTGGCCTGTTAGTGGGTCCTGAGGACAGGAGTTGAGAAACACTGATTTAGACCAGATCAACTGAAAAAAAAGACCTAGTGGTAAAAAAAAATACAGCAGCTGGGAGTATTAACCCCTTCACTGCTGGTGCTGGAGGCTGGCAGGATGCAGGTCCATTTCTGACCTGCTTTATATTTAAAAACATTTTATTTAAAAAAAAAAATATATATATATATATATATATCAATAAACAAAATTGGGAGTTTGATTGTTGTGGAGCCACGTAGTACACTTATACACAACACCAATCCTGATCAATAAAAAAAGTGCCAAAATACTGAGGTAAAGAGGGACATGGGGATTTTCACCCAGGGGGGACAGTGTCCACTTAAAACTGCCCATTTTTTAACTGTGACTGACTGGTCATACCTTTCATACAGTCTCTATAAAAATGTAACCTATTTTGCCCAAATGATCCCAAGAGGAAAAAAAATGGTGTTTTTTTTACATTTTTTTTTTTTTTTTACAGTCTTCTTTAATTTTACAAAAATAAACGGTGGGTTATCCATATAAGTATGGTACCAAAAGAAAGCCCTATCTGCTCGTAAAAAAACAGTAAATAATTTATGTAGATGGAATAAAAGCCTTAGAAGGAAAACACTGTTGAACAAAAACATAGTCAAAAGGTCAGAATTGCTCCGGTCCTTAAGTGAAATCCACCCTAGATTTTCCCCAGTCCTTAAGGGGTTAAAGCTCTACTGCTCCAGCAAAGATACAGAAACACACAAACACTGCTCTGCCCACACAAGTACGTCCTACTTCTTCACACCAAAACATTACATGCACTGCCATTATCCTGAGGAATCTCCCACTTATACTGGCCATGCTCTTTTCTGTAGGTAATGCAGTAATTCGCAATGTCCTTCCCTGTTACACACACTGTTTACCTAGCCATCCATTCCCTGCTTATCACCTTCTACTTCTGGCTGCACTGACCTGCCTCCACCACATGAGGCAGACCTGCCCTCTACTGTGTCTGTAACAGGAAACAGCACAGGACAAGTCACTACCTATAGAAAAGATAGTTAAGGGGAAACCTTGCAGATAACAAATTAACTCACATTAACCCTTTCAGTGCCACATGAAGTGTGCAAGGCATTGCTCTTTACCACTTTTACAGTCAATGGGTTAATGCGGTTGGCTATTTGCCTATGCCACTCTCTCTCACCCATTAAACTCTTTCCCCTTTTACTTATTTCTCTCTCTCTCTCAAACATAATCCCCCCATTGCTAATCTCTCTAATACTCCTTTCCCTTTGCTTCTCTTCCCTTCTTGCCTCCCCACTGCCTTTTTTCATCCACTTCATGTCCCCTATTTTCTTCTCTTTTCTCCATTGGATGTTCCTCCCTCCCTCCCTTTGCCCTCTCCTGTTGCTTTCTCCTCCCTCTTTGGCTCTCTTACCCCCTCCCTTGACTGTTCCCCATGTCTCTCTCCTCTTCACATGAGTCTTTACCGCAGGCAGGTATGGCTGCACTTGTATGGATTCATGACTGTGTATGTGTGAAACCATGACTGTATCAAGGTGCCCGTGATTCTGCCTGAGCGATATTCTTACTTCCGGGTTTGCTTTGGCTGCTTCTTACTGGCTCTGGGTTTTCAACCCCTCCCAGGGCTTGCCTTTATATACACCCTCCTGTCACTATACTGGTGCCCTTTCATGGTGTTCCTGACCAGACATTTGTTGCGGTGTTCCTGTTCCGTGTATGATCCGGTTTAGTCTGACCTTGCTCCTGTCTTCACTGCCCGTTTTGTTTATGACCCGGCTTGCCTGACTACGATCCTGTGACTGATTCCGTTACTACTGCTCATTGTTTACCAATCCCGGCTTTGGCTGACTACCACTCTCTGTGTACCGATTCAGGCTTTGGCTGATTACCGCTCTCTGTGTACTGATCCAGGCTTTGGCTGACTACCGCTCTTTGTGTACCGATCCAGGCTTTGGCTGACTACCGCTCTCTGTATACCGATCCAGGCTTTGGCTGACTACCGCTCTCTGTGTACCGATCCAGGCTGTGGCTGACTGTTCTCCATGTCTATCCAGACATTGGTTTTCCTCCGCTCTCTGGGTACCGTCCCGGCACTGGCTACTCGCCTAGCATTAGCTTACCACTAGTGCATCTGTTGCCTCCGGACTCGTGTCTGATAGCCATTGCTTTACGGTTGCGCTACTATACAGCCTGTGCCTCACTGCTGCCTCCGTTTGCATATTATACAGCCTGTGCCTTAGCTGTCACTAGTGGTTGCACTACCTGTCAGTCTGCACCTATCCGTTGCCTCCGGTTGCGCTGCTATTTTTTTTTACAGAAAAAAGGAACTGAAATGGGTACCAGATTCGCACCCAGCTACGCAAACCTATTCATGGGATACCTTGAAGATCTGTTGGTATATGGTTCGGGGTGGCTGGAGGCGAATCTGGTATTCTATCATCGATATATTGATGATATTTTGATTATTTGGAGAGGTAATGAAAATCTAGTTCACCCTTGAATATCTTAATTCAAATAAATGGGGTATGAAATTTACAAGCACGATTGAGCGAGAATCGATACAATTCCTGGATTTAACTTTATGGCGAACTAGTGAAGGTATAATAAAAACAAAGACTCATTTTAAAAAAGTTGATACCAACAGTTACTTGAGCTTTTAAAGTTGCCATCACCGGAAGTGGATACAGAATGTGCTGTATGGGCAATTCTGTAGAATAGCGAGGAAAGATAAAGGTAAAAAAATAAAAAAGATCAATAAGAGTTGCCCTTATGATGCTAATTTGAACAAAGAGTCTTTTCCATCATTCATTACAAAATATAATGATAATGTGGGTGATATTAATTTTATTTTGAAGAAGCATTGGAGGGTTCTTGAGAAAGATACTTTGTTGACAGCCATGATTCCTAAGAATCCTAGAGTTATCTATAGATAGAGATAGGTTCTTTTATGAATTGTGGCTCGAGTTTTGTTGTCTATTTACTCACATGTAAATGTGGCTTGCAGTATGTTGGCCGCACCACGCAACAATTAAGAAAGAGGTTTGGCCAACACAAAAGTAATATTTTGTCAGGTTTGATGCTGCATAGCTTTTCTAAACATTTTGTTGAGTGTCATAACAAGGAATTGCGGGGTCTCCATGTGGTGCCTATAGAGTGGATTAATCCCATTGGAGGGAATAGATTACGGAGGTTAGACTGTAGAGAGGCATTTTGGATTTTTAGGTTGAACACTTTGAAGCCTTTAGGTTTGAATGAGGTAGTTGATACACAGTGGTAGTTTTTTTTTGTTGTTGTTTTTTTTTAAGAACACATGATTGTTGGTGTTGTGTGTTTCTTTTTAGTATTGTTTTATTTATGGATACCACTCCAGTTGATTTTGTTATTTTGATTTGGGTTTGGATATATGGAGTTCTGGTTGTTCACTAGTATATATATATGGAGTGGGGTGGTTATTAATGATGTGGTCATCATAGTGTCGTTGAGGATGTGCGGACTTCAGTGGGGTCCAAGTTTATTAGGATGTAGCTGAGGTTCGGTTCCTTTTGGTGTCACTGTGGTGATTTTTGGATGGGTACTTCATTATTTAGTTAAGGTAGTACTTTGTGCTTCCATCTGGATAGTGCTTTTTCATGACTGGAGTATGTGACATTTGTTGTATTTGTGAGGGTCTATATTATTATGTGATTGAGATCATTAGGTTTTATGTTGGAAGCGTCGCCACAGTGGTCGATTAGGCGATGTTATTATCTCCCCGTTGTGCTATTACTTTTGAAGCCTCCGGGGTTTGGTTACGGACCGCAGGGCTGCGGAGAAGTTTATTTATGTGGTAGACGATTCTGTCGCTGGGTGGTCTTTGGTGACACAGCGGAGGCTTTTTGTATTGACTCTGGCACTTTACTTAGGCGGCAACGCTCACTCACATTTGTATCTATATATTTTACATTGTATCTATATGTGTAAGTTGTTACATTTTACTTGGGTCGTGTAATAGCGACATTAAGAATGATTTTTGTGTTTTATGTTTTGTATTGTTTGGGATATTTGTATGTCATATGTATATTATGTTATACTCGGCTCGCTAGCCATGAGCGCATGGCGCTCCACGGGTTAATGTTGCTTTTCATTGACGGGTGGATGTGTTATGTGTGAATGGCTGGCGAGTTGACCAATAGACCGAACGCTGGCTGATTTAAAGAGCCGCTCTCTGCTGGCGTTCAGGTTTCATTTTATTAAGCCTGCATTTCTGATGAAGCAGATTGTTAGCGCTGCGAAACGCGTTTTTTAGTAGGTGATCTATTCATTACTTTTTATTAATACATTTTTCTTCTGAGTACACTGTTGGAGCGGCTTTTCTTTTTCGGATTGAACAGTGGACAGTGGATCCTGTGAGAGCTGATGAAAGAATACCGAGCAAGGGCGGTAAGATTTCCTTGCAGGCGTATTTAGCTGTGTGTGTACATGAGTATACTTGCAGCCTCTTTTAAATGTGAGTGAAATACTTATTGATCTATTATTGATATATTGTTTATTATTGGTATAAGCACTATTGGCACCCTCTATGTGCGTTTTTTGTTTTTTGGGTATACAGCCTGTGCCTCACTGCTGCCTCCATTGCACTACTATACAGCCTGTGCCTTAGCGGCCACTTGTGGTTGCACTACCTGTCAGTCTGCTCCTATCAGTTGCCTCCGGCTGTGCTACTATACAGCCTGTGTCTCAATGTCACCTCCGGTTGCACTACTATACAGCCTGTGCCTTAGCGGTCACTTGTGGTTGCACTACCTGTCTGTCTGCACCTATCCGTTGCCTCCGGTTGCGCTTCTGGACTGCCTGTGCCGTTCAGCTATCTCCTGTTGCGCTACAGCTTCTGGTACCGGTCCGTTGCCTCCAGTTGCGCTGCTGTACTTCTAGCACTTTCTATTGCCTCCGGTTGCGCTATACTCAGTCTGATTTACTATTACCTCCGGTTGCGCTCCGTGCAGACTGTGCCTATTCCGGTTGCCTCCGGGTATTTCCTCCGTGTGGTGATTTGAGCCGTCACGTGGGCTGCCTTTACCTGGTTACAGGCAAGGCCGGTAGAGCCTATTCTCTCCCTATTCCATTGGGGATTTCTGCCCTGCAGTACTTACCTTTCCTAGGGCTTCTCCTGACCAGTACTGCTGGGGTTTTGTTCCAGTTCCTGTTCCAGTCCTCATTCTGCATTTCTGTATTTTGTACATATCCATTTCTATTGTACCCTGACCTGTGTCAGATTAAAAAGAGCTATCCTCTGGATCTGGACCTGTGAAGGGCATTTCTGTTCATTATTTTTTGTTTAATAAAGCTTCATTGTTTTACCTTAACCAAATTGTCTGAACGTTCACTAAAAACCATGACAGTCTGTGTTTCTGACTACATGCAAGCGTGCGTGTGTGTGCGCGCACGTGTTGAGTGTATTTTTCTGTGATTATTTTGTCTCGTGTGAAAGCATGTCTAGGTGACTGTGTAAAGACATATTTGTGATTCCAAGTTACAAACAATAAATAAAGAGAAACGCAACAAAAAAAACTGAAGAAGGGAAGAGACTGGAGAGGAGTGAAAGGGGAAAAGGTTAAGGGGGGGACTCTTCAAGAGAGATACAGCGGGTGATAGACTGTATAGGTGGGTCTTTAGCTACCAGTGGAATATATCTGTCCCTGCACGGGCAAAGCCATGCATCTTTTGCTAGTGTACAAATAAAAAGTTGAGCATTCTGGGGCAAACCAACTGCATAAGAGGGAACAAATTACAATTTCCATTAATTTAAATGAGGGTTTCAGCCGACAGAATACTAGCGATTAGCCTCCAATAGACCACTAACATTCAGTGGCTTAAAACTCAATTCAAATCAATTGCAACTGTTATTAATTACTTTGGTACCGTTGGTTTTTCCTGTGTGCACATGGCTTTACTGTGTACCTAATGAGTCTTTGACCTTTATCTATGCTTCAAATGCCATACGCTTCATCTTTCAACTCTGTCATATATGGACTGAGCACCAAAAACAAATTTAAATCTTTAAAAGCCATGGAACAACCATTGTCTTGAGAGTAGATGGTTAATGTTATATTACCAACAACTCTGGATAGCCCATATAAAAGAAGATATTTTACGGAATAAAACTGTAGTTGTTGCCCTTGAGGGATCCATGTTACAAAAAAAAAAAATTAACAATAAATGCATGTTAATTGATACCAGGACCTGTTGCCCTAAGATAAATGTATTGATAACTGCATATAGTTAATATAGCAATTTGTTTGTAATATAAATACTTTATTATTGGTGGCACTTTTCATGTTTGGTTATATTGACTAAGCACATAACCTAACACTGTGCCATGAATTAATCTAGGAAGAATCCACACACTGTGGGCCATTTCCAATAGAAACATTACACAACAAACTGAACTAATTATCTGTCTCTGAGAAAACAGATGAATTCTCATAGGTTCAGTGTGAACAAGCAGAATAAAGATATAACAGTGGGGGAAATTTTTTTCAAAACTGGACATAGCAAAGACCTCAGGTTCTCTGTACCACAGACAAAGACAGGAAGATCTGGGAGCATATTTGATGACCACGTTTAACACACTCAACTGGGGCCTGAACCATGACAAGGGATGTATATCACATTATTCCACACAATAAGCATATTTTAACCCACAAATTCAATATACTTGGCCATTTTGGGCTGTAAATTAGAAACTTTCCACTCAGTGAATTTACTTGAGCAATTAACACATCAAAAGGGAAATACATCTTGTACCACTTGGCCAACTGCAAAGAGATGCCTCTACTGAAGTCTTATTAGTAAATTAGATAGAGACTGGTGATAAGAATCTCACACCAGGTGAATTCAAAATAATCAGAAACTTGCATTTTCCAGAGTCATGAATGTCATGTTTTGTGTATATATAACTGAGGTACTAAAGGGATAGTAATGTTTCATAATAAAAGCAGCTCTAATTAATCATCATAGTATTTGGACTTTGGAGAGTGTTATTTCAATTCTGTCAGAGTTGTAGTTCAAGAGTAATTCAATGACAAAGTATCCCCCTCCCGCCCCTTTTACTGATATAACACTGTTCAGCCAGATCAGAAGGGAGGAGCCCAGGTAGATTGCAGAGAGGGACAATCTTCAGTTAAGATAAGGGAAAAACCTGAAAAACTTGTCAAGGGGGGCAGGGCTTTCATTGCTCTCATAGGAAGAAGATTGTCCCCTGCTGTTATCTGTCTGATCTAGGGACTGCATTCCACATCTGAGAAGAGATGGCTTACACTAGGTAAAAGGGGCGGGAGGGGAAACTTTGCTTGTGAATATCTCTCAAAGGTTTGAGAGATAAGACTTATATCGTTCTTCATATTTTTTTAATGCCTACAAAATAAAATAAAGATAAAATGAAGTATTACTATCCCTTTAAGCTTTCATTGCGTAACATGCCTGATGAAGAGAACCAAGTGGTCTTGAAAGCTTGCACTCTAAAGCTACTCAGCCAATAAAGGCATCAGCTTTACCCTACTAGTCACCTGCCATTTCCATGGCCAACATTGTGCCACCTTTTATCTATATTAATAAAAGATATATAGAAATATGTGCATAAAAGCACACATAAAAAGAATTCTTACCGGGCCACTCTGAGAGGCGTTACCTTCCTCTGCATGAGCTTTTGCAGACTGATGTAATTGGGCTCGGTTTGATGTATTGCCGATTGAGCAAGAAGGTTCCTCTTCTTTTGTTTCAGAAGCCTTTGGAGTGTGCGTAATATCTTTATTTAAAGCACCTACTTTATCAAACACTTTGTTGTTCCTGTAAAATATAAATATAGATGTAGTAAAATGAGAAAATATTAATAAAAAAAGGGTCTGCAAGTTTCAAATTACTAAATAATACGATAGACCTACTCATATTAGCACTTAAAAAGCCAAATGAAGCTAATTGATGTTTGCTATTTTGAAACTCCAGCAGAGCTCATGTGACAGGTTTGCCGGCTACCCCATAAGCCGCCAGGGCAGACCTCTTTTGCTGCATCTTTAATATGTGATTACAGTAAAGATGCAGGTTGCAGGACTTTGATGCACACATGCAAGGCAATCTCCAATGTGAAAAGTAACAAAATCCAGCATTGTACCTTTCACAATGATCAACATCACCAACTCTGCATCTCTACATTAGTGTCACCATACATTAACACAAACACTACAACACACAAATTACACAGGTAACCACAGACAAATAAATATAGATCCAAAAAATTGCAATTGCTTCACACAATTAAAAAAATATTACCACCAATTGTATATGTAGTCCATGACAGCAGCAAAATAGAACTTATTAATATTCCTTAACAAACTTAAATTTACATTTCCAGGTATATGATACAACAGTTCATGTAAGCTATTTTAATGTGTTAAGTATCAATCTTAATTTTACCAGCTGTTTGTCTATGTGTTGTTATTGTTATTATTAATAAAAAAAAACACACATACACCTTTCCTGTGACCGGATCATGCAAATAATCACATGCTATGACTGATTAATTTATTTTAAAAACAAAAAAATTATTGCTGATGTTCTATCAATCCAAAATGGGAGATTTAATACAATGCAGAGTATTTCATTCAAGTGTAAAGTGACCCTCCAATAAGTAGAACACATATGTTATAAGTATAACATCTTTGAGTGTTTCAATTGATCTCGTGTTTAATAGATCATGATGGATTTATTTTTAAATTATTATTGTTCTATTAAACAAAAATGGGAGATTAAACATTGACTGCATGGACAAACTGGTGGAATGAAGTAACACTCCCTGGTCTTTATAGTGATTTTTCAAATCAATACAGTTGTCACTTATCAACATTGTGATTCCAGCATTTTGACAAAGACCTCTGTAAGGGCCAAAATGTTGATCCCTAGGGGGAAAAAAAAAACAACAACAACGTTCTCCTGTGTTCCCTGCTAGACACACCCAGCCCAGACACAGCAGTACAGAGGTGCTATGCAAGCTCCACCCTACTGCCGCCTATCCTGAGGGGGCAAATCTCCCCGGGCCACTCCTATCAAAATCACTGCAGGTACATGATACTATGATTCGTCACTAGAGCAGTGAGTGTGCTGCCTCATGTATGCAGGGCAAAGCTCCACATATTTCAGGTAAAGCATTCCTTTAAAGGACCAACTCAAGTTTTTGAGCACTAGGGCCACAAAGGCATGGTGCCCACAACATACTGCATGCAGCCCATCTCTCCAGAAATAGCCAGTGACTGAAGAGGAGTGATTGAAGAATGTGGGATGAAAAACAGCATATTTCAAGCAAAGCATTCACTGCAAGGACCAACCCAGGTCTTGGAACACATGAAAAGTGTGGAGCCCAAAATATACAGCAGCCCATGAAATATTGAATGAGTAGAGGAGGAATTTGGGAACAGAGTGAGATGCTGCAAGCAGGGGGTGGGATACTGGGAGCAGGGTGGAAACAGTAACAACAGGGTGAAAAAAACAAGCTGTTCTGTATTTACAAATAACATTATAACATTTTTTGTAAACTTAAGAAGGCAGTTATGTAATAATTGGATTTCTTGATACAACATTCAAGTACTGTTCTGCATTGACTAATTGAGCACAGATTACATTTCCCTCTGCAACTGTGGTTTATAATCCAATGCTGACAGGCTTTTTAATACACTGAAGTTTGTCATTACAAAGAGCAAACTACTAAACATAATCTTCTGCTTCACAGAAAAAAATTCATGAAGTGGAGCTGACTAAGCTTATAATTACCATTTATTACTTAGGCAATTTATTAGGAAAACAATATAGAACTGCAGACTAACAAATGAACACTAAAGGTCTTATGCAAGTAGCAAACTACGAGCAATTCTAAAGCAAACCAGCTGTAACCCAGTGTGGAAATAAATTTCCTGTTATATTTAATAGGGCTTCAAATATCTTTAACGCTAGCTAAGTCTCCAATGCATTGAGAAGCAATGCTTTGGAAACCTCTTTAAAATTCAAGTGGTTAAAAGCCTCATTTAAATCAATGGTAGGTTTGGGGATTTTTTTTTTTTATTATTTCTCCCCATGGTGCACTTGGCATGCACTAGAAATGCTCATATTTTGATTCCTGAATATGGCCCTAATAGCATGAAATTGCCTGTGCATGCATTAATAGTTCCAATCTTCAGACTAATAGGTTAGGTTTTCAGAATATCGCTAATGAAACACTCATAGCTCAATCACAATAACGGAGACACTGATTACTCATATGTGAAGCTAATCTGTTCATGTTCCCCAAGGACTAAAGCTGAGAAACAACACAATAACAGAGGGGATATCATTGCTTAACCCCTTAAGGACCGGCGCACACATGCGCGGCCAGCACTGAGGACCACAGGGCTAATTTTTTTTTCCCCCTTCGCTTCCGGTTCAGGGCTTCCGGAGCAGCGTACAGTCGCGCTGGGAGCCCTGAACTCCGTGACGTACTAGGACCGTCACTGGTCCTAAAGTGCTGGACCGCCTGACAGTCCTGGCAGGGCAATGGCTCTTAAGGTGTTAATATGCAAGATATAAACCATACAATCTCAGGTAAAATGCACATTTTTTCCCCTTTCTCAAATGAGTTGGGAGGGCGCATATTATATGCAAGATTAAAAAAAAAGTTAATACCAGTCCAATTCAGGCTGGGATGCAGGCAGAAAACTCAAAATACTGCCGCCCTCCTCCTCAATGTTGCAGTGTACTTTCAAGCCCTGCCAGAAAAAAGAAACAGAGCAATAGGAATGCACTGGAAGGGCTTGAAAGGTCCTGAAGACACTTGATAGGTAAGGTACAGTAGCACTGGGAGGGAAGTGGAATCATATTATACAACTATTGTATATATACACCCATACATATATATATATATATATATATATACACACACACACATATAAGAAGACTTTGTGCCTGGCAAAACACACCCAGGGGTGGCAGTAAGGAGGAGTTACTGCTCCCACTGGGTGATTCAATGGAAGCGTGATTTTCACACCAGTTGCAGAGGCCGAAGGCCACTGCTACTGGTGTGAAAATCATGCAGGGAGTTGGCCCGCCCCCACTATTCAGGCCGCCCAACACTATACAACTCAAAAAAAAAAAAAAAACAACTGGCTGCCACTCCTTCCTACCCCACAGACACAAGCCCCACACACACAAGCCCCAGAAACACACACAAGCCCCACACATACACCACCTACATCACAGACACACACACAAGCCCCACAAACAGACATAAGCCACCCAAATTTGCACTCAAACCAGACACGAGACACACACACACTAACACACTGTCTCTCCCTCCTCTCTCTCTCGAATGGAGCCCCAAGGATGCAAGCCATGGCGGGGAATCATGAAGAAGAGCCTACAAAACTGCCAACATCATTAAGCCCTTTCAGTGTCAGAGTGGTATGAAACGCATTGCAAAGCATTCCACTATGGCACTCAAAGGGTTAACCACTGCAACGCCAACCGGCTCAATTCATCATTAAACATCGCTATAACACACAATACATTGTGCTCCTCTCACAATCAGATTTGCCTGCTGAGCACCGCTCTGGACTCTCTCTCTCTCTCTCTCCCCTCTCCATGCATGGCCCTTGCTGTTCATTTTAACCCTTTGAGTGTTTTGCAATTCGTTGTGGACCCCTCTGGCACTCAAAGTGTTAATGCCTAAAGAGGGGAGCGACAAAGAGTCCGGAGCGGCGCTCAGTAGGCAAATCTGATCGTGAGAGGAGCACAGTAACATCACAAGGGACAGGCCATAAAAAAATACCATAATACATACCTTCCATTTGTGCCTTAACCCTTTGAGTGCCAGAGACATCTGCAACACATTGCAAACCAATGCATTGCACACCCCTCTGGCACTCAAAGGGTTAATATGTCATCTTCCTATCACAAACCCCATCAAAGGAAGGAGGCGGTAGTACAACGCAGCTGTCTGGAGGAGGAGAAAAGACAACTCACTGTTCGCCCTCTCTGCACCACCCCTAATACTCAAATGGTTAAATCGTCATATCCCAACTTTCAATCTCTTCATGAACTCCATTAACCCTGTCATTGCCGACTGTACAGTACATTCTATAGCAACGTGCTATACGCCTCACCAACACAATATCCGTTAACCTTAATAACCAGAGGGGTGTGCAACTCAATACTCTGGTGCATAAAATGTTAATACAGAAGTGAGGGTGCTGCTCTAACAATTACTGCAACAATAATCCACAGAAGTTTGGGACTAACCTCTCAATTTCCCGTCCAACATGTGTGTGCTTTACCCCTCACCTGCATTAAGACTTGTACCAGGAAGCCGCCAGCAGATGGCGTTACAAATCAGCTCATAGGAAGGAGGAGGCTGGTTTGCGGTGGATTGACTCTCAGGTCTTGTACTGCGGGTGGGTAAAAGAAGAGGTTTGCCCTTTATGGGGTGTCTGAGGGGGCATAATTCAACTACCATGTTTATAATAATTCTGGGGTCTCCAACACACACCCCTATCTAAAATTCCAGGCTAAACCAGCTTCCCCTTAGCATGCAAACCCCACTGACTTAAACAGGGATTTGAGGAATTTTACCTTACTGATTGCTCATATGTCCTTTTGAGGTTGTATAATTTTTCATCTCATAGTCCCACTCATTATCTGTACAACTACTTCCACTGGAACAAAACAATGGAATTTAAATGCCGTCCCACACTGCTAGTGTGTGTTATATATATATATATATATATATATATATATACACATACACACGCACGCACACATACCCAGACACACGCATATTATAAACAGATGTGTAATATACCCAAGATTTTATGGGGTATACAAACATTCTCTTTGTCCTGCCCTTATTACCAGTATATTGAAATGTAACGTTAGTCCAATAAAAAAAAGGTATCATTAAACACTGGAATACTCATTCATCTGATTTTATATTATACATATTTTGAGTATTCCCACTGATTAAATATGTTTTATTAAAAAAATGAATGTAGTTCAAATTTACACTTTTTAGGCACAATACCAACACGGCTTGAAATGTTATCCTGACACTGTTGCTAAACAGAAAACTATTGTCAGTGACAATAACCCTATATAAGTCGCTGTACCAACAGCACTACAATAAAATTTCATGCCATGGAGGTACAGCACACAAACATAGTACCACATTCTGAATATAACATCTCTCAGCAGAGTACACTTGGTTTAATCAGAAATATAAACCCTGCAATATAACCCCTTAATGATAATGGACTTACCAGGTACGTCCCACAAAAACTGTCACTTACTGACAATGGACGTACCTGGTAAGTCCTCCAGTAAACGGAGTGCTAGAAGTGACCGTGATTGCTTCCAGCCGCTCTAACAGTATTGCAGGAATGCCTTGATGTTGAGGCATCCTGCAATACTGATTTTAACCCCCTCATTGCTCGTGATTGTTCCCGGCAAGCGATCACTTCGGGGTTGTGTCATATAACTCGCCTGGAGTTAAAACAGAGCATCGGGTCGAGGCACTCAGCTAAAGTTATATGGAAAAAGAAAAAAAAAATACATTTAACTCTTTGAGTGCCAGAGGGGTATGCCTAGCATTTGCAATGTGCTGCGCACCCCTTTGGCACTCAAAGGGTTAATTGCAGGCCCTGTGGTAGGCAATACGGCGCTGCCCTTCTTAGGGCTAAAGTTAAAAAAATAAAAATAAGATAAATATAAATATATATATATATAATTTAATTGTAGGTCCTGTGGTGGGCGAAATGTTGCTGCCCTTCTTAGGGCAGTGGCATCATGGGGCTTCTGGGGGTGTTCCTAGCTTGCCTCATCATAGAGGCAGGCTAGTAACATCCAATCAGAAATTGTCCCTATATTACCAGTGATCATAACAATGATCACCATTTGCCTGGTCAGGTCAATATTTGTAAATATTGACTCTTACCACCCTGGATCTGCCTCCCTCTCTTCACTTGTGTTTTAGTGAGAGAGGGAGACAGATCTGTATTAGAGTGAGAGTTTTGCAGTTTTATTGTATTAATTTCTGTATTGTAAGACCCAAAGGCTCTTTTCAGACCCATTTACCCTTTCCCTTCCCTATATTAACCCTTTCCCTGCCACTGATCACTGCATAAGCAGTGATCTTGCACAGCAGCACTTTTTTGCTGTCTGTGCATTTTTCAGGGGTCATTTTTTTTTATTTAATTCAATTGTGAGACCCAAAGGCTCTTTTAAGAGCCATTAACCTGTTCTTTGCTGTCCTTTGAAAAAAACAATCGCGAAAAGTACATCAGGATCAGCCTGCTGTAGGTCACTGCATAGGCACTGATCTATTATTTAGAGTAATGTTGCAGCGTTTGTATACCGCTGAGGAGGCTTATGCCATCCTTGCCTAAGATTATGAGGCCACTGATTCAGGCTCTGACTTTGACCCTAGATACATCATATAGTGATGTATCTGTGGTTGCCTGGCCCCCCCACCAGAAGGAGACATGTTGCTCCAGCTGGTATTGCTGGTAGCGCCTAATCTCCAAAGGCCAGATATCCCGCCTTTCACTGCAGATCCTGGCATCAATCTTGATGTCACAGGATTTACCACCCTGCAGTTTATAGAGCTCTTTCTAGGGGATGATGTCTTGGGGGAAATTGTCTCCCAAATTAATTTATATGCCCAGCAGTACCGTACTGCTAAGCCACAATCTTTTTTGACAAAGCAGCCATGGGCCCCCATTGATGTGCCAGAATTTCGCAAATTCTGGGCACTTACGATGCTGATGGGCATCATCAAGAAGCCCTCCATCCGCTCTTACTGGAGCACTAGCCCCATCTGCTGTACCCCCATTTACTCCCAGTGTATGTCTAGGCTGAGGTATGAAATGATACTTCATTTCATGCACTTCGCTGACAACAGCCTGTGCCCCCTAGGGATCACCCCCAGTTTGACAGGCTGTATAAGATCCGCCCCCTGATTACCCACTTTGCTGCCAGGTTTGCAGAGGCTTACACACCTGGAAGGGATATCTGTGTGGATAAATCCCTGATGAAATATAAGGAAAGGCTGGGATGCAAGCAGTAGATTCCTTCCAAGCGCTCCAGGTATGGAGTGAAAGTTTATAAGCTCTGTGAGAGAGAGTGGGTATACTCAGGACTTCTGGGTGTATGAGGGAAAGGATAGCCACCTTGACCCTCCAGATTGCCCAGAACATCTGGGAACCAGTGGCAAGATTGTCTGGGACCTAATTCTCCCCCTGTTGAACAATGGGTACCACTTGTATCTTGACAATTTTTATTCAAGTGTCCCTTTGCTCAAGCTACTGTATTGTTTTGAAACAGCAGCTTGCGGTACTATTCTCTAAACCCTCGTAGGATTCCCAGAACAACTGGAACACACCCAGCTACGAAGGGGAGAGACCTCAGCTCTGCGCCAAGAGGAGCTCTTGGCAGTCAAGTACAGAGACAAGAAGTATGTATGTCTTCTCATCATCATCCACACTGAGAGGACTGTGGAGGTTTCTGTATGTGGCAGAGCTGAGGTCACAAACAAGCCAGTGTGCATCAAGGCCTATAACCGGCATATGGGTGGGGTTGATCTGGCAGATCAGCTGCTACAGCCCTACCTAATTATGAGGCGGACAAGGGTCTGGTACAAAAAGGTGGCAATTTATCTTATGCAAATTTCAACCTACAACGCTTTTATACTGTACAAAAAAGCAAACCCCGGAATGAAACTGACTTTTTTTTTTTTTTTTCCAGTTTCAGCTCCAGGTCATTTCGGGAATTTTGTACCAAGATGCACCTGCTCCCCCGGGCGGTGATGGGGGAAAGCAGAGTTGGGGTTACCCACTTTATTTTTAAAATTCCCCCTACTACGACGCAGCAGAAACCCCAAAAAAGATGCAGAGTCTATTATAAGAGGGGGCAAAGAAAGGACACCACTCCATTTTTAAGAGAAAGTTCTAAAATTGGTGCTGTATTTTACCAAAACCCCTGTCAAACCTATGCATGTGGGGCATGTATGTACTAAGAAGGCCTTGCAGAAAACAACCTGGGGTGTTTTCTTGCAGTAACCTACAACAGTCTCTCCGAAATCCCAGTCAAAAAGCAATGTGTGTGCAAAAATGAACATTGAAAAATTACCAGCACACATTTTCTCCAATTTTTTTGGGCTAAGACAGTTACATCAAAGGCATCAAAACACTCCATATACAATACCTTGGGGTGGCAACTTTTCAAATATATACACATTCATGGCAATAAATAAAACTTGGGTATGCAATAGGCCCCAAACTAATGATAGGCCTATCAGAAGAAATACTCTCAATTTCAATTCAAATGACAAGTCCTACAATTGTAACTGAACCTTTCCAAAATCCTGGCAAACCTATGAATGGGGGGCATGGGTGTACTCAGGCCTTGCAGAAAACAACCTGGGGTATTTTCTTGCAGTAACATACAACAGTCACTCCGAATTCACAGTCAAAAAGAAATGTGTGTGTAAAAATAAAAAATTGCCAGCACATACTTTCTCCAATTTTTTTGGCTAAGACAGTTGCATCAAAACACTCCATATACAATACCTTGGGGTGTCAACTTTTCAAATATATGCAGATTCATGGAAATAAAATAAATTGGGATATGTAAAAAAGTCCCAAAAAAGAAAATAGGCAAAGAAGATATGTCAAATTGGAAAAATGACAAACACATGTCAGAGGTTTGGCATTGCACCTCCCCCAACAACCAAACAAACCTATGCATGGTTGATATCACTGTACTCTGGAGATGTTGCTGAACACATATTGGGGTGTTCTCTGAAAGTAAAACATAACAGTTTCTGTGAATTCATGCCTGAAGTACAATGTATGTGAAAAATAACAAAAAAATTGCTACCCAAAAGTTTGACAAATGCTAGTGGTAGAATTAGTGCAAGGAAAGTGTAAAAATACCACCATCTGAAATGCCCTAGGGTGTCTAACTTTCAAAAATGTATGGTTTGATGGGGTAAATTACATTGGTCGGCTTCAAAAAAGTCTCAAATAGGACATGGGTGCATGTTGACCAGATGTCAAAATTCCAAGTTGGAAAACTGAAATGCGCACCTCCCAAATAAGGCCTTTTAGCCCCCAAAGACCCAGATAAACCTATACATGGGTGGTATCACTGTACTCAGGAGTTGTTGCTGAACACATATTGGGTGTTGTATGGAAGTAACACTTTAAATTCTCAGTAACTGTATTCCTAAATTGCAATCTGTGTCAAAAAAAAATCACCAAAACAAATGTTTCTCTTCAAGATTTGGCATAGATTGGTGTTAAAATGGTTACATGAAGAGAGTCAAAATACTCCAGGTTTAGTACCTTGGGTTGTCTACTTTTAAAAAATATAAACATGTGGGGGCTATTCAGTGATTCCTGACAGATATCAGTGTTACAATGTCACTATCGCCAATTTTGAAAAAATTGGGTATTTCTCAGAACAAATATTAGGATATATTTAGGAGCTTTTTAATTACCTTTTGTAGATAAGTAAAAGATTTTTCAAGCAAAAGTCAGGAATAGTGGTTTTTATTTACAATTTTTAATATATTTTATTATTTTTTAAATACATTACATGATATGTTGAAAATAATTACATCTTAAGAAAGTCCTCCTTATAGCGAGAAAAACAATATATAATATGTGGGGATACATTAAATGAGAGAGAGTAAAATTACAGCTAAACACAAAGACTGCAGAAATGCAAAAACAGCCATTGCCACTAAGGGTACAAAATTTGTAAAACAGTCCGGTCACTAAGGGGTTAAATCTTGTTGAATGCAAGCAAGGTATCAATCATATTGCTTCACAGTGCACTGAAGACCTTTCTTGCATGCAGTGGTCTCTGGTACCAGGAAGACTGTTGTTATCAGTATCTCTGGAGAATACCTTCTCCTATTTCCTCATTACATTTTCGCAGCGAGGAAAATAAGAAGGTTGCAGCCACTGTAATTGACTTGCCTTAGACTCATTTCAATTAATCTGTGGAACTTCAAGCTCCACACTTCCTATTGTATTGAAGCAAAAAATCAGTAGTTGGATCACTTGCTTGTTACCAGAAAGAGAACATGATTCATTGTATATAAATAAAGAGAAGTTGGAATTTACAGTTACCAGTAATTAAGAATTATTCCAGAATTTTTTTTCATTGATGGGGCACTCAGCAATATCTCACATTTAATTATTTCACTGTTGTCATAAGCTACAATCCATACATTGACTAATTCAGATACATTTAATCAGCTTTTCCTGTTTTAAGACCCCTCTGGCAACAAAGAGAATGGCATTTCTTTTTATGGTAGCTTATTTTATCCAAAAACAAAGTACAGTCAAGCTCTTGTTACAGTATGTTTATTGATGTTCATTAATTCCTAATTTTAATTATGTGTGGAAAGAGACATAAAATCTTAGTAAACTTATGCCATAGGCTTAGAAAAGCACTACAACCTAAGCTGCATAATAAGGAGATTTAACCATTTTGCTGCTAAGGACATGGCTGCCATGGTCCTCCGTAGATACCCTAAAACTTCTAAGATGTTGACAGCCACATTTTCTACAGTACCGCAGTGAAGGGGTTATTATAGGAGAGTGCGGCTTACCTTAGTAGAAGTCTTTAGTCCCCATTAGTCCTCTGGATAATCCGATGCATAAGTGAAGCCCTTATTTATGCAATGGAAACCCACTAGACAACCAGGTAATTATTTTATCCATCAGAGCAACTGGGAGGCACTTAAGAGCCTAGTTCTCAGCACCTCCTGCTCCAAATCAGCCCAAACTACCTTGGTTTGAAAGAAAGGAATCTCCAAAGCTACACTTTGTCAGGTGGTCTCATGATTTCCCAACAATATAAATGGAAACAAAAATGTTGCAGCACATCAGGCTAGAGCACTAAATGACCTCTATCTAATCTTGGTCTCTGATGCACCAAAAAAATGGACTACCCTTGTTTGAAAGAAGGGAGTCCTCAATTTCAAATAAAGGTAGTCTTCAATAATAGCATGTCGGGTAATCACAGATCACCTCATATAAGAGGATTTTAGTCTTATCTGTCAAATAATTTTCTCTTAGTCAATACAGGTTACTGGTAACTTTGGGTAGGCGATCAGCCCCTTTAAGTAGGCAGGAACAATTCTGAGAAGTGACTGTTGGGTGGAGCCTACCTCCTCTCCTTAGCTTGCAGCTAGCCAATCCACATCCAGTAAGATTTGAAAACTAACTATTGACTAGGTAGTAAGAAGGTAAAAGAAGACTCATGTGAGCATGAACCCGAAAGGACCCCCACGTTCTGCCACAGGAGAGCCAAGCATGGTCAATTGACAGGGTGGGAGACCAGTAACCTGTATGGACTAAGAGAAAATGATTTAACAGGTAAGACTAAAATCTTATTTTCTTTGTTGTCCAATACAAGTTACTGGTAACTTTGGGATGTCCAACCATTAAGTTCCCCAGGGTGGGAAGAAAGGCAAGGACCAGGGGCAGGCCCCCAAAGTCACCAGAGCACCAATGAACCAACAGATCATGAATAGCTCAACAATAAGCATATGGTGTCAACAGACACCGAACATGAGTTAATGGCTCGTTAATTGCTTGTGCAGTGTTGCTCCGTTCTGGCACCCAAGGGGTGATTAGGGCTCTGGTTCCGTTGGCACACGCAGGGTTACTTCCGAGAGAGTATTGAGGGCGATTCAGGTTCTGGTCCCATTAGCTCCTGCAGTAGCTTTCCTCCTTATATCCCACTAAGGTGGTATTGGCTCAGCTCTGGTCGATCTTGCTGGTCTGTTGGGGCGCTCCATTGCACAGCTAGTTGAGAGTGATTCAGTTCAGTCACACAATACACCTTCCTCCTCACCATCAAGAGACTGATATTTCCTCCTGGGCGTTGGCTAATCAATTTTACTGAGACTGTTCAGTTTCTCTACATTAACCCTGTATGTTGCTTTCCTGATCAGTATAAATTTCATTATACATACTTGGGCCTGTATATTGTCATTACCATTTATACCTGTCCTGGCCCCCAGGGGCGCTGTTCTTTAACCATTATTTCAATAAAACTGTGTTTTTACTTTTTACCGTTATCTGAGTGTCAGAAAAACGTAACACTATCACTGTGCAAAGTGACTCCTTGCAATACTGGGACTTGACCACAAAGGAGTTGAGATCCTTCAAATACAAAATGGGATGACAGCTGCTGTCCTTCTTGGAAACAACAAAGAGATTGGAGTAGAATCCCAACCCTCTTTCCTGAGGAGGAACTGGCTCCAAGACCGCTTTGTCCAGAAGGGCCTGAATGGCTCCCTCGAAAAGGCGGCACTTTTCTGCTCCCAGAGGAGAGTGAGAAAAGAAGGTCCGGGAAGGAGCAAGGGAGGTGAAGGGTATCCTGTAACCCACAGTCACCACCTGCAAAACCCACGGGTCCGCCACAGAGGCTTCCCAAGCCGAGAGGTAGTGGCGCAAGCGGCCACCCACCTGCGGGTGGGGACCCGAATTTGGCGAGTCATACAGAAGAAGGTTTGGAAGCCTTGGGCTTAGCGGAGGACTTAGGCCTCCATTGCTGCTTAGGCTTGAACGAGGCGCGGAGCCTGAGGCACCACCTGGGTCGCCTGGCGCGAGTCAGCCTGCAAGGGACAAAAAAAAAAAAAAATTCCACTTGACAGGAGCCTTCTTCCTCTGGACCACTGGCAGGTGAGTACTCTTCCCCCCAGTGGCTTCACTCATCAGATCCTTAAGGTCAGGACCAAACAGTGAGGTGCCCTGAAAGGGCAAAGACAGGAGAGCCCTCTTGGAGGCAGTGTCAGCAGACCAGATCTTGAGCCAAAGAGCACGTCTGGCTACCACAGACATGGTGGATGCCCTGCTACCATGCGACAGCGTCAAACAGGGCAGCAGAAACATAATGCTGAGCCTCAGAGATGTTAGCGAGAATCCGCAACATGTCAGTAGTAGGAGCTCCCTGATGGACAGTTGAAGTGAGCTGCTCAGTCCAAACGGCCACGGCTCTATTCACCCACCCCGCAGCAAATGTGGGGCGCAGGGCAGAACCAGCCGTCGCAAAAATGGCCTTGAGAGAGGCCTCAAGCTTCTTGTCAGTCCAGTCTTTCAGAGAAGATGCATCAACCACAGGCAAGGCAGTGGACTTAGAAAGCCTGGAAACAGGGGCATCCAACTTGGAAGGATAGGGGAACTCATACCAATTAGGTGTCATTTTTCTCCAAAGAGCACTAGCTAATGAATACATTTGGAAATTCTATGGTTTTCACAGATTTCAGTACAGTTTTTTTTCCTATAGTGCCATTTTCTGGAAGGATTTGGGCACAACAGGCTTGGGGTAAGAATGCAATTCACCCCTCATTAGATGCGGCAGGTTGTCTACTTTTCAGAAATATATAGTTTTATATAGTTATTCCAGTGTTTTAGGGTAGCTTTACCACAAAAACCCTAGAATGCGCATATTAGTTTATAAAGTTGAAAATGCCATTTTACGCTCCTGGGAATTAGCGCTCTCCGCCAGCCATGGACGTAGGTAAAACTATACAAATTTGCTATTTTTTTTTACTTGGAGGACTCAAGGCTTTTTCAAATAATTGAAACTTTCGCAATCAAGGAAATTTTTCTGATACATAGTATGTGATTTTAGCAAAATAAGTAAATTTTCACTTTTTTTGTAATTATGACATCACTGCTATTTGCACGATGAAAAATTCTCTTCATGTAAGGTACCACGAGAAAGCTCAATTCGTTCTGAAAAAAACAATACATGATACAATACATTGGGTACATGAAATGGCCCAAGTCTCTGGCACTGACGGGGTTAAGGATACTCATTAAGCCTTTGACTGCCAGGGAATATGGAACACATAACTTCACAAAGCACTGCTTGCCCCTCTGACACTCAAATGTTAATGGTGTGCATGTTGGGTGATTTACTGCTCATCCAACAATAAGTAAAATGGGATGGTTGGGGGGTTTAAAAAGCCCTGACCTAACACATGTATGGTGCATCTGCACATAAACATAAACACACATGAAAAAACATGTGCAATTGTTCAAACAGTATATGCTGGAAAAATTATAATAATAATAATAACAATAATAATTTAAAAAAAAAACAGATTGAGGTAGACTTTGTTTTTTGCTTCGGACAACCTACAGCATATCAAGTCATACTAAAGGGGTACCATTTTTTTTTGTGGCTGGCAGTATGAAATTCCATGTTTTACAAAGATATTAGCAGTGGGAAATATTTTCAACTTCTGGAAATATTTGTGTAATCTATCCTAAATGTAAAAGGGAAGTAACCCTTCATTTGATTGGGTTGACTTCTTTACAAAATGGTACCTTTTCTTCATATTCGTAGTTGAAACAGCCATTTAAGTACAGACAGGTCATTTTTAAGAAAAACAATAGATTTTGGCAAGAGTAGTTTTGTGGTAGCAGTATGTCAGATCTTACCAGTGGGGAGATATTTCAATAGAGTCAAGAGCAGCTACTGAATATAATAGGACCTACCCTGGAAGGGGGTATAAGTGTACAAAATGCATATTTTTTCCTTTAGCACCATCTTCTAGAAACGTGCCCACAGCACTATGGTTAGAAAGGCAAATGACAGATGCAGTTAACTGTTCCTGCACCCCTTACAGAATGTCAAACCATACTGATTTGGTAACATTTGTACTGGGCTTGCAGTTAATCCTGCTACAGGAGAAAATCCTGTAGTTCTAAAAGAGTTAAGCATTATTCAAACTACCACCTATTTTAAACATCATGTCAAATAATTCCCCATCTGGCGACTAGCTGCTCAGTATAGATAGTTGCCAGAATAATTACCTGGTTAAATAGAATGATACCCTGCTCCGGGGCTGACAGGCAGTAGAGAGCGCAGACATCTTTCCAAGGTGACATCTGCACGCCTGCACGGTCAGTCCCTTTTGAAGCTGAACAGCTCCCAGGAACTCCTCCGAGGGCCGGCTGAGACTGACAGCGCAGACGCACAGACGTCACTATGAAAGGATGTCTGCACTCTCTACTGCCTGTCAGCCCAGGAGCAGGGTATCATTCTATTTAACCAGGTAATTATTCTGGCGGCTAGCTATACTGAGCAGCTAGTCGCCAGATGGGGAATTATTTGACAAAGTTTAAAATAGGTGGTAGTTCCGCTTTAAGTAGCAGAACATTAAATCATTTTTTTCTTATATACTTAGCACCATCTTCTGAAGGCATTTGTGCTCACTACCCAAGAGGTAAAAGGCAAGTGTGACGGGGGTACAGGGGTTACTGCTTGGTAGACCGAGGGTTAAGCGATATATCCAGCCAGACAAAAAGATAATAAATTACATTTATTAGAGAGGTCATGGCACACAAACATAGGACAACAATTACAGGCAAACAAACAGGGGTGAAACATAAAAACTACAAACTTCTGCTGTTATCTTCTTGGTGTGCCAGCAATGTTGCACAGATTGCCAGGGGTTACATATAATACTCACAGTCCATTTTAGCTTTATGCTGGAGTTTACACATAGTCCCACTAGAGGCAAGAGTGGGCATCCCACCCACTACACATGCTTCTGGATTATATGAAGGTTCCTTGTATCTTTTCGTCCTGGCAGAGGAGTTGGGAACAGCATCCTAAGAGATTATCCCCAGACACTTTCTTTAGTCTTGGGCCATAACCACCGAAGTTTAGCTTCCTTGCCACAATCCTTGTGGTGGGAACATCCAGGTACTTTCTGTGGCTGTAGCTGCCTTGACTTACAGCCGACAACTGAAAAGAGCATCTGGCCACTACAGTGCCCACTCACTCTAACTCTTCCAGTGAGAGCACTCACCAGTCCCAGTTTCCTTAGTACTCCTTTAGAATGCCCATGGACCCTAGGCCTCCCACCATTACGGAGAGGCATTCTCTCCTCTTCCTAAATTTTTCAACTCTCTCCTCTCACTCTCAACTTAGGCTTTTTCTACCCACCCACTACAGGATCTGATGTCACAGGTAACATTTTCAAGTTCTCTTTTTGCTTAACCTGATGAAAGGGTGAAGGTACACACATTCCACACACAGATTTGCCCTACCCCCCTCTATCTGACCAACACTGGCTATCTCATAACACAATCTCTGTGGTAAGATAGACTGGATGGCACCATTCCTCTGTACATCATACACAATAACCAACCCATTCAATGCTGGTAAACGGCCAACACTCTCTGATGCATGCACACACAGGAGACATTAATGTTTTCAAGAATAGGAACACATATGAAACAATGGAGATCAATGAAAACAGACAGGGTTCATTCTCAGGGTGACAACCATTCAGTTACAGCAAGTAATCACTCATTTTATGCACTGTGTAATTTTCTTTCCAGAACTGTATGTCTTGTCTACCTTTTTCTTCATAACTATAAATATCACAGCCAATTTCATATAGACAGGTCATGTTTCAAAAATTTAAGAAAACCATAACATTTTAGTCAGGGTAGTTTGACATTCTGACATTGGGGGTGCCAGAAGCACAAACATGCTGCTTCATGCCTGCCATAGAGGGAAACTTTTTAACCTTTAAGTACAGCAGCTACCCACTGAGGTCGAAGAGGATACTGAACAAATAATCCACCTGCAGTATAGCAGTAGTTGTTGTATGTGAACACTGAGGGCTGGAGATTGCCTGAGAAAACAGAGAACAGGATAGTCGAAGCCCATCTGGAGGTCGATGAGATAGAATACCACCAGGGTCAAGACAGACAGGAAGACAGACAAGCCCAATCAGGAATGGGTGGGCAGCGCAGTAAAAGGCAGCTGATGGAGGTATGGTTGAATCAACGGAGCCAAAGTCGGTAACAAGATATCAGATGAGCATAGTACCAAATCGCAGAACAGTAGGGAAGTCGCAGGAAGATCCAGGTCAATACACAAGATAACTCCGTAACAAGACAAGAAACTCGGGTCATGACCTGGAACAGTCTGATAGCGCCCCACATAAAAGCACTGAGGCTCAGAGCTAACACAACAAGGTGGGAACCAGGAACTGGATAACAAAGGGAAAAAAAAAAAAAAAAAAGAAACACCAGACAAGGAATCACAAAAAGCAAAGAAAAAGGGATGGAGCATGATGGAATTGTATTCAAGACCTCTTGCATTTTAGAAGTCCAGGGTTCAATGACTCCCAATAAAACAACAAATGGAACATCTGTATTTTTATCCTTTGGAGTGCCAGAGAGGTATCCAGTGCATTGCAATATGTTGGATACCTCTCTGGCACTCAAAGGGTTAATATTTTGAAAACCCCCTCAGAGGACTTTTTAAATATATATGGTAATGTAGATAAGTATTCACCTTATAGCTCTCAAGATTAATCAAAGCTAGAGAGAGTTAAAAAAATAATATGGGGTTCAGAGACCTTACATTATTTAAAAATGCCAAAGGAGGACCCCCCCAAATGTAAACAAATAAGAGGATTTTAGTCTTACCTGTTAAATACTTTTCTCTTAGTCCATACAGGTTACTGGTAACTTTGGGTAGGCAATCCGCCCCTATAATTATAGGCTGGAACAATTCTAGAATTGTATGCAGGGGGTGGAGCCTACCTACCCTCCTTGGCTGCAGCTAGCCAACCAGCTCCAGAAAGGTTTGAGACACTAACTATTGACTAGATAGTGGAAAGGAAAGAAGACTCCTGTGAGCATGACCCCAAAGGACCCCCACGGTTTGCCACAGGAGTGCCAAGCATGGTCCCTTGACAGGGTGGGAGACCAGTAACCTGTATGGACTAAGAGAGAAGGATTTAACAGGTAAGACTAAAATCCTCTTTTCTCTATCGTCCAATACAGGTTACTGGTAACTTTGGGATGTCCAGCCATTGTGCTTCCCAGAGGAGGGAAGTAAGGCAAGGACCAGGCGCAAGGCCCCCAAAGTCACCAGAGCAGATATGAACCATCAGATCAGAGATAGCCCAACAAAACAATGAAGTGTCAATGGACACTGAACAGGGGTAACAACACCCCAAACTGTACACAGCTTTTACAGCTTACCTTATTTGCAGCGTCATCTACAGGCGCGAGGCTTCAAGCATGCAGCAGGCCTCTGTTTTATGTGTTTGCTTCCTGTAGTCTCCTCCTACCTACCTCCTCCTACCTACTTCCTCCCTCTGAGCTGCTCCTCCTACCTACTTCCTTTGGAGGAGTTTAAAGGGCAGTCTGAGTCCTGACTCAGTTGCCCTTGCGTTGATGTTCATAGCAGTTCTATTACCTTGGGCTCTGTGCATGACCTGGCTGGTCTTCCATCCAACCTGGTGCTGACCTGTGGCTCTGTCTGACTATTCTGTTGCTTATCCCTATAGTGGACATCCAACCTGGTGCAGACCTGTTGCTCTGGCTGACTACCTGAACTGTGTATGACCTGGCTTGTCTGACTGCTCCCTCTGGTGCTGACTTGTGGCTCTGTCTGACTATTCTTACGTTTGTTCCTTCTGCCTGGCAGACACCCAACCAAGTGCGGACCTGGGGTCTGGTAGACCAGCTCTGATACTAACTGCAGGTGTGAGTCAGAGTTCGCTCCCTTCTGACTGCAGGCGTGAGTCAGAGTTCTCTCTCTTCTGACTGCAGGCGCGAGTCAGAGTTTGCTCCCTTCTGACTGCAGGCGTAAGTCAGAGTTCGCTCCCTTCTGACTGCAGGCATGAGTCAGAGTTTGCTCCCTTCTGACTGCAGGCGTGAGTCGGTACGCCCAATACGTTGGATCAAGATCCTGTGTTCCTGCTCCTGTTCCTTGCTGAGACCACCAGTGGCTAAGGCCTAGTCTCTATCACTGTGGTTTAGTCTTGCACTCTAGTATTCCTAATAGCAGGTTTGCTGGCTTTAACCCTTTGCCTGTTCCTTTGTATGTATATATGTATATATTTTCTTTGTTCATTTTGTCAAAAAAATTACATTAACTATACCGTACTGACTCCTGAACTTTTCTGGGTACCTGTGACAACAGCACACCGAACTAAAGCCAACAGGGCTCAAAAGTGAAGGAAGCACCAAGAACCAAAGGAAATCCTAGACAGGCAAGACTGCCTCCAGGATCTTCCTCACAAAGCTGGAGTCAGCCGATGCCAGCACATCAACACGGTAGTGCTTTGAAAAGTTATGCACAGGCGACCAAGTGGCAGCCTTGCACAACTGATCAGCAGAGGCCTGATCTTGTAGAATGACCCGTGAACCGAAAGGGAACAGGCTTCTTCCTCAGCTCGTAAGCCTTACGAATAGTGAACTTGATCCAAGACGCATTAGTCACTTATGATGCAGGTCTTCCTGCCCTGGGTCCTTCAGGAATGACGAACAGCGGGTCAGATTGCCTGATAGACTCAGTGCGATGTACATAAAACTTGAGACAATGCACCACATCCAACAAGTGGAGATCCCTCTCCTTGTCAGAGGTGGAGTGAGGGCAGAAAGGCGACACCACAATCTTCTGATTGATGTGGAACTCCAAAAACACCTTCGGAAGAAACGCCTGAGAAGTGCGAAGCACCGCCTTGTCCTTGTGAAACACCAAAAAAGGTGATTTACAGGACAGAGCATGTAACTCCGCGACACAGCAAACTGACACAATCACCAGGAGAAAGGCAATTTTCCATGTCAACAGGAGTAGAGGAATAGTAGCCAAGGACTCAAATGGCGGGTGCTGAAGAAAGCCCAAAACCAAGTTAAGATCCCACGGAGGAGCGGGATTCTTGAAGGCAGGACGAGTATGAGCAACACCCTGGAAGAAAACATTGACATCAGGAAGGATGGCAATGCACCTCTGAAAGAAAAGAGAGAGAGCAGAAGTCTGAACCTTAAGGGAACTCAAACTGAGGCCCTTATCCACTCCGTCCTGCAAAAGGACAGGACCGTAGGCAGATCAAATTCCTGAGATAGGTCCTTGTCAGCACACCAAGATAGAAAAGTCGACCAGACACGATACTATATCTTGAAAGAAACAGGTTTGCGGGCACTGAGCACAGTAGCCACCACCCCAGAAGAAACACCTCTCTTCTTCAATATTGAGGATTCAGTTTCCAAGCCGTCAAAGCTAGATGATGAACATCCTCCTTCCACAGATAAACCTGTAGAAGATCCGGACGGCAAGGGAGCCGGAATGGCTCTGCCACAGACAGATCCAGCAACTCCAGAAACCAAGCTTGGTGAGGCCAGTACAGAGCAATCAGAATGACTGGACAGTGTTCCAGTCACAATTTCCGTAACAACCTGTGCAACATTGAGAGGGGAGGAAAGATATAGGCCAGAGGAAACAACCAAGGAATGGACATTGCATCCACCGCCAGAGCTAGAGGATCCCTCCGCTGAGAGCAGAACTTCAGAACATTCCTGTTGTGTCTTGTCGCCATCAGGTCGATGCAAGGAAGACCCCACTTCTGAACAATGAGAGTGAACACCTCTGGGTGCAGTTCCCACTCGCCGCTGTCCACTGTGTGTAGACTGAGGAAGTCCTTCATGACGTCGTCTACGCCAGGAATGTGCACTGCGGATATGGCAGGAAAGTGTACTTCTGCCCAGGACAATATAGCCTTGACCTCTAACCAAGCGGCGAAACTTCTTGTAAGCCACGGCCGTGGCGTTGTCGGACTGGACAGTCTTCCAGGTGGGATATCCAATGACGAAGGGCATGAAATATCACCCAAAGCTCCAACATGTTGATGGGAAGGAGAGATTCCTCCAGAGACCATCAACCCTGAGCACTCAGGCGACTCAGGCCGCTCCACAGCCGGAGAGGCTGGCATCCATCGTCACCGTGGTCCAGAAGGATATCAGGAAGGACTTGATCTTCAGCAGATTGGAGAGGTGGAGCCACCATGACAAACTCAGTTCCACATGAAGAGGGAGGGACACTGACATCTTCAGAAGGTCCAGCTGACCCTTGCACACCTGGATCACAAACCTCTGGACTTACCTGGTGTGTGCCATGGCAAATGGAATTGCTTCTATGGTGGAGATGAATTTCCCCACTAGAGAGGACAGCTTCTTGGCTGGAACTGGATCTTGAGCCAGAACCGCAGAAACCCTGTGGGCAATCTGGAAAACTACCTCGTCCATGAGAAACACCATGCTCTTCTGAGTGTCGAAGAGAAGGCCCAGGAAGACCAGATGCTGGGATGGGACAAGATCTGACTTGTCCATGTTGATGATCCATCCATGATGGGTGAGAGCGTGAATGCATAGCTGAACCTGCTGATGAAGAAGTTCCACAGTGGGGGCTTTCAGAAGCAGGTCATCCATGTATGGAGCAACTCTGATGTCGTCCTGGTGGAGGACGGACACTAAGGCTCCCAGGACACGGTTGAAAACTTCAGGAGCTGTAGTCGGATCAAAGGGAAGAGCTGAAAACTGAAACTGTCCTCGGTCGCATGCAAATCGGAGATACTGCTAGCTCTCTGGATGAATGACAATGTGTAAATACGCATCCTGAAAGATCCAGAGAAGCAAGGAATTCCCTCGGGGTCACAGCAGCAATCACCATCCATACAGACTCCTGGTGATAATGAGTCCGGATCACAAAGGAATTGAGATCCTTCAAATCCAAAATAGGGCGACAACCACCGTCCTTTTAGGAGACGACAAAGAGGTTCGAGTAAAAACCCATACCTCTGTCCTGAACTGAAACCGGCTCTAGAACATCCTTGTCCAGAAGAGCCTGAATAGCGCCGTTGAACAGCCCGCATTTCTCCGCGCCCTGAGGCGTATGGGAAGGAAAGAAAGGAAAGGGAGGAAGAGAGACGAAAGGGATCCTGTATCCTTCCACCACCACCTCTAAAACCCATGGGTCCGTCACTGAATTCTCCCAGACGCTGTGGTAGTGACACAGACGACCACCCACAGCAGAGTGGGGACCCGGGCTTGGTGAGTCATGCCGAAGAAGGCTTGGAAGAGACCCTGGACTTCCATTGCTGTCTGGGCTTGGAGGAGGCATGTGGAGCTGGGGGAACTGTCTGGTTCACCAGACGTGTCTCAGTCTGAAAGGAACAAAAATACAGAGTACACTTAAGCAGGGCTTTCTTCCTGGGGACCAAAGGCAGAAGGGTACTTTTACCCCCTGTGGCCTCACTAATCAGATTCTTGAGATCTGGCCCAAACAATGAAGTGCCTTGAAAAGGCAAGGAGAACAAGGCTTTCTTGGAAGCAGTGTCAGCAGACCAGATCTTGAGCCAAAGAGCCCGTCTGGCACCCACAGACATGGTGGAAAGCCTAGCCACCAAACGGATGGCATGAAACAAGGCAGCAGAAACATAGTGCTGGGCCTCAGAATGTTGGCAAGAAGCTGCAACATAAAAGAAGTAGGAGCACCCTGAAGGACAGCCAGGGTAAGCTGATCAGTACAGACCGCAATGGCCCGGTTAACCCATGCCAAAGCGAATGCTGGATGCATGGCAGTACCAGCAGTGGCAAAAATGGACTTGAGAGAAACCTAAAGTTTCTTGTCAGTCCAGTCTTTCAGAGCAGACGCATCAGAAACTGGCAAGGCAGTAGATTTAGATAACCTGGAGATAGGAGCATCCACTTTGGGAAGATGAACACACTGAGCAAGCTCTGCCTCAGAGAAGGGTTAAAGCTTGGCAAAATTCTTGGACACACAAGGTTTACTGTACGGAGATTTCCACTCTTCAGACACAAGGCGGTCAAGAGTGGGGTTAAGTGGAAAGCAATTAAGGGGGCTTTTTAGGCTACTGAAACACATCAGAGGGATCAGAAGGAACCTCTTGAACTAAGGAAATGTTTAGGGTAGTCAAAACAGCCCAGATAAGGCCCTCAGCCAAGGGCTCAGGATCGGCCTCAAAGGGGTCCCCAAAAAACTGAGAGGAGCTCACAGCAGAACATTCCTCAACATCTGAATCCACCAGCAGTTCCTCCTCAGAGGAAACCGATACGTCAGGTACTCCCTGTGGTTTTGGCAGGGAAGATTTGACGGAAGAGGGGGTCTGCCAAGAATGGAATGTAATTGCTGTGTTGATCTCACCGGCATGAAAAGAGATCATGGGTGACCCTATAGGTCCTTAATGCCAATAGTGACTTTAGTGGGACACGAGGAGCCTGAAATCCAGGTGTAAACCCCATGCTGGTTAAGTGTTACACCTTCCATTGGTTTCCTATGAAAATAAGAGGAACGTGCTAGTGACAGTGGGGAAGGGGCAAGCTCTTTGGGGCAACAACAAAGGGTTTAGCCCCATCAGTATAATGTATGGGACAATTAAAGAACACTTACGTTACCTTATGTGCTGTCAATTTCTATGGATTACAATATCCTAGTAGTCTTTTACCATTTGGATGCAAGCTCTGTGATTTAGTCTGTAGCTGTAGTGTAAATACTAGGGGTCAGCTTTCCTATACAACACAAGTTTTGACAGTTCAATTTCCCTCTTAAATGAAAACTCTGATTCAGTCTATTTGTACTATCAATTTTGAGCAAGTTCTTCCAAAGATTACAAAAAACAATTTAGCAAACTATTTATTTATATATATATATATATATATATATATATATATATATATATATAAATCCTCTACTAGGCTTTGGCAAAAATTAATCTCCAAGGCAACCAAAGCTGAGAAATTCTCACCAGAGGGACATTAGACTAAATGGATAAAAAAGCTAGTTCTACATGTAACCGTAGCATGAGTTAGCCATTTTAATCTCTATTCAGGGACACTTATTATTGTGCTCCACACATAAAAAGTACAAAATATCTTCAGACTGTTTTCCATTAGCCTCAATGTGCTTTCCACACCCACAATATTTCTCTGCAGTAAGTACCAGTAAGGAATTCAGAACTTGAGGCATAACACAGTCTGCAGGTTTAAAATGAATACATTACTATTTTAATAGTGCATTGTCCTGCTTCTCTCAGGTTATACTCTGCTGATATATAATGGTGCATTACCCTGCTGGTCCAATCCAAAGGCATAACAAGAGACAAGCACTGCAATACACAATTTATACTTGATTGTTGCAATATGCTTCCAATAATCTCTAAAGTTTCGTGATGTTCTTGCAAATGTTATGATATTATAAATTGGCTCACACTTCTTTCCAAACTTCCAGTTTGACCCAAACTAAACTGGACATATGTCTGCGTGTTTTCCAAAAGACTGAAAAGAATTAGGTGTTACTGTGTCCACCAGGACGTCGTCTTCTACCCACTTTCCTTCACAGATGTCTATTCTACACAGGGGGGGGGATTGTGGTGCAATAACAGCCCGGGGGATTTTTTTTTATTCAACTGGCCCACTAGCTTGTATTCTAATCTGTATACATATATTAAGACCCTTTGAGTGCCAGAGGGGTACCTAAAGCAGGGCTGTGCAATGTGTTGCTTTCCCCTCTGGCACGCAAAGGGTTAACCCAACCCACTGTACGCACTGCTAAAGAGGCATAAATGGCTAGCTATTAACCCCTTAACATACTATATGCAATAAATGATCAGTTATTAACCCCTTGCATGCCAGAGAGGTGTACAGCAATGTGTTCTGTAATTAACCCATTGAATGTCTCATAGGTGCACAACACATTGCACAGGAATATGTACCTCAATGAATAACCCATTTATTCGTTTTTTTGGCATACAAGGGGTTGATTACAGATGAATGCCTCTCTAGCATACAAGGGGTTAATCCATGAGATACTGAACCTATAAGGAATTCACTCCTATAAAATAATTCGCTACGATGTTTGTCACGATGCAGTCATGCGCAGTAGAGATTGCCTGCGTTCGGGCAGTCTCTACTACGCATGATTGCATTGCATGGAACAGTGAGCTAGCATAGCGGCCTCTTACCCCTTTGAGTGCCAGAGGGGTATGCAATGCATTACGACCTTGGCCCGTGTACACTGGCTTTTACAATAGTTGGTTAATAACAGAATAAAACATTGCTGCAATCCTGTCTGGTATGCAAAGGGTTAATAACTGATCTATACTTCTTTAACCCCTTCGCGACACGGGACGTACATGTACGTCCCGTGTGGCTGTCACTTAGTGACAGAGGACGTACATGTACGTCCCGGAAATCCGGCTCCCCGCGCGGCTGCGCGCCGTTCGGGGACTCCGGATTGTTTTTTTAAAAAAAAAAAAAATGTTAGACGGACGTTAAGTGACGGCCGCGTCTGCACGCGGCCGTCACTAAGGGGTTAAAGCATAAAAGAGGTTAAAGGGTTAACTCTCTAGAAATGGGTACAATTAGTTAAGAAGAATAAAGTAATACCTATTTAACTCCTTAATGACAGCCGCGTGCGTACGCAGCTGTCATCTTAACGCCTGTGGTACATTTTTTTTTTTTTTTTTTTTTTTTTTTTAAACGATTCCGGAGTCTCCGAAAGGCATGCAGCCGCACGGAGACCCGAACTTCCATGACTTACCAGGTACGTCCTCTGTCACCAAGTGACATTTTTTGCGGGAAGTACCTGGTAAGTCAATTGTCGCAATGGGGTTAATCTGCTAGGTAGTTAGGTCCCAGAAGTTGTAATCAATCATGCACTGCACCAGGACACACACTGCAGGCAGAGCAGGGTGTAAGAAAGCCAAAATGGATCAAATATGACTTATAACAGGGGTTTGTCTGTGGAGATATATATCTGTGTTTATTTATGTATACATGTCTTTATCTCTATGGATATGGACATTATATACAATTTATTACGTGTATGTATATATATATACACACACAGTATTATGGCTTAGGAATATACCATTGGAAATCAGTTTCTTTAATTAAGAATCCAGTGCAATTTCAGCTGTCCCAAACAGAAGGGGGTCACACAATTACACCAATAAAGGTTGTTTCAAGTAGTTTGACAGGATGCATTCCTTATTTAGCCATTTGAGGACTCAAAGGAAGCTCTCGCTTGGTCATATAAGAAAGGAAGGAGGACAGATGTAAAAACTTTCTCTGTTTGTCAACTAAACAAAGAGTTCAGATAAGACACTAAATGCTCCTGTTCGTGGAGTCCTCCCTATCAATAATATCTCTTTGATGTCACCATGAATGGCAAGTGGGTGTGGTGAGGAAAGCTCAGTTGAGCTAACCAGTTTACACCAGACCCAAGTGATATTAAAAATGGTATAAAGGAGCAGTATTTTTGGGGGTGGAATGAGAACTTCAGGAGACCTTGAGGAGAACTTCAGGAGAACTGGAGGAGAGAAGAGGAGAAGAGGAGAAGAGAATGAGAGCAGCCTGAGCACAGCAGTCCTGATTCCTGTCCAGATGTGAGCCCAGCAGTTAAGAGATCAGAAACCAAGATTTGTGCTGGAGGGTGTGAGGAGATTTTCATCATATAATTTACTGGTATCCAATTCAATTCCATCTTTTCCATACCTGTAATCTATGATATTATTCAATTCATGTATATACCACCCAAACTGTAACAGTATTTTGATTTTGCACATAATACAAACATTTTCAATATTATCCCTTATCTGTGTGATTCTTAAGTTAAAACCAATCCCCAAAGAACAAATTGTACCCTTGGTAAGAGGGGTTAGATAGAATTTCTTACAGATTGGCGAGCCAGGTTTAGGAGGGATTTGGTGTGACACAGAAATACATTTATAAGTGGATAATATATACTATTTTGTGCTGATTCAAAATACTGTTAAGTACCTTTTGTCTTTGTATTAATTTTGGTAATATAACTATAGTCTTCCACTGTATTATGGAAGGTTTAATGAAGAAGATTGCCAAGGTTTGAAACCCAGAGCTTATTGTAAAATGCATGGAGGGCATGTCAGATCCCTGGTTCCAAGCTCAGAATTATGTGGCCCAGGCAATCAGTGAGAAGAAATTATCAAAGTCAAAAGGTAAAACTGCACTGATTTTTGCAGCTCGCTGGGTAGCTGAGCAGTATAAGTCACTGCAGATGCAGAAAGATGGTTTGGAGGGAAAACTGCATGACCTGAATAATGTCATAGAGTCACTCAAAATATCTGCAGACATTGCCAACCAGAAGACAATGGCTGAAAACATAGTACTCTGTACTGAGAATGAGCAGCTTTTGGAGAGACTGAGGGATGCCCAGGGCGCCATTAGAGCTCTGGCATCCTCTAGCACTAAAGAGGCTGATCACTCTCATTGTGTGTCAGAAATTAACAGGTTAAAAGTGCAGTTAGGAAAGAGGAATGCTGTTGTTGATGCATTTAATGTTCCAAACTGTGGTGAAGGTATGGTGTGTGGAATTGATTGGGATATGTTTGGAAGTGACGAAAGAAAGAAAGAATGTACAATGCCTGCTGTGAAAATGGCACCAGTGTCCATGGAGAAAAAGGTAGATTCACAGGGATTATTGGTATCTGAAACCAGTGTTTCCAAATCTCTTTCCTGTAATGAACTTGCTGCTTTGAGTAGAGACCTAGGATTTATAGCATTTACTGAAGATCCTATAGAAGTAATTCTAAAAATTGATCAGTTTGAAAAAATTCATAGAAATTTAAGTGAGGCAGACAAATTTGACGTGATTATGTCTAGTCTAGATAAATCTTTGAGATCAAGTCTGTCCTCTGAGGTGTTTGAGCACCCTAGAACAAAGCAGCAACTTCTGAGTGAGATATTGAAATCGCTGGGTTCAGAGGAATATGATCATCATTCTGCATTTGGTAACTGTGCACAGAGGATGGGAGAATCTGTACAGGAGTTTAGTAATAGATTATTTGTGTTATATAAACAAACACTCCCAACTGGTGTGCAGGCAAATAAGAATGATGATACTTATAAGAAGGCATTGCTGAAGAATGCATCACCAGAAATTTGTGAAATAGTGGGTTTGTCTGTGTCTGATAAAAATAGTATTGCTTTAGTGTTTAGTTCTCTCAAAAGGGCTGAGGCAATTGTAAGGAGAGATAAATCTGGCCATACGAGAGTGTCTAAATTAGAGGCCCCTTCACAAGGAAGGGAGAGATGTGCAAATGTTCCTAGGCATTGTACAAATGGTAATGTGTTTAGGTGTTTTGCATGTAACAAGATTGGATACCTAGCAAGAAACTGTAAAAACCTTCCAGCAGATAAAAGAGGGCAGAAAAGAAATAATGGAGGTACAGGCAACAAAATTCCTCCTTCTGCCCCCAGGATACCATATCAGTTTTTAAAGTCAGAGAAAGAGAGACTTGAAAAAGAAAATTTCCAACTTAAAAATGAAAGGAAATTATATATGGAGGAATTAGGAATGTTACAGTTGGAGCTGTCCAAAGTGTTGTGTAATCATATTTGTGAAGGTACACAGGCAAAGGGAGAAAATGAATCTCTCTCTATAAAGCTCCCTTAACAAATTTTTATGTATCTAATATTTCTCCTCAAATTTTGTTTTTCAGAGAAAATACAACTGACAATGAAAGAAATGTGACCAGAAATGGTTATTGCAATTACCAATCTTGTTTATTTCAGCCACAATAGAGGACCTTACATTTTTATGTGTTTTTATTTTTAATTTTTAAGGAAAAGCCTCTAAAATCTATGAAGTACAGTCAGGTGGGCTAAATTCTAAATTAGTTTTATTCTATTTTTTTTTGTTGTTTTAAATCGCCTGCACTGCCAGCAAATCATGGCTGGATAAATGAAGAAGGATTTTTGTTTTTTATGAGTTGTTGCCATACTGAGGTGAAGATACACATATCCTCAGTTATATTTTGTCTTTTTTATTTTTGTTTTTTTTTGTTTTAAGGCAACACCTGGTTATATAACTTTTACATAGGTTGCATGCTGCTTGCATGTGCCTTTAAAATAGACTGAATTATAAACTGTAAAAGCAGCATTCAATCTAAACATATTTTTTTTTCGGAGCTATCTCACTTTATCAAGGCGGGGTGCTACCAATAAGAATAAATGGCACAGGGCACAGGCACAGGGCACATTTCTATTCATATATCTTCAGAGAATGATGCAGATAAATGGTATTTGTAGAGATTTTTGAAGCTGTATGAATTAGAAATTGTTAATTGTCTGTACAATGTCTATTGTTATTTCACATAAGAGTACCAGTTTGCATATGTAAATGTGTCTTTCAGTAAGAGCTTAGTTATAATTAATAGACAGTGGCAATATAAGAAGTGATACTTTTGTCTTTTTTTATCAAATGCCCACAACAGTCTGAATAAATGTAACTAATATTAGGGAAGCAAAGTACCATTACAATGGTTTATTATTTTTAGTAACATCTGTTTGTCATTTTGTTACAGATAGCCAGACTTGGATTTGATAAGGAGACTGAGAAAGAGGTGACATGTACCACCAGAGATTTGGCCAAATATCATACTACATGCTTTACATGTAGTGTATCTTATAATTTCCTGAAGTCACTAATAAATAAATTTCAAGCCCACCTTTCAAGTCATTGCTGGTAAAGGAACTCACTACACTTGTCCATGAAATAAATGTGCTATAAGTACTAATAATAATCCACCACCTTATCACACTCAATAAAATGTCCTATAGTAAGTGGTTGTCTCATACACACTACACAGCTCTAAGAGATATATATGGTAGGTGAGAGCGCCGCATGTAACTTGCACCACAAAATAAGACTCAAACATGGGTCAGGGAGGACATAGTGGTGGAGGAAGTGATTGTGGCACAGGTGTACAAACGTGCAGGAACGGATATAACCAAACATATGAGCAGCTGGGCATAAAGCTGCAGGAGTCATGAAAGTGGGTTCAAGATCTGCAAAGTGGCTAAAGGACTGTAAATTAATAGTTATATTGTAACTGTGAGTATTCTAACAATTAGACTAAATTACCTCACAGTACCCTAAATTGATGATATTATACTATGGGTGGTTGTCAAGTAATTCCTGTAACAGTAAACTGTTTCAATTTCAACTCTTGTGCACAAAGTTAATCCAAACACACCAGGACATTCATTTTGTGTTATTGAGAGGGCTCTTATTTTCAAAAATATTCACCCTCTAGGCGGGGAATGTAAGAAAGCCAAAATGGATCAAATATGACTTATAACAGGGGTTTGTCTGTGGAGATATATATCTGTGTTTATGTATGTATACATGTCTTTATCTCTATGGATATGGATATTATATGCAATGTATTATGTGTATGTATATATATATATATATATATATATGTACACAGTATTATGGCTTAGGAAAATACCATTGGAAATCAGTTTCTTTAATTAAGAATCCAGTGCAATTTCAGCTGTCCCAAACAGCAGGGGGTCACACAATTACACCAATAAAGGTTGTTTCAAGTAGTTTGACAGGATGCATTCCTTATTTAGCCATTTGAGGACTCAAAGGAAGCCCTCTCTTGGTCATATAAGAAAGGAAGGAGGACAGATGTAAAAACTTTCTCTGTTTGTCAACTAAACAAAGAGTTCAGATAAGACACCAAATGCTCCTGTTCGTGGAGTCTTCCCTATCAATAATATCTCTTTGATGTCACCATGAATGGCAAGTGGGTGTGGTGAGGAAAGCTCAGTTGAGCTAAACAGTTTACACCAGACCCAAGTGATATTAAAAATGGTATAAAGGAGCAGTATTTTTGGGGGTGGAATGAGAACTTCAGGAGAACTGGAGGAGAGAAGAGGAGAAGAGAATGAGAGCAGCCTGAGCACAGCAGTCCTGATTCCTGTACAGATGTGAGCCCAGCAGTTAAGAGATCAGAAACCAAGATTTGTGCTGGAGGGTGCGAGGAGATTTTCATCATATTACTGGTATCCAATTCAATTCCATCTTTTCCATACCTGTAATCTATGATATTATTCAATTCATGTATATACCACCCAAACTGTAACAGTATTTTGATTTTGCACATAATACAAACATTTTCAATATTATCCCTTATCTGTGTGATTCTTAAGTTACAACCAATCCCCAAAGAACAAATGTACCCTTGGTAAGAGGGGTTAGATAGAATTTCTTACAAGGGCCAGCTTTGTAAGCCTTGGGGGCGGGAAAGGTACAGAGAACAGGACCCGGTCTTCCCTGTTGCATGGCTCTGGTGAGCAAGTTGAGCTTTGCATCAATAGAGTTGTGGGCTGGAGAAGAGAGATCATCTGATCTCCCTATTGGTCCATGACTGGGCGGCCCACCGGGAGATGCCCGATCCCCCGATAGAGCAATCCGCCCCTGATTCTACATCACAGATTATCAATTTCTCCCACCTTTTCATTTTTTTTTCTGGACAGAAAACGGTTCAAGGTCCCAGTTGCCAAGACTGGAGAGGTCAGTAAAAGTTTCATACTGAAGTTTTTTTTACTGAAAGCGTTCCCAAAAACAGCTTTTATTATGGACATCCAAATTATGAGTCACTAACAACCTGCCTGTGCTAGCAACAATATTTTAGAAATAGATAGGCTAATGTACTAAGAAACTGGATCAATTCTAGAGCAAGCCAGCAGCACCATGGGGGACAAATATAATTCTCCACTGACTTAAATGGGGGCTCCAAAGGTCTCCAAACTAGTTGTATAATTCCAGAATTGCTCTACTTCTTCTTCATGCATCAGACTTAGTACCTCCAGCATTGTGTTCCTGAAACTGAAACTGAAACTGGGCTGTAGAAGATTCTTCTGCAAATACTTTAGTTGGAAGCACTTGGGCTTGTGTGTTTCTCCAACACTGGTGCCATTGTCTTAACTTAGATTATACTTATTTTTTATAATTCTATCCTGCTGATAATTTTGAGCACAGATGCTGAACTTGCTCTAGAGGTCATTCAATTGTACACTAGAACTATGTCACATATGTGCACCAGAGGGGTGTAATATCTTTGCACTCTTTGCAGATCACGCTATAGAGTGAAACTCTGTGGTATAGCATCACAAAACACATCTCAAATGTAAACATAACAAAAAGATCACAAATACAACAAAATGCATTGGATACCTCTCTGTAAATCAAAGGGATGTGTTTAACATTAACAGTATACCACAATATATCACTGTTTATGTAGAACCCATAAAAATTACCTTTACAAACAAAAGAATACATAAAACAGTGTCAAATTTAGAGATGTAACACTTCAGGAAATTTTGCAGCTATGGTGCAACCATGGAGGAAAATAATTTATATTTATTGTGATTTTCATTTATAACCAGAAAAAAACTGGAATTGTGAGGCCACCTGTCTCAGTGTTCCATATATTTTAGGAAGTAAATAATGTTTTCCTCTTTCTATAAAATAACAGCATTTTCTGTCCCATTTTGGCTCCTTTACAGTGGCTACTCCATTGTGCCACTCTCCAAGGGTGCACAAAGAAGCTGCGGAAATAGGTCTTGGAAGGTCCACCTCTCCCCACCCTCTCTGTATCAATGGCTTATTGCTCATGTGAGAGCAATAGAGCAAGGAGGCAGATGCATCATTTGTTACAATCTCATACTTTTATTTCTGCATGATGAGCTCTCCGAGTGTGGCACCATATGCTAATTGATGCTAATAAAGCTCAGTGTGGTTTCATACATTAATTAAGCTTTGTGCTGCACTGAGAGACCTTCACTTTCAACTTCTCAGCAATAAACATATTAGTATTGCCTTAGTGATGCGTTTGTTGGTCCTTTGACTAAAATAACACAGACACTTTTGAATGAAGATTTCAAATATGCAAACTTGAATTCAAGTTGTCAAGTCCACTTTAAACTGGCCTAAATGTTATTAGACCTGCATTTTGTGTGGCTATTCTTTCTACACCACAGGGGTTATGCATTAAGGTGTGATATAAAGGTGATAAAGCAGAGAAGAAGACTTCTCCAGTGATATCACTTCTCAAGTTCCTATGTAACTCTATGGAGCCAATGCACTAAGGTCTCCAAAGTCGGAGGTAACAAAGGAACTTTAAAAGTGATATCACTGGACAAGTCTTCTCCACTTAGTGCATTTCAAACTTCACTGGCTATATTGATTGTCTAAGATACTAGTGAGCAACAGTTGATACTGGAGATGAATAAGCCCTCAGAGGCTTCTTGAGCAGTCCTCAAGCAGTCTGTATTCTGTTACAGTGGGAAGATGTAATCATTCCCCTAACCAACATCACACAAACCCTATTTCCAGCCCATAAAACCCATAACCTCTTTCTTTTGCCTCTGGGAATTACCCCCCTTTACAATGTTCCACCTTAACCTCTTGGATGCTCGAGAGGTCTCCAATGCGTTGGAGATCTCTTGAGCACCCAAGGGGGTTAAGCAACTTTTTCAAGCCTATTTAGACCTTTTTTTTTAAAGGGATAGGAATACCGAATTTAAAGTTTATTTATTACTGTTGACGTTAAAAAAAAAAAAAAAATTATGTAAGTCTTATCTTATTTGCAACTAATGTTTCCCACTCTGTGACGTCAGCACTCTAGCTGACAGATTTGGATTATGGTCCGCAGACCTGCCGGTGGCTCTTCAGCAGAGCAGAGATCACAATCTTTAAAAAATAACTACTTAATTGGAACGGTCTACAAAGTGTGCTTGCAAACCAGGCACACTTTGTAGACCGTTCCAATGAAGTTGTTATTTTTAAATATCGTGATCTCGGCTCTGCTGAAGAGCCGCCGGCCAGACTGCGGGCCAAAATCCAAGTCTGTCGGCTAGATGGCAGACTTGACTGAAACAGCCAGGAAGAAGGAACTTTAGTTGTAAATATCTCTCGAACCATAAAGGTTTGAGAGATAAGACTTACAAAGTTCTTAATATTTTTTTTAATGCTTTAAATTAGGTATTACTATCCCTTTAAAAAAACAAGTTGCACAGACCTTAGGTGTACCTGAGAGTCATATATGGGGCTCTTTTGGTGAATCTGCTGCTGTCATTGGTCTAAAAATGTCTCAGCAAAAGGCATAGATAGGTGTCTATAGAGGAGTGAATATAATTTTGTACTTCAGAAAAGAAGGACGTTAAAGGGATTGTAATGTTTCAATCAGCTCCAATTAATCTTCATAGTATTTGGCCATGTAGAGTGTTATTTCAGTACTGTCAGAGTTGTAGTTCAAGAGTAATTGAATGATAAAGAATCCCCCTCTCACACCCCTTTTACTCATGCAACACTGCTCACCTCAGAGCAGCAAGACTGTCCGGATGGATCTCAGAGAGGGACAATCTTCAGTCAGCATAAGGAAAAAACCTATAAAACTGTCAAGGGGTGGGGGGAGGGTTTTCCTTATGCTCATAGCAAGAAAATTGTACCCTGCTGTGAGCTGTCTGGTCCCAGGACCAGATTCCACATTTGAGGGGAGGCAGCTTACACTAGGTAAAAGTGGCGGGAGGGGAATACTTTATCATTCAATTACTCTTGAACTACAACTCTGACAGTATTGAAATAACACTCTACATGGCCCAAATACTATGAAGATTAATTGAAGATGCTGTTTTTGTGAAACATTACTAACCTTTAAATTAGAGTACCAATGATATTGCAACACAGCACTAGTCACCAACATACAGGAATGATACAGCTGGGATACTGATACGTGCATAATGAGACAACTAAACGTAAGCATATAGGCAATGGGGGAGAGGGATTATCTGCTATCTACTATAGACATGTACTTCAATCTTGTTTGACCAGCTTACTAGTCCTGTCATCTTTATCAGTACCCATACTCGTGCACCCACTTCCATCCTGCTATTCTGTTTCAAGAGCTTCACTTTTTGTGTATTACTTCCTTTTATTGCCACCTCCTGCACATTTAGCTATCCAAAGGTCCCCTTTGTTCATATTTTTCTTTTCCCTTGATTTTTGTTTTCTTTTTATTTACTTTTGTTCTGCATGGTAGCTCATCTCATTTGACTTTGTAATTGATTTTTATTCTTTAACACCCTAATAAATGCACACTTAGAAGTGTGTTGTTTTGTTCTCTTTTGTATGGGTCTTGTGTTTACCCGAATCAGCAAATCAGTGTATAGTCAACTCAGCTAGTTCAGTGAGTATAGTTTGGCAGACAAGCTGTGATATACGACTTCTCTGTTATTCTCTCAGTAGTGTAAAAGCCCGTGTACACGGGCCAAGGTCCGGGTGATGTTAACCCTTTGAGTGCCAGAGGAGTACACAACGCATTGCAGAAGTCACCCTAGAAAAACACGGAATGGCACTTATCTGGCAGGTGACAGGTTAATCTGAGAAGGAGAGCAAGGAGAGGCAAAATGGGGTCTGTAAAGCAGATAGCCAATCAGAAGAAAGCTAGAGAAACGGGCATTCTGAGAAATGTAGTCTTCTCTAATGCTGTTACCTAGAAACACTTACAACTGCACTTGTGGGGCCCCAAGGGCCCCCAAGACGCAGGAGATTTGAACCAGATACCAGGGCATGCAGAGACAAGAAGAATGAACCCATTCTGAACTCTTTATGACAAACGTTTTCAGAGATATGTCCCAGAGAAGCCTTTTCCATCGAAGTTAATGAAGCAAGTGCAGCTGCGGCAGGAAGAGAGTCTTAACCCTTTTGGTGCCAGCATGGTACAGTGCAATGCATTCCGTACCACACTGGCACTCAAAGGGTTAAAGGCAACGTGTACCCAAAAACGAAAATTTTGAAAAGTTGCCGAAGAACATCCAAAGACCCAAGGGGACATGGGGGGAGGTAATAAAAACACATAACACTGAAGGGAAACCCAAAGAAAAGCCCCAAATCCAAAGAAACCAGCAGGGAGGGGATTAAACAGTGCTAGGAAACAGTCCTTGCTCCACCACTTTGGGTAAAGACTACAATAAATGACCCAACATGAGTGCAAGACTCAAGGCTCAGAACAACCCCTGTATAAAGGGGGCCAAAGGGGACAAGTGGACCATGACACTCAAAGGGTTACTGACCAATCTTCAATTTCTGTCTTCAGGATACCATTATGAAGAAGCAGAGCCTCAGAGAGACCCTGTTGGGAGAGAGAAACTTGTGCTGCAAAACTCTCTCCACAGGGTTGCAAGGGTTCAGAATAGCACCTGCACACTGGACAATCCTCCAGGAGATTACAGGATTGGTAACCCAACTAATGTGTAAATTGTAACAGCCCCATATCTAAGAATAAAATAAAAAATAAGCTAAAAACTAAGCAGCAATGTTCCAAGCCTGTTCACTCTATCAGGAACTTAAAAAAAAAAGTGGAAGGGTGAGGGCGGGGCTAGCCTGAAGAAGGAGAGGGAAGGCTCCACCTTCAAGACCTTGACTTCTAAACATGTTCCTCCTTCCAAGGAAGGAAGATCACCTCCCACAGCACCTGTATTCCATACTGTACAAAAGAGGAAAACATAATAAGCAGCTGAGCGTTTCTTTAAGGATCAGACAGGTACACAACACATTGTTTTGTAACAATACATTACAAACCCATTTGGTCCTTAAAGGGACAGTAATGTCCCAGAAAAAATCTTTATAGTTTTGTAGTGGTTAAAAAATTAATCTATGTGCAACAAATCCTCTCTCTCAACCCGTTATGGTCTGAGAGATATTCGTATTCAAAGTTCCACCCTCCCTCCCCTTTCCCTGACGTCAGTGCTGTGCTGACTGCAAGGGAATCCTGTCTGAGGACCAACTGGCGGCTCTGGAGCAGAGCCGCAATTGCATTATTTAAAACAAATTACTTAATTGGAAAGGTCTATAAAGTGTGCCTGGCAAGGGTGGGTTTGATTTAAATCAAGTCGATTTAAATCACAATTTAAAGGAGCAGTAAACCTTTTTTATGAAAAAATATATATTGTAGGGATTTTCCTATTGAGTAAAATAAGGGCACTCCCACTGCCGAGAGATTTATACTTACAGAGTTATTACAGTTTAAACCCATGTTTTTTTACATTAGCAGTGCCCTCTAAAGGTCAAATTCTAATTAGATTTCCTGTTAGATTCTAATGGAGATGAAAGTCAGAAAAGTCAGAGACATACAGTTCTCCATAGAATGTGATAGAAACTGCCTGTCACTTCCTGTCAGTTAGAACTATCAGGAAGTAAACACAGTAAATTCACTTCCTGATTATTTAAACTGCTATAATTTTTGAATAAAACATCTGACAGCGATGGGAGTGACCTTGTTTTATTCAGCGGGAAATGCTCTGTAAAATATGTGTTTTCATAAAAAAAAGTTTACTGCTCCTTTAAATCACTAGTTAGTAAGACTATTTAAATCATGATTTTTAAATGTAAAAACTCATTCTTGCTGGTATTTAAAACCATCAATATTTGCAACCAGGTGAAGAAGTCATATTTAGAATATAACCTGTCAGATTAGTAAAACAGCAATATCAGAACAGATTTTAGTTTAATAGATTAATCACTCATATTTGGAAGTGCATTTCGCATGTATACCTGCTTTACCCATAGGTAGAGGAACTTCATTAAAATATTCCCAAACTGGGTTTCTTTACGGCCTGCTGCCATTTTGTTCTTCAAGGGAGGGAATAAAGAACTTTAAGCAATGATTGTGCACAAAGCTTCATTTTTACTGCTAACCCCTCCCTCCTCACACTTAGAGCATGGTACAAAAATGGGATTAAGGTCTTTCTCTGAACTTTGTTTATTTTATACAATTTTTACTGCGAAAAATTGCATGTTATTTAAGCTTGGATAACTTGGATTAACTGAATAAGTTTACCAAATATATAATTGCATGACTATACAGCCTCAGGTACATAACTAAGCTCTATTTCATGCTGGATAACCTTTAAACTATAATGCATCTTAAATATAAAACTATCTTTAGATAGATTTTTCCTCCAAATGCATTTCATCAAAATAAATTTGATTTAAATTAAAAAAAATCCGATGTTTTTGATTTTTCTAAAAAAATAATCGATTTTTATCCACCCTGGTGCCTGGTTTGCAATGAAGTCATTTGTTTTAAATAACGAGATTGTGGCTCTGCTGAAGAGCCTCCTCGTGTTGGCCGACACGAATCTCCTGTCAGCTTTACAGCTGACAGCAGGAGAAGGGAAACTAGAGGAGGATATGTCTCAAACCATAGTGGTTTGAAAGATAGGATTTGTTGCATATAGTTGCATTTTTAAGCAATACAAAACTATAAAGATTTTTTCTGGGACATTACTGTCCCTTTAAATGGTAAGAAAAAGAAAAAGAAAAAAAAAAAAGCTATAGCACTTCAATAAAATATCATTTTACCTTTCTGGTTTTTCCTCTGAAGAATACTCAGTTATGACCCTGAAAGTATATTTATCTGGCAAGAGGGAAAAAGTGTCCCCGGGGTGTAAGATATGCCATTCATTTCTCTCCAGAGGTAAGAACACTTTTTTATCAGAAGCTTGATAGAAACAGGGATTCACATGTACCTGCAAGAAGAAACGAACAAGGTTTGCATGAAATTGCTGAAGCAGATTTCACATTACACCAATTGCTCTTCTCATCAGGGGGCTGCCCGGGACATCATTTTTAAAGTGGACACATTTTATATACTGCAATATCATACACACAAAGATATAATAAAAGCAGGCTAAGGCAAAGCTGAAATGAAGTGTGAACCTCTGCCTGAACCAAAGCTTTACAATTTCTCTCTTTCTTCCTAATAGGGTACAGATTTACACACTATGACAAGATTTACAATAATGAAAGCTTTTCCAGAATTTTCACATTATTCTTTGCAACTAGCATAGATACAGATCCTAAATCTAAACGTAACAGTATTTTATTAAAACTGACCTAAAGCTGTAATTTTACTGTTGTCATCACTATCAATTAAAAGAAATACTAGAATAAACATGAATATTCCCTATTTGCATATTCATTAATGGTCTGACTGCATCTGGTACTTGCACACTCATCAATGAGTTATTAACAGGTAGATCAGTCATTTCCTTCAGCCTGCTTAAGCCTGGTAGAGTCCACAAAATTCTACTGTATCAGACCATAATGGCTTATAAGTATGTTGGAAATACAAGGCAGGGAAATAAGTGTGATCACTGAAACAGCCCAAGGTATCCATGAATGACTGAGGCAATGAGCAGTGCATCAAATACACAGCTCTTTCCGAACTTTGATGAATTCTGGCCAATCAATGCTGTACAGTTTATCTTCATATTAAATGCCCAATGGAAATCTATGGGAATTTGGGAAATTTGTTTTATTTGTCCCCTTTGATGCAGATGGTTTGTCCCAGAATTGAGCATCTTTGATTTATTGGATACTGCTCTATGGGTGACGCTTTTTTTTTCTATCTCACTCTCGATAGGTAGTTAGATAGATAGATAGATAGATAGATAGATAGATAGATAGATAGATAGATAGATAGATAGATAGAAAAGAAGCACACAGCACACAGAGCTGTTTCTTTTCATCATGTCTATGGTTTGCCATGCTGTCTGCACCCATGTACCTATCCCTTTTATTGAGAGTGCTTCCTGTCCAGATTGCTATTACAGTATATATATATTCTCATTCAGACTATTGAAAAATGTATATTATAAAAATAAAAAGGAACATGTATAAAGACTAAACTGGAGAATTTCTGCTGCAAAACAACTACTCAATGGTTCTTATGTATCAGAGAAAAGTGGTATAAATTTGGTGCAAACCAATTGCACTATAGGGGAAAAAGTATTCCCCATATTCTCCCTGGTTTAAAATGGGGCTTTTAACCCGCCAAATGCTAAAGAGGTCTCCAACCTCTCCGGCACTCCAGGGTTAAAATCCCTGTTTAATTCAACGATTATGTTTATTGTGAACTTGGTTTGCACCAGAACTGCACCAATTTGTATTATATACTGTAAAATCTCAAGTATAACACACACCTAAGTATAATATGCAGATGTAAATTATAGACAAGATTTTAGGGAAAAATGTTAAGTACATGTGTAAAATACACATACCATCTTTCTTTCCCTCTACTCACAAAAAAACCTTTGGTCTCCCCTCAGTCCCTTTACGCCTTCCCTCCCCAACCTCAATACTGCATTTTTAGCTTTAAATTTGTTCCTATGAGCCCTCCACTTTCCTTCCCTCTACTCACCTATACCTCTATCCATAGGCATTATGAGCCCCTGAGGAGGAAGCCTGTAGCTCCCTCTACTAGACAGCATACTTCCATTTGCCACCTGCTTCCTCAGATGCTCTTCGGTCCTTTGAGGACATCTGCCATTGGGAAAGTGAGTTAGTGCTCTGTCATGATCTGACAAGGCACTGCCATAGTTTATTATGTAGACAAGTGATCCCTAAAATGATGGAAGTGCACTGTCAGGACTTGAAGGTCCTGACTGGGCACTAACTCATCTTCCCATTGGAAGAGGTCCTCAAAGGACCAATGAGCACCAGAGGAAGTAGGTGACAAATGGCAGCATGCTGCCTGCAGGACAGAGCTCTAGTCTTCCTCCTCAAGTGCTCATAATACATATGGATAGAGAGAGAGAGAGAAAGAGAGAGAGAGAGAGAAGGTGCATGGGTAGGTAGAGGGGACTCATAGAAGCAAATTAAAAGCTATATATACAGCATTGAGGTTGGGGGAGGGAGGAACGTTTTGGATTGAGTGGAAACCAATGTTTTATTTTTTTTTTCACTTATGTATAATATGCTCCCACTTCATGTATGGTGAAATTGGGTAACTGTACATATTATACCCAAAAGTTTATGGTGAATCTTGAGCCTTATAAAAGAAAACTCCTTAGATCAGGGGTAGTTGACTATATCTATTGGGGACTGCAACTCCCATCATTCCTAACCAGCCATTGTGGGAGTTGCAGTCCCCAAAAGAAGGCAATTCAACAATTGGTTAGCACTGCTTTAGATGCTAAGCCTACAACACATTGCTTAGCGATCAGCTGGACACTGTTCTAACATATGAGGGGTTAAAATCAGTAGGATTTTTTTAATTGATCCATATGGTCCAATTATTTTATCCCAGAATGCCTCTACCTCCAACTATATACTATACAGTGGATATAAAAAGTCTTCACACCCCTGTTTAAAATGCCAGATTCTTGTGATGTTAAAGAATGAGACAAAGATAAATCATGTCAGAACTTTTTCTACCTTTAATCTGACTTATAACGTGAACAACTCAATTGCAAAACAAACTGAAATCGTTGAGGGGGAAAAATAAAAAACTCACAATAACCTGGTTGCATAGGTGTGCACACACTTAAACGAATACTTTGTTGAAGCACCTTTTGAATTTATTACAGCAATCAATCTTTTTGAGTAGGATTTTATTAGCATGGCACATCTTAACGTGGCAATATTTGCCCACTCTTCTTTGCAAAAGCGCTCCAAATCTATCAGATTGCAAGGACATCTCCTGTGCACAGCCCTTTTCACCCCACAGATATTCAGTTGGATTCAGGTCTGGGCTCTGGCTGGGCCATTCCAAAACTTTAATCTTCTTCTGGTGAAGCCATGCTTTTGTGGATTTGGATGTGTGCTTTGGGTCATTGTCGTGCTGAAAGGTGAACTTCCTCTTCATCTTCTAGCGGACGCCTGAAGGTTTTGTGCCAAAATTGCCTGGTATTTGGAACTGTTCATATTTCCTTCCACCCTGACTAAGGACCCGGTTCCAGCTGAGGAAAAACAGCCCCAAAGTATGATGCTGCCACCACCATGCTTCACTGTGGGTATGGTGTTCTTTGGGTGATGTGCATTGTTGTTTTTGCACCAAACATACCTTTTGGAAATATGGCCAAAAAGTTCAACCTTGGTTTCATCAGACCATAACACATTTTCACATTGCTCTTGGGGGACTTGATGTTTGTTACTGCAAACTTCAGCTGGGCTTGGATGTTTTTCTTTGTAAGAAAAGGCTTCCGTCTTGTCAACCCACCCCACAGCCCATTCATATGAAGAATACGGGAGAGCGTTTTCACATGTAGCACACAGCCAGTACTTGCCAGAAATTCCTGCAGTTTCTTTAATGTTGCAGTAGGCCTCTTGGATGCCCCCCTGACCAGTTTTTTTCTCATCTTTTCATCAATTTTGGAGGGACGTCCAATTCTTGGTAATGTCTCTGCTGTGCCATATTTTCTTCACTTGGACCATGGCATTCAAAGGGTTGCTCACCTTTTTTGCAGGTCTTCTTTCTTCAGATTACCATTGAGGAGAAATGAACCTCAGAGAGACTCCTTCTGGAGAGAGAGACATAGGCTGCATGACTCTCTCCCAGGGCTGCATGGGGTCGACAACAGCACTTGATAACTGGGCAATCCTAAAGGGGAAGCCAGTAATGGTAACACCCCATACCTAACAATAAAATAATAAAAATATGAAAACTAAGCAGAACTGTTCTAAGCCATCTAACCAGGACCATGGAACAAGTCTTTCTGGGTGGGGGCTAGTGAGATAACCTGATACGGAGGGGGGGGGAGGCTCTACCCCTTCACTTCTTCTAGAATTGTTCCAGCCCACTGGAAGGAGCTGTCGCCTTCCCGTGGTACCTGTGAGTTATACTGGACAACAAAGAAAAACACAATTTAATAAACACATCTACTGAAGTTTAAATAAACATAAATGGTAATGTTACTGTTATCTTATTCAACAAAAAAAGTGGAAACTAGGAGGGAAAGAGGTAAATGAGGATTTACGCACCAGAGGGACAGTGCCCACTTAAAACTGGCCATATAGAATGTATGAAGGACCCGTCATACCTTCCATGCAGTCTCCATAAAATTTTTTAACTCATTGCGCCCAAATGATCACAAGAAAAAAATAAATAAATAAATACATTTTATATATATATATATGTTTTCTAACAATTTTCTTTAATTTTAATAAAATAAATGGGGGTTATCCATATAAGTGTGGTATCAAAAGAAAGCCCTGTTTGTGAGTAAAAAAAACAGTATATCATTTGTATGGCTGGAATAAAATACTTAAAATACTTAGAGGGAAAACACTGTTGAACAAAGATATAGTCAAAAAGGTCAGAATTGCTCCAGTCCTTAAAGGGATAGTAATACTTTGTGTTATCTTTATTTTAAGTCTTATCTCTCAAACCTTTATGGTTTATGAGATATTCACAAGCAAAGTTTCCCCCTCCCGCCCCTTTTTTCTAGTGTAAGCCATCTCTTCTCAGATGTGAATCTGGTTGTAAGATCAGACAGATAACAGCAGGGGACAATCTTCTTTGTATGAAAACAATGAAAGCCCTTCCCCCCCTTGACAAGTTTTTCAGCTTTTTCCCTTATCTTAATTGAAGATTGTCCCTCTCTGCAGTCTACCTGCGCACCTCCCTTCTGATCTGGCTGAACAGGGGCGGATACTTTGCTTGTGAATATCTCTTAAACCATAAAGCTTTGAGAGATAAGACTTATATCGTTCTTCATGTTTTTTTAATGCCTACAAAATAAAATTATAACGAAGTATTACTATCCCTTTAAGTGCAATCCATCTCAGATTTTCCTGGTCGTTAAAGGGTATAATATGTACAGTCAAATGGCCTATAATGTTTATTTTATTTTTCCCCCTCACTTTTCTACACTTTTATGTCCCTGACAGCAAGCTACTTGGATCTCCGTTCCTAAGGTTTTCTGGTTGATAGACCATCAAAGCAGGATGTAATACACTGTTGCAGTCTCTCTGATGCACTGAATGCTCTGTGAGTCATCTTTCTTTACATTGTTTCTCGAGATCTACTTTAATGTTCCCTGGCAGAAAGCTCTCTGTAAACAGATCCAGGAAACTCACTGTCAAGGACATAGAAGTGTAAAAGAAATAGGTGAGGATATTAAAAAACAAAAAAAAACATATAGGCCATTTCACTGTACATATTATGCAATGGTAAAATATGTCAAGTCCAAGTAAAGGTTTAGTTTTCCTTTGAACCATACTTAACATGAATGGGAAAAAAAACCAAAAAAAACTTAAACCTGTGCAGATATTAACCATCAGATCAGAGATAGCCCAACAAAAACAAATGAAGTGTCAACGGACACTGAACAGAGGTAACAACACCCCAGGAACTGTTACACAGCACACTGAACTAGAGCCAACAGGGCTTAAAAGTGAAGGAAGCACAGAAGAACCGAAGAAAATCCTAGACAGGCAAGACTGCCTCCAGGATCTTCCTCCCAAAGCTGGCGTCAGCAGATGCCAGCACATCAACACGATAGGCCTCCGCTGATCACTTGTGCAAGGCTGCCACTTGGTCGTCTGTGCACACCTTTTCAAAGCACTGATTCTTGTAAGCCCAAGAAGCCCCAATAGATCTAGTAGAATGAGCCTTGACCCCGAAAGGGAACAGGCTTCTTCCTGAGCTCGTAAGCATTACGAATAGTGGACTTGATCCAGGACGCAATAGTCACTTTGGATGCAGGTCTTCCTGTACTGTGACCCTCAGGAATGACGAACAGCATGTCAGTTTGCCTGATAGACTCAGTGCGATGGACATAAAACTTGAGACAACGCACCACATCTAACAAGTGGAGATCACTCTCCTTGTCAGAGGTAGGGTCAGAGCAGAAAGAAGGCACCACAATCTCCTGATTGATGTGGAACTCCGAAACCACATTCAGAAAAAACTCCTGAGAAGTGCGAAGAACCTCCTTGTCCTTGTGAAACACCAAAAAGGTGGTTTACAGGACAGAGCTTGTAACTCCGCGACACGGCTAACAGACATGATCGCCAGGAGAAAGGCCATTTTCCACATCAACAGGTGTAGAGGAATAGTAGAAAATGACTCAAAGGGAGGGCACTGAAGAACGTCTAAAACCAAGTTAAGATCCCATGGAGAAGCAAGATTCGTAAAGACAGGACGAATATGAGCAACGCCCTGAAAGAAAACCTTGACATCAGGAAGAATGGCAATGTGCCTCTGAAAGAAAACAGAGAGAGCAGAAGTCTGAACCGTAAGGGAACTCAAACTGAGGCCCTTGTCCACACCGTCCAGCAAAAAGGCCAGGACCGTAGGCAGACCAAACTCCTGAGACAGGTCCCTGTCAGCACACCAAGATAGAAAGGTCGATCAGACACGATGGTAGGCCTTAGAAGAAACAGGTTTGATGGCACTGAGCATAGTAGCCACCACACCAGAAGAAAAACCTCTCTTCTTCAATATTGAGGATTCTATTTTCAAGCAATGAACATCCTCCTTCCATAGGTAACCCTGTAGAAAAAGATTTGGACGGCAAGGGAGCCGGAAAGGTTCCGCCACTGACACAGCCAGAAGCTCCGGTAACCAAGCCTGTTGAAGTCAGAAATGAGCAATCAGAATGAATGGACAGCGCTCCAGTCTCAATTTCCACAACACCCTGCGCAACATGGGAATGGGAGGAAAGATGTAAGCCGGAGGAAATAACCAAGGAATGGACATGGCATCCACCGCTACAGCTAGAGCAGAACCTCAGAACCTTCCGGTTGTATCTTGTCGCCATCAGGTCGATGCAAGGAACCCCACACTTCTGAACTATGAGGGTGAACACCTTTGGGTGCAGTTCCCACTCGCTGCTGTCCACTGTGTGTTGACTGAGGAATTCCGCCATGACGTTGTCTACGCCAGGAATGTGCACTGTGGATATGGCAGAAACATGTTCTTCTGCAAAGGACAAAATAGCTTTTTCCTCTAACCAGGCGGCGAGACTTCTTGTTCCGCCCTGCTTGTTGTCGGACTGGACCCAGACTGGGCATTCTTCCAGCTGGGGTGTCCAATGATGAAGGGCATGAAATATCGCCTAAAGCTCCAACACACTGATGGGAAGGAGAGATTCCTTCGGAGACCACCGACCCTGAGCACTCAGGCAACCCAGGACCGCTCCCCAGCCAGAGAGGCTGGCATCCGTCGTCACCGTGGTCCAGAAGGGTACCAGGAAGGACTTGCCCTTCAGCAGATTGGAGAGGTCGAGCCAGAACAGCAGAAGCCCTGTGGACATTCTGGTGAGCCACCTCGTCTGTGAGAAACACCACGTGCTGCGAAGTGTCGAAGAGAAGGCCCAGGAAGACAGCACGCTGGGATGGGACAAGATCTGACTTGTCCATGTTGATGATCCAACCGTGATGGGAGAGAGCATGCAGTCCTGAACCTGCTGATGAAGAACTTCCGCAGAAGGGGCTTTCAGAAGCAGGTCGTCCATGTATGGAGTAACTCTGATGTTGTCCCGATGGAGGACGGATACCAAAGCTCCCAGGACATGGTTGAAGACTTGAGGAGCTGTAGTCAGACCAAAGGGAAGAGCTGAAAACTGGTCGCAGGCAAATCTGAGATACTGCCGACTCTCTGGATGAATGGCGATGTGTAGATACGCGTCCTGAAGATCCAGAAAGACAAGGAATTACCCCGGGGACATAGCAGCAATCACCATCCTTATGGACTCCTGGTGATAATGCGTCTTGATCACAAAGGAATTGAGATCCTTCAAATCCAAAATGGGACGACAGACGCCGTCCTTCTTATAGACCACAAAGAGGTTTGAGTAAAAACCCATACCTCTGTCCCGAATTGGAACAGGTTCCAGAACATCCTTGTCCAGAAGGCCTGGATAGCATCACTGAACAGATGACATTTCTCTACGCTCTGAGGCGTATGAGAGGGGAAAAACCGAAAGGGAGGCAGAGAGGAAAAAGGGATCCTGTACCATTCCGCCACCACCTGTAAAACCCCACAGGTCTGCCACTGAATCCTCCCAGACGTTGTGGTAGTGACACAGATGGCCACCCACAGCCGAGTGGGGACCTGGGTTCAGTGAGTCATGCCGAAGAAGGCTTGGAAGCCTTAGGCTTGGAGGAGACCTTGGGCTTCCATTGCTGTTTGGGCTTGGAGGAGGAACAAGGAGCTGAGGGAAACACCTGGTTCACAGGACGTGTCTCAGTCTGGAAGGAATGAAAAAGCCGAATACGCTTGAGAGGAGTCTTCTTCCTGGGGACCATAGGCAGAAGGGTACTCTTGCCCCCTGTGGCCTCACTAATCAGAGCCTTAATATCTGGCCCAAAGAGGTGCCTTGAAATGGCAATGAGAGCAAAGCTTTTTTGGAAGCAGTGTCAGCAGACTAGATCTTGAGCCAAACAGCTCTTCTGGCAACTATAGACATGGTGGAAACCCTTGCCACCAAACGGATGGCATCAAATAAGGCAGCAGAAACATAGTGCTGTGCCTCAGAAATGTCGTCAAGAAGCCGCAACACATCAGAAGTAGGAGAACCCTGACGGACAGCCAGGGTGAGCTGTTCAGTCCAGACTGCAATGGCCCAGTTCACTCATACCATAGTGAACGCTAGAAGCATGGCAGTAACAGCAGTGGCAAAAAAGGACTTGAGGGAGACCTCAAGTTATTGGTCAGTCCAGTCTTACATAGCAGAAGCATCAGAAACTGGCAAGGCAGTGGACTTAGATGGCCTGGAGACAGGAGCATCCACTTTGGGGGGGATGAACCCACAGAGCAAGCGCTGCCTCAGAGAAGAGGTAAAGATTGGCAAAATTCTTGGAAACAGAAGGTTTCCTGCCGGAAACTTCCACTCATCAGACACAAGGTGGTCAAGAGTGGGGTTAGGTGTAAAAACAAGTATAGGGCCTTTTAGGCTCCTGAACTACATCAGAGGGATCTGAAGAAACCTCCTGAAGGAAGGGAATGTTTAGGGTAGTTAAGAATGCTCTGATCAAGCCCTCAGCCGAGGGATCAGGATCAGCTTCAAAGAGGTACCCAAAAAACTGAGAGAAGCCCACAGCAGAACATTCCTCAACATCCAAATCCACCAACAGTTCCTCCTCAGAGTAATCTGATAAGTCAGATACTCCCTGTGGTTTCGGCAGGGAAGACCTGACTGAAGAAGGGGCCTGCCAGGAGTGGAAGACACCCTGTAACTGGGATGGAAAGAGCTCCAATGTAGACCGGAGGTCTCTAGTAGCAGCCTTGAACTCTTGCACCCAAACTGGCTCTAATGCATGGCTGGAGGTCCCTGGGAGAGACTCTGGGACATCAGAACATGCTGGGCATAAATGACCTGAGAATTCTCTAGGTAACCCTGAATGACATGAGAAGCAATGCACAATAGGGGACACAGAGACCCCAGCGTCCTTAGTCTTAGGCCTGGCCCCAAGCTCTAACGGATTAGACATACTCACAGTGTCAAAGCATTTAAAGTATAAGGAATCCCCAAATACAGTGTGTAAGATTAAAATTTCACCCCAGAAATCAATAAAATGCACTTATCTGGCAGGCGAAAGGTACATCTGCAGAGGAGAGAAGGACAGTCCAAGCCCTATGTAGGATACACGTTCAGGAAAAGACACAAAATGGCTGCTGTAGCGGGAGCCAATCATAAACGAGCGCACGAAGCAAGCACTCATGGGAAATGTAGTTTTCCCAGAAAAAGTACCCCAACAGTGCCCGAAGCCCCCTGAGCCCCCCAACACACATAAAATGTTAACCGGATGACAGAGCAAGGGAAGAAAATTAAAATGAGCCATCTCTGAAGTTGCTACATTGAGCAGTTGCAGAGATATGTCCCAAACTGTACAATCCCATAGAAGTGAATGAAGCAGTGGCCTCTATGTGAACACAAATTTTAAAACCGTGGATTAAAATTATATGAAACATCACTAAAACATGTTAGCAGAACCAAAAAAACACTGAACCCAGTAGGGAAAGTGCCAATAAACCCCTAAAAGATACAAAACCAGCAGCTAAAGGGTTAAGTTACCACAGAAACTTGCTACAAAACACCCAACAGACATACAGATAAACCCAATGAGTGCAGGAGTGTGCAATAGGAGCTCCAAAGGAAAACCCCTGTGCGGAGGGGCACTGTGGGACATGTGGACCTGTGGCACTCAAAGGGTTGCTCACCATTCGTGCAGATCTTCTGTCTTCAGATTACCATGTATTAAGAATAAACCTCAGTGAGCAACTCCTGAGGAAAGAACTTGAACCCCAAATTTTCCCCCCAGGGCCATAAAAAGCACCTGGATGCTGAGCTAGTCACATCTAAGAGCATTGTCAGTTATAGTAATCCGCCTAATGGTGGTATTCCATATCTAAAAGAAAAATAAAAAAATTAGCTAAAACTATAGCAGAACTGTTCTCTTGCCTGTGTCTTCACCAAGGAACAAATCTTAATGGAGCTGGTTGGGTAGCTGCAGCCAAGGAGGGAAGGTAGGCTCCACCTCCTGCATACAATTCTAGAATTGTTCCTGCCTAATTAAAGGGGCAGATCGCCTACCCAAAGTTACCAGTAACCTGTATTGGACGACAGAAAAAATACGGTTAATTTGTTGAGATTAGCACCTTTTTCTCATCTCATGTGCATTAACAGACAATACAACATCATCACTTCTGAGACACCTATCAAGATTGCAATGGTAAGGGGAGTCCTGGAAAAGGCAGAAATGGGAGCCTCCAGAGAGCATATGTAAGACTTTATTTTAGGTCTCAGAAAAAAAAAAAAAGAATTTTTAAAGATGCTAGTATCGAGTTCAAGGTATATAAGCATATATAACTTTTGGTAATTTGTAGGTGTGAACGCTCCTTTAAGATGCAGGAGAGCTGATTTACACGGCTGATTGTCATGACTAACTGGATCTTTACAATACCCATATTAACTATCTAGTCAATAGAAGGCCACAAGAGAGTCAGCTAGTCATATGTGGCTGATGGTGACCTGGGCTACTCATCAGTCACACCCCTGACACACCAACCTAGCGACAGGATTGTTGTTGTAAAGAGACATTGAAACAGTAAACCTTTATTCTGACTTTACATATTCTGTGTACATAATTCATACAGTGAAATGGTCTGCGTATGTATAATTTTTTGTAGGGGAGTTCATATTCACCTATTATTTATGTCCCTGACAGTGAGCTACTTGGATCTCCATTTCCAGAGACCACCATAGCAGTATGTAATACGTTACACTCGCTCGCTGCAGCTCTGTAGGCTTTTTTATTTACATTTTATCACTATCTGCCTTCAGGTTCCCTGACACAATGCTGTCTGCAAACAGATGAAGGGAGCTCACTGTCAAGGGCATACAAGTATAAAGAAATATTTGAAAAATAAAAAATATATAAAAAGTCTAGGCAATTTCAATGTACATATTATTTACTTTCAGAAAAATAAAAGTCATAATAAAGGGTTACTATTCCTTTAAGAAGCACTGGCAGATTGATCAGTGCTACAGTACAGTGCTGTATGAGTCACCCATGTTAACACCTTAAAGGGATAGTAATGTTTCATAATAAAAGTAGATCTAATTAATCATCACAGTATTTGGACTGGAGCTGTAGTTCAAGAGTAATTCAATGACAAAGTATCCCCCTCCCGCCCCTTTTACTGATGTAACACTGCTCAGCCAGAGCAGAAGGGAGGTGCACAAGTAGATTGCAGAGAGGGACAATCTTCAATTAAGATAAGGGAAAAACCCTGAAAAACTTGTCAAGGGGGGCAGGGCTTTCATTGTTCTCGTAGGAAGAAGATTGTCCCCTGCTGTTATCTGTCTGGTCTATGGACTGTATTCCACATCTGAGAAGAGATGGCTTACACTAGGTAAAAGGGGCGGGAGGGGAAACTTTGCTTGTGAATATCTCTGAAACCATAAAGGTTTGAGATAAGACTTATATTGTTCTTCATGTTTTTTTAAGGCCTACAAAATAAAATAAAGTTAAAACGAAGTATTACTATCCCTTTAATGACACAGGACATACATGCACGTCATAGGTGGATGTCCCTAAAGGACCCATGGCGTACATGTACGTCATCGATTTCAGGGCTCCCCATGTGGCTACACACTGTTCAGGAAGCCCTGAGTCGGAATTAAAAAAAAAAAAAAAAAAAAAAAAAAAAAAATGCTCTGTGGTCCTTACGTGTCGGCAGTGTGCCTGCGTGCCGGTCCATAAGGGGTTAATATAGCCTTAAAAGGACAATATTACTAACACACATATGTTAACTAATACCCATCACTGTAACAATGCTTCCTGCCTCCAGACCACCTTCCTTTAGAAGAATCACAATAGACTAAAGTAGAGAGCTCAACACTGTACACAAGGATAAGTTCATTTCAACAAAGGGTCATTCAGAGTATAAAAGAATAGTATAATAGCGTTGTTAGAATTGTCTCAATATGAACCGCATCATGGAACACAAAAAAAACTCAACTGAATTAAATGTGCTTTTAAACCCTTGAATGCTGGAAAGGTCTCGCACACTTTGAGAAGCAATGTGTTGGAGACAAATCTACCATTCAAGGAGTTGAAAGTACCATTTAAACTGGCAGTAAAAGGTCAATATAAGATTTTTTAAAACTATAGGCATTGTTTTCACGTGTATGTAAGCCAAGTTCTCTTACCTTAAATCTCCCTTATTCCTTCAAAGTGGGTGATATCAGAACCTCACCCTGTGCTTATGGGGGATTTTTCTCTTCCCAATTGAACTCCATTAATACAGGGCTTCAATGAAGAGGACATTAATATTCTTTATTCTCCCATAAGTGGTGATTGACATGTTACCATCGGCCATCCCTGAAGATCTCAATGATCTTCAGAAGAAACAGAGAAGGAATAGGAGGACGTTAAGATATAGGAACTCTGTTCCAAGGGATGTGAGCACACTGTTTATAGTTTAAAGGGGAACTCTCACCTACAGTAAAATTCTTCTTCTTATATTAATCTTCCATGCCAATACATTTTCAAGACATTTTTTTAAATGCTGTATTGACAGAGATATAGGCTTTTTAATGTTAGCTCGTGACGTCAGTTCAGGACAGGCTGCGGTACAGCTCTTTACCGCAGATTGTCAAAATCTTAGCCTCTTTCCCTCCCAAGTTCTTTCCAGTTACCACATCCTCCGATGATGGAGGAATTCAGTATGTGAGATGGAGGACCCCTGACACATTTAACCTGATGAGCAGGCACTCTGGGACTCATTTATTGATTCTGTTTCATTGGTTCTGTTCTTGGATGCAGTTAAGAAGTTGTGTTGCAGAGACTGTGTCCCGAGTCTATTCCTTGTGTCCTGTGTCTGGAGTCTTTTTTGTGGGAGTCTGTTCCTCATGCCTATACACAACTCCTGAATCAGTTTCATGTTCCAGAAACTGTGTCTGTTTTTCAGTCAGTTCATGTGCCTTGTCAGCTTGCGCTACACTCAGCCAGCTTCTGTCTCTAATGTGATAAACTCTCCAGTAACTATGTTATTCTATAGAGATCCCAAGTTCAAGTAATTGTAATACATTGTCTCCATAGATTAACATTGTACATGGAGAGTTTATCAGCTCTGCTTTATCACCTTTTTATCACACCTTAGTGCATCTCCCCTCTGGTGGCTGCTACTTGTTACATCTGAAGTATTGATATCCCCTAAATCAGTATCGTTTTAATCTGCTCATGAAAGAGACTCTGTTGTCCTCATTACATCATGTCCTAATTACATCATTGGCTGGATGTGTGTTGTACCTTTGCCAAGCAGGTCTACTGCCTTGTTCAGTCCTTGAAGATATAAATGAAGAGTCCAATGAAAAGGTAGAGGCCTTGTGGGTTGAAATACACAATGGTGCACACATAATAAAAAAAGGTTAGTGGGGATTTGCTAAAAGCCACGTAATATTGGGGAGTTGGAGGAAGACGGACAGACAAGACAACTTCTAGCGCTAACTCACCTAAATGTGTAAAGAATATGTGTGTATATTACCTTGTAATGCTATTATTTATATTAAAGTGTCCATTAAATAATTTTGAAGGTAACTGAAGTGTGCAGCAAGGAATAAAGGGGTTCTCCAATCCCCCAAACAAGTGCAAACGTAGAACAGACCATAAACCTGCGCTCCTCCAGTGAACTAGTGATTGGTGCGCCCTATATTGGGCATATATAATAACACTGTGTATAAAAATGAGGCATTAGTGCCAACCTTTTTAGGCCCAAAAAAGAGGGGGTAAGCTTGCCAACCACATCAAGGTTCCTCATTTGTGGCAAGTACCTACTCTCAACACTTAACCCCTATCTAAAAAAAATAAATTAAAAATGTTCACTGAAGAGATGTTATTATAACGACCCCTTTTCTTTATATTTTGTCAGATGTATGTAGGTCCCCATGTATGCAATTAAAAACAATGGACAAACAATTTAAAAAAGTGCGAGAAAGGACTTGTGTACCTGTATTGGGGAGAGATCACCACACAAGAGCTGGAGCTCACAGCCCTTATAGGCAATCGCCCCCACAGGTCACATGTGGAATAATCAGTTGGAAACTAGCAGCATATTAAAACCTTTAATATAAATAATAGCATTACATATATTTTTTACACATTTAGGTGAGTTGGCGCTGGAAGTTGTCTTGTCTGTCTGTTTCTATCTATCTCCATTGCTTTCCTTAGCAGCTTCTTACTGTCCATTTTATTTATTTTTCTTATTTCAGGTCCTAAGAGGTTAATTTTGGGTCAATACAAAGAACTAGCTAATGAATTATTTACGCAAAGAGCTTAGCTAAGAACAAGAGGTCATCCATTAAGACTACATGAAAGGCTCTTCTGACTAAAACAAAGGCAGGGATTCTTTACAGTAAGGGTGGTTAAGATATGGAATTCTTTGCCTCAGCATGTTGTACTTGCAGATAATGCAACTGCTTTCAAAAAAGCAATGGATGCCAATCTAGCATAGAACAATATTAAAAATTATGACACATGGCTTCAAAGCAGATATGATGTGGATCCAGGGAAATATCTGACTGCCATTTGGAGTCAGGGAGGATTTTTTTACCCACTTGGGGCTAAATTGGAAATTGCTCCAGAGGGTTTTTTTTTTTGTTGTTGTTTTTTTTTTTTTGCCTTCCTCTGGATCAACTGGGTGTTTTGGCATGGGCTGGACTTGATGGACACATGTCTTTCTTCAGCCTCATCAACTATGTTTCTATGTTTGATCCCTTATACTATGAACCCAGAAATAAGATATTTCAGGGATATAGATAATGATCTGTGGAGAATTACTGCCATAGACAATAATCTACCACAGACAGACCTTGCTGAACTGCAATTGCTATATGTGTTATATGTTTACACCTGACCCCTGCAACTAAGTTCAGCTACATGTGTGCACCTGATCACCTGCAATTGAATTCAGCCATGTGAGTGAAACAAAGCAAATATCTTTATAGAATACAAATATTTCTTAATTCGATTTCTAATATTAGTCTTTTTTGTTTTTTAATTTTATATTGATAATATGTGAATGTACGAGAAAACAAATCACAGATTAATTTATTTATTTTGTCCATTTGAGCAAACGGTTTCCATTAAAATGTACCTGTCACTTTAAGATTGTTTTGTTTCATGGAGAATTAACTTCTGCCTATGTATCATACATACCAATTTCCTGTAAAATAAATAGTTTTTGTGACACTAACCTTTATGTTATGGTGTCACAGTCTGCATTTTACGCTAATTCCCTGGACAGTATGCTATTTAGTTATATATCTGGCCAAACGTATCACTCGCTTTATTAACAGTAATGTCCCCAGTGTGTGGGCTCTGCCTGGATTCCGTTATAGCACACTGTAATAATACCGGCCTAGCACATATCCAAATTATCATAAAATGTCACACTGTGCCACCACCAAATAAAAGGAAATTTCTCAAAAGCAATTTACATTACAAACGCATTGTGAAACATGGAGGTATTTTTAACTACTATTTAACCCTTTGGATGCCACAGAGTTATCCAATGCACTGTCAGAGCGACAGGATCACTTTAATCCTTTAACACCTTAAAGGGATAGTAATACTGAGATTAAACTGCAGCTCAGAGATTTTTATATATTTTTAAACCCATAGTACTATATTTAGTTACTTACAATGTTGTAGTTCAAACACTATTCCTGCAGAAAGGTTCACCCTCCCGCCCCTACTGGGCGCCTCCCCTTGAATCCAGTTATGGGACCGGACGGATGCAGCAAGAGAATCTTAATAAGGAAAACCCTGACCCCCTTGACGAAGGACAGCAGGATTTTCCTTTGCTTACTAAAGATTGTCCCTCAGCACTCTCCATCCGGACCAGCAGAGAGGATCAGTGACGTGGCCAGATGGGGTGGAAGGGGCAGCCTTTCTGCTGGAATAGTTTTTGAACTACAACACTGTAAATAACTAAATATAGCGCTGCATGTTTAAAAATATATAAAGACAACTCGGAGCTGCAGTTTAATCGAAGTGTTACTATCCCTTTAAGGACCAGTGATGTGTCAGGACCTTCACTGGTTTCCTTGCCTAAAGGACCAATGATGGTCCTGGCAGCTCACTTATTTTGTGCTTACAGCACTCCTGCAGGAGTTCTGTAAGCATAGGCGGGGTCTGAAATTGACCAACCCAAAACCGGAGTGGTCTCTCTCAGGCCCTCGTTCGGTACACCGGTTCATGTTATCAGTCTCATGTTCCAGCCTGCCAAATTCCTTATGGGGGCCTTAACTGGAATCTATCCCTAGGAACTTTTGGGTTAAAGTGATAGTAATGTTTCACAAAAACAGCAGCTCCAATTAATCTTCATAGTATTTGAGCCATAGAGAGTGTTATTTATATACTGTCAGAGTTGTGGTTCAAGAGTAATTGAATGATACAGTTTCCCCCTACTGCCCCTTTTACCTAGTGTAAGCCATCTCTTCTCAGATGTGGAATCTGATTGCTAGACTAGACAGGTAACAGCAGGGGACAATCTTCTTCCTATAAGAACAATGAAAGCCCTGCCCCCCTTGACAAGTTTTTCAGGTTTTACCCTTATCTTGATTGAAGACTGTCCCTCTCTGCAATCTACCTGGGCACCTCCCTTCTACTCTGGCTGAGCAGTGTTACTTCACTAAAAGGGGCGGGAGGGGGACACTTTTTCATTGAATTACTCTTGAACTACAACTCTGATAGAATTGAAATAACACTCTCCAAGGTCCAAATACTATGAAGATTAATTAGAGCTGATTTTATTATGAAACATTACTATCCCTTTAAGGACCAGAGGGGAGTCTAACACATTACTAAGCAATGTGTTGTACAGCCGTCTGGTCAATAAAGGGTGAAGTAAAAAAAAAAAAAAAAAAAGTAATATTTCTGTGCCTGTAAGAATGCATAAAATGAAAATTTTATTTTGATTTAATAGGAGATGGTTTATTCATAGTGGTTCTTATGAGTAACGACATTAGATGATTAAAGGTTATTATAGTTTTCTATGGCACTGCTACCAGGCAGCTGGAAGAGAAACACATATTGCCAAATATTGCAGATTAGGGAGGTTATATCAGAGATGAGCATGAACAGAATCAGTATAATCCATCATTTATCTATGAAAAATCTCTCCTTTTCTAAAGTAAAACACTGAGCTAAGGGCAGAATAATTCTAAAATCTCACTTTGGCCAACCTCTATAAACTAGATTGAATTTCATGTACAAAAAAATAAACAACTTTAACCCTTTGAATGACAGTTATCAACACATTTCAAAGCGTACGCTGCAAACTAAATATTTTGAAAGAGGTTATTTAAAAAAACTACAAGGCTGATGTTCTAGAACTGGAGCAATTCTGAAGTAAACCAAATAATAATTCTCATTGTTTTAAAAAAGGGGCTTTTAACCCCAAGTTCTAAAGAGGTCTCCAACATATTGCAAAGCAGTGCATAGGTGACCTCTCTAGTAGACCTGTGCGCAGTAAAAACGGTTTTGTCCAAATGATTACATAAAATTTTTTTGCCATTTCAGATCTCGCCCCCCCCCCGACCAGAATTTTGGTGAAGATTTTTATTGCCAAACAAAACTCCTTCACAGATAATGTGCCCAGTAAGCAATAGTCATTACTTCACTTGATGTCAGAGGTCCAGCTGTGTCCTCAACACCCTGCTCCTGCATGTTGTAGCAAAAAAAAAAATTAAAAAATAAAACCAAAAACCTTAATCCTTCTCGGGCTGTTTGCTCTAGCCAGAATGAGAAAAAAATTAACAGAGACTGGCTTTTATATGGCCATCCCTATTCATATTAATTCCCACATTCCCAGCCTCCCATTGGTGGATTTGTAGGGTACGCAGGGCATGGAATGTGCCCTCAGTAACCTCAACTCCCAGCCAATCAGCATCTAGCTGGAGGGGTCACAGATATGTGTAACTTCATCCTTCCAACTAGCCAATTTGGCTAGCTGGAGGGGTGTCTATAATTACCCGTTCAACTAGTTGTTGATTGGCTGGGAGGTGTGGTTACTGCTGGGTACTTTCCATGCCCTGCAAAACCCTACAATCCCAGCCAATAGGAGCATGGAAACAAATTTGGACAGGTATGGCTATATAAAAGCCAACCGTTCATTTCTTCCGCATTCTGGCTCAGGCAATGGTCTGAGCAGTATTGGGCGAGTTACATTGTAGGCAACAGAGGTTTTTTTTTTTTTGTTTTTCTTTATTTTTTGACACAACATGCAGGAAAGCCAGGGAGTCAATGACACTGCTGGACCTCTGACATCAAAGGAAGTGTAATATGTATAATGAATGATGTAAGCATGTGTGTAAGCATGGGAATGACAAAATGAAAGAATGGATTTATTTTAGGAGACTGGAAGCCAGGCATCAGAGCAGACATTCTGTCTGTGCGCCTGCGCCGTCAGTCCCAGTCTCCATTGAGAAGCATTGCAGTTACCACAAGGTAACCGGAAGGGACTGACGGCACAGGCGCGCAGACTGCACTAACCTGGCCGTCAGTCTCCTAAAATAAAGGATTTTTTTTTTATAATTGGATAAATTTGAGAGGTAATATATATATATTATAAAGCTAGTCGCTACCTGCTTAATTATTGCAGGGCGACTTTATATCGGATGAAAGTTCTGCTTTAACACTTTGAGTGTCAGAGGGGTATGGAATGCATTGCTTTGCAATGCATTCTGTACCCCTCTGGCACTCAAAGGGTTAAATGGAATTTTATTTTTATTTGTTCCCTAAAGATGCAGTTGGTTTGCTACAAAATATGCTCGTTTTTTTTTTTTTTTTTTGCACATCAGCCTCTTATTTGTTTTGTACTAGGGTTATGGTTTGTAACCTATAAAGGAAGACAACTTAATTTTATAATTCTGGTTGACAAATGTAGCCAATTAAGTGCATTAAACAATGTGCCCTCTAGATAGATACAACCATCTCAAGTTAGGGAAAAAAATATTTAAAAATATAATTAACTGAGAAAATGTACATATATGAAATATATGCAACAGTGTAGTCCTAAATCTTAAGTACCAGGTCACTCTCAACGTAAACCACTCTGACCCATACCCCTCCACATATAGCCAACACCTGACACTCTTGTTGTCCCTCCCCTACACAAACACCTGCTTGAAAGTTAAAATAATTACTGCAGTCATTTTACATAATGTATTCAGAACAGAATTTTTCCCATTTTTCCCTGCTCCTTGGTTCAAGATAACATTTTCATTCAGTACTGGATGTTGTGGATATAAAACTTGTCAGCAGGAACAAATTACATTAGACTCTGCTCACTTCCCATGGTAGCCTTACGACTGTAAGGATTAGCAAGGGTGCAATACACTTTCTTTAGAGTGTTAAGTATGTTCATACACTCTGCCTGCTACAGTTTTAAAGAAAAAAAAAAGAAAAAAAAGCCAGCAACTTTCATGTCTGCTTTCATCATTACATCCAGGACTCATTGAAAATGTTTTCTCATGAAAAAAGACATAATTGAAAAGTTCATAGAAGCCATCTGGATATTCTGACCAACGTATGGTAAATGAGTTTATTTATTCTTAGACTAGTTGAAGAGCCCGTGTACACGGGCCACAGTGCCAGCCGATCACAGTGCAGTCATGCACAGTAGAGACTGCCCGCGCCGCAGCTGATACAGAGCGGGGAACTCCGAATTCAGACCAGTGTCCTCTCTGCGCATCTGAAGGTGAGCAGGGAGGACTTTGGAGCGCCCTGCTCCGTATCGGCCGCGTCACGGACAGCCTCTACTGCGCATGACTGTGTCGTGACAAACTTTTTAGCGAATTATAATTCTTAGATGGTTCTCCATTAAGGATACTGCATACACAGTCCTGCACCTATTGTTCCTCCTTCCTCAGTCTAAACTTACTCATACATCACACAGCCCTCACTTTTCCTTTTATTAACACTTCTATTTCCCACCCACTATGAGATTTGTTTAGTCCAGCATCCTTTGATGCCGCTCTCCATGAACACTATCCCAGTCGTGTACAAACAGCAGTTGCATCTTTTGCTCCCTGGATCTGCTATTCACAGCACAAACTCACTCCCAGCATATTCTGCAACTTATCACAAACAGTATGTACCCACTCAAACGGTTTATATAATTATCAATGTAAATTCCCTTTCGCCATCAACAGAAGGGAGTCCAAGTCCCATAACATATCACACTTGACACATTTCTCCTGCCTGTGCTTTAAACACACCAGAATTGAAGACAAATGTTAACATAAGTGATATTAGAGTATTTTACTTATTTAGAAAACAAAAACACAGGCGCACACCATCTGAGAGTAATCCATATTAAAAAGTGGTATAGATAAAAAACTTAAATCTACTCACAAGATGTATTCTTGCGAGTGAAGCCAATAAGGAATTAATAGTGGAGTCTTCCGACAGTTGCAGGGAAGTACAAGCGTGTGATATTTTCCACACTCTCCTCAATACAAAGATTATGTTCGTTATGATCACTGGGAGTCCTAAGTTTGAATATAAACATACATCTGAGAGAGTATCTGAATAATCATATACCCCACGTTAGTGGCCCCCTCCGATGTGAAGACTCACCAGATGATTCATATGTAGCATTCGTCGAAAGCCCGACCCGGCTTGTAAATCAAAAAGTCGCCCAAGTGACTTTATATAAAAAGTTAAATGCTTTATTAAAATATAAATAACCCTATTTTACTTATTTACTAGTGTTACTCTAGTGCAGTGTTTCTCAACTCCTGTCCTTAGGACCCACTAACAAGCCAGGATTTGATGATTTCCTTGTTCGAGCACAGGGGAGTTAATCGATGTGAATGAGCCTCTGATCACCACACCTGTGTTCTACCAGAGAAATCCCTAAGTCCTGGCCTGTTAGTGGGTCCTGAGGACAGGAGTTGAGAACCACTGCTCTAGTGTAAGTCAAAGAAATTCCCTGGTTAGAAAAATTATTCCAGATCTGTGCCATGGCTCACATATACTAGTGAATTTTGCTAGTAATATCTGCAGACAGAAGTAAATGACAGATGAAAGAAATATTAAAAATAAATATAATTATATATTGAGGAGGATAAGAGGAAATATGGGAGATAATTTTTAGTCTGTGCTGTGACTACCCAGGGGTGGAAACTATGGGCAGGTGAAAGGGTTAGATTTGGAGAAAAAAAAAAAATCGTTCTCCTCTTGTAAGGATGTTTACAAGGTATATCAGCATAAGCAAGCCCATCTACAGTTTATCTATTCCATGTCCCCATTCTACTCAATGTCCTTTGTCCGATTTCACTTTGGTCTTTAATCTGGCACTGGATACTCCACTCTCTGCATACACTCTCTTAGATCTTGTCTCCTCTGCAGTAGTCTTAGTTTTTACCATGTTACAGATCAAAGCATTTCTGTGCTAATCTTGTCCCTTTAACAGGATAAATGTTGTGGCTGAAAAATGTTCACTGTATTAATAATAATAAAATTCTAATCACACAAATAATTAATGTACTTCCATGTACTATATATTACACACACATATACACATACACCTGCAGAAGTACATTAACATTTCTGTGATACAAAGTTACTTATAAAAAGAGAGGATATATTTTTGTTCTTTCTATCTTCATTGAACACACTGTATCGCTAGTGATATGGTGAAGAGAGTTGAAAGAGCAGCACATTTCATAGTGACCATGGGGAAATGCACAAAGATGTGATAAAGGTGTGTTCCTAGATTACTCTATGGAGCCAATGCACTAAGATTTCTCCAACTTGAGGTATCATAGTGAATAGGCTCCATAAAGTAACACAGAACTTGGAGAGTTTATATCACTGGAGAAGCCAATTTATTATGTTTATTTAGAGGTTTTTTTTTTAATATATATTGGGGTCATTCTTAGGTTTGTTTGTAGAGTGGTTTATTTCTTTCCTCTGGCTCTAGTGTGGTCTCCTGATTATCTATTAGTTATCATTTCTGCTACATACAAACTCCTATCTATATCCCTAAATGGTGCTTTGATGCATTTGTAGAATTTAATTTTTTTCTTAATTTATTCTTATTTGGGTTAAGGACCAGCTCTAATCAGGGCAGATTCTTCTCCAATACAGGTTTCTCACTTCTCACACAGTTTATGGTGTATTTTTCAGTTTGTGGATGTGCCATCCCCATTTTTGGTCTAAATGCACTTCTATGGTTCTCTCTGATTATCAAGAGTGATCAATTACAACTTATTACTATCAAATTCACTATATATCAGTATCAATAGAGTCTTATACTACAGGATACTTGTCTGTGTCATAACACTGTATAAGTGAACAATAGGATACTTGTCTGTGTAATGTAACTCAGTGTGAGAGCTGACCACCTAAAATGTCTGTCTATATTTTATCATAAGTCAACACTGCAGAAAGTAGACAACTAAAATTAATGCACCAGCATACCCTGAACAAAAGTAAGTACTGTATGCCATGGGCTATATATACACAAGAGAGGTCTCCAACACATTTCATTATCTCTAGCATGAAAGCGTTTAAAACATCCACCTCCACAAACTGTTTTCAAAACCTATACCTAAAAGGGTAGCAATGGTATGCAAAGTAATACTTTTTCAAGTTTTATTTTCCGTTTATTTATTTACTTGAGCGCTAGCTACAATCACTTGATAACTTTGTTGAGGAAACTTCAATGGCTAGAACAGATTCTCAGTGTTAGTCCTTAGGAGTCATTAACAGGCTCACTGACTGCAGGCTGCAGGCTGAGTCAGACCCTATTCCTCTTTTGTATCAAGATCCTGGGTTCCTGCTCCAGTTCCTGTTCCTAGTTCCAGCCGAGACTTCCAGTGGCTAAGGCCTAGTCTCCAGCACAGTGGTTTAGCTTGGCAACCTATTATTTCTGATAGCAGGCTTGCTGGCTATTACCCTGTGCTTATTCTTATTGTATATATTGTATATATCCGCTGTATGTCATTTGTTAATAAACTGCATTAACTAAACCGTACTGACTCCTGAACTTCTCTGGGTAACCGTGAGAGACGCACACTCAGTAGTCAAAACTATTTGGTCATATGCAGGAGAACAGATAACGCAGTACCACAGGAATAAACAATAGGAAAGTCAGAGTTATTCAGAGTCAGAATCCGGGAGACAACAATCCAATACGAAGTACAGATAAGGGCAAAGCAAACTCAAGGTCAAACAAATACTTTTCAATGGATCAGATAACAGGCTAGTCAGGAACTCGAATAATTGAACAAGGCCATCCTAGTTGCCAGCCTATTCAAAGTATCAGTATCCAATCAACCCACAGGGTTAGGTACAAGCACAAAAAGAATAAAGAATGACGGTCTTGGGGACTGGAGCTGAGAATCAGTGGTATAGACACTAGATCTACCCAGTCAATGGCCACCCACCATGCAAGCTATGTAATAGCGTGCTTAATGGTGGCGCTATAGAAAAAAAATGTACCATTTAGGGGAGCTACAACCACCCACCAAGAGCAATAATCACCTTTTACTATCACTTGGAAAATATAAATTTCAAGAAATAAAAACACAAAAAGAAAAAGTGCACACAATCCAAGTGTAGACTATAAATATATTCTCATTGAGCACTTCCATCGTGTGAACTGCTTGATTTCTTCTCCTTCAACTTGGGAATCACCATTAAAAATCAAATGGGTATGCAACTCACCTTTAACAGAGGCAAGCCAGACTCTAAGTGTAATAGCTTTCACTGGATAACCCCCAGTGTCGGTATTAACCTTTATCTCCTCAGTCTTCTCAGCTTCAATCACACTCCTCTCATCAGTATCCAATTCCAGCGTTCTCGTTATAGGCCAAAAGATAAGCCCTCTATCTAGGGCCTTGTAATGCCAGTACTTATTTGTAGGTACTGCTGAAGCTAAATACTATAAGACGTAGAAGCTCACTGGGACTGAGAGTTTTCAAATATTTATTTATAAAATACCTTTAAATATAAAAAAAAAGTATATATATATATATATATATATATATATATATATATATCTATATATATAAAAGAAGACTTTGTGACTGCCAAAACACACCCAGGGGAGGCATAAAGCAGGAGTTACTACTCCTATTGGGTGATTCAATCATGCAGGGAGTTGGCCCGCCCCCACTATGCAGCCTGCCCACCACTATCAAAGTCAGAAAAAAACAATATGGCCGCCACTTGCTCCTACACCACAGACAAACACACACATGCCCCACTCACACAGCACCACACAAACACACACACACCACCACACACACACATGCCCCACTCACACAGCACCAAACACACATGCCCCCACTCACACACACAGCACCACATACACACACAAAGCCAGAAATAAATATGTCTGACACACACACACACACAGTCACTCACCCTGACTCCCAGTGGCCTCAGCAGGACCTGTAGTGCAGCACCAGGGGAACAAAATGGCACTCAAAGGGTTAAGGTAGGCCCTCATTGCTCAATTATTTCTTCACTGTCATCATTTGCCATGCAAGACACAGGACAGACAGCCATCAGGTACACACTTAACCCACTGACTGCCACAGGGTTGTGTATCAAGTTTTACCCCTCAGGGAGTGTGTTCAAACCCCTCACACTGTAAACTTGCATTTCCCTCCCACTTCTCCTCCTTCCCCAGCCTATTACTAACATTTTTCCACATTTATGTTAAGCCCCGCCCCTACTCGTGATTAAGCCCCGCCCACTTTTAACCCAGCTTGCCCCATTTGTCTCTCCACATCAGCACCACATCAGTCCCCTCCAGGGACTACACAAATCAGTTCCCAGGTATGAATACACTTCCCACTGCTATTTATCTCTGACATGCCTCTCTATACATTAACCATTTCAGTGCCAGAGGGGTGCACAACTCACGAGCGCATGTGTTTCTGCTCATATATGTTGCGTGTGTGTGTTTGTGTACATCTCTGTTACATATGTGTGTCCATGTGTGCATCTCCGGTTTGTCTGTGTGTGCGTGTCTTTTGCATGTTTCTGCCGCTCACTGTGTGTATGTGCATACCTCCCAACATTTCACATGGCCAAAGAGGGACACTGTAGTTTTAGGTGATATTGTTGGGGGCGTGGCTGGTGGGTGGGGCATTAGTAAGAATTTTTAGGTTATTTCATGACCTATTACTGGCTATTTATGTAAGTGAATAAATGATTTAGTGCAAGACCAAAGTATTTTATTTGCACAGACTAATGTATAAACACATATACTGAAGTTTATTGCTTTATTGCTGTAGAGCAAAGTAATACACACCACACAGTCAGGGCTGGTGCGAGGATTTTTGCCACCCTAGGGAAAACCTAATTTTGCCGCCCATTTCTCTCCGCCCCTTGTGTCCCACCCCTTTATACCCTGCCTACTTATACCCCACCTCTTTTCATGATCATCCTCTCTCTGCCCCCTGGGCCAGTCTGCCCCTGGTCTGGAGATGCCCCCCACCAGCTCCAACTTGCCCCTTATCAGCTCCACTTTGGCCCTATCAGCTGCACTTTGCCCCCCACCAGCTCCACTATGCCCCCAGCAGCTCCACTATGCCCCCAGCAGCTCCAACTTGCCCCCAGCAGCTCCACTTTGCCCACCATCCGCTCTAACTTGCCCCCAGCAGCTCCACTTTGCCCACCATCCGCTCTAACTTGCCCCCATCAGCTCCACTTTGCCCACCATCCGCTCCAACTTGCCCCCATCAGCTCCACTTTGCTCCCCATCCACTCTAACTTGCCCCCACCAGCTCCACTATGCCCCCTCAGCTCCAACTTGCCACCAACAGCTCCACTTTGCCCCCCATCCGCTCCAACTTGCCTCCATCCGCTCCACTTTGGCCCCCATCTGCTCCAACTTGCCCCCACCAGCTCCACTTTGCCCCCCCTTCAGCTCCACTTTGCCCCCCCCTTCAGCTTCACTTTGCCCCCCATCCGCTCCAACTTGCCCCTATCATCTCCACTTTGCCCCCCATCCTCTCCAACTTGCCCCCAGCAGCTCCACTATGCCCCCTCAGCTCCAATTTGCCCCCTATCACATACCTGTAGCTCCCGCGCAGTCTTCTCTTCAGTAATGCAGAGCGCGGCGGGAGATCATGACTCCCAGTGCGCTCTGCATTACTAAAGATCCGACCCAATGAGGGAGCACTGTAGCGACACAGACCTGACTGTGTTGTGGTTCCCGTTGTGGTGTGTGCAGGCTCAGCTCTTCTCCACTGCATGCCCGCGCCCCCAGTATGTGTGCGCCCTAGGCCGGCGCCTACCTCGCCTATAGGTGGAGCCGGACCTGCACGCAGTCTGACCTCCTAAAAAGAGGGACAACAGGGTGGGAAAGAGGGACAGAGGGATTTGGCCCTCAAAGAGGGACTGCCCCTCCTAAAGAGGGACACTTGGGATGTATGGTATGTGTCTGCCTGTGTGTTTGTGTTTTTCAGTGTGTCTGCATTTCACACACATGCGCCCAACGGTCATGACATGACGGGCAACGCTGTCCCACATTGCTAGTATATTATATATATATATATATATATATATATATATATATATATATACACACACACACACATACATACACATACACACTCCACTATGTGAAATCACCCTACGCGTTTCTCAGCCTAACGCCGACGGAGGAGAAATCAAGGAGGAGAAGACAAGCAGTTCACAGGGTGGAGGTGCTCAATGAGAATAATTTGCAGCCTACGCTTAGAGTCTTCTTTTTTGGGTTTTTATGTATGTTATGTTTTGAAAGGACTCTCTTACTGGAAGTCTTCAAGCAAACAGCTGCACCGTTGAGTGGAGAACTTATTAAGGACTCGCGTTAATTCTACAGTTCATATCTGATTTTTTATTGCCATTTCTGTTGTAATCAGCACTGAGGAAATTTGTGTGTATAAAATATCAAGAGGAGAACAAAGGAAGGAGCAGATGGCCACTAAATAGAACGGATTACTTGCCCGCGTGAGGCAGTGATTCTCTATTGCTCTACTGACAAATTTATTTTTTTACATGTCCATGATATGCCTAAGACCTCCAAAGTATATTTCCAAAGTCTGTAAATATTGTTTTATTTCTGCAGTTTTATTAGGGGTCATAGGTACTAACAGCAGGCTAAGGATGAAGGTTTGATACCTTAACTGTGCCTATATTGCTGCAGCTATGTTCTATTGAGTCACAAGCACCAAAAAGATATAGAAAAGAATGGAGGGGTAGATCTGTTAAAGGCTTACAAAGAGTCGCAACTACCCAGCACTCTGTCAATAGTAAGAAATAAAATAGACAAATGCAGTGGCATTGGAGGAGGTAAATGTCCGATAACCAGTACAGTGGCAACACCCCTCCATTGTCTTCGTGTCATACAATGCAAAGCAATGTGCTGCATAACCTTATGAAGGGAAGTGTCAACAATAGGATTTTAGTCTTACTTGTTAAATCCTTTTCTCTTAGTCCATACAGGTTACTGGTAACTTTGGGTAGGCGATCAGCCCCTTTAATATGTAGGAACAATTCTGAGAAGTGACTGCTGGGTGAAGCCTACCGCCTCTCCTTAGCTTGCAGCTAGCCAATCCCCAACCAGTAAGATTTGAAGACTAACTATTGACTAGGTAGTAAGAAGGTAAAGGAAGATTCATGTGAGCATGAACCCGAAATGACCCCCACATTATGCACCAGTAGAGCCAAGCATGGTTCCTTGACAGGGTGGGAAACCAGTAACCTGTATGGACTAAGAGAAAAGGATTTAACAGGTTAGAATAAAATCCTATTTTCTCTGTTGTCCAATACAGGTTACTGGTAACTTTGGGATGTCCAACTATTAAATTCCCCAGAGCGGAAAGAAAAGCAAGGACCTGGAGCAGGCCCCCAAAGTCACCAGAGCACCAATGACCCTACAGATAATAAATAGCTCAACACTAACCGCAAAGTGTCAACGGACATTGAACAGGGTAAAAACAAACCCCATGAACTGTAATACAGCACACTGAACTAGAGCAAACAGGGCTCAAAAATGAAAGAGTACTGAGAGACCAAAGTGAGCCTAGACAGGCAATGCTGCCTCCGGGATCTTTCTCCCAAAACTGGCATCAGTGATGCCAGCAAATCCACACGATAGTGTTTAGAAAAGGTGTGCACAGGTGACCAAGTGGCCACCTTACACAACTGATCAGCTGAGGCCTGGTTCTTTTAGGCCCAAGAAGCCCCGATAGACCTCATAGAAGGAGCCGTGACCCTAAAGGGAAAAGCCTTACGAATTGTGGACTTGATCCAAGAAGCGATGGGAACCTTGGAAGCAGGCTTCCCTGCCCTAGGACCCTCAAGAATGACAAAAAGCGTGTCAGACTGCCTCAAGGACTCAGTGCGATGCACAAAGAACTTGAGACAATGAACATCCAACAGATGAAGAGCCCTCTCCTTATCAGAAGTAGGGTTACGGCAGAAGGAAGGGACCACAATCTCCTGATAATGCGGAACTCAGACACCACCTTCGGGAGAAACTCTTGTGAGGTGCAAAGCACCGCCTTGTCCTTGTGAAAGACCAAAAAGGGTGGTCTACAAGACAGGGCATGCAGCTCCACAACTTGGCAAACAGAAACAATCGCCAGGAGAAGGCCATCTTCCACGTCAGCATACGTAGAGGAATGGTAGCCAAAGACTCAAAAGGAGGGCACTGAAGCACTCCCAAGACCAGGTTAAGGTCCCACTGAGGAGAAGGGAATTTAAACACTGGACGGAAAACCTTGACATCAGGAATGATAGCAAGGCGCCTCAGAAAGAAGACAAACAGCGCAGAAGTCTGAACCTTGAGAGAACAGAGACCCTTATCCACACCATCTTGGAGGAAGGAAAGAACTGCAGGATGGTCAAAATCATGTGACAGGTCTTTGTCAGCACACCAAAATAGAAAGGTAGACCAAACACGATGCTAGGCCTTAGAAGATACAGGCTTACGAGCACTAAGCATAGTAGCCACCACACCAGAAGAGAAATTGAGGATTCAATCTCCATGCCGTCAAAGCCAGACGGTGAACGTCATCCTTCCAGAGGTAACCCTGTAGAAGAAGGTCTGGGGGGGGTGAGTCGAAGAGGTTCCGCCACTGAGAGGTCCAGAAGCTCCGGAAACCAAGCCTGTCGGGGCCAGTATAGAGCAATCCGAATGACTGGGCAGTGCTCCAGTCTCAGCTTCCGAAAAACTCTGTTCAACGGGGGAACAGGAGGATAGATGTAAGCCAGAGGAAACGTCCACGGGATTGACAAGGCATCCATGCCAGAGCCATGGGATCCACCCAGCGAGAGCAGAACGTCAGTACCTTCCTGTTGTGCCTGGTTGCCATCAGGTCGATCAAGGAAGACCCCACAGCTGGATGATGAGGTTGAACACCTCTGGATGCAGCTCCCACTCTCCACTGTCCACTGTGTGTCAACTAAGGAAGTCAGACAGAACATTGTCTATGCCAGGAATATGAACTGCGGAAATGGCATGGACATGCTCCTCTGCCAAGATAAAATAGCTTTGACCTCTAGCCAAGCTGCGAGACTTCTTGTGACGCCTTGCTTGTTGAGGTAGGCTACCGCCATGGAGTTTTCAGACTGTACCCTGACCGGGCAATCCTCCAGTTGTCGTGTTCAGTGATGTAGGACATGAAATATCGCCTGAAGCTCCAAGACATGGGAAGGAGAGATTCCTCCTGAGACCACCGGTCCTGGACACTCAAATGCCCCAGCACCGCTCCCCATATGGAGAGTCTGGCATCCGTCGTCACTGTGGTCCAGAAGGGCAGCAGGAAGGGTCTGCCTTTCAGGAGATTGTTCAGGTTGAGCCACCACAAGAGACTCTGCTCGACATGAAGAGGGAGAGACAGGGATCTTTCCAGGAGATCTGGACGGCCCCTGCAGGCCAGGATCAGAAACCTCTGAAGTTCCCTGGTGTGTGCCACGGCAAACGGAACTGTTTCTATGGTGGAAATGAACTTCCCCACCAAGGAAGACAACTTCTTGGCTGGAACCAGATCCTGATACAGGATAGCTGGTACCTTCAGCGCAATCTGATGAGCCACTGCGTCCGTCAGAAACCCCATCCCCCTCTGAGTGTCAAAGAGGAGGCCAAGAAAGACCATCCTCTGGGAAGGAACAATGTCTGATTTGTCCAAGTTGATGATCCACCCGTGATGGGAGAGAGCATTCCGGAGACGAGGCCTTCAGAAGGAGGTTGTCCATGTACAGAGTCACCCTGATGCCATTCTGATGTAGAACAGAGATCAATGCTCCTAGGACTCTGTTGAAGACTTGAGGAGCCGTGATCAGGCCAAAGGGGAGGGCGGAAAACTGGAAGTGCCCTTGGTTGCAGGCAAAGCGGAGATACTGCTGACTCTCAGGATGAATGGTGATGTGCAGATAGGCATCCTGAAGAGCCAGAGAGCCCAGAAATTCCCAGGAGCAATGGCCGCTACCACCGTGCGCAGAGACTCCTGTCGGTACTGAGAACTTTTCCCTCCAGTGACCTCGTTGATGAGATCCTTGAGCTCAGGTCCAAACAAGGAGGATCCCTGAAAGGGAAAAGACAGGATAGCCTTCTTGGAGGCTGTGTCATCTGACCAGATCTTGAGCCAAAGAACCCTTCTGGCCACCACAGACATGGTGGATGCCCTGGCCACAATACGCACTTGCACGAGTCAAACAGGGTGGCAGAGACATAATGCTGGGCCTCGGCAATGTCAGATGTCGGGGCTCCCTGACGGACAGCAGAATTGAGCTGTTCAGTCCAAACAGCCGCAGCAAAGGTAGGGCGAATGGCAAAGCCTGTTGTCGCAAAAATAGCCTTGACAGAAGTTTCAAGCTTCTTGTCAGTCCAGTCCTTGAGAGCAGAGGCATCAGCCACTGGCAAGGTAGTGGATTTCGAAAGCCTGGAAACTGGGGCATCCACTTTGGGGGGGATGAACCCACTGAGAAAGGGCGTTTCAGAAAACGGATAAAGTTTAGCAAACTTCCTAGAGACAGAAGGTTTCTTGTCTGGAAATTTCCATTCCTCTGACACCAAGCGGTCAAGGGTGGGATTAGGTGGAAAGTAAGCATGGGTCCTAACAGGCTCCTGGACAACATCAGAGGGGTCAGAAGATGCCTCTTGCACCAAGGGAATGTTCAGGGTGGACAACCCAGCCCTGATCAGGCCCTCAGCCGAAGGAATGGGGTCCGCCTCAAAGGGGCCCCCAAAAAACTGAGATGAAGGAACAGCTGAACAGTAACCATCATCAGAGTCCACCAACAATTCCTCCTCAGAGGAATCAGACACATCAGGTACACCCGGCAGTTTAGGCCAGGAAGATCTGATAGGAGCAGGGGTCTGCAACGAGTGGAAGACCCCCTGTAAAGTGGATGGAAGGAGTTGTAAGGTGGACCGGAGATCCCTGGTAGTAGCCTTAAACTTTTGCATCCATATTGGCTCTAGTGCATAGCTGGAGGCCCCAGCAGGGGATTCAGGGGCAGCAGCACATGCAGGGCAAAGATGACCCGAGTATTCTCTAGGTAACCCTGATTGACATGAGGAGTAATGAGCAATGGGGGACATGGACACCCCAGTATCCTTAGTCTTAGGTTTAGCCCCAAGGTCTAACGGAGTAGACATTCTCACAGAGTCAAATGGTCAAAGTATCAAAACACCCACAATAAAGTGTGTATGATAATTAATGCACCCCAGAAATACTAAAACAAGACTTCTCTGGTAGGCGAAGGGTTAAACTGTGGAGGAGAGACGGAGAGTCCAAGCTCTGCGTAGGATACTCAATCTGCAAATACTCAAAATGGCTGCCGCAACGGGAGCCATTCGGACACGAGTGGGTGCTCATGGGAAATGTAGTTTTGCTGACAGAGTACCCCAACAGTGACCGAAGCCCCCAACATCACCAGAACATTGACCGGATGACAGAGCAAGGGAAAACCCACAAAATGAGCCATCTCTGACCAAGCTACGTGGAGCGGGTGCAGAGATATACCCCAAACTGTAAAGTCCTATAGAAGTGAATGGAGCAATGGCATCTATGCGGTAAACACGCGCCGAACATAAAATGAACTAGGTGAAAACCAAACGTAAACCACTCAAAAGCCCACTACAATAAACAGTAGATCCAATAAACACTGGTCCCAGTAGGGAAAGTCCCCAAATAAGCCCCCAGAAGGTGCTAACCAGCAGAAAAAGGGTTAAGTTACCACAGAAACTTGCTCCAAACACCTCACAGACATACAGATAAACCCAATGAGTTGGTGCGTATGTAATAAGAACTCCAAATGAAACCCCTGCGCGGAGGGGAAGCATGGGACATGTGGACCTCAGCACTCAACGCGTACTCACCTTTTTCAGCAGGTCTTCTGTCTTCAGATTATCATATACAGGGCTTATAATTTTTAGTCCTTTGCTACTAGCCACACCTGAAAAGTTACTCACCACTGAAAGCCAAAACATACCCACCAGGGCTGAATTTTCACTCGCCAGGGCTAAATTTTCACTCGCCACTGGCTAGTGGAAATTTTGAGCCCTGATCTTTTATCAAGAAGAAGCCTCAGTGGGCAACTCCTGGGGAAAGAACTTGCAGCCAAGATTCTCCCCCCAGGGCTTAAGTCCACAAAAGCACCTGGTAAACTGAGCTATCCACATTTGGGTGATGGGAATTGTCAGGGATGGTAATCCGCCTAATGGTGGTATTCCATATCTAACCGAAAAATAATAAAAAAGCTAAAATTATAGCAGAATTGTTCTCTTGCTTGTATCTTGAACAACGAACAAATCTTACTGGTTGGGGATTGGCTAGCTGCAAGCTAAGGAGAGGAGGTAGGCTCCACCCAGCAGTCACTTCTCAGAATTGTTCCTGACTATTAAAGGGGTTGATCGCCTACCCAAAGTTACCAGTAACCTGTATTGTACGACAGAGAAAACAAGATTAAAAAAAGTCTGCTCTCTATGCACCAGTACTATTACCAATTAATGTCTTCCTTGTCTTAGGGCTCTTATTGCCCATAGTATTGTTTCACCGATACAAGCATATCAGTGCTAGACAGAATCAGTTAGCCAATCATAGCCTTTGATTCCCTGCAATTGGAACAAAGATCATCAGGTGCAGGTATGCGGTGATAAACTGGACTTAAATATTCAGCCAATCAGAATACACCATTTATATTAGAACTTCTGCACAGTGACATCTTCCTCCATATGCACTATGTACACAGATGTGTTTATTTATCTGCTTCTGTGATATATAGATATAATTGAGCTCTCACAATGTACATCAGTTTCCATTATTTTTGCACTTTGGTTATTATGTTACTTAAGTCATTGGTGAGCAAATACTGGCCCTGGGGACACATGCAGACCTCATCTCCTGGGTTTATCAGGGCTGTGGGAAGAAGAGAACATTTCAGCTCTGCAAATCCTTTTTCCACCCCAAAAGTCGCATCATCCGTCTCTTGTCTCCTTTAACATAATGTTTCACCTTAACCTCTGGGATGAGTGAAAGGTCTCCAAAACATTGTGAAGCAATGCACTGGAAACCATTCTTGCTTCCATGGGGTTAATCTGTTTTTTTCAGTTTCTATGGAGAATTTTTAACAGTTCGCTGCCAGTGGGTAGAACAAAAGGTTAAATATAATATGTGACCCTCTAGAGGAATCGAGGTCCACAAACAAGGCTCATGAGATAAATCTGGTTGCCTGTTTCTGGCTTAGTTTATTGCACAAAATGTAATAAGTGGCCTAATGTAGTTAAAGAAATATAATCTGTTTAAACTAATGTGAAATTGTTGTATTTTCTTTCCAGGCAGCCGTGTACAAGTCAGATCGTTTGCTTGGCAATGCTACATTTCATTTTTCTTAAAAGGTTTTGTATTTTCACACATCCGTGCTAATAATGTAACCATTTTTCTAAAAATACAAAGTCTTGTCTGTTGAATACCTCTACACTACCACACTTTTTGGAATTATTTCCCAGTATCTTATTCAAAAACTACATTAAAGCGAAACTATGATCAATCTTATAATGAGCCCCAAATCCTAATTATAATAGCAATATACATATTCCTACTTGTATTTTCAAGAATAATTGCGACATTAGTGACAAAATATAACTTTTTGGGCAGACAGTCATCAGCAGGGATCTTGCCGTAGGAGCTCTCTGTGCTATCAGTCCCTTCTCACCTGATCTCCAGAAATGCTGGACATGAAGAAGTTATGTGCAAGAAGGGTTTTAGAGTTTATACAATATAATTCTGTGATCAACCACAAAACCCACTGTTCTACAGTGGAGAGAGTCCATGTATTGCTGAAGAGACGCAGCAGCTCTCCAATTGCCCAAGTCAGGCCAGACCCCTGTAGGCCATGCAAACATAGACTTGTCTGTGGGGGGATTCTGGGTAGACTTCTTGCCTGTCCAATACTGTTTGGGTTTGGGTAGGGTGTGCCTATGCCATAGTAGGTATAGACACCCTGGGCACATACACATACTGACAGAGATAAGGAAAATCAAGTGTCTTCTGTGGTAAAAATAAATGCTTGGGGATAACCACAAATGGGAGAGACACAAAATACTTTTTAAAAGACTAGTCGGCCAACCATATTATTAGACAAAGGGTACGATGAGCAGCAACAGAAAAAGCCAAATCCTTCCCAATAAGACTAGCAGAATCAAAGACCACTTCAGTAAGGTATGCATTAACCTCAAGGACTTAGAGACAGTCAAAACAACATCCTCTTTAGGAAAGCTCCCATGTACAGCTTTTACCACCCAAGCAACAGTCAAGGTTGGACGCAGAGTGGCACCAGAAGAAGCAAAATTTGCCTTTAACAGAGAATCCACAAGTTTATCTGCCTGGCCTTTAAGCACCATCACATCCACAAGAAGCAATGCTGTAAGTATAGGAAGAGGAGAAACTGAAGCATTTACTGCTGGAGACATAGCCCACCATGATAATAAAAACAGAAGATAATTATTACGTATGAAAATAAAGAGTCTCTTTTCAGGCATCTTCCATTCCTTCCAAACCACCTGGTCCAAGAAATGGCTAGGAAGGAAAGATAAAGGCCTCCCTTTTGCAACATTTAAATATATCTTGGGATAAACAACTTCATTATGAGGCATCAGAGATCTTCGGTGTCTCCAGAACTACGTTGATAAGACCATCAGCAGGTGAGCCAGGGTCTTCCTTGAACAAAACCATCCTCATCAGTCTCCTCTTCCACAGGAAAAGTATCCCCATTGCAGGGGAAAATTCCAACCCCTCCAAAAAAGTTACTAAGTATCTTTTAGAGGGGAACGGGACAATCCTGCATTCATGTCCACTGAACAGAGGAATGTATATTGCTCACAGAAGATAATCAGGTCATTAACCCTTAATGGCTCCTGTTAAGAGGAATAGGGGCCTGTGTAGGGACCACAGAAAAGGAGGGACACAAAGTACCAGTTGAAAACATAAAGATAACTAATTTGACATGAGGAGCAAAGGGTTAACAGGGAGACCAACCCTGGTAATAGACAGGAGAACTCCAAATAAAGAATACAGGACAGAAAAAACTGGGCCTCATGGGAAATATTTTTTGTTTTCCTAATAATGTATAATGGTGAGGCAGCTCTCCAGCTGTTGCATTCTGTCACTGCCTTGTTAGCGGGAGGCACCCCAAGAGCATCTATTATCTACAGAAAGAAAGGGTACAAGAATAAGCCCCCATTCACCCGTCAGAATCTAGCCACTGTGACAGAAATCTTGACTTTGTTGTTAGTGCCCCATCCAATAAGGCAATTGCAAGTGCCAATGTCTTAAAGGTTTTGCTGACCCCATGGCGAACACTGACAAAAATTAGGTAAAATTTTAGATAGTCAAGAAGGTCATCACCTCCAAAGAGGAGGGGGGAGGGTAAGGTGGACAACAGAAAAAGAAGAGCAAAGTACAGAAAGAGTAATTCCACCACAGACCCTTAGAATGCGGATATAAGACAGACAAGCAGGGGCATATTCACAGGACCTGTGCACTCTAAAACACTGGAATCCTAATCAGTCGTCAAGCTCCTATACATAATTTGTGATCAGACACAGCCAAGCTGAGATAAAAGGATAATGGCATAGAGAAAGCATCCTTTCGCAGACCCACACCCTTTAAAGGGGATAGTAATGTTTCATAATAAAAGCAGCTTTAATTAATCATAATAGTATTTGGGCCTTGGAGAGTGTTATTTCAATTCTGTCAGAGTTGTAGTTTAAGAGTAATTGAATGCTAAAGTACCCCCCTCCCACTCCTTTTACTGATGTAACACTGCTCAGCTCAGAACAGCAGGGTGTGTCCAGGTAGATTGCAGAGAGGGACAGTCTTCAATTAAGATAAGGGAAAAAGCTGAAAAACCTGTCGAGAGAGGCAGGGTTTTCATTGTTCTCACAGTAAGAAGATTGGTCTATGGACTGGATTTCACATCTGAGGAGTGGGGGCTTACACTAGGTAAAAGGGGCGGGAGGGGGAACCTTTATAATTCAATTACTCTTGAACTATAACTCTCACAGTATTGAAATAACACTCTCTATGGCTCAAATACTATGAAGATGAATTGGAGCTGCTGTTTCTGTGAAACATTACTATCACTTTAACTGCCGGCACTCTGGTCCATTTCCATTAAGGAGGCCCAGTACAGAAGCCCACCTAATGGGGGATTGCACAGCCCTGTATTCGTTAAAGAGGAAATACCACCCTTAAAAAAACCTTGTACCAAATAATCCCCCATCTGGCAACTAGCTGCTCAGTAGCGCTAGTCGCCAGAATTCTTACCGTGTTCACGAGAATGAGCCACTACTCCGGGACTGACAGGCAGGACGGAGCACAGACATCTTTCCATATTGACGTCGATGCGCCTGTGCGGTCAGTCCCAGCCGGCTCTAGGAAGCGTTGCTAGGAGCCATTCGGCTCCAAAAGGGACTGACAGCGCAGGCGCGCAGATGTAACTATGGAAAGACGTCTGCGCTCCGTCCTGCCCGTCAGTCCCGGAGTAGTGGCTCATTCTCATGAAAGCGGTAAGAATTCTGGGGACTAGCGCTACTGAGCAGCTAGTTGCCAGATGGGAAAATTATTTGGTACAACGTTTTTTTAAGGGTGGTAGTTCCACTTTAAGAAAGTAAGAAAGGCTAAGAGAATCTCTGTCCTTATGCACCTCTTTTGAGGTCACTTTTAAAACGAAGCATGTCTTGTGGGAGTAAAGTGGAGTAAGTAGGGAGTCTCCACCTCCAGAGAGCCTTTAAAGGGAAGTGCACGGCACTACTGGTCAGAGAATACTTTAATGCTTGGTTCCTGTGATCTACATTAGATGAAAGAGTAACAACCTTTATGTCATACTAGCCATTTCTTTGTAATATAAAAAGGTTTTGAGAAATTAACCTTTATTTGTTGATGGCATACTGTGGCACTTTATGCTAATTAGTTAATGTGCTTGGCTAATATTAAAAGGATAGTAATACTTGAAAATAATTGTATTTTATATTGTAGCCCTTAAAAAAACATGAAAAATGATATAAGTCTTATCTCCCAAACCTTTATGGTTTGGGAGATATTCACATGCAAAATATAGTAAAATTCTCTTTTCCTGGCTGTTTCAGCCAAGTCTGCCATCTAGTGGACAGATTTGGAATTCGGTCCACAGAGCAACTGGCAGCTCTTTAGCAGTGCCGAGATCACGATCTTTGAAAAGAACTACTTAATTGGAACTATCTACAAAGTGTGCCTGGCTTGCAAGCACACTTTGTAGACCATTCCAATTAAGAAATTATTTTTAAAGATGGTGATCTCAGCTCTTCTGAAGGGTGGAGCAATGACATCACTCCAGGGGAAACTTTACTTCTGAATATCTCCCAAACCATAAAGGTTTGGGAGATAAGACTTATATCATTTTTCATGTTTTTTTAAGGGCTACAATATAAAATAAACTTATTTTCAAGTATTACTATCCCTTTAACACACACTGTTCTATGTATGCATCTAGAGTTTACACAATGGGGGCATTTCTAACAGTACAGCGAGCAACATTTGGCCTCAAGAAACACTATGCCCCCTGAAAGTTAATTTCTCATTAACCATTTCACAGAAAAGGCTAGTACAACATATTGGAAGATTCTAATCCTCAGTTAAACAAACTAACCTTGTCTTAGGTTGACACGTCAATTTTAAATTAAAGAGACTATACTTTATATAGTGGCAATATGACATTTTAGGGATTTATTCTTATACTGGCTTGAATATGATCGTGTTACTAGGAAAACACTCTCCTCTCACAATGGATGGCAACAACTCTGCTCATGACAGAACAGTAATTTGACTTCAAGGATCCCAAAGTGGCACTTGGTTTCAAAAGTGGAAAATGGATACAGTGTTCAGCAACTAATGCCATATATCAGAATTTTGAGGACGAAAAATGTTGCTCTTACCTCCAAGAAAGCTAAATATATGTCTGACTAATGGATACTATAACAGCAATACAGCAAAATATCTTACTGTTTGAGTTTGTGTTACATTGCCATCTGCTGGTTGACTGAAGATATGGCAAGTTGAGTTTGCACCAAAGCAATTTCAGGAAATGAGTAATTCATACCATTACTGAACAGCTATGCCCAGCAAACTCAAATTCTAATTACCCAAAATCCAAAAGGTATGTTATGCTATTTAAAACTACTCTACTGATCATGGAAATGTTGTCCAGTTTCTGAGCAGAGTAATGCAGGTCTGTGCAAATTAAAGAGGATTTAGATACAGAGAACAGACAGAAATTACAGCTCCAAACCCATCCCTGAATGGCAATAAGTGAAAACAAACGAAAATCAAATCTGAAGTTATCATTTATTAAAACAAAACCCTTATTTCAAAACAAATAAAATAAATAACTAGTGATTTTAAAAGCATTTACAATTTTACGAAAAACTGAACATTTAGACAGTCTGCAGATCACTGCAGAGCATTAATAATAATATATGGATTATGAAGTGTACAACCACGATGGCCACTTAAAATATTAAAGGGGAACTACCACCCCGCAATAACTTAACATGCATTCATTGTTCATCTGGCGACTAGCTGCTTAGTAGCGCAAGTCGCCAGAAATATTACCCGGTTCCAAATATTTTGGCGTTTTACCAATGCTCACAGGAGCAGGAAGCACAGACATCTCGTACTTGGCTCCAAAAGGGACTGACAGCGCAGGCGCACGGACGTCACTGTGACAAGATGTCCGTGCTTCCTGCTCCTGTGAGCATTGGTAAAACACCAAAATCTTTGGAACAGGTAATATTTCTGGCGACTAGCGCTACTAAGCAGCTAGTTGCCAGATGAAGAATGAATGCATGTTAAGTTATTGCGGGGTGGTAGTTCCCCTTTAATAATACTGTCAATAAGTGCCTGATACATACGAACCATAGTAACTGCACAAGCTTTGTCATCTGATACTGAGAATTATTAAATAGTCCAGGTGCCCTCAAGGTCATATCAACACACAAACGGGAAGTCAATTGGTATAAGGAAGCAAAAAGACCGCCCACAATTGAGACCTGAATATTTAGAGCAGTGGTTCTCAAGTTTTTTTTGCTCAAGGCACACCTAACACAACGTCTGGCTTTTTCGGGGCACCCCTTATTATTATATGTCATTTGTCAAGGGTGTAATGAAGGATACAAATACATAAATATACAGTTGTTGTTAGACCTCAACTAAAATAAACATATCGTACATATTAATATCCTTAAATATACAGTTGTAACACTACATTCACACTTTTGTCAAAGCCTTACAGATAAAATGGGGCAACTTAAGTGGGTGTCCGTGGAACACCAAAGTGCCACGGCACCCTGTTTGAGAAACACTGATTTAGAGGCACATTAGGAGTAGCACAAAATTAAACGAGACTATTATTATAAAAAAAAATAATAGGCATAAAAACAAATTTAAAAAAGAATTGGGAGCACAGTATAATAGATAGCGCCCCCCAAGTTAATAAATAAATGCAGAATATAAAGACAAGTATGCTAGATATCAACCAGCCAAATATACATGTAAGTGCTAAATAGCAATGAGCAAAGATGCACCAAGTGCACGACAGAAAATATTCAGGATACTTATCTGATGCAAATCACAAATCAAGACTTGAGGGGAAAAGGAGAGCTTGGATGATATTCCTTTTCCCCTCAAGTCTTGATTTGTGATTTGCATTAGATAAGTATCCTGAATATTTTCTGTTGTTCACTTGGTACATCTTTGGTCTATTTCATTGATATTTAGCACTTATATGTATAATTGGCTGGTTGATAAGCAGCATACTTGTCTTTATATTCTGCATTTATATATTGACCTGGGGGTACTGTCTATTATACTGGGCTCCCAAGCCTTATTTTATGCTTATTATGTTTTTTGTAATAATCCTATATAATAATTCGCTAATCGTGTGTAACACCGCAACATGTGCAGTAGACACTGCTGTGCGTGCGGCAGTCATGAGCAGTAGAGACTGCCCGCGGCACGGCTGATACAGAGCTGGGCGCTCCAAAGGAGCGTCCAGCTCTGTATCAGCCGTGGCGCAGGCAGTCTCTACTGCTCGTGACTGCCCCGCGACCGGGTGGCTGTGACACTGTGGCCTGTGTAACGGGTGGGTGGTTCAACTAGTAAATTAATAATTCATAAATGTTATAGTGAACTGACCCATTGATGAGGGTTAATAAGATTGATAGATTGTCCAAATAATAAGTATAATGGTACTAGGTCAATAAATTATTACAATTGAAATAATAGCATGTAGATATCCAGAAAAAAATAAACAATTTACATACATATATTGCAATAAAGTAACGCACTAGTGAGAAGAGTGCTCAAAAATCGTTAGGTAATAGACCAGTGATTTTCATTTATGGACATTGTCATGCACAATATGTTTCTGTTATTATGATTGTTAAGTACTAATAACCACCGAATATTTATGCATTGTACCCTTCATTATGCCCTTGATAAATGACATTAAATGTGTTAGGGGTGCCCCGAAAATTCCAGATTATGTGTTAAGGGTACCTCGAACAAAAACAGGTTCAGAACCACTGTAATCCGAAACAAGAATATTTCTCATCTAGCCAAGACAAAGGTCATCATAGAAAAAAAAAAAAGGGGTTACATGTATGACTCGGGTAAAAGCCCTAATGTATGGTTCACATTTCAGACACCCTGTTATACTGAGTGGTGGTGCACCTCACCTGTGTAATTGTAAATTAAAGGGAAGCTGTACACCTTGAAATAAGGGTTTCTTTTTGACAAAAGGACTTGCCTAGGAATAATTTAATCATATAGTAGACGTATATATCGATTTACCTTTTTTTTGCACCTGAACTCTGCTGTGGTCTGTAGCTGTACACTATCATTTCACCATCTTGATAATGTTTACATGATTCTTAACCCCTTAAAGGGATAGTAATACTTTGTTTTATCTTTATTTTATTTTGCAGGAATAAAAAAAACATTAAGAACGATTTAAGTCTTATCTCTCAAACCTTTATGGTTTGAGAGATATTCCCAAGCAAAGTTTCCCCTCCCGCCCCTTTTACCTAGTGTAAGCCATCTCATCTCAAATGTGGAATGCAGTCCATAGACCAGAGAGATAACAGCAGGGGACAATCTTCTTCCTTTGAGAACAATGAATGCCCTGCCCCCCTTGACAAGTTTTTCAGGTTTTTCCCTTATCTTAATTGAAGATTGTCCCTCTCTGCAGTCTACCTGGGCACCTCCCTTCTGCTCTGGCTGAACAGTGTTACATCAGTAAAAGGGGCGGGAAGGGGATACTTCGTCATTGAATTACTCTTGAACTACAACTCTGACAGAATTGAAATAACACTCTCCAAAGTCCAAATACTATGATGATTAATTAGAGCTGCTTTTATTATGAAACAATACTATCCCTTTAAGGACTAGAGGGGTGTGCAATGAATTGTGCACCCTATATCCTTAATATGTCCTGAATAGGTGTGTGGAGCTAACTATAGATGGATAGCCTCACTAATGCTGGTCTGCTAAAAATAACTAGGAGGAGATCCATTAAGGTCCAAAGCAAGTCTGGAGATGCATGGAAATCACTTCACCATGAAGAATATAACACGCACTGCCATAGGCACTAAGAATTATATAAGAATTAGCATATAGGGTTGATGTAAAGCAGGTGATGTGTTAGGGAGGGCAAGTGGGGGAGTAGAGAGGATGTGCTCAGACTTCAGGATAAACAGCAGCTTTAAACCCTCTGAGTGCCACAGGGATGTGCAGTGCATTGTTCTGTAATGTGTTTCAATCCCCTGTGTGGGTAATTTAAATACATACAGAACCAGCTGATCAGCTCATCCCTATGGCACTCAAAGTGAGGGCAACTGGTGCGTTTGCTCTCCAGTACACTGCAAACTGTCCTCTGTGGATACATGGAAAGCTGCTGGCGATATTGGCACTGAACTCTGACAGCATACCCAGCTATCATTGCTTAGTGCAAGTGGTGAATAGCTACATTAACGTATAAACACACCCACAGGACTACGACAATGTTGACAAAGACATTGAAACATTATAAACTTGGTGAAGGCATGGTAAAATTGTGATGATGTAGGTGTATTAACAGGGATGTGATGGTACATATTAGTGCATATGATGACAGGGAATCGGTGCAGATACGTCACAATATTGCCAACCTGGACCCTCATCAAATCAAAGTACATCTCCCCAATGGAGTTATACTGAGGTAAAGCAACCACACACCTTAGGGTACAAACACAAAGTCCCTTTGATTTGAATGGGATTTTTAGCTACTTGAATGCAAGGGCTTCCAATGAATTGCTTTGCAATGTGTTTGTGACCTCTCTAGCACTGAAATGGTTAAAACTCCATTCAAATTAATGGGTATTTTGGAAATCTGCATTTTCCCCCATGAAGTAGTTCACGCATGTCAAATATGCAGCCCTAGGGCCAATAATATGTGGCCCTCAGGCAATCATTGTGAAACTGTCCAAATAGAGAAACTCTTTAACCCCTTAAGGACCGGGAAAATATGGGGTGGATTTAACTTACGGACCGGAGCAATTCTGACCTTTTTGACTATGTCTTTGTTCAACAGTGTTTTCCCTCTAGGTATTTTATTTCAACCACATAAATGATATACCATTTTTTTTTTACACACAAATAGGGCTTTCTTTTGATACCACACGTATATGGATAGCCCATTATTTATTTTATCAAAATTACAGAAAAATGTAAAAAAAAAAAAAAAAAGTAAAAAAAACCTCACCATTTTTATTTTTTCTCTTAGGATCATTTGGGCGTAATGGGTTAAATTTTTATGGAGACTGCATGAAAGGTATAACCGGTCATCCATACCTACAAAATGGCCAGTTTTAAGTGAGCACTGTCCCCCCAGGGTGAATATCCCCATGTCCCTCTTTCCTACCCTATTTTTCATTTTTTTTTTTATTAGTAAGACTTTGTGATGTGTATAAGTCTATTGAATTGCTCTACAAAAATCAAACTCCCGTTATTTTTTTATTAATACTTAGAAAACTTGTTTTTTATATGCCATGTTTTAATAAAATATTTGCTGCTGGAAATTTATATAAAAAATAAAAAAAGTTGCTCTAAGCAGGTCAGAAATGGACCTGCATCCAGACTGCCCCCAGCAACAGCACTGAAGGGGTTAAAACCACCAACTATTGCTTTGTTTAATTTGTCTGTGTGTCTGCTCTCTGCTCCTCTCTCCCTTACTTTAATACTAAGGAAGAGAGAGGCACAGAGCAGACAAAAAGGCAGTGTGTCAAGCACACTGCCTGTTTGAATGAAAATGCCAGTACATATGATTTCTCCTGGAGTGATCACATGTACCAGCAGAAGAGACACGGGCTGAAACAGAGCGGTCCGGTACCAGAGTGCTCAGTTTCACCTAGAACTCAATGATAGCAGCATGCACGAAGGCGCGCTGCTATCATTTTACCCATGACGTGCCAGAATAGTCATGGGTCCTTAAGGGAAGTTTACCCATGACTATCCTGGCACGTCATGGGTCGTTAACGGGTTAAGTATCCTGTTGCCCAGCATGAAGAAGTTAAAAAACCCCATTTAGATAAAAATATTCCATTTCTCTCTAAGTCACTTTAACCCTCTAAATGCTCAACAGGTGTCCAATGCATTGCTTAGATATATGTAACACTCCACCAGTATACATATGCAAATGCAAAACATCCACAATTATGCAATAAACAAGTTACATTTTCCTATGTATAATTGTCATACTGGGAATTATGTCAAGGTGAGAGAGCTCAGTGTTAACTACTATCTCACTTGCACCAATTAACTGCTTAATTAGTTCCTAAATTGCCAAGATTGCTATAAGAAAGACAGAGGGAGATGTCCTGCTTCTCTTTTGTATCTTCATGCAGTGAAAACTCAAAATTACAGCATGTTAATCCCTCTCTGGCACTCAAAGGGTTAAGGTTTCCTTGAGGACTGATAAGAACACCTCCCAGCTGAACAAGCAGGGATACATCACCTGAAATCTAAGTTCTTGGGAAGTGTTTTCCCTCTAAGTACTTTATTCTACCCATGAAAATTATATACCATTTTTTACTCACAAATAGGGCTTTCTTTTGATACCACATTTATATGGATAGCCAACCATTTATTTTAATAAAATTAAAGAAAACGGTAAAAAAAAAAAAAAAAAAAAAAAAAAAAAAAAAAAGACATTTTTTTTCTCTTGGGATCATTTGGGTGCAATGGGTTAAATTTTTATGGAGACTGCATGACAGGTATGACCAGTCAGTCATACCTACAAAATGGGCAGTTTTAAGTGGGCACTGTCCCCCTGGGTGAAAATCCACATGTCACTTTTTCCCACCCTATTTTCCCGCTTTTTTTTATTGATTAAATTTGGCTATGTGTATAAATGTATTACATGGCTCAACAAAAATCAATTGACATTTTTTTTTTTTTTTTTTTTTTTTTTTTTTTTAAATAACATTTTTTTTTGCAAAAAAAATTGTGGTGCCTTTTTATTAAAAAAAAAAAAAAAAAAAAAAAAAAACGTTGATTTTAGCAGGTCTCAAAATTGACCTGCATCCAGTCAGCCTCCAGCACAGCAGTGAAGGGGTTAATACCCCCAGCTGCTGCATTTTCTTTTAACACTAGGTGTCTCCTCTCTGCTTCTCTCTCCCTTATTTTGATAAGTAAAGGACAGACAGGCTGAGAAGTGACACAGAGACTGTGTAAATCACAGGTTTGACAAAATGCATCATTTTACCAGTGGAGACAGTACTTCTAAAATTTCTGGGAAATTGTACAAGCTGTTAAAAGGGATAGAACATGAAATGTGTTTTAATACTACACATATCCAATTTCTGTAAAGCTTTTACTTTTTACATTAACTTGTCTTTCATTGATAGATTTGGCTGTGTCAGTAGCTTTTAGTGGGAGCATGCTGCACTGCTGAATTGCTTGTGTGGGGGGACACCAAGGAGCCCCGTGCCTGGCCCTTCCCCTAAACATATCACGCACCACAACCCTTCTGAGTAATGGTGCAGAAAAAAATAAGCAACTCTAATACATTCTGTCAATAGTGCAAGGCTTGTGTGAGTTGTTGCCCCAGCCTCAAGCTGCTTCTAAATGACATTAAGTTGACCAATTTCATCTACACTCAGTATAAGCATGGTGCATGCTTATACTGAGTGTAGGCATACTGCATGATGTTATCTGTGAGACAAGGCCTCCTTCTCGGCAGATAACAATTAGGGTACAGGGCTGTATCCTCACTGGCGTCAAATTCTGAAATGGAGGTGAGGAAATTAAGATTTTGCATCTCTAGGAAGTAGAAAAAAGTACAATAAAACACTAAGACATCATTGAGACGGATACCCGTACTCAAACTGAGTAGCTCTGCCAAAACTGTGCTTCCTTAGCTCAGGATGACACTCAGGAATTCCACCAGCCAGGAACCAGGATCATAGCTCCATTCACCCAGTCACTTAAAGGGATAGTATTGTTTCATAATAAAAGCCGCTCTAATTAATCTTCATAGTATTTGGGCCTTGGAGAGTGTTATTTCAATTCTGTCAGAGTTGTAGTTAAAGAGTAATTGAATGATTAAATGCCCCCCTCCTGCCCCTTTTACTGATGTAACACTGCTTAGCTCAGAGCAGCAGGGAGGTGCCCAGCTAGATTGTAGAGAGGGACAATCTTCAATTAAGATAAGGAAAAAAGCTGAAAAACCTGTCAAGGAGGCAGGGAGTTCATTGTTCTCACAGTAAGAAAATTGTACCTTGCTGTTATTTATCTGGTCAAGCAGCCAGATTCCACATCTGAGGTGAGCAGTGTTACACTAGGTAAAAGGGGCAGGAGGGGGATACTTTATCATTCAATTACTCTTGAACTACAACTCTGACAGTACTGAAATAACACTCTCTATGGCTCAAATACTATGAAGATTAATGGAGCTGCTGTTTTGCGAAACATTACTATCCCTTTAAGCAAGACTAAGTGTAGGGTGAAAGCACCCTGGATATAGCAAGCTTTCCCCAAGCAGCAGGCAACAGCAGTGTAGGAGTAACGCAAGAATTCTTTATTACAGAACACACATGGTTTATATACACACATAACTGCATTATCAACACATCTTGGAATGCAATAGGATACAAGTCATTGCAACCAACATATGGGAGTATACACAAGGAATACAATGGGGCCGGTGGTGGAGGGGCACATAATACAAAGAGGCACGATGGGAACAATGCACAAGTCATTCGATGGAGTCTCAGGGGGGAACAAAGGACTGTAAACAACAAAAGGCATTTCAACATGATTACAACACACATAATCACCTCAACCACATAATTAAATGACCACACCAGACAAGAGCATAATAACACAATGTTATGTTCCTGTGACAGCCCCCCCATAACTGGAAAGTCTTTTGGGAGGAGGCTGACCCCCAGGCCCCTCAATCTGTCAGCTAGAGCTCAGACATCTGGAACAGGGGTGGAAGGGGGGAATTTTATAAACTTATAACTCAAACTATAAAACTTTAAGGAAAGAGGCTTGCATCATTGAACTTATTTTTTAAGCCATCCTATGGACAGCTCTGGTCAATTGACCATAAATCTCCATAGGATGGTGTAGCAACAGCGTCTATGTACAATTTCAGGCCACTGTGATACTGCACCTAAATTCAAGTTTATGCCGCAATAACGTTTGGGTAAAAAAACCTCTCGGCAGTGGGAGTAGCCTTGTTTTACTCAGGGGGGATACAATATATATAATTTTTTTTTACATTTTATTTACTACTATCCCTTTAAGGTGCCCCTTCAAACCTTAGTAGCCTTAGTCTTGTCCATCTCCCTTAAAGGGATAGTAATACTTCGTTTTAACTTTATTTTATTTTGTAGGCATTAAAAAAACATGAAAAATGATATGTCTTATCTCTCAAACCTTTATGGTTTAAGAGATATTCACAAACAAAGTATCCCCCCCCTGTTCAAGCAGATCAGAAGGGAGGTGCCCAGGTAGACTGCAGAGAGGGACAATCTTCAATTAAGATAACGGAAAAAGCTGAAAAACTTGTCAGGGGGGGAAGGGCTTTCATTGTTTTCATACAAAGAAAATTGTCCCCTTCTGTTATCTGTCTGGTCATACAACCTGATCCACATCTGAGAAGAGATGGCTTACACTAGGATAAAGGGGCGGGAGGGGAAACTTTGCTTGTGAATAAACCATAAAGGATTGAGAGATAAGACTTATATCATTCGTCATGTTTTTTTAATGCCTACAAAATAAAATAAAGTTAAAACGAAGTATTACTATCCCTTTAAGCTCAAATGTAGCCAAGAGACCCTTTAAAGTATGAAGAGCAATGATAAAAGTAGAGTAAAAGTAAGATAAAAGTGCTTATATAACATTAAAAGTTCTTATTTCACTGCAAAGAATTAATATGGCAAGCAAGGAGGGACAAACCGGAATGGGAAACACAGGTTTATGGAAATTGTAGTTTAAATTAAGCAAAAACGGAGCAATGGCTCTCTAATTGTTACTCAAATGCAATCCCCAGTATCTGGAGAGGATTCCTCTGGGCAATGTTACAAGCACCATCAGCCCTCTTTCAAGCACTGGAATGCAACAGGTAGCAAGAGAAGTCCCTTATGTACAGATTCCAGCCAATATGATGGCCACCAAGTGTGCACTTTTTTTTTTTAATTCAAATTTTATTACAAGTTTCAAATAGAAACAAGCAGGTCATTCAATAGCAATGACTACAACTGCGATACAGTGACAGTTCAAGTGGGCCAATGCAGTAGAATCAACCACCCACCAAAAGAACAACATACTTCAGTGCTCCCACGTAACACCACACAGAGCATCATGCAGAAAGCGTAATGGTGAGCGCATGTTCAGGGTTGCTCAAGGAATATACAGGCGGCCATAAAGAAGAAAAGAGGTAGCACCTAGCAAAAGAGAGAAGGAAGAGAAAGGGGAAGGAAAGGAAAAAAAAAAGGGGGGGGTAAGACATAGCTGGGGAGGAAATTAATGAAAATTGAAGTGAAACTCACCCACTGGACAGACAATACCAGCTCAGAAGTCTGTAAGGCATCAAAGCATGCACGTTCTTAACCCCTTAATGCCCGGCGTACGCATGCACGGCCGGCACTTAACAACCAGAGAACATTTTTTTTTTTTTTTTGTCAGACCCAATTCAGGGCTGCGCGCTGCTTGGGAAACCCTGAATTCCATGCCGTGCCAGGACCGTCACTGGTCCTTAAGTGCCGGACAGCCATGATGGTCCTGGCACGGCACTGGACGTTAAGGGGTTAAAGGCACCAAGACACAAAATAATAGAAAGCGTGTGCAAAAAAGAAAAAATATCAGAAAAATAACTGAAACCACAGGATCATAAATAAAACAAAGGATTATAAAAGAAAGGGAGAATAAATTAAGCTATAAATGCAGTAGAGAAAAGGGCAAGGAATGCCTTTCAGAAAGACAGAGGAAGGGTTCATGTATAGGACAGATCCATCTATGTCTAAGAGAGATGAAAATAAAATAAACATGAACATACAGTTATACCCAACTGATTGCCAGCCCAGCTCAAACAGCATAGATCAGGACAGGACCTGAGCACTCAGAATAAAATAAAGTGTTCTCTCCAGTCTTCAGGCGTCTATGTACCTAGTAAGGACTTGTTTAGACCAGTGGTTCTCAAATCCTGCCCTCAGGACCCACTAACAAGCCAGGACTTAGGGATTTCTCTGCTAGCGCACAGGTGTGGTGATCAGAGGCTCATTCACATTGACTAACTCACCTGTGCTCTAACAAGGAAATCATCAAATCCTGACTTGCTAGTGGGTCCTGAGGACAAGAGTTGAGAACCACTGGTTTAGACCAACCAGACAGATATACTGTGAGGAGAGGACCGATAATGCATGTCATCATCAGCCCTGGTCCACCAAGTCTGTGCTCTGGTTCAAACCAGCAATGAAGGCCAAAGAAAGAAGCTCACATAATAAGGGGATACACAGCCACATCCTAGCAGACTAAATCAAAAAAGATGGCCAACTATGAGAGAATCTTTGCCCTGCTTCATTCCTATGGAGGTCAATTTAAAAAAAGACTGCATAGGGATAAGGGAGCAAGTCTCTGCCTCTGAGAGCCTAACCAGAGGGTACTTTAACCATGGTCCCTGTGTTCCACATAAGATATAAGTGAAATATTATTTTATGATAGTTACCTACAATCTAATCATAAACTTGCAATGTTAATGCATGTGAAGACTGTTGTATATATACATACAATCTGTTAATTAATTGTGCAGTGTTAATACTGCTAATGTCTCGAGACAGTACTGCATATCTATGCAGAGAGATTGTAACTGGACTGTCCTAATGGACCATACAGTGAGAACAAGCATTTCCATCAAGCTATCTATGGTAATCTTACAGGGTTTGCAGAAACTAGGGGCTGGATTCAAATGCAGGAGATAAATGTTACCTCCCGTTTTATCAAAAACGTTCCTACTGAAGTCTATGGGGAAACCTGGAGATAAAAGCAGAGATAAAATTAGCACCTGCATTTGAATCCAGCCCTAGGACTGACTTATTATTTAGTTTATTTCACCTTTTTTTGTCAACCTGTTCAAATGGTCTACATTTTGAAAATTACTTGTGAATGTATTCATTATAACTAAAATGAGAATGCCTTTCAAACTCTACTTACATATTATAAAACACCATCTCCTTTCCTATAACTCACTGGCTTTTAAAGCACTTATATCCTCAAAAATACCAATATGACAGATTCTTAATTGAACATTGAAACTGCAGTCAACAAATTCTCCAAGGAAAAACAAATGGATAAGATATAAAATGATTTGTGCGCTAGGATGAGGACACAATAATTAAATAAGTTCTTTAAATACAATGTTGTTTGCAGTTTTATATCAATTTTCCAGCTTCCTTTCAAAAGCAATTCAATCTGCCTCTCCAAAAGGGAACCCATTTAATGCCAACCTAGAAAAACATTGAGTGACATTTACACAATAACAGAAGTGGCTTATTTCTTTTGCGTTCAGCAGCAAGGCAATCATAATCTTCCAGCTTTTAATTTCCAATTAAAACATTCATCTATTCTCTCATGACAGGCCCTTGGTACTTTGTGAACATTAACCTAATGTACTGCATATAAGACATCTGGCTTGACTGAAGATATTCATCCACACGGGTTTTCATTGCAAAGAGTCCCCAGAGCAGCTTATGTAGTGCCAAAACAGACAGATATTTTGTTTCAGGATAGCATAGGGCCTTATGCAGAAAAAAAAATGGGCGATTCTGGAGAAAAATCAACTGCACCATATGTGGGGGGGGGGGGGACTCCCAATTGATTTAAATAGTGCCTTTAAAAGAAGCATTTTAATGAAAATATGTTATAGAGCTTTTGAGTGACACGATGGTACTCCCACTGCCGGGAGATTTTTTTTTTAATTAAAAAACTTGTTATAGTTGATTTTTTTTAACTCAAACTGCAATTTACTATTCTGGCCACAAGGGGGTGCTGCTTCTACCATTTACTACAGGGAGCTATAACCCAAACTCTCCAAAAGAGTGCATCTTAGAAAAAAAATGTGCTTTTTAGACACTAGTTGGAGCTGTTGATTAAAAAATAATAAATAACCAAAGCTGTAATATTTTATCAACTGCGGGAGTGCCCTTACTGTACTCAGCAAGAAAAATCCTATAACACACTTTTTCATAAATGCTAGATGAGGTCTACAATGCATTGCATTGTCATACACTGGAGACATCACTATCGTTCATGGTGTAAAAAGCCCCAATGCATAAGATACCTGTCGGGCACTCAAAGGGTTAAATACATAAGAGATTGGTGAATTTTTATTTGTTCCTTATGATGCTGTTTGTATGCTCTGAAATTGCTCATTTTTCCTTTTCCAGAAGCTGCCAGCAAAATTATCAGTCTGATCACACAATCGCCTCCATCAAAGAACAAAAAAAAATCTGAATGTCAAAAAACCATTATCACTTCTGATACCATCAGTGGAATGTGTAACGGTCATAAACTAGCAGAACAGCACTTGAGGGTACAACTTTATCCATCATCTGTCTAAGGAAGATTTTTTTTTTAAACATCAAGTCGAATAGGAGCGCTCTGTAAAGCCTCTCACTATAATCAATGGGATCATTATCAACAAGGGAAGATACCAGAAGCGCAACCCTCTGAGTGCATATTGTGTTGGATCAGGCCCGGACTGGGACAAAAAAATGTTTTGAGCAGCCCATGGGGGTGGGGGCGGCAGTGGGCATTCGTTATGTTTTTTTAAATGCCAGGGCCGGTGCAAGGATTTTTGTATATACAGGCGAAGGTGCATTTTGATGCCCCCACACCCCTCCAAACCAGACACAATCCCCTGCCCCGCCCACATAATCACCTCCACACTCTGCCCACCTCCACACTGCCCACCCCATCCTCCTCCCCACCTCCACATTGCCTACACTGTCCACCTCCACAATGCCCCTTCTACAATGCTCCCTTCATCTCCACAATGCCCTTTCCACAAAGCCCCTTCATCTCCACAATGCCCCCTTCCACAATGCTCCCTTCATCTCCACAATGCCTCTTCCACAATGCCCCCTTCATCTCCACAATGCCCCCTTCATCTCCACATGGCCCCTTCCACAATGCCCCCTTCATCTCCACCATTGCCTCTTCCACAATGCCCCCTTCATCTCCACCATTGCCCCTTCCACAATGCCCCTTCCACAATGCCCCCTTCATCTCCACAATGCCCCCTTCATCTCCACATTGCCCCTTCTACAATGCCCCTTCAACTCCACATTGCCCCTTCATCTCCACATTGCCCCCTTCATCTCCACAACTGCCCCTTCCACAATGCCCCCTTCATCTCCACATTGCCCCTTCATCTCCACAACTGCCCCTTCCACAATGCCCCCTTCATCTCCACATTGCCCCTTCCACAATGCCCCCTTCATCTCCACAATGCCCCCTTCATCTCCACATTTCCTCTTCCACAATGCCCCCTTCATCTCCATATTGCCCCTTCTACAATGCACCCTCCATCTCCACATTGCCCCTTCATCAATGCCCCATAAAGCCCCTTCATTTCCACATTTCCCCTTGATCCCCTACCTTGAGTCCCTGGTAGTCTAGCGGCGTGCCATAGAAGAGATCTGTGCCTCCTTCGGCACAGAGCTGAAGCTCCCACGTGTGGTTCTCAGTAATACAGAGCGCTGGGAGATGATGTCATCTCCCAGCGCTCTGTATTACTACAGAGCCTGGGTTGCCAGACCAGCCCACCGGGCAAATGCCTGGTATGCCCGATGGCCAGTCCGGGCCTGTGTTGGATACACTGATGGCATTCAATGGGTTAAAAAGCAAACCACTGAATTAAAGACCTGTTATCTTATGAAAGACTCACCTCAGAGGAGTCTACATCTGGAAAGGATTTGCAAGATTATTTCTTCATATCAGTTTATTCTGCCCCTCTTTTTGAAAGGTTGAAGAGCAGTGATTTTCTGGACATATGATTAATTATACAGTTTTATCTGACCAGGTCAGAGATCAAAGCTCTGCTGATACTAGATACAACAACTACTAAACCAAAAATCTCAAACAATTAAACAGACTGGAAAACAAAATGCACACGTTATGTGAAGTTAAAATAAATACATTTAATGAAACTAAAAGCTGTGTATGTAATAGGTCCACTTTAATAGTCATTGCTTATAGGGCAACTAAAAAAGTTAATTCCTTTATTAGCCAACCGCTGTGACTTCCTCTGGGAGGAGGACCATTAAACTTTCAGCTCGACATTATCTGTTTTGTGAACACGGCAAATGATGCATGGTAAAGAACAATTACTATGATTTACCAAATCCTATTTGGGATCGGACTCTGTAGAATACTCTGGCTGTGCAGCCCCTGTGAGTTTTTTTGTTTTGTTTTTTGGTGGGGGGGGGGCACCCCAGCACCTTCAGCTAGTAAGGGAACTAAACACAACCAGGAATTATGAGACGCTCAGTCACAGGCTTTACTAGTTGTACACTCAGCCCCACAGTCTGCAAGTTTCAGACTTGAAAGTCCTTCACTAGCAGTTTAAGGCAGTGTTGCTCAATCACCAGGCCTTGAACCTGTGAAGGTCTCTGGGAATATCAATACCAGTCCAAATAATGCTTTATGAGGCCCTTTGCATCAACAGGTCACTCTTGTGAGTTAAAGAAGGAAACCATATGGTTCCTGGCAGCAAAATATATTATAGAGCTGCATAAGCATTCCCACAAGACTGAATTGCAGTTCAGATGTCTTTGGTCTGTCTAGAAGACTCAAACAGTGCATGGGGGTCACATTTTAGACACCCTGTTCATGTTCCTCGCTGATCCATTGGGCTGCATAATGCAGGCACAGCTTCCTCTGCTGGTCTGCACCCCTTCGTCTGCTATTCAATTAACAAAAGTGTAAGTAGAAAATTAAGCAATTAACTATGCAGCTTTATCTGACTAAGGCAAAGAACAAAGCTCTGCGAAGATTAGACTCCCCAGCAACTAAATAAAAAAAAACCCTCTCAAACTATTAACCTGTTTGCAAAACAAAAAGCACAAAGTATAGGCAGTTTAAATAGATATATTTAATGCAACTTTAAGGGATAGTAATACTTAATAAAAATATATATTGTGTTTATCCCCCTGAGTAAAAAAAGGGTACTCTCACTGCTGAAAGGTGTTTTGTTCAAAAGTTATTAAAGCTCAAAGTTTAATATTTTTAGGTGCAATATCACAGTGGCCTGAAATTGTACAGTGGTGCTGTTACACCATCCTATGGACAGCTCTGGTCCATAGACCATAAATCTCCATAGGATGGTGTAGCAACAGCTCCACTGTACAATTTCAGGCCACTGTGATATTGCACCTAAAAAATTTCAACTTTGAGCTGTAATAACTTTTGAATAAAACACCTTTCAGCAGTGGGCGTTCCCGTGTTTTATTCAGGGGGGGTACCCCCTACAATATATATATTTGGGGGTTTTTTACATTTGAAGTATTACTATCCCTTTAAAGCCATGTAGGTAACAGGGCCAAAGCTATTCTTCTAAAAGAGAGTGATAATTTGCATGCTATCTTTATTGATTTAATACAATGTAATATTTTTATATTTACAGCAGTATTTATGTGGCTTATTGTGCAGCTGGCACAAGTCTATAGACATTGCAGTAATGTGATCTGAAACTGCTAGCCTCAGAAGATCACTTGCAGTCACTAGGATATCTGTCTTGCATCTCTTAAAACAGAGAACCAGGAGCAAGCATGGGAAAGAAGTGCTTGCTGTCTGAGACTGTAATACTAGTGTTTATTACAAGTTGCTGCTGACATTACTGTCCATCTCATAAAACTTAAAGGACTAAGAAAAGTATGTGTTTTTGCTAAAGAGTAAAATATTCCTTTGGATTTAAATTGGTCTTTAAATAGCTGACTGGTACAAAGGTCTCCAAAGCAGCAATGCGTTTAAGATCTTTGTAACATTCAGCTGGTTAAAGGCCCAAATTAAAGGGGAATGTTCAAAATCACTTATTTCTTTGTGTTAACATTTTATAGTTAACCCCTTAAGGACCAGCGACATGACAGGGCTGTCACTGCTGTTCTTGCCTAAAGGACTGGTGACAGTCCTGGCACGTCACATATTTTTTACTCACAGCGTTCCTGCATTAGCACTGTGAGTAGTAGCAGGGGACTGAAATTGACCAATCCAAGACCGGAGAGGTCACAATCAGTCCCCAAGTTCGGTGTGCTGGCACATGTGATCAGTCAAGTGTGTCTGCGCGCCAAAGTCTTCAGTCTAGTCCTTAAAGCGGAACTACCACGTTACTTAAAGTCGCCCTGCAATACTTAGGCAGGTGGTGACTAGCTTAATAATAGTTATTATACCTAAGTAGCCGCTTGTAAAGTAATCCTTAATTTTCCTAGACCGGAAGCCAGGAATCAGCGCAGACATCTTGTCTGCGTGCCTGCGCTGTCAGTCCTGGTCTCTCTTCAGAAGCATTGCACTGGCCTGAACGGCACCAGAAGGGACTGACGGCCCAGGCACGCAGACTGCACTAACTTGGCCGTCAGTGTCGGAAGATTAATGATTACTTTACAAGGGGGTACTTTTGAGAGGTAAAATAACTATGATTAAAGGGATAGTAATACTTAAAATGTAAAAAAAAAATGTTGTAGGGTTTATCCCCCTGAGTAAAACAAGAGTTCTCGAACTGCTGAATGGTGTTTCATTCAAAAGTTACTAATTTTCAAAGTTGAATTTTTTAGGTGCAATATCATAGTGTCCTGAAATTGTACAGTAGCGCTGTTGCTACACGATCCTATGGACAGCTCTGGTCCCGGGACCATAAATCTCCATAGGATGGTGTAGCAACAGCGCCACTGTACAATTTTAGGCCACTGTGATATTGCACCTAAAAAATTCAGCTTTGAAAATTAGTAACTTTTGAATGAAACACCATTCAGCAGTGCGAGTACTCTTGTTTTACTCAGGGGGATAAACACTACAACATATTTTTTTTACATTTTAAGTATTACTATTCCTTTAAGCTAGTCGCCACCTGCCTAAGTATTGCAGGGCGACTTTACCTAACGTGGTAGTTCCGCTTTAACTGCAAGTATTAACAACTACCCTATAAATACTACATATCTCAGACTATAGTTTAAAATAAATAACGGCTAACATAGATAGATACCTTTATTGGCTGAGTGGCTTTACAGTGCAAGCTTTGAGGACAACTTAGGTCACTTTTTAAGTTGTCTTGAAGGCTTGTACTCTAAAGCGGCTCAGCCAATAAAGGAATCACTTTTACTCTACTAGTTTCCTGCTTTTTCCATTGCTAACACTATACCATCGTCTATCTATAAATATAGATGAATTTCAAAGCACTTACAAAATCACCCATGTCACTATAAAGTATTAGTTCCACTTTAAAAATCAATGAGAATTCTATTTGCCCCTGTAGTGCATTTTGTTTGCTCCACTTATGCCTGGTACATCAGTCTCTTAAAAGGTTAACGATGGGTGACATGCCAGGGCCGTCACGACAGTCGGCATTAAGGACTGGTGATGGTACTGGCACGTCATTAAATTTTGCTGTGATCTCACGGCAGGCTGAGCAAAAAAAAATAAATAAATAAATAAATAAATAAAATAAGTGCTTGGTCCTCCAGCTCCCCCCACCCCTGGACAGCACGGTCCTTAATGGGTTTACTGCTGAAGCGGATGTACGAAGTAAAACTGAAACTAATCTAGAACAAACCAACGTTTCCTTAGGGGAAAAAATACAAAGCAATGCACTAGATACCGCTAATACGCTCAAGATATTAACCCATTGAGCCCCAGAGGTATATTTAGTGCATTGCAGCGCAATGCATTGGACGCCTTTCCGACACTCAAAGGGTTAAGAGTTCAGTTTTTAGAGGAAAAGGGATGGAAGGGAGGAAGAGCAAAGTGGCGGAACAGGGAAAGTAGTGAAAGGGAGGGCCAAACATGCAAACAGGTGAAACAGAGAGTGGGAGGCAAAAGTGGCTTAAAGGGATAGTAATACTTTGTTTTATCTTTATTTTATTTTGTAGGCATTAAAAAAACATGAAGAACGATATAAGTCTTATCTCTCAAACCTCTATGGTTTAAGAGATATTCACAAGCAAATTATCCCCCCCCCTGTTCAGCCAGGTCAGAAGGGAGGTGTCCAGGTAGACTGCAGAGAGGGACAATCTTCAATTAAGATAAGGGAAAAACCTGAAAAGCTTGTACAAGAAGAAGCCCCCTCTTGTCCACTGGAACCTACCCAGTGCAGAAGAAATCTTATACTTACTGTTGGTTTCCCTTCCGATATGACCACTGCGAGTACCCATTTCTTAAAGGTACCGTTGGCCAATAATGACTAGGTAAAATTTTAGTAAGTCAAGAAGAATGCCACCTCCAAACAGGAGGTGAAGGGGAATAGGGCCAACAGAAAAGAAGAGCTGAGTGAAGAACTAGCGATTGTATCATCGACCGTTCTAATGTGGATGCTAGACAGATGGCCAAGTACATACTGACAGGATCTGTGCAAACTGAAAACTTGAATACTCTTCAGTCTTCAGGATCCTATACATAATTTGTGTAAGACATAGCCAAGGAGAAAGAGGAGGAAAATGGCTTCGAGAGAAAGTCATCTTCTAGCAGATCATGTCCTTTAACAGCCTGGACTCTGGTCTATATGCATCAAGGAGGCCTGCTATGGAAGCCCACCTAATAGGGGATTGCAGAGCCCTATATTATGTAAGAGAATCTATTGATCTCAGAGCTGGCAGATCAATAGAGGTGATGCAGGGGAGCAAGAGCACTCGCTTGCTTCCATTCTAGCCAGAGAAACAGGTAGTAGTGGGCGGGATTGGCAAACCCTCTCATGTCAATGACGGAAAGTCTCCCTCATTGACTTGAAAGGGTTTCCCAATCCCCCCATTTTTACCCAATTGTAGGGGTACAGTGGAAGCAGGGGAGCTCTGTTGCTCCCTTGCATCACCTCTATTGATCTCCCAGCCAGAATCGGCTAGTAGATCAGTAGCTGCGGGGCATCAGGAGGAGTCCTGATGTCTCACCATAGGGTCTGACTTAATACAAATGAACCCTTTGAGTGCCATACCCGCTTGTATATGTATGTAGATAGATAGATAGATAGATAGTCATATAGCATATTGTATAAAACTGCTTATTTCCTCTTTTTTAACCTTTTGAGCATACCCCTCTGGCACTCAAAGGGTTAACCACAATTGTAACATCTTGTGGTCAGTAAAAAAAACTGCAGTACTTCTGTGATAAATATTCTATGAATACTTGCTTATCTTTAAAACTTAGCCCCACTGACAAATGTTGCATGAATTGCAAAGTTGTTAACCCTTTTAGAGGCAGAGGGATATGCAACATATTGTGAAGCAATGTGTTGCATACCCCTCTGATACGCAAAGGGTTGAAAAGATGTAATTTACTAGGATAAATATTCATAATCCTATTTAAAGCGGAACTTCCACCGCTAAGAAACTTTGTTTCTAATAATTCCCTATCCGGCGACTAGCTGCTTAGTAGCGTTAGTCGCCAGAATTATTACTTCTTTATGGAGAAATATGCATTCATCCTCGGCTGACAGGCGCAGCCCTAGTGACATCCATGTGTCTGCTGTGTTAGTCCCAGATGGCTGTAGGAAGCGTTGCTATTTGCCATTCGGCTCCGGAAGGGACTGACAGAGCAGGCGCGCGGACGTCACTAGGGCAAGATGTCCGCGCTCCGTCCTGCCTGTCAGCCGAGGATGAATGTGTATTTCTCCATAAAGAGGTAATAATTCTGGCGACTAGCGCTACTAAGAAGCTAGTCGCCAGATAGGGAATTATTAGAAACAAAGTTTCTTAGCGATGGTAGTTCCGCTTTAAATAAACACTGCTGACTTTTTTCAATTTGCACATAATAAAATGTGCTTCAGAGTGTTGTTTGAGTCACACATCGGTATCTGTTTTCTCCCATACAAATTTATAATAATACCTGTATACATACTAATACTATTTAATAAGCGGATAATACATATATATTTATGTTGTACACAATAAGCTGTGACAGTTATCTGTGACCTGATTTTCTAAATTCTTTGATGTCAGCCACAAACCTGACAGAACTCCTGCTCACTATTAACTCTGTGTATGCTACACCAGTCTTGCATGCATTTTGAAGCAATACATTGCAGATGTCTTCTGCATGCTAGGGGATAAGTAAACATTAACAGTCTCTTATGAACACAAGTTACAGTCCACTAAAATGCTAGAATATTTTTTTATAATTAGGGAAAACTTCCTGTATAACTCACTTATGACAATGATACCAAAAGTAATGTAGAAGAGGGTAAAAAGGCACACCTATTTTGCTCCCCTCCCACACTATCAAAGTTCTGTCCACAGAGGCCACAAACATGACCGTATTTAACCCTTTGAGTGCCAGAGGGGTACGCAATGCGTTGGGTACCCCTCTGGCACTCAAAGGGTTAAGGATTTCCCTTAAGCATAGGTGAGTTAATCAGTGGCTCATTCATTTTGATTGGATCATCTGTGCTTAAACAAAGAAATCCTTAACCCTTTGAGTGCCACAGAAGTATGTAACACATAGAAAAGCAACACGTTGCGTATACCTCTGGCACTCAAAGGGTTAAATTCTGCACTGTTGGCAGCTCTTGAGGACTGAAAATGGACACCACTTGGCTACACTTCGAAAACAATATTATTTGAAATAAACTATTTTACCACTTCACATTTCTAAATCATTGGATGGCAACTTCAGGCCTTCTAACTACTCAAGACAACAATGCCCATCATCCCCAGCTAGCTAGGGCCTCAGGTTGACTAGATCTGATCTAAATGGTTAACTAATAATCCCTCAAATTGTAAAAGTACATCATGTTCCTATGGGAATTAAGTAACAAACAATTCTACAACAAACCAGATGTTTCCTAACAGAATATCCATACTTTTAATATCACATCGTTCACAGTGCATGAAAGAGGTTATCTTTTGTATACCAGTGTGTTAAATCTTGGTGTTAAAAAAAAAAAAACAGTACATTTTAACAGTGTGTTTAAATAATAATAAAGGGATTTTTTTAAAACTCTAAAACCAAGCTGCTTTTCACAGATTTCTACAAATTATGAAATAAAAAGTATGCCTCTCTACCACTGCAGCCTCTTATTATAGACCAAACAATAATGTTTCATTTACATTTCTTTTTTACTGATGGATGACGATACGAACAAAATCTACTAGGATTAACATAGTTGACGAGGCTGAAAAAAAAAAGAAAAAAAAAAAAAAAGACGCGCCCATCAAGAAATGCAGCGTGTTATGGAACACTTTGTACTACAAACGAAGGAGTGAAAAGGCTCCAGAAAATAAAATCTCTTAAATGAAGCACACCACCCAAAGTCTGTCAGTACAAAAAATAAATTTTATTGGTACACAAAATACATTATACAGAGCTCTGGAACTTTTGTCAGTGAAACAACACAGAGGTGCATCTGCAGTGGCCTCAAATAGACCACAGGGGATGCCCTGGTAAACTGACAGGAAAAAGTAAATCCAACTAATTACAACTAAGCATCAATCACGTGACCACAGGCACGGATGATGTACATGGAAGCTGTTTAGACCACGCTGCTGTGATTTAAAGGGATACTAATAATTAAAATGTAAAAAAAAAAAATATATGTTGTAGGGTTTATCCCCCTGAGTAAAACAAGAGTACTCCCACTGCTGAAAGGTGTTTCATTCAAAAGTTATTAATTTTCAAAGCTGAATTTTTTAGGTGCAATATCACAGTGGCCTGAATTTGTACACTGGCGCTGTTGCTACACCATCCTATGGACAGCTCCGGTCCCGGGACCATAAATCTCCATAGGATGGTGTAGCAACAGCGCCACTGTACAGTTTCAGGCCACTGTGATATTGCACCTAAAAAATTCAACTTTGAAAATTAATAACTTTTGATTGAAACACCTTTCAGCAGTGGGAGTACTCTTGTTTTACTCAGGGGGACAAACCCTACAACATATTTTTTTTTACATTTTAAGTATTACTATCCCTTTAATGCAGTATACCTGTATATGAGGGGATGCTGAAGAGAATGGGAAAAGTTATGACTGCTGTCACTTCTTATGTGTATGAAGTGTTATCGCTGGCAGTAGTAAGAAGACAACAGATTGGTGAGGCTGACACTCATTTCCCCGTTTATATTGTGAAGGTGTGCGTCCTATACCAAGGTGTTTGGGGTCTTTACATTGGCTTATACCCTGCTGGTGCGCTATGTAGGTGCTTTATTTCTGGTGTGGCTTATGCAAAACAGAAGAACTGATGCTTTACTAACAGTGTCCGGATTGAAAGACTTACTCGAATTGTGTTTACTAATGCTTGCAAGTTTACTAACTTTATTTTTTGCTGGGCCCAGCCAACGGGATTAATCAGTATCGGTGCCTTCAGTGTATCTTTGAGGATTGCTGTTTTTTTATTCTAGAGAGTATAGGGGTATGTTATTGGGGGTAGGAGAGGTTCTTTTATATGGGGGGTATGAGGGTTATGTGTTCATTACTGTATTATTGTATTTTTGATACTAATTTTTGATATTATAGAGATTATTCTCATAATAAATGTTTGAGAGGTTGGAGTGCTGGCTGGGTTCATCTTTTTTTTCTTTTTTTGTTTTTTGAAAATGTAAATCCAGCACATAACTAAAAGGGCCAGGTTCTAACAAGGCCACTCTCAATATGTTTTCCACATTCTGCTTGATGAGAAAACAAGATGCTGCCGAAACATTTGACAGTTTAGAAAGTAACCTTAGCTGACTTAACAAATAGATAAACTGTTCCATTGCCTTTTTAAAAATAGCTTACTTTTTGTAAATATTCCCCATAATCCTCTTTCATGAAGGCCAATTAAAAAGCTGAATTATAAATATTGCTTATTTATAGCATAATCCCTACACATTTCAATTTACATAAAATACAAATGTATAATATTAACAGAAAACAGTCTAGTATAGCCCAGAACAAAATATTTACACTTCTTAATTAGCATACATACTCAAATGGAATAAATAATGATACAGAAATGACAACACAATTACGACATTCTTTTAAGTGAGTAATTACCGGTTTAATGCGTAGAATGCCATCCCCCACCTCCAGCAAAGCATGACTTCTGGATACTCTTTTATCAGCAATCTGAAGAAAGAACAACAATGACAGACGTTATGGATCACTAACGTTTTAGTACAGTACTTTCTCATCTGTTTAGACTGGGGGTCCAAATACAAAAATTTAGAAAAGAATATCTGGAACTAAATATCACATTATGTAGAATAGGTAACTGCCTAGTGCACTACGTTTTGAGAAGAGCTCTATTTGTGCTGGACACACCCGCATTCTGAGTTGTGGGTGTGGCCAAAACAATTCCATTATCCCCACAGCAGACACCTACTACTGCTTTTTGGTACCTTATTTACCAGTTACATACCAATTTTATGAACGTAATTTAACTCTTTGGATGCTAGAAGGTGAAGTAATACATTAGAAGTCTATCTAACAGACAAGGTATTAAGACCATTATTTTTTGTGTTCTGTTACACCTTCTGACCTTTCCTGCTGACCTCTGCAGGGATTGGCTACTGAGGGTTTATAGGGGCGTTACTCCTGTGCCCTGATGCCTGTTTTTCAGACTCTGTTTGTGATATTGCTGTTTTTTATTTTGCCTACTGTTACTGACCTTTGCTTGAAGTTTGACCATGCCTCTGGATATTCCCTGTGTACCTTATTTCTGAGATTGTTATGACCCTGGCTTGCACCTGACTGTTCTTCCGTTTAGCCCTAGGTATCTTCTCTGCCCGCACATTACCGGACCGGCTTGGCATTTGACTCCTCTCTCCACTGCTCCAGCAGTCAGCCGTCCAGCTGTGTATTTATTCTGAGCCAAGGGTTCAGAGGTTAGTTCCTCCGTTCCTTTATTTTTTATTTTTTCCCAGAGTCCTCTTGCCTTATAGACATCTCTGGCTGGATCAGCTTTGTTGCTGGTCCTTAGCGGTGGTAGCTGAAGCACCACTCCTTGCTGGAATATCCTCCTCGTCAGCCTAATTGGCTGCTTCATTGTTGCATTCTCCATTTGTCTCTCAGCCCTGCTGAGGTAGGAGAGGCATTCAGTTCTTAACGGGCTCCTTCCTGCCCTCTGGCAGTGCTTCTCCTGCCGTGCAGGCTATATCTCGGCTTGTCTTTCTCAGGCTGCTAGCCTTCAGCATTTGCCCAAGTTCAGCCGTAGATAGACTGCTTATGGACCGAGGGCTAGAGCACTCTCTGGCTCCCATCCAGCCATTAATTACAGCCAGTCAGGCTGCAACATTGTTTTGTTTCTCTTCAGTGTAGCCCAATATTAGCCGTAGCTGATCAGGCTGCTACGTTATCGCTTCACAGTGTCCTTTCCAGACGGTCGCTGGTACCGGACTGAAGCACCATTTTTCTATCTTGGATTGTGCCCCGCTACCTTCCTGCTATCGGGATTAATACCTTCTTCTCAGGCTCATTGAATCTAACTTTTAGTAGTGGCTCTCTTGAGGACAGTCAGAGGAGAGGCCAGATCTCTAGGAGTTCTCCTGTGCACCCTGTTCACAGGATACCGCATATAGGGTCCTTTTCTGATTCTGTACTTACTTTTTTGATTACAAGTCTGAGGAGTGTCCATCCTGGTCCTGGCCCTGGCTCAACTGGGGTCAGATATCTGGCTTTGTGGACAGCACCTTTAATCCAGCTAAGGCTGCAGCAAGGGCACCTCAACAGGACTCCTACTCTAGCCTCGATCTCTATTCTACGCTCTCTAACTTCCCTCCTGGGTAGGTACAGATATCCTAGGGTTCCACCTACTCAGTGGAGCTAACACGTTCATACCGCATGCAGATGTGTTTTCTGAGCTGGCAGATGAGACCAGGGGTGGAGGCACATAACTAGGAGTGGTGCCATAGGTCAGGTTAAGGGAGCCTGGGTGCCTTGCCTATGTCCTCCTGAAATGTAAATCCAACCCTGGCAAGATTAGAAGCTGGCAACAGTATGGGCCCTATCACTTAGGAAACATTTCAGCCAAAGATATGAAATCAAGATTTAATCACCTTTCCAAAAATTCACAAGGTTTCACCTGAAGTACCAAGAAAATAAATGTAATGCTACAACAAGCATATATATATATATGCAAACTGGGGCAAACCAATTACACCACAGGGGAGAAATAAACATCCCCCAATACCCCATTGATTGAAGTGGGGCTTTTAAGCAGCTCTAATTAATCATCATAGTATTTGGACTTTGGAGAGTGTTATTTAAATTCTGTCAGAGGTGTAGTTCAAGAGTAATTCAATAATAAAGTATCCCCCTCCCGCCCCTTTTACTGATGTAACACTGTTCAGCCAGATCAGAAGGGAGGTGCCCAGGTAGACTGCAGAGAGGGACAATCTTCAATTAAGATAACGGAAAAACCTGAAAAACTTGTCAAGGGGGCAGGGCTTTCATTGTTCTAATAGAAAGAAAATTGGCCCCTGCTGTTATCTGTCTGGTCTTACAACTAGATTCCACATCTGAGAAGAGATGGCTTACACTAGGTAAAAGGGGTGGGAGGGGGAAACTTCGCTTGTGAATATCTCTCAAACTATAAAGGTTTGAGAGATAAGACTTATATCGTTCTTCGTGTTTTTTTAATGCCTACAAAATAAAATAAAGAAAAAACAAAGTATTACTATCCCTTTAAACATGAACCAATGTGTTGCAGACCACTTTAGCTCTAAAGTTGTTAATGGACCCATTTACAGCAATGGGAATTTTTCTTTGGCCCCTATAGAACACGTTGTTTGCCCCAGAATTGATCCAGTTTGTTTTTATATGTAAGGAGAAGTTCTGGTACAAACCAACTGCACCAGGGGATAAAAACAAACATTCTCATTGATTTAAGTGGGGCTTTTAAGTCCTGAAAAAGCAATGTTAGCAATCAAGGGGTTAAAAATAACAAAACACATTTAACTCAAAGGGGATTGTGGGAATTTTTATTTGCCCCTTATGGTGCAACAAGTTTGCTCAAGTTTACCTGTAAACATAAGACCCATAAAGCCATATGTATAAAAGCAAAGTGGAGCAATTCTGGGGAAAACCAACTGCAACACAGTGGAAAAATAAACATTTAAAAGGTCCATTTAGACCAATGGGAATTTTTTTCTCTCACCCTGTGATACTCCAATTTTCTTTAACCCCTTAAAGACCGGCTGCGCGGTTCAGGGCTCCCCAAACGGAGTGCAGTGGCACAGGGAGCCGTGAAATCCATGACGGTCCTGGCACGTTATGGGTCCTTATGGCTCGCCAACCCATGATATGCCAGGACCGTCATGGGTCCTTATCCCTTTGAGTTTCAGAGGGGTAGGCAACGCAACACAGAAGGCCCATAGGTTCTCTGTGCAATTCTGGAGCAAACAAACTGTACCATAGGGGACAAATAAAATTTACCAAAATCCCTGTTGATGTAAATTCTCTTTTAATAATAGAGAGGTCTCCACTGCACTGCAAAGCAATGTATTGGGGACCTCACTAGCATTCAAGAGGTTAAAAACCAATGGAAATTTTTAGTTGTTCCCTACAGTAAAGTTGGTTTCTTCCAGAGTTGTGCATCATTGCCACTATACACACGGCCCAATGTGCTTTATGTAGAACTGAAAACTAAAGCAAATTTGGAGTAACCAACAGCACTATACAGGGCACATAAAAAATTCCCCAAAATACAATCAATTTAACCCATTAGAGGACCAGCGAGGAACACACTACAAAGCAATGCATTGCACACTCCTCTGGTTCTTGAGAGGTTAAATAAGGCCCAGCTGAGCTGGTTGTCTTTTTCCTCATTTTATTTATTTATTTTGAGGAAGAAACAGAACAAATTACATTATAAAAAATGTTATGTCCCTTCACGAAAAAAAGTGTGTTGGTATAATACATGTAGGACATAAGACTGGTCCTACATGAGAGGATGCACTTCACACAAGTCTCTTTTTATCAGCCAACCCCACAGACAGAAAAAGTTCTATCTTAGTTGTGATTACTGATGCTTGGATAATGCCCTGTCAGCAGATTGGTTCCCCTGGACTGCTAGCTACCTGTGGACCAAAGGGGGGAAGAGAACAGGGTTCTGAAAAGAGATCCCTAGGGCTTCTTTGTTGGTCCTACCAGGAGAGTTTGTAGGTCTACTTTGTTGGTCCTACAAGAAGAGATTGAACTGCAAGAATGAAGTCTCACACCATTGGGCTATGAATGCAATCCCTATCAAACCTCTGCACTGGGTTTGTAAACATAACACATAGGGTCTGTGGAGGCTGAGCACATAGCCCACGAGGCTTGTATCTGTGAGCCACATACTTCATTCTGGCGCACTGAAGAGGTCAGATTTCTCACCCCAAATGGCTGACAGGATGTCACGGCCTGCCTGGGTCTCAGTGTCCACATGGTGTAGTAGCACCACTTAAACATGCATGCATGTCCCCCCCCCATTTTATCCCGTAATGTACGGGTGGGTGTGCAGACACTCATGATCAGCCATTTTCAGTTCTGTGGGTTTTTAAGAGCATTACGTGTACTCATTGGCACTTGTTTTGTTTTATTGCTCAGAACATAGCCCTGTTCAAGTTTTCTTCTTCAGTTTCCAGACTTCCGTTTGCAATTCTTACCCCACTCATATTCAGCTTCCCCCGATCCCTAGCTAGTCTTCTAATTTGCACTTGCACTCAGCCTACTTCCACCCATTGGCACTGACCTCGACTTTGCTTTTGGACTTCAGTTTGGTTTGATGTTTTTCCAATTTAGAGTTCCTGATTCCTCTGCTTTTTCTCAGTCTTTAGGTGTGCCTGGTCTGACCCCGGTTCAACTGGTGTCAGACATGTGACCTTACAGTCAGTACCTCTAACTTCAGAGTTCAGCAGCAAAATGAGCACATCCATATACAACTATAATCCCAAGCCTCACTGCCAAACAGTGTTATGAAGTAGAGGTCTCTCTTTTTCTGTCCAAATCCCACTGGAAGCAGCCTGCCATTGGGACGCAGTTCTTGCTACTGGTATGACATAGGAGCCATTCTGGGGCTGCACACTGCAGCCCCTGGGTTTTTATTAAGACTTACTAAAACATTATAATTTGTCTTTAAATGCTCAGCCAATCACAAGTTAGCTGCATGTGATTTAATTTAGTCCACGTAAACCTATGGCAAGCCAAGACTTGAATTGTATGACTCCCTTATGTTTTTCTCACCATGATTAAAAAGTGTTTTTCAAACGATAAAGTAGATGATGAGCTAATCACTTCGCTAATCACCATAAAAAGGAACACCTATCAGTGCTGTTCACATGGGAGGTTTCGTCTTGCAGAAAGCACCTTGCAGCTCAGATGTGTGCTAAAACAAACAAAATCTTCAATTATCACAAGCCTGAGCTGGCTGCCTATGGCTGTTGTGAAAATTGTTCACATGAGAGATACCGGAGGTTATGATATTCATCAACAGGCCAACCTATATGTGTGTCAGCCATATATGACTGATGTTCACGCGAGTCGGCATTCCATCAGACCACAACTACGTCCTCCATGTGAAAGGATCACCGAGGGAATATTTCAGGTAAGTAATTCTGGGCGGCTTGGGCTCAGGTAAAACCCAATACAACAAAGTCACCCAGAGCAGAGATAGTATAATTGTCGGACCTCCAGATCCTGGGTACTATGATTCCCATGATCCCACAATGGCTAATAACCAATTGTGGATATTGGGAGTTGAAGTTCTTAACAGCTGTAGATCCAACAGTTGACTACTCCTGTCAGGGTTTGTGAGGTTTTTTGCTTTGTTTTTTTTAAAGCCCAAGATAAAATGCCTACCTACCTGCTTGTAAATCTATTTAATTTTATTAAATATATGGCTGCTAAGCCATTTCCATCATCTTCACTCTAGGACAGCCATAGGAATACATATGCAGAAAAACGGAAATTAAGTTTGCTACTAGCTATAATGTTCAAGGGTTTGGGGATTTGATTTCCAGCTACTGCAAACCTTGAGATCAATCGGTGAGCTTTCAGTAAGAATATAGTTAGATCATATGTTCTTTTAACCAGGGACTATACTCCAACAAATGTATTCATAAGTAGGTTATTGAAATTGCAGTAATAAGAAAGTGTACTGCATATAAATACATCCTTGAACAGTTTATAGTGTAAGGTTATTCTGTTTATTACAGCAGGAAACTTGATAGCACATTTCCACAAGGATTATGTGGCCTGTGGATCTTAAACATAAAAAGCTAAAGGCTTTTTATCTAACTCTCTCTGTAGTGACATAAACCTGCAAGGCCTACATAGCACTTTTTATTAAAGGGATAGTAATGTTTAATTTTAACTTTTTTTAATATTGTAGGTATAAAAAAAAAAAAAAAAAAAAAAAAGAATTAAACGGATATAAGTCCGGTTTCTCAAACCTTTATGGTTTGAGAGATATAACCGGCTAAACTTCCCTCCAGGTTGTTTCAGAGAAGTCTGCCCTCTAGCTGACTGCAGCAGATTCTGGACCCGGGACCGTCCGGCAGCTCTTCAGCAGAGCCAAAATAGCGCAATCTAGAAATTACTACTTCATTTGAACAGTCTAGAGAGTGTGCTTGCAAACCAGGCACACTTTGTAGACCGTTCCAATGA